>OY987329.1:119458784-120823477 GCA_963920685.1 Polydrusus tereticollis
TGGTCCTGCATAAAATTCATATTCTTTCTATATGTTATTTTTAAGAAAAACTCGGAGATTCATTTAAATTGTTATTCATCTTTCTGTAATATTTTTAAACCTTCTCTTAACCTCTACCTGCCCATCTTTTTTTTAATAAATAGCAACCTAGGTTACATGAGGCTCAATAAAAAGGTTATTCAGGTTAGTTCAGGTTAAGACAAATCAAAACTTCAAAACATTTAAAACAATGTCAAGTAAATCCTGGTCAGCCCCGCAATCTTATGACGGTTCCGTTTTAGGGTATAACCAATATATGTCTCCCTCTAACATGTATTTAGCTTAACACGAAGAAACATGACAGATATAGGTTAGTTTAGGGTAGAGTGGCAGACTTGCGGTAAATCCAGGCAGTCTCACGTAGTCCTATAAGTACCGTTGTGATACCCCACATGTTCCGTGGAACTTATCAACATCAGCTCCCTGGTGGCTAGTGCGACGTACAACGCAGGAGAATCTTGGCAGCTCACTCGAACCAGCCACTACTGTTAAAAAACCTAGAAAGTCGACTCAGTTGTAAGTTGCTTACTTCTTCCAGATTATTGAAGAATGGTTCACCCAAGGCATTAAACCTTCTTCTTGCAAGGCCGAGGCATTTACACAAAGTGTGTTGAATACCGTAATTCGGGGTGAATAGGTTCAGTGGGGTGAATGGGTTCGAAAGTGTATTGTCTGGCTTAAAAAATTACAGGAAAATATCGTACCACTACTTGTTTAAACTAACATGTGCAACATGTCCAGGTAGTTCGGATCAATAAGTACGTAGGTCAAATGCACCACTAAAACTTGGCAATACTGCATGTTTCATGATAACCTAAAAATGACTTTCACCTGATTGTTTTAAGGCGATTTGATGTGAGGAGGTGTGAAGTGGTGCAGTTATTATTTCAATAGGGGAATATAATTTTTGGTGTTCGTAAGGTATGCTTTTGTAAATAAAAGTATGTGCAAGTTTGAAAAAATTGCTTATTTTTTTTATAGAGCTTTTGTATCAATAACATCTGTTTCCTTAGGTTAAGGGGTGAATCACAACATTTGGACATGCCACGCAAATATATGCCCAATCCATATGGAAAGAGGTGCAAGAAGCATGACCCAGAGACCATCGGAAGGGCAAAGAATGCTGTAATTTCAAATTCTATGAGTATACGAGTAGCTGCCAAGCATTTCCGAAAACCATACACTGGAAGCCCAACTACCCTTAGCCCGGCCGAAGAAATCGCATTGGTGGAAAAGCTTAAAATATGTGCAGAATGAGGATACCCATTAGATTTTTATGGCTTACGACTTATCATCAAGGCTTATCCCGATAGACTAGGAATAACAGTTGTGAAGTTTAAGAACAATCTACCGGGTCGTGATTTTGCTGCCGGTTTTACGCAGCGACATAAAGAACAACTTGCTGTCAGGTTTTGCCAAAATATAAAACGGTCAAGGGCGGCTGAGTCTCCTGAGATTATTAACAATTATTTTGACAACTTAAAAGAGTCTTTGCGAGAAATTCCACCAGAACGCATTATAAACTTCGATGAAACTAATCTCAGTAATGATCCTGGAAGACGCAGAATCATAACTAAAATAGGATGCAAATATTCAGAGCGGGTTGTAAACAAAACAAAGTCGGCTGTATCATTAATGTTTGCGGCATCGGCTAGTGCCGAGATGCTTCCTTGCTACGTTGTATACAAGGCAAAAAATGTATATTCATCCTGGGTAGAAGGGGGCCCTAAGGGAACTAGGTATAATGTTACACCTAGCGGATGGTTTGATGGCATCACATTTACGGACTGGATGAAATCAGTTGTTTTTCCTTACTGTAACAAAATTGAAGGTGAAAAAGTGCTGATAGGTGACAATCTCTCCTCCCACCTCTCAACAGAAATAATATCTCTCTGCCGTGAAAATAATATTCGCTATGTTTTTTTACCCAGAAATTCTACACATTTAACTCAACCCCTCGATATTGCCTTTTTCCGACCGCTAAAGGCAGCATGGAGGAAAATTATCCTGAACTGGAAAAATAGCCCAGGTATGAAGGAGCCTTCGCTTCCCAAAAGTGTTTTTCCGAGGCTTCTTTCTCAGCTTTTACAGGAAATTGAAATTAATTCTGAAAGAAATCATCAATCTGGGTTTTGCAAAGCAGGGATTGTGCCATTAAACAGAAATAAAGCATTAGGAATGCTCCCCAGAGAACCACGGAAAGACGAATTTAGATCATTCCTTTCACGATCTCTTTCGAGAGATGAGATATGGTGACAAGCAGCCAGTAAAAAAAAAGACTGGAAAAAAAGATTAGTGTTCAACTGGGTTAAAGTGCGCAACAAGATAGCAGCACTAGTTCAGGCAGCAGCGAATACTTAGAAGAAGCTGAGAAATCCGATAATGAGACCCAAAGCAATGAAACTGATTTATCAGATCAATCCACAAATCACCGAAATAAATTTAGATACGCAACTGGACTCTTAGAACTGTCAAAAACTAATTGGCGCTGATGTCCTAGTATTTGCGATCCGAAACACGCGAGAAAAAAAGAAATCTGTTTGGCAACTATGGGTAAAAATAAAGAAAACTGTTTTGCCAAGTTTTGATGAAATCTGTTTTATCGGTAGATATTGGTTACGCTTTAAAGTTTAAAATATTCCTTGGTTTAAATATTCATTTTTTTCTGCTTTCATTTTTAGGTCAGAAATGCACGTTATTTGTAACTCTTGTTTTTCAGTTTGGAGTAAATACCTTGTTGGTAAAGTAACAAATAACGTATATCTAAGAGCTCAAGTAGAAAGCAGCAAAAAAGGAAGTATTTAAACCAAGCAATACCTATTTAAAAAAATACAGCTTACTAAAATAAAGCGTAATAGGTAATAAAACATTATTTTTATGATCAAAAACTAACGGATCTCTTTTTAGCAATCGGTATCGCATGCCATGTTTATTTAAACAGTTTGGAACACAACATTTTTTAGGTTTTAACGAAGGTGCGTAGTCTTCCATAACGGAAATAAATACGAGAACTTTAACTTAACAAACCGAAAACACACTAAAACTAAACAGAAAGTCAAAAGAACTATCAAATAACACGCTAATAGTACACACAGAGACCGAGCGATCACAAACGGCATGAAAATTCAACACAACTTAAAAGAAAATCGAGAATAGAAAATTGACAATGCACTTCAAATTTTTGACAACAACGAAATCTGGCCGAGTGCCTCTTCTTGATCGCAAATCGCCAATGAACGTGGTGCCCTCTATACGAACTTAACCAAACCAAATTGGGGGATGCCACTACCGGCGCCATCTACGAAATGCGATCCAAACAAAATAATAATGTTTGGCGGGAACGCCCGGCTTACGTATCTAAATTTATTTCGGTGATTTGTGGATCAATCATTAAATGACATTATGGATACGAAAAATAAATCACCACAAGTCAATGGTGAGGCCACCGTTTACAAATTTGGATGTCAATTTGATCATGTATTCCCAATTAAAGCTAATGACATTCAAGTAAATGACTGGCTTCTCGTAAGTTTATAGGGGAACTTTTTGAGAGAGAAAAAAAACCAGAGAATTTTTGGGTTTAATTTATCATTTTCCGGACATAGAGGAATTGACTGAGTTTGGTTTCAGCCAAGTTGTCGGAAAACTGGCTCCCCCATAAAAATATTTGAGGGGTTATTTAAAGTTTAAAGTTAATTCCAATAAATTTTAAGTGTTTGTTTTATATATTTTAGTTTTTTAAGTTTTAAATTTTGGTGATCCCATTCACCCACGCTCTGTTTCAATAGGATTTATCTAATAAACTTATAGGCGATCCTATTCTCCCCAACCGTGGGGTGAATAGGATCACCATATAATTTATTTTTTTTATATTTTATGTTGAACCCTAGGTGGAATTTAGACAGTACGTCAGTAGTATTATACAGGGTGTCCCAGCCGAGAGTGACCCATTTTAAATGCTTATAACTTTTATACCAGTTGTGTTAGCCACCTGCGGTTTACGCCATTCCTTTTCTCTTGGCCTAAAGTTTTTTCTAGTTGGTACCAAATTTTGTCTACAATTATACAGTGGGAGTAAAAAAATTGCCTTTTTTCGACATTAAAATTTTCAACTATTTTTAATGGAACACCCTGTATATTGCAACGCCATAATTAGGAGTCGTGTCCAAGGTATCCATATACCAATAAACATCGGACTTATAACTTGAAGTTTTAGCAGCAAAAAATTAAAATAGTAGTTTGGGTATTTTAGCAAACGTATTTTTTATTAGCATATTTACAACTATACATTAATAAAGAAATAAATATAAATCTAAAAAAACTGCTGTATATGTTGACCGTTCTGCTCTACGCATTTATGAAGTAGGACCATTAAATGGTTGAATGAATTGTGTAACATATCTTGGGGAATTGCTTCAATTACTGCACGAATATTCCTCTTAAGATCATCCAAATTATGTGGAAGGGGGTTGTAGCACCTATCCTTGACATAACCCCAGAGAAAAAAGTCTGGAACTGTCAAGTCAGGAGAGTACGGTGCCCATTCTATAGGGCCAGCTCTTCCTATCCATTTTGCCCCAAATGTCATATCTAGTGATGCTCTTGCTATTAAAGAATAATGAGGTGGAGCACCATCTTGCTGAAAGTAGACCTCATCCAAGATACCCTCCTGTATTAACTGTGGATAAAAGAAATTTTCCAACATATCAGTATATACAGTTCCTGTTATCGTTGGCTCATTGAAAAAAAATGGTCCATATATTTTTTCAGCAGAGATGGCGCACCAAACTGTTACCTTTGGAGTATCTCGCTGGAACTCGTTAAATGCTCTTGGATTCTCTGATGCCCAAATCCTACAATTGTGCTTGTTACATCTACCATCTATGTGGAAACTCGCCTCATCAGACATAATTAACAGCGTATTTGGGTTAACTCTAAACAAGTCCAAAAGAGTTTCGCAAGTAAACAATCTCTTTTGGTAGTCCTCC
The DNA here is from genome assembly GCA_963920685.1 of Polydrusus tereticollis. NCBI lineage: Eukaryota > Metazoa > Arthropoda > Insecta > Coleoptera > Curculionidae > Polydrusus > Polydrusus tereticollis. Next base: position 119,463,812 of record OY987329.1, read on the forward strand.
TGACGAAGCTTTTGAAATGTTTGAAGCTTATAAGGGAATAATTTTAAACATTTAACACATCTCTCGCACTCACTTTTAGATAAATTTAATGCAGCCGCCATTTTCCTAAGAGATATTTTCTGATTATTAATTGCAATAATCTCATGGACCGCTAAAAGTCTGTCTAAATATTCAGGATTAAACAAATTCCTTTTTGGTCTCTTGACCTCCAAGTATCCATGTATTGAAAAATTTTGATGCCATTTTTTAATAACGTTTTTGCTTGGCGGATTTTTCTGGAATCTAGTTCTAAATCTTCTTTGTGTCGTTATTATTGATCGGGTTTCGGTATAAACGATTACTGTTTTTGCTTTTTCAACTAATGAATAAATCATTTTCTTTAAAATTTATGTTTTTATGTTAACTTAATTTGATATTTTACTCTGACAGTGACAATTGTTTACTATGGATACCTAGTACAAAGGTAGATGATAAGTACCTATACCTATTTTAGTTTTAAAAAAATATAGCTCGATTTGTATTTTAATTTTTTGCTGTAACAGCAGTTTTTTTAGATTTATATTTATTTCTTTATTAATGACAGGCATCGCATGACTCATCCACCACGTCTAAGATCCTGTATAGTTGTAAATATGCTAATAAAAAATACGTTTGCTAAAATACCCAAACTACTATTTTAATTTTTTGCTGCTAAAACTTCAAGTTATAAGTCTGATGTTTATTGGTATATGGATACCTTGGACACGACTCCTAATTATGGCGTTGCAATATACAGGGTGTTCCGTTAAAAATAGTTGAAAATTTTAATGTCGAAAAAAGGCAATTTTTTTACTCCCACTGTATAATTGTAGACACAATTTGGTACTAACTAGAAAAAACTTTAGGCCAAGAGAAAAGGAATGGCGTAAACCGCAGGTGGCTAACACAACTGGTATAAAAGTTATAAGCATTTAAAATGGGTCACTCTCGGCTGGGACACCCTGTATAAGACCCATATTTTGATAAAGAGCTGAATTTTTATCTTCTTTAATAAAAAAGTTATAGACGCTCAAGCGTGAAAAGTGATCCTATTCGGTACTTTCCTCCTCTTCTTCGTCTCTTCTGCAGAAGTCGTCGGCTGGTATTTGCATATGTTCGGCGTGTCTACCGAAAATGCGGTATCCGGTAACCATGGCAGTGATATTTCTTAGATTTTTCCGACTGTGTTGTAATACCGCTACGATTTTCCTGTTACTAAGTAGGGGCCACAATTAATTGGAGATGATACAGTTTGTTAGCTCTGTCCATCGGGTTGCTGAAAATTCTATACAAAAAAATATGAATTTTATGCAAGACTCTTGAACAACCCAGTATAAGCTAATGATAATTTAATATTTTAGTCAAGCTTAACGTATAATGTGATACTATTTGCAAAAGGACCGTGGCTGCTACTGCTTGAAATGAAACATTCTCTTGTAGTGGACGCTCCAGTAAACTTACTTCAAAAAATTAAAAAGGAATCAAATATGGTGATCTGGTACACCTATAGTTCATTGGTTATTGGTGGTCTAACGGGCATAATGTTTCTTCCGTTAAACGAAAAAAAAGAAGACATGTATTTTTTTCCAATTGTTTTCTATTATTATTATTTTAATTCTATTTTTGCCTTTATCTGTTCGGCGATATATTATTTATCGACACTTCATTGGGCGTTTGCCGTTCTAGTACACTGCTTCTATTCTCTTTATTGCAGTTTGCAGCTTACTTTTCAGCTATATCGGTTAAATGATCGAATCGCTGACCTTGTTAAAAATAATTTAGGATTTCAAAAAGGACATAGTCTTATGGATAATAAAGATTATCAAGGACGGGTCAGAAATTTTCTTAAACATTGCGTGAAGCATCATATTCTTATTAAAAGGTAAGTGGCTATATTTGTAACCATGCAGGAAAGATCCTTCACTGAGCAAGCGCAAATGAATTTTAAAAAAAGTTTTAATATAAGGGTTTTGTCTTTATTTTGATTTGGCTAATTTTTACTTTTTACACAGGGTGTTTATTAAGTGCCTTACTTTACTAATTTAAATAACCATAACTTTTTTGTGTCACACTGTATATCATTTTTAACTAAACAGACCTATTCTCCATTCAATTCTACATACAAAAGGTACTCTTACTATTTGTCGCTTAAAGTAGCTGTTTTGGAGAAAACGGGTTTAAAGGCGGGGCTTCACCAAACTGGCCTAGCCCGGCGGCACTGGCGGCTCTGCCGCCGGCTAAATGTTCAGCGGCTTGCAGTGGCCATCAGTGGCCTTGCCGCGAAATTCAATTCGACCACACCAAAATGGGCAAAATGACATTCGGCTTTTTAATTTTTGGTCTGTGAGTCTTTGTTCGTGGAGAGGTATGGATGACGAAAATTTTCTTTTAGGGTATCTGGCCCTGCAGATTATTCGAAAAAGGAAGCTGAAAAACGCAGGTTTTGGGAACGTCCCAGTTTAAGGAGAAGCGCATATAGTGAGTATCCTCTTGTGAGTGCTCATCTAGTCCTTGGCTATCCATCATACTATTTAAAATTCACACGAAACGCACACGACGTAAACTCGGTAACTGCAAAATGCACACTGGAGTGCCCGTATTTTAACCAGAAGTGAAACAATAGCCGTAGACCGCGAGAATTCCTTTTGATCTTTACCGACATTTTGCCGCTAGCGAAAACAAGCCGGCGGCCCTGATGAACGTTTTTGTCTATTTTATTTTAGGCAAAAGCCGGCGGCCTATGCCGCTGGCACGTGCCGCCGGGCTAGGCCAGTTTGGTGAAGCCCCGCCTTAAGGTTAAAACTGCACAACAAGGCTTAATAAGTTGGGTTTATAGAAAAGGTAACCTTAAGCTAGCTTATGCTGTTGTACAATTGATCGTTTTCATATGGCGTCACAGGGTCGGAGGCCATTTTGCTTGGAGGATAAACAAAGTAAATAAACACAAGCGTTTGGGTTATAAGTTCAAGTTTTCTTTGCAGTTTGCTGAGAAATTTAAGATCTGTGTTCGTTGTGTTAATATTAAAATGAGTAAAGTATCAGGTAGGTGTATTATTGTAAATAGTAGGTAGGAGTAGGATTGACTGTATTATGACATAGACATAGTGGGTAATGTGTTCTTATAGATAAAACAACAGATTGAAGAACCTGACGAAGATACTCCTGGAAGTAGTAGAGAGGAAAAAAATGTTGCATAATTTTGACCCATACTTTCAAATATTAGACACAGAGAAGAAGGACTCAAATTAAACTTGAAATTAATAAACTTAAAAGTTCCCACCGTTTGTTTATTGAATTGCCAAGCAGACCTAAATAGATCCCCATTGTTAAATTTATTAAAAACCCTATTACTATAATATTAACAAAAAAAACCCGAAACTTGCACCTCGTTGTACTTTAGATGTATCTATTCATTCTTCAAAAAGCTAGCGATGCTCGTTGAATTTTGTAAGTTCCTATAATATAGTGGAATTAGTAAACAGTGTGTTTTACTTTTCTTTAAATTTTTAACATAAGCTAGAAATTTTCCTTAGTCTAGTTTAGATAAGCTAGTTCCTTGTACATTTTTATGTAAAAATACTTATTCGATTTTTCTTATTACAGTATAAAATATGTACTTTAGATTGTGTCAATGTTTAGGAAAATCCCTGTATACATAAACGCCTTAGTTTAAATAACATAAATATTAACACATACAATACAGTGTGTATAGTCTCTGATATCATTCAACAACTTTCTTAAAACAAGACAGTAAAAATGAAAACAATTGAAACCCTTTGGCTACAAACCATTTGAATTTAGTAAACATTTTAAGAAGATTAAATATCATCATTTATTTTTAGTTTACACAGCTACGCCCAAGAACTATTTTATTTTCAATTAATACTACATACTTACGGTGTCATTTGTCTTGTTGGAATGGGAATTTTCTTCATGTTATTTATAGTAAGTAAATCAAGTTTCTTATAATTTCATATATTTTATTTGCTTTCACAAAGACACACGCATATTTGGCAAAGCAATCTTAATTACTAATTTACAGGGTACCCTATAGGTCATGGATCAAATGGAAAGGGATCATATAAGAGGCTGTTTGCAACTACAAACAGCGACCGCATTTTTTACGATTTGCAAGTTGCAGAGATTCTTGTAATTGCTGCCATCCCAATTCCGAAGTTGTCATCCTTGGCGATTTTAACGTTTATAATGTCAACTGGCTCAAATACTCAAATACAACCGACGAGCAAGGTCGCGAAGCCGAATCCTTTGCCATCAGCTCTGGCCTCACCCAACTCGTGGGAAACCAACTCAGATTCCAGACCAAGATGATTATTTTGCTAATTTTCTAATAAACCCGCTTTTTCATATACGCAATTACTAATTTTATTCTAATCAAAAATTTTAATTAATACTTATTTTAATAACATTTAAAAGTAACAAAATAGTTAGAAATAAAAATGATAACGCCGTGGTATTCAAAATGGCTAGCATTAACCTCAATACATTTCGCTATACGTTTTACAAAAGACTGCCGGACTTTAAACAAGAGATCTTCATCATTTCTGAGCAGATTAACAGAATTTATGATTTAACTCGTTACGGTTGTTTATTGAACTGTTATAAACAATGGTTTTTAAATAACCCCAAATGCAGAAGGAAGTCCATTGGATTAAAATCCGGACCTCGCGCCGGCCAAGTCAAGGGGCCACCACGGCCTATCCAACTTTCAGGGAACTGTTCATTTAAATAATTTCGCACTTGTCTGGAGAAGTGCGCCGGCGCCCCGTCTTGCATGAAATACATATTTCGCCGGACGTTTAGTGGAACATTTTCTAAACGCCCTCCAAGTTCATTTTGTAAAAAATTCAAATATGAATCTCCGTTTAGAGTTGGCGGTAATTCAAAAGTATAAGATGATTTCCGATAATTCCACACCAAGTGTTAACCTTAAACTCGTGTTGGAAGTGACGTTCAAAAACTAAATGCGTTGGTTTCATTTTCCCACGCAGGCACGCATGTCTGTTTCGGTAATTGAATACACCCCGTCGAGTAAGAAATGAGAAAACTAAAGTCTGGCTGGAAGATTAGGCGGCAGTAAATACTGTACGGCGTACGGGTGTAAAGTGGTATGGGTACAGGCCTTCATCGTGAAATATTCTAACAATTGAAGATTAACTTACACCTGTAGCAGCCTTCAATCTCCTGGAACTCGCTTCTGGATTTTCTGCTTCACGAACTAAAATCTCTTCTTCCTGTTCTGGTGTTATATTTTTTGGACAGCCCGAAACCTCTTTTTTTTTGTCGAAACGAACCTGTCTTTTCTAATCGGTCATAAATATTTTGAAATAATTTGCGGTTTAGTTGCCTTCTATTCGGGAACATTTCTTGGTACCTGCGCCCTGCACTCTGACCGTTAAAACTTTCTTGTGCGTAAATACAAAGCTCATCACGCATTTCCGCATTGGAAAATAAATTATGTCGAGGCATTACTAAAAAATTGAATAATATCTGCGTATTACTTAGAAAATTAGTAACTTTGACAGATGATACTTTGTGTAACATGTTGTTGCCTTCGAAACGTCGTTATTCTTAATCAAGGCCAGCTGTGATAAATAACACTAATACGAATACACAATTATTTTAAATATTTTAGCATTCTTGCATTAAAAATATGAAATGCCATTATCTCGAAAATGGTTGCTCCTAGCGGATTCAATAAGTTATACGTTTTTGATGTAAAAGAGGTAAAGTAACTTGGTACGATTAGAATAAAATTAGTAATTTCGTATATGAAAAAGCGTGTTTATTAGAAAAAAATAGTCAACCTTAAGTATCTACATTAACTTTGACACTTAGCAAATGTAGCTGATTTACAATAATTTTAAATCAGAAATTCACCGTTGCTCGATTTTCCGTTGCTTTTGGACCACGTACTTAGTTTAATTGGACATATGAAATGCCATTATCTTGAAAATGGTTGCTCTTAGCGACTTCAATAAATTATACGTTTTTGATGTAAAAGAATTAAAGTAACTTATTTTTTTATGAGTCGGATCCATATAAGAAGTCTAAACAAAGTTATGTCGGCTAAAATGAGTGGGGCATGACGTAGATAGCGTCCTCTACTGGTTACACAAAAGCTATGAATAATTTTGAATTCCTCACCTCAAAAAATCCCAAAACCCTTAATTTGGTGCTTCAAGGATATAATAGCAAAATCACAATTTGTAGATAAAATATAGCTCTCTTAAATGAGACCAAGTTTGTTAAAGTCGGTTATGTCAATTGGGAGTAATGATAGTTTATGTAAAAAACATTTGAATTCCTTACGCCACTTTATTTCACTAGATTTGTGCATAACAAAAATTATAACGAAATACGTAAGGACTAATAGAAAGATGTTTTCGGTACCTCTTACTTAGTCAAAACGCGAGGAAAATCTTAATATTTGCAGTAGCCATGACTGTGCCCTTGCGGACTTTTTACAAACTCGAAAATAATTTCCAACATTTTCTCTTGGGTACTTTTATTAAAAAAGATTTTACCTGAAAGCTCTATGACTGCTACTTTTTGAGATATAGCCGTTCACAGTTTATTCACCCGGTACATGCGAAATTACTTGATCTTCATGACAATAAAGCTATATCTGATTTATTAATGTCCACTCTATGAGCAAGTGTTTGATACATTTATAAAGTTGCTAATATTTCCGTTGAATTTTTAATTTTGGCCGAAGTCTGTCTTGGCAACAAATGTTTCTGGATGCGGGGATTTTATATAATTTTTTAATAACACACTGTTTGCGCAAAATAAATTAGCACCATTAAACTATAACTTCTTTAAACTTTTAAGTTTAAATATTTCCTTTATTTATTTTTTATTTTTAGGAGCAACGAGCACTAATCATAACGCGCCTGGCAGTACTTTGCTTGATTTGCTTATACTTTAGTGTACTTTTGTGCTTCTATGGAGAAAAAATCGTCCAACAAGTAACATTGTTTAACAAACTTTTGCACCTGAGCTGTTAAAATTAACTATTGGTTTTATCACTTATTATACCATTAAATTTTTTTAGAGCGAAAGATTATATGTGCTTTTATCCGATTGCCCATGGTACCTATGGAATAAAGAAAATAATAAATTCTTCAATTTAATGCTGCTAGGTTCCAAAACACCTTTAGTAATTTCAGCATCAAATATATTAAAATTAGACTTAACAGTCTTACACGTAGTAAGTAAACTATAATATCATACGGGGGTGATTAAAAATGTGGTTGGTGTCTTCTTTAAGATGATAATTCTCTCATAGACGATGGCCTTTGTCAGAATTTAAAAAAAATTACTAAGGTGAAGTGGGGTAGGTGTGTAAGCGGGGCAAGTGTGTGGGCAAATAATATCCGTGCTAATTTCATTCTTGAAACAGCGACATCTATAGAAAAACAACTCGATTAAGTATTTATAAGTATCTATTATCGAAAACTGCAACCAGATTAATTCAGGCAGCCGCACTCTTAGGTTAAATGTGTAATCGACGTTTTAGGCAGCAGCTATAGATTGAGTGGTTCACGGAAATCGGCGATTATCCATCTTGGAAAGTTATTTTTTATTGGTATTTTGCGGTATATCGATAGTGAAGGTAAAGATTTATTAATGTTTATAATTATTTTATTAATATTTTATGCCAAACCATAACATTTTCATTACTAAACACTTTCCCCCTCAGAAAAGCGCGTTGGGGGAAGTGCGTAGTAAACAGTAAGGGCAAGAGTGTAGTTACTACACACTTGCCTCCACACCGAAATGTGAACAAAAAAACAGTTGTTTTTTTATTTTCATACAAAAATGGTGAGAAATTATAACAGAACATCCAATAGAAGAACTGCATATACTGCAGAAACACTGACGAGGGCCTTGGATGAAATTAAAAGAGACATTATAACTCAATACGGTCGTGGCTTCAGGAGCAGAAGTCATAACGTCGGATGATGTAATGCTACGCATCTCTTTAAAGAACACTATTAATAAAACACCAATATCAAAATCAAAGGAACGTTTCAACAAAATTCTCGATGAAAAATCTGTAAACGAAGAGCAAATTATTTTTAACGGCCGTGACGATGATGTCGAGGAAGAGATAAGGGAAGCAGAAGCCCTGGATGCTTGTATGTCTGAAATTAATAAACCACTAGATGATCTAATATCGGATGATTGGGTGTTGGTATGCCTATAGCAGGGAAGAAATCTAAAAAATACTATGTTGGACAAATTATCACCGTTAATAAGAAAGACGATTTGTTAGACATAAAATTTACAAAAAAAATACCTACATTAGATCCCTTTACTTCATCAAAATTTTCTTGGAAAGATCCCGAAGAAGTTGCTCCTGTTAGCAAAAGTGATGTGGTCTACTCTCTTCCAAAGCCAACATTGACTGGAAGGCGAGGATTGCTAAAATTTGATGTGGATTTATCGGCTTATAATATACAATAACCCATATTTTTGCTTAATATATTTAATATTAAGGGCACATTTTTCTGTTAAAATGCATTTATGAAAAGTTTTGAATGTGCGGTTTCATTTTGATAAACCATTTTTTTATGGAAATTCTAAGTGTTTAGTTTTTCTTTTGACCACGTGGCTTTATAAAGCTCACAGTTAGGTATTACATACTTGCCCCATAGTTTAATTGAGTTTCTGTGAAAGATACCTGTCGATTACACTCTTGCCCCTGGCGTCTGTGGAAGTGTGTAGCATGAAATTGTATTAAAAAAAATTATTCTAAATACTAAATTAATGACTTTTTCTGCTAAATATCTGTTGGAACATATTGCCTGAACCCTAAAGAATAAACAATAGACGGCGGAGTGCAATACGTTTTTATAGTCGTCTTTTAGCACCATTCGAAGCTAAATTACTGTATTTATACTACACCCTTACCCCACTTCACCTTACTATATTAACGTAGTTTAAAAGTGTAATACATTTCCAGAATCGACAAATTGCGAGTGCCATCGCATGCGAAGAATAGTCGTCGCAATCGAAGTAGTTTCCATTCCCATATTTTACATATTCGCTCTTCTCCATGTCTGTCCATTGCATAATTAAAACTCTTTTCATGGGTTTTCACATCTGGCATCTTCCCAAGTGTGTCAAAGTACTTTTTATTCGCTCTATACATATGGTTAAATAGTTTTTTCTACTTAGGGTAGGAACGCCTAAGAGTACGCGCCCCTTAAGAGTACGCACTTTGTTTTTCCACCAGATGGCGACACTTCCAAACTGAGCTAATACAGAAATTAAATTATCGTTAGCGTTGGGGTGGCAGTTGCTGCTTAAAGTTCGAGGTCTGTGCGCGCATGCTTTCCGAAGTAACGATACAAAGTTTGTTTTTAGTGGATATAATATAATATTTTTGATTTTTTAGGTAAGTTATAACAGTTACGCTATTCTGTTTCAATAAATATTGTTTGGCATAATTTAAAGCCCTATGTTTATACTTTCGAACCATGTATTTGAGGTTATAAAATGTTTGCAAATTAGGGCCGTCATTAAGCATTTCTTGTTTTACGGCTTGGTCGCATAAGAGTACGCACCCAAAGAGTACGCACTTTGGCGCTCTGCGTACTCTTTGCTAACTGATTTACACATTCTCATTTTTTCTAGTTGTAGTTTATTACAATGGGAAAATATATAAGAAAAAGCAACAGACAACTTAAATTTACTGAAGAGTTACTTCGTCAAGCACAAGATACAGTTGAAAATGGAGAGAGCAAAGGACCGGTAGGCAGGTCTCTAGGAATCAATGAGTGCACATTACGGAAAAGACTACGAGAAGTAAGGCGTTGCCTCTAGGATATTATGTCAGTTATATTTCCGTTTTTCTTTAAGGGTACAATTCCCACATCATTGGGACGACACGGTGTTCAGTCAGGAGGAAGAAAAACAACTCGCAGAGCACATTAAAGATATGGAGAAGAAATTCTACGGGTTACGAAGAAAATATATTATGTCACTCGCCTACCAATATGCAGAGTTAAATAAGATACCCCATCGATTGAACCAGTAAAAACGTATGGCAGGGTTCCACTGGACAAAAGATTTTTCTGCACGTCACAATTTGTCGCTGCGTTCGCCCGAACAATGTAACTTGGCTCGCGCAATGGGTTTTAATCGCGTTGAATGTGAGCGATTTTTTGACAATTTAAGAACCGTTTATGAAAAGTATAAGGTTCCACCACAGAATATTTTTAACATAGACGAGACAGGGTTATTTTTTCTCGTAAGCGCATAAGAGAGGAACTGTTATAACACGGGTTATATGAACACAGATTTATTTCTTCACTGGTTACAACATTTCGCGCACTTTGTAAAACCAACAAGTGATGAACCAGCTCTCTTGGTTCTTGACAATCATGTGTCTCATTGTTCCCTACAGGCAATACTGTTTTGTAGGGAAAATTCCATTATAATGGTAACACTGCCGCCGCATTCGAGCCATATAGTGCAACCTCTTGACGTATATAGACCGACTTTTCGCACCTTTAAAAAGAGCATTTGCAAGTGAATGCGATAAGTGGATAATAACAAACTCTGGAATGGTCATTACTCAGAAACAACTGGCAGCTTTATTTAAATAAATAAATAAATAAATAAATAAATAAATAAACTTTATTTCCAAAAGACTTACAATAGTAAGTATGGGATATTGTCAAAAAAAGAAAAATTTTTATATTACAATTTAAAAGAATAAACATTAAGTGTAAAAAGAGGACTATCATATCAACATAAATAACATCTAAAAAAAGCAACTAGCCAATAAACATCAACAATAAATAAATATTAGTTACGAAGGTAAGTTGCAATCTAAGTACTCTTGCACTGAATAAAAACAATTTTCAAAGATAAGCTTTTTCACCGTTTTATTAAATTTGCTTAATACAGCCAACCCCTTAATTGTCGTGGGTAACTTGTTATGTAATGTAATTGGTAGAACCAGTGGACTATTCGCAACAGTCGACAAGCGATGTCTTGGAGTACTTAAATTAAAATTTTGTCTCAATCCGTAATGATCAGTGACCTCCCTAGTTAAACCGTGTGTAGACATATTCTCTCTAGCATATTTAATTGAATAGTAAATAAACAAAGATGGAAATGTTGTTATGCCCAACTCGGAAAATAAATGACGACATGAGTACCTAAGTGGCTTAAATAACATTGTTTTAATTATCTTTTTTTGTTGCACAAATACTTCATGCGCTCTTACGCAATTTCCCCACGATACAATCGCATACGTTAGGCAAGACTGAACATAAGAAAAATAGTATAATTTTAAAAGATTTGCGTCAATTTTTGAGCGTAGCTGCCAAATAACAAAAGCATATACCGCCAGTTTCTTGAGTATGTGATCAATTTGAGATGTCCATGAGAGCTTGGAATCAATGAAAACACCTAGAAATTTAGCCACTGTTTTTTGTTCTATAGTTTTATCATTAAATTTAACCAAGAGGCTTTTGTTTAAGTCTTTCAGTGAGAAGAAGATCAATTCGGTTTTTTCTTGGTTCAACACTAAACCGTTTTTATGACAGTAATCCTGCATCCCTACCACGCCACCGTTAGCATTTTCCGCAACCACCCCCAAACTGTTGCCAGAGCATACCACAGCAGTATCATTCGCAAATAGGGAAACATACGACCGACCAAGATCCCCCGAGGTAATATCATTAATAAAAATTATGAAGAGCAAAGGCCCCAACAAACTTCCCTGCGGAACGCCGCAATCCAATAGTCTAGTACTCGAGCAATGTATTTCGTTATTTTGCTTTAAGACTACTTTTTGAGAGCGGCCCGACAAGAAATTCTTAAGCCAGTTATATGCATTTCCGCGAACTCCATATTTACTTAACTTCGCAAGCAGCAATTCAATATTTACAACCTCAAATGCCCTTTTTAGGTCAAAGAAAAGGCATGCAGGCTGTTCAGATTTATCCAAACAAGCCAATACCCTATTATACAATGAAACTATAGCGTGGTGAGTGGATACTCCCTTGCGAAAGCCAAATTGGCAAGGACTAAAAAATGTTTTGCTTTCCAAGAATGCTAAAAGTCTATTATAAAAAGCCTTCTCAAAGATTTTTGAGAACACAGAAAGAAGGGCGATGCCTCTGTAATTGCAAATTTTATGTTTACTACCCTTTTTTAGAATAGGTTGAATAACTGTGTTTTTTAGGATAATGGAAAGGATAATTTAATGCTGCGTATTCGCGATCGGCCACAATTTTCATTTGCCAAAAGTCATTTGATGTCACAGGATTGTATCCTTTCAATCCAGACGTTTTCGGAGATGATGATTTTGCCCCTGCGGAAGTTACGAACATTCATTATGAGGAGGATGAAGATGCTGTTGAAGGTTCTGGTAGAGCCGCGAATGGCGAAAAGGATGAGGAAAATTATGCAGATTTGACAGTTGTTGTTTCAAGCGATGAAGATGATATTCCACTTTTAAATCTGCGCCTTTACGTACCGCAAGTCACGAGAAAGGATGTTGAAAGCATCTATAACAGGACACCATAAAAGAAAATAAACACCCGAGAAGATGTAGATGTCACACTTCCTGGATCTTCCAAATTGCTCGTGAATACCATCAAATCCAAAGAGGAAATGAATATCCTAGAAGATGCCTTGGTTCCTGGTCCTTCTAATGTTTACGTAAATAACATCACACCCAAACCAAAAATAAGCACTTGAGAAGATAATAATATCTCCGTTTCTGACCATTCTAAATCCCTCTTAGTGTCACCTTCAGACATCATACCACTGCCAAAGGCCAAACACGCTCAAAAAAGACGCAAAAATTCAAAGAAATCCGCAAACTATTACTTTCACTCCTTGCAAAGAAGAAGCCGAAGACAAAGATACCGTGAAAAGGAAAGTGGCGAAGAAAAACGTGTTCGATAAAAAGAAGGAGACTGTCAAGCGAACTCCGATAAGCGTGAACAGAAACTATGATGCCGTTTGCCCTGAATGTGAAGGGAGTTACAGTAACTCCAAATGTAGATCTGCATGGATCCAATGCAATGAGTGTGCTTCATGGTGGCACGAGGAATGCACCAGCTATGAAGGGATGGGTTCATATTCCTGCGATTTGTGTTAACCTGCTTCTTAACATTTAGTTTTTTTTTTCTGTTTATCTGTTCTTATTTTCAGTTAAGTTGTGTTAGTGGAGAATTTATTTTTAACTTTAGTTTTAATGGGAAATTTTATATTTTAGTTTTCGTTAGAGATTCTGAGCCTATGTAGGTATTGTTTCTATACTTGATATAGTATAGTAAATAAACGTACCAATGCTCATTTATTTTATTCATTCATAATCAGCATTACAGCTATTTATTTAATGACTTTCTACGATGCGTAACAGCTGCGTAGTGTTATAAACAAATTTGCGTACTCTTAAGGATACCCTGACCTAAGAGTACGCATATTATGCAAGTTTTAAAATGAAATTGTATTTCTTTTTTCGAATTCGGGAACAAAGGGTAAAATATATTTAAGATAATTTATAAAGGTATAGTGCATGTAATGTATTAATTACAAGTGTTTAAGTTTATAATTCCACTGGTTATTTACAATTAACTATTAAGTGCGTACTCTTGGGCGTTCCTATCCTACCCTACTACCTTGAAAAGTCGTCATTATTTAGAGAACTAAAATTTCCCTACTTAGGGAAATAACGATAATAAATAATCACCTAGTTGAATAATGAAAAACTTCCTGTGTAATGAAATTAGGTTACACACGATTTTAGCATTCTTACTCACTGTTTCTTTTGACTTGTTATTGGTTTTGAGTCTTGACTAACAATGAAAAGGGGTAGTTTTTGTGGGAATTAATAAAATTAACCTTTGTCTTTGTGTTCAGCGCCCTCGAACACGGGGGGGGGGGGGGAGGGCGGTATGTTTCGTAACTTATTGACTCCACTATTGGAGCATAGAAGAGTCGCCATTGCACTAGATAATTTATTTGGGGATGTTGGAGGAAAAAGGGTCTATATAGGACCTTTAGGATCTTTTTTTTGTTTCTAATATATCTCGTTGCAAGGTTTTAAATTATCACTATTTTATATTTTAGGTTGTCAAGAGTGTATATGCAATATCCATGTGTTTGGCTACAACAATGTATCGGAAATAGGATTAAAATAAAAATACACCACGTACCTTCTAATAATAATTTTATTAGTGCCTAAGAAATAGTGCAGTAGAGTTAGCGTTGATGCATGGCCTACAAGTCTAAAACCAAATAAATATGTACCGGGTGTACAACTAAGAAAGGCTTTTTAACCGGGAAACAATTAAACATTCTAAATCGTAGAGGTCGCAACTATAACGGCTATCTATAAAAGTATTTATTCTGCGAAATGTTTCGAACTGGAGGACTGCCAAACAAAAAGTAAAATTGTTGCCCTGGTAACAAGCCTGAGTATTAAACGCATTTATTTTCGTAGCTCATTTGTTTCTTTAATTACTATTAAATTCCTAATATAATAAATATTTTTAATATTACAATTCTTGTAATTGGCATGTTTTATACAGTGACCAGCATAAAGTTGGTCACATAATAATATGGGAAATCTTTTTATTCTAATTTTAATATAATTAATAATAATAACAGTTTTTACTAATGCTAAACACAAACGGGTAAAATAAAATACACTGGGCATGCTTTTGGGAAACGCTTTCCAACTCATCGAAGACAAGAAGACTTTTTGCTGAAAGACTTCAAACTCAGACATTGTCACAAGCCCAAAAAACCTTCCAAAGGGTTGATCGGAGCTTAATTAATTTACAATGTTATTAAAACACAAAAATAATGAAAAGGTTTAATTATTATTTTGGCAAATCTTTAATATGAGCAACACGTAAGGGAGATCCGGCTGTGATGGCATTTTAACAGTCGATAAATTAAAGACAATAATTAAAGTCGATAAATTAAAGACAATTAAAGAAAACTTGAAAAAAAAAACACAGATATAGAGCCTTACTGTACCATTTATTTGTAGTTTAAATAAACACGCTAGTTCTAAGCTTAAAGTATAAAATCAAGATTTATTTTTTTCTTAGTGTGCCATCATATAGACCTCGGGTATGATAGCATAGTTTTAAAAAGTTTCAATATTTTGATTTAAAAATTGAAAAGCATTCTAACAACTTATAGTGGAATGGTTTCCTAATAGAAACATAAATAACTAAATACATAATGACATAGAAACATAAATAATAATAAAACTTAAGCGTTACATAAAAAGACACACACAACATAAAATCATATTTTAACTAGACACATATTTCGCAAATAAAATATTTGGTTTTGGGGCTCACCCCAGCACATTCGGTGTAGCTCCTGTTAAGCAAGCCAAGTGTTGTTATTTAACTTGCGTCAACAGTTCATGAGGCTTTTATGTTCCTCGATTGTAGGTTAATTTCACTGATTCTTTTATTTACTGAGTGAAGGAATTAAACGAGCTTTTCACTGTGGTAATTTGGCGTTTATTTCTTCAAATCACAAAAAACTTCTTTAGTACAATACTATAACATAAATATTCACTACTGATTTTAAAACCACATAACTAGTCACTACATTTGTTTAGTACATTTGCTGGGGGCCTTTTTTTAGGCAATGCTATTTGTTTCAATCCGACGGAGAAAAACCACGTGCGTTTGTTGACATACGACTTTGCTTTATCTTAGCCCAAAGTGTAGTGGAGTAGAAGAAGGAAAACTATATTATCTGACAGCAAGGTTACACCCCCGCTGTCACAACGACTAACCAACAATGCATTCTGATAGGCTACACAACCGCCATGTTTTCTCCCAACCAATCGGACGGCAATCAACAAGATGTACCATGCTGTGTCACCTTCCTAGACCGTCAAAACGCCGTCAAAGGGTTTTCGGATATACAAGATTCTAAAAATATACTTTTAACATCTAACCGTGAAACATTGCTTTTTCCTGGAATAACGGTCGACTAGCCGCTTATTTTGAAGATATTATATGTATTTTAAAAGATTATATTTGCAAGTTTTATGTTTATCTCGGCGATAACACTATATTCGTTCAGCAAACATTGATACATTTTGCTCCTTTATTAAAATAATATTGAAATCAGATATTTAACAGTAGTATTGATTCTAAAAACATTTGTTGCATTTAATTATATTATTTTTGATGCACCTGGATGATCGTTTCCCCAACAGCTCCACTTTAAAATATTTTCTTTTCTTACCTTGGGTTTTGGAGATAATTCTTCAATATATTTCGTGGATAAGTGGCTTAAAGAAATGTCTTTCTTATTAATTAATACACTGGCCTCAGAAGTTCTTGAGCAACCGGGTATTGGGTCTTCATTTGGATGTGGGTTTTCATTTGGAGGTGGATCTTCATTTGGAGATGGGTCTTCATTTGAACCACTGCTTCGATGGCATGCTGCATATCTAATTGGGACCACGTTTGACGTTGTCCTCGACTTTGCCCTTCCATAGCTTGAAGCATTTATCTGAAACAGAAGAAAAATTAATTTACAAAATAATATTCCGTCTATGATGGCACACTATGCCATCATATCCGAATCTACATGCCTAAATAAACCGTACTGAACCAAAATTTTGGACACACCTAGCGCTTGCTGCTTAGGATACCACTTTACTTGTATATCACGAAAACTTAAAATTTGTCTACTGCTATATTAAATTATAGAATATTTACTTACCCAAAAATATTTTTTCCAATCACTAATAAATAAGTTTTACCGTTTATCTTCAAAACATAGTGGCAACGACATGAATCCGTTACAACATTGTATGGAAACCAACCAAATGAATTGTTGATTGCCTAATATGTCGTTCCTAATATTACAGGATGAGAGAAAATGCTAGTATGCCATCACAGCCGAATCTCCCCCACTTCAATACAGTTTCTTAGGTTTCGAATATTTTCCCGCTGCACTGAAAATAATATTCCGGCATTATTACGGACTTCGTTAGAATGCTATGTTCTTTTCGGTAGTACTTCTTTTCTAGTATTTACTGGTGTTGAATAAACTAGTTGTTTTAGATGCCCCAGAAGTAAAAGTCTAAGGGATTTAGGCCTGGAGACCTCGGTGACCATAAAACAGGCCCACCTCGACCTATCCATCGAGGGCCAAAAACGCTGGTTAAGTGTTGACGTACTATACGATTATAATGAGGTGGAGCAGAATTATGCATGTACCACATTTGCATTCTCCTATGAAGAGGCACGTCTTCCAATAAATTATTCAAATCTTGCTGCAAAAATTGTAAACAAATCTCACCATTGAGTCTCTCTTCCCAAACAAATGGACCTGTAGGGTTATTTCCGATAATGCCAGCCCTGTTATACCCCGCAGCTTGATGGTATTGGCAGGCACGAAAGGGAGCGGTTTGCAAGCGTGGTATATGGTAAAGTAGTTTGAGGCCTACGGTGGCGCGGTGCTTAAGGTTATTCGGGTTCCTTAGAGATAAGAAAACTCTACAAAAGGGTGTTCAAAATATTCTATTTCCAATCGAAGTTACACGAAATTATGGTAACAGCAAATCACAATGTTAAATATGGCAGATTTCAGCAATTATTCAAAGTCACTGACAAAATACATTTAGTAAATATGGTTCAATACGAAATATGCATAAAATAAATGGGTTAATTCAACTTTTACTTACAACAGTAAATCACAATTATGTAAGCTAGCATCTCTCTCTCACACTCGATGTTTCTTAGCTTATTCGCTCTGTAGAGTTCGGTATTTAACCCACACCTGAACGTTTGGGCTGAAATATAGGTCGTTGACTCTACTTTCACGTAAGGAATCCATTTTTCTGAGAATTGGCTAGAGATTTGGATAAGTTTCGCTTGCGAATATTTTAAGTTTATTTGTCACTGTAAAGTTTGTAAGTTTATGAGAAAAGCTTCACTGTAAATATTAATCTCGAACTGAGTATGTTTTTTGGTAATTAAACTGTTTTTAAAATATTGTATTTATAATTTTAATTTATTTGGTTAAACCGGTGTCTTAAAAGAATATTTATAATCGTTCTCTCGGGGACTTGGTTAATAAACTTTTGCGAGAAGCGGTGTATGTTTTGACTAATTTTGACTTAGGTCGCGGCACTATACTTGGATATACTTTAATGAAAGTGTCTCTTACTTTTTGATGCTTTGACTGTACTGGCTGTCGTAGATGGGTTTTCTTTGTTTTCAATTATTTTATATGGAACTGAATTACACTGTACTGAACTTTTTACTTTGAACTGCACTGACTTCTTTTGGACTGTTGTGAACTGACTGAACTGTTGGGAACTCTTGTGAGCTCTTGGGAACTTTTGTGAACTGTTGAGAACTGCCTTTTTCTAGGCGAGTTAGCGTTTTTATAGCTTCTCTAAATTTGCGTAGGTGTAAAATGGGAATCTTGACCATCCCCTCACAGTAAGTAAGGGAAATTTTTAAGTCAAACTCCGCCTTTAAGAGGTGGATTAAAATGTTCGTTCTACTTGATTCGATCATCAGTTTAGAATTCTTTTCTGAGAATTTAATGTGAAATGTAATAAAATTTTATGTAAAACGATTAATTTTTATCACCGTCTTCCGTTTTAAGCGTCTATTTCGGAGTTGAGTAACCTTATTTGGTTCGAGATGATCTCATTTTTTGTGGGAAGGCATCAGAATACTTGAACTTTTTGGTGGTTTAATGTATCCAATAAGAATTTAATATATTTTGACATAGTAGGATTCTGGGCTGTCTTTAGCTGTTGAAATATTTTATGGGCGCGCAGAGATATGCGCACTGATATGGTAATTGTAATATTTTCTAGACGCTTGTGGCAGGCGAATAACGTGATGCAAATAACCTTTTAAAAAGATGAACTTGTATTATTTTACTTTGATAATATGGATTCTTTTTCATTGATTTAGGTATCTAATTTGAAACATTTTTATTTAGAAATACATCAGGACTTCGCAGTCCGTCACAGCCCACGCATTTACCATCAACCTTTATTGGTGTCTGTTTTTAATTATGGTGTGCTGATTTTCATCAGCCCAAAAATGTAAATTGTGTGTGTTTATTATGCCATCTCTTGTAAAACCGACTTCACCAATGAACAAAATAAAGTTGGAAAAATTTAGATTTACGTTATGTTGCTGTATAAGCCAGTTGGAGTATTGAAGCCTTGCTGGATAATTATCCGGAGACATAGCGTGTACTTTTTGAACATGGTACGGGTGAAGTAACTATTATTTTAGAGTTTCATGTACAACCCATTTTGTTACATAGTTTTGTGTCGCGATCTTTCTTATGCTGTTTGAAGGGTTGTCAGCAATATCTTGGTGTGGTGGCAAGTTCGTTCCTCACTTCCCTGACGATGTAAAACATCTACTGTAGTATGGCTTATTGACTCTCTATGGCCTTTATAAAACGTTAAAATGTCATTAAATTATACAAGTCTGTTCAAAAGTTAGAGACAAAAAAGTAGATCGTTGGGTACCTCTTTGGGACTGTATCTCCGTTAAGGGAACTTCTTTTCTATGACAAATTAGGGTTATTTTAACCTCCTCTGTATGCTCCTCAGAAATTAGGAGGTACTTACCGGACACCCTGTACAGGACGAACATTTAAACAAAAGAAAAATTTTGCCCGTTTTTCGAACCACCTTATTGTATACCCTATACACCGTAATGTAATTTAGTAGTTAGTAGGTACCTAATATAATCTTAGATGTAATATTAAATTGATAATCATAAGTTACAGATGAATATTGTTAGTTATGTATTGAATATTGTAACCAAACAGATGTTTTTGAAACTTACCTACCTATCTATAATCGTAAAAAGGCATAGTTTCAAATATAGAATAGATTTAAAATTCAAATTGTAGTTAAAGCTTTTTAATATTTTTAATATACATGTAAGCACTGCACAATCATTTGTTTGTATTTTCTCATTATTATGGAATATTATGAATCTCTATTACAAGGGTGGCGAGGCCTTCCTTAGCATCTTTATTTTGCTACTTTATGGATGACTTCAACTAATGGAAAAATAATTTTAAATGCAACCCCCGTAGCGATGATATGCTGAGAAGTAGGATAAAGAATTAAAAAGGAAAAGGGTGTGCCAGGCCAGTCAGGCGAGGTCTTTGGTAAATGCTACTAAATTGATTTTAAAAGATTTTAAAATTAATAATTAAATTATTTTAAAATTAATAATTAAAATATTTTAGAATTAAAAATTAAAATATTTTAAAATTAATAATTAAAATCCACTTAGGCCCAAAAGAAAAAAATCTAAAATGCCGAAAACTGCACCATTGCTTAATGATTTTAAACCATCGATAATATTTAATTAGGTAGTTCTATACGATATTACATTAGGATTGAAAAATCTTATCAAAAAACCATTTATACCAAAAACAAAAGAGCTACGTCGGACATAGTTCTTATATTATTTTTTAAAGGTCCCATTACTTTACGTCTATTATGGTGAAAATTTTCAACATCGCAATAGTCGTTTTTATTATATTTTAATATTTTATCCTTAATAATTTTATTTAATAAATAAATATAATTCATTTCCTTTACCATTTACAACAAGTAAATACTATATTATATTGTCATTATCAATAATATAAAATATAAAATGGAACAACCTAATAAACATAAAATATACAAATAAAATTACAATTAAACAACAAATCACAATCTAAAGTCCCATTAATCAGTCGATATTCCTAAAGAAGTCTAAAAAACAGAGAATGTCCTGCTTATAGAAATTAAAAGTGGAAGTTTAGGTAGGTATGGCCAGTTATTATAGTAAAAAAGGGATAAAGAATGCCGATAATTTTGAAATAACATCGAACGAGGTATAAAAATATTAAATCCGATGTTTGCACCCTTTTTTGCCCCCCAGAGCATTGGTAAATTAACGAAAAACATAAATTTGCAATAACTTTAAATTCCTAAATTTATGCAAAGCTTGTGGAACGAGTGGAAGATCTTAATGATTTTTATTATTTATTAGTAAAAAAAGTAGGAAAGTAAAGAAAAATGGTGGTTAATGGCATACGAACCCGAGCCATCGCGTGAGCGTCGGAAACCCTATCCATCGTCCACCACATCGTCGCCTTCCACACAAAATGTCGTAACTGGCGCAAATTGATTCACGCTGTCGATATGCTAAGTTTGGTCTGCTTCTTTTTCTGTCCTAACTGTATCCTTAAGTTTTAAAAAGCAAACAACTTACTTAAAGCGACTTACCTAGAGCTGCCACGAGACGAAACAAACGTTGTCTCGTCTTATCTCGTTTGGCCTCGTTTGATCTCGTTTGGTCTCGTTTCATCTCGTTTGGTCTCGTTTGGTCTCGTTTGGTCTCGCTTGGTCTCGTTTGGTTTCGTTTGGTCTCGTTTGTCTCAAGCTGTTTTGGTTTATCTCATTTAAATAATTTCAATGTACAGCGCATTAGTAAAGTATCGGATAAATTCAATAGAAATTAGTATGGCAGTTAAAAAAGAAAAGCTAGGACCCGTCGATTTTTGTTTTAAGTTACACATTTTTTAAACTAATTTTCAAAGAAGTGTGGCGACTGGCGATACAAAGATACATTTTTTTAAATAAAAGACCCTATATTATTACATTTTTGGATTATATGTTCAATTCTAAAAATGTCCATACTTTATGTTCTATACCAACCTTCAACTTTTTCTATAATTAGAAATTAGTTAGAAAATTGCCATTATCGATAGGTAAATAGAAACTATCGATAGTTCGATAGCGATAGTTTTTAAATACAAAAGCTGCTCAAAGTCCTGCAAAAAATTACGTCAAATATTTCATTTACATAGATGGTCATCTATAAGCGAAAAATCATACTATGGTATAACAACTCATTTTGTGGATAAGGACTGGACAATTCAGTCCTTGGTATTGGATTTTGTGCCGTCGCATGGAGAACACACTGGTATGGATGTTGCCAATATATTTTTTACATCAAAGAAGAAATATAACTTACTCAATAAAATACAAGAAATAACCGTGGACAGTGTTCTTGTTATACAAACTTTCTAAAAAAGTTTCAGGAGATAATGGAAAGAAATGGTAAAACGCTTAACGCTGAAGACCAACACTTTAGGTGTTTTGCTCACATCTTAAATTTAGGCGTTTAGGATATTAAAACTTTTAAAGCAGGAAGAAGAGAAAGATGAAGAAGTGGAGGAAAATGCTGACCAATTTCACGCAGAAGAAGAAGAAAAAATGTATGATAATAATTAATAAGCCACATATAACTAGATTAAAAACATTGTTTAAAAAGATCAAATACCCTGAACAGTTACAGAACAAATTAAAAGTATATTAGTAGAAATTTCAACCCGTTGAAATTCGACATATTATGAGATGAACTTGTTAAGAACAAACATATTCCTTGTATTTTATGGAGTAAGTCATACTCCTCCATTGATGAAAAAAATATATTGACAACATCCATACCAAGGACTGTATTGTCCAGTCCTTATCCACAAAATAAGCTGTTATACCATAGTATTATTTTCCACTTATAGTTGACCATAATCAAAAATTTAAATGTTTTAAGTTAAATTAAACAGAGTGGCAGATTTTGGGCCTTGTTCAAAAATATCTGCGATGCTTTAAATATTTGAGCAATATCTTATCAGAAGATTCATGCCCAAAATTACCGCTGGTCATAATCGGCTTCAACATGGTAATTGACAAAATTGAAGAGCTGATGATAGAAATGAAATACTCATCGAAGCTTTTAAAGCAGGTAAAGACAAAATGTTTAAGCATTACCACAAAGCGAATTGTATTTATTGTGCCTTATTAAGGATTACCGCAACAAGCGTTCCTACAGAACGCCCTTTTTTCAAAAGCTGAATTAGTAGTCACTTAACTTACCTATTTATGCTACGCCAAAACTATTGTGGTTGTTGTAGGTAAGTACAGAGTTTTTTTTTATATTTGGCACCCTACCTAAATGTTATATTTTGAGAACTAGAAAACAACTTTAAATACAAAAGTTAGAGGATTTTTTGTGTATTATCTTTTACAGCTATTATAAAAACAATAGCGCGTCGTAAAGTTGAGAAAAGATGCACATTGTGTCTTTTTTAAATAGAACACCCTGTATAATGTTAGCTAGAATGAAAGGTCTTTGTGTCCTGATTTCAAAAACATATAATATTTTGATATTTTGAGAAGCCGTTTTTGTTATATTTGACTATAAGAAATCTAAACATTAAAAGTTTAAAGACCAAGACGATCTGGAGAACACATGCTTTATTTCGCGATGTGACGTTTCAATATGGTTTAAAATAGTTCAATTGCCGCTTTCAGTCTACTTATGGTAATTAGAAGACTATTGTCACAATTCTGATTAAGTCAGTCCATGGGCATAGAATCTGGGTTTTTTACTAATTGCTTGTTTCGGATTTCTATGCCAATGGAACAAGAGGGTTTTAGGCACAAGATTCAGATGAATCAACTCATTTGCTACAAAAAAGGTACCTTTGATAAGACTCGATTCATCTGACGGTTTTCGAGAAATTTGCATTTTATTACATAATACGTAATAGTTTTTACCACGTAGTACTTGGGTTTTATAGAAATTTTCTGTTTTTGATTTCTACGCCAATGGAAGATAAGAGGTTTAAGTTTAAAATTTAGATTAAACCAACTTATTTACTACAAAAAGCCTCTTGAACAGTGTTCTTATCATCTTTTTTTTGTTCGCACGGTATTTTTCAGGTATGTACAACACGACCTTACACCTCACAAACGATTGGTATTGTTGGTTATTATTACTTTCATCTGACAACATAAGATTATTGTCAAATTTGTAACATTTAATATTGTTGCTAATTTATCTGCTTGCATTAATTATTAGAAAACTTTAATTGTCGTGAATTATCATGGCGGTGCAATACACGAATGCAGAATATACCGATATGATATTGGTATTTGGGTATTGCCAAGAAAATGGTCGAGAATGTGTCAGAGTCTACTCCGAAAGGTTTCCAAATCGTCGTATACCAAGCCACCCGACGTTTGCTGCTGTTGAAAGACGCAAGCGGGAAATCGGCCAATTTACTCCTAAAGCCATTGATAATAGAGTACAGCGTTTTGTAAGGGTTCCTGAAGTCGAGGAAGACATTTTAGAACTTGTTGCAGAAAATCCAGAAATAAGCACCAGGAGGCTACGTAGGGAAATAGGAGTGTCCTAAGATATTGTTCATGAAGTACTTCAAGAAGAGTTGCTATATCCATACCATAAGATGCCAGTTCAAGATCTTTTACCTAATGATCCTGAAATGCGCCTGGTTTTTAGTGGGCTTGTTCATAGGCAGAGAGAAGAGAATCCCAACTTTGCCAATAATTTTTTTTTACCGATTAAGCATGTTTCACAAGAAGAGGGATTACAAATTTTCATAATGAACATGTTTATGCGGATGAAAATCCACATGCTATCAAGGTAAAACATTTTCAAAATGAGTTTAGAATTAATGTGTGGGCTGAAGTAATTGGTAATCACATTGTTGGTCCTGTCATTATTCCACAAAGGTTAACCGGGGAATTTATTTGCAATATCTTTTTATGCACGATGGAGCTCCACCACATTTTGCATTAAATGTTAGAAACTTTTTGAATCAGCAGAACCCAAATAAATGGATTGGTAGAGGTAATGCCCCTGTAAATTGGCCACCACGATCTCTGAACTTAAATCCATTGGATTATTTCTTATGGGGGCATGGTTTACAGGACAACTTCAGATAACGCAGAACAACTATGGCAACGTATTCAAGATGCAATAAATATTCCAAGTTCTGCAAAGAGTGTGTTTTAATTTTCTTCGACGTGTAAATCTTTGTATTCATGAAATTGGTGGACATTTTCAGCAATTTTTATGATATCTCTATTTATTTCTGTTTATGATTTAGTTATTTTTTTCTTTTTTGTAAAAACTAATACGTATTAAGTAATAAAATGCAAATTTCTCGAAAACCGTCAAAGGAGTCGAGTCTTATCAAGAGTACCTATTTTCTAGCAAATGAGTTGGTTTATCTGAATTTTGTGCCCAAACCCCTCTTGTTTCATTGGCATAGAAATCTGAAACAAGCAATTAGTAAAAAACCCAGGTTCTACGCCTATGGACTGATATTAATCAGAATTGTGACATATGTTTGTTTGCCCCATAAAGCTATGACAATATAGCAAGTTTCGGCAAAATAGTATGAGCAGTTTTTGAATTAATCCAGAGAAACTATTTAAAAATTGTCACTTCAGCGCCGTCCAGCGCCCAAACTAAGCAATTTTGTACTAAGGTATGTTAACTTAAATCGGCTAATTTTGGTCTGAAAAATATATGGTAGGTTTTTGTAAAGACCTTTTACAGACACCCTGTATATTATAGACAATTAAATACTCATAGAGTTGATATAATAATTGAAATATAACAGTGTGAGCCCAATAGTTTATATTATTATGTGGTGTAAGCTTGTGTATAGGACACAATTATAGGTAAGCATCAAAAATCGAATTCTTATATTTTATTGGAAAATGAAGTTCACAACAGAACTATAATACTAGAATTATAAATCATATATTATAAAATAAAAATTAGAACAAATTTAGGTCTGCATAATCAGATTACTGGTGCGTCTAAGGTATTCAATAAACTGCCAGCCTATATGCATTATTATGCATCTTCGTGGACCTGGCTAAAGCATTTGACACGGTAAATCATGTTGAATTGCTCAGTGTCTTGGAGAGTATTGGTTTTAGGGGTCAAGCTTATGACCTGTTAAGAAGCTACCTCTCAGATCGAGAACAGTGCGTTGAGATAAAAAATGTCTTATGTCAGAATAGATTAGTCAAATGTGGTGTACCTCAGGGCACTGTTCTTGGTCCTCTACTTTTTACCCTGTATGTAAATGATCTTTTCAGCTTGGATTTGGCCATTGGCTTGACAATAAATTGGGAGAAGACTTGCTATTTGCCGTTTAGGTCATATGGTCGACATCTACCCGGTTATTCTTCGTTAGATGTGCAAATTGAAGGTAAGACCAAAACAATAAGATCTGCTAAACATATAAAATATCTGGGTGTGGTTATTGATAGGCATCTTCGGTGGGACGAACATATAAAACATATTGTCAAAAAAGTAAGATTTCTTATTTGCAGGTTTAAGTTCTTTGGGAGTGTTTTTGATGTGAAGCATCTTAGGATATTGTATCACGCTCTTGTTCAGTCCCATCTGGTCTATGGTATCATAGCATGGGGTGGAGCAACGAATAATTATTTAAGTAAATTGGAAAAAGCACAGAAATGGTTAATTAAAATTATGTATGGCAAGCCCTATCTATATCCTACAGAGAGTCTTTACGAGGAGAGCGATTTATTTGACATTCGTCAGCTGTTTTGTAGGGAATTGGCACTGCAGCAGTTTAAAAAAAGAAAAAACAATAATAACAACGATCGCCCAAGACATGAGTATCAAATTAGGAACAATAAAAATAAAGTTGCGGTGCCGAGGATCTGCAAAACATAGGTCAGAGATGTCATGCTTTTCTTGGTCCTCGTTTCTATAATTGCTTACCAATGGAAATAAGAAATATAAATTCGTATTCACTATTTAGAAAGATTGTTATCCAGTTCATAAATAGCCAAACTAGGGATAGTATAGCGAGGTTCATTGACATAAAAAACGGTTAATTATGGTAATTTTGTTGAACATTTTTTGGTCTGAAACTAATATTAGGGAACACTGCTGTTTTAGGTCCAATTCTAGGTCTTACATTTTAGAGTTTTAACCATTTAGGTATAAGCTGTTTTATGATTCATTTTTATATATATGTTTGTAATTGAACTTATATCCTTCTTATATGATTTTGTATTTTTTTGTTATCATTATTAATATTCTGTAATGTCCCACGAACAAGGTCTTTCTTTGTGCGCGAACTGTTTATTTGTATTCTCAAATAATATTGTAAATTGTAATGAAATGTGTAATTCTTAGATAACAAATAAACATTATTATTATTATTATTATTATTATTATTATATAAAGAATATAAAAAGTTACAGTCCTTTTGTAAAGAGTTTAAAAAAGCATTTTCTGATGTTTAGGAATACTTAATTCAGGCTAAACTGTACATTGTATAGTATAGTGTATGTTATAGTTCATATTCTCGAGGCCAGTACTTTCATGCACTGCTTAGAGTAAAATATTGTATGTAAAATGACTTTGTAATATATGATTGCTTAAAAAAAAATTATAAATTTAAAACACTGGATACTATTGTCGCTATCTATTGTCTCTACATCAAAATACGCTTTCAACAAACTAAAAGGTCTTCGGTCGATAGCAGCTAAGTTAGGTATATTGATCGGACGCCACCTTTTAGTTTACTTCCAAAGCATACATTTATTGAAGGCAGGAATGTCCCCAAAAAACTATTAATCTAGACGATAAAAGATAGATGACCCTGCTTGTGTAAAATGTCAAGCAATTATTTACGTTCAGTTTCCGCTAAAAAAAAATTGTATCAAATGATAATTATATAATAATTATAAAATTAAAGATGTGCTAATGCCAATTAGCAGGCCTCAGAAAATTACATTTACTTTAAAATGTTTCTTTTATTTGTTTCCATTCTAAATTTGAATCCTTAGAACGAATAATAATCAGCAAAACAGCAAAAAATATTTCGTCTAAAACGGGCAGAAATTTTCGATTAATTTCTTCTCGAAAGGTTGAGTTTCGTCATCGAGGATAATGGAATGGAAAATTGCGTATAACATTCAATTTGTTAAAAAAATGGAAAGAAAACTTTGGAATGGAAAATTGAAGCGTTTGTTTAATATCTTTTTTTTTGTATTACTTATATTATGTGAGTATAATTTTATAATACAATAAGAATAAATGTATTTATTGAATAAAACAATAGCGTTTTTATGTCCACGTATGTATGCTTAAACTTGCATGCACTTTTCCGTGTTTAATCTAAAAATAATGCCTAGCTTGCATTTAATCTTACATTAAAAATAGATTGACCTATTAATGGGATTTCAAATAAAAATAATCTATTTTAGAATGGAACACCACAACATCGACTATAGAGAGTCTTACAAAGACGATTAGTGTCGTTTTAGATTAATTGTATTTATAAAATAATATTTAAGAATGCCATTTCCATTACACTTGGTTCAAAATAACATACTGTGTGTCCAAGTCTTTATCTAGGGATTTCGCTTATGATAAGAGATAGAGATGCGATTAAATAGGGAAAGTTTTAGGGAATTATAATAGTAGTTTATTGGCGCTTGGGGATCACTTCTGGTTCTTTTCGTTATTGAGATATTTTAAAGATACTAAAATGTTGTACTTTAAAAACCCACCATAACTGTCTTATTAAGGAAAATATAAAATAAATATTATTTTTAAAATTGCGCTTTATTACTTAGCAAAAATGGTCCCTAGATTATTCTTCGTGTGACCAATGATTTTCGATTAAAAAAACAAATAACATTTATTTGCATTTCGCTATGCCCATATTAGAGTGTGATAAAATTGCATTCATCTCCTAAACAAAGCCGAAATAAAAAAATTATCAAAAGTACTTCACATTAGACATTAAACTGCCTACAAAACTGTGCTATGAAAGAAAACGTCAGTGGCATACATATTTTTTGCTCCGTTTAAAAATTGTATCACCCTGTATTTCATAAATAAAGCGATTCCAGACCTATGTTGATAGGAACTATTTGTCTTATTTTTGGGCAAGGAATCACCAAACGAGCGATGGCACATTTCCACTCGATTCAATTTATTGATCCAATGCAGGGTATGTACAGGGACATTAAGTGTCTCACCCGATTGGCGATTTTCCTACTGACTATAATAAAAAACAAATTACATAGTTCTCAATGACTTTCGACAAGGAAGCCAAATTTAATATCAAAAAGTATATATAGGTTCACAAATTTGACAGATACGACGCCATTTTGAATTTTTTTAAATGGCAACCCTCATAAATAACCAGACGAGTAAATTGCACTTGGCGATCCGATTTCAAAAACCTATAGTTGTTAATATTTATTTTCAGTCGTTTCGGAAATACGAGGGTTCCTAATTTACCTTCATCGATTTTATCTTTTAAGTGTCTCACCCCTTTAATAAATAGACCTTCTAAGCAGTATACCCCAATATTTTCACAGTTACGTGATCTCCCGTAACCAAGTTATTTACGCTATAATCAAATTCGACTGATGTCAAAAAGTGACAGATTCGACGTCATGTGTGTGTGTGTGTGTGTGTGTGTGTGTGTATGTCTCACCCTTTTAATAAATAGACTTTAAGGTGAAAATGTTGTCATTTAAAAAAATTCAAAATGGCGTCGTATCTGTCACTTTTGGACATCTGTCGGATTTAATTATAGCGTAGATAGCTTGGTCACGGGAGATTATGTAACTGTGAAAAAAACTAAAGTGTTCAGCTTAGAAGGGACAAAAGGAACATTATAAAATATGTAAAAATATGTAATACAATTAAATACAAACAGGTTCACATTACAATCACCAATACGTATTAGCTCAAATAGTACACATTTTAAAATGCATCTAAGGGATTAGATACCTACTTTATGTCACATGGACGAGTCTGGTAATAGAATTTTCCAAGAATTCGTTAAAGGAATAGTTGGCCGAAATTATTAGGACCTGCTTCAATCTAGATTTCAATTGTCTGATATTTAGCTGTCGAACGCTATAGGGAATAGCATTATATACCTCACTCTGTCCATATGAAAAATTATTTCCCTGGTTAATTGTAACTGTGACTGTGGAAAGTTAAGTCGTTTCAATTTATAGTATTATGGTCATAGGCGTAATTCGGGGGTGGCAAGGGGTGGCAGTTGCCACCCTAGAATTTTCAAGCCCAGTATTTTGCCACCCCAGAATTTTGAAGTAAAAGTCTCGATAATTTACAAATACCTCAAATTGAAAAATACAAGTCTACGATAGAGATTAGTTCAAAACAGAAAGATAGCATGTGTTTTGAAAACTTGTAAATTATAAATTTAGATAGAAATATTGGAGTAGTAGACTTTACGTAATGAAATAGGGAACATTAAATGCGTGAGTTTTTCACAAAGTTGTTCAATCACTGTGCAGAAATCGCTGACAAATGCGGGTTTAGAGCCGCCGAGCTGCCAAGAAAGGGCAAAATTCACTCAAAAATGGGGGAGGAAGTAAAGCTCCATTTGAATCTGTAGGGCAGTACTACAAAGTTTTAATCCTCTGGCCAGTTATTGATATCCTAAACGAGAAGATCGATGCCAGGCTTCAAGAAAGCGACCTAGATGTACTTAACCACTTAAGCAAAGTTCTAGGTGGAACTGATGTAGACACAGCAGTAGTGTCGTAATGGGAAGAAGCACAACCCCCCTCCACTTTTTATGACCTTGACCTTGACCTAACCCGAATGACCTTGGATGACCTTGATCTAACCCGGATGACCTTGACCTTGGATGACCTTGAGCTAACCCGAATGACCTTGGATGACCTTGACCTAACCCGAATGACCTTGGATGACCTTGACCGAACCCCCTTGACCTTGGATGACCTTGACCTAACCCAAACGCCCTTGACCTTGGATGACCTTGACCGAACCCGAATGACCTTGGATGACCTTGACCGAACCCAAACGCCCTTGACCTTGGATGACCTTGACCGAACCCGAACGCCCTTGACCTTGGATGACCTTGACCGAACCCGAACGCCCTGGACCATGGATGACCTTGACCGAACCCGAACGCCCTTGACCTTGGATGACCTTGACCGAACCCGAACGCCCTGGACCTTGGATGACCTTGACCGAACCCGAACGCCCTGGACCTTGGATGACCTTGACCAAACCCGAACGCCCTTGACCTTGGATGACCTTGACCGAACCCGAATGACCTTGACTAATCCGAATTTGACCTTGAGTAACCCGGCCTTCACCTTGAGCAACTCGACCTTGAACTTGACCTTCAACTTGGCATTGATCTTGACCTTGAACTTGACCTTAGCATAACCCCCCACCATTATAACGTCGGCTTTATAAACCATTTCAAGTAATTTGATTTTTAGTGTAAGTCACGAGTTTTAGTGAATAACAAGTGAACAACAATAATAATTGATTACAATGAATTACGTGTGTGAAAACTGTGGAACGGCATTTACTCGTAGCTATAGTATGGAACGGCATAAAAGAGAATCGTGTGTATCAAGATTTAATAATGAAGATTGGGGTAAGCGACGTAGAGTTGATGGTGCTGCATCAACGTCGACTATGCAAACTTGCACCTTATGTAACGTAAATGTGCCACACAATCAAATGTTTGCGCATCAGAGAACATTACAGCATAAAGAAAAGTCCTGTGTGACGGTGTCCCACGGTGTTCAAGTTATACAAGGCGCATTTAAAAATAGGCTTATATCTTATCGTATAAATAGTGATGGTGAACATGTAGACTACACATTATTTTTCGAAGAAATTAAACCCCGAGTGTTGGCTTTGATGAGTGAAATATTACGTGTCCAAAAGTCCTTAAAAATAAACATGGTTGTTGTTGGTCGATACTTTCTACCATCGCAGGAAACATTTAGTGAAAAGTCATTTAATACCTCCAATGAAATAGTTGTAATAGGGAGCGACTTGGATGATGTTTACCAATCATTTGTGGAGGCAATGAAAGCTCAGTCAACCGAATTTCAGGAGAAAGATTCAGGTATTTAAGAATTATTAGAAAATGAACACATTAAATAAATATTGTTTTTGACATTTGAATGGTTAAAGTGCTCTAAAGTAATTAATTCCATTTTTATTTGCAGGTTGGGCTCTGGAGAAAATACTTCATCTAGAAGTGAATATTAACAAGTATTCACCTCTGGGTGGTTCATCATATATACCGTTGCCGCAATGCATCAACGCCAAAAAAGCTGTGGTGAATGTAATCAATCAGGACGAATGCTGTTTTGCTTGGGCCATTACATCAGCATTATTTCCTGCAGCCATGGCTTCGACACAACTCACATCGTACCCCCACTACTCAACAGTCATAAATGTAACAGGTATGGATTTTCCAGTAAAATTGAGCGGTATCACAAAATTTGAAGAGATGAATAATATTTCAGTTAATGTATACGGTTTGGAGAGTAGTTTTGAAGATAATAAATTAAAATATGAGGTGGTCGGACCACTAAGATATGCTACAAGGAAGCTACAGAAGCACGTAAATTTGCTTATGGTTACGAAAGATTGTAATATTAAAGGCCGCAGTAATAAACATATTTGTGACGAAAGCTGCTCAACAAGTCATTATTGTTGGATAATTGATTTATCTCGTCTAGTATCCAGCCAAATTTCACGGCATCATGATAGACTATATTTTTGTGACGGTTGTCTTATATATTTTCGTTCACCAACAGCTTTAATAATGCATCAAAAAAATGATTGTAAACACATCTATTCATTGACACCGTCAACGGATCTAAAAATTGATAAATTTGGAAAGAGCATACCGGAAAATATGTTAAAATTTGAAGGTATAGAAAAGCAAATGCGAGTTCCTTTTGTCGTTTATGCGGATTTTGAATCCGTTTTAAAACCAGTCGAAACTGTCGAGCCCAATCCCACAAGTTCTTATACCATAAATAATTTCAAGCACGAACCATACTCTTTTGCATATCTGATAAAATGTTCTTTCGACGATTCAATTTCCAAGTTTGAGCTATATCGCGGAAAAGATGCTGGTAAAGTTTTTGTAGATTCCATAGAAACCGATTTAAGATATCTTTACAATACCTATTTAAAGGATATAAAGCCAATGAACCCATTAACACTTAGTGAAAAAACAGAGTTTGAAAATGCCACACTATGTGGTATATGTGAACAACCTTTTGAGGAAAGTGATATAAAAGTAAAGGATCATTGTCACATAACTGGTAGAAAAAGGTATGGTGCCGCACATTCAATTTGTAACCTAAATTATAAAGTACCTACTTTTGTACCAATAATATTTCATAATTTAAGCGGCTACGACAGCCATATGTTTATAAAAGAATTATGTAGATATGGTGACAAAATTGACGTTATAGCTCAAAGCAAGGAAAAGTATATATCATTTACAAAGAACATTTACATGCACGATTATGTAGATCAGAAAACTGGTGAAACAAAGAGAAAAAATTTAAAGCTTCGATTCATCGACAGCTTTAAGTTTCTATCAACATCACTGGAAAACTTGGGTAATGGTTTAAGTGTTAACGATTTGAAGGAAACACGTAAACATTTTGCTGACGTGCGTGAATTTAATTTGATGCGTCAAAAGGGTGTTTTTCCGTACAATTTTATCGATTCAATTGAAAAAATGAATTTTGCAACTCTTCCAACTAAAAATCAGTTTTATGACACATTACGAGAAGAGCACATAAGTGATGAATGTTATCAGAGAGCCAAGGAAGTGTGGAATTTATTTGGGTGTAAGAATTTAGGGGATTACTCTGATTTATATATAAAATCAGACGTTTTATTATTAGCAGATGTTTTCGAACAGTTTCGCGATACTTGTTTGCAAGTTTATAAATTGGACCCCGCACAGTATTTTACCCTACCAAGTTTATCTTTTGATTGCATGTTGCGCATGACCCAGGTAAAGTTAGAGCTTTTAACAGACATTGATATAATTCACTTTTTTAAAAAAGGTATTCGCGGCGGGATAAGTCAGTGTACTGAAAGGAAGCACATCGCAAATAATTCCTATTTACCCAACTATGATCCCTCAGAACCTTCTTCATTTATATCATATTTAGATGCAACAAACCTATACGGTCATAGTATGTCCCAAGCATTGCCCTTTGGTGGTTTTCGATGGCTATCAGAACGTGAAATTTTAGATTTAAATATTATGAATGTGGGTGATGAAAGTCCGCACGGATACGTTCTGGAAGTAGACGTGCATTATCCGGAAGAATTGCATGACTTACATTCTGATCTTCCCTTCTTAGTGGAAAATATAATGCCACCTACAGAGGAGGCAAAGTTGTCCAAATTGATTCCCAATCTTAAAGATAAAAAGAGGTATATTGTTCATTATAGAACTTTAAAACAAGCCATCGATAACGGTCTAATGGTAATGCGGACTCATAGAATTTTAAAATTTGATCAGTCAAAGTGGTTAAAGAAATATATCGATTTTAATACGGATTTGCGTAACAAGTCAACAACAAAATTTGGTAAGGATCTGTTTAAATTGATAATAAATGCTATTTTTGGAAAAACTATGGAAAACGTTGAAAATCGTAAAGATATAAAATTAATAACACAATGGGAAAATGGTGTAGGTAAAGTTGGGGCAAGAGCATTAATTGCTCGTCCCAATTTTAATAGTAGATCCATATTTACAAAAGATTTTGTCGCGATCCACATGGATAAATTAAAAATTATTTATAATAAACCTATATATATTGGTTTTTCCATATTGGATATCTCGAAAACAGTAATTTATGATTTTTTCTATAACTTTATTAAAAAGAAGTTTGGCAGTAATGCTTCCTTACTTTACACGGACACGGATTCTTTGATATTAAAAGTGTTCACCGATGATTTTTATCGAGTAATTGCAGAGAACCCAGATAAATTCGACACCTCAAATTATCCCGAAAATAATAAATTTAATGTAATTAAGAGAAAATCAGTGTTGGGTAGAATGAAGGATGAATTTCCATGTGATCCGATAATCGGTTTTTTTGGAACTGGGGCAAAAGCTTACTACGTAAAATCATTGAACAACGAATTAAAAAAAGCCAAAGGGATAAAAAAATCAGTTATCGAGAAGGAGCTTCATTTGGACGATTACCGAAAAATCGTTGAAAACGGTGGTTTAATATTTAGGAAGATGAAAACTTTTCGAAGTGAATTACACGATATTTACACACAAGTTATTAATAAAATTGCTCTTAGTCATTATGACGACAAGCGTTTCATAATTCCATCAACCACAAAAACTTTACCTTGGGGACATAAAGATATAGAGTTTTATAGTGCGGACCCTGAAGAAAATTTAGCAAATTTACTGAAAGTAATTCAATATTTTGTATAGCTTTGTGATAGAACGCTCCACTGGCAAATCCATATTTAGTAGAACTTTAAGTTAAAAAAATAGTGATCATAACATAGGAATGTGTAGGACAGTTTGTAGCATAAGTTGTTTATTTGCCCTTGGCAAGTAGTAGTGAGGTCGAAAAGGGCGCACGAAGGTGCCCTTGTCGGTTAGAGTCGAGAAGCGGGAATTGAGAAGTGGGGGGTGGTCTTGATGTGTATAAAGACAGTCGACCCAAGAGCAGCAGATCAGTTCACAGTTGTTGTACGACTTGTGTGTGTATTACTGTCTTAGTAGTGTTAAAAAAAAAAACAAAGTTGAAAAAATGGAGAGCGACTTATTGTCAGAATTTAGCTTCGGAAGTGCGGCTGAAGAAGCAATGTTGGAGGGATTTGACCCTTCGTCCCTCTTAACACCGCATACCGTCGCCGAATGGGCCATGGACCAGAGCGAACGGACGGAACAAGGTCGTGTAGAGGACGAGGCCTGCAACAATATGTTGGCCGAAATTTCTACTCGACAACATCTGGAGCAGCGGGACCAGAACGTCGTCGTTTTAAGCGATGTTGTTGTGAAAAAGGCGAGCCCAGTAGCAGGTGGAAGCAAATTAGAGAAGTTGCTGAAAATGCCAGGACCACGGAGCTTGTCGCTACAGAAAAAGAAGCCCACCGACTTGCCAGTAGTGGCGACAGCAGCAACGGCGTCCGGACATTCTGGCCAGTCTTTTAAGAGGCCCAAATCTCCTAGTGTAGGGCTGAGGCCATTGAAGAAGCGACGCGTAGAGGAGACAACAACGACGGAGAGCGAACCTCAATGGCTGCGTGAGTTCTCGCCCAGCCAAAGAGAGGCAGTGGCTGCTGCGTTTAGCATTAGACAATCTATAGTTAGGGACATGGAAGACAGTGTAAGTGAAGTGAAGGAGTGCGAGAGACAAATTTTAGAATTAAGGAAAAGGATGGAGGCGGCACAGGAAAAGATAGCAAAGTGTAAGCAGCGGCTTAAACACTTTTGCCACTTTTCTTATGCCGCGGATATGTAAGATATGGATAAGTTAGTTGTAGGTGTTTATGTTAGATTTTAAGTCTTAGATATTAGGAATGTAAAAATTGTACACATTATACCATTAAAAAAGATTTGCTGTGTTAGATATTAGCAATGTAAAAATTGTACATATTATATTATACAAGTTATAACAATAAAAGTTATAATATTACATTATATAATTTGTTTTATTTTACTGAACTTCAGTAACAATAAAAAACACTAGGGAACAAAAAAGTATTAAATTTAGGCATTTCCCATAACTTTAGAGCTAAAAAGTATTAAACTTAAATTACTGGGCGTAGTCTAAGCTACACAGTACCATTTTTTAAAGTGTAAAAAGTTAAAAATTAAAAATTTGGTATCATCCCCTAATAGCCGGTACTACCCTGAGGAAAATAATAATATGAATTTGGTATTTTATGGACAAACTATGCAATTAAGCGTAAAAAGTGTAGGACCAAAAATGAAGAGCACAACTTGTTATATCAGAATTAGATTAAAAAATAATGGAAAAAATTGAAGAAAATAGGGAAACAGCAAATATAGTACCATTTTTTTAATTTTTCTAAGAAAGGGCGACTTTGGCTGTAATTTATGAAAAAACAGTAAAAAATATCGCAAATAGTTACTGGACAAAGTGATAGAGGCAAGTTTCCTTAATATAAATCGAATTTTTAAAATCGAAAAAGAACCATTTTAAAAAAGTAGTACCATCATTGTTATAAACAATTTTAATTTTTTTAAGGCATTTCCCTTCATTTTAGCGACATGAAGTATAGAACTAAAAATGTTTAGCTTAGCGTAAAGTGCAAGTTCTCATTTTTAAATTTCATTTATTGCATTAGATAATCCAGGTAGTACCATCATTGTTATAAACAATTTTAATTTTTTAAGGCATTTCCCTTCATTTTAGCGACATGAAGTATAGAACTAAAAATGTTTAGCTTAGCGTAAAGTGCAAGTCCTCATATTTAAATTTCATTAATTGCATTAAATAATCCAGGTAGTACCATCATTGTTATAAACAATTTTAATTTTTTAAGACATTTCCCTTCATTTTAGCGACATGAAGTATAGAACTAAAAATGTTTAGCTTAGCGTAAAGTGCAAGTTCTCATTTTTAAATTTCATTTATTGCATTAGATAATCCAGGTAGTACCATCATTGTTATAAACAATTTTAATTTTTTTAAGGCATTTCCCTTCATTTTAGCGACATGAAGTATAGAACTAAAAATTTTTGGCCTGTCTTAAAGTACAAGTTCCCATTTTTTTAAATTTTATTTAGAGAATAAAAAATTTTCGTAGGATTCATATGGAAAATAAACCCTTATTTTTAGGGTGCATGGTACCGCCCCTATTAATAATTGCAATTTGTAGGAAAACTATAGATTTTAGTGAAAAAATGTATTTGGGAATTTTATAGAGAGAATTTTTGTGTTGATGAATCCAATTTTCAAATTAAAAAAATATTGAGCTTTAAAAACGGGGTTTTCAGCCAACCCTGTTTTTTGTAACTTTGACGTCTTATAGCGTCGAGACGGATAGAAATAGAAAAAAACGCGCGAACACGGGTCAAATATTTTTTAAAGCATGACTGGAAAAAAAAAGTTTTTTCGGGAAAAACGTGAAAATTTCGGAAAATTGCAAGAAAGTTTAGAATTTGTTTCGAGGAAAACCGTCCACTTTAGGGAAAATTGTGTTAGAGCAAAAATTTTAGAGTGCAACCGTTTCTACGGGAATCTTGTCATAAAATTATGAAAAAGGTGAGGAAAAAATTTTTACGGCCGATATAATTTCCCATTTTTTTTTTTAATGACAAATGTTGACTTTGTGCGTCATTTGCAAAAAAACGATAAACGGAAGGGTAATAGCCTGTTTGGAAAAGTTGTAGAGGCAAGCTTTGTGAATAAGAATCCAATTTTCAAAATTCAAAAAGTAAATTTAAAAAAAAATGTTTTTTAAAAATTTTGTTTTTTTGCAACTTTGAAGCCTCGCAGCGTCGGAACGGATAGAAATAGAAAAAAACGCCGCGACACGGGTCAAATATTTTTGAAAATATAACGGGAAAAAATTAAAATTTACATATGATATGGGGAAAAATCTCAAAATTTTCAAGAAAATGAAGCAGATATCATATACAAGGAAGTAAAAAAGTGAAGTGGACTATCCGGAAAACGCTTGTTCGACCTTGGGGGAAGGGGTGGGAAGGAGGGAGAGGCGTGGTGGGGTGGCTAGGCAGGAAGTCGTGTGTCGGGCGAGAGCCCGACATATATATATAAGTCTCAAAGCCTGCGCAGTAGGGTTTAAAGCG
Source organism: Polydrusus tereticollis (assembly GCA_963920685.1). Classification (NCBI taxonomy): domain Eukaryota; kingdom Metazoa; phylum Arthropoda; class Insecta; order Coleoptera; family Curculionidae; genus Polydrusus; species Polydrusus tereticollis. Next base: position 119,502,401 of record OY987329.1, read on the forward strand.
CTAATTTTTTAAAAAACCGAAGAAATGAAATTGGAAATCGATTTTCCTTAATAAATGAAACAATTTTGCGCCATAAAATTTTTTTGTAAAATGTCTGTAAGTGCGCGAAAAAAATTATTTAAAGTTGAAAATCATGCGCAGACGCTATAATTCACAGTTTTGAAAATATTTACACAAAATAAAGGTGGGAATCGATTCTTCTCAATAAATGAAACAATTTTGCGCCATAAAATTTTTTTGTAAAATGTCTGTAAGTGCCCGAAAAAAATTATTTAAAGTTGAAAATCATGTGCAGACGCTATAATTCACAGTTTTGAAAATATTTACACAAAATAAAGGTTGGAATCGATTCTTCTCAATAAATGAAATAATTTTGCGCCATAAAATTTTTTTGTAAAATGACTGTAAGTGCCCGAAAAAAATTATTTAAAGTTGAAAATCATGTGCAGACGCTATAATTCACAGTTTTGAAAATATTTACACAAAATAAAGGTTGGAATCGATTCTTCTCAATAAATGAAATAATTTTGCACTATAACATTTTTTTGTAAAATGTCTGTAAGTGCCCGAAAAAAATTATTTAAAGTTAAAATACAAAAACTTGTTCACTTTGCATTGAAATATTGTATTTGTATTAAACACAATATGACACACTAGGTCACAACTAAACTACGATAAGTCTTTCTGTGGCCCTGAAAAGGGCCGGGTAGTGCAGGGTAGTTGTAAGGGCCTAATTCCTAGGCACCTCACCACGGGCAACCAAGATCGAGCGGGGTGCAGCTCGATAAGGCTGGGGGGGATCGGGAACGGCGGCCTGTGCTGGCCGTGGAGTTGTTGCCGCGACCGGTCTTGGTCTAGGTGCAGCACGTCTTGACTGCTGCGCAACCGGCCTCGGGTGGTGTGAGCACCATCTTCTTGTGCTCAACCGCAACCTTTTGCATGTCGCACAACACCTGCGACATAATCCCGAAGGGTCCATGTGTATGCGCCACTTGCTGCATTTCACACACTGCCGCCGCTCCTTAATTGCAGTAGGTTTTACCACCGCAAACTCCTTATTGGGGAATCTCTCCTGCAGATACTTCACGATGTTTTCCATGTTGAAGTTCGTGATGGAATGATGCTCTCTTGGGGCGACTAACGTATTTATAGAGTAAAAAAGGGCTCACACATGCGCATTACGAGACCGCGCACATAAACAAACTAAGTTATAAGGAATTTTCCTACTAACAGATTAAAGCATGGATCCAATCGATTAGGTAAAATCATCATTCTCGCGGTAAATACATCAGTTAGTTGCAAGCTACGATGGCGGAACATCATTCAGATCTTTTTATTGACATACAGGGCTTTCAATGTTCTTTTGCATTTTTCCCAAAAGAATTAGCCATTTACGATGGCGTTCGAATATCAAATTATTTATTTAAAGCTCCTTTTCATAAAAATATGTTGTCTGTTGATGAGCTTAAGACTGTCAAATATGCCGAAGATTACCATGGACTGAAGTGGGATTCCGGAAATTTGGAACTCTGCGAAATTAATAATATATTGAAACATGTGTTGGATTTGTATCAAATACCCAGGATCTACGTAAAAGGAACACAGAAAGCAAATTTTCTTAAAAAGTTTATAAGTGAAAAAATTATCATCAATATTCCCTGTGAGCGACAACCGAAACTAAGTACATTTAAGAAGATTCCCGAGGCCTGGCACTGCGCTGCATCCAACGTAAAATTATTATACAATTATAAAAACTGCTACTAATAAAAAATATATGATTATTTACTTGGTTTTTTTTTTTATTATTCGTTAGTAATAAATACACTTTCTCTAGCTAGCTAGCCAGCATTAATTTGCACCTAATTGTGATATAAAAATATAAATCATAATAAATTCCTAAATTTATTCAATAAAGAACTAGACTGCTCGAAAAAATAAAAGTCTGTATAAAACATATTATGTTTTCACATGTTACCAAACTTATACACTTAGCATGTAAATATCATATTTTTTAAACACAATATTGCACACAAATAAGTGACAACTAAACTACGATCAAAGTCTTTTTTTGGTCCCTTTCGGGACCGAGGTAGGTGTGGAGGTTGGGGGTGTATCGATACTACTTGATATGTAACAATGGTTAAGTGAAGACTTAACTACTGTTACATACCAAGCAGCTCTCCGTCTCCATTATGATGAAGACAGGTTTACTGCAAAGCTTACATATGGTTGATGGCGGTTGCTGCTGCGCCTCCTCATTACTCCACGAGACATGTCGGATGATTCTTTCGGGGCTATAGTCCCGAACACGATACCACGAATCCCAGCATTTCACACATGCCACAGCGTCTCTGTCACCATAATAGTAGGAATACACCCAGCAACGCCCTTCAAAGTCGCGTTCAATTCCTTCATCAGCCATCGTAATGGTTGAAAGATTGAACCAAGTATGAGCTACATCAGTATTGTCATCGTTTTTATAGTAAAATTTCGTAGTGGGAATGGTAGTGGGGGTAAAATCAGTGTTGTAAACGACTTAACTATAAGTTTTGAGAGAAACAGAGGCACCATATGACAACGTCTCAGTTTCTGTACACCAGCCAAAGACCAATCTTTCATTGTGTACTAATATTCCGATCAACGAAATTGACATTTAACAACTAACTACGCTCAAGTCTTTATGTGGCCCTCCGAAGAGGACCTGGGGAAGGGGGTTGGGGTGGGTCAGGGTTCGGGCGGTCGCATAGGAAAGAGAATAGGACTTATCGTAGTCCTTCTACGGAGTGGTTGAGTCCGCAGGACCGGCATCCATATCATCTTCAAAATCCCACCAAGATGTGGAATCGGCTGAACCGCTAAAGTCATCGCTGACTTCTACCGGTCCCGCATCCGATGTGGAGTCTGCCGGTCCAGTGGTCTCAACATTTGCAACTCGCCTCGATGGTGGTGGTATGTTGGGTCGAGCAACAATTTCAGTCTCATCGCTAAACAGCGACGAGCCACGGCTTGCAGGTCCTTCTTGGGGTCGAGGAACATATTCAGTCTCATCGCTAAACAGCGACGAGCCACGGCTTGCAGGTCTTTCTTGGGCCATGTCCAAGATGTATATGAATTAATTGTGAAGCTGAACTAGTATTTATATGCTAACATTGTAGTGGGGGATAATAATATTTGAATGTTCTGTCATCGTTTATATAGTAAGATTTCGGATTGAGAATGAGGGTTAAATCGGCGCTGTAAATGTCGTGCTAACTATGAGTTTTGAGAGAAACAGAGGCCCCATATGACAACGCCTCTGTTTGTGTACACCAGCCAAAGACCAATCTTTCATTGTGTACTCCAGCTCTAGCATTTAAGCAAACCATCCCCACTTCATGTTGAAATGAACATCGTTTTCATAAACGTTATAAGCTCTCCCAACTTGTCTTACTTGTAATAAAATTTACCTTCTATTACAAATAAGACAAACCCTTTGAGGTGTTATCAAAAACAACCTCGCATCACAAACGAAGCACTTCTCGTGGTTTCGTAAGTTCCTACCGATCCTATGCGTCGAATGTGTTTGGTAGTGGATATCCTCAGGTGTTCCATGACGAGCCGTGGCATAGCACGCCAAACACAACAAGTGATAACCACCAACACGCACATAGGACAACATGCGGCAGTAAACTTCACCCAGATGTTGGGCTGGAATATTAACATTCCGATTAACAAAGTTTATTCTTCGTTCCAATGGGATATTATTATTATTCTGCCCCTCATCACTAGCGAAACCTTCATCATCAGAGCTTGTTGCCATCGTGATGCTTGAGTTAGAAATAAAATAAACTTTGAAAGTTGTGCTGCTTTTATCTCATTATCCCCACCTACTTTTACAAATATGCTAGCTATTTTGTGTGTTATGGCGTGTGTCTGTGTGCTTGCCCAATGGTATTATAAAATAAAACCATAGAAATACTAAATATCTAAGTTTATTATTATAATTATTATTATTATTATTATAAAGTTATAAAAAGAAACTACAAAACTTAGATTAAAATATAGATTTGTTAGTAACTGAACCGTTTAAGATATTATAACTTAAGAATGAGTCGTGAATAACCAACGCATAAACTTTAGTGTCTTTGGGAAATTTACTGGTTCGTGTTTCAAACTCCAATTTCACATCCACGGTGGACGATTTGATAGCTTCTGGCTGATGACTGCAATCAACGATGAAAATGGGGTTGTCAGGATAATCGACGAAATTTAACATTGGGTCGACCATTTCTCGTCCGTAGTAGCTACTTTGGAAATTCGCATAGGTATAGTAAGCTGTCGCATATAATTTTTTTCCAAATTCTAAATTCCACCGTTCATATGGGTAAACAGTAGAATTAAGGTATACTCGAAGGTCACTTATATTGGCTGCAGTAAACTGAGTGGCATCTTTGGCTTTATTGTCGCAATAAGTACTATTCTGAAACCCAATAATCAAATATCTCGGTTTTTCAAGACTCGTGCTAGTCCTTAAAGCCCACACGTCTGATGATGTTTGTCGTAAAGCAGGTAGTTCGTAAAGATCCCATTTACGATATGCCATTGGAATATTTGCGCTATTTACGCCTTTATTCATGCGAGACATTATCTTTAGCTTTTGACGATCATCTGGAATTATATGACGAATTTTCCATTCGATTTTATCAATACCAATGTCTGCTTCCACTTCGCCGACATAACAATTGGTAAAATTTCGAGCGATAATTAAAATAAGCTCTTGCTTAACATTAAAAATTCCTTTCGTATAATCCTCTGCAAAACCCATAAGATACTTTAGCGGGAGCTTTCCGGAAAATACATGGCTTGTGGCATCAACAAGAGCTTGATTATTTTCATTTAGACCCCATCCACAAACCATTAGAGAATTGTTTTGTAAGGCGCCGAAGGATGCCATCGTTTTCAGTGTTGTAGTAATACCTGGTTTTCGGACAACTGCGACTTGTTCACCGCCCATTTCATACCGAATTTCGTCGAAAAGAAATGCTATAGCATTATTAGATAAATAACATTTCTTTGTTGCATCTTTAGGTGTGAACTTTCCTTCGATGTATATGTAACTTTCGGAAACATCCAAGATTATGTCTTGAAAGTGCACAGGAATACGAATTTCATCAGAGTTCTTAAAGGTTGGTGAACCATATGGTTTATAAGTATGTTCCTGTAAACTTATTATAGAGTTCTCGAAGATGGGTTCGGTGAAAACCTCGATTTTTTCACTGGTAGCCGTCATTTTCTAGATTTTCGTATTTTCAAACCAATTGATCGTAAAAAACTGTAATCTCCACGGGAAAGTTGCTGCTGCTGCTGCTGCTGCCGCCGATAAGGTGCTTTCGATCTAATGACTGGATTACGAATGAGCCTGGTTTGCCTACTTTGTTTACTTTTATTATGTTTAACTGAATCTTTCACAGTATGCAACAAACGTTGTTGAGTGTTAAAGCAGTAACCCATACTTATGCTATTTTCTTTAACTCCAATTTAATAATTATCTTCTCACCTCGAAAGTCAATCAGATCTCCGTCGTCATCCAAGATTCGCAGACTGATGTTGTCTATGAACTGACGTCCCTCTGGTATAATCGGCATATAAATAATATTCTGCGGCTCTTTCGTAATTTTATAACCTGCTTCAACGTCAATATCAAATTCAAATAGGATGTGGCATTTTGACGAGTTCAGGAATGCACCAGAGATTATATTACAATCCACCCGTATAATGCGTACTTTCATAATATCCACATTGTACACTGACTGATGCTTTTCATTTTTTTTTAACACTTTAGCGTCAAACCCCAACATTTTGGCAATACTTTTGTCACCACGCAAATCAATGTCATACTTCGATTTCATCTCACATTTTAACGTATTAGTGTTGGCTGTTAACGAAAATATTTCATCACTATCGTTGCGGGTTGACTCTTTTAAAACTGTCAACATAGCTTGACCAATTTCATCAATTTCATATGCTCCTGGTGGAATGGTCAGTAGATGTGATATTTTTTCATCCTTCCTTATGTAACCAAAGGAGTTGTTGTTTTCATCAATGTTAAAAATTGAATTATATGTGTAAAATCCGACAAGTGCAAGACCATATTTACTTGTTGTACTCAGTTCAATGGGTGGATAAAAGTCGGCGCTTAACACGCTCGAGGATCCTGTTAGCGTGAATGTATGCGACATGACTGACGTTAAGTAGCTATCTGTTATGGTTTTTATTATGATTTGCAGCAGCTCAATGGGTTTAATACACTAGCGCTTTTTTTTTCTTCTCATCTGATGTCGTGTTAATCGAATTTTCAGCTGTTATATTCACATCACTAATTTTGCAGTAACAACAAAATAATTTCCGAGGCAATGGCCCATCACCCACATCCTTGTTGGAATCGTCACTGTCGCTATTGTAATGTTCATAGCAAAACTGATATTTCATCATATCCTCGTCACTTTTCAGTTCATTTGACAGCTTATCCCAAACTAGAGCAATTTCATTTGGTGCCATCGAAATCATTACTTCCTTCGGAACGTTTTCTAATTGTTCGGCAGTCATTTTCAACAATCCACCCACATGTTTAAACACTTTAAGTGAGTGCAAGATCTTTGTGTAGTTATCACGTTCAACTTGTGACGTCAAAGACATAATTATTATTATTATTATTATTTTATATCGGAGAGAAACTTCAAACACAGATGGCCACACCAAACTGAATCGAATTCTTGCTGACGATCGTATGTATAGTAAATGTTTCTCGACGCGTTCGAACCTGTTTGCAGATATCTCACCAATTCGGTAGGTGGTGGCAAATCGCCAAAGCTATCATAGTATGTTACTTCAGAGTTGACTTTTCGATATGCCACCCAATGCGTCCCTACCCCCGATGCGCTATCCAAATTAATAATCGCTGCTTCATACCGTCGGGGACCACGTGCAGGTAATGAATCTCGCATATAAACTCCCCTAAAGTGTGGTATCTTCAGTTTTAAAACATACTTTTCCAGATCGACATTTGATAGCGGTCTATTGGGTAGAGACTCAATTAGTTTTTTGACATATTCCTATGGTTCATAAACAATCCCATACCTGAACGATATGGTTTCAGATATAATCCATTTCCACGTAGTTTTAAAGTAGCACCTGTCTTTTCTGCATTTGCCTTCTTCACGTCCTTGATGGTGCGAACAATGCCTGCTACGCCACCTGCTAACGAGCCTAAGGCTGACAGACCAGCAAATATTGGTATTAATGGTAATACTCCACCAGTTTTAGGAATCGGAATAATTCTAGGCGTGCGGACTTTTCGTTTACCACCTGCTGCTTTTACTGATTTGCGAGCTGCTGTAACGGCTATTTTCGATGCATTTAGAATATTCATTTTCTTTCCACCACCTCTTAACAACTCTGCTCGAATCGGACGTCGAACAGCAGAACCAAAAGCTACTTTCTGCACACGCACCCGCTTTCCAACACGTCGCTTACCAGCTCGCCGCTTCCTCTTGGTAATTTTTGAGCGACTCTTCCTTTTGCTTGATGACACACCCATACCAAAACGCTGCTTTGTTTTCATAATATTTGTTACCAACCACGCAGCACTCTTTTCACCAACGCTAGCGTCTGCAGATTTCACTCGTTTCCAAGCACTTTGTTCCAACTCGTAATCTGCTCGGTGTCGCTCACTTATATCGTCTCTATTACGTAAGTAAGCTAAATCGTGCTTCTTACACGCCACGTCCAAAGGATTAATTCCTTGATCACCTCTTTTCACACGTTTAATCACTTTTGTTCCGGGACCGCAATACTGATAACCGGGGATATGCAGCTCCACCGGCAGGTTATTAATTAAGGAATTAACAATTCCTCTTCCAGTCTTAGTCTGTAAACGAGACGATCTACTTCGTCCGGTGATCAGCATCTGAATGACCATTTAAGTGAAAAGTTTGCTATAAGTAGTACCTATTTTATCAATATGCGAATAGTACATTTGAAACAAAAATTTTCCATCGACAATCTCGACGAAAAAGTTGGGTGTGGACATGGAGAGAGATTATTAAGGAAACACGGTCCTTTGCTTCCATCATCCATTCGTGGAATAATAATTGGACCTTCGAATTGTGGCAAAACCAATGTTATGATTTCACTACTTACTCACCCCTTGGGATTACGTTTTGAAAATGTTTATATCTACTCCAAGTCACTGTACCAACCAAAATATGAATATTTGAAGAAAATTCTTACACCCATTAAAGGTCTTGGTTATTATGCTTTCAGCGATGCCACGAATATCATGGAACCCTCAGATGCAAGACCCAATTCAATATTTATATTTGATGATGTTATGTGTGAGAAGCAGGATGTTATACGATCATATTTCTGTATGGGACGTCACAAAAATGTGGATGCCTTTTATTTGGCTCAAACATATTCGCGAGTTCCTAAACAGCTTGTGCGAGATAATGCCAACTTTATTATTATGTTTAAACAAGATGAAATGAATATGAGACACGTATTTTCCGATCATGTATCACCCGACCTGAATTTTACACAATTTCAGGAAATGTGCTCGAAATGTTGGGATAATAAATATGGATTCTTGGTTATCGATAAAGATAGTGATGTGAATTCGGGGAGATATCGCAAGGGACTTGATAGCTATATATTTGTTTAACAATGATGAATGCATTCATTTCATTGCTGTTCGGTAGTTTGTCAACACCATGAATGAAGAAATTGACTTAAAACGAAAACTAGTGGAAACGACCAATGCTGTTCGAAAAAAATTTAAACAATTCAAGGCGGCGAAGACACAAAGTGCGCTCGACTTGGATAAATTTTACGAACCAATCACTAAACCACTAACATCTATATCTAATGTAGTAAAGCAACGCCAGCAGCAGCAGCAGCAGCAACCCAAAACCCAAGGAAAGCAATATAGTCGTAGTACTAGCACAATGGAGGAGCCTGAGGAAATATCCGATCACATATCATCATTTCAATCGTCTACACCGCGGATAAGCCGAAAAGCTCACATCGATACAACACCGAAACGTGATACCAATGTTACATTGTTTGAGACACCTTCCCCTTCAAGTTATACAAGTTCACCACCACTCGACAAGATTCAAGCATACTTAAATGGATTAAAAAATAAACCATCCCAATATGATACCATTTATGGTATACATTTCGGTAAAAAGCCGAATAACCTTAAAAGATATATTGGTAACCTAGAAGTGCGTTTTCCAAATGGCAAAATTACTTTATATAAAAACGGAAAAAATGTTGCTGTATTTGATGGAACGCCTCAACTTTACGATTTGCTTTTTTTAAGAAATCCACCATTCCTAACACAACACGATAAAACCGATGATGGTGTGCTACAGAAATACAAGGAAATTTTAGAATTAACTAGTGCAGCATATGAAAATTATGACAAAAATAAGGGTCTACGAGAAACCAGATTATTGAAATATTTGTATATTATAAAACCCCTACTGATGCCGGCGAGCACTAAATCAGGCGGTGCTGTTGTAAAAAATAACATCGCTAAAAAAATAAAAATACCCAACAAGAAACTACTTTCTTCCAAATCACCTCAATACATTTATTGGAATAAACCAAAGGAGTTGGTTGATCGCTTAAGATTGTTGTGGAGTTCAAAATTAGCTGGTAATACTGGGCATGAAAATGAGATTATGTCAATTGTTGAGGAACTTCGCGAAGAACAAATAATATATTAAATTATGTACCTTGTTTCCTTTGCTCAGTGTCTAATGAGACGTGTTCGCTTCGCTACAAAATATGAAGGCAAGCAGGGGAAAAATTGGAATTGTTAATGAACTGCACCGGACTGCTAGAAAAAACTTTATTAGAAGGCGGACGATTATTAAAGGATACAAGGATTTATGGCAAATAGATTTAGCTGAAATGCAACAATATGCTGATGAAAACGATGGTTATCGCTACATCCTTGTATGTATCAATTGTTACTCCAAATTTGTGTACACCAGAGCAATCAAAAACAAGACCGGCGCTGAAGTGACCAATGCAATGAAGAGTATAATTGAAGAGGCATCGTATACACCAGACAATTTACAAAGTGATCAGGGAAAAGAATTCTATAATAGTCGCTTTCAAGCCCTTATGAAAAAATTTAATATAAATCATTATTCTACATTCAGCACGAAAAAGGCGGCAATTGTTGAACGTGTGATAAGAACTTTAAAAAATAATTTATATAAGCAATTTTCAATTAGAGGTTCCTACAGGTGGGTGGAAATTTTAGTATCAGTAACAAGTGTCTATAATAATACAATACATCGCACAATTGGCATGAAGCCCAGAAATGTGCTAGAAGATACACAAATTAGGGCATACGATTATTTAAAGGTTAAACCGAAAAAATATAAATTTCGTCTTGGCGATATAGTTCGAATCAGTAAATACAAAACCATATTTGAAAAGGGGTATACACCTTCATGGTCAACGGAACTGTTTAAAATTGTAAAAAGTAACATTACCAATCCACCCACCTACATACTGGAATCGTTAGAAGGTGAACCGATTAAAGGTAGTTTCTATGAAGCTGAACTGCAAAAGACAACCAGTCCAGGTGTTTATCTGGTTGAAAAAATTCTTAGAAAACGTCAGAAAAATCACATTGATCAATTGTTTGTAAAATGGTTGGGTTTCCCCAATCAATTTAATTCTTGGATAGATAAGTCTGATATTGTATAAACTGCTTTGTATTTCCTATTACAATTATTGTATCAGTTGAATGATAAAATAAACATGTAATTTAAAACATATGAATTTTATTTATCAGTATATATTGCTATCATTTTAAAAATTGTTTTCATTGAATTAATAACCATGAAGAGCGTAACATTTGATGAAGAGAAAAATATTGTCCACCAAACATTTGTTTGGGCGTTTGCATATCGAGAAGCTCGAAAGAGCGACTTTCAACAGCTAATGCTTGATAGGTACCGTTTCCAACGGCGAATAGAGAAAATCAAAACAACTTTGGATATGATTTTAGAAAGTAATTTTAGAAATAAAATTGTTAATGAACGATTTATTAATTTATAATATAATTATAAACATAATATGAAGTACTAAAAAATGTTTTATTCACATTTAAGCAATAATACATAATGACCAAAAACACTTAGGGACTATAACCAAATTGTCTAAGTTCACTTTCACTAATACATATGGCACGGAAAAATACTTCTTCATCACTACTTTTTTAGCGCATATACTAATCACTTGAAGAATCGAGTAGTGCATTTGGTAGCGACGACGTTGGACTTGACGATGGCGACTGCGGTGATGGCGATTCTTCCATTATTTCATCTTCTTGACTTGAAGATGTGGACGTATCAGTATGTTGTTGATGCCCACCACCTAAGATAATGGGACTTTGAGGTTGGTCAGCAGGTACAGATCCTCTATTGCTCTCGTTTTGACACCAATCACATAATCCCATTGTCCCACTTAAAAATTCCCAATGTTCACAATTTGAACACATTTGACGACCGTTGATTGAAAACGGATACACTAATGTTGTTTTACTTTCCATATTGTAAATGATTGTGAAAGCAATGCTACAAATGAACTAAGTCACCATAATTTGGATACGTGTATTTATATATAACAGATGACCTTCACGTGTGACCTCTCTCTCTTGAGTGACTTTTTATTTCAACTCAGATTTTACATCTTCAAATTTCGCTCGAATTTTATCAAGGTTAATTGTAATATGGTCAATAATTCGTTGTTCAAATTTCATTTGAACTTTGTCCAGGTTAATAATTTGTTGTTCGAGAGCCAATATCATCTTCCCAACTTTGTTTTCATACTCTTTTTTTTCTTTTTGAACTTCATTGAATCTTCGAGCAACTTCTGTATTCAATGCTATGAATCGGTGATCAGTAATATCATTAAATTGTATGCGCAGATCTGATAATTTCTTAACAAATACAGCAGTTAGTTGTATACGCAGAAGATCATGTTGAGTGAGAACATATTCTTGAGTAGCAGCATCATTTGGTTTTTTAGGTGATGCAACATTCTCTAGGGATTTTCCTCGCATATCATACTGATCATCGAGAGTAAGCCTGAATCCATTTCCAGGTGGTCCACGTAAAAACCGACATTTTTCATTGGGTTTCTTACGTCCAAACTTATCAACTGTGCTGTTACTTCGACTCATCCTCAAATTAAACTAAACTAATTTGCTATTTTACCTTCTACTTATACAACTTCATAAGGTTTTCATCTTACAAACGCTTATATAGGGTTTGTTATGTTGGGAAAAATAAAACAATGCTTTTACTACAAACAATTTATTTCCTATTGGTTTTATTTATATATTAAACCATAACATTTATTTTTAAACATGACCATTATTTATAATAATACATACATTTATATATTATATTATATATTATACTGGTTTATGGAAATATAGTACAGAACGTGTTTTTACAAATAAAAGTTGTTCCAATAATTAATTTTACTTTTCTTGATCTTCTACTTTGTCCATAATTTCACAACCATTTGCACCATCGCTGCGGATGACTACACCATCTTTTACGATATAAGTAATATCGTCGGGATCCACATAATCAACCAAATTAAATTTTGTTACCAAATCACTTGGTAGATCTGGTATATGAATGACAAACTTGGCAAGATCATTATCAATCATTTCAGCACAAAATTGACTCAGGTTTATGGATCCGTAGAGATATTGTCCACATAGATGCGCACCAGCCATAAAATTGATTGCATCACGCACATACTTTCTGTACTGACAGCCAGTTGAATCCAAACAGGAACCATCAAACATCGAAAACTGTAGTATATCTTGAGCCATACGTCTTAATTTGCATGCTAACCAACTTATATACGTATCTTGTTTTTCAACAACATTGTCACACATCTACAATAGAATAATGAGATTGTGATTGTGTTTTATGATACTAGGTATTACACTTTTATTACATTATCAATTAAAATTAAAAATATGATAAACTATAGATTAAAATATTCTTTACACAACATTGTTTACTCTAAACACCCAAAATTTATTAATGCTTTAGTATTACCCCCAGAAAATACATGTGAGCTTTGCCCCAAATATGTTAGGGTAAATTTATCATTTGATTTATTCATTATGTCAACAGTTGCCTCTGATAATGTTTCAGCAACACGCTTGGGTAAGAAAGTTTGAAATGTTACATTATGTGTTGTATCATACAAAGTAACAAGAATACTTTTACCAAAACGTGTTGAAACAAATGATATCTGTTTTATAACATAAATTTTTCCCACCGTTAGTGTTGAAATTTTTCGGTGCTCAAGAAATTCAACATCTTTGTTTATCATATTATTAATTTCAACCAAAGTCTGCTGTGAAAGACTCATTATTAAAATATGTAATAAAATACCTTTAATAACTTTCACAAAACACACCACAAACACAATTCTTCTATTTCAAGGCAACAACAAGCAATGCCTGTATGACTATGGTATTCCTTTCGAAAGAGCTCCATATTTATAATATCCAATTTCAAAGTCATAGGAGGGGGAATATTACCAGAAACAACGCATGCTCAAGGTCAAGGTGATTCCTTGAAAGTCAAGGTCAAGCTACTCAAGGTCGAGTTCAAGGTCAAGTTCAAGGTCAAGGTCAAAGTCAAGGTCAAGTTCAAGGTCAAGGTCAAATCCGGGTTAGTGAAGGTCATCCAAGGTCATTCGGGTTCGGTCAAGGTCATTCAAGGTCAAGGGCGTTCGGGTTTGGTCAAGGTCATCCAAGGTCAAGGGCGTTCGGGTTCGGTCAAGGTCATCCAAGGTCATTCGGGTTAGGTCAAGGTCATCCAAGGTCATTCGGGTTAGCTCAAGGTCATCCAAGGTCAAGGTCATCCGGGTTAGATCAAGGTCATCCAAGGTCATTCGGGTTAGGTCAAGGTCAAGGTCATAAAAAGTGGAGGGGGGTTGTGCTTCTTCCCATTACGACACTACTCACAGCCAGTGTACAGTAGGTGTGTAAATATTAGAATTTAGACAATGAACTTCTTCTGTCTGAACTGAGATGTTTTTACAAAATAGAAGAATCAAGAAACAAAACTATTGAAGAAAAAGCTGACGTTTCTGTACATGAGTCTTTGAAAAGTGTGCTCCCTATGCTTTTTGAACTTTTTCGTTTGTTTCTTACGATTCCAATAAACTCGGCATCCTGTGAGAGGTCTTTTTCGTGCTTACGGCGGTTAAAAACATACACCAAAAAACACAGGAGAGGTTTTCCTCGTTAGCTCGTTCAGCTATTGAAAGGAGTGTTGATGTGAACATTTCCAAAGTTATGGATGACTTTAATTCAAGCCAGAAGAGAAGACTTCATTTTGTGTAAACATAACTTGTGTATGATGACATTGTGTAAAAGTAAAAGTTTTTTTTTGTATCATGTTTACTTGATTTTTCCTTTTATCATAAACAAATAGGCTGAGCACACATAAATTAAAATTAGGCACACTTTTAGGTTGTCTGTGAACGACAATTACTTTACATGTCGTTTGGTTAATAACTCACGCCATTAAAATTATTGTTTTAGGGTAAATTGTAAGCAATTAAATTGTTGTAAAAATAGTGTGAAAAAGTTTCAAAAACTAACAAATTTAAACATTTTCCGGGGAAATACCTTCTTCGATATTTCAACCCCCCCCCCCCCCCCCTGACCCTATGATTATGGTTGTGCATATGCTGATTATTGTCTCCCAAATGTTTATCATGAAGTAGAGTAACTGTCTCATATATAATTAAATCCTAGATGGTGAGAATTTTTAAGTCTTGAAACGAGGGTCTGCAGGGGGCTAGTCTGTTAGCTTTACATATATTAGTCTAACTGCTCTTTTTTGCAATAAGAACAAACTATGAATTCTGACACTCCCTGCAAACCCCCAAAGTGTCAATCCATACCATAAATTGGATTCGAATAACGCATAATAGACCATAATGGAAATGTGCTTACAATTCAGCTCCTGCGGAGCAAATAGACCAGATGCCAAGCTTTTCGCTACTTTGTTAATATAATTCTTTAATTTTAAGTTTATATCTAACTTAATTCCCAGGAATTTATAGTCACCTTATCAATATTTATCTTTATTAAATAACATCCATTTTGTTTTTCAGTATTAAGCATTAATTTGTTTGCATCGAACCAACGCCTTATTTCTGTTAGGTCTCTATTAACTACATATTGTAATAGTTTAGGATCTTCCCCGGTCCAGTAGACTGAAGTGACATACGCGAACAGTGTAACCTGTAACTAGTTAACTCTAGACGCTAATCAGCTGTTTTTCAACCACAGTGAAAAATTAACAAGTAGGCTTTTTTCTCGGTTGTTGTCACGGAAACGGTACGTTAAAAGTTAACTTGTGTGTTTGATCATAGGACTGAATGTACCGTTTCCATGACAACAAACGAAAACATCTACTTGTTAATTTTTTACTGTGGTTGAAAAACAGCTAGTTAGCGTCTAGAGATCACTTGTATATGTTTGATCTTAGGGCTGATTTTATCAATTAGTATTTGACGTTAACGGTTTGAGTTAAATTGACAAAAAAACTGGAGTGGAGCTGAAAGCTGTAAGGTCGTTTATGTAAATCAAAAAAAGTAAGAGCCCGAGCACCGATCCCTGCGGCACCCCATTAGTGACTTGTTCATAATCGGATCGAACTTGTTCTTGGTTATATCCTGTAACCTGTACAGTTTTCTTCCTATCAAAAAGGTAAGATTCAAAAGACCTATTAATTTCATAATACTTCAATTTACTCAACCAAATGCTTTTACCACATCGCAAAAGAGCGCGATTCTAAGTTTTTCCGCATTTAATCCAGAATAAACCACTTCCAGTAGTGAGCAGATAGCACCCCTCGTCTGGAAAATCGTCAATATTTTGAATTTACTGAGGAATGGAATTAAGCGATCTTTACTGCCGTCTCTATAATTTTGGAAATGACTGACAAAAGGGATATTGAGCCATAATTTGCAGAACTCTTAACATCTCCATCATTGTCAATGGGGTTAACTAACGATACCTTCAGGCTTTCAGAAAAAATGCCCCTAATTAAAGAACAGTTTATTATTTCGACGATAGTTTCAAAAACTTTTATGGGAATGTTCTTGATTACCTTTGAAGATACTTGATCCAACCCATAGGAATTTGTATTTTTAAGATTTTGAACAATACCTAGAATTTTCAAAGCAGTAGTAGGTTTTAAAAAGAATGTTTTATCCACTTTCGTTGTAGTTTCTTTTAGAATCGATATTGCACTTTGATGTGTAGGTGATTTTCTTGTAATATCAGTTGCCAGATTGACATAGAAGTTATTTAAATGATTGACTGCAGATAGTGGTTCTGTAATCTTTTTAGAATCTACTTTTAACCTTATGGGTTGTTTATTTTTATTTGATTTTCTATTCGAAATAGCATTAATTATAGACCACGTCTCTTAGAGTTTCTTAATTTGTTAATCTCGAAAAAAAGTTTTTTTCTTATGTTATTACTTTTTTGTATTCTATTTTTCGAAAACATGATCGTCAGTATATTTAACATGTTTTTTGAAACACCCTGTATAGAGACTCGAATTTTTTGCTTTTCTTTTTTTTAAGAAATATATCGTTCTTTATCTTAACCTTTAAATGAAAGAAAACTTTAGTATACTTTTCAAACAAATATATATTTTTTGTAATATAAAATTTGGTCTGGTTTACAAACTAAATATAAATCCCTAATAAATTGGGTTACAAATCAGTGTTAGTAAAATCTTGCGTATTTTTAAAAGACAAATTAATGGGCATTATACGTAACACGATTTATATTCTGTAGACATATGGTACACAAAAAATAGTATATTTTCATAAAAATAGATCTCAAAATCTCCTCTCTTAGTGGGAGTTTTGAAGTGATATTGACGACGGTGGAGTTTTGCGAGTATATTATTAAAAACGTTTACCGAAAAAATTATTTAAAGTTAAATATTTCTTGTTAGCTTTTTTCGGCATTTAAAACCCCCTGTGTCTATACAGACTGGCAAAAAATTTGCGCATAACGCCTGTAACTTTTGAATTACCTCGTATACGAAAAACTGACCTTTATGAAAGTTGTTCAGTAAATTATTCCCCACATTTCTACCTGCATGAATTTTTTCTGTCATTTCTGGTTTGGTTGTCATAGAGACTAACTTACTTTTTTATATGGAATACCCTGCATATGATTGCATATTTGGATTCTACTGGGAAAACTCTGTATTTTCTGTATTTCAAATTTTTATTTATTTAAAATTGTAACAAACTTTATAATAACAAAATAAATACCCTAGAAAATTGAACAACTTAACATCGGAATAATAAACAAGTGAAACCTTTTCAGTGGATCAGGTGTTCAAAATGACCACCATTTTCAGCTAAGCAGAGCACCAGTCGATCTCTGAACCCATCTACAACGTTTAAAAGTCCTCTGAAATGGCCCGAATTTCAGCACTAATTATGACTTTTAAAGATTCTAAGTCATTCGGACGGTTAACGCAGACTTTGTTCTTTAAGTGTCCACACAAAAAGAAGTCGAGAGGGGTTAAGTCCGGGGATCGCGCCGGCCAGTCAGTAGTACCTCTTCTGCCTATCCAACGTCCTGGAAATTGTTCGCTTATGTATTGTCTAACATCTGCCGCATAATGCGTAGGTGCTCCATCTTGCTGGAACCATACCTGTTCGTTTATGCCATTATTTACACCCGGCAAAACCATTCTGCAAAAAGGAATTATGTGATTGCGGAGGTCCAGATATTTTTCGCCATTCACCATTACCATCTATGAAAAAAAGTCCCACAATATGTCTACTAACTATGCTCGCCCAAACATTAACTTTTTTGGGCCTCTGAGTATGACCTTTCTGGAACCAGTGACTATTCTCAGCAGGTCAATAACGATAATTGTGTCTATTAACAATGCTATTTAAATGGAAAGTAGCTTTATCCGAGAAAATGATATTTGTTGCGAAGTTATTATCTTTATTGCATCTTTCCATCGTCAGCTCAAAAAACTCAGCTGTTCTATCACAATCCTCCTCGTTTAACTCATAGACCAACTTTATCTTGTAGGGATGCAACTTCTCCTGCTTAAACAAACTTTTCACTGACTGATGAGACACATTAAAATCCAATGCCATTGGCCTGGATGATTGTGTTGGATTTTCATGTATTGAGAGCATGATATCCAAAGCTTTGGCTCCCTCGGTTGCTGTTTTATGTCGACCTCATCTAGCGGCTTCCCTAACACTGCCAGTTTCTCGAAATTTCTTTAACACTCGACGCACCGTTGACTGATTTATTGAAGGTCTATTTGGATATAATTCATTGAAAACTTGAGAAACCTGATCTAACAATCTCTTCATATTTCCGTAACCGCTCATTATTAAAATTTCAACTCGTTGTTTCTCATTCAGATAAACTAAAGTTTAAACAAATTAAAAATCAGACAACAGAAAATTAAACAGAAACTCAAAATCGACACCTCTTAGGTCGCTGTCATGAAAACACATTGACTGGGTATTAGGCAGGAATAATTATAATTAGGAAATTTTTAATTTTTGAGCTGTCATTATCTCGGAAACGCTTGCTTGCAGATAGGTGAAAACTTGAAATACAGAATATTCAGAGTTTTCCCAGTAGAATCCAAATATGCAATCATATGCAGGGTGGTCCATTTAAAAAAAGTAAGTTAGTCTCTATGGCAACCAAACCAGAAATGACAGGAAAATTTATGCAGGTAATTCAAAAGTTACAGGCATTATGCGCGACTTTTTTGCCATTTATAAATAGTGGTAGGTACTTAACTTTAAAGGCAGATTGGTCAATAAGAGAAACGTTTCATAACCAGCAGATCGAAGATCACTTTAAATAATTGGTTTTAATTTAATAACTTTTAACTGCTTTCAGGAAGCGGGTTAATTTTTAGGAAATTTGACATTGATTCTTTGGACTGTTAGCGCGATACTCTAAAACCAACCCTTTTTGAAAAAAACTAAAATTATAACTTTATCACAAGTTCAAAATTCCTTTATAATTAAGAATTTAAATAATATTAATATAAACAATTACAACCAATGCTTAATTTTTTTTTTATTTAATTTATTTAGCTCGCACGTCTCTGGTTATAATCTAGATCCCCTCAAATGATAATGATTCTTAGTGGTAACTAATCAGCCTAAACGAGTCAAATATTAAAAGTTAATAATTAAAAATCCATTTCTTTAAAGTCATTGCCAAAGGATCCTAGCTCTTTTCGGGTGCATTTGCATGGCGATCCATATTTATGTGACATTTTTGTCTAATTTTTAGTCGACCAATATACCCTTCAAGTTACGTACGACACCCTGTATCTAAAATCGTATAGGATAGTTAAAATATTGGAATAAACCAAACAGATGGAGAAACACAAAATAAACCCCCAACTCTTTTTTTTATCGAATAATCTACGAGCTCTAGAAATACTCATTGTGTGCTTGGTAGTTAGATATGGAGAGCAATCATCTATGTAGGTGATAGTAGAGTGGCTCAGTGAAACTTGTAGGACCCCGCTGAATATAATCTCTCCTACCATCTTTGCCGAAGGTTATCGAGAGGGTAGTATTACGGTATAAAGTAAGGATCAGCAGGCGCGCTGTCGATACGAGATCCTTGGTTGGGTTAATAGGTAAGGTTTTCGTCCACTTCGATCATAGCGCGCAACAATCCGTTCAGCGAGACGGCCGGTCTGCATACAGAGGAAATGGCTTGGAATGCTCTCGGCACACTTATATTTTTACGCTGAGAGCGCCTGCTGGTCTTTTCTTTATGCTGTGGCAATTATATATTTAATACACACCAGACTCATACATTTTATTGTTCTACGCAACATCTTTGCTGACCAACAATATGGCTTTAGGCCAAACTAATCTCCTGTTCTTGCAATTTTTAAAGGATCATTAATTCTAGGCAACAGATTGACAATAGTGCCAGAGCTGTTTTTTGATCTCTCGAAGGCATTCGACACTATCGATCACAAGCTGCTACTTCAGAGGCTGCCGGAGTGCGGAATAAATGGCTCCATACTAAAATCCTGTCTTACAAAATGGCATCAACTGGTATGCAAGACAAAAACAAGCCATCAACATACTTCTAGAGTTTTGGAAGAGTCCAAGGTACCATTGATAGTCGGACCAGGTTTGCTCCTGCTCTATGTTAACACTCTCTGTGATGGATTGGAAGCAATGATTTATCATAACGCTGAGGACACGTCTATAGTGATGGCGAGTACCGTGCCACGTCTATTCCTGGCTTCCCCGACTATGCGTAAGAGTGGTTCTTCTATGAGTTTCTTAGTTTATGTGGTGGTTTAATATTACCAACCTATTTCTACCACCAATGGGTCATAATGGAGTTGTCTAAGTCGGCAGAAGTGTACGCATTTTGTTTTCTCTTCGGAGAATTTTAAACCAATTCTTTCACCTTCGTCAATAAGTTTGTTAATTTCTGGTTGCAGTATTCTTGTAATAAGCCTGACTTTTTACCACTGAAAAGAATTGCCACGTCATCGACATGAAGACACTTTTTAATTTCTGGGTTAACATCTTCGCTGATTTCAATTATAGCAATTGCAAATAGAGTACAACTGAGTGTTCATTCTTGCGGGACGCCATTCTTTAGTGTTCGAATTTTTGACTTAATATTGTTATCATTATTATTATTATGATCTTCTGACAGGTCGCGAGACGTGTCATGCACTCCCTCTACGGGGAACATTCACTCATCCCAGATATCACCGATATCAAAAGGATTGAGCTCTGTGGGGGCCCTTTCCGTGTTATTGGGCCCGTGGGGTTCTTCATTGGTTACCCATATACTTTTTGACTGTTCGGCTTGTTGAAAGTAGCACTGCTTTCTGCATATCCTTGTAGACATCTTGAGGAACGTCTAGTATTCTAAGGTTTTCCAAAAGCTTGTATGAGATTACTTCTGTTGTTGAAACAATAATCGGCATGGTTTCGATGCTGTCCATTATCCACTGTGTTCTTATTTGCTCCTGCATGGAGGTCTCGATACTTCGCTATCTTCTCAGCATGCTTCACTAGAAGGTTGTTGTTATTTGGTATAGCTATATCTATCAGAGTCGTTTTCCTGGCCCTCTTGTCTACTACTACAAGGTCCGGTCTGTTGTGGGCCACCGTCTTATCAGTAAGAATAGTCCGATCTCAGTACATCTTATAGTAGTTGCTTTCCAAGATTGTCTGTGGTGTATATTTATAATATGGGATCTTCTCGTTTTGGACAAGCTGTAGTTTCACCGCTAACTCCTGGTGTAGGATCTTGGCGACTGCGTCATGCCTCTTCTTGTATTCTGTTGCAGAAAGCATCTGACATCCTCCCTTGATGTGTTGAATCGTTTCTGCCGTTTGACATCCATATCTGCATTTATCTGCCTGTACTAAGTCGTCTCTAATTATGTATTTCAGGTAGTTTCTAGTTGGTATGACCTGACCTTGGATTGCCAGTAGAAATCCCTCCGTTTCAGGAAACATCTGTCCAGAGATTAGCCAGGAGTGAAGTGGTTTGCTTCGCAAGTAGCATGGTGTAGGTCTAAAATTTGAGCTTTATTGCGGAAGTACTCCCTTAAGTTGGTTATTTGTTTATTAATTATTTTCCCAATATCTGCCAGACCTCTTCAGCCTTGATGTCGTGGTAGAGTGGTCCGCTCTACCGCACTTCTTGGGTGATGTTTGAGTGTTTTGATAAGTTGAGTTCTGATTTTGCGCTGTAGCCCTTCGATGTCAGTCACGCTCCAGTCTACAATGCCGAATGAGTAGGACAGAACTGAGCAGGCGTAGGTGTTAATTGCTTTGAACAGGTTCTTGCTGTTCAGTTTCGTTCTCAGAAGCCTTTTTGTTCTCTTAAAAAACTCTTCCCTTATATCTGTCTTCATCGCTGCATTACTGATGCGTTGAGCCTGCTTCATCCCCAAGTATTTGTAGTTCTCGCCTTCTCCCATTGCCTGAATCTCCTGGCCATTTTGCATAACGAACGGGTTTTGCTGTATTTTTCCCTTTATCATGGCGAGAGTACGACATTTATCCAGGCCAAACTGCATTCCGACATCATTGGAGAATTCCTCCACTATTTTAAGCATCTGATAGATTTGGTTTTTGGTAGCGGCCATTAGTTTTAGATCATCCATATATAGAAGATGGTTAACCCTACTTGCTTCTTGGCTGCCGTTTTTGATAGCGAATCCATATCTTGTGGAGTTTAGTCGGTTAGAGAGAGGGTTTATAGCTAGACAGAACCACAGAGGACTCAAGGAATCACCCTGGAATATTCCTCGTTTTATTGGAATAATGTCGGTGGAAATATTGGTGGTCCCCTCATTAAGGTGAATCTTGGTCTTCCACAGCCCCATTGCGTGTTGTAGAAATTTTATCAAGTAAGGATCGATTTTGTAGATCTTTAATATGCAAAGAAGCCACTCGTGCGGTACGGAGTCAAAGGCCTTAAAGGCAGTATAGAGGTTTCTTTGCTTAGAGTAAGCTTGGTTGCTGATGACTGAGTCAATTATTAATTGTTCCTTGCATCCCATGGCTCCTTTGGTGCACCCTTTCTGTTGTGGAGCTATAATGTTGTATCCTTCACAGTGGGAAGAAATTCTCTTAGTAATACAGGATGTTATCAGCTTGTATAATGTGGAGAGGCAAGTGATTGGTCGATATTTTGATGGATCGTGTGTATTTTTGCGGTCTTTTGGCAGAAGATACGTTATTCCTTGGGTGAGAAATGGCGGCAGCTTTGAGGGGTCTTTCAGAGTTTCATTAATTAATAGTTTCCCATGCGCGCACCAGAATTTCTTAATCCAGTAATTATGTACTCCATCCGGGCCAGGCGCTTTCAAGTTATGTAACTCCCTGGTGATGGCGGATATTTCTGCCGCTGTGAATGGTTCGTGTTGCATCTCGTTGTAGTTCTGGGAGATTACATTTTCTTCACGAATCCAACTAGCGTTAACGTTGTAGTTTGCAGGTCTGGCTAGCTGGTCCTTCCAGAATTGGTCTTTTGTTGGATAGGTGCTTCTCTCCTCTTTATCTCCATCATTTAGTTTCCTGTAGAAAGCTTTTTCCGATCTTTGGAATAGGGCGTTGTCTTGTCTCCGCGCATTACTGGCTTTGTATCGTCTCAAACGGCCTGCGTATACGGACAGTTTCTGTTTTAATGTATCAAGGCCTTGTTGTGGGGAGATATTTTCTGCATCTTGTCTTGAGTGGATCCTGTGTTGAGTCATTATAGCTTGTACAGATCGTAGTACTCTTGCTGATCTAATTCCACTTATGTAAGATTGAAGTTGTCCAATACTTCTTCTGAGCGCTTCTATTTTCTTCTGGATTCTTTGCTGCCATGCGGGTATTCGGAGCTCGACTCTTGCCTGGTGGCCATTTTGCCTTATTTTTGCTCCAGTTTATTTGGCTACTGCTAATGCTGCACAGTATATTTCCGTGTGCATAGCTTCCAATGATGTTGCTCTTGCAACATATTCTGGTAGAATTCTGTTGTTCATTACCTCTAGTGTGACTGCTAGTTTTTTGGAGGAGTTTAGCTTGGGTAGTGGTGGTCTACACAGTGGATCTGTACCTTCGTATTTTATTTCAGCTCTTCTCATTTCCATAGCCAGATTTTCGATAAGCTGATAGTTTTCCGGTGGGTTTTCGATCAGCTGCTCTTCTTGCTGAGCTCGATCTTCAGGTTGTAATTCAGCTTGTTCATTTTCTTGGTCTTCGGTTTGTGGCGCTTCTGTTGTATTTCTTGCATTTTCTTCGCCAATTCCTTGTTCTTCTTGTTCTTGGATTTCTCGTTCAATTTCTCTTTTAATTGTATTTAATCTGGTTTCTGGAATGAGTCTATTTCTAAGTATTACTCTGTACTGATCTGCTACTCTTTGTTCTGAGACTTGGAGGTGTGGGTATATATTGCAGAAACCAGCGTGCAGTCTTTGACGGTATACGGTCGTATCTTGTCCTAGTTGCGTCACCCTGTAAAAAATACGCATTATAGTTTCATTAATGGCCGTTGTCCACTTCATGCGCTGTCTAGGACGTCCCGCTTGGGCGAGCGCTGGCTGTAGCTCTTGCGCAGCACCTTCGGCGGTCGGAGTCCTTGTTCTTGTTTGACTCCTTGGCGTTGCTTCTTCCTCTTCTCTTTCCTGTTGGGCTGTAACTGCTTGCATGGCAGGGGCCCGCCTCCTCAGCACCCTGCCACCGGCGGTCCGCATGCTGTCATGTCCAGCGCCGGCTCCAGACATGCCCTGGCGATCCCCAGGCAGCGACCTTTTTCCGAGGCGTTTACCACTTCTGGTCTCCATTTTCATGGGTTTTTGCCTGTAACCCTGGGCAGGGGCCCTTACAGGTTGGCATCATCCGGGCCAGATAAACCCCGGTTTTTTAACGAGGTTGTTACTCCTCCCCTTCCCCCTTTTTCACCCGGGCTTAGGACCGGCGTTGGCGGGGTTTTATTATTATTATTATTATTATTATTATTATTATTAATATTATTATTGTTTTAATTGTTAATAATATTATTATTCTAATTATTATTATTTAGCCTTAACTCAATAGGTACGTTAGTTTCCTATATTTATTGCGGGTGTATCTTTATTTAAAAGCTGATATAATGCAAAAACTCACTGTTGTATCTGAGATTTTACGCGTGCATCAACACTAGGTAACACTGCCAAAAATTCTGACCGCACTGTTTCGCTTTCATGCCTATGCCAAGAGTCACGCATATTTTTGTGGAAATAAAATAATAACTTAAAAAAAGTTTTTAAAAAGTGAACAAATGTCAAGTTTTAATTTCGGCATGTGCAGGTGAATGTGGATTAAAGTTTAAGGTTGTTTAGTGATTGCGAAGTGCCTGTTTTCAGTGCTTTTTAGTGATGCCAATGTAGTGAATTAGTAACTTTAAGGTTCAAGAAGGACTCGCGTTTTTAGTGGAGTGTTGTTGTGGAACACAGTGTTTATTTGCCATGATATGCAGAATTTTGGTAAATTAAAAAAGTATTATGCAATATACACACCTACCTACATTTATTTTATAAACCAAAATATTTACATATTATATCAAAATAAAACTAAAATATATGTTTTATTATATTATTGTTTAATCCTTTAAATTCCTAAATATTTCGGGTGCCAAAACACCCATTATCAGGGGATATCTATATCGAGTAGAACCATACAATTACTATACGTTAGTAGTAGTTAGTATGATTGAAATTAAGATGCGTGAAGTTGACAAAACTGGTTCCAACTGTTCCAAATAGAGGAGGAAACAGTAAAAGTTTCACCTCAATTCTGAACAAGATGAAAGACGTTAGAATGTAAAAGAATTCTAAAAAGAGGAAACTCAGGATTAAATAAATAATAAATATTGAATGGAGCCGATACTTCATGGAGATCCATATTAAACTTATAGAATGAAACACTTGTTTCTATATTTCCACTAACTTTTATTTAAAATATGACAATTGTTTCGCCAACACTGTGGCTTCTTCATATATTCTTTATAACCGAATGAATTCGACACAAAAGTATTTTCCACTACCCTTAGTACGTAATTAAAAATTATATATGATGGAATTAATAATCAAGATTTAATAACCGGGAATTCAGTCGTTAACTGTGTTATACAATTATATTAGTTACGAAAAAATACTAAATAAATCAATATGCCTTTTATTAGGAATAAAATATAAATTATAAAAAAAAATCGTTAATATATGTGGCAGTATTCAGCAGAGCTGCTCATTCAATCACTGGAAAAAATACATACAAGCAATAAGTAAAAAAAATATAAACAATATTATGTTTAAGACTGTAGAACTATTGTCCTATAATTATTTAAGAAATTTAATAAATATTAAATGTACAAAGATCCAAGCTGTATTAAATAAATTTAAACCCTTATTTCGAAAATGTGCTTTCTCAGCAGGGTAAAGGTGGCAAGGGTGGGGGCTTTCCTGATATTCCATGGCAATGAGTTGGAGTGTTTATTGGCATTGTAGGTGTAGGAGCGCTGGAAAAGTGCGGTGCTGTGTCTTGGAATCCTAAACAAACCTCCATGGCGTGTTAGCCGGTTATGCGTGTTCGAGCAAGTAGCAAATTTTTCAATTAAGTAGGTATACCTTGGTTCATTTGAATTAATAACTTTATCAACCCAACCCATCGTGCAAATTGAATTTCAAATCTTTCTTGCATATTAAACCATCCCGATTGTAATAAGCAATTTACGTACATTAAAAACAAATCTTAGACAATAGTTTTGAAGCCTTTGAAGACTGCCTTTATCTTTTTGCAATAGTGCAGGCCAATACACTATATTATAGTAAGCTAAATGGGAAAGCACTAACGAATTAGATAATGTTAATTTAATATTGGGATGGAGAATATCTTTATTCAAATATAAAAGCTTTTATTTAAATATACAATTTTGTATTATATTTAAAGTATGGTCATTAAATCTTAAGCTACTGTCCAGTCAGTATAATCTCAATGTTTTACAAATTGATTTGACTTCCAGTTTTACATCGTTCAGTTTGATATTTAAATCATAAACATGACCACTTTTGCTAAATAACACCATCTGGGTCTTGTTTTTATTTAAAATTAAACCATGAGCAGCAGATGTTTTTGAAATAACTTTGAGGTCCTTATTTATGTTGGTAATCGCAGCATCACCTTGATCCGAGCAAATAGAATAGAAAACCTAGGTGTCGTTTCTTCTTTTTCAAATTCTTTTAAATGTGTTCTAATGTCTTTCATCATGTTCATAAATGAGGTGATGCTCATTTTAATTATGACTACTAACGTCTAGTAACTTTATCGTTCTCCTCGATCCCGGTATCGCCTGATGGTAGGTATACTGACACTCGACATATGTAGGGATTTAAAGGATTCAACAATTTATTGAATAAAATATATACTGGGGAGAGTGACTGCCTGCTAACTTATGGAGGTAATTCCCTATGATATTCTAAGAGAAGAAGTTCATATGAACATGTGTCCGGAATTGCCCCGTTTTTGATATACAGGGTGTTAAAGTTCTTTTAAAAAAATCGTTTTTTTTGTAATTTTTTTAAATATCCTTTTTCCGATTTTATTTAAATTTGGTACAGTTATCCATAATGATAAGGGGCTTTATTAGCCCTAACTAGATTAAATTTGTTAAGTGGCGTCCCGGAGAACACATTAACGAATATTATTGACAAATAAATCAACGCCACTGACTATCTCCTAATTTTAATTTTTTTTTTTTGGATTTACCAACTAATAGTACAACTTTTTTGTTCAATGAATTGTTGTCGTATCTTGCTTCGTTTTCGAGAGATGAAATGAAAATAAAAAACAATTTATTGCATGTACAAAAAAAATACCAATATTTTTCAAAGTTAATTAAAACATTTAAATCAAAAATAAAAATTTTTTTTTAAATAATGATACAAAAAATATGCAACAGTTAATCAAAGCAAATGTTGAAAATGGCCACCTTCTGATAAAACGCGCGATTGCAATCGTCTTACCATCGATTATCTTACACGTTAAAAAATGCCGGCATTATTTCGTATCGCATTGAAACTTTTAATAATTCTTAAGTCATTTTCATCTAGTACAGGGTCTTGTATACAAGAGACTTTAGGTGGCCCTATAAATAATTGTTATTATTGATTATAGTTATTGACGAGCAACCAAAGAGGCTAAAATAAGCTAGAACGCCGTCGTACATGAACCACAGTCAAGTTCTTTAGACAGAAACTGCGTATAGGAGTTTCCATTCAATCGAGGTGGTAAAAAGTGTGGTCCATCAAGATCATCGCCAATGATCCCTACCATATATTCACCGAAAATTATTGCTGAAAACGACCTTCTCTAACTTTATGAGGATTATCGTCCGCCCAAAAATGTTCGTTATGAAAACTCATAATGGCTTGCTTCTCTTGAAAAGAGGCCTCATCAGTAAATAAAATATCCGAATATTAAAACTGATGTTATACTGTATGCAGCTACCACCTATTAAAATCAAACATTGGCTGAAAATCACGGGGAAGTAGATGTTGCACACATTAAATATGGTATGGGCATAGTTGATAAAGATGCAAAACCCTCCAAACAGTTAATGCACTTGTTTGAAGTTGCACTGCTACCTTCCTGGCACTAACTGAAGGATCATCTTCTATCTCTCGAAGTATAGCCTCTTCTAACTCAGGCGTGGTTACTGTTGTAGGTCTTCCAGAAAGTTCCGAACTACGTTTTAAACTCCCAGTCTCACTTAATCTTTCATGGAGCTGTCTAAATGTTTTGGTACATGGTAGTACTCTGGATAACGTTCCTGGTAAATTCGTCGAGCTTCTTCAGCATTTCCATTTGCTAGGCATTAATTGAAATGCATTTGAACAGATGGCAGATTTTATCTGTCAAACTGAACCTCGCCTTTTTGTACATTATTAAGTATATAATAACAACTAATTGTTATAATATGTAAAATGTTGTAAATGTACAAATAAAGACCTTTATTATTATTATTATTATTATTATTATTTGGTCGATTTCAGCGTTAGTAAAGTTATTAATTTTTGACTTGTTATTGACAAAACAGGTAAATTAAACATCAAAACCTATACCTCATATTTTAAGTAATTGTGAAATACATAGGTATTTTTTTTGTACATGGAATAAACTGGTTTTTATTTTTTTTTATCGAGAACGAAGCAATATACGATTACAATGCAAGGAACAAAAAAGTTGTATTATTAGTTGGTTAATCCGAAAATAATATTAAAATTAGAAAAAAGTCAGTGGCGTAAATTTTTTTTCAATAATATTCGTTACAACTGTACCAAATTTCAATAAAATCATAAAGAGAATTTTAAAAAAATTATGAAAACCCGATTTTTTTAAAAGAACTTTAACACCCTGTATATTAAAAATGGGGCAATTTGGGACACACATTTATATTAACTTTTTCTCTTAGAATATCATAAGAAATCACCCGCTTAAGTTAGGTACCGTACTTCTGAAACATCCTTTATTATATTATAGTAGGTATATTGAATTATATTATTATAAATTTACAAATTACAATTTTTAGAATATGATTCTAAGTAAGTTTATTACAAACAAAAACACCTAGATATATAATATCTGTATGTATTTCTGTGTAGTGTAAATATTGTAGTAGGTCCATAAATTTTCATTACCTATTATAAATTAATTTGCACAAACTAGGATCTTGGAAGGTCCATTTAATAATAATTTATCAGCTTATTAGCAATTGCACTCCATATCAAGATCCACATAGCGTAAGAGCCAGATTCAGAAATCAAAAACTGGAAACAGTCTCTCAAATATCAAACGTTAATTATATGTCAAACTAAGCACATTTTTTACTAAAATAGTCAACAGGTAACAGGTTAAATTATTTGGGCCCCATGTAGACAACTGATTTCATGTTCATGGTTGTGTTACTTTTTGAATATTTGAGATTTTTTTGCAAATGCCTCGGCCAGGTCTAAGTATATCGTTAAGGTTTTCCTATACGTATTCATGTTCCTTGTTACCTCAACCACCATGTTGTATATTGAATTATTGGTGCTAGTACCTTCTGCAAAAGCAAACTGATTTGGTGATAAGATATTGTTACACTTAAGTGCACTTAATAGTGCAGGTTGTCAAAGACGTAATGGGGGTTTAGTTATACGTGCAATATTTTTAAAAGGTTTAAAGTAAACCCAATAAAAATATAAAGCGAATAGCTCGAATGTATATGGTAAAATAAAAAAAAATAATGCAGACGCTAAAAACACATTCATAAAGAAAAATGTTTGTTAAGTCCGAATTATCTACTATCATCCTACTACTACTAAATGCTAAATGTGATCATTTTGGCAGTACATATTATATTTTAAACCTAAATTATACTTTTTTTTCAAAAATGAAATTTTGTTGTAACTGAAATTGTATGTTTTTTTTTGAAATTCAAATTTTTGTCTCTTACTAGTCAACATGCATTGTTTTACTAGACTTTTTTTAGAAGCGAAAGAAATGTTTTGCTTCCAAGATTCAGAAATAAGGTGATTCACAATAAAAAAAATTATTGTTTAATTTTAAAATCGAGAAACAGAAAAATACAATTTAAGCATTTTAAATCGAAACATAATATGTATATACAAACTAAATGCTTATGCACTGTGTTTATGTGATCGCCAAGATACAAGTTAAAAATAAGTTTACTGTTCCATTGAGTTTTCAGAAGGATTTAAATAAACTTCCGTTTTAAATATACCTACATACATAATTAAATTAAATTTTATAGTATATATTTTTTAAGTGTTTTACTCACTTGTGCTTCAATCGAGTTTAGGTCACGTTCGGTTCGGTGGTTTAACTAAACTCGATTGAAGAACCAAACACTAGTGAGTAAAACGCGTAAATAATATACAGGGTGTCCAAAAACTCTCCTGACAAACTTTAGAGGGTGATTCTCTAATAACAAATACGAAGAAAAGTTCATATAAACATAGGTCCGCAAGAAACGGGTTTTCCTTGATAATTTTGAGACCGCTTTAGATACAATTTTGAATTTTAATAGGTACTAACTAGGCATAAAAACACAGTTATTTCATAAAGAAGATTTGCTCTACTTCTACCAGTGACGTTCGCGCTAACATGTAATTGGATATTTTTAACGAAAAAAATTATACGCCACTGTTTATTTTCAAAATAAATATTGTAGTAGTTGCCATTTAATAATTTAATATTTATGATGTATTATTAAAAATGATTTTACAAGTTCTTTAACCCTGTGTATCGACTATATTTATAATTTATATTAAGAAAAAGCCAAACATTAAAAATATTTTTTTCAAAACACTAATTATATTTTTTTGTTTTATGAGGGTGGGGGGTCACATCTTCTCTCTTCAAAAACCAACAGTAATCACCCATCATTGCTGGATCCCATCGTTTTCATTGTCCTGATATCTTGATGGAACCTTTCACCCGCTGATTTATAGAATTGCATCCACATTGTTGCCTAAAAATCCCCTCACTACACTACAAATGAGATACAAGCTCTGAGTTCTTGCGTTGTGAGCTTTTCTGTGAAATTAACATCAATTAAAATGCCTTCTTTTAATTTGGCGTCACTTAACTGGGGAAAGACTTGTCTTTGGAATTTCTTTCTTCATAGTCTTCACAAAGATTTTCATTAGTTTAAGTTGAATGTGAAGAGTCCACAAGGTGCACATACTTAACATTTTGTCCTCCCTGAAGTGCTGGAGTGTGAAGAAAACGACCTTGACAATGAGAAAAACATAGAAGCTGTTACCAAAACTCTCAACTTCGAGGAAACGTGTTTCCGTGACCAGGAAATGAGAACTTCTTTTTACACCAACGAAACAAGTTCCATCTACATCGATGGAATGGATTCTTCTGAAGAAGGAGAAACTTCTGGAAGGTTCAACGATTTCGCGGCTTCTGCGAAGAAGAAAACTCGATTCAACTGAACAAAGATACTTAACTAAGGATTAAAATAGAACAATACTGAAGATTTCACTGAGAAAAATGAAGACGGAAATTGACCAGGAATATCAGGCATATGTAATTTCAAAAATTTCCTGTATATAATCGATGAAGTTTTGTTATTAAATAGCTTTTGGTACAATAAGTTCTCATGTTTTTCTAATATATATTTAACATTCCATAATTATTGTTATCTATTGAACTGAAAAATTCTTCACGATATCAAAAAAACTATTTATTTTCTCCTTAAGCTGATCAATCGTATTAATCCGAGTATTCTCACAATCTTTTTCCTTTGATGCCCCCCAAATATTACAGTCGACGGGGTTTAACTCTGGGCTATTTGGAGGCCACTCGTTTGGTTCAATAAAGTCAGGCCAATTTTCCTACAGGTATCTTAAAGTACTTCTTGACGTTTAGCTAGGTGCGCAATCTTACCGGAATGTGTAGTCACTAAAATTGCTATAAGTTTTAAAGCCTCACATATCTGCCATTTATACCAGCTATGTTCATTTTATCTAAAAAGATTCGCGTCTCTTTCATTGTTACTGAATGAGCAACTGGCATAGATGGTTTTAAATTTCCATTATGTAGTAACAAAGCTTTTTAATTATATTGTATATATATTAGGGTGGATCGATTTTATGCAGAAAAAAGCTAAATTTCCCTAATCAAATTCGCTTGGTACACATAATTGGTGCTCTATCATATAATAAGTAATGTGTTCAAATTTCATCAGAAAAAATTGAGATTTGATACTGCCCCCACGTCAATAAAGTTAGGTTATTTTAAATAGAAATTAGAAATAAAAAAAATGCAAAGCATGGAAAATATGTTGCAAATAAATTTGGTTTGATGGGGAAAAAAGGCGATATTATGTTACGACTGTGAGAAATGCTCAGTGAGACCAATAAAGTAGTACTATCACGACCTTACCCATAATATTGCTTAATTTATAGAAACTTAAATCTAAAAAAATTATTAAATACGGTTAGAAGCTTAACAGGCAAAAGAAGATGTATATTTAAGGCCACCTTCATCGCAGTATGGCACTCTTAAGCAAGCATAGTAGTGACATCTTTTTACTAACACTTCCTTAGAATTTCAAAAAATGCTGGCACTTGGTTGTGAATGTACGGAGACAAATGCATGTAAAAGGGTGGTGTGATATGTCTATTGTAAGTGCATTTAAAGAAATCCCTGGTAGTTCATGTGTTCCCTTGAGCTTTTACTTCTTTTAAATTTGTTGGTGCTTATTCTTCTACTATACTGGAATTTCTTTGTTGCGATGATCTTCTATGCATTGTTCTGTTTTCTTCATTGATTTGCTTGCTTATGCATATGGGTTCGTCGTTTTATATGCCCATGGTGCGCATGTGTTTCCTTATGACCGGTTAAGAGGCCTGTCGCGATTCTAAGCTTGTTTCGGTTTAGTTTTAGGATTTCAGAGGTCATTGCCTCTGAGGGGTTATCCAGCATTGATTTGCTGTGTCTTAGCCCCGAAATGTGGTTCCAATATGACCGATGTTGTCGCTTCACCCACCCAGTCACGCATCCTTTTGCCGAGGCTTTTGGAACCCCAAAAACCGGTTCTGGCCCCATGAAGGCAGTATCCGATCCCTGCCTGGCCAGAGCGTCTGCTTTTTCATTGCCCTCTATGCCCTTGTGCCCCGGCACCCAAGCAAGTGTTACGACATTGCTGCTAGCCAGGTCTTGAAGACATTGAAGACAGTTCCAGACCAACTTTGAATTGATCTGATAGCATGCTAGAGCTTTTATTGCTGCCTGACTATCCATGAAAATTGAGATCTTTCTACCTCTGTAGCCCCACCTCAGGTTCTCACGCAGGCATACCTCAATAGCATGTACTTCCGCTTGGAAGACTGTGGCATATTCCCCAGTGGCACGCTAGTGTTATGCTTAGGAACAGCCCCATGAATTCCCGCGCCCGCACCTCCTTTCATCCTGGAGCCGTCGATGTACGATACTAGTCCCCCGACTGTTCTGCTTCTTCCTTTGACCTGAAGTTCCAGTGTATTTGGGTTTTGTGTGGTTTGTGAAAGTTAGTGGTTGGGGTCATTAAATCACTGCTCATCTTCAATAATGAGTTCGCAATTATGTTTGTAATCCTGGTATGTCTGATTGCAGGACCGGATTGCCAGGTGTTATTACAGGTCAGTCTATACGCCCCCATTCTAGCTTCCGCCTTGCGGGCATACTATGTATTCTATACAAAAAATGATTAATCTTACAAAAAATGTTAAATTTAACCCTGTTTAAAAGAAATAAATATGCACTATTATACATTTTTGAAAAGCTCTTAAAAAGAGGGATAAAACAAAAGTGTTCCATTTAAAATAACACAGGTTTGGGTCATAACTCAAAAACAAAACTTTTTAGAAAAAAAAACTAACTACGCCACTGAATCTTACATAGAAGACTGTATAATAACCTATTTTTACCTTACTGATAAGTTATCAAAAAATCGAGATACAGAGACTGAGAGGGCTATGAAAATTTCGTTTGCGGCAATGAAAGTTAAAAAAAGTCATAAAATAATAGAACAGTGAGTCGCAAACCTCATCTTTTATAATAAGGGAGCTGGTATAATTATGAAAACGCACGAAAACTGAACACCCTGTATATTCCAGCCGATGAAGTACCCATAATACGCTTGCTTCTATAATAAAAATTATAATTTTTTTTTCTATAAAGATTTTTTTGTAGATGAATTGAAATGAGATAATTTTTAAAAATTAATGCTAATAAATAATATAATAAAATCTGTTACTCGTATTCGATTTTTTCTTCATGCACGAAAGTAAATTTGCAGCATTATTTTAATTAAGTACTTCAGATTCAATGCCCAGGTAACTTAACCGAATTAAAATGTACCTGCCCTTTTAATGAACTTGTTTTCCCTCCTGTTATGAATAAATATACTCTTTCTCTCTCCCTTTACGTCTGAATTACTATGTGTGTGTAATACGGTAAACAATTAGCGGGTTTTCCTCCCTTACATCAAGGCAATCATTATCGAGGAGGTGAATTAATTGCTTCGCCCACATTCACCCTGAATCGAAGTAAATAACTTTCCCAAAATTAATTGGATATTCATGATTATACACGTGTTACAGATGGATGCTAAATGTCGGGGAATTATAACGTCGATAACTTTAAACTGAGACGAGTTCGAAATCTCCATTTCCTTCGCTTTAACGTAAAATAGGCACCATTTTAGGCTCGTTACATAAAGTAATAACTTCATTTTATTTCAGTGATTTCATAATGACTATGACGGGTGCTGAAGACTATCTTAAAGAAATCATTAGATTGCAACTGAAGAAACCAAGACATTGGAACTGGGAACTTTCTACTTCAAAATCTTCACCACATATAGCTTTACCTACAATTCAACTTTATAATACTAGGGGCCAATTATTAAGTAAGTCCTGTATGCAGGCTTTTTTTCGTTAGGCAATTATTATATTAGTTTCAGTGGCTAAAGTTGTTACTGTTTTCGGTCTAGAATTTCTCGCTTAGCTTAGTTTCATAGTATTAAAAGTGCTTGTGATTATCTACGTTTCTTCGGTACCTTATCCAGACATGTCTGTTTATATTTAAATAGTTAATGGATGTAGTGATTCAATGTTTACCTACCAATTTTTTGTTTAAGTTGAAACAAACGATAATGGAACTACAAATAGACAAAGCTGGACATCTCAACCTAGAGACAGATCCAAAGATAGAGATAGAGAAAGTACAAAATCTAGTAGAAACACAGCGACGTTGCTCCAACGATGTAGAAGTGATAATTTGGAGAAGAGGATGGCTCAATATCGGTACTAAACTTATTTTTAATTTTTAAATAAATAAAATAATGAACTTAATTTAAAGGGAACAATAAATTGAAAATATTTACTAAGCTAAGGTCCAGTGGCGTAGCCACAGGGGGCGATTGCCCGCCCTACTTTGCCTGGCGCCCCTTTACTACTTAAAAAATAGTTCTTAAAAAACAAGATCGGTCCTATTTTATTTTTAGTAAAGAACAGTGGTAGTAATAAACTTAATAAGACCGGTTTTAAGAGCGTCTCATCACAATAAATTAATTTTTTTTATATGTATAGCGGATTTTAACTTCATTTGGGGACAGACCCCTGTTCCCTGGGGAGCATAAAGGTGAATTCCTACGAAATTTGGGCGTGGTCTCAAAAATTTTTTGCCTGCGGCGCTTTAGCTCAGCGGTTTGCGCCCCCTCCGCCCCAAAATACTGGCTACGCCACTGCTAAGGTCTAGAAGAGAAAAGTCACGCTTGTTGTACGAATAGTGCTACATTATTCCCAAAACAAAGTATCAAACTTTGAACGTAATCTAAAATAAAAAAAAAAAGGTTAAAAACTACAGTCTACGAAATATTATTAAGCGACTAATAATAGAAAGCGCAACAATACATATTATAACCTTAAAATATTTTATTATTATTTAAAATAAAAATGATGCTTTGGAATTACTCGAATTCTCGGACTTAAACAGACAAGGGTTGCTAGCTAGCCGTCACTATTTACATAGTATAAGGCATTTTATGCATAGATTCAAAAAAATCCTTTTAACAAATAATACGCACGTAGGGGAGGAGGAGGTCGATTTGAACGGTTTTTAGACAAACGGTTTTCTATTGAAAAGTTTAGTTAAGATGAGGATTTATTTGACATTAATCTTAAGTACCTACCATAGTTAAGGAAATACCATTAAAACTAAAATGTTGAAATATAACAAAAAAAAAACTTAATATAAGAATCCCTGTAATAGTACAAATGTGCCCCATAAAAGGGGTAGGATTGAATAGGCGAGGGGCAGTCTTGAACAATCATGAGAAAATATTATAAACCTTGAAATTGGGTAATTAAACTACTTAAATATTTAGTAATTATAACATTCCAAATAAAAACTCCAATTTGTAACAAATATTATAGCTATAGCATTAACCGATAAGATTTACCATAAAAATAAAGGAAAATCTAAACAATTTAGATTGCTAAATAATACATCTATTTTTTCTGCAGAATTGTGGGCGATATATGAGTCGCTCCATTATTGTGTGGATTATCAGGACAATATCAATTTTGTTTTATTTTCTGATAGTAAAAGCTCTCTCCAAGCACTGTTAAACTCACAGTAAAAAATATCCACCTGGTAAAAATCATTTCAGGACTGGTAAAAAAAAGTAGTGTTAATGTTAACACCCAGACCAACATAATTTACCACATTTTTACACTCATATGGGACCAAAGTTGTTTTATTAAATTTGCCTATGAATTTAACTAAAAAGTTGATTTTGTTGAATGGGTGTTATTTATTTCATTTTACACTCTATCAGGAAAATTAAATACAAATACAATTAATAACACCATATTAGCCCCGGGTAAAGATACCTAAACCCGTGTTACCGAAAAGACAGGCGGCAACAAGTGGTGTGAAATTCTAGGAATTGACAGATGACGCTTCATGCAAATTCAACTTTCAAGTCAGTCTGATTGTGCTCTTTGAACGTGATATAGAATAATCTTATGTTTAAATTAAAATATAGAAACAAAGCAAAGTTCCGTAAAGTGCCAAATGAGAGTGCCTCTTATGAGGATCTTGTTAAATTGGGTAAGCATATTAACGAAATTTAATAGAAACCTTACTAATAAGTACGCCATTTTCAAGAAACTAAGTAGGTATTTACATTGCTACTATTTTCCCTTTAGCTTTTAAATTATTCTGATATAAGCTTATACAGTAAAACTTCTCAATAGCGGCCACTAAAAATTTCATTACAAATTGACCGTTTGAGGGGGTGACCGTTTTTGAGAGGAAGGAAAAAAATAAATTACATATCTACATATAACATATGTGTCATGTGAATAAAATTCAACTTCATTAATTAATAAAAGGCTAATTACAAACACATACGTTATTATGTAATATGAACTGTAAATATATAGACATAACTATTTATTTCATACCTCCTACATAATATGTATACATAATAATGTTTAAAAATGTGCACTACATACGAAAAAAAATTATGCTTGTGAAAAAAAGATTCAATGGAAGTCTGTTTCATATTTTTAATTTTAATTTTTGCTGCTTCATTTTCACATTTCATTAGGATATTTGAAATATCAATGGCCAAATTGCCATTTTCTTTGCCTAATAAAAAATTTTGTACGTCTCTTATTTTTTCACAAACTTCACTCATGCTTTTTAAAGACGAACTAAAAACCTCCTGGTTTTCTTTACTTTCACAGTCTTCATTTTCGGTAGTTTTAGATTGGCTGGTAAACTCCTGAATTATTTCCTGCATCTCCATACTGGGATTTTCCGTTGAAATGTTTGAGTCGATTTGAAGATAATTTTCCAGGTTTGAATTTCCTGGGATACCGGAAAACAAC
The DNA here is from genome assembly GCA_963920685.1 of Polydrusus tereticollis. Taxonomy (NCBI): domain Eukaryota; kingdom Metazoa; phylum Arthropoda; class Insecta; order Coleoptera; family Curculionidae; genus Polydrusus; species Polydrusus tereticollis. Next base: position 119,540,524 of record OY987329.1, read on the forward strand.
TGACTTAGTGGAATATCGTCTTCTTCTTCAAAAATCTCATTCTCTTGGAGAGTTTCTATAAATCCAGCTTTTTGGAAACATTTTTTAATCGTTTTAGATGAAACATTTTTCCATGCTGCAACAATCCATACCATAGCACTTGACAAATTTATGGTCTTTTCTGCTTTTTCAAACGCATCCTCGGTAGCGGTGTTAGTAAAAGTTAAAAGTCTTTTTATCAAATATTTTCTGTATATCATTTTAAAATTTTGTATGATGCCTTGATCTAATGGCTGGCAGTAAGATGTACTGTTTGGAGGCAGAAAAACCATTCGAACATTTTCCAGTTGTATTTTCGGGTGAGAACTCGCGTTATCCAAAAATAAAAGTACTTTTCTTCTTTGTTTTTTCATTTTGGTGTCAAATTTTTTTAGCCAGGAAATTATTATCTCTGTTGTCATCCAAGCTTTTTTATTGGAGACCCATTCTAATGGTAATTTGTCTACATGTGCTCCTTTGAAACATCGCGGATTTTTGCTTTTTCCTATAACTAATGGGGTCTCCTTCTCATCATCCATGCTACTGCAAAAAAGAATTGTCACTCGTTGCTTAGCTGATTTTCTTCCAGCATATTTGTCACTCTTTAAGGCAAAAGTTTTGTTTGGCATTGCGAGATAATAAAGGCCTGTTTCGTCTGCATTAAAAATATCTTTATCATCATAATCCCTGATAATTAATTTTAACTTAGTGAACCAATCTTGAGCACTCACTTCATCCACATCAGCAGACTCACCAGAAATTGTTTTAAAATTGATGTCATGTCTTTTGCAGAATCTATCTAACCAGCCATTTACGTTTCAGAGACATGATCGACTATTGTGCTGTTAAAATGCAACTGAATAAAATTTTACCTTTTATGAAAACATCTTAAGATTTAACAAATTATATTTGTACGTACTTAAAAACCCATTTACATAATTAGGTTTTATCATTCTCCGGTATTTCCAATAGTACCAGTAATAAAGTACCGGCTGGGTGCAAACATTCCCAGAAGGGTCGAGACGACCGCAATTAAGGGTAAAAATTCAAGGTAATTTCCTTAAAAGTTACGGATTCATGTGACCGTGGCCGTTTTAGAAGTGTTTCGGTATTCGAGGGGTCTTTTATTATTAAAAATGCTATAAGATTTATTTTAAGAAGCCAAAACTGACCGTTCAGAGGGGTGACCGTTTTTAACGGGTGGCCGAAATGAGAAGTTTTACATAAATGTGTATCCTTTTTTATATAAATACTTAGGTACCTACCTACATATTTTACTTCATAGATCTCTAAAGAAATATACGATTAACATAATACTCCTCATTTTCATTCTTTTATATTGTTTCAAAGCATATACTTTTATTTAGTTGTTTAGTGTTCTAAGTATACATATATTTATTATGCTATTTGTTTTGTTAAGCTTAACAATAAGGTACATTAAACGTAGATATATACAGGGTGTAATTTAATTGAGTGCCGATACTTAAGGGTGATAATCTATGAATGATTCTAAGATAAAAAGTTCATATGGACATATGTCCTAAACCTCTTCATTTTTGAGCTACAGGGTGTTAACATTTTAAGAAAAATATAACCTTTTTATATAAATCACTCTTAGATATTTTTATGAAATTTTGTACATACCTTTTAATCAATAAGGAGCATTTTTTGACCTAACAGATTTATAAAAATTTTTACCAGTGACGTCCGTACGGGGTTTGAACTGAATATTTTTAAAGAAAAAATGGATACGCCACTGCTTTTTCTAAAAACGAAACTTACTTTTGAAATTCTCATTTATTTTAAAGCAAATTTCGTTTATAGACTTACTTTTGTACGACGCACCGTTTTCGCGTAAAAAATAAAAACAAAAAAAAATAAAAAATTTTATTTCAAAAATCGCGATTAATTTAAAAGGAAAAATTCCAAACCTTAAATCGAAAGCGAAATGACAAGAGAAGATAAACAGAATAAAGAACCCACATTATTTACAGTAGTTGTTCGAAGTGTCGTCCACCCACACGTATGCAAGCATGGACTCTTCTTCCCATAGACTGACGCACATTTTCGAAGATTTCCGGGGTGTTTCTTATGGTTTGGCAGCATACTAATATACGATTTAGTAACTCTTCTTCGGTATGAATCGGCACTTGGTACACTAAGCTTTTCAGATGCCCCCAGAAAAAATAGTCTAAACTGTTAAGGTCCGGAGATCTAGGTGGCCATGGCTGCGTTCCTCCGCGACCTATCCACCGATTGCGATAGGTGTGATTTAAAAATTCACGCACTCGTAAGCTAAAATGTGGAGGCGCACCATCGTGCATTAGCCACATCTGGTTTCTTAATAATAATGGAAGGTCTTCAAGCATTGGCGGCAGATCTTCTTCAAGAAAGTGTAAATATGATTGTCCATCAAGTCTTCTTGGGAGAAAAAATGGCCCTAACAAATAATCATCAATAATGCCAGCCCAAACATTTATTGAGAACTGTTCTTGATGATTTGATTCTACAATTGCATAAGGGTTTTCATCCGCCCATAAATGGTTATTATGGAAATTTCTTATTGAGTTTCGAGAAAAATTAGCTTCGTCGGTAAAAAGAATGTGCCTGTCAAATAACGGATTTTCCATCAGGTTTTGAAGAAACCACACACAGAAATTAATGCGCATCGGGAAATCTCTAGGGAGTAATGCCTGGACTCTTTGAATGTGATATGGGTATAATAAATTTTCGATGAGAATTTTCCAAACAAGAAAATGTGAAACATTAAATGTTGCCGCGATTTTCCTCGTGCTACTTTCGGGGTTCTCCTCAATTTCGTGTAAAATTCCTTCTTCAAGTTCCGGTGTTCTTACTGTTTGATGGACTCCTTTAGCACTGTGGTCTACTTTTAAAGTTCCGGTCTCGTGGAGACGTCTATGAATCCTAGAAAATGTTCTCGGATCGGGTAGTACGCGATTTGGATACCGCTCTTGGTATATCCGCCTGGCTTCGTATGCATTACCGTCTGCAAGCCCATAAATAAAATGCATGTCAGTTAATTCACTGTTTGTAAAATTTACCATTCTTTTATTATAATTTAACGTCTTACTGTAATAATAATTATTTAATAATGTAAAATCAATGCCAGGCCTTTTGTCTTTATGAAAAGAAACGTCAAAATTGATGTAGCTTTACCCAGCCTACTGATTTTTATTTGATTTGCTTTAAGAGGGCATTTAATATGGTTACCGTTTTTTTCTTTTCAAACGTTCAGTTGAATGTCACTGGTGAGTAGAAAATAAATTGTTGTCCCAAAAAAAGTGTTTCCACTCATGGTGGGTGCCAACCAAATTCAACAAAATAAATAAAAGCAGTCTCAATGAACCGAAGAAAAAAATGTTTTTTTTGTTTTTATTTTTTTACGCGAAAACGGTGCGTCGTACAAAAGTAAGTCTATAAACGAAATTTGCTTTAAAATAAATGAGAATTTCAAAAGTAAGTTTCGTTTTTAGAAAAAGCAGTGGCGTATCCATTTTTTCTTTAAAAATATTCAGTTCAAACCCCGTACGGACGTCACTGGTAAAAATTTTTATAAATCTGTTAGGTCAAAAAATGCTCCTTATTGATTAAAAGGTATGTACAAAATTTCATAAAAATATCTAAGAGTGATTTATATAAAAAGGTTATATTTTTCTTAAAATGTTAACACCCTGTAGCTCAAAAATGAAGAGGTTTAGGACATATGTCCATATGAACTTTTTATCTTAGAATCATTCATAGATTATCACCCTTAAGTATCGGCACTCAATTAAATTACACCCTGTATATATATGTTTAATTTACTAAATTGTAAACTATATAATAGGTGTGTCATTTTGTTCAACTAGTTATAATAATAAGTGTAAAAAAAATCACAGGGTTTTCCAGTTCTGTTGTAACCATCATTTTGTTTATAAATAAACGATAAATAATAATACTCAATATTTTCATTCATTTAACAAACCCTTTCCAAGCGATCTGAAGATTTATATATATTAGGGGCTACTACTTTCGGCTTTGATTAAGTCATTCAATCATGTATCAAACTAAGCAGAGGTTAATAATGTAAAACATCTTGAATGCATAATTTTTTACATTTTAATTATAAACGCCCGGTTAGTTTGATATGGGATTAAATGACTTAAACAAAGTGGAAAGTATTCTAGCCCTGGGTAGATTATTTTATTACACTCACTATAGTAAAGTCACACCCAAATAAAATAAAATTTACACTACAATAATATGATATTTACACTAATTAATCACAAATTACCATTAAAAAATGGTTTACTTACACCTCTCATCATTTCCTTTACACCCTAGAAGGATAGGTTTACAATCTGTGAGTTTAGTTTACACTCGATAGTGTAAATGTACCTACCCATAAATTAGAAGAATTAACACTCATCTAAAAGTAAAAAAACCATTCAAAACATCTTTTTTACTAGACATACTGATTGGTTAATATACCCTATTGAGTGTGGTCCTATATGTACCACCATTGAGTGTTAAATTTAACACTCACTTTTTTACTGTGTTGTTGTCACAAAGTTTTTGCCAATTATATTGTAAAAGAAATAATTAATACATTTAAAATAATAAAAACTCTTAATAAAAAAAAATATGTAAGAAAAACACTATTGTTTTATGATTTTCACTATATTTTGTCAACATGACACGTGTTTCACCGTCACAGCGGCTTCATCATACTTGTAATTAAGACCCTATAAATTAAGATTTTTGTTTGTATACCTCACATCTGATGAAGCCGCTGTGACGGTGAAACACGTGTCATGTTGACAAAATATAGTGAAAATCATAAAACAATAGTGTTTTTCTTACATAATTTTTATTATTGATCTTCACCAAGTTAAGGTCGATACCATCAGAATTCTTAATAAAAAAGTAAGTTTTGTCTGGGTCAAGGCCCATATTGGAATTGTGACAAATGAAATTGCAGATGAATTGGCTAGAGAGGCCACTAAAATAATAAGCTTTGTAACTGACTTTTTTTATTCCCCATACAGACATATTTATGCTCTCTAAGAAACGATTGTATGAGAATAATTGGCAGGAACAGTATAACCAATCAAGCAAAAGTAACACCATAGAAAGATTTTCCGAAAATAAATAAAAAACCTTGGTTTGGGAATGTCTCAAACCGAGAATATTCGTTCTTAATTAATCTGCGTTTTAAATATTGACCTGTATATTCTCTCTTATTTGCGATCATTCTATTTTCAAGTTGTGCAACAAAATGTGTAATATTCTTTTCTACTTAAAAATAGTTTTAATTTTTGATGACTTTATATCCTGACTTTTTAATGAAGGTTAGTGGAAGGCAATTGGTATTTTTTTTGCCACCGTATATTTCAGTAAATGATTAAAGAGCTTCTCAAAAAATTGTGACTTGTTTTCCATTTAAAACCCCCGTGACTAATATGAGGTGTACTATTTTCCAAGAAACCATTAAAACAAGCTGCAAATACGTCGTGAGACCCAGATTAAATTTAATTTAGGAAATTTAGGACGTGGTAAATTTAATAAGATTTTCGCTGGAAAATATTTTCTTTTTCAACTCCGTGTTGGTTTTAACAAAAGTTTCTGCAACAGAACGTAGTTAGAAAAATAGTTCGGTCAGTTTATTTGGCGAGATGTTTTTTCAAGCTTACTTTATGTTTTTACATTAATATTTTTATGCAGATCCGCAATGGGTACTTCACCACGTCCACCTACCTTAGAAATAGAAGCAACAGAAATTAAAAAGCAGCCAAAGTTCGTACAGCGTTGTAGGAGTGATACATTTGTCATGCCATCACAGCACGATGACAGTGCAAAACATCCAAATAAAAGTTTGATAAGGCCTTCTAGATCTAGAAGTAGTGATATGAAGGTTGAGAGGCTAAGAGGTGAGGAAAATAATTGCCTAATTACCTATTTTGGATTGGAAAACAAATACTGTAAAAGGTCTTTATCTACTTTCATTTAGTAATATGAATTTTACAGTTCTGTAAATCGTTTTGTAAGGGCATCTATTACAGCACTAGTGCTGTAATAGATGCCCTTACAAAACGATTTTTAATAGCAGGTGCATTTTTATTTTTAAAAATGCCTTTTGCCAAATATTTTTATTCATAGATGAAAGTAGATAAAATTTTGTACAATATTCTTGTTGTAAATTCATATAACTACACTCGATGTTTTATTAAACTCGGCTGACGCCTCGTTTAACAACTTTAACATCTCGTGTTGTAATATGAATCTTTACAACACTTATATCGTAAATAACTATTACAAAAACCTACCACATATTCTTCAGACCAAAATTAGCCGATTTAAGTAAACTTACCTTAGTACAAAGTTTGGGCGCTAGACGGCGCCGAAGTGACAATTTTCAAATCGTTTTTCTGGATTTATTCAAAAACTGCTCATACTATTTTGCCGAAACTTGGTACGTTCTCATAGCTTTATGGGGCAAAAAAACATATGTCACAATTCTGATTAATATCAGTCCATGGGCGTAGAACCTGGGCTTTTTTATACTAATTGCTTGTTTTAGATTTCTATGCCAATTGAACAAGAGGGGTTTGGGCACAAAATTCAGATGAACCAACTCATTTGCTACAAAAAAGGTATTCTTGATAAGACTCGATTCCTCTGACGGTTTTAGAGAAATTTGCATTTTATTACTTAATACGTATTAGATTTTACAAAAAAAGAAAAAAATAACTAAATCATAAACAGAAATAAATAGAAATGTCATAAAAATTGCTCAAAATGTCCACCATTTCATGAATACAAAGATTTATACGTCGAAGAAAATTAAAACACACTCTTTGCAAAACTTGTTCATCGCCCTTAAGAATATTAATTACATCTTGAATACGTTGCCATAGTTGTTCTGTGTTATCTGGAGTTGTCCTGTAAACCATAAGAAATTATCCAATGGATTTAGGTCCGGAGATCGTGGTGGCCAACTTACAGGGGCATTACATCTACCAATCCATTTATTTGGGTACTGCTGATTCAAAAAGTTTCTAACATTTAATGCAAAATGTGGCGGAGCTCCATCGTGCATAAACCACATATCTCTTCGAAGTTGTAAAGGTAAATCTTCTAGCAAATCTAGCAGCGTATTTTGTAGATGTTGCAAATAAATTTCCCCGGTTAATCTTTGTGGAATAATGACAGGACCAACAATGCGATTACCAATTATTCCAGCCCACACATTAATTCTAAACTCATTTTGAAAATGTTTACCTTGATAGCATGTGGATTTTCATCCGCATAAACATGTTCCTTATGAAAAGTTGGGATTTTCTTCTCTCTTGATCTTGAACTGGCATCAATGGCTTTAGGAGTAAATTGGCCGTTTCCCTCAGGCGTCTTTCAACAGCAGCAAACGTCGGGCGGCTTGGTATACGACGATTTGGAAACTTTCGGAGTAGACTATGACACATTCTCGACCATTTCCTTGGCAATACCCAAATACCAATATCATATCGGTATATTCTGCATTAGTGTATTGCACCGCCATGATAATTCACGACAATTAAAGTTTTCTAATAATTAATGCAAGCAGATAAAATGATTGAACGTTAGTAACAATATTAAATGTTACAATTTTGACAATAATCTTATGTTGTCAGATGAAACTAATAATAACCAACAATAACAATCGTTTGTGAGGTGTAAGGTCGTGTTGTACATACCTGAAAAATACCGTGCGAACAAAAAGCAGATGATAAGTTAACTGTTCAATAGGTGTTTTGTAGTAAATAAGTTGGTTTAATCTAAATTTTAAACTTAAACCTCTTATCTTCCATTGGCGTAGAAATCAAAAACAGAAAAATTCTATAAAACTCTAGTACTACGTGGTAAAAACTACTACGTATTAAGTAATAAAATTCAAATTTCTCGAAAACCGTCAGAGGAATCGAGTCTTATCAAGAGTACCTTTTTTGTAGCAATGGGTTGGTTCATCTGCATTTTGTGCCCAAACCCCTCTTGTTTCATTGGCATAGAAATCTGAAACAAGCAATTAGTAAAAAACCCAGGTTCTACGCCCATGGACTGGTATAAATCAGAATTGTGACATATTTTTTTTTGTCCCATAAAGCTATGACAAAAAGTTTCGGCAAAATAGTATAAGCAGTTTTTGAATTAATCCAGAAAAACGATTTAAAAATTGTCACTTCAGCGCCGTCTAGCGCCCAAACTAATCAACTTTGTACTAAGGTAAGTTTACTTAAATCGACTAATTTTGGTCTGAAGAATATGTGGTAGGTTTTTGTAAAGACCTTTTACGGACAACCTGAATAATGCCTTATATTTTAACCAGCTTGCATAATATTATATTCTTTTTAGAAAAATATGAAACGGAAATAAAGGAAAAAAATTCAGGTCTAGGGAATTTCGGTCAGGTTGAAGAAGGAACCAAAAACGACAAAAGGGGAAGCAAAGGCATCGACGGAGTTTATCGTTTGCAAAAGTCGCGGAGTGATGTTCTTGACATTAAAGGTAAGATGGAATAAAAAATGTATACGGCCCTTAGACCCACTCCCGTATTTGTGCCACTGCCTTGATGAGTCATAAAAATAACTGAAGAATTTCGCTAAACATTTACCTCTTCTAACTGGCAAATAGCTCTTAAAATAATTTGTGTGAGAGGGAAAAGCTCGGCCACGGGAAATTATGTTACTGTGAAAAATATTGGGGTTTGAAAGGTCTATTTATTAAAGGTGTGAGACACTAAGAAAACATAACCGGTAAAAGCAATTTAGGAACCCTCGTATTTCCGAAACGGCTGAAAATAAATATCAACAACTATATGTTCTTAAAATCGGATTATCGGATCGCGAGATGCAATTCACTTGTGTGGTTATTTATAAGGGTTGCCATTTAAGAAAAATCAAAATGGCGTCGTATTTGTAAAATTTCTGAACCTATATATTATTTGACATTAAAATTGACTTCCTTGTAGAAAATCATTGAGAAATGTGTAATTTGTTTTTTATTAGAGTCAGCAGGAAAACCGCCAATCGGGGAGATACTTGAAAAAATGTCCCTGTCCTTAGAATTTGCCGTAGAATCCAAAAATGCAATAATATGCAGGATGTTCCACTTAAAAAAATGAAGTTAGCAGCCGCCCAGTTTTCTTGAAGCACCCTGTATAATTTTCAGGAGTCTTAAAAGATGCAAGAGAATAAATTAAAATCGACTGGTGCAAGCGTTTTTTACTCAGGTGTTTTGCTTACCTGAAAAAGATACTTTTTCAGACTTTATGTCCTCAGGTATACTGGTTGTAAAAACGTTTCGCAATGCAATTTATTTAACTTTAATTCTTATAATATTGGCTGTAAGAACATTATTTTTATAAAGGTTAGAAATGCTGCTTGGGCTGCCATTAACTAGGCATTGACTTTTCGCCCTCTTAAATTTGATATATTTATATCCCTTTCTTATCAATAAATAATAAATTTACCATTTATCCGATACACACCCACCAGTATTTTTCCAGCTCTTTCGGGTATTTCTAAATCCCATTCACATATATCCAATTCACAAAAAATCACATCTTATGACACTTTTCACGGCAAATAGTCCCGACCCAATTCTTTACCCTGTTACGTGGCACTTTCATTTTTCATCTCTTATCAGGCAGATATTTTTATCCCCATTTATCCAATGGATTTTTTCCACGCTTGATAAATCCAGAACAATTTTTACCTCTCTCTGGATTCCATCCAGTCAATTATTTACCTTATACGAAAAACCTGCCTATAAAATCGGAATATTTTTTGAATGTAATTATAAATATTTATGTAAATTTTTTTAGTAAAATCTAAACCTTCACATACACTATCAGAGAGGCATCCGATTAGACCATATCATAAACGGTCCGACAGCGATGATCTTATCCAAAAAACAAGACACAAGTACAACATTAAAGAGAGTCTGAAACGGGCAGAGAATGACGGTTACAAAAACTTTATCTACGGTGGCGGCGAGAACCCGACGAGGAATTATCGGGAAAAATCAATGGAAAAAAGAGAAACACAGCTAAAAAATGGAAAACAGGATAATAACAACACGAAGAAACAACGATTAATTGGTTGTTTGGCTACCGCCGAAACTGTGTTTTGTAATAATAAACCATTAAATTTTGAGGTAGGATATAAAGACAAAAAATATAGAGAAAACAACTAACTTTAACTATTTTTTATGTTGATTATACAGGGTGTCTGGTAAGTATATGGCATACTCTCAGGATCACATAGGGGAGGTCAAAATGACCCTAATTTGTCATAGAAAAAAAATTCCTAAAGATTAGGTTTCGATAAAATTAGCCGTTTTCGAGGAAAATGAACGGTTATTTTTGAGATAATTAATCAGAATACTACAATAAAACACCAGTAGTTTTTATTTTGTTAACAATGTGTTATTGCCAACACTTTTGTAAATTGTCTGATTGATTGAGTACATAAGACTTAAGTAATGGAGGATTATTCCTACAGTCAATATTCTGTCATGCATCTAACATATGGACTCGGCTATTGTGTGGAGAAGAACTTATTCTGATACATTTTCAAATCGAAGTGTGCCGCATAAAGGAACCATTGAAAGGGTTGACATTTCGGGAAATCACTTAAACGCAAGAATGTTTAAAATGTTAAAGATTTTTTTGTTCTTGTTTACCTCAGCAAATTTTCAAAATGGGCGCCTTGTACCTCTATACATTTCCTTAACCGACGGATGTTTTCTTGTTACACTTGAAATAACATTCCAGGGTTGTTTCAATTTCGTTGAAATGGTCTGTTATTCTTTCTATCAGATCTTCCCTCGTGTGAACTGGCGTCAAATACCCAACAAACACCCTACGTACTAAAGACGTACTTATTGTGTTCGTTTTATGTCCCGTACGTACAGTAAGTAAAATGTACATTTTAAGTACGTATTTTCTCTGACATATTGTGTATGTACAACGATCATTCTTGATTGTACGTACAATGTATCATCCTTAAATGTACCAACGTCTAAAAAACGGTTGGAATGATACGTTGTTATGTAGGTATGTTTTATTACATAATGTAACAATGTTTTACCTTATGTAAAACTAAATTACTAATAAAAAATAAATAAATTAGACCTTTTTCAAACTTGGACATTTTTTTGTTCTGTGATTGTAAGGTTAATTATTATTATCCGCTACCGATTTAAATTTCGCGCTTGCTTACGTCGTAAAAATCCGACACTATTCGGACGTCTTTCTGTGCAGTTAAATTAACTTAACCAAACTTTTGAGTTTGTAAGTGTGGCTTCTTTTTGTTGTATTGCCGATGTTTCTCAACGAATTGGCGAATTTTACCAGGACGTTTTCCTCTAAATGCGTTAAGTTTTATTACTTTGTTCGTTAATTTATTATTTGATATACAATTTACAGGTAAATAGTAACTTGAGTGGTAGAAATGCCTCTTAAACAGTTTCGAAGCTTAAAAAACCTTAAATGTACTTAGCTATGTCGATTACGATTCGTTTTATTTTTAGCTGACATCAACGCTGAAATTTTAAGACAGCATATTTTTCTGAGAGGCTTGACATTCCAAGTAAAAAACTTTAAGGTATCAAATATTGAAACTATTAGTCCTGGGGCGCTTAGTCAAGTAAAAGTTACTTGTAATCGAGCTTGTAATAGTGAAGCAGATCTACTGGCACTTGAAGATTTCTTAAATCTACCAGAACATTTCAGAAAGTTGGTAAGATTTGACCACCCATTCTATTTAAAAAGTAGTATAGTAAAACTTGATATACAGATACCTATATGTATTTTAAGGTAAAATTCAATTAACAATTGAATAAGACCTTAACAGCCCTTTACGTTAGGTATTAATATAGTAAGAATGTTTATTTTTGATAATGTTTAAGTACATTTACCATTTTAGGAGTCTAAAATGTGCATATTGGCAGGAAATAATTTGCAAGCTTTATTAAACGAAGCATGGGAGCATTTATTTGGAATCACCAGGCTAAAAAGATACCAGAAAAAAAGATTTTCGCAGTTTTTAATTGCAAAAGTTATAATAAGTAAGTACTAATTTAAATGATGAAACGGAAATTGGACGTTTTCAACTAGAGGTGTAGTGTATAGTACTCAAGTAGAGTAGGATATGAGTGTATTTTGTATCTTGATATTATTTTTATTTTTTCTCCCCTAATTTTTTGTTTTAATCATCTTAAAGTTTCTTTAAAATATGGCTTATTTTATTTAGTTGACTTGTATTTGTATATACTATAAAATATTATTTTTTCTGGGTTGTAATTAAAGTCTTCATTTAAGATGCCCTTCTGAGAACAGAAAAAAGCTGAAATAAAAAAGAGGCAGAGCAGGAAACAGCCAAATTGCTAAGGAGGACCCCCGATTGACTAAAATATAAACAAAAAGCGAAAAATAATGATAAGGATGGGGAAACAAATAATAATCCCGGGGTATCAGATAGATAATAATACATTCATATATACACAATATATATAGAATGTTACTAAATATTAACCAACAAATTTATTGTAATATATTATTGTAGATACTTTATCAGTAGTTATTATTTATCCATTGTAGGTACAAACAACGTACTTCTTACGGGGGTGTAGTACATACATAGCACGAAGTGTGCGTACATCTTTAACACGTACAGTAAATGTACGTACATTAAATATACGTTTATCGTACGTACATAAGATGTACTTGTCGTACGTCTTAATTAAGTACAATTGTGTGGAAAATTTACGTACTAAGTTTGTAAAATGTACGTACTACGTCCAATAACGTACATGCATAAGACGTACTTTATGTCCGACTAGTACGTACTTAAAACGTCTTATGTATGTATTTATGCTGGTTGGGTATACAAGCAATATATATTGCAAATAAATGGCATCATGTAATCTGCCTTCAAAATGAGATGACTCTTAATAATTCCCGCTCACATGTTAACCATGCACCTTTGTTGGTGCTTTGTCTGTACTGTTGTATGAGGATTTTTCTCATGCTAGATATGCGAATTATGGCAATTAATTACTTCGTCTCGAGTGAGACCGGTTTCGTCCGCGACCAAAACATTACTAGTAAAATTATGATTTTGCCTAAATTGTTGTTAAAACCAATTTGTTACCCTTTCAGAATAACCAGCGGAAGACATTGCATGTCTCAAATAAATCAGTTTCCGTTTGCAACGAACATAAGCGCACGTTTGTTAAAAAACAACTGTCAATCTGGCCGTGTTCAAAATATTTTGATAAAAATTACACATTTTACTGAGACGATTTCAGTTCATCATCACTTCAAAAATAAATTAAATCAGTGCAAAATGAAAAAAAAATATTCACGATTAAAAAGTGTACTCCTTTATTTTGAGCCACAGTGTAGGTGACCTTAACTTTGGGTGTAGAATTGACAATAATTTTTATGCTAGGAAAATTAAATTATTATCTTGTATCAAAGACTGATTCCATTACAGCCGAAGTATTTCATACACCCAGGATAACTGATCACTCAACTGTTGGGGTAAAATTGAACAGAATGCAATCTGTGGAGGAAAATCAGCAGGAAGCAGTGCCTGAACGCGTTGCATGTGATATGGCTACAAAAATTTTCCAAATAGTCCCATTACTTACTTTCAAAGTATTTGCCGTTTTTCGTAGTACCTGGATCTTCCTCTATTATGTCCAGAACATTCTTCACACTTTGTTTCAATGTGCCTCTTTCATGAAGAGCTTGATGGAAGGTTTTTCTATCAGGAACATTACGTTTACGTGGCAACCACACGCGTCAACCTAACCAGGCCTTGCCAGCGTTTGAACCTATATGGATTCTCGCTGTCCTGATTGGTTTGATGTGTGTGGTGGCCACGAGATGTAGCCACGTGCTGCAACTCTCGTCTGTTTAACTGCATTTCTGTGTCAAAAGCACTTTGCGGCCTATTACCTTTTCGTCAGGCCCGGAGCCTTTCGGACGTAATAAGCATCATCTAGCACTTGTTCTCGAAAGGTCTCATGCACAACCCACTATGTCGCATGAACTTGGATCGACAGTTTTCTTACACTATTAGAGGGATTTTCAGTAATCACATCCAGAATTTCCTCCTCAAACTGAGGGTTCCTTGCTCTTGCTATTCTTGGAAGCCCTTCTCCACCACGATCCGGCAAAAAACTTCCTAATATGGATTAGCAAAAGATTGGCTACTTTTAGCATTTTTTATTTCACTTGACTTTTTACGTCCTTCTTTTAAGCTACGATCAGCCGTTTCAATAGATCTTCGGTACGAGAAACGTCGACTTGGGAATGTATCAGAATAACATCTTCTCGCCTCCACACAATTGGCGAGTGCTTGTCCATGAATTAGATGCATGCCAGCATATTCACTATAGGAATACTTTTTCATTACTTAAGTCTTATGTTCTCAATCAATTTAGAAAAGTGTTGTCAATAACACATTGTTATTTATTTAATTCTAGTTGGTAGTCAATATTGTTACAGGTGCTTAGGAACTAATTATGGTGAGGAAGTACCAAGCAACTCCGGGAACCCGGAGTTACAAGAACTATTCTGAAGAAAATTTAAGAAAAGTCCTTGATGCCATTCGAAGCGGCATGCCAACAAAAAGAACAGCAAATGTGTACAAGATTCTGCGGATAACGCTTCGAAACAAGTATCTTGAGAGACACCAACTATCGGTAGGACATCCAAGTGTACTTTCTACAAGTGAACAATAAGTGATATGCGATAATTTAACTCAGGTGGCAAAATTGGGAGTTTCTTTAACTAAGTGTGATATTCGGGCTATGATCAAGAAATTCTTTCAAAAAAAAAAAACAAGGCAAAACAGAACGAATCTTTAAAGACATTTACCCAGGACCTGATTTTGTCGACAATTTTATTAAAAAAAACAATCTTTCGACACGAGTTGCCACGAATATTAAAAAATCCCGCTCTTCTGTAGATAGAAATGACATTATTCAGTTCTTCAACAACATACAGGAAGATTTAGGTGACATCGACAATAAAAATCTTTATAGTTACGACGAAACCAACATCGCCGACGATCCAGGTGCAAAAAAAGTTATTGTACCCAGAGACTTCCGTAGGGTAGAACGGGTACAAAACTATTCTCGCTCCTGTGTGAGCATAATGGTTTGTGGTAACGCCACTGGGGATCTCCTTCCTCCCATGGTTGTGTACAAAAGTGCCAATCTATACGAAAACTGGTGTACTGAAGGACCCACTGGGACTGTGTATGGAAATAGCTTATCCGGATGGTTCAACATTAATCTGTTCGAGCAGTGGTTTTTTAAATCACTATTACCCCACATAAAAGCAACCAAGGAGACACGAGCAGTTGTAGTTGGCGATAATCTAGCTAGTCTTTTTTCACCCCAAGTCATTAGGGCATCTGTATGTGCCCTTTTCCAGCTAACGCAAAACATTTGATGCATCCACTAGATGTGGCGGCGGTATTTGCGCCTCTCAAAAGGAAATGGCGCGAAATATTGGAAAAATGGCGAAAGAAAAGCAGATACTCCGAAACTCTACCAAAAGAACATTTCTTTCCTTACTTTCAACTCTTTGGAATAGGATTGGGGAAACGGTAAAAGCAAATTTGATATCCGGTTTCAGGACGACAGGATTGCATCTAATGAATGTTAATGACGTATTAAAAAAGATTCCTGGGGGTTTTCCGGAAAATGGGGACGAGGTTGCGCGAGCGCTCGATTGCAGCTTGGTGGAGTTTTTAAAGAAAAGAGAGGAACAAGCGATGAACCGAAAAAAAGAAGTAGAGGTAAGAAATTTGAAGCTGGAAAAGAGATGACAGCAGCTGAAGAAAAATCAATCCCCGGTGAGGAAAGCCAAAATGTAGCTGAGTCTGACACCGAATCCCAATTCCTTCAAATAAACAATGACAATGATTTGCCTTGTTACTCCAAAAGTACTCCAGGATTATCAGGAACATCAAGAGTGGTTACAGAAAAAGTGAAACAACCTAATAACATAACAAAGGCAAGTTAAAGGGGTAAAAGCGGCTCAAACTCAAAATGTGGAATTTGCCATTTGACTTTTAAAAACTACACAGGTAGAGCTGACTGGATAGAATGTGTGGCATGCAAAAGGTGGATTTGCGGAATGTGCAATGATGAAAGTAATGATCCATATTATGTGTGTCCAGTTTGTGATGACTCAGATCTCGATCCGAATGAACCATTTTTAGATGACGGCGAAGATGATAAAACTTTTAACCCTGAAAATTAAATTCACCTAGAAAAAGGGTTCAAAAAATTGAAATTTTAGCTTTTCTTTATATTATCTTTAGTTCATAAGTACCAAGAATAATTTGTTGAGTTTTTATTTTCTCGTACCTTGGTAAACCACCTAGAAACTGATTTTTAATTTATTTTTAAAATGTTTAACGTAAGTAAACATTTTTTGGTTCATTTATTCAAAGATTAAGGCAATGAGGATTATTTTTTATTTTTTTATTCATATTTTGATATGTTATTATAATATTTTTTCTGCATTTAAATCTAAAGTTGTAACGACAAAGTGCCTAAAAAATAAAAAAAAAATATTTAAAAAAGATTTGTTTTTATGGCTTCAACAAAGAAAAAAATTTTTTTTAATGAAATAGGGATATTTTTTTCTTCCGCATCCAATGGCGGGTCTACTTTAACACCAGGAGTCTTTAAAATAGATATTTCGTTAAATTATGAAAGGGTGTCAAAGTAACCCCAAGCACCGGGTAAGTTTGACACACTCATTTTTATTTTATATTTTGGAAACTATTATGTTTAGAGCAATTTGACACCAGTCGACTCAGTAGGCCAGATTTGTTATAATCCAGTTAATTTGACGACATTTTGTTAAAAACTAGTGGCGTTATATAAAAAAGTATCCTAAAAAGGTAGCCCCGTTTGACGGTACTGTTGTATGGTTTTATGAGTCTTTATGGCCTACATAAATTGTTAAAATTTGATTAAGTTATACATGTCGGTTTAAATTAGAGCCTAAAAGTTAAGTCGCTGACCTCCCCTATACGCTCCGGAAGTATGCCATATACTTACTGGACACTCTGTACCTATATTCGCTTTTAAAAACGTCGATTTCAAATTATGTTTTCAATTTCGACTTTTATGCCATTTTTTAAGTAGAAATATCCGATCTAACCTACCTTCCCAATGTATAATAATTTCGGCATAATAAAATAAGTGGACAATATTTTATAAAGAGTATTGACATCTTAAAAAAGTACCAAAAGTCATATTGATATTGGTTTGGGATACCTTTTATAACTTTTGCACAGTATTATTATATTAAGATTTGTCTTATTTTATTTTATAATTTTTAGATAAGCAATATAGCAAAACCAAAAAGATATCGGCTTCGCCAGAGTAGAGCGGGGACTCTGGTAATTAGTGATGAAAGTTTTAGTTCTAATCATCGAAGAAGATGTCATGGAGAATTTCGAGATTGCAGAGACGATAGTAACGATATCATTATAGATGCAAATCAAATCGAATGTCTGGAGACGCTGCCAGCTTTTGTGGGGCAATCCAGATCATTTAAGTAAGTTATAATTTGTTTATTCTTTAGTAAAATCAAATTAATACTTTTTTTATAAAGTTTATTAAAGTATTTGGTCCCCTAATAAAAGGGTTTTTTGAGGTCAGTTCTGACGTAAGCAGCTACGCGGGTCGCTAATTACGAATCAAAGCTCCAAATTAAATAAAAGAAATGAACAAGAAGTTGATGTATGAAATAATCTCGTATATCATCAAAAATATATTTTGTTTAAGAAATCGAGATAACACGTCGTCGTCAAGAAAATAGCGCTCCCACTATATAATCGCATTTTACACACTTCTCAATCACTGTACTCCTATACTGTTATTTTTACACACTTTACTTCGGGCTCAACTTTATGAGTACAGTGGCGGCTCGCCTCAAGGGGCCTACAATAAATCGGTCCCTCATGCCATTTCGTTTTTAATCTAACGTTTAAAAATAGCTAAATTTTCTATTTATGTCATGATCCAATGCATAAATATAAATTATCTCATTCATGGTCCTCGCAATAGTCAATTGAAAAATCATCGGATTACAACCCATATTTATGCTATGAAACTATGCACAGACTATAATCTGAGCCAAGCGCGCGTTGATCCATCTCCAGTCTTATAAAACCGTACAGAAAGGTTAAATAAATTTTGGGCCACTTATCTATTGGCGCGGCGCGTCGGCTATTTAATTTAGTTGCTCATTTGCAGCTTGAGAGGGCTGCCTGCGTACGTGGGGCGCGGTCTTCATATTTCGAGTTTTAACTACTTGAGTGAAAAATGAAAATTAGGTAGTTTGATTTAAAGACACTGAATAAAATGAGCAATTTATTAGTAAATTATTTTTCCACATATCCCCTCCAGGAGGAAAATATCATATTCTAGCCCCGCCTTTTCCCAAAGGCACGAGTCGCCATTGATGCGCTCTTTCCGCTATGTAAACCCCGACGTTCAGTAGAAAGGGCATCTTCGTCTTTCCGACTTCGTCTCCTCCCTACCTCCCCTATCCTCAAGAGTGCTCTGGTCGTTTCGGAGTCTAGCTCGCCTAATTCCATTACCCAACCGGGGTCAAGCTCGCGATACACCCTACAAGGGACTCCAAGAGGACAGGCCGGCCTTCCTTCAGGCCACATAGTAATTTTATAATTAAAGTGGTGGGTATTTTTGTTTTTACGCCTTGTGGTATGTTCTAGCCCGAAGGTTGTGACTAATATGCCAAGAAGGTAACAAACTGACCCATCTCTTCAAGTTTATGTAACATTTTGTAACAAATGTGTAACCTCCCCTAGAAGCATATCATATTTTCTAAACGACCTCGAATGTTAATTTTCTTTACAGCAATATTTAGTTCGGTGTACACAAAAGTAGGTTACGCATAGCATATTGTTATTCTCTTTTTGGTCTGATGTCCGCAGGCAGACAAAAAATAACTTGTGTAATATGTGTTTAGTATTTCACAATGCAAGGTTTAAAATTATGTACTCCATTTTAAACTTACGCCCGCTTCGCCCGTCGACCGCTGTCAATGCGTATTATGACGCGTCCGATAGTTCCGTCCTGTGTTTGAGATCCGTAAATTGCCAAATTTGAACCACTAAGCACTAAAATTAAATTCTGATATTTGGTAAATACACTTACATACACTCCTGTACAAAAAAAAACCAGCACCCTGGATTTTTTGCTAAGTTTGATCCTTTATAACTGTTTTGTTTTTAATTCAACAGTTATCTTGCCATTTTATAGATAGATTAATTAGGAATGTGCTGAATTTTTTTTATGATGGGTCATGTTCGATAGATCGATATCATACCGGGTGAATAAATGTGTTTTTTTTTGTCCTAAGTTTTAAACGCCCTGTGGAGATATTGGGGATGTTATTTTTTATACGAACAATTTCTTGATAAAGTTACATGTATTCATTACATTTTCGTTTATGACTCATTACATTATCTCTATTTTTAGAAGAGATACGATTTTTTTCATAAAACTCGTAACCTAGTAACGTGTGTATGTCCCCTTTAGCTTCAATAATAAAACGCATTCTGCTAGGAAATGAGTGAATAAGTGTGTTGATTCTTCCTTAAGTGATTAAAGTATATTCTTGGGAAAGTGCTATCCTTAGCTCCTGTGAAGTGACTGGTTGCATAGGGCGACGACGAACAGCTCTTTTTAACTGATCCCAAAAATGTTCAATTGGGTTTCAGTCTGGACTACATGCAGGCCAGTCTAATCGTCGAATACCAACTTGTGGCCTAGCATTATCATGCATTAGTATAAATTGTTCATTCAAAAGAGCAAATGGGACTACTGCCTCTTAAAGAATATCTTTAATGTACTGATGTGCATTTAGTCCTCCATTATCCACAAATATTAGTTCAGTTCGCGCATCACCCGCCCACACCATAACGAAACCACCACGATAAGATATTATCTCTGTTATGGTTCATTCGGCAAATCTTTCATTTGGTCTCCTATAAACACGCTCACGACCATCCGGCGACCGAAGACAAACCCTCGACTCATTTGTGAAGAGAACATTACTCCACTGCTACACAGTTTAGTTTAAATGTTCTCTGGCAAATCGTAATCATTCTCGTCGATGATGCCGAAGTAGCCGGCCTACGTTAAGCTACAGCTTCGTTTAGCCTCCTTCGAACCGTTTTGTCACTAATCTCGACCTCACGTATTATTCGCAACTCATTTTATAAAACAACGGAAGTTGCTCTTCGTTCCCTTAAGAATCTAACCACAAGGAAGCGATCGTCAGCTGCAGTCTTTTCTTTTTCTTCCAGATCCTTGCCGTCTAGTAAGATTCGCATAATACATTAAATACCTATTCCGTGCCCCATAACTTTTATTATGACCCACTTTAATTAGAGCAACAATTTTTGCTACGTTTGTTGTGGTTAGCACAATGCTGACATCAATAATTATTATAATTATTTTGAGGGCTGTCATTGTCTGCTAAAATAATGTAGTTTGTAGAGTTTTATTAAAAAAATCGTATCTATTCTAAAAATAGAGATAACGTAATAAGTCAAAAAAGAGAATATTAGGAATACATGTAAATTTATCAAGAAATTGTTAATATAAAAAATAACAGCCCTTATATCTCCACAGGGTGTTTGAAGCTTTGGACAAAAATCGCCATATCGAACGTGATCCATTATTAAAAAAATTCAGCACATTCCTAATTAAATTATCTATAAAATGCTTAAAGAACTGTAAAAATCGGATTAAAAACAAAAAAGTTATAAAGGATAAAACTTAACAAGAAATCCAGAGTGCCGTTTTTTTTTTGTCCGGGAGTTTACTTTTGAAATACTAAATATTCTTATATGCCAAAAAAATTTTTTGAGAATAATAAAAAATGTGCCTTCCACATATTCGTGTAGAGAACTTTTTAAAATGTACAATGTAATAAATGTTACGTCATTATTTATTTTTGAATGATGTGTTTATGTGTTTTTAAATAGGGATAAATTTAAAAAAAATTGTATGTATCACAATTCTAATACTAGACAATAGTCTGATTTTTGCATACCATTGACAAGGATGAATATTACTAAAAATTTGCCTAATGTTCTAGGACTTAAATTGTTCAATACACTTCCGCCCGATATAAACAGTGCTAATACTTTATCACGTTTTAAGAATGCTTTAAAAAAACTGTTAATTAGCAAAACTATTTATAGTTTGAACGAATTTTATAACACTTGAATTTGTATGCATCCCTTCGTTGTTTGCTCATTTATTTGTTAGATTATTTGTTAAATTATTGTGTTTTAAATTGACGAAATCTATACATTTTATATGTCCTTAGAAAAATAAACATTTATTTATTTATTTATTTATTTAAATATAGTAAATTCTAAATTAATCCATTATACCTAGTATAGAAAATCCTCATAGATTTTTTAAAACAACAAGACCCAAATTTGCGACATACAGCGAATACTTTATTAATTATTATTTTAAAATTTTATCGTCTCGAATTAAATTTAAAGCGTTTATCAATTTTACCGCCTGTCAATTTAATTAAGTTCGTAATATTAATTTAAAGGGTAATTTCACGTTCCGTTCAAGATCTGAAGCAATATATCATTTCAAAAATAAATATTGATTGCAAAAGTTTGATGTGGCGGCACAAATAAAATTAAAGTTTTAACTAAATGCACGCCCACTCATTACATTACCCATCAATACAAACAAATCTGAAATAACCCTAACATTACTAAGCGGATAAAAGTAAAATTTTGTACACACATGTAGTTTAGGGTGTTTGCACGGTATCTTCCTTATTAGTATAGATAGAGATATACCGTCTTCACGATAAAAAATACCGCAAAACGAAAATTTCATATAAATCAATCAAGATTACCTTCAAGTGGTATGCATAAACATGTGCTATAAACCCTGTTCTCTAATCCACCTAAATAGTGTCTCATACAAACATTGCAAACAAGGAATATTGCTGAAACTTTTTTAGTACCACGCCCAAATTTTGACAATTTGATAAATAATAAAGCGTCTGGGATATTTCTTTTAAATTTTGCATTGATGCATAACACAGATATGTAAGTATCGCATCAACAATGCGTGTATTTAAATTAATGCAATTGCAATAAAATCTTTATTTCCTATAAATATTTAAAATCTGAGACACCTATACATTATTTTTCCCCTTGCACGCACCAAACATGGGCAACAAAATAAACCTTGTTTAAAACAACTCCCACATAACCACTTATGACTATCGTACCACTGAGTACTAAACAAAAAAAAACAAACGGTATAACAAAACAGCAGAAAATATCCTTTGAACTTATCTCTATACATAATTATAATCGAAAAATCCTGAACTTCTCCAAATAATTCACAAAATCACAAATGTCTAAATAAATAAATTTGAAGAAGTAGTCCATACTTGCAGTGGAGTGTGGATAATAAATTAAAACAACACTTCTGTCTTCCTCCACAAATATTATATATTTTGAAAATTTTTAACGATTGTCCCTACATATTTCGACTATATATACAATCATCCTCAGGGGAACTAAAAGGAATGTGTGAAAGTACAAAAATAACAGGTACCATAAGAGACTTACATATATCGAGTGTAAATTGGGTTCTAATAGTTGTCTCAAATTAATGAGTACAACATTTAAGATAATCATAGCAAGTGAAATTTGTTTATTTGAAGACTAACTTGAGGTAACTCAGAGTTGTGGATTTGTATAAATAATAAATACTGAATTCGCCACCATCACGTTTCTCTACTTCTATTTAATTATTTATACTTTTTCGATGTGAGAGTAGGTAACTATTAAGAACTATAAGAAGAACATAAACGTACAAAGTACTATTTCTATCAAATTATAATATAGTATTTAATATCAACTTTTTACTTCAAATCGATAAAATCCACCTTTTTTCAAAACACCCATTTGTAATCTATTGGTTCAGGTTAGTTCCCGATATAAAATATTTAATAAAAATAAATGGGTAACCACGAAATTAACAAAACTATTTTGTGGATAAGTGGTGGTGCCTGAAACAACCCTAAAAGAGTCGGCCGGTGAAGATTTCTAGTGATCAACCGATATTCTCCGACGGGTCACGGAAGGCGCCGAATCCATCGCCTGCTGCAGGAACATTTCTCGCGTCTCTGACTCGTTTGCAATCTAGTGCGCTAAATTGATCGCCTGCCTTTACGGATTTGCCATTTTAAGTGAGTATTATTGGAGTAATGCTCTGGCGGTGCAGGAAATTATTGCATATAATATATAACAATAATATGATTGAAAAAGTAGTTCATACTTGCAGTGGAGTTCGCGTAAAGCAAATAAAATAATCAGGTCTTCCTCAACAAAATTTTATTAATATAAATTGTTGTTGATAATGTTCCCTACATGTTCGGGCGTCTAGACGTCCATCTTCAGGGGATACTAAAAGGGATTTCAAAATGGTAAAAGGACCAGTTAAAATGAAATAAATACTTTAAGCGTCCAGTGACCACAACTTATAAGTTCGTTTCCATAAATAATTGACAGATCCTCGCGGATCTTGTGAAACCAATATCGAGTATTTTACAAACCTCTCAAATTTTATGATGGCTGTCAATTTTGATGATGTCACATCCGTTTTCCAAGTAGGCTTCACTCCGAGACACGTGTGTGTAGTGATTATCATTGTTAAAATTTTCTAAAAATTTTAATACTTACCAAAAATTACATGTAATGTTTCTTAATCTACAAGACCTGTTGAAAATTACAATATTCAGCTAGCATTCAAGAATCTAATCTTCCCCTTATAGACTGCCGGGGGGAGAGATGCAGTCACCTAGAGAGTAAACTCAGCCTAAAATGTAACACCAAAGTACTGGCATCAAAAACGTCATTCTTGTCAATCGAAAGAATTTTGGCGGGCCGTTTCTTGTTTATATACCATTGTTAGTTTAAGTTCTGACTGTTATGTAATGATGTATGTAACGTTTATTTATTTTTTTGTTTTATATTTTGACGTTTTTAATCTTTTTTAAATGTTTTTAAATGATTTTTTGTGTATCTGGAAGATTTACTAGGAGATTTGCTCACTTTTATGCGTGATAATTGACTTCTTTTTAGGTCTGATGATGCCTTAAAGGCGAAACATGTTACCGATTAGTTTTTTTTTAATATTAAATTTATTGAGACCGGGATTTTATATTGGTTCTGGTACCTGGATATCTTCCTGTATCATGTCCAGCGCATTCTCTTCCACTTGTACCGTTCTTACTATAATTGGCCTTCCTGGTCCTCCACTTCGTTTTACGGTCAGGAAATCGTTTAATGTACAACCGCCTAGCTTGTAATGAATTGACATCAGCAAGTCCGGAAATGAAATGCATGGCAGTCATCTCAGCGTTTTTATGGCGATTTATGATAGAGGACTTCACTAACAAAAGTTCAACTAGTAAAGGCAGAAAATACATGTTAAACAATTAAACGTCAATCAGTCTCAACAAATTCGCTACATACAAAATGATCAATTACGAGCCGTATTCAGATGAAATCCACGTTTACCCTGATTTCCTTAAAAGATAACAGCGCATATTAAAAAAAATGTATACTTGGTAAGCCCAGTTCGCCATACTTTTATTTCTACTACAATAATAATTTGAAAAGTAGCAAAATTGGTTTTGTCGAAAACTTTCCTTAAATTAATTAATATAATTAATTATAATAATTGATATAATTAATTAATTAATTATAATTAATTAAATAATTATTATTTCTATACTGGAATATCTTAATAAATTATAATTTAACATATAAATCCATAATAAAACGGGTCAACGCGATAAGCTTACAGCAGTGGACCATACAGTCCAAGTAATTTAATTAAAACAGGTTCACATAACCAAAAAATATTTGGTGTGCTGTACATCTATGAAGCGTCAGGCGTGTGCTGATTGTTCGTTATTAGCGTAGCATTGTAAAAGCAATTTTTAAAATAAATGTGTACAAGCGTTTATAAATTTAAAGGCGTCTCAAGTGAGCAGTTGCTGTTTAGTTTATTTTATTTGCATATAATTCTGTATTTTATTTTAATAAAACCTAAATTTATGATAAAAAAAATCATAAATTTGTGAAAGTGAAGGCACCTTGCATACTATTTTTTCATTTCAGATGCCAACCAGAACGATCACGATCGGAAAAAGATAAGACGGACGTCCGCAGGACGTTGTATAACGTCAGCAGCAATAATAATAGCAAGGCCGGCGGCAGGCATTTCCGACAATCCAGCGATCCTGCAGGTGTTAAAACGGCAAAGTTTCCGCCCAATCGATACCGTAGGCCACAGCACATTAGTGACGTGGAACGGACTGACCCGACCAGGTGATTTGAATTCGTTTATTTGAAATTAGAAGTGGGATTATCAATTTTTCTAGTATTTTACGGATAATCTGAGTAATGATACTTTTTTTCTGCTTTTGGCATTCGGAATAACAGCATTTTTAATATTCCAAATAATTTTAAAAAAAGTGAAACACATAAACAGGGACACACTCTTCACGCCACTGGGGTCTGTCAATTTTCCAGCGTTTTTATATTATTTGATACTTTTTAATAGTATCCATATTGTGTGGTAAGTGCAGAACCGTGAAAGTTCACTATACTGTGTTTCCTATTGCTCGACAGCAAGTAATCCTCACTATAAATGCAAAATACAAATTTTGGGTATTTAGAGACTGAAAGTATATCTTTTTAGCTACAATACAGGTAGTTTTAACGTTGTATAGATCAACACAGCTGTAATTTTATCTTTTACAATAGGGTCGAAAAACTATAACAATAGAGCAAACCGATGATTTAGGATAAATCTTACGAAAGCGGTAGACGTTTGAGTTTTTAATAATACCTACATATTCAATTTTTATGGTGTAGAAGGAACTATGTATTTGACTGTGATGGCGCACTGGGTTAATCCCCTAGTGGTTACATTAATCTTTACTGCGTGACCAATAGGATTGCTCACTAGTTCGTTAATTTTCTGCTACCTTTGATCAAAACAATTGTTTATTTAAACACTTTCCTTAATGCAGTTTATGGTAACATTGTAATATTACAATGTTCGCTCAAAAGACACTGGTCGATACTTAACGTTCACAATACTTACTTCTTTATGCATTTCTATCCTCTTTCACATTAAAGTACATCACAAAAAACGCCCCGATATCATAGGGAGTTCAATTTCGTGCGTCAGATAACGAGGAATCGTTAGCTGCTTAGTTATACTTACAAAAAAACCATTAATTGTCCAAAAAGACCTTAAAAATGTTTAGCGTTCTTAAGAGAATTTGCTTCAGGGAGCCGTCTTGAAATGACTCAATTTCCCAAAAAGGTCTTAAAATCGCTTAGCGCACGTAACAGTACTTGCTTCACCGACCCATCTTGGAAGACTCCTGGCTTCACCCTTACGCCGTGCTTCTTGTCTCTATCAACAGCCGCGCGATGTGACACAACCTATTTTTCACCCAATAGGAGGCTCGCGTCTTTGACTAGCTACGTGACTGAATGCCAACAACTGCGTTAATTTAGAAACAAAAATAGCAGATATTGAAATCGCACGCACACATTATTTACCAACCTATTCTCTTTGATGTGTTGATACGCGTTTCCCCAACAGACTGTATTAACTTGATTTTCTTAACTTAAAAACTCAATTATAAGAATTTACACATTAAGGGTTTAAAAAGGTGTCTTCACCATCACTAAATTCTAAGGATTCGTTTGTGGAGTCAACTGACGCAATAAGTGGTTGTACTATTTCTTCCCTTATAGTATCTAAATCCCACATTTTTTCCTTCTTTAATAACCTTCGGGTGCGCAGTAGATAGGTAGATACAGTCGCGCAGCCACGGGGGAGGAGAATTTGGGGTTTAGTCCTTCCCAGAGGTCAAATAAATGTTCCCAAGCAACGTTTACAATGTGGTTCTTCACTCCATTTCTGTTTTCTTTGTTGTGAAACCCCCCTCCCCCCCCCCCTCAGAACATATTTCTGGCTGCGCCACTAGGTAGCTAGGGGTATCTCTGTCGTACACTGATTCTCCTACTTTATCACTAACACATTTCAGAGCTCAAGCTAGAATGCACAACCTGTACCTAAATCTTTTATTTCAAATGCAGTGTTATTTCTTGCTACATAGCTTTTATTTGTGCCTATATCAACTCAATTGGATTTAATTAAAACAATTCCACACAATCGGAGTCATGAAATGTGAGACATGAATTATTATTGGATATGTTTTTTTTTTCATTTCTTTTGTTAGACTTGTATCTAATATACTAATTAAATAAAAACTAAATTGACCATGTTAGGTAGATATTCAGTACCATATTAGAGGAAAATTGTTGTTCTTTCCTCAAAAACATTCAGAGATTCAGAAAAACTTTATTTCACAAATCACAAATTTGTAAATGCTAGACCTACATAATAAAAATAACAATGCTGCTCAACAAGCCTTTTCAAATCTATTTCCCATAAAATTCAAGAAAAAATATGAAATATCTTTAAGTGAAGACATACCAAAGATCTTGTTATAATATGTGTAATGGTTGCCATGCAGTAACGTGAGTCATTATTTTACAATTGCTCTCTGGAATCATGTTCATTTATTAAATTAGACAGTCTTTCATTTATTTTTCTTAATAGATTTACTCAATAAGCGAAACTTGAATTGAAGTTGAATGCAGGATTTTGATTCACAGTTTCACAGCGGGGAAGTAAATTATATCGAGCGAAAGATTACATGAGATGAAAGAGGGAATCTAGGAGATTTTGGCATAAAAACCGTATAAATTCTAGATTTACTGGATTACTGACCAAACCTATTCCAGATTTACTGGTCAAACCATAGGCGTCCGCAAGAAATATGCCGTGCATGGTTATCTGAGATTATGGTGTCCTTTTTGATGATTTTTTAAAAGAACTCGTTTATGGTCTGTATTTTGAAGTCATTGTGTAGAACTTGGTTGAAGCATATCTCGGTACATTTGCTATTAGTTTCAGCGCCTTGTTTATGTTACACCACGAGGGCGCACTAAAAGTCAAAACTGGCCTGACCAAGACCTTGTAGAAGTTGATCTTTATCCTGTTGTCAATTCTACTTCTCCTTTGAAGCAGGAGGAACTTGCATGAAAATGAAATCGAAATATATTACTCTTAAGTATAAGCTAACGTCATCAAGACAACCCATAGTTCACAAAAAATATATTTTTAATACCCTGAGTTAAATATAAGCGTTGTGACGTCAAACCGTACGACGACATATGGCGCGAAAACGACTGGCTCATCAAGAGAGTTAGTTATATGCGAAATCGGATGTTTGAATAATAGGATCTTTTGTATTTGAATTATATTAAAAATCGGATTATCACTCGAATAACTACCTACTTAAATTATACTCTATAAAATCGCAATGCGGTTTTTAAGGCAAGGTCGTAGACGTAGGTTCTCAAGACGATGCGAGTAATGTGATGTGAAACACTCATCTTGAGCTAATGCAGTATCGAGTATTAAGATTAAATAAGATTGTCGATTATAGAGCGGGCGGCATTCGTATTCGCATAACGACCGTTGGCTGCTGCTGCTTGCAACTTGTCGTGTCGGTGTCGTATTAAGATTTTATACTCGATTATTTTCGTCCCTGCATCGTATTTTAGAAGCGCACATCCACAGGTACTAGTGAATTAATTTTTCAACTGGTTATTTTTCATTCAGATGCTTCATTCGGATGACGCCGATTATTTGCATACTCGGATTTTCGATAATTTTTAATTGAGATGCTCCCAACACTAGCCAAGACTGTCAAGGCGCTGCAATTGGTCGTTACCTGCCAAATACACTATGTGACGTCACACGCGTTTCCGCGTCACACCTTGTTTTGAATATTAGAATAGGCGCGCGAACTTTTATTACTTATAAAGAATTAAGAAATGATATTTATGACGTAACATTTTGCATATAGTATTTCTTGATGTAACTGAACATATTTTTGCAATAAAAAAAATATGTGCGAGTTCCCTATTGTCGCAATGCAAGCTTTACTCTGAATGATAGATGTGTTTTGGACTTCCATTGTCATTATTTATTAATGTCACTACGTTTCAACTGGTGAGTATCTGCAGTCGTCTTCAGGTGAATAAAGCTTTACTCTATTAATTAATGTGGCGCTGCAACATCGAGATTATCAACCACAATTGTTTGAATTCGCAGGAATTGCAGTGCCGTCGGTAAAAACAAATAGAGCTAATTTTGTCTCTTTCGGTATGTCGTGAGTGTATAAGTTGTACAGCATCGGAGATAGAGAGAGGTGAGCCTTGCGATACTCCAGCCCTGATGCGTTTGATCAAAAAAGCCCAGTGTCTGACGAGACTGCAAAACTTCTACTTTCAAGAAATAAAGCCGCGATCTTGACGAGATAGTTTGGAACTTCGAGCCTTATTAACTTAAATAGTAGATCATTGTACAATACCTTATCGAACGCCTTACTGGCGTCAAAGAAAACCGCCCCAATGTGCGCTCTTCTGTTAGAGCCCTTTATGTTACTTAATTTGATGTGAGGCTGGTTGTCTGCCTAGCTGTGCAATGTTCGACTCGAAAACCGATCATTAGGCAGGCAATTGCGCTCACACACAAAGTTGTTTAGACGAGACAAATTCAGCTTTTTAGTGATTTTTCGCAAGCTAGATAGTACGCTGAGCCGTATACAGTTCACTGAAGCAGGGTCTTCCCCTTTCTTTACTGCACATGATAAATGGCCTTCTTCGATTATCACCTGAGATAAGCTTGCGAAATTCTCCAAAGCTCTGTCCAGTAGGTTTTGCAACGCCGCATTTTTGATACCGTCGAAATCCGGGGCTTTTCTGAGATGCAAGACACACTTGTTATTGATTTAACTTCGTTTAGCGTAAACTCAGGGAAGTTCTGAATCAGATTGTGTCTGCTTCTTCTGTTGATTAGTGAATAGATAATACCAAATTGGCTGTTTGCTTTAGTCTGCATTGTCGTTCCAATCCACTCGTCGGTTGAGGGAAAGCCCCAGATATTTATTGCAAAAGTTTAGCCTGATGTTTTTGACTATCAACGTGGTTTCAGAAGTAGACTGTGTATGCAACTGTTATCATTAATGAACTATATTACTGCAAAAAATACGGAATGTTATATTGAAGTCGAAATTTTTGTATAAAAATATTCCTGGAGGCCCACTTACAAACTTCTTTTGACCTTAATAACGCCATTCTTTCGTCCATTTTCCTTGTGTACACCGGACCGTGTTTGAATTCAACATGAGAGAGCAAGTTGAAATGTAAAATAGTAAAGTTTTCTGCTTTTGTGGTTTAACATGCGGCCACACGTACCGATCGTAAAACGGAATTCGTTCTGGTTTATTCCGGCGGTATTTGACTTCATACCCGAGCGCCGTTTTAGGCCATTTTGTTTCTCTTTTGTTCACCTTTATTGTCGAATTTGAATTTAATGCGAATAACGAAAATGTCTGTCGGTTTGTACTGGATATTGTTAAATCAGAGCCTTGATCCGAAAAAATCCCAATTTACATGCGACAGCACAGAGAACTGAAACTTGCGACAATGACAATATTTCTCAATTTATTTTAAACACTCAAAATATCGGGTGTAAATAAAGTAATTGTAAAAAAGGAACGAAAGATCGCGAACGTGAGCACGCCTGATTCCGGTCGTGTCTTTAAAAAAGTTTAAAAAAGGGTGTTTTCACTACACAGAAAAAGGTGTAAGATGATGTTATGTGTCATAGATGTGGTTGCGATTTCCATCCTGCATGTTTGAGGTAGGCTGCCGGTCAGAAAAATGTCATTTGTGTGCATAAGCAAGAGGAGGTCTAACAACTAACCTCAAAAAATAATGCTAACGGGCAGGATATTCTAAAAATATTGGTTTAACAATTACAGAGCAAGAACAGAATTTTGGAAGAAAATGGAGACATTCTAAGAGAAAAGTAAAATTTCTTGAGAAAAGACAATTGATCCCAAAAACTACTGCCAAGGTACCACAGGTGACGAAAAATGACACCACAAATCAAAATTTTAAAAACTCAGCAGAGAGACAAGACGGACAAATGCAAACCGAGACAACTGACAGAACTGAAAAGGGCAGCCAAATTAGCGTGATAAAGACGACTCTTGTGATGAAAATGCTTAACATAAAAACAGCTAGAACAAAGGAATTTTAGCCGCCCTGAGCCCTTAAAGGGATTAAAAGACAACGCCACATCGGTGAAAGCGGCACAAAAGATGGCCTTTCTGTTTCTGTCTGGCCTCGCCCCAGAAGTAACAGGTGAAAATGTGTCAGAATACGTGGCAAGTAAAAGTCTAAGGGCCTTAGATTAGCAGAAGATGAAGACAAAGATATAATATCTCAGTTTATTCAAACTCACTGTTCCATATGAGCACCTGGAGCAGTACTTATCCGGTGATCTATGGCCCAGAGGTGTCATATCATCGATTTTCTGATTCTACAGCGCCCAACAAGGGTGGAACATCAACCAAGGATGAAGAGTCAATCACA
Source organism: Polydrusus tereticollis (assembly GCA_963920685.1). NCBI lineage: Eukaryota > Metazoa > Arthropoda > Insecta > Coleoptera > Curculionidae > Polydrusus > Polydrusus tereticollis. The sequence continues at coordinate 119,572,254 of OY987329.1, forward strand.
ACAAAACAGACAAGGATCTTAAATATCAATTCAAGATCCTTGAAAAGCAAGGTACTCTCTGTGGCAGAGCACTGGATGACCGAGACAGAAATTGATACACTTTGTATCGACGTCAATAATACTATGGGATTTTCTGCAAGAAAGGAGTCTACTGGAGGTGACACCGTAATTTTTCTACGTGATTAGGTGAAAATATTTAAGAGTGGATTATAATATCGAACAATGTATAGAATACTAATGTGTCTTTATAAATGATTTTAATGTTTATGTTGTAGCAATGTATAGGTCCTCAGCAGAGACTTTCTTGTAAAATCTGGATCTTCGGCTTATTGGTGTTGGAACCTATAAACTATTCTGACTGGTGATTTTAATGCACACTTTGGCATAAATGGAGAAACTGCACTACAGCTGTGTGACACACTGTCCGGATTTGGCGTGCAGCAAACAATAAATATCTAAATATCGCAACCAGGCAGAATGCCTGCCTGGATAATATTTTTGTGGGTCGAGGTATAACTGTTGACAGATCTGAGGTGGCGGATCCTGACATGTCTGATTATCTAGGCCAAATTGTAAGTGTATTTTTTTCACATAGAGGAAACTTTTTTCAAACAATAAAGAAATACAGGCCAATTACTCAAAGGGGATTATTCGTGTTTTATAATAGTCTCTCTGAAAGATCATGGGATTTTATTGAGTGCCCGGAGATGGATTCAAGTAGTAAATGTAAAAGGTTTATGAGTGTTTTGAGAGATGCGGACAGAAAATAGCTTTGGCTGGTTTAACCAGGAGCTACGAGCTATGAGGGGGCATTTTAGGTTATAAGGTGATGTCAGCAAGCAGTATAGCACTTATTCAGACAGACAATACTATATGCAATATAAAAGAGAATACAAAAAAAGAGATTCGTAAAGCCAAAATTTCAAATGAAAATATAGGAAATGCCAAAGAAGTGTTCAATTCAATAACCTTACTTACCTCTGATGATTTCAATGACTACTTTTTGAATATTGCAGATAAACTTGTGCAGGGTATGCCGGAGTTGGATATCGATCCTTTAAAAAATCTCGAGAATATGGAGGCTCGGAATGCTATCACCTTTTCAGAAGTAAGTTCTAACAAAGTTCGAGATATTATAAATCAACCCAAAAACAAAAACAGCCGCGACACATATGGCTTTAATGTTAAAAATTATAAAATCGGTAAAAAATCCGATTCTGGTACCTCTTACAAAAATCATTAACTCATGTATTAGAGAAAGAATATTCCCTGAATGCATGAAAAGAGCGCTTGTAGTTCCTCTGTTTAAGAAGGGTAGCTCGGACGAGGTACAGAACTATAGACCAATATCGCTGCTTCCCATACTGTCCAAGATCCTTGAGAAATGCGTGTCTAAACAAATAATAACATTTTTTTAAGCAAATAACCTCATAAATTAGTTTGATTTCAGGAAAAATAAAAATACAATTTTGGGAATCCTTAACCTTGATGGATAGTGGTATGACATAGTCCTGTTTTGTGATCCCAGCAAGGCTTTCGACTGCGTCGACCATGGAATCCTTCTGAATTATTTATTTATAAATTCAATTATATTATAAGCTGGGGCGTATAAATTTGCAAATGGTAGCATTCAACTTTTAAAGTCATAGAAAGATGTCAGGCCGTGCAGTACGGTGATGTGATATCGCCAGAGCAGGAGATAAAAATCATGGTGCCTCAGGGATCCATTTTGGGCCAATACTCTTCCTTATATATGTAAATAATCTGTCTTTAATAGATCAAAAGTTAAATTATACCGTTTTTGCTATTGATACAACCATGTTGTGGCAGAGACTCTTGAGGCTTCGTTGTTGGGTTCTTTGGATGCCTGAAAGGTGGTTTCCTTCAAATAGACAAATAGTAACAATAAAAACAAAACGGAATTAATGCTGTTTGCAATGAGAAAGATAGGGGCTATTAATGATCACATATCTCACACAAAGTTCCTTAACGTTCTTATTGACCCAAGCGCAAAATGAGGCATACAATGAGGCCATGATCTCAAAGCTGAATAAAAGCCTGTATCTGCTACGCCGCGAAAATGTTTCCCATTTATGCATAGCTGTCGTATGCTATACTTAATATGGGGTCATGCGTCTGGTGCTCGACGTCTCTTTGGACTGCAGTGAAGGGCAGTTAGGGTTATGAGTAGTTTGGGTCTCAAGAATGACTATAGGGTCAGTTTTAAGGAGTTTAGAATACGCGCACTACCGTCCCTGTACATTCTAGAGAGTTTCCTCTATATAAAAAAAAACTTGATCTATTTTTAACCCACGAGAATGAACCGGGTGTTCCACCTAAGGAGGTAATCGGCTATATCTCAGAAAGTAATAACACTAGGACTTTGGGAACAAATATATATCGATAAAAGCGGCCAAGAGAAATTGCTGGAAATTATTTTCAAGTTCGAAAAATGACCGCTAGGGGGTATAAGAGAACTTTCAAAATAGAAATGCCGATTTTCTCTTGATTTTTTTTAATAAAAATATGTTAAAAATATAAGCATTGTATTCTTCATAAAATTATGCAACTTTATGTTAGAAATCGTTTTTTCTATTTTCAATAATAAAGTGGTGGGAGAAGGTCAAACTTTTTTTCTTTCAAACGCCGATATCTCTGCTTTGGATAAGCTGATTTTATTCAACTTGGTCTTGAAAAAAAGCCCTTCTTTTTCTCTACACGTTGATCTAATAACTATACCATATTGATTCTCATAGTGGCCACTTGATGGCGTTTTTTCGTAATTCCTCAATGAATAAGGATTTTCTCAAAAAAATCAAATGTTATGATATGACTTTTTCATCATATTTTATTTTAGGCTTATTAAGGCTATTAAATAGTGGAATAAAAAATCCAGGTCCGTATTTAAAATAAAAAAGTTGATGATGGTCGCTCGAATCCGAAACGTCGGATTAAAAAACTAACCCCATCAGATAATAATTAATATGGAAAGATAGGCCATTTTTTAAAACATTAATTAATCAATTAAATCTCTGGTTTAACAAAAGATATCACGTTGCGGTTTTCAGTTCCTTATAGTAACTTTTCCTCCTCTACATGCTGATGGGGTTAGTTTTTTAATCCGACGTTTCGGATTCGAGCGACCAACATCAACTTTTTTTATGTTAAATACGGACTTGGATTTTTTATTCGACTATTTAATAGCCTTTGTAAGCCTAAAATAAAATATGATGAAAAAGTCATATCATAACTATTGATTTTTTTGAGAAAATCCTTTTTTATTGAGGAATTACGCAAAAACGTCATCAAGTGACCACCATGAGAATCAATATGGTATAGTTAATAGATCTACGTGTAGAGAAAAAGAAGGGCTTTTTTTCAAGACCAAGTTGAATAAAATCGGTTTATCCAAAGCAGACATATCAGCGTTTCAAAGAAAAAAAGTTTGACCTTCTTCCACCACAATATTATTGAAATGAAATGAAATGAAATAGCGTTTATTAGCAACAATCTGCTGTAAACAAGAAATTTTTACAATATAAATAAGTATAAATAAAAATCCAACCAACAAAAACAAATAATATTTATAAATTATAAATCTACATCAATGTTATATAATATGTTCCCCGAAACACATGACTAGGCAATATTCAATAATTTTCCTTAATATAATCAACAAGAAGTTTTCTAAACTGCCTTATTTCATTTACCGACCTAATATACAATGGCAGAGCATTGAAAATAGAAAAAAACGATTCCTAACATGAAGTTGCATAATTTTATGAAGAATACAATGCTTATATTTTTAACATATTTTTATAAAGAAAAATCAAGAGAAAATCGGCATTTCTATTTTGAAAGTTCTCTTACGCCCCCTAGCGGTCATTTTTCGAACTTGAAAATAATTTCCAGCAATTTTTCTTGGCCGCTTTTATCGATATATATTTTTCCCCAAAGTCCTAGTGTTATTACTTTCTAAGATATAGCCGATTACCTCCTTAGGTGGAACACCCGGTACACATCTACTCAACTAGAAATAAAAGTAATTTAATACCAGCTCATCGGAGACTAAGAAGGTGTCAGGATGACTCTGGCCACTTAGGGAACTACCATGAAACAGATTTAAAGAAAAAATTAAACAAATCCTAATAGCAAATGTATTTTATTCAAATGAAGAATATTTTAGCTATTTCTAATCGAAATTCGTAGTGTCTCCTATATTGTAATGTACTGTCCTTGTAGGTAGTGTTTTCTTTGTAAGATTTTAAATTGTAACTTATTTTACTTATTTCATTTTTCATTTTATATTGTATTATGACATGTAAAACTGCACACTGCACAACTTACCAATTCATAAATTGATTGATTGATTGATACAGAGCATCACAGCGGTATATTAAAAGATTTGAGTTACTGCTTCAATAATTTCGGAAAAATTTAAAATAAAAATGCATAAGATGAATTAAACAATAATTTTAAAAATGCGTTTAAATTCAAGTTTTGTTTTTAATGTTCTAGGGAAGGATTTCTAAACCAACGAACTCTCAAACAAGAAAACTGCCTATTTCAATCCAAAAGCGACATTTTTCCATTTCAAAATCTATTCAACGATAAGCCCAAAGCTGCAGAATGCTACGATATTTTCGGCAACGATAAACCTACTAATCTTTACGATAACGCGTTAACTATTGAATTAGACGATAATTGTAACTATATTGTGCAGGAACCCCTAACGACGCCCGGTAGTGAAAGTGACAAAAATATTTGTGATAGTGTAACAGTAAGACAGGACTTGGCCAAGAGAAAACGAACCAAAGTAAAAGGAAGACATAGTGATGGAACTTATCCATGGACGACGGTGGACAACAAGGCAGAAGGTAAGATTAATTTTTTAGAATAAAATGCAAATCATAACCAAAGGAATTGTGCGCGGGGCGAAGCAAATAAAAGGCGAATCGTAATGACCACAGTTATGACCAGATATTATTACTGTCTATTATACTTTCCCTGTTCACGGTAATACGTGGAATACATAAAAATTTATCGATTCTAACTAAATCTTCACAAAGTTCAGTTTAATAACCTATAAAGGTCCTTTATTTCGCCCGGAATATATTTTTTAGTACTTTCTATGCCTCGGGGAGATAATAATAATATATCCTGGGCCTATATGTAAAATATGACCGTGAACGTTGTATTGGTTCAAGTATAAAATATTGAAATTCTACACCAAAAATTGAGTAATATTACTCAACAATATAAAAGAGCTTCCACGTGAAATGCCAATGCAATTAAATATATTGTGGAAAAATAATTTATAAATTTCTATAACAATCGAATTAATTAAGATAAATAAAAACGCAAGAGAGCATTAGTATGTCACAGAATTTATTTAAACCTATATACGCTCTCAAATCTCCAGTTAGGCTATTTTGGATTTGATAATAATTTTTTTCCAACTTATTTCTGTACATACATTTTTTTTTAAACCTCTAATGGCTCAACAAATCAACAGAAACCTATCTACAGTCTAATACATCGATTTACGCTATTTGCGGCCATTTGCGACATATGGGGTCTCCCTTAAGATGGACAAAAATTATTTTCTAGGTTATTTCGGCGAATAAAATTTTTTTTAGGAGCATTAGTATGTCACAGAATTTATTTAAACCTATATGCGCCCCTCAAATCTTCAGTTAGGCTATTTTAGATTTAATAATAAATTTTTCCAACTTATTTTGGTACATAATTTTTTTTTAAAAACCTCTAATGGCTCAACCAATCGACAAAAACCTATTTACAGTCTAATACGTCGATTTACGCTATTTGCGGCCATTTGCGACATATGGGCTTGGTTTAGTCCCCCTTAAGATGGGAAAAAAATATTTTCTAAGTTATTTGGGCAAATAGAATTTTTTACCATTTTACAAAAAAAAATGATAGGGTACGTGTATTGTGCTCATATATTTTTTTAAATATTTCTAGGTTTCGCAATTATTTACTTGTTTGTTGTAGAAAGTAGTACCGTTAAACACTTTTTTTTTCAAGGTTGGTATATATTATTTTTTATTTTCTCAGCTATAATATACAGGGTGAGTCGGGAGGAATGGGCCTAACTCTAAGGGTGTAATATATGCATCAAAATAGTAAGAAAAAACTGAAATGTTGTTATTCAATATTCATTTGTTTTCAAGTTATAAGGCGAAAACAAAATATTGCATTAATTTAGGTTTCCTGTAATAAATGTTATTATTATTTGCTTTTGATTATTGTGCTGTCACTATCCTATTAGTGTCAGTATAAAATGTTACATTGATTCACCGTTAACTTTCGGATTTGTATAATTTTAATTTTATAAAATGCCACACATTTATTCACATCTCGAATACGCCAATATGATATTTATTTATGGTTTGTGTAATGGGAATGCTACAGCGGCTGCTAAAGAATATCGTGAACGATTTCCACATAAAAGAACACCGAACAGAAAAGCCTTGATCAGAGTTTTCAACAAACTATGCGAGACCGGAACGCTTCCAAGTGCTAATGTAACATCCGAACGAGCCATTCAACAGGATTTAGAAGAAATAGAAAATGTTCTAGCTTTAGTAGAAGAAGATGTGACGACAAGCTCACGAAGAATTGCAATACAGTTGGGGATTCCCCAAAAAAGAATGATCAATACGCTTCACGAGCAAGGCTTATACCCTTACCATGTACAGCGTCTACAGAATCTTCAACCTGAAGACTACGCCAAGCGTATGCAATTTTGTGAGTGGATAATAAATAATCGTCGTCTTTTACCGCACATACTTTTTACTGACGAAGCTACATTCACCCGTGACGGCATCAATAATAATCGAAACTCCCATGTATGGCGGACAAAAATCCTCACGCAATAGTCGAAAGTAATTTTCAACACAGGTTTTCAGTAAACGTGTGGTGCGGCATGATCGATAGTAATTTAATTGGCCCTTTTCTTTTGGAAAATCGCCTTACAGGGGATCACTACTTAAGTTTCTTACAAAATGAATTGCAAGGACTACTGGAGGAGATTCCTTTAAACATCACAATTGAAATGTATTATCAACACGACAGAGCGCCTGCCCATTTCGATCGTCGGGTCAAGCAATATTTAGACCAAAGGTTTTCAGGGGTTTGGATTGGTCGCGGTGGTCCTATTAGTTGGCCTCCTAGATCGCCAGACCTCACGCCGTTGGACTTTAGTTCCCTGCTTACCTTTTGGTTCAATTCAATGACCGAAGATCGTTTAACAGCTCTTTCTATGCTATCTATTGAAAAAAGTTTATCTCCGAAATAGACAATTTTAATGACAAAGTGATTACAAGATTTGCGAACCGAAAGAACGTAGGATAGACTTAATTTATAAAAAAATAGGTAATTTTAGTATTTTTTTAAAAAATGGTTCAAAAAAAATTCTCCCTGCCGCGTTATTTTTTTTTTATCTATGCAGCACACCTACTAATAGAGTTCACGAGCCGCTACTGTATCTGATGACTAATCTATAGTGATCCGACAAGTTTTTAACACCCTATATGGATAGACAGAATATATCTTCCATTTCCCAGTATTATTAAAATAACTCCAAATATTCATAACTTATTGGCGAATCAAATAAGACGTTCCCGACTTTAATTCGTATTTACTTTCAAGTAAAAGGAATTTAAAGAGTGGATTGGTCGGAATTTTCGCGCCACGAGTATTTGCCATGAAAATATTGACTCATATAATAACACAACTGGAAAATCCTCTTAGAATTTTATTTGACTATTGGCTCGTTTTCCAATTTTATCCTTGATCATCTATATTCAGGGAATTTTCCACTTGTAAGGTTATTTTATTTATTAGGAAATATGGTATGATCCAAAATACGGGAAAATAAATAAATTCTTGTTTGAGAAAAGGCACTGAAAAGTAAACAAAACTTTTAGTTAAAAAAATTAATAAATTGAACAGGAATTTAAAAAACAAGCATCAATTTAACATTACTTTAATTTTAAAAAAAAATATGTATATTTTTTTCAGTAGTGATATATATTTAATCGGTATACATGTTTTCACTAATACCTTCAGCCACTAGTATAATATTATTTATTTTGGTTATGAATAGGGCTAAGCGCAAAATAACAGTTTCTGTGTGCTCCAGTTAGTTAATTTCCGATAGATCACTTCATCTGTGTCGGTTGTGGATTATTGGATTCCGTTTAAAGTTGTACCTACAGCTTAGTTAAGTGTTGTTAGTTGTTTTTATAATAAAAATTATTGTTTAAGTGTTTAATACTTTGTTGTTTAAATAACAAAATCTATAGTCTATCTTTAAATGGCGCGAAGTAATAAATATTCATTAAATATGCAAAACGTATACCAGGGTTTCGAGAACGGGCGATGCCCATCTCGGCTCATTCAGCAGGTACACAGAATAAAAATGACCCAACTCGGCCCTCACCTAAAATCGACTAATTTTGAAATAGCCCAATTCGGCCCGTGATAATTTTTAACATCCTAATTACGTAAATAATAATAGTTTGTTTTCAGGTAGATCTTTATAATTTCAAAAATATTGGGTTACAACAAGAATACAACAAATTGAATACAAATAATATATTTTATTTTTTCTTTGTTAAACATTTATTGTACAATAATAATAATACTTCTTACACTATATATGCGAATAGTAATATGACCATATTTTCACATAAGAAAGCTTTGATAGCGATTGGTTTTTATACTCCCTAATTTTATTAGCCACAAATTCCTGTTTCTTTCTCGTGGCAACATTTTTACAAAGATGTGGTAAATTAATACTATTACATTTAACATATGTTTCCAGTTGAACATTGAGAAGTTCCTGTATAAATACAAATATAGAAGGATGCGTGTGATACATGAAATTATTAAAATGAGCATGAAACGATTCACATGCATTGGTGGTTTTATTTAGGTCGGCAGATGCGCTTGCCCAAATTCGCGGAGGAAATTTTGAATCGTTACTTAAATACGTTTCTAACAGATAATCAGAAATAAAGTCTAAATTATTGTTTTCAGGCTTAAGCTCGTACAGTTCGAAAAAGTAAAAATCTTCAACTTCATATGATTCTAAAAATAACAGACCAAAGCAATATTGCAACCACTTTCCAACTTCCGAATTCTTATCTTTATATTCTTGTGTTAAGCCAAACTTTTGAATCTGACGGTACCAAGCTTGTTTCAAATGGAATCTGCAAGCAGTAATCTTAATATTCTGCCATATCTCTAAAATAGCGTTGTGGATCGATATCTTAAAATCTATAACTATTTCATCCGGGGAAAATTCTAAATTATATGTCTTATATGACTCTTGAAGATTTCTTAGGCATAATTCGTAGGTTTTTGCACTTTTGTCTTTTAGTAAACAGAATATCAAAGGAATATAGTTGCCATTGAAATAACCATGAATATTAAAAAATTGTTTAAAGTATTTCGTACAGTAGGAAAATGTTCCATCCATATAAATTATTTTGGAATCACACAAGAATTTTAAATTCATGTGACAAGAAAATATTATAAGATAATTAAAACTATCGTTCCATAACAAAAAATCTTCATTCTTACTGGTCTTTGGTTGCAGTTTATTCAAGGCTTCGTGGACTTCGAGCATCGATTTTGGTAAGGCTGGCAGCAATTTTCTACGAGCGTAATATATATTTTTTCGAACACACTGGATATCTTGTACGGTGATCACATTCATAGCTGTAGCTTGCTGAATCAGCTCCTTCCTGATAATTCTTGCAGGTTTCTCTGCTATATCGCTTTCTGCTTTTCTTTTCGACGAATAACTAATAATTTGTCTTTGTAACTTATTTTCTTGCTCGGGTTCGTGTGAATGAGTCTGGTTTAAATGGGTTATCTCTCGATTTGAAGATTCCCCAAAAGTCTTCACAAAAGCACAACACTTATCTTTAATACACCTCCATTTGGTCTCCCCTGAGGTTAATTTGCGGTTTTGTTCTTTAAATTTAAAATTGTTTATCACTAACAGTGGCTTCCCGCGTTGGCTCATCATCTCGCTGAACTGCGAAAAAGTTTCCATTTTCGATAGACAATTATTGAACATCAAGCACTAGCGTTAAAATGAAAATAAATAAAATGTTTTTCAGACATCTAAATATATAGGTAATAATCAAGGACCATAATAATTAACTAATCCCTTATACTAATGATAATTTTAATCCCTACATGGGCCGAGTTGGGTCATTTGCAATCTCATTAAAAAGGGACTTGTCCAGTACCTGCCACATTCGGGCCGAGATGGGCGCCGCCCTCAAGAACAATTTAAACACTATCCATTAAAAGTTATTGTGTTTACATTAAAGGGTCCAAATAATGAGCATTCTTTAGTTAGGTCCACCCTGAAATTATCGCAAGCTATTTTTATATCTGAGGATTTACCATTATTAGCAGGTACAATTCCTTATTCAGGAGCGTGTACTGGAGAAGTTCCTAAATTAAAAATCTTAAACAAGCCTATTTTCCTAAAAGTGTATTATATTATATTCGTAGGTATTTATAATACCTATATGAACACATTTAAAAAATCGTATTAACTAATAAATAACAATGGGTGGTATTATTTTGCATAATATAATTACAAAAACAAAATATAATATAGAATCTTACACACAAAGCATTTTCAAAAATCAAATAATACTTTGTCGTTATGGCTTAATCATAGTCCGATTCAGAATATGAACTTTTATTAACATCGTTTATAATAAGCGGTTCAATCATTTCTTCGATTATTATATCTACCTGCCACATTTTAACTTCCTTTTCTATCACATGGTCGATACACTTTTCCGCACTGATTTCACCCATAGCTTCATTAAAGAGTCTTTTTAAATCCACCATTTTAAAAGTCGTGGTTTTTCTGACGACATCTGTCTTTATTTGAGCCCATATAAGTTCGATCGGGTTTAATTCGCAGTGGTAAGGAGGCAGCCTGATCACAGATATTCTTCGTAACTTTGCCATTTCATCGACTACATATTTTTTGAATGCATTTTTATGTTAATTGGCTAGAACCAATAGTTCTTTTTTTAAGAAATCTAATGGAAGTTCTATTTGTCTTAAACTTAGCCATTCTGTTATTTCACTTTTACGCCACACACTTGTCGGTAATTTCTCCGTCAGTCTAGAACGATAACTTGCATTATCCAATACAATTATTGCATCTTTTGATATAAGACCCAACATTTGCTCGAATCATTCTTCAAAGACATCGGCATTCATATCGTCGTGAGGGTATCCTGTATTTTAGATTATAAAATCAGTAGACCACCTATAACGAAGCCTTCTTTGTCTGTTGTCAAATTTTTACGAAAGTACGAAAAACATCAATTCTCTAAATCTTTCGAGGTGGCAAGTTCGTAATTACCAGCCTAAAAAAGAGTAAACATAAATAACCAAAAATCCGAACTTATCTCCTAAACTTTCCAGGTAAAAACTACCAGATTACTGGGCTACTTAATTCTTTACAATTTACATTTCATTAAGAGTTAATTTTAATTTCTAAGGAAAAATCAACATTTTTGTAATTTGAAAACTTAACTTTCCCCCATTTAAACATTCATTAAAGAAGACATGAAATTACATTTCTTAGACAACTAAATTAACTTCGTTTCTATGCAAAAGCACAAAATAACTGGAAAATGAATTTAAAGCTAGTTTTTCAGGTTAAATTAAAATTTAAATTTTGTCCTATTTTTTTTATTAAGATAAACCAAAGCAGGTACAGGAAAAAAGTGTTCCGCTTTTCTTAATAAAAATACTGAATAATAAAAATAATTATTGAAAGTACCTAATTAAAAAATTTTAATTTATAATTTGAAAATCTAAAATGCAAAATATATCTTAATTGAACAGGAGGGAAAAACTGGAAATCGAAGTTTTTAATAAACTTTTAATAAGAAGAAGTGATAAACTGTGTCGAACGAACAACGTCGATTTAATTATTAAAAAAGTATCATTTTATTTATGCAACTTCAAGTTTTATTTTAAAATTTTTACGTAAATATTAAAATTTATAAAAGCACTTCGGTATAATTTTTATAAGTAAATAGCAGCCTTATGGGTGTGCTAGTACAATATTTTATTATTTATTGCTTATTTATTGCACCATTTACAATTTAATCTGAACAAATTTTTAAGTCTGACTATTCTGATTGTCCTATGCCTTGCACGGAGTTAACTTTCCTAAAACATTACAAAGTTACTATTAAACTTTGCATTTGAGCGCAAATGCTAAATAAATCAACAAATGGGATTAATACCCCACTAGTCTGGAGTCACTTAAGAATTCATGGCAGAGAAAGGGCTGACCAATTATGGTAATATTTACCTGCGCTTTAATTACAACGTTTTATATTAAATGACCACAATTTACTCCCTTTAGTTAAAATCCATATTCGGAAACAGAACAAAAGGTGGATGTCAAATTCATAGAAATATTTTTTCATTGAACAGTAAATATAATAAAAACTGTTGGGTTAAGGTCAGGGTTGGCAGGATATATATCCGTGATAAATATCCTGATATATATCTTGATAAATATCATGATATTTATGCGACGATATTTATCCTGATATATATCAATATTTTTTTTCTTCTAAAATTCTATTCATCAGTATAAAAATATGGCACCGCTGGCGTTACGCCGGCAACAGCGTATTATGCTGCTTACGATGAGGTGATTCCCCGTCTTTCCGACTTCCGAGGCGTTGAAGACGAACCACCTGTTACTTTATTCTTTGCAGCGTGGCATTTTTATTTAGTTCCGATTTCTGATTGAAGATTGAACGGAGCAATATTTTGCTGTTTGTTTGTGCTGTCTGTTTTATAAATTAAAAATTTTACAATGCCAAAAATAAAAAATCCAGTTTGGGTTCATTTTGATTTAATTAACAAGCCCAGTAATTCTGGTAACTGGGCTAGATGTAAGAGGTGTTTAAAGGAACTACAAGGAATTCCTAGCAGAATGGAAAAGCATATCGCATCTTGTAGATTGGAAAACCAACCTTCAACTTCCAATTTACAGGAATTGGAATTAAGTTAAACAATCAGAAGATATACCCAAAGGTAAGGTGACAGCTTAGTACAAGCTGATATACCATATTTAATAAAATAATAATAATAATAATAATAATAATAATAAAGTTTATTTAAAATATTTACATAAATACAATACATTTTAATATATTTTACATTCAAAATAAACTTAGGAATAAAACCCCTGAAGGTTAACTTGTATAGGGGTTAATTTTATTAAAATATTTATCTAAAATATTTGGTTAATATATTATTATGTAAATAATTGAGGATACAATTTTTATAAATTTATTTAATATTATTTAGATTTGGTATTAATATATTAATACCTATTTAATAATTATAGCATTTCTAAAATATTATCTAAACTATTTTTATTTAATAACCACCATTTAATTTCTTTTTTATATAATTTAAATTATTTTATTTTTTTAATATTATTTATTAGACAATCGAATATGTATAAACTTAAAATTTTGAAACTTTTTTGTCCAATAGATTTATTTATATTTGGTTTAATAGAAATTCATAAACTTGTATTTTTTACTTACATTTTACATTCCTATGCCTACATAGGAGTTTCCTATACATAGGAGTACCTACTTAAAAACTATTATTGAATAGAATATAGAATTTAAATACAAATTTACATATTTATAACATTATATTAAATTAAGTAATTTTGAATTTTAAAAATAGAAAACAGATGAAATACAAAATAATTAAAAATATAAATAAATATCCAAATTTTGATATATATCGATATATATCGGATATTTGGATATTTATATAAATATCATGATATTTGCCAACCCTGGTTAAGGTAGAACATAAATTATGTTAAATGAAATACGTTTAGAATTCTAGGCAGAATCCAAAAAGTGGCCCTATTTAAAAAATATAACTTTAGGCGATATCTTATACTGTGTGAGCAAAAAGTATTATCATTAAAGAGTGTTTTGCATCTAAGGCTGGACTGCTTGGCGGTAGAGCTTAAAACCTGTTTGGTATCAGTAAATACCAGCATTATCAATCAATCAGTTATTCCGTCCTCTTTAACAGTCGTTACCAGTAAATTAATTCATCGCTAATTTCTGCAATTTCTTGAATAATTCACGCAATAGGTTTTACGGAACAGCACAGAAAATTGATAGTTGAAGTATATTTTCGAAACAGGGTCAGAGTAAATAGTGAGTGGTAATACGATCAGCGTTTGTGCCTGGGTGATTCTCGCGAATATTTTCCTAACTAACTTTTTTACTGCAGTGGGAAGATCTTATGGAATATGCAGGACTATTCTTAAAAAACAGTTAAGTTTGTATCCTTAGAATGTGCAAGTATTCCAAGAAATACGAGCTGCAGATTTTGAAAGACGCATAAATTAACATAACATAGCTTAATTGTTTATTTCAGATCTAGCAATTAATAATAATAATAATAATAATAATACTAATAATTTATTTATTTACATTTTTTACATTCAAGAGTTACATACAAAAAAAATAATCTGTAAGAATAGATAAATAAATAAATAATTCTAGGCGTTAGGTCTTATAGACCTGTACGTAAATTACAATACATATCTCTACAGTACATACAATAGAACAGCATGAAACGAAATAACGTCACCTCAACTTCTATTTTTTCCTATTATTATTCCTCTATTATTACCTATCCTATATACTAAAATAATCTTTTAGCCTGTAAGGTTCTAGATTTATTAAGAGTTGCTTTGTTTTCCGTTTAAATCGATTTAAGTTATAAGGCATTTTTATATTGTTAGGCACTTTATTGAATATTCTTATGCACATGCACGATGGATTTTTCTTTGTCATAGACAACCTGTGAATTGGATAATGTATACTTAACGTTCTAGTATCATATGTTTTGTTTTTAGTGTTTTTTTAAGAAGTCGTTCTTGTTTTTAAACAGGTACAGTGAGTATTCGAATAAATATAGTCATAGTCATAGTCATAAAAACTTATTTGTTTAAACAAAAACCAATTGGCATAGAACAGTGGAAGATATTTAGGGACAATTAATGGGACTTACAATAATAAAGTATGTGTAAAAAATTAAATAACTTACATACTTAATATGATTTTAAATTATCTAAAAGAGAGAAGATATGCATGCTAAAACATCCATACAACCTCAACATACAATCAGTATATAAACCAATAAGCAAACATCGTATATCCTAGTAATACCATCATTTATATAATTAAGTAGCTTTGATTCGGTAAGACATCACTTTTTATCTTTAATAAACACATCTTACATGTACAATTACACTTATCTGATAATATTTAGTAATATTCTAGTAGTAAAATAAATAAATAAATAAATAATGCCTTTATATTACAGGTAAAAAAAATTACAATTTTATGTTACGTACAATAGAACTTAAATCTATATATCTATTGAGGTAGCATGGCGCAGTCTAGCTTTAGTAGCTACTCTACTGAACCATGCCACAACAACAGACTTAATAAAATAAGATATTTAAATAATATGAAATATAAAATTAGTAAAGAAGTAAAACATTGATCATATGGAAAATTTAAATTAGTTTTATTTTAATAAAAATAACTATTTTAATCGACAGCCTGCCGACAAACATTGGACAAATTAAACCAGAAAATTCAACATATCTGATCGTACCACGGTAAAATGGAGTGAACCAAAAAAAAAATTATTAAGCTTGTAAAGCTAAAAGATGCTTTTTATATTTTATTTTAAATAGTTGAACACTTAAACCAATCAAGTTATTAGGTAAGGAGTTATAAGCTTTTACAGCATTGTAAGTAAACGATCTCTGAAACAGGGTACTCTGATGGTGAGGTTGAGTTAATCTACCCCTATATGTTGACGGAATGAACGTTACAGCGGGGGACTAGGCTTTCGCGGACAGAGACAGGAGAATTCGGCTCATTCAAAATTTTATAAATAAAAGTGCAAAAATGTAGAAGCCTACGGGAATCCATCCTTAACCAATTTAGTTCCAAAAATGTATGCGAGATGTGATCATATTTTCTAAGACCAAAGATGAATCGATCACAAGCATTTTGTACCTTTTGAATACGAGACTTACTTACGTTATCTAAACAGTAACCGTAAACGAAATCGCAATAATTAAAATTTGAGAGCGCTAATGATTCGTAAAGTGTCTTTTTTAATTTAAAATTTAAAATATGTCTATTGTTATAGAGTATTTTTAGAGCCATGTAAGACTTTTGGTTTATTTTTTTTAAATGATCACGAAATCTTAATTCGCTATCCAAAACTATTCCTAAGTTTTTTGCAGATTTTACTACCGACAGCTTTATACCATTCAATACTATATTTATATTATTCTTAAGATATTCAACTTTACCTTTATTACCAAACAACATAAGGTAGGATTTCGAGTTATTTAATTTTAAATTGTGAGCAGAAGCAAGCCGAGTTAAAGTCTCTAAGTCTTCATTAATAAGTGCTTCAGCATTAATATTGTCCTCAAAATAAAAACAGTAATAGATCTGTGTGTCATCAGCATACGCCTGAACTTTACAATATTTCAATAATCTAAGAATATCGGAAGTGTATATAAGAAAAAGTAAAGGGCCCAATATAGAGCCTTGCGGAACGGCGGATAATATCCTAACCTGTTCCGAGTACTTATTATCCGAAAATATTTTTTGGTAACGATTAGAAAGATATGGTTCAATTGTTAAACAAGATTATTTTTGGAAGCCATAAAATTTTAATTTTGAAACTAGAAGTTGATGATTGATGATATCGAATGCTTTCGAAAAGTCTAATAATATTAGTGCACTGTTTAGTTTTTTATTACTAGAACGAACTACGTCATCAATTACATTAATTAGAGCTACAGAAGTACTGAATTTTTTTCTAAATCCACATTGGGTATCAGGGATTATTTTATTTCTTATGCAATACTCATACATGTGATGAAATAATAATTTTTCATAAATCTTAGAGAGGGCAGGTAAAATACTAATAATTCTAAGGTCATTAAATCTTGCAGGATTAGAAATCTTTGGCAGCGGCTTATCAATCGATATCTTCCACAGATCAGGAAAATAATTTACTTCCATGCAACAATTTATAATATGAGTAATATATTTATCAATAAATGGACTGCCATATTTTAACATTAAAGTCCCGCACAAAGTAATATGCCCTTTTAATCAAGTATTGAAATACTACCGTCTTGATTTGACTATAAGACAGGTTTCTTACCCTCTTTGAGAAACTGTTAAATTTTTTTATGACTGAGTACGTTACATTTTTCTAAATATAGGTGAAGTTACATTTTTCTATAAGTCAGTCTGCTTTATTCCTAGTCAAATAGTTGTGCTTGTGGATTTCATTCTCAAACAAGTATTTATTACCATGCACAAAAGGAAAACAATCTAATATATCACTAGTGTTAATAATTTCTTACTGATAAAAACCGGCTTACAACTTTTAAACAGGTTCGTACTGAAACTAGACCTAATACATGTTTTTATTTTTACCTAGTTTAAAAGAAGGAAGTTAAGGGGGTGAGACATTATGGTGAGCCGAACAAAGATTAAGATTACTTTTACTTTATAGATAATTAAGAATATTAAAATTGTTTATCTATCTAGGGTAAAAGGTGGCGTGTGTGAGTCGGACGCACATGGAAATATTTTAAGCCGGAACAAGAGTACCTTTCCCCCTCCCCCGTTTTCGAGGATGCTGAACACGATGGCGGCGTTAGAATTTCTCTTTGGGGTTGCGCAACCCTCCAAAACGGCCAAAAACCACTCCCAAGAGGGGTTAAACGCGCTTCAAGAGGTTTCCCTGTCGAAAAGAATACTTTCCCCCCGTTTTCGAGGATGCTGAGTACGGTGCTGATGTTAGTTATCGGTTCCAATCCCTTCAACGGCCAATACTGGCCCCCGAAAGGGGTGAATTTTTTTTCTTATCAGCGATAAAATAGATTTCCCTTCCGTTTTCGAGGATGCTGAGCAAGGTGCTGGTTTTGGATATCGGGGCCGATCCCTTCCAACCCCTTCACCGGCCAATACTCGCCCCCAGAAGAGGTGAATTTTTTTTTCTTCCAAAGGTCATAATGGGTTTAAAAGTTTATATATCATATTGATACGAGGATACGTACAAGCTAGTTTCAAATTTAAAAAAATATATATACCGGGTGTTGCATCGTCGAGCGGGACATAGGAAATCCCATGTAATTTTAAATGGGGTCAATTATTGGCTTCCCTAATTATTTTAGAGAAAAATTCTATTTAGGTTTATTAAAGAGCACTAAAACCCACATTCAAAAGAATAACTTAAGATATTTTTGATGAGCCCGTTTACGGGTTATCGCCGATTTCTTTTTAACTATTTCTCCGTTTTATGGCCCCGTATTTGCGGGCACCAGTCAAGGTAAAAGATGACTGTCAAATAAAGTTGTCATTTTGAGGAATATTTGAACATCTTCTTAAATCCTAAAGTTCTAACAATTTAATAGTACCTACCTATTAATTAGTAAAATATTGAAACATGTAAAATGTCATAATTAACCTTGTAATTGGGCAAGGGCCTAGCGACACCTAAAGCACCGGTTCCCGTCAGATCACCGAAGTTAAGCGGTGTCGAGCGCGGCTAATACTTGGATGGGTGACCGCTTGGGAAACACCGCGTGCTCTTGTCTTAGGGAAGAGTGTAAAATGAATCGACATCAAAACCATCCTATTCACGCCGGACAGGCCGGATGAGATCGGATATCTCGTAGGATGAAGGTGCCGTTTCACACTCCCCAGTCGGTAGACCGCACGATTAAAAACCGTACGGTCGATGACCGGTTCTAGATGGCCTCAGATACGCCGACGAACCGTAAAAAAGTAAAATAAAAAAAAAAAAAAACCTTGTAATTGGATACTTTATTTTAGCTTTATTCAGATTAATTTGTACTCATAAATACACCTTTAATATTTTCGATGTACGAGTTTTTATAACAATAAAGCACACATTTAAAATGACAACTTTATTTGACAGTCATCTTTTACCTTGACTGGTGCCCGCAAATACGGGGCCATAAAAAGGAGAAATAGTTAAAAAGAAATCGGCGATAACCCGTAAACGGGCTCATCAAAAATGTCTAAAGTTATTCTTTTGAATGTGGGTTTTAGTGCTCTTTAATAAACCTAAATAGAATTTTTCTCTAAAATAATTAGGGAAGCCAATAATTGACCCCATTTAAAATTACATGGGATTTCCCGCTCGACGATGCAACACCCGGTATAATTTTGGCGTACATGTATCGAGAAAATCTAGAAAATGTATTAAATCCATTGTGTAAACAAAAAAAAGAACGATCATTTATCCGGTATTACAAAGGTTGTTGCTTTTTTTCCTGGTGTATAACACAAAACAAAAATAATTAAGTTCCTCTGCGGCTGTGCAAACAAAAATTTGAATTTAAATCTTACTTAAACGCAATGGTACAAACTACAACAATTAAACTCTGCATTCCACCACTTAAGATTACTAAATTATTAAAAAGAAAACACTTTCAAAGATAATGTTTCATATCAATAATCAATTATTATGGACTTGTTAAATTCGTAGATTATAGCTTATTTTCTATTCTTATTATTATGAATAAATTTAACGCGTATCTTTGGATATTGATTGTTCAATCTTCGTATTACACCAAAGTTATTCCAAATCAAATTTACCCAGGAACCAATACCAGGCCAATTCTTTCGGACCTTGAAGCAGAAGAGCTAACAGAAGAAAAATATTTTACCCCATGGAATCCGGAGATTATTGACCTACCGAGCATTCCAGACTATGTAGTTGGAAAAAATGGAAGATTTTTGAGTGTGCAAGGGGCTGTTAATGCCGCCATTTTGGAAAATGTTAATAGTACTAAAAGGATGTTTATTTATATAATTGAAGGGGTTTATAAAGAAACAGTTTTTGTTCCATCAGGTAAAACTATAAATTCTACTTTTATTCATTATTCAGGGTGTTATTTCTATTATTGTTATTCGTATACGTATGAACTTTTCACCTTATAAATAACTGAATAATCGTCCTGTAAAATATCGGACTTTTAGTAAATAACACCCTGTATAGTTACGTGATCGTGTAAATACTCCAACGCATTCCATTTTTTGCTCAGCTGATAGGGTAAATGCGGGAGAGTTGCCGCGGCAGGAGAGACGCCGCATTTGTCCTATTACCCCTAATACGTAAAAAGTTAGACTACCAAGCATACCTGTGATGGGAGTACACCCATTAGTACAGCGGCAGTGTTTGTTTCTAAAAGTATCGCTTCCTATTCCGATATTTACGAAGGTAAGAATACATTTTTATTACAAAGTTTGAAGTACGGTTTTAATAAGTGTGATAATTTGAAACTCGGTCACTTTATTTTATGTTTGAAAGTTTTTCCGGTATTTTGAGGTTATTGTTTACACGTATCATGATATTATTATATTTTGTAGCGTTTACAGCCAGTGACCTCGATAAGCAGGTGCGGCGTCTCTCCCAACAAAAAGGACAGTTGCCGCATTATCAGTAAGGAGAGACGCCGCATACTATTTTTCCAATGTTATTGTTTTTCCATGGGTTTTATTATAATAAAATTAACATTTTTATTCAGGAAAATTCCAAGAAAATATGAAAGGAAAGTAAGCTTGGTTTAGATCAGCATCTGTAGCCACGGCCATTAACGGTTTTAGGGCAACTGGGATATATCCTTAGTCTCGCCTTAATCCTAAAGATAAAAAGCCCAAGGTGGCAGAAAAAAAGAAAAAAAAACAGAAAAAAATACTAGAAAAAGAACAGTGGAGCGATAGCGATGACGAGATCCTAGCAAATAAGATTATAAAAAAAGATGAACACAAGGAACGCTGCGTGGAATGTTTCGAAATTTATGCAACCACAACTAAAAAAGTCGATTGGGTGCAGTGCCTTAAATGTTTAAAATGGTTCCACGTTACTTGCAGCATGTATGATGAAGTTTGCAACATCTGTTCCAGACTGGCTCTATGCAAGAAAAATGAAAATTAGACTTTTTAAACAGTGCGGCATCTCTCCTTTCTATACGCGGCATCTCTCCCAGCGATGTGGGAGAGTCGCCGATTTTTAGAAAAAAACATATTTTTTTGTTATGTTTATATTTTTTTAGAATTAACGTTTATTTTTGCATTTTAATAAAGTTTAAAGTAATACCTGTGTAGTGACTTATTTTGAAAAAATTAACTTAAAAATTACAAAAATTATGAATTTTTTTCAAAAAGTGCGGCAACTCTCCCGCATTTACCCTAATTTCTTGTTTTTAAGTTTTTAAGTTTTTTACATAAAGGTTTCATATTCAGGTCCAACCCCAATAACGCTTTACGGCCATCATAATTCAAGAATTGTCCTAAACCAATCAACAAACATGCTCGTGACAGACTGGATCAATCAAGTCAACCCGAACGGTACCCGCTATCAAGAAGGCGATCCAGCTTATCCAATATTCAAAGGTTGTGCAAAATCTCAAGGTACAATTATTGGAACCAGATGTAGTTCTATAGTATGGCTGAAATCTAAGAGGATTCACTTGGTGAACATCACTATTGAAAATGTTGCAGTTGATGGTCAAGCTGTAGCTTTGCGAAGTGACGCCGCGGCTATTCAATTGGATAGTGTAAGGCTCCTTGGTCACCAAGACACTTTTTATGTAGGTTCTGGAAGTGTGCTCGTCAACAATTCCTATTTGGAAGGTGATACTGATTACGTTTTTGGAGAAGGAACAGCTGTTTTTAGGAATTGTGTCTTTCAATCGCTATCTAATCGAAAAGCTTCTGCCATTATTTTCGCTCCCAAAACAGATTGTGCGAACAAGTATGGATTTTTAGTTACGGACAGCATTTTAACCTCGGATGACGGTTTTAAAAATAACACCAACGTTAAACTTGGTAGGGCATGGGATTCCAACGTATACATTCCAAATCAATCACCGAATGGACAAATTTTGATAAGGAATTGTAGAATTGATGGTATTATTAATAAAACAGAGCCATGGGATCAGGGAACGGGAGGTGGCAGGAATTTTTCGGCGAATATCAGTAAACACCGAGATTTGAATGATAATAGATTTAATAGATTTTGGGAATATCAAAACTATGGCGAGGGAGCATAACCATAGCTTACGGTAGTATATCATCTTCAATAATGTTTAATGTATGTATACAACAGTTCTTTTTATATTTAGATAATTCTCTATCTATAAAAAGTATAAATTGATATGACTTGTGAGCTCTGACAGCCAGGCCAGGATAACCTTCGTCCTTTCATCCTTCTTCCTTCGAATTTCAGCTGGAGATCCCCAGTCCGCTTTCAGCCGGCACTACGTCACTCCTGCGAAGCGGTCCTGCGACGACGCGGTATCAGAATTTCAGCAGGTTCGCTGCCGCCACCAGGGCGACGGTGCCAAGCTGGAAGACATTTCGGAATATTTCATAAATACAGTTTGTGAAATAATAAAAATCGAATAAGTATATATTTATGGTAACCGCTAAGTAGTACTAGGGGCTATAGTGAGAATCTATGTTTTCTGGTGCATCTATAAAGTTTTTTTTTCTTTATAGCTACTGGCAGTTGCTTATTTAAAAGGGGTTGCTAATTTAAGAGAAGGTATGAAAATATTTAGATATTAGAGAAAAATATCGAAATGTTGTTCAGCTTAGATGGTTCGAATTAAGGGTTGCCTGTAATGGGTTGACAACCTTGTCTTTGGGTCAGTAAGCTGGTCCAGACCAATGTGAAATTTGGTATGCTTTACAATATCCGTTTCTGAAGAAATAAAAGTTCTTTATTGCATGGAGGAAGACTATAGTATAGAAGATGTTGTAGTATAATTGGTTAACATAATTATTACAATTGAGAAAATTTCTAGAGGTTAAATTTACAATAAATGTGTTTGCCAAATTGTCGAGATAAAAAAACAAACCAGAGCTATAATAAAAATGGAAATTCAGATAATTTATAACTATTATATTATTATTAACTGAGGTAAACAACAGTGTGCAAAATTTCATATCAGTCGCCCCACTTGAGTGTTAGATATGCCAATGTCTTCTTCTTCTCGGATTTTTTTTCTTCTTTTGCGGCAACGTCGCTCTGGCTCCGACCTCGCCTCTCTTCGCCCTGCTATGTTGCCGTCTTTTACGCAGAGGTCGACGCGATTTTGTATCGAAAACAACCGCGCGCCTTCAAATACGGGATTCTGTGGAACACGCGTGGCCTCCACGCCAAAAAATATGTTTTTGCTAATTTTCTAGTTGATCGCTTGTTTTGTCGTTTATTTTCAGTGTCTTTGCTTTGTTTTCTTTTTGTTCGGAGACAATGTGTTCTTAAGAGATTCGAAGAATTATAGGTACTACGATCGCTACTGGTATTTGGCGAATCTGGTTTTCCTCGACGTGAAAAGGTATTTAAATGCTTGTATTAGCGCAAATAAGTAGCGGTTGCTGGCTACATAATGTAGTTTCTTTTTAGCCATTAAGAATAAAATACCTAACTTACCGCATTTGTGTGTACCCATCGTTTGTCCTACTTGTCGTGACAACAAACCTCCGTAACTACGTCCTGATGATGGTCCTAAACCTCGAAACGCTTAGGCTTTTTTTTTAAAAGGAATATATTGGGGTGTACTTTTACTCCTTTATTAAAGCTATATAT
This sequence comes from Polydrusus tereticollis, assembly GCA_963920685.1. Taxonomy (NCBI): domain Eukaryota; kingdom Metazoa; phylum Arthropoda; class Insecta; order Coleoptera; family Curculionidae; genus Polydrusus; species Polydrusus tereticollis. The sequence goes on from OY987329.1 coordinate 119,596,074, forward strand.
TGCAGAAGTATTATGAAATGAAAAAGGAAATATTAAAACATTTATTTAGATATTTATTGATAACTTTAGTCAAAAGCACTTGCCAATATCAATTTTTAAAAAACGGACTGCCTTTAACATATAATGAAGTAATTGGTATTTTCATTTTAGCTTTCAAATTAGAGCAGAATCCAAAGATTCTCTCAATACCACTTACATATTTTTACCGTTCCGCTGTTCTGGACCACCCTGTATATTTCCAATTAATTTTAAGGTGGACATGTTACATACAGGGTGTCCAGAAAATTTGATGACGAACTATAAGGGGTGATTCTCCAATAAATAATAACTTAAAAAGTTCCTATGACAATGGGTCCGCAACCGCTTTATTTTTGAGATACAGGGTGTTACAATTTTTAAGCGAAAAAAAAAATAGGTACGCCACTGCCGTTTTCTCTTTCGATAACACTGTTATGTAGGCAATTTAATGTCTAATGCGAAGTACCTTTTGATAATTTTTTGATTTCGGCTTTGTTTAGAAGATAAATGGAATTTTATCAAACTCTATTTATACAGGGTGTTACAAACACGAGGATAAGTACAGGGATCTCTAAAACTATAGGAGATACAAAGTCGGTTAAATGGGGGCAAAGTTCCGAAATATGGTGTCAACAAAACGCCGATGAAAAAACTTAAAATACTACTTAGAATACTTTTGGAGTATCCGAAAAGAAAAATCGTTTTTATTTTTTTGTGTCTACATTTGTTGAAATAATTTTAAATTGTCACTTTTTCTCCTCTACATGTTGACATAATTAATTTTTAATTCCGACGTTTCGTTTTCGGACCACCATCATCACCTTCATTTTTTCGAATACAGACCTGGAACTTAAATTTCAATAACAACATTTTATTAACAAAAATTGCATGTAAAGTTTCTTAATCTACAGGAACTGTTGAAAATGACTACCTCCGGCTAGGATGCAAAAATCCAATCTTCTCCTCATTGACTGCCGAATTATTTCAAAATCACCAGGGTCGTTTCTTATTAAGTTACACCCAGCAATTATCTGATTTCTCAAATCTGCCACATTCTCCACTGGAGTTCTATAAACTAATGACTTTAGATGACCCCATAGGAAATAATCCAGGGGGTTTAAGTCCGGGGATCGAGCAGGCCATAAGTGAGGTCCACCCTTCGAGCACATTGTGTGCTCGAAGGGTCCACCCCCACCGATTCAGCGATCTCCGTATGTTACTATTAAAAAACGAGCAACCACACTAAAATGCACTGGTTCACCATCGTGCATAAACTACATTGCTTTTCTTGTTGCCAATGGTACATCCTCAGAAACTTAGGTAGCTTCCTGGTAGAAATACCGGTCCAATTAGCTAGTCACCCACAATTCCAAAATAAACGGTCAACGAGAACTGATGTTGAAAACGATCTGCAAGTACCTTATGTGGATTGTCTTCAGCCCACACATGGTACGTGGTTGTTATGAAAATTCCTTATTGCATTTTTTTGGGAAATTCGATTCATCGGTAAAAAGAATCAGCGTCAGAAGTTGAGGGATTTGAACGAATGTGTGCCATGGACAGAATGCAATCCGTGAACGAAAATCAGCAGGAAGAAGTGTCTGAACGCGTTGTATGTGGTATGGGTACAAAAAATTGTCACTTAGGATTTTCCAAACAGTTCCATTACCGTTTGTACTGTCATTGGCCTTCCTGGTCTCCCACTTTGTTTTAATGTGCCTGTTTCATGAAGACAATATTTTGGAAGGTTTTTCTATCAGGAACATTACGGCCAGGAAATCGTTCAATGTACAACTTGTCATAAATTGCCATCCGCAAGTCCGTAAATGAAATGCATGTCTGTCATCTCATCGCTCGTAAAGCGATTCATGATAGAAGACTTCCCTAACAAAAGTTTAACTATTAAAGACAGTAAATACACGTCTAACAACAAAACGTCAATCAGTCTCAACAAATTCGACACATACAAAATGATCAATTACGAGACATATTCAAATGATATCGCGTTTAAACTGATTTGCTTAAAAGATAACAACGCACTTTTTTTTTAAATTATACTCGGTAAGCCCAGTGTAGTACGCAATACCTTTATTTCGACTACATTAATAATTTGAAAAATATCAAAATTGGTATTGTCGAAAATATTTCTCGTCCTGTATTTTCGAAACAAAGCGGCTTTTAAAAATCGTCAAAGAACAAAATATTCTTAGAATAGTCCAGGGAATAACCCCTTAAATTTTTGCCGCCTGTCTAATAAACACCCTGTATATAACTATATTCTTTTATGGGCAGTATGGTTTTAGGGTAGATGCGATCTTAACAACTATCAACAGTATAATACAAAGTTAGGATAAAAGAAAGCTAGTGACTGGCTTTTTTTTATTAAACGAGTACTTTTGAGATGTGGATCACTTAGTACTTAAATCCAGATTATATAGTTACGGAGTGGGATGATTGGATTTCCTCCTATTTAAGCGATAGGCGACAGTGGGTAGTTCTAAGAGTGGTTAGTGGGAAGTATTTTTCTGAACCTTTAAATGTACACTGTGGCTCAAATTAAAGGAGTACACTTTTAATTGTGAATATTTTTTTTTATTTTGCACTGATTTAATTTATTTTTGGAGTGATGATGAACTGCAATCTTCTCAGTAAAATGTGTAATTTTTATAAAAATATTTTGAACAGGGCCGGATTGACAGTTTTTTTTCAACAAACGTGCGCTTATGTTCGTTGTAAGCGGAAACTGATTTATGTAAATTTTAGATACGTTTTTTTGGTAGTTTAACTATCGAAAATTCTCCAGTATAGGTCTTATTGTGAAAGATTTTAAAATTCAAGAAATACAATTTATTTTGTTCAATCGTAATTAACAAATTTAATAATATTAACAATAATTAATGATATCAAGAATAACTATCACTTAAAATCGAAAATAGTCTAAATATTTACAGGATAACATTATGAATATGACCACCATGATTTTTTATCACCGATTGCAATCGCCTTCGCCATAGGTCAATAGCTGCATTGATTATGTCCTGGTTAAAATTATTCCAACAGAGCTTTCCTTTAACTCTTCGATGGTGTTAAACCTTTGACCATTGTGAACATTTGCCTCTAAAATTCCCCATATGGAATAGTCAACAGGGTTTAAGTCTGGACTATTGGGTGGACACATCTCCGGTTCGATGTAAAGGGGGCATGGCTCAAACAAAAACATTCTTGTACTCCGAGAGGTATGGGAAGGAGCACCGTCTTGTTGGATCACGTAATCATCGCAGATTGCTTCAATTTCAGGAAGCAAGTGATGTAAAATTTGTTGTTGATACGCGTCCGAGTTGAGTTTTACTCCGGCACCTACAACAATGAGACTTGACTTCCCCAATTTGGAAACTGCCACAGAGACCATCACGCCAGGCAAAAAGTGACTTCTCTCGATTAAAAGATTTTCCAAAGGGATTTCTCTCTTTACTCGCACATTTGCGTATACCCGATTATTTTGTGTATTCTTTAGCGGCCTCAAGTAAAACATCTTCTCATCTGAAAACCAACTATTTGCGATATTTTCCCGAGAACGGAATCTTCGTAGTAATAGATTATCTCTCTAATCGTTTCTCCTTCTTATTGGCATTAAGTTTTTGACAGTAAACTTTTTTAAATACTTTAGGTTGGCAATAATTTCTTATAATTCTTTAAACTGTAGAACGGTGAATTCTTGTTCTTTTCGCTATTTTTCTGGTACCTACAGATTCTTTAGGTCGTACATGTTGTATAATATTTCTTACCATGGTAATATTTCTTTGAGTTCTTGAAGTTTTCTCCTTCCCCTTCCAACTTTTATTTTTATGGATCCATTATTTTCTCTAAGATGTCTTAAAAATTTTCCAACTGTTCCAACATACCAACTTTTTTTAGGAAACTCCTTTACAATTTTTCTTGCACCGTAATTATGTTTCTGTCGAAAATATTTGATAAGAATTCGATCCTCTTTACTTAAGACTGCCATTGTGTACAGATTAGCTGTCACGAAGCGTACAAAACATCAAAAATAACATTGTTTATTATTTTAATACCAGTCATGGATACTGTGATTTTTATTAACGGTCATGGATGCTGCGATCATGGTTCAAACGACTTCAAATTTCCAAAATGATAACCGCAATGTTTTAGTACATCAATGATTGTCAATGAACAAAATAATTTGTATTTCTTGAATTTTCAAATCTTTCACAATGAGACCTATACTGGAGAATTTTCGATAGTTAAACTACCAAAAAACCGTATCATCTGAAATTTAAATAAATCAGTTTCCGTTTGCAACGAACATAAGCGCACGTTTGTTGAAAAAAAACTGCCAGTCGGCCCTGGTCAAAATATTTTGATAAAATACTGAGACGATTTCAGTTCATCATCACTCCAAAAATAAATCAAATGAGTGTAAAATGAAAAAAAAAATATTCACAATTAAAAACTGTAGGTACTCCTTTAATTTGAGCCACAGTGTAGATGGGGTCCCACAGGGAAGTGTCATGGGACCGCTTCTTTTCTTCTATTTATAAATAATATCAAGGACAGTGAGTGGAACGTCTCACAATTTTGCAGACGATATATCGGCTATAGTAACCTTATTGGATGTGGATCATTTAAGTTTTGAGGCTAGTGAATGTGCTTCGAGTAGACAGTTCTTTGGTGACGAAAATACTAAGAAGATCCAAGATGATGAAACAGGTGGGCTGCACCAGGTTTTTGGTTTTAAAAATGGGAGTCCCTGCTATCATGGAATAATAGTGTCAATGATAATCTTGACAAAAACATTTCGGTTTCGTCCTATTATTATGCCTATGTTAACTTGACACTCTCGTATGGGATGGTATGCTGGGGTAATAGCAAAAGAATCAATGAGGTTTTAATAATACAAAATATATAGTAATAGGAACAATTATGTTTAGAAAAGTGACGTTCTCATGTTGTTTAAAGATCTTAACATTCTTACTGTAATATCAATATAAAGATGCTGGTGATATGCCTCATGATTACCCACTAAAACGCTGCATAATCTCAGATTACCGCAACACTGTCTGTCTTGTAAAGCAGACAGCAGTTATTTAATGCCTATCAAGATATATAAGTAACCATCTGTCTAAGCACAGTAGGGAAACGGAAAAGAGGAATATTTTTAAAATGGAACTCAAAAAATTATTGTTAAATGACTTCTTTTCAAGAATAATTTGATTGTACAGGGTTATCCAACCAAGACTGGACAAGGCGATTTTTTGACTTTTCCTGTACTTTTATAAAAAAACTGAAATAGCCATCTTAAGTCATTTTCTCCCGCGGATTCGAATATCTTCAGCAAAAAACAATTGAACATCAAACAAAAGTATTAGGGGTCACTTTGATATTTTTTTAAATGGGATGCCGTATTTTTAATGAGCTTATCCGATTTCTCATATAAATTTTGATCTAAAATGTTGGATTTTTAATTCAAAAACGCCTTTTTTCTTCAGTTTTAAATTCGGAAAATGTTCGTCTACCGTAATATTAATACCTGATAGATGGATACCCGTTTCACCTGTTCACCCTTTAACCTGCTTTAAAGCGTCCGTCAGTTAGACAAAATAATCAAGTTTCAAATTTCTATATATTTTTCACGAATTAATTACAAATAATGAAATATTCTTTAGAAGAACGGCTAAATGTAATAAAATTATATTACAAAAGTGGAGAGAATGCTCGACAAACACAAAGAACATTTTTTGAGAGTTTCCAGAGACACATTTCAGTGGATACAATTCTCAGAATTAAGACCCTATTTGAAGAAAGTAAGACATTGAAAGATAAGCCAAGAAAGATGAAAAGACGGAATATAAGGGATCGAGCTATTGTTCAATATTTTACTATAAATCCGAAGAGTTCTATTCCGCAAGCGGTACGAGAAGTAAGGTATGGTCCAGGGCTCCGGAGAGTAAGCTATGGAACAGTTCACAGAACTTTAAAAAAATGTGGTCTAAAACCATATTGCATCCTTCCCGTTCAATACTTAACACAGCTTCAAAAAGAACTGCGATTTCGATTTGTTGCTTCAATGCTGATTAGAGAGCAAGACGAAGATTATAATTTATATAATAAAATTCTATGGAGTGACGAAGCGTCATTTACAACATCGGGGGTATACAATCGGAAAAATACAAGATACTGGGCAGCAGTTAACCCTCATAGATATGAAATGATAAAGTTTCAAGGTTGGAGCTCACTTAATGTTTGGTGTGGGATGTTAGAAAATCGAATTATTGGACCACTATTTTATCGTGGCTCTTTAACAGGCCAAAGATACCTCCATTTTCTTCATAACGATATCGAGGATTTCTTGGAAAGGTTGCCATTGCAAGCCTACAACAATATCATTTGGCAGCAGGATGGTGCTCCGCCTCATGCAGTTCGAGAAGTGGTAACATACCTAAACGAGCGTTACAATCAGTGGATTGGCCGTAACGGAACAATTCATTGGCCACCAAATAGCCCCGATATCACGCCAATGGATACATTTTTATGGGGTCATTTAAAAAATGTAGTTTATCAACGACCCAACAGAAGTCTGGAGGACATTCAGCAAAAAATTATAAATAAAATGAATAGACTTAACCAGGACCAAAATATTGTAAGAGATTCTTTGGAGAGATTGAAAAGGGGGCATCGGTCATGTTTTGAAAATAATGGAGGACACATAGAACAATTATATTATTGAGATTAAAGTTATTCACTTTAGTTTATAGTTTTTTCTAATATGTCATACATTTTTTATACGTAAGCAATAATAGATTTGCAAAAACTACTAAATTTGTAATTAATTCGTGAAAAATATATAGAAATTTGAAACTTGATTATTTTGTCTAACTGACGGACGCTTTAAAGCAGGTTAAAAGGTGAACAGGTGAAACGGGTATCCATCTATCAGGTATTAATCTTACGGTAGACGAACATTTTCCGAATTTAAGACTGAAGAAAAAAGGCGTTTTTGAATTAAAAATCCAACATTTTAGATCAAAATTTATATGAGAAATCGGATAAGCTCATTAAAAATACGGCATCCCATTTTAAAAAATATCAAAGTGACCCCTAGTACTTTTGTTTGATGTTCAATTGTTTTTTGCTGAAGATATTCGAATTCGCGGGAGAAAATGACTTAAGATGGCTATTTCAGTTTTTTTATAAAAGTACAGGAAAAGTCAAAAAATCGCCTTGTCCAGTCTTGGTTGGATAACCCTGTACATTTTGGGTGTCTACTTATTTTTACTTTATTACTGCTTGTATGGCGTGTGTGTATATTTATGTATGAAGTAGAAAGACGCTAAGAAGCGCATTGCAATATATTCTTGGTGTGAATATATGTAATTGTTATTTTAGAAACATATCACGAATAAATAATCGAATTAAGAATGGATAATTAAATAAATTAATTAATATTTTCCTGACTATAGAGTTTTCCATTATCAACATTTTCTGGTAAGCCACTGGCCTTGTGTCTGTTGAAAAAAAAATATTGTACGCTACACATCCAAAAAGTACGACGATGTTTAAAATGTTTAATGCTAAAACGCGGAAGACATCACACTATTTCTAGAGCCTATAATTTGAGCCAAAAAGTATGGAAAAGTTTCGTAATAGATAATTGTCTTTAAAGCTAGGTATATTGACTGGAAGTATAAATCTGGAGGATGTGGAATCGTTTTTAAATTGTGGCTTCACTATTACAAAACTATTGCTGAAGACATTTTAACGCGGACGAGTTTATCTTTTCATGTTTGGCCAGAAAATACGATACTACGTAAATGTGAAAAATTGGCATGTGTGGAAAGGTATCTAAAGAAAAAGAGATCACTTACACAGCGCATTGTGTAAATAGTTGTTTAGGTTAGTTGTATGTAGAGACAAGCAAGAATCCTAACCATTTATGGACTATACATTTATGACAATAATTATCGTAATTATAACACGGGATATAAATTATCCAATACATAAGTTGGCACTCAGAAAAGAATCCATACTACTTGTGCATTAAAATGTATAATAAATTAAATACCGCAATTGAGGATAGTCTAAATGAACGACTACTCAAAAGAGGATTAAAGGAATTTCTTTTAAATTTGGAACCTTGTCCTATTAGTGACTACTTAGGAAATTAGGGATTTTTTTTTCTTTGTTAACTTTTTTTTTCGGACGTTTAATTTTGCTTTGTTACCTCCACATTTATGCCTATCAATGCAATTGTAAAATAAAGATTAAATAAATAAAAAAACTATACCTAGTACAATTATTTGTTATTGGTTGTTGTTTAGGATAGTTCTAAACCAACCTAATAACCTAAACAACTATCATACAATTAGGTGATAGAAATGCTTATTAGCCGAGTTATAAGCCAAGGGCGGTTTTAGCTTTTCAACATGGGGGGGGTAATTTGAAATCCGAATTTTTTTTTTAAAAAAAGTAACCAGAAAATAAGTTTGGGAGGGGGGGTTAGAAAAGAAATAGCGCCGCAGGCGAAAAATTTTTGGGTGCCACGCCCTTTTTTCAATGATGATGCTTAAAATTCTAAATTCATGGGGGGGGGGGGGTAATTACCCTATTATCCCCCCCCCCCCCCGTAAAACCGCCCTTGGTAATGACTGTTTTTAGGGTCAGAGCTACACTATCCAAAAACAGCAAAATATTTCTTCTATTGAAGTAGCCTTTACTTGATAGAAATTCATTATAACAAAGTAAATAAATAACAGTAACGGTTATAATTTGCACAATAATATATTTTATTTTTAAATTTCCATAATGACTGTTTGAACACACTGTGTCTCCTTCAGATGGTCTTAAAAGCCTGTTTACATTAGAAAATTGCACGTGCAATGCAATAAAAAATTGTCTGTAGGCATGCGCATTTGCGACTTTGCAATCAGCTGTTGCAATTTTCTTTGCATTGCATCAAATTAGAACACGCGCTATTTTTATGTCACATGGCATGCAATTTTTGTGTGAAATCACAGGTACCAACATAAAAAAATCAATTCATCCATTGATCCATGCAGAGCAAAGCCAAGCCAAGGTAAACTAATATATTTCGTTATTTGCAAACGTGCTCAGTAATTAGTACAACTGGTTATCAAAATGCTTGCATCCTTTACTTGCATGACGTGTAAACGGTTACGCAATGCAATTCTTTGCAGAAGCACTACTTTGCATGACATTTTTTGCACCTAATGTAAACAGGCTTTTAGGGCTACGACTCTCGGTAGGTTTCCTTGAACGGCCACGGCGTGTGGCGAAGCTACTCGTCGGGAAATAGGCGGTGACATATTCTTCCACGGCCGATTTTCTAGCCGTTTGTATTTGGCTTGATGCGTTGCGAGGCGCGATTACGATTAGTGATTATTAATCATTTTATGGTTACGGATGCGAATGCATCGATATGAGAAAATAGTCGGCACCGTGGTACATATTTGTACTATGAGTCGGCACTACTTACGACTTTCAATATGAAAAAAAAAACGTTTGTTCTTTAAAGGGGGGTTCTGCAAATAAGTAGGGTTGTTGTTGAGTTACTAAGGCAGGTACCTAAACACTGCGAGTTTTTCTGTTTCTTGCTTTAATTGACATAATACTACAGTAATAATAAGTGAATTGTTAGAGTTACATATTTATGACTAAATAAATAAATGCGAGTTTAATTTAAAGATATAATAATATGTGGCATTGTTCTCAAATATTGTTTTGATTTTAGTCCAACAGAAAATTATGAAAGTATGTATGGTAATATTGAAGGAGGTTAATCTGTGTATGATTTTAAGACAAAAAGTTTATATAAACTCCGTTTAACCGTTTTTGCTTTGTTATTATAATACACGGTGATAAAAGTGTTGTTTTGAAAAATTGTTTTTTTTGTTAATAACTCAGAAACTACATTAGATATTTTAATAAAATTATAAAAACTTAGTGGGTTTTTACTGGAAATCAACTGTTTCATAAATTCTTCTCACAGAAAATTTAACTAAAAACTGCGGCATGTAGGCATTGACAAACCCTATGATACTGCTAATTTTGGAAACATCATTAAACTTATTATTAAACACATTTTTAAGCTGCAAACACGACTAACCACCGAAAATTACATTTAAGTTTCAGCATAAAACAATTAAGAAACGCTACGAAATCCCCGAGTCCGTCCGCACATAGTTGCCTCCGCCTTTCAGCGTGAAACGTGCGATTGCGGTAAGTTTCGCCTCAAAATCCGCAAGAGGTCGGTAGCCAACGGCCGTATTTTAAAAACGGAGGGAAAACTATTTAGACACATTTATGAATTGAAAAAAAAAATTGTTTAGTTTGGTTTTAAACAAAATGGTAATATCCATGCCGCCGCGGAACGTTTTTTAAATTTTTTTAATAGTTTATGAAAGAAAAGCTGAGTACGTCGGCCCTAGGTCGTTTAAAAAAAAAGCGACAACGCATCGGCGTTTATTTATATTTACCTATGTACCATTCCAAATTTGAAATCCACTGGACTATAAATAAACTCACAGTTCATTTTCTGCTATGTACCGTCCACTCACAACCGTAGCCCTTAAATAACTAAAATTAACAGATTTCTAATATTTACGTAGGTAGGTACAATAATATAATTACTTATGCTATAATAGTGTATAAAAGAAAAATCGGACAATATAGAGTTAATAATGGGCATTGGCAACAAATAACAACAATAGATACATGGTGTGTCCTATAAGTTAGATTTCTTGTATTTATTAATTTCCATTGCTTCTAGGAAGTTCAACTAAACTGATTTATTTCCTTGGTGTAAAATGTTTCTTATTGTAACTATTTTTGTGCTTTCTAACCCGTTTATTAAAGCATCTACCTGTTGGCTCTATGTATATTTTTGGGCACATTTGAGTTTGTACACTCTAGATTTAGTCCCTTTGTTAGTTTGGGTTCTATTATTTTTAATAAAGTTCTCCAATTTATTATTTGTTTTATATGCAATCTTTATGTTACGTTTATGTAGGTGTTTTGTAATATGTTCGGTAATTTTGCCACGGTAGGTTAAGGTTTTATAAATGTTTTTGTTTTGATTTTTGAAGTTGGGTAGACTAATCTAATTGCATTATTATATTGTTCTTTGAAAATAATATCTTCTATCATCTTAGTTTGGTATCCATTATTCACTGCAATTTGTTTAATTATATTAAGTTCTTTGTTATAATTCTCTTCTGGTATAGGAATGTTCATAAGTCTGTGAATGTAAGAATTATATGCAGATATTTTATGTGAGTAAGGATGGCTGGAAGCGGTACGCAGTGGCGCAACCAAGGGCGGGCTGCAGTCCCCCTCCCCCCGAGCGAGCGTAGCTCGGGTCGTCTATCTATCTGTTTACAAGAAATGTTAACTCATCACTACCTAAGATAGGTAAAATTACACAAAAATTGAAACGAGTCTGACTGTTTTTGTGATTTTCTATTGTGTATTTATTTTTTTTACTTGAAAACCAAATACCATCATTGAAAAAAGGGCGTGGCACCCAAAAATCCCCCCCCCCCCCCCCGAACTTATTTTCCGGTTCCGCCACTGGTGTTACGTATGGTAATAAGTGTAAGTAAGTGACGGTTTCTGAAATATTGATAAATCTAGGAAGTTTATTGAATTATCTGATTCTTCTTCTAAAGTAAATTCTATATTTGGGTGTAAACTGTTTACATGGTTGAAAAAATTATTAAGTTGATGGTCAGTTCCTAACTAACCTGAAGCAAAAAACGGAAGGAGACCTCCAGTATTATAAACAAATTAGAAATGTTACCAAACACGCTATTACTAGGGAAAAATATCATATTTTAATTTAATGTCTTAAAAAAATGGAAAGGACTTTAGGATGCTAATATGTATATTAAATTTACCTCGCGACAAAAATTTTAGCTTGCCCGAGGAGTTTTCTGATGCAACAATTCTCAATAACTACTTTGCAAGTTGTAACGCTGTATTAGACTCTACATCAGAGGAAAAAATAGAATTTTATAAATTAAGTAGGCATAAAAATGCAACATCACAACTAAATTTTAAATTATTGGACGAGTTAGATTTTAAAAAACTTTTAAGCACCATAAATACGAATGGTATCGGTGAGGATTCATTATCGATAAGAGACCTAAGATTATGTCTAGCTTTTTGTCTAAAGCCATTATTAAACATAATAAATAGTTGTATTCTAGAGAATTTTTATCCTACAGTATGGAAACTGGCAATCATAAATCCATTAGGCAAAATTTCTAGTTCCACAGAACTCAAAGACTTAAGACCTATTAGAATCCTGCCAGTAGTATCCAAAATTATAGAAATACATATCTATCAAGAATTATGTGACTTTGCTAACTCAATTAAAGTAATTCCAGATTGTCAATCAGGTTTTCGTAAGAATTTTGGTACAACTACTAGTCTTGTTCTCTTGTTCATCTTCTTAATGAAGTTCGGTTAAATATAGAAAGAAAAGAGCACATAGGTTTGCTAGATTTTAGTAAGGCTTTCGACACTATAAATCCCAAAATGTTATTAGCTAAACTTCACTACTTTGGACTATCACCTAATGCAGTAAAATTTTTTGAATCATATCTCCATGATCGAGCTCACTGTGTTATCCTTAAATCAGAATCTACTTCACAAAAGTCCAGTTACATACCAATGACAGCAGGAGTACCACAGGGTTCCATCTTAGGGCCTTTGTTATTTTCTTTATATGTTGCGGATATGATTGACATTTTAAAATACACAAAACTACAGCAATATGCTGACGATTCCACTTCTCCCACTCAAAATTTGCAGACTGCTCAAGTACAATTTAATGGGGATTTGGTGAGTGTCAACTCTTATGCAGAAGAACATAATTTAAAGTTGAATGCTGTCAAGTCTTGCATCATTTTTTTCGGTAATAATAACAATGCTCTTCCCTTCATCTTCATCCGATAATTTTTAAAATTGCGTACCTACATGCGCTTAAAAAAATTGTACTATCTCAAACATTTTCTTCCCTCTAAGACTAAATATTATATGTGTAATACACTTATTTTGTCTTTATTTGATTATAAAGATGTAGTATATGGCGACTCATTAACAGAAAAAATATCTTACTCTATACAAAAGATTCAGAATTCCTGTATGCGATATTCATTTAATATTCCTTTTAGAAATCATATGACTCCTTATCTAAATGACAACTATATTTTAAATATGAGAAACCGCAGAAAATACTATATGTGTCAATTTGTGTTTCGACTGCTAAAAAATGGAGAACCTTCCTATCTAAGAACGCATTTTCAGTCATATATAATCACCCTCCTCAGACAAGAAATTTGAATTACTTTAGAATACCTCAGCATCGTACAGCAAATTTTCAAAAATCATTTAGTTTTAAAGCAGTTCAAACTTGGAATAACTTACCTGATAACGTTAAAGACTTTTCACCTAATAAATTTAGCGATCATGTAAAAAAACATCTTTTGAGAAGTGAAGTTTAGCCACTTTTATTTCTTTTTTTTTGTTGTATTCCCGCATATTGTGATATGTTTAGGGTATATAAATACTATGTTACTACCTTGCTGGACTGCTTGCACCTACCTATATATTTTTTTAATATCTGCCCTCCTTCTCCTCTTCTCTACCCTGCCTCTGGGTCGGTCCTCGCGTCGCCGTACCAATAAATATATTAACACAGGCAGAGTTCTTCTGTGCTTTGTCCTATCGGTTTTTATAATCGCGGTATTACCCTATTTACCCATAGTATAAAGAAATATGTATGAATATCCTATGTCTCATATGTTTATTAGGTAAATAAATTGTTTTTGAGTTTGAGTTTGAGTTTGAGTTCCAAAAAAAAAGCCACTATATCGTCAACAGAAGAAAATTCTTACTAAGATTATTTTTGTGGATTGTATTTTCTATGTTCATAAATATTTCTGATAAGAGTGAACTTAAAGGGTTTCTTTCTTTTTTTCAACATCCATTCTTCTATCAAAATCCTCCAACCGTTCTTCAATTAACCCATATACTTCCAAGTCCGATTGAGTCTTTACTGCATTCAGTTTTTAAGCTTTGAAATTTCTAAACTAGTTCCTAAACTGTCAAAAAAAAGTTATAAAAACGTGCGCACGTAACTCAACGCTGATCTTGAACTGTAATGTTCCCGAACCATTTAAGAAATTTAACCCCAACAAATCTAGTTTAGAGCGTGTAGGTTGTTACAGCCATTCAACCTGGGGATCTCTCCATTATTGAAAGTAAATCCGGGGACTAAATTGTCGCACAGGATACTAAGCGCTTCAAAGGACAACCCGAAAGTTTTAGGTAAAGGATGGCAGTCAAATTAAATCGACTCTGAAAGAAAAGGAACTGATGCATAAAGCTATATCTGTTTAATTAATAAACTTTTATTGGACGAGAATCTTTTCTCTCTGTGTCAATGAGCCAGGACCGTCTGGCAGGTAGGGGTGGTGGGGTGATGATTTACGTTAAAAATTGTTCGTACATCAAAAATATTCTCAGGGGATTGAAGTGATCTGGTTAAAGGCTTTAATTAATAACAAATAGGTTGGCGTTGAATGTATTTATCGTCCCCCAGGAGTACATTATAAAGCATTCCAGTATCTAGAGAATGTACTGGCAGATTGTTTGGTGCCCACAGATATTGTTCTCTGTATGGGTGACTCTAATATAAATTTTTTAAACACATCTTCTGTGGAATACAACTTTCTTAACTCAATCTTAAGTACTTTTCTACTAAGTCAGTTAATCAAGAAACCCACTAGAGTGACAACTGGAACTAGCACTTCGATTGATCTAATTCTGGTTAATGAACCTAACTTAGTAATCAAATCTGATATTATAAACGTATTAAAAACTTCAAATCAGGAATTTTTTTTCTTTAGGAGAAACATTAAAAATATAGATTTTATCGAGTTTAATCGAGCTGCATCGGAGACGGACTGGGGGAGTGTATTTTCCGTGAATGATATTGATCACAAACTTAGTATGTTTGAAGAAAAAATTTTAAATTTATTTAACATGTATGCTCATATTGAAAAGGTGCGCATTACCAAGCAGTTTGCCCCCTGGATTACTCCTACAATTAAAACCATGATGAGAGTCCGAGATAATGCACTTTCTATATATCGTAAATCTCGTAAAATGTTAATGTTACTACTTTACAATCTCAGGCAAAATGGTCCTTTTATAAGAATATGAGAAAAGCTTATGTGAAAAAGAATTTTAGGAACTCCAGAGCCCTCTGGAATACGTTGGACAAGCTAAGTATGCACAAAAAACAGAAAAAGTCGCACGTTTCTGAAGAGCTTTTGGATCCTGAAAAAATTAATGATTTTTTTATCAACTCAATTCCTCGCCTGACGCCTGAAAATGACTGATAAATTATTTTGATTCACATAAACACGTAGCTGTTGTTTAAGAACTTGAATTTTCTTTGGTCTCTGAATCTTCAATATTTTATTCAGTATTAAAAGTAATGTTAGGGGGGTTGATTAAATTTCGTCAAAAATGTTGAAAATGTGTATGCCATATTGCATTACAGCACTTACTCATATTATTAACGTTTGACCTTTAACTAAGTTGGTTCAGGTTACTCCAGGGCATTTGATTGTTTGGGTTACAAATTATTATTAGCTAAATTAAAGTATTATGGGTTTTCTCTCAATGCTTTGGAGTGGTTTCAATCATATTTTGCTGACCATAGCCAGCAAGTTCAGGTAAATTCTAATGGAGATGTAATAGCATCTAAAAGCCGTAAAATAACTAGTGGCGTTCCACAAGGTTCGATTTTGGGACCACTCTTGTTAATTTTATTTACATCGGACTTACCTAATGAAGTTTCTGCCTCTTACCATTTATATGCTGATAATTGTCAAATTTACTTGTCATTTTCACCTAATGATCAACGTCTCTCTTTTGTTGTTGGACGGAGTTCCAATGAACTTCAAAAATGTTTGTAAAAACCTTTATAAATTTAAATACATACTGGATGTTAACACTAAATTGAGATTATCAGAATCGATTATTTTATCTCTTTGTGATTATTGTGATGTAGTTTATGTCAGACGAAGAGATCAGTAGAGAGAAACGGACAGAACGAGATCAGGTGGTGCTGGTGGTGCTGGTGGTGCAACTAACCCAGGTGGTGCGTTTTACGATCTAACCCAAGTGGTTCGGTGGTGCGTTTTATGATCTAACCCGGGTGGTTCGGTGGTGCGTTTTATAACCTAACCCGGGTGGTTCGGTGGTGCTGTTTACAAAATAACCCGAAATTAAACCCGACTTTTTACGACCTAACCCGGATGCTTTCATGAGGCGGCTTCTTATCTAACCCTAACTTGAACCTGAATATTTATGAACTGACCCGAGATAAAACCCGACTTTTTACAACCTAACCCGGATGCTTTCATGAGGCGGCTTCTTATCTAACCCTAACTTGAACCTGAATATTTATGATCTGACCCGAGATAAAACCCGACTTTTTATGATTTAACCTTAGTGAAACGCCGCTGCTAAAGCGGGATAATTAAATCCCAATTTTTATAAGCCATCCTTAAACCCAACTTTTTACGATGCGACCTGAGTCATCCTTAAACCAGACTTTTTATGATTTAACCTTAGTGAAACGCCGCTGCTAAAGCGGGATAATTAAATCCCAATTTTTATAAGCCATCCTTAAACCCAACTTTTTACGATCCGACCTGAGCCATCCTTAAACCAGACTTTTTATTATTTTCCCTTAGTTGAAACGCCGCTGTTAAAGCGGTATAGTAAAAAACATTATTTATATTTTCTATCTTAGTGAAACGCCGCTGGTGGGTAGTAAAGCGAAATAAAACCCTAATTTATATGGTCTAACAAGATAAGTATATTAAGGCGGCACATTTGTCACCCCGCAATAATTATTTATACCTAAATAACCCTCTCAAACCCTCTGCCGACTCGATTTAAAAAGAAAGGGACATAAACCTTTATTTATTATTCCGAAGGACCCTCATTAAAATTCAGTAGCATATCTAATAATTGATTCCAATTTTTGCACCACTTATATAAAATACAATAAAATAATTACCATCTAGAACCATTAACTAGAGATTTCTTTGTACTGGAAATGGATAAATTATAGGACTATCTTGTAATGAGAACAGAGTAATAAAAAGTAAATAAAACTTAAATACGTATAAAATACCAAGCAGGTATAGGTACTATACAACTTGTGTTCGCCATCAGGTAAAAGCCCTCATAATGCTTTTATAAAAATTTCGGATAATATCATAATATAAGTAAATAGGCTACAATTTCAGGAAAAAAGTAAAAAAAATTAATTCACAGTGTAAAATTGTAGTTAAATGGATTGTAAATACGAAATAATATAAAAAGCTACCTTTTGTTTGCGATGATGTATGCACAATAACTCTATATTATTCGGCCCTTAAACTGAAAATACCCACTAGATAGGTATCATAAGCTGTATTTGTCATCAGGTAGAACCCCCAATAAAATTATGAATATTAGGCGTAGGCATCAAAGTAGCAATCTTAACTTATTTTCAACACGAGCATAAAAATATAGGGTTGTTAAATATTTTACAACCCTAATTCTCAATGGCAACAATAAGCAAATCACGTTGGTTTTTTAATTTATTATTAATCTGGCTAACTTAAGAAACTCACAATATAACGACCATCCAAAAAAATCATAATACATTACTGGGTGTGAAAGCAATTGCGCTGCAAAATATAGTGTATACCGACTCTGAGGTAGTTAATTAAAATCCCAATTAGCGCTAAAAAAAAAAACAATTAGATATTTACTTTAGATATTTTAATAAAAAAATTCAATATTCTCATCAACATTTAACTTTTGAAATTAGCATAATAACAAATCCTTTACAATGAATTAAACAAACGCATACATAATTTTAAAATCACATAATAAGAATATAAGCTAAAATCTAACAAGCTCGGACTACTCGAATGACGTCAGTTTACATCTGTAGAGAATACCCAACTCTCGAATCATAAAAAATGGTCAAACTTTGCCGGCAAATACCCTTCTATGATGCAGGGGAAGGACAGGTAACTCGAGATGTTTATAAAGAAACGTTAAAGAACATTATTTGCTTATTTCTAGACTCTTAAAAATTACATGCAATCGAACAATAAATGTTTTCATCATGTATATTTATGAGTAACACATTACCTTCGACATACATAAATTCAAATTGATAATTACTTGCCTTAGTACTTTTTTAGAAGCTTGAATCATTGCATATAACCGTCTGAGGATACCCAAACTTCCCCTAACATATTTCTCCGCAACCGGGGAAAAAGAGGTAGAAAAAGTAAAATAACAACTCCAAGTGTCTTTGCGAACAATCGGCAATAAAATAGAGTATTTCAGTTTTTAATTTTTCGTAAATAAAAGTTGGTTAGATTAATAGTCTCTGTGAATATAATAACATAAACAAAGTGATATGCCGTAAATTTAGGAGTACAATATAAAGTATGCCTCTATTAAAATATACCGCAATAACTAACTACCAAAGGATTTTTGATATTTTGAATATATTTGATGCTCATAGCATTATCACATTTCCAAAGGCTCTAAATTTTAGAAAAATGTTCTAATAGAATATGTCTATCAATATAAAGTAAAGGTATTGTTAGGTTTTTTTAAAAAATACGACCTACAACAGTCTCTGCTACAGCATGGCTGACTCTGTAGAAACTTCTGTGAAACCATAATAATTATATCAATAATCGAGTTGTCGTTATGATAATATTTTCTTCCAATATCCGACTCCACTATCCATAAAAGTTATGTTAGAAAATTCATAATTGAGCGCATTGTAATTTTTTAAAAAGAAATTCACTTCACACACAAAGATGTAGCCATTCAATCCATGAAAATAATGCAAGTCAGTATGCGTATGTTATGGCTAACTGTTTAAATGTCTATTCCTTCCACGTTTATCGGAAGAAATACTTTTTTATACTAGTATTTTAGTTGAAAATAAGATCATAAATCATCTATACAAAACAAGCGTCCCTTATGGATTTGAACGAAAATCATAGATTCGACTATTTTCATGAAAAATAAATCTAAGTACGGAATAATGCAGGAAGATTATCTATTTTCTTGGTTTAGAAAGTGATGTAGTTAAGATTTATAACTTAGGAATAAATAAATTATTATTAATCTTTTCGACCTATTTCTCTTGCATATTTAATTTCTTTGATAGTAAGAACTAATCTTTTTATTTTACAAAGTAAAAAAAAGCTAAAGATCGGCGTTGTCAGTCAGGTATAAGAACTGATTTAACACGATGGTTTTTGTACAAACGTTCACATACAATTGTATGCTTTTTAACCGATTGTGTTGGAAAAAATGACGATTTATAGATTAGATATTTAGACGAAGAGCTAACCTTCTCAATAAAGTATTGATTATTGCCCTGCTAGCTAGACAACACTTTTTATGTTAGTCAAAAAAAAATTTTTTTTTTCGGACGCTATTACAGATTTCATCGTTAACTAACAAACATTAAGACCAAAAAATTAGCGTGCAAGATGAAATGTATAGGTTCACTTCATTTCTACATTATTTTACAACTCTCAATCGCATTAAAAACAAGATCGAATAAAAAATAACTTATGACATATGGACGAAAAATGTTTTTCGGGCTATTTAGGTTAGCGACCGCATTACGTCTGAAATACTACATTTTTCGAGCTTATAACATAATTTACTATTTTAACGTTAAAATAGGGGAAATGATGTATCAAAATGGATACTTTTTTTGTCGGTCACGAGATTATAGTTTCTTTTAAAATGAACTCTAATATTTACAACACAAAATATCCTTTAAACCACATTAGTTTAAAACTCGTCTGTCGCTTTCCCTCTATTGTGAGTTTGATTAAAGTATAGCGTAGTATATATTTAGATGAATTTCGCAAATGTTGAATACTTTCAAAACTGAAAAAGCCGCCCTTTGCAATAAATATCTCCGTAGAGTTAGGTACCCTGCAGATTAAGGGTATTTCAGCGGATAATCATATACAAATTCAAAGATTTTGTCTATTTTAATGGATTAACAAACAATATCTATAGGATGACTTTACTGATAAAAAAAAAATAACAAAAATCCATAAAGTCTAGGCTCACATGAAATTCCATAAAGAGCAGCTGCATAGCCTTATCACATCAAACTATATTTTTATTTCGTTCTATTGTCAAAAGTCTGTGTTTAGGAGATTATCGTTCATTTTAAAATGAACTCTAATATGTACATCACCATAAACTACCTCTTAAGCCGTCGTAAAAATACACTTTTCGATTTACCTCTATATTGATTTTCTAATATTAAATATCTACAATAGTCGAAATTCGCTCGCTAATACCTATGTATGCAAGGTTTCTTCAAAAAATGACAATTTTGTTGTTTAATGGCTTGAAAAAATGGAAAAAGGAGGTTTTTGCATCCATTTATTTCCAGATGAGTGTTAAAAATACTTATAAAACTCGGTATACCGAAGATCAAACATTAATGAGAGGGTTGAGTCCTGCTTGCCAAATCCTGATTTTTAATTTGACGTTGGCAACGGTACAATTTTTTAACATTTATCATAAGAGGCGTATATTTTTAGAGCTTAGATCCACCAGTTTATCCACGCCCCATTTATTGTTAGTGCTTTAGTAATTTTACTTTCCAATTATTTTTTACCAAAACGCGTAGTTGAAACAGTGTCTATATCAGACGATATAATAAATTTTAAGGATTAATTTGCTTACAAATACACTTTAATTTATTTAGGCTAAAGCAGCCAGACATATACTGGAACTACGAAAACCATATTACAATTTGGTTGCCTAGAGAAAATTTTGTAAAAAACATAGCTTTCTACACAAATGCTTGCACATTATGTACCTATCATTTTAAGATACCTGGCGACATCAATGTAAGCATTGACATAATGACGCAAGATATAGGTAGGTACTAGAATATTCAAGATTTCTATTAACGATACACTTCAGCATACATGCGAGATGTCATTAATGTCTACGGAAGGCAACAGACATACCAGCTATTTTTACATGGGATTCCATAGACTTGGACGCTTCTTGTTTAGAAATATTTGATGTCATCTTGAGGAGTTCCGTATTGAAGCATCAAACCTACCTGCCAAATAATTGACGAAATATGGGATATCATAAAATATGCCCCCCATCGAACTAAATGATCCTATAAACCAGCTTCACAGACCGTAATTTGTGATGCTAACACGATTAATACGCAATAGAACAAGATTAAGAAACAAAATTTAAAGTAGCTCTTTATCACACGAAAATAATTAAATAATTTACGGTTACAGAACAATAATTATTTTAAAAAGCTGTATAACTAAATATATTATGTTATTAGGAATATTCTGTCTAAAGTAACAGCTAATCTTAGTCGAAAATGAGATCGTATTATTGATTGTTGAATTCGTTAGGTATGAAATAAAATTAGAGATTTCGTCTATTTTTTCACGATTAAAAAAGAATACCTCTATTTAGCTAAAAATGAAACGATTACAGTGGTAGATTAATTCACTTTACCAAGCATGTAAACTACTAATTTTGCAATAAATATCTTCTATATTTCTAGGTAGGTTTACTCGAAAATGTGGGGCTATTTTCATCAAAAATCCCGATACGAAATTGAAAAATTTGCCTATTTTTGTCGGTTTACAAAGTGATAGTGGAATATTGGTTTGATCAAAGAACAATAATTATTTTAAAAATGTTGTATAATTAACTAAATGTCGGTGTTATCAGGCAGGCAAGAAGTTATTTATCTGAATCTTATTTGTACCATTAGCGTTTATATACAAATGTTAGTGGTTTTCAAAAATTGATATCTCGGAAATTATTAGGTTTAGACTTATAATACGCTTATTAAAAAATAATGACTACTTTATGCAAAATTCAAAAATATTATAAGATGTAGGGTATCCCAGTAACTTAACCAAAGATTTTCGGTCTTCGTAAAGCTTTACACGTTTCTTCAGCGTACCAAACATTCACTTTTTTTAAATATTGACATCGGGTTAGGATTCTGAACATAGGATTAACATCACTCCAATAGTGAACATGTTGCGTTGTCACAGTTCCATTCGTTGAAAAGTAAACAAAACCGTTTGAGCTACGTGGGGAATAAATAAAGTTGGCTTGTTGAAAAATTTTAATATTTATTAAGGTAAAAGACTATAAATATATCGATACAACACTTTGGCATTTCTAATACTACAAACATGAATATCTAAAATGTGATATTTACAACCGTCAACTCTCTCTCCCTTCTCTAATTTTGGTACACCAATGCTGTCTTCTAAGTTTATAATATATGGCGTCCTGCAGTTTAATTCCGAAAATGTTTTAACTAAAAATTCCTCTTTAACACATCCTTTAACGTAAATAATGTCTGCGTCTATCAGATTGTTGGATATGATATTATGTAGTTCCTTGTAATCGGTATCACCATAATTATAAAGGATACCATGATGATTTCCAAATAGATATTTGACTTGTTTCTTGCAAGCCTTACTTAAGGTGTCGAATGGTCTAACTGGTTTAAAAAAGTAACTTTTCATACTATTCCCATCATAAATAGCCAATTCTTTCGCGCAAAATTCAGGTATGTTAAATCCTTGAATATCGACTACAACGAACTTCATTGTCTGAAGACTCAAATCAAACAAGTATATTTTCATATTTTTATCGCTCTTAAGTTCGATTTCAAAAGCACACCCCCACTTTTCGATAATGTCACAGTCTTAGCACATAGATCTTATATTTTTATTTACGATCAATTCATCTTTATTCGCCAATCATCTCAAACGAGTCTGCTTTTGAAAGTAATATAGCCTTAGTATTCAGAAAATATTAATGATATCGGAGCCTAAAACATCCTTGACACTAAAAAATCATTGTGTTTCCTAACAAAACCCATCATCTTGTCTATTTAGCTTGCTTTCCTATTGTTTAGCAGGTTAAATAAAATTATTATTTCGCTCTTTTTGTCTGTACTGAATCGTTAGGGGAATACGTTTCTAGTTCTATAAGAGAGACAGTTAAAATTTATGTAAGCAATCAAAAATCCTACACTATGAGCTACTTAGTTAAAATTTCATATTTCCTTCCTGGGTCAGGCAAAATTTGTGATGTGTCGGACAAAATTTATAAAAATACAAAAAAAAAATGCTGGATGCATTTTTAGCGTGACTTTCTATTTAATACCATCTTATTTCAAGGTATAATTCGGTTGTCAAAATGAGAATAAAATAATTTTCCCATGGTTTATGTCATCTTAAAAAAGTCAAAAGGTTATATTCTGTAGAGGGTCAGATACATTTAAATTTAAATATTTTCTCCAAGAAGAATTTTAAGATAGTATTATAGTAAATAAAAATTCTATACCTCCAATATTTCATGGAAACATATCGTGTTCTAGCGACATAACCCAAAAGTACCTCTATTCAGAAACGCATCGTACTTTTCTTGTCAATAATTGTCTCATTATCCCATCCATTACATTATTATAATCTTAAAGCACCTGTTACCAGCATTATCTGTTTTTATGGTTTTCATAAAACATAGCGATTACCAATGAAAATTAAACGAAAACTTAATAAATAACTTTTTTTTTTCAACTGAAATAGACTGATTTTCGATGGAAAAATGTTACTTTTAACTAAAAATGAATATAAGACATATACGCAATGATATTTAGAATAAATCAATCTTTTCTAAAATTACTATGAAATATTCACAAAATCGTTTCGTTATAACCAAAGTAGCAAGGCTTGCAGATTTCGTATAGAGTTCAAACGCGATACTGAGATGATCTTTTTTTTTTTTATATTTTTGTAGGATAATGCACCACTACGTTGTAAGTACTTGAGAGAGGACTTTCTTGAAAAATCCTCAAATTTCTCTGCAATTTTGTTCCTTCTAGAGTTAAATTCACACAGAAAACCCCGTATTCTTATCTTTCAGGTTGGTATATTAAAAAGGGCTTATTAGTATGGTTTAGAAAACAAGCAATATTAATTAACGGATGTTTTTTCGTCGTATGAAGAGTTGAAAAATTTTTTTTTTTCCACTCCAATGGTTACGATGCAGAGAGTCGGGTTTCATCATAATCTTTCAGGGTAGCTCAGGTTTGATTGCATGTAGAGAGTCGGGTTTCATCATAATCTTTCAGGGTAGCTCAGGTTTGATTACATGTACTAAGGTTAGTGCTCCTTGCAATCGGTTTGACGCGCCCCCCTCAGGTTTGTTCAGGTTTCTCAAACGTTTGAGAAACCTGAACAAACCTGAGGGGGGCGCGTCAAACCTGAAACCGATTGCAAGGAGCACTAACCTTAGTACATGTAATCAAACCTGAGCTACCCTGAAAGATTATGATGAAACCCGACTCTCTACATGCAATCAAACCTGAGCTACCCTGAAAGATTATGATGAAACCCGACTCTCTGCATCGTAACCATTGGAGTGGAAAAAAAAAAATTTTTCAACTCTTCATACGACGAAAAAACATCCGTTAATTAATATTGCTTGTTTTCTAAACCATACTAATAAGCCCTTTTTAATATACCAACCTGAAAGATAAGAATACGGGGTTTTCTGTGTGAATTTAACTCTAGAAGGAACAAAATTGCAGAGAAATTTGAGGATTTTTCAAGAAAGTCCTCTCTCAAGTACTTACAACGTAGTGGTGCATTATCCTACAAAAATATAAAAAAAAAAAAGATCATCTCAGTATCGCGTTTGAACTCTATACGAAATCTGCAAGCCTTGCTACTTTGGTTATAACGAAACGATTTTGTGAATATTTCATAGTAATTTTAGAAAAGATTGATTTATTCTAAATATCATTGCGTATATGTCTTATATTCATTTTTAGTTAAAAGTAACATTTTTCCATCGAAAATCAGTCTATTTCAGTTGAAAAAAAAAAGTTATTTATTAAGTTTTCGTTTAATTTTCATTGGTAATCGCTATGTTTTATGAAAACCATAAAAACAGATAATGCTGGTAACAGGTGCTTTAAGATTATAATAATGTAATGGATGGGATAATGAGACAATTATTGACAAGAAAAGTACGATGCGTTTCTGAATAGAGGTACTTTTGGGTTATGTCGCTAGAACACGATATGTTTCCATGAAATATTGGAGGTATAGAATTTTTATTTACTATAATACTATCTTAAAATTCTTCTTGGAGAAAATATTTAAATTTAAATGTATCTGACCCTCTACAGAATATAACCTTTTGACTTTTTTAAGATGACATAAACCATGGGAAAATTATTTTATTCTCATTTTGACAACCGAATTATACCTTGAAATAAGATGGTATTAAATAGAAAGTCACGCTAAAAATGCATCCAGCATTTTTTTTTTGTATTTTTATAAATTTTGTCCGACACATCACAAATTTTGCCTGACCCAGGAAGGAAATATGAAATTTTAACTCAGTAGCTCATAGTGTAGGATTTTTGATTGCTTACATAAATTTTAACTGTCTCTCTTATAGAACTAGAAACGTATTCCCCTAACGATTCAGTACAGACAAAAAGAGCGAAATAATAATTTTATTTAACCTGCTAAACAATAGGAAAGCAAGCTAAATAGACAAGATGATGGGTTTTGTTAGGAAACACAATGATTTTTTAGTGTCAAGGATGTTTTAGGCTCCGATATCATTAATATTTTCTGAATACTAAGGCTATATTACTTTCAAAAGCAGACTCGTTTGAGATGATTGGCGAATAAAGATGAATTGATCGTAAATAAAAATATAAGATCTATGTGCTAAGACTGTGAAATTATCGAAAAGTGGGGGTGTGCTTTTGAAATCGAACTTAAGAGCGATAAAAATATGAAAATATACTTGTTTGATTTGAGTCTTCAGACAATGAAGTTCGTTGTAGTCGATATTCAAGGATTTAACATACCTGAATTTTGCGCGAAAGAATTGGCTATTTATGATGGGAATAGTATGAAAAGTTACTTTTTTAAACCAGTTAGACCATTCGACACCTTAAGTAAGGCTTGCAAGAAACAAGTCAAATATCTATTTGGAAATCATCATGGTATCCTTTATAATTATGGTGATACCGATTACAAGGAACTACATAATATCATATCCAACAATCTGATAGACGCAGACATTATTTACGTTAAAGGATGTGTTAAAGAGGAATTTTTAGTTAAAACATTTTCGGAATTAAACTGCAGGACGCCATATATTATAAACTTAGAAGACAGCATTGGTGTACCAAAATTAGAGAAGGGAGAGAGAGTTGACGGTTGTAAATATCACATTTTAGATATTCATGTTTGTAGTATTAGAAATGCCAAAGTGTTGTATCGATATATTTATAGTCTTTTACCTTAATAAATATTAAAATTTTTCAACAAGCCAACTTTATTTATTCCCCACGTAGCTCAAACGGTTTTGTTTACTTTTCAACGAATGGAACTGTGACAACGCAACATGTTCACTATTGGAGTGATGTTAATCCTATGTTCAGAATCCTAACCCGATGTCAATATTTAAAAAAAGTGAATGTTTGGTACGCTGAAGAAACGTGTAAAGCTTTACGAAGACCGAAAATCTTTGGTTAAGTTACTGGGATACCCTACATCTTATAATATTTTTGAATTTTGCATAAAGTAGTCATTATTTTTTAATAAGCGTATTATAAGTCTAAACCTAATAATTTCCGAGATATCAATTTTTGAAAACCACTAACATTTGTATATAAACGCTAATGGTACAAATAAGATTCAGATAAATAACTTCTTGCCTGCCTGATAACACCGACATTTAGTTAATTATACAACATTTTTAAAATAATTATTGTTCTTTGATCAAACCAATATTCCACTATCACTTTGTAAACCGACAAAAATAGGCAAATTTTTCAATTTCGTATCGGGATTTTTGATGAAAATAGCCCCACATTTTCGAGTAAACCTACCTAGAAATATAGAAGATATTTATTGCAAAATTAGTAGTTTACATGCTTGGTAAAGTGAATTAATCTACCACTGTAATCGTTTCATTTTTAGCTAAATAGAGGTATTCTTTTTTAATCGTGAAAAAATAGACGAAATCTCTAATTTTATTTCATACCTAACGAATTCAACAATCAATAATACGATCTCATTTTCGACTAAGATTAGCTGTTACTTTAGACAGAATATTCCTAATAACATAATATATTTAGTTATACAGCTTTTTAAAATAATTATTGTTCTGTAACCGTAAATTATTTAATTATTTTCGTGTGATAAAGAGCTACTTTAAATTTTGTTTCTTAATCTTGTTCTATTGCGTATTAATCGTGTTAGCATCACAAATTACGGTCTGTGAAGCTGGTTTATAGGATCATTTAGTTCGATGGGGGGCATATTTTATGATATCCCATATTTCGTCAATTATTTGGCAGGTAGGTTTGATGCTTCAATACGGAACTCCTCAAGATGACATCAAATATTTCTAAACAAGAAGCGTCCAAGTCTATGGAATCCCATGTAAAAATAGCTGGTATGTCTGTTGCCTTCCGTAGACATTAATGACATCTCGCATGTATGCTGAAGTGTATCGTTAATAGAAATCTTGAATATTCTAGTACCTACCTATATCTTGCGTCATTATGTCAATGCTTACATTGATGTCGCCAGGTATCTTAAAATGATAGGTACATAATGTGCAAGCATTTGTGTAGAAAGCTATGTTTTTTACAAAATTTTCTCTAGGCAACCAAATTGTAATATGGTTTTCGTAGTTCCAGTATATGTCTGGCTGCTTTAGCCTAAATAAATTAAAGTGTATTTGTAAGCAAATTAATCCTTAAAATTTATTATATCGTCTGATATAGACACTGTTTCAACTACGCGTTTTGGTAAAAAATAATTGGAAAGTAAAATTACTAAAGCACTAACAATAAATGGGGCGTGGATAAACTGGTGGATCTAAGCTCTAAAAATATACGCCTCTTATGATAAATGTTAAAAAATTGTACCGTTGCCAACGTCAAATTAAAAATCAGGATTTGGCAAGCAGGACTCAACCCTCTCATTAATGTTTGATCTTCGGTATACCGAGTTTTATAAGTATTTTTAACACTCATCTGGAAATAAATGGATGCAAAAACCTCCTTTTTCCATTTTTTCAAGCCATTAAACAACAAAATTGTCATTTTTTGAAGAAACCTTGCATACATAGGTATTAGCGAGCGAATTTCGACTATTGTAGATATTTAATATTAGAAAATCAATATAGAGGTAAATCGAAAAGTGTATTTTTACGACGGCTTAAGAGGTAGTTTATGGTGATGTACATATTAGAGTTCATTTTAAAATGAACGATAATCTCCTAAACACAGACTTTTGACAATAGAACGAAATAAAAATATAGTTTGATGTGATAAGGCTATGCAGCTGCTCTTTATGGAATTTCATGTGAGCCTAGACTTTATGGATTTTTGTTATTTTTTTTTTATCAGTAAAGTCATCCTATAGATATTGTTTGTTAATCCATTAAAATAGACAAAATCTTTGAATTTGTATATGATTATCCGCTGAAATACCCTTAATCTGCAGGGTACCTAACTCTACGGAGATATTTATTGCAAAGGGCGGCTTTTTCAGTTTTGAAAGTATTCAACATTTGCGAAATTCATCTAAATATATACTACGCTATACTTTAATCAAACTCACAATAGAGGGAAAGCGACAGACGAGTTTTAAACTAATGTGGTTTAAAGGATATTTTGTGTTGTAAATATTAGAGTTCATTTTAAAAGAAACTATAATCTCGTGACCGACAAAAAAAGTATCCATTTTGATACATCATTTCCCCTATTTTAACGTTAAAATAGTAAATTATGTTATAAGCTCGAAAAATGTAGTATTTCAGACGTAATGCGGTCGCTAACCTAAATAGCCCGAAAAACATTTTTCGTCCATATGTCATAAGTTATTTTTTATTCGATCTTGTTTTTAATGCGATTGAGAGTTGTAAAATAATGTAGAAATGAAGTGAACCTATACATTTCATCTTGCACGCTAATTTTTTGGTCTTAATGTTTGTTAGTTAACGATGAAATCTGTAATAGCGTCCGAAAAAAAAAATTTTTTTTTGACTAACATAAAAAGTGTTGTCTAGCTAGCAGGGCAATAATCAATACTTTATTGAGAAGGTTAGCTCTTCGTCTAAATATCTAATCTATAAATCGTCATTTTTTCCAACACAATCGGTTAAAAAGCATACAATTGTATGTGAACGTTTGTACAAAAACCATCGTGTTAAATCAGTTCTTATACCTGACTGACAACGCCGATCTTTAGCTTTTTTTTACTTTGTAAAATAAAAAGATTAGTTCTTACTATCAAAGAAATTAAATATGCAAGAGAAATAGGTCGAAAAGATTAATAATAATTTATTTATTCCTAAGTTATAAATCTTAACTACATCACTTTCTAAACCAAGAAAATAGATAATCTTCCTGCATTATTCCGTACTTAGATTTATTTTTCATGAAAATAGTCGAATCTATGATTTTCGTTCAAATCCATAAGGGACGCTTGTTTTGTATAGATGATTTATGATCTTATTTTCAACTAAAATACTAGTATAAAAAAGTATTTCTTCCGATAAACGTGGAAGGAATAGACATTTAAACAGTTAGCCATAACATACGCATACTGACTTGCATTATTTTCATGGATTGAATGGCTACATCTTTGTGTGTGAAGTGAATTTCTTTTTAAAAAATTACAATGCGCTCAATTATGAATTTTCTAACATAACTTTTATGGATAGTGGAGTCGGATATTGGAAGAAAATATTATCATAACGACAACTCGATTATTGATATAATTATTATGGTTTCACAGAAGTTTCTACAGAGTCAGCCATGCTGTAGCAGAGACTGTTGTAGGTCGTATTTTTTAAAAAAAACCTAACAATACCTTTACTTTATATTGATAGACATATTCTATTAGAACATTTTTCTAAAATTTAGAGCCTTTGGAAATGTGATAATGCTATGAGCATCAAATATATTCAAAATATCAAAAATCCTTTGGTAGTTAGTTATTGCGGTATATTTTAATAGAGGCATAATTTATATTGTACTCCTAAATTTACGGCATATCACTTTGTTTATGTTATTATATTCACAGAGACTATTAATCTAACCAACTTTTATTTACGAAAAATTAAAAACTGAAATACTCTATTTTATTGCCGATTGTTCGCAAAGACACTTGGAGTTGTTATTTTACTTTTTCTACCTCTTTTTCCCCGGTTGCGGAGAAATATGTTAGGGGAAGTTTGGGTATCCTCAGACGGTTATATGCAATGATTCAAGCTTCTAAAAAAGTACTAAGGCAAGTAATTATCAATTTGAATTTATGTATGTCGAAGGTAATGTGTTACTCATAAATATACATGATGAAAACATTTATTGTTCGATTGCATGTAATTTTTAAGAGTCTAGAAATAAGCAAATAATGTTCTTTAACGTTTCTTTATAAACATCTCGAGTTACCTGTCCTTCCCCTGCATCATAGAAGGGTATTTGCCGGCAAAGTTTGACCATTTTTTATGATTCGAGAGTTGGGTATTCTCTACAGATGTAAACTGACGTCATTCGAGTAGTCCGAGCTTGTTAGATTTTAGCTTATATTCTTATTATGTGATTTTAAAATTATGTATGCGTTTGTTTAATTCATTGTAAAGGATTTGTTATTATGCTAATTTCAAAAGTTAAATGTTGATGAGAATATTGAATTTTTTTATTAAAATATCTAAAGTAAATATCTAATTGTTTTTTTTTTTAGCGCTAATTGGGATTTTAATTAACTACCTCAGAGTCGGTATACACTATATTTTGCAGCGCAATTGCTTTCACACCCAGTAATGTATTATGATTTTTTTGGATGGTCGTTATATTGTGAGTTTCTTAAGTTAGCCAGATTAATAATAAATTAAAAAACCAACGTGATTTGCTTATTGTTGCCATTGAGAATTAGGGTTGTAAAATATTTAACAACCCTATATTTTTATGCTCGTGTTGAAAATAAGTTAAGATTGCTACTTTGATGCCTACGCCTAATATTCATAATTTTATTGGGGGTTCTACCTGATGACAAATACAGCTTATGATACCTATCTAGTGGGTATTTTCAGTTTAAGGGCCGAATAATATAGAGTTATTGTGCATACATCATCGCAAACAAAAGGTAGCTTTTTATATTATTTCGTATTTACAATCCATTTAACTACAATTTTACACTGTGAATTAATTTTTTTTACTTTTTTCCTGAAATTGTAGCCTATTTACTTATATTATGATATTATCCGAAATTTTTATAAAAGCATTATGAGGGCTTTTACCTGATGGCGAACACAAGTTGTATAGTACCTATACCTGCTTGGTATTTTATACGTATTTAAGTTTTATTTACTTTTTATTACTCTGTTCTCATTACAAGATAGTCCTATAATTTATCCATTTCCAGTACAAAGAAATCTCTAGTTAATGGTTCTAGATGGTAATTATTTTATTGTATTTTATATAAGTGGTGCAAAAATTGGAATCAATTATTAGATATGCTACTGAATTTTAATGAGGGTCCTTCGGAATAATAAATAAAGGTTTATGTCCCTTTCTTTTTAAATCGAGTCGGCAGAGGGTTTGAGAGGGTTATTTAGGTATAAATAATTATTGCGGGGTGACAAATGTGCCGCCTTAATATACTTATCTTGTTAGACCATATAAATTAGGGTTTTATTTCGCTTTACTACCCACCAGCGGCGTTTCACTAAGATAGAAAATATAAATAATGTTTTTTACTATACCGCTTTAACAGCGGCGTTTCAACTAAGGGAAAATAATAAAAAGTCTGGTTTAAGGATGGCTCAGGTCGGATCGTAAAAAGTTGGGTTTAAGGATGGCTTATAAAAATTGGGATTTAATTATCCCGCTTTAGCAGCGGCGTTTCACTAAGGTTAAATCATAAAAAGTCTGGTTTAAGGATGACTCAGGTCGCATCGTAAAAAGTTGGGTTTAAGGATGGCTTATAAAAATTGGGATTTAATTATCCCGCTTTAGCAGCGGCGTTTCACTAAGGTTAAATCATAAAAAGTCGGGTTTTATCTCGGGTCAGATCATAAATATTCAGGTTCAAGTTAGGGTTAGATAAGAAGCCGCCTCATGAAAGCATCCGGGTTAGGTTGTAAAAAGTCGGGTTTTATCTCGGGTCAGTTCATAAATATTCAGGTTCAAGTTAGGGTTAGATAAGAAGCCGCCTCATGAAAGCATCCGGGTTAGGTCGTAAAAAGTCGGGTTTAATTTCGGGTTATTTTGTAAACAGCACCACCGAACCACCCGGGTTAGGTTATAAAACGCACCACCGAACCACCCGGGTTAGATCATAAAACGCACCACCGAACCACTTGGGTTAGATCGTAAAACGCACCACCTGCACCACCTGGGTTAGTTGCACCACCAGCACCACCAGCACCACCTGATCTCGTTCTGTCCGTTTCTCTCTACTGAGATCATATAACCCCATCATATTTGCAATTTGGTTGGTTCAAAATGGAAAAAAAACGTAATGTTTATTTTCTCTGTTTTTTACAAAGAATTATCAATTCCCATACACCAACCTATTTCTACGAAAAACTAATTTTTGCCGATGGTGTATTTGTTACACCGAGAAGGGTACCAATTTTACTTCATATACCACCACATTTCACCTCTGCTTTCAGAGGTTCTTTTCCCTATCATTCTTGTTTTTTATTTAACACCTTACCAAACTATTAAAAATCAATTAATAGAGAGTTACTGATAGTGTTCCAATATCCCTATCCTCAAGTTCTAGGTAGACTTAATTATTTTTAATTTCACATAATTTGTTTGATAGACTAATAGAGTAAAACTTCTCATTTCGGCCACCCGTTAAAAACGGTCACCCCTCTGAACGGTCAGTTTTGGCTTCTTAAAATAAATCTTATAGCATTTTTAATAATAAAAGACCCCTTGAATACCGAAACACTTCTAAAACGGCCACGGTCACATGAATCCGTAACTTTTAAGAAAATTACCTTGAATTTTTACCCTTAATTGCGGTCGTCTCGACCCTTCTGGGAATGTTTGCATCCAGTCGGTACTTTATTACTGGTACTATTGGAAATACCGGAGAATGATAAAACCTAATTATGTAAATGGGTTTTTAAGTACGTACAAATATAATTTGTTAAATCTTAAGATGTTTTCATAAAAGGTAAAATTTTATTCAGTTGCATTTTAACAGCACAATAGTCGATCATGTCTCTAAAACGTAAACGTTTATCTTTCAAACAAAAGTTCGAAATCATCTCGGATAGTGAAAAATATGGTATCAGTGCTCGAAAGATAGCGGAAAAGTTTGGTGTTGGAAGAACGCAATTAAATGATATTCTAAAAAGTAAAATTGAACTGAAAAAACTTTATGAAGAAGGAGGAGTTAATGCAGATCAAAAACGGAAGTTTCCAAAAACAGACGGACTTGCGATTGACCAAATGGTTTATGAATGGTTTTGCAAAGCAAGAAACAAAAACATTCCAATATCCGGACCACTACTAAAGGAAAAAGCTCTGGAAGTGTCAGAAAATTTGAAAAATTGTGATTTTAAGGCATCAAATGGCTGGTTAGATAGATTCTGCAAAAGACATGACATCAATTTTAAAACAATTTCTGGTGAGTCTGCTGATGTGGATGAAGTGAGTGTTCAAGATTGGTTCACTAAGTTAAAATTAATTATCAAGGATTATGATGATAAAGATATTTTTAATGCAGACGAAACAGGCCTTTATTATCTCGCAATGCCAAACAAAACTTTTGCCTTAAAGAGTGACAAATGTGCTGGAAGAAAATCAGCTAAGCAACGAGTGACAATTCTTTTTTGCAGTAGCATGGATGGTGAGAAGGATACCCCATTAGTTATAGGCAAAAGCAAAAATCCGCGATGTTTCAAAGGAGCACATGTAGACAAATTACCATTAGAATGGGTCTCCAATAAAAAAGCTTGGATGGCAACAGAGATAATGATTTCCTGGCTAAAAAAATTTGACACCAAAATGAAAAAACAAAAAAGAAAAGTACTTTTATTTTTGGATAACGCAAGTTCTCACCCGAAAATACAACTGGAAAATGTTCGAATTGTTTTTCTGCCTCCAAACACTACATCTTACTGCCAGCCATTAGATCAAGGCATCATACAAAATTTTAAAATGATATACAGAAAATATTTGATACAAATACTTTTAACTTTTACTAACACCGCTACCGAGGATGCGTTTGAAAAAGCAGAAAAGACCATAAATTTGTCAAGTGCTATGGTATGGATTGTTGCAGCATGGAAAAATGTTTCATCTAAAACGATTAAAAAATGTTTCCAAAAAGCTGGATTTATAGAAACTCTCCAAGAGAATGAGATTTTTGAAGAAGAAGACGATATTCCACTAAGTCAGTTGTTTTCCGGTATCCCAGGAAATCCAAACCTGGAAAATTATCTTCAAATCGACTCAAACATTTCAACGGAAAATCCCAGTATGGAGATGCAGGAAATAATTCAGGAGTTTACCAGCCAATCTGAAACTACCGAAAATGAAGACTGTGAAAGTAAAGAAAACCAGGAGGTTTTTAGTTCGTCTTTAAAAAGCATGAGTGAAGTTTGTGAAAAAATAAGAGACGTACAAAATTTTTTATTAGGCAAAGAAAATGGCAATTTGGCCATTGATATTTCAAATATCCTAATGAAATGTGAAAATGAAGCAGCAAAAATTAAAATTAAAAATATGAAACAGACTTCCATTGAATCTTTTTTTCACAAAGCATAATTTTTTTTCGTATGTAGTGCACATTTTTAAACATTATTATGTATACATATTATGTAGGAGGTATGAAATAAATAGTTATGTCTTATATATTTACAGTTCATATTACATAATAACGTATGTGTTTGTAATTAGCCTTTTATTAATTAATGAAGTTGAATTTTATTCACATGACACAAATGTTATATGTAGATATGTAATTTATTTTTTTCCTTCCCCTCAAAAACGGTCACCCCTTCAAACAGTCAATTTGTAATGAAATTTTTAGTGGCCGCTATTGAGAAGTTTTACTGTATTAATCAGATTAATATAAATTATTTAGTTATTTTCAATAATATTGTATATTTTTTTATTACTTTTGTAAGATATTTCAGGTTGGGCCTAAGCAGCCTGTGGCTGAGCCCCGCTCTAATAAAGACTTTTTGAATTTGAATACTGAAAAACACACACTTTTAATACTGTACAATTTAAGCTAAACTTAACAAGGTTTGCTTACATTTTCAAGTCTGACTTGCATGTGCTGATAAATACGAGACTCGACGCGGATAAAATTAATCTCAAAAGAATTTTAAGATATTCATGAAATTTACCTTGTCTTAAGTAAATGGATAGTTTAGATAGCATTCCCTGGCTATTTAGTAGAGAGACGGCAAAGAAATGGTGGAAATAATTTATTTAACGCCAGCTAAGAGATACCGTAGAAATTGAAAATATGTGTAAATTTAAAAGCATTTGGAACTGAGACAGACAAAGTAATGTAGCGAGTTCTAACAAATGGCATTTTTCGAAATAAAAAATGAAGCAGACATGATGTCAATACTTTAGGCAATTATTAATTCTTCTTTCTGATTCAACACTAAAAACTTTTATGCAGGGAGGTACTTGTTTTCATTATAATTATTGTAAAATGTATAATCGAGTTTGGCAAGCTGGGCTCAAATAACTACACCCAAGACCAACAAGCATATAATTTCGTGACGTCAAGAAGAGCTCCCCGTCGTATTTTATGCCACTTCATAATAAACTACTGCGAAGGCATTAATTTCTAATTTATGGACTATACTATTTTGGAGAGGAACTTTGGGGATTCCGCTGCAGTAAGTAGTGTCAAAGGCCGACCGACAAAACCCAAAGTTTTGGTGCAAAACAGTAAATTTGGATTCTTGTTGCTTGGAATGGTTTTTGAATTTGAATGATTAGTTCAGAGTTAGGGTAATATTAAAAGTCACTTTGTTTAAATCAACGAAAATACATTGTAAAATCTTTT
The DNA here is from genome assembly GCA_963920685.1 of Polydrusus tereticollis. Taxonomy (NCBI): domain Eukaryota; kingdom Metazoa; phylum Arthropoda; class Insecta; order Coleoptera; family Curculionidae; genus Polydrusus; species Polydrusus tereticollis. The sequence continues at coordinate 119,632,379 of OY987329.1, forward strand.
CAGATATCTCAATTTTTTTTCCGAGGGTTCGTCGCATGTTTGGCCAGGTGTGGCCTATTGTACTCATCCCAAATTTAATATAAGTATACCATTTTAAATTTTTTTTTAATTGCACGGGAAATTAAGCTACTGTGAATAAAATTGGGGTTTCAGCTTAAAATATCTATTTATTAAAGGAATCACTGTGTTTCCGTAGCGGTTGAAAATAAAAAAATCGGATCGTGAAATGAAATTTACTCGCGTTTGATGAAGGTTGCCATTTAAAAAAAATTAAAATGAATTATCTGAACCTATATATTTTTTGACAATAAATTTGGCTTCCTTGCGGAAAATCATCGAGAAATGTTTGATTTGGTTTTTATTATAGTCAGCAGGGGAATCACCAATCGGGTGACACACATAAAAATGTCCCTGTACAGCTGGATAACGTGCAGGTGCTTCTTAACGGCCATGTGTTCTCTCACAATTCCTGTGGTAATTCTCAAATGATTTCTGGTGATCAGAAGTCTCGTTAATTTCGGGTCTGGGGCCCCAATGAAGGATTTGCTATGGTTTAATCCCTGTTTGTTGTTCCAGTGGATTTTGTGTTCATTCCTTGTCCATCGTTTTATGATATCTCGTACTGTACACCTTGTGACTCCGAGTGCCGGTTCTGGATGTCTTGCCGACCTTTTTCTTGCAAGTTCGTCAGCCTTTTCATTTTATGTAATACCGTCATACTTCATAACCTGGTACCAATTGCAGTATTACTTTGATGGCTTTTGCCGGTTGGCATTCCCATACCAGTCTTGAGGTCACCTTGTTGCATGCTACAATTTTTTTATGATTTAGGAACAAACATTGCAGGAAAATTTCTTTATAGTACTGCGCGATCTTATCTCTATCTTATCTTTATAGAGATTGTATTCTTTGGGGATCACAATCTCAGGAAGGTCGTTCTAGAGTGATGACGTTCTCCAGATGTCCAGATGAAGGAATTTTTAAGCAGGGTCTTATGAGGAACACCAAGGTGCCATTAACGTGTCTTCGATGTTCTAGGCTTTTAGTTTCAGCCCGATCAAGCCCTTCGACATGGAAACCAGACTATGTAAACGATATTTCAGCGATGATGAAATTAATTGCATCAAAGTTGTTGTCGAGGTATATAATATGTAGAAGTTTTTATTTCGAAAAAAAGCCCAAGCGTATGTCAAGAGATATGACCACCAAATCGAATCCACGACACTTCATCACTCGACTGTTCACCACACGACATCTCATTACGGGCACTTCATCACGGCGACATCCTATCACTACGACACTTCATCACATCCTATTTCATCGCTACGCCAATTCACCACACACAATTTCATCACATCTGGACAAACTTTAAAAGTCCCATAGGCTAACCAGCAGGTTTTTCTATCTAAAAATTTCAGCAAATCGTTTTTCCCCAATATAATTATTCTATCATTGTATTCCCTGCCAGAATCAAAAATAACGTATGGTGAATACATTTGTGGTATATCAAATTTCATATCTCTGGGAACTGGAGTGGAGTTCTCACCTTTTTTACTTCTTGGCAAAGTGCGAGCTAAAGTAGTTTTCTTTGGTAGACAAACCTTAGCACCATCTGAGAGGTTCTCGACAATTTCAGCCATAGCTCGCTTTCATTTCTGCAATGGCTTTGCTAGCCAGTGGTTGAAAAGGTGTAACACCATGCGTGTGATCTAGAGGATGTTTAACAATTATATTCCCTCTTGTATGAACAATTGACTTGCATTTTGCTGTTTGATGCTTCCCCTGCATCGCCAGTGGGTAGTATTTTCAGATGTCACTCGATGTTTAATATATTCATGGGACTGGAAAATCAATGTCGAAACTCCCCGAGAAGTTGATCCAAAAGAAAACATTCCCTCTTCCATCTTCTCAAATTACAGTAAATGAAGGTAAGTGTAATACTGAAGAAATTATCGATTTCGAGTTATATTTATATGAAACACACAACACATAAATCCACTAAATAATCCCTCATTAAGAAAATATTCAAAGAAATTATAAAAAACCCAATTTTACCTGCTGGCCTCACAATACCTGGACACAGATTATTTACTAATCACCTGGATAAATCCATCATTAATATTTTCACTAAAATTGAGGTCTTAAAATCCTAATTACTTTTGGTGGTTTTATTTAATAATGTTTCTCAGAACAGTGTCATATTTGTTTTGATTTATGTATAACATTTCCTCTATTTTGTTTGTAATTGCAATTTTTGTCACGGAAATAATACTTTAATAAATAAGAAATAAATAAATGCTAGGTTATTCTATACTACTTTTCGAATTAATGTGATGAAATTGTGTGTGGTGAATTAGCGTAGTGATGAAATGGGATGTGATGAAGTGTCGTTGTGATACGATGTCGCCGTGATGAAGTGTCCGTGATGAGATGTCGTGTTATGAACTGTCGAGTGATGGAGTGTCGGGGAACGACCAAATCGACGCCCAATAAACTAATTGATGAATCCAAGGGAATCGACTATTGCTCCATGGCTATATCTGGTCCTTTCACATTAGCTCTTCTAGAAAAAACTGTCGCCTAGGGTTTTTGCATTAAATGTTACTTATTTAATGACAAATATAGGGTTATAATAAGATATGAGACTTTTTGCTGCCTGTAGAGATATTCACCGGCAGCCGATGTCTGAGCAAGTAAAAGATGAAACTAGTGTGCTGTCGTCAGCAAAGCTTTAGATTTTGTTTTTATTTTTCTCTGAGAGGTCGTTAATGTATAAACATTATTACTAAATATGTTCAATTCCTTAAAACTACTAAATAAAAGGGAAAATAGTTTCAAGGGGTCAGTTTAGGTTAGTTCATGTTAGTTCTTCTCATATTAGAAGAAATTTAAGATTCACTTTGGTTTTTATTGGCATGGTAGTTACAATCATTTCGCCAGATATGGCGAGATTCATAATTTATATATTATTTACTTATATTTCTGCTATTTCTATATTTTGCACACAATTTTTTAAAATTTATAAAATTATCAAATAATTTAATTTTGTATTTTTCCATACACAATCATAGTTTCTTTATGAATTTGAGATAAGATAAATACCTTGGAAATTTATTTACAATAATATTAATTATTATATAATTAATTCCTAATTATCTTCTTAGTCCTTTACACGTACAGGGTGGTCCATGTACGATGACCCTGTACCTTTTCTCGGAAACGGTAAGAGTTATGAAAAAAAGTGCATAAGAAAAATTAATTGATTGTAAATAAATTTTCATTTAATTATATCTTTATGAATAGAGGGTAATTCGTTTGGCTGAAAAAATATAAACCCAATCAACCTATTCTCCAATATTTCCAGCCCAAACATTACTTTTTTTCGGGCCACCGGGTATCTACTTCCCTCGTGCAATGGGGATGCATATCTGGCCAATGACTGCAATTTTGCCGACTAACATGGTCATTATCTTCATCAGAAATAATATATTTTTTCAGTCTACGACATTTCTGTCAATTAAATCCATCATTTCCTCACAAAACTGCAGTCCCTTATCTGGATCATCTTTTTCCAATTCCTGTACAAGCTGTATAAGAATAATATGTTCAGTACAGAGGTCTGACATACATCATCTTCTCTTCCTAGCTGTCTTGTGGCAATAAATGGATGATTCTCTTCAATTGTTAAGAGTACATCTAATTTCGTAGTATCATCCAGTGCACATTGCCTCTTAGTACATGTCCTTTTTCTCAAAACGTTTTCTCAATATTACTTATTGTACTTTGAGTTATAGGGGGCAAGTCTAGACGTTTTTTCCTTAATAGTCTAGCTACTTCCTGTTGTGTTCTAGATTTATCTCCGTATTCGACCATCATCAATATTTCAAAAAGGCGAGTTTCTGTTAAATTACGCATTTAAAGCCTGATCTTGTACACAATTTTGAAATACGTCAATGTTTAAGGGCAGTTAGGTACTTATTTCAACAACGAAACATACCTGATACATTCGTTATCTAGCCAAAAAAAGTAAAGGCATCTTGTTGCTCTAAAGGTTATTATTCAGAATGTGAGAAATGAATTTTATTTACGACTAGGTTGCTGCCAATAATTGAACGGACGACATCTTGAACGCCGTTTAAACTAAGTGTAATTAATTTTGTTAAAGATATTTTTTGCATAAATAACGGTTAAAGATGGAAAAGTTATATTCAGCAGCAATATAAAACTTTAGACATTCTTTAAAAATATGTCAAAAAAATACGGGGTTTCCATTAAAAAAAAAAACTTAGCCATGATAAATATTTTTTGGAAAATAATAGTTCACGTGTCCGAGCGACTTTTAGAAAAATCTACCAAAGTGGCAATACAGGTTCTTGTCTCGATATATACGTGTATGGTTCCTAAAGAATGCTGCTGTGCAAGCTATGCTATAAGTTTGAGTTTTGAGGGCCACTCACAGCTGCTTTTAGCTGAAACCTGTCACAACACCATCATATTCCTGTAGGTGAACAATGGAGCCAACACACAGTGCCAAAAATTACAGAAATTAATTAAACGTTATTTTAATGATGATGATAATGATATAAGTAATAATAAAAGGTATTTAACTGAAAATCCACTATAGTTAATTCAACATTTCATAAAACTGTAGACAGTTGATTTACCAAAACAGATAAAAATAGCAAAAGTACGAGTTTGGCTAGATTAAATTCTCATTATTACAGCGCAAAAGTTGCAACTCTTTCACATATCGCTTTATACATCTGTATAACTGAGGTTAACATATATCGTCGAATGTGTTGAAATATACTGTTAAAAATATAGTTGGGCAAAAAAGCTTATGGCTTTAATTAGAACACAAATAGACAATTACTTAGTTGTAGGTACGCAAGAAATTACATTTGGCTGTGTCCAATGCAAAAAAAAAATTCCTAGGTATTTGCAGTTAAATAAAAATGTACTTATCAGCAGGGTCCTCCTGACGGTGGGGTGTGTCTCAATCAGGATTAGGTGTGAAAAACCCAAAGATGAGAAAAGATTCCTCTATTTTTTTCACAAGGCTTAAGTCTGCGACCAGTGTGCCGAGTCTAATTTCATCGAATGACACAGATGACGGTTTTCCATCAATCTCAAAACCCACAGCAAAGGTCACAGAGAATAATCAGGATTTGAGCCAACACAACCTAAAATGAAGACCGGTATCGCGCAAGGACGTAGAATCACGGATGTGCGGTTCTACGTCAATCACAATTAAATAATTAGAACATACCTGAAAGTAGCGAATCGAAGATGTAAAAATATAATTTGTGTCAAAAAGTGTCCTGCACTGGTCAATGTACCTACTGATGACGCCACTAATGACATTTTTATATGTAAATATAACCTTTTATGAGCGTCACATCAGAATAAAGGTTAGCATTGGTTCAAATTCGTGGCATATTTTACTCAACTTTAAAAATTTATTTTAAAACCGTTTTAAGTGGTAAACAAAACAAGCTAACGGCGTTATTAAAGTTAGACATATCTCTTTCCAATAAAGTAAAAATAAATATTGTTTATAGGCTCATTTACGTTATGTTGTTATTAAATTTTTACCCCGGAGGATTCCCAAAAATAATATAAACAAAAGCCGTCGCCCGTCGCTTTTACGTTCTTCCCCGTTTCATCCCTCATTTTCGCCACCGCCGTATTTTGGGCCGCGATGACGTCATACCGGGGTTATTTTATCGATAAAGCACCCGCGGCGTGGCGGTGGCGGCAGACCGGCCAGGCTGCGATGGAATTTACCGCGATGCCTTGACGGAATGGAGCATTAATGCGATTTTTTTTTAGGGGAAGTGTAAAAAATGGAAATATGTGGGTTTAAATGATTTAGTTTACCGTTGGAAACAAAAAAAAATATTTTTTCGGCGTTTCAGAATAATCCATAGAATTCCTGTAAGAAATCGAATTTTTCGGAAAAAGCATTAACGCCTTATGTTAAGCGATATTAGTATCAAAATCCTGAAATATTGTATGGGTGAGTTTTGGTTTTGGATTCTTTACATTATTTTTAAAGCTTCAAAGATTATCTAAGAAAACCTGGCAATACACTTAATTTTCAAATATTTAACATAAACTATTTTCGTTGTTTAACTACACGGGAAAAAACCAAAAAAATTATAAAAGTAACTATATTTTATAGTTCTATATAGGACATCTCTATAGTTTATTGAGGAAGGTTATAAAATTTAGTATAAACAAGTTCATTTTTGAATAATAATAATAATAAATTCATTACAGTAAAAATTATTAAACAGATTTGCAAAAAATAAAATAATAAATGTTATGGTTTTTTCTGGCCTCTATTGTTTGTTACGATTGTAATAATAATTATATATTTGTAAAAACTACCAAGCTTTGGAAATTTTACTAATGGATATTGTAAATGTAATACTTTTTCGTAAATTCTGTTATTAGAAGTTGAATTTCTTACCACCAACTTTTGTTATACTGATTGAATATTTTAGTATATATTTGAAACTCCTTTAGTATTTCTATTTAAAGATTTTTGCAACATTTGTTATTTGCTCCACAGAGAATAATTAAATATATTTGATTAAAAAAAAATAGATAGAATTACAGTTTTCACTAAGAAAATTATCCAATACCTGATATAAAAAATATTATATCAGTTATTAGAATTCCGCATACGTATTTGGACAGCAGCGCGGCAGTTGGCTACTGTAACTAATCTCGCTTTGCTAAAATGTGGTTATAGTGGTAATAATTTACTTCTTATAGTAGTTATACCCTAAAATATTTATTCTTAGTAATTAGATTATTAGTAGCGGTTATCTGTTTTACACCTACAGTAGAGGTATTTTAATAACAGCTAGTGAATATATTTTAAGTATTATAATAAAGTTACTAGTGAAAAAATATATATTTGTATACCGTTAAGAAGAATTGCTAATTACAGTGATAATCTAGATAATATCGAATATCATACTGTTTTTCCTACTTAAAAGATAGTTTATACCCAATATAAGCAAGGTTCTAATACCTTTTATAAGAAGTGTAAATAAAACGACAATGTCTTCCTCCACAAATTTAATAATAGTAAAATTATTGCTCCCTACATGTTTCGGGCGTCTAGACGTCCATCTTCAGGGGATACTAGAAGGAATTTCATCTTTATAAAACTAGTTAGAATCATATGGTGAACATTGACTTACCTATAATCGAGTTGACTATAAAAACTTTAAATGGTTGCCTCAAATTAATGAGTACAGCCAAAATTGAGTAGGAACCTCAGAAATTGGGTGGACATGTGAAAAATTATAATTTGTATATTTATAGAATGAAAATTTTTGTGAAAATATAAGAATTGAATAGCAAATATATTATTTTAAAAAGGTGCATTTTATTTTTGATGATGATTTAAATTAAATTAAATTAAATTAAATTAAATAAATTAAAATGCACCTTTTTAAAATAATATATTTGCTATTCAATTCTTATATTTTCACAAAAATTTTCATTCTATAAATATACAAATTATAATTTGTCCACCAATTTCTGAGGTTCCTACTCAATTTTGGCTGTACTCATTAATTTGAGGCAACCATTTAAAGTTTTTATAGTCAACTCGATTATAGGTAAGTCAATGTTCACCATATGATTCTAACTAGTTTTATAAAGATGAAATTCCTTCTAGTATCCCCTGAAGATGGACGTCTAGACGCCCGAAACATGTAGGGAGCAATAATTTTACTATTATTAAATTTGTGGAGGAAGACATTGTCGTTTTATTTACATTACGTAAACTCCACTGCAAGTATGGACTACTTTTTCAATTTTATAAGAAGGTTCTGATACTGTGTATTAGAATATCTGATATATTTGGTGGTTCACTTACGAAAGCATATTTTCCATGATATATGATTCGCCAGATGTTCCTGATTTTGATATGGCTCTATCCTAGTTGATTCCTTTTTAGCAGAAACAACCTTATACAGATGAAAACTATCCAAAATATAATAAATAATATATTATATGGCGTCAATGGAATTAACTTATGATTGTATTTACTAGAATTTGTTCGACAATAGAAGGCATTCTATAATATTCTATATACAATTCTGTATAACAAAAAAAAAACTACCTATATTTATATATTACGAACGTATCTTTATTAAAACGAAAATAAAAAGAAACCCGTAATTATTAGTTATAATACTTCAACACATATTTGGTTAGGGTTTTGAAAAAAAAAAGGTTATAACAGGTATATACAATTTTAGGCTATACGTATCAACAAATAAAATATATTAAATACTCAAAAATATAACTCACTTATAAAAGCGTTTAAACAAAAACTACCGCTTAAAGAAAAACTATAGTTTTTATAGAAATAAAATATATTTCTCAAAAAAAACTTACTAGCTTTATTATATTTTTCGGAATATCGGGATTGGGGATTTCGAAATGATTTCGAACGATTTCTGCTACTACGGTGGTGCTTTCGATGATTTCTAACACTAACTTCGGGATTTCGAGTGATTCCCCAACAATTTGTACACGTGTTTCGGAGAGTGGTTGGCCCTCTCGACTAAAATGCTTTAAAATAATATATCATATTATATATTATAGTATATAGAATACATACTTACTTACTATTGTGTACAGTCTTATCAGTTATCACTTTATCACTTACTCTTAGGCATTTGTTTGTTTGTTTAACACAAAAAGCACGTGCAACGACGTGACAAGGGCGGTATTCGAGAACATAAAAAAAAAATGACCAGGTGGGGCTGGGGTAACGAATATCAATCGTTTTTTTTGGGAATATAAGATTTCTAATAACACGCAGTCGACAAATCGCTGCGACTATTATGCTGACTTTTATAAATGTCTTTATTATAAGTGCGGGTAACTGATTTGCTAAACGTCTAAGCCTTTCTATTATACAGACAATAGGAAATGTTTAAATAAGCGAGATTGTTACCGATAGAAAATATTTTTATAACAACTGTTATGATTACTCTATAATAGTGCTAAGCGAAAATTTTGCTGTCGGTGCAAACTAGGGATTTACAAACTTTCTAATGGTTCAATTATTCTCAGTGTAGTCTTTTGTAAATTGTTTCTATATTTTTTGATATTTTCTAAATATAGTATTTATTACTAAAATTCAGATAGTTTATTTTTAAACCGACTTATTATAATTACACCCTTCAAATTCTATTCAAAATTTTAGTAAAGAAATTTTGTAATTTTTACTAATTTTCCATTATGATAATTTTTTATACTTACCTGTTTATGTAATAAACAATTATAAAAGCCACAAAAGGGTTTAGTAAAATTCACAATACAGTTCCTTACTTTTAACTAAAAAAAAATAGCGATTCACTAGATATAACCAAAGCGCATTTGTAAAATCTAATATATACCTACCTTAGTGGTGGCATAAAAATACTATGTTGTGTGAAAAGGATAACCATATTTTGTATACACTTTGTTTACAAATTTATTTTGGTAAAACGTATTTTTAGTTATTAAGAGGTTTTATAGAAAAAGATCCGGTAAAATTCTTACTAAGCTAAATATAGAATACTATTTTTGCCGTGTATCGATAATTATTCTTTTTATATAGATAAATAAAAAATAAATAAATATATCCTTTATTTTACACTTGGCTATTTAAACCAGATAACAAAAATAACATTCTTAATAGTACACACCTCAGTTCCTTAAGTATAACAAAAGGTTTCTGTTAAAGATTCTTAGGTTTGGTGCTCTCTTAATATTATCGGGCAGATCGTTAAAATAGCAAATCGCATCATAAAAAAGAGTTTTTTGCAAAGAGGTTGTCTTTACCCTGGATATAGTATATTGTTCATTTGACCTAATGTTGTATTCATAATGATTTGATCTTTTTTCCAGGTACGATTGCAAATAATCGGGCTGTAATTTATGCTCGATCTTATAAATTAATATCAGATTCGCTCTTTTCACGCACTGCTCAATGTTCAACCATCTCAGTGACAGCAACATATCATTAATTGGGGTATATTTATCACATTTAAGTAGGATGCGCATTGCCTTATTTTGTTGTATCTGCAGTCTTTGAATTTCCTCCTTAGTGCAAGAAATTAATAAAGAACATGCATATGAAAAGTGTGGCAATATAATGGTATCATACACCAACATCCTAGTCCACTGAGACAAACAGGTCGATACCCGATTAAAAAACCTTATTTTTTTATCAATTTTCCGACACAATATAGTCCACATGATTAGTGAAGCACAATTGTGGATCCAATATAACCCCCAAACACTTAATTTCAGAAACAAAATCAATTACAACACCATTTATGTTTAAAAAAAGGTCTAAATTTTTAAATCTTTGACAGTCTACCCTAGATCCAACAACCATGCATTTTGTTTTCAAATTATTTAATTTTAACTTATTTTGACACAACCATTCGTATAATATTCCTAATTCATTATTTATTATATTTGCCTCGTTTCCGTAAATAAAACATATGTAGTATCCCTCGTAGAGTGGATCCGAACACACATTTACTAAGAAAAAATCAATATGCCTTCTCAGCTCTAAGCGCGCAATCTTTAACCCAATCATTCTTTCTTAGTGTGTTTCGCCGAATACACACGTTGATTAGTGCGCGGTATTAAATTACGTTTTGAGTGTTTAGACTGATTAGTTTATTTTAAAGATGCCGAAAAATTCTCATCGGGATAAACAAAATAATTCGGGATGGGAAAAATAATTTACGAATTTACAAAGACGAATTCGTTTTTTGGAACTTGAACGGGAAGTGTCGTTATTACATTCACAGAATCAAAGTGTTTCGGAGAATTCTTCTCGCTCCCGTAGTTCTTCAGGAAAGCGTTCTCGTTCCCGGTCTCCGGAGCTTTCTTCCTAATTACTCCAAGACATTACTCCTAAGCCAAAAAGGCGCTGTGTCAGGCGCATACAAAGCAGTTCTTCTGATTCATCTACGTCAGAAGGTAAGTGTATTAATTTTTGTACCGGCTAGTGGATTGTAAGTCTGCTTATGATGGCAGAATATTTTTGATCACGATGTCAAAAATCTATTCCCTCTACATACCTCTGTTCACGATGGCAGGATATTTTTGATCACGATGTCAAAAATCTATTCCCTCTACATACCTCTGCTCACGATGGCAGAATATTTTTGATCACGATGTCAAAAATCTATTCCCTCTACATACCTCTGCTCACGATGGCAGAATATTTTTGATCACGATGTCAAAAATCTATTCCCTCTACATACCTCTGGTCACGATGGCAGAATATTTTTGATGACGATGTCAAAAATCTATTCACTCTACATACCTCTGTTCACGATGGCAGAATATTTTTGATCACGATGTCAAAAATCTATTCCCTCTACATACCTCTGCTCACGATGGCAGAATATTTTTGATCACGATGTCAAAAATCTATTCCCTCTACATACCTCTGCTCACGATGGCAGAATATTTTTGATCACGATGTCAAAAATATATTCCCTCTACATACCTCTGCTCACGATGGCAGAATATTTTTGATGACGATGTCAAAAATCTATTCCCTCTACATACCTCTGTTCACGATGGCAGAATATTTTTGATCACGATGTCAAAAATCGATTCCCTCTACATACCTTTGCTCACGATGGCAGAATATTTTTGATCACGATGTCAAAAATCTATTCCCTCCACATACCTCTGCTCACGATGGCAGAATATTTTTGATCACGATGTCAAAAATATATTACCTTCTATATAAATCTATAGATCACGACGTCAGATTTTTAGAGGTTTGGTTTTTTCTCCTCATCCTGATCTCCATTGTTTTAAGCTTAATCGCATGGTACAGGCAGCATTAGAAAAGACAAAGAAATCACAGACGGTTTTAGTTAGAGATAACAGATTGGCACATCTCCAAAAGGAGTTAGGAGTGGCTTTAACAGCAATTGGTCAAACAGTTACTTCTCTTCTTTTAGATGAGGGTGATAAAAAAGAACATATTGAAAAGTTGAGCGACGCGGGGCGCATTCTGTTGGAAGTGTTTTATCTAGAAACGCTGTCCCGGCGAAAACTCGTCGCCTATGATTTAAAGGACCCTTGAAGGAGACCCTTCATAATGCTCCAATAGATACTTGGCTTTTTGGAGAAAAATTAGGGAAGAGAATAAAGTCTGCTAAAGAATTGGAAAAGTCGGGTGCGGAGCTACTAGTAAATCCACGACAAATATCCCCAAAAAAGCATTTAAACTCGAGAAGTCTGCTTCGATCTACAAACCTGGGTTATCAAAGCAGACAACACTCTTTCACCCCAGCTTCCCAACAAAGAAGAACGACGTGGAAGCAGGCACAACAAACTTATCAAGGACAACAACCTTACCCTCGACGCATGGTACAACAGGTATCCCGACGACGGGATGCGGGCAAAATATAGGCTTCCATTATTTTATAATACTTGGTGTAATATAACTTCAGACAAAATAATATTGTCATGGATAAAAGATCTTAAGATACCTTTGTTAAAGAAACCTGTACAAATTGTAGCACCTAAAGAGCTTCATAGGTCACACAATTGAAAGAAATACAAAAGTGTATAAATAAATTTTTAAACATTGAGGCCCTAACTAAGGTTAAACCTTGCCAGGGACAATATTTATTAAATGTTTTTTTTTTTTTTAGCACCAAAGCCAGATTGTTCACACAGAATGATTTTAAATCTAAAATCTCTAAACAAATATGTCTCAAATTATCATTTCAAACATGAAGAGCATAAAACGGTAACGCGGCTTATTAAAAAAGATTGTTTTTTTTTGCACCCTTGGATCTCAAGGATGCATATTTGCTCGTTTCAGTTGCTCGGTCATATAGGAAATATCTCCGATTTTAATTTAAAGGAAATTTTTACGAATTTAAATGTGTACCTTTTGGTTTCAGCTGTGCCCCTTTTGTTTTTACTAAAATAATGAAACCTATTGTAAGCTATCATAGACAAAAAGGAATGCAGTCAGTGTTATACCTAGATGGCTTCCTTCTTTTAGGTGCCTCCGTACCAGATTATACAAATAATATTTTACAAGCAATTAGTTTATTGGAATCATTAGGTTTTATTATAAATTACTTATGTAATTGTCAGTTAAGTAAATGTCAGTTCGCTCTTTTATATACAATTCAAAGAATATGACAGTTTCTTTGCCTCAAGAAAAGAAAAAGAGAATTATTACCTTGTCTCAAAAATACATAGGGACACTAAATTCCGTTGGTACGGTAGTTCCATATGGTTTTCTTTATACTAAGCTTTTGGAAAGAGAAAAGTTTTTAGCTTTACAAAAATCTAAAGATGCTTCCAGAAGTGGTGGGGCATATACTGCAATAAAGAACGATGTCACGGGTACTGGAATACAAAAGAACAATAATTCCATGTAAATTATTTAGAAGTTTTAGCTGCATTTTTTGGATTACGTTGTTTTGCAAACAGTCTTTCAAATTGCAATATTCTGTGCAGAATTGATAATACCACTGCTATTGCCTATATTAATAGTATGAGAAGTATTCAATTTCCTGAATTAAACTCTTTTTCGAGAGGAATATGGCAATGGTGTAGTGTGAACAGCGTAACTTATTTATTTTAGCTTCTTATATTAGCTCAAAAAATAATGATATTGCGGATTTTGAGTTTCGAAGATTACCAGTAGAAACGGAATGGGAATTAAATCCAAAAGCATTCGAAGAAATTGTTAGCAAATTGAAATATCCTAATATTGATTTATTTGCTTCTAGAAATAACACAAAATGCGAAAAGTTTACTTCTTGGTTTAAAGATCCAGATAGCTGTGCGGTTGACGCTTTTACAATTTCTTGGAAATATCTAAAATTTTACGCATTCCCACCTGTTTCATTAATATTACGGTTTTTACAAAAAAATATGTCAGATAGAGCCGAAGGAATCGTCGTTGTACCAAACTGGACAACACAGCCTTGATTTCCGGTTTTTCTATCCTTACTAAAGAGCGAGCTGATTATATTTAAATCAAGTAACTCATTACTTCTCTCTTTGATAGAAACCGCCACCCTCTGCACAGATCACTGTCACAGATTCTACTATTCGCCAATATAATTCGGGTCTGAAATTGTGGTGGCAATTCTGCCAAGAGGGGAAAAAATTTTGTGTTTAATATATCTGTGCCCTTAGTGATACATTTTTTAACTTCCCAATTTAAAAGGGGAGCATCCTATGGGCCATTAAATTCGTACAGATCTGCTATTAGTCTAATCTCTTCCACGGACCTTGTGCATGATGTCAGACTTAAAAGATTTTTCAAAGGAGTATTCAGCCTTGATTCAGCCTTAGACCTACCACACCCAAATATGACACCAATCTAACGTTATAAATTACCTTCGAAACCTATCCAATGACAATATCTCCTTAAAAATATTATCATGTAGATTAGCGACCTTGCTAGCCTTAACAACGGGCCACCGTGTACAGACCTAAGAACCATAGAAATTTGTAATATTGAAAAATTTGACGACCAACTTCAAATTAAAATTGTTAAAAGGATAAAGGCGTCAGGACCGAATAGATCTCAACCAACAATTACGTTGCCTTTTTTCCATGCTGATCCCCAAGTCTGTGTGGCAAAAACTCTTTTACATTATTTACATATAACAAAAGATCTAAGAGCACCTGACTGTCAGAATTTTTTATTGCTTTTAAAAAACCCCTTAAAGCAGTCTCGACCCAAACTATAAGTAGATGGATAAAATTTATATGAACCAAAAGGGGTTTGGACACAATATTTTTACAGCACATAGTACCAGACACGCCGCTACATCAGCGGCTGCCCGGAAAGGCGTCAACATTGACGTAATTCAAAGGTCCGTAGGATGGTCCACTAAATCTCAGACCTTTGCGAAATTCTATCAAAGGCCTTTAGCCAAAAAAGGAGATTTTCTTGAAACAGTTCTTAATGTTTAAAATATTATTATTTTGTGTAATGCTAATGTCTAAAATACTTAGCTGGTTGTGCGTTTATCTAAGGATGTTGATTTAAAAGAAAATAAAAAAGTATCGTATTACTAAGACTATGTATATTTCTTTCTCCAGGGATTGACGCCAGCAAAATAAACAACTTAATTTAAGTTCGATAGTTTAGATTTTAGTGAATGAATCATTGGTTTGATAATATAATATAAGTTTTCTTGTTGAATATAGGTACTACATAAAAAGATTTGATAAGTCTGAGGAAAAATGATTGTTGCTTAAGGCTTTAAATATCTACATATGTTTTATTTACGGAAACGAGGCAAATATAATTACAAGATTAAACGAACTTACCTTAAGTGAAGTTCAATCTTGATTATATGTAGCCTCGTTGAAGTAAATAAAAGTCCCTCCCTAACCCTAATAGGCCCCCTTACAGCAACAATCAAGCTTTAAAAGAATGATTGGGTTAAAGATTGCGCGCTTAGAGCTGAGAAGGCATATTGATTTTTTCTTAGTAAATGTGTGTTCGGATCCACTCTACGAGGGATACTACATATGTTTTATTTACTTCAACGAGGCTACATATAATCAAGATTGAACTTCACTTAAGGTAAGTTCGTTTAATCTTGTAATTATTGTAGCTACCTGATTAAAATCTTTACCAGATACAGAAATTAGGGTATCATCCGCAAATAAATTAACAAATGAGTTCCTTAGTCCCTCCTGCAGATCGTTAACATAGACAATAAACAGAAGTGGCCCCAAAACGCTCCTCTGCGGTACACTGCAATTGCTGTCTCTCTTTGTAGATATTTTATTATTAACTTTGGTTTGATGATACCTATCTGATAAAAAGTCCTTAATCCAGTCCAACGCACAATCTTTTAACCCATACAAAGTCAACTTGTTTATTAAAATGTCTCTGTCAATAGTTTCAAAGGCGCGTTTGAAATCGACAAAAACACTTAAGGTAATCTTTGATTCATTTATATTTTATCTCAATACCGCGCACACATATTGCAGTGCAGACTCGCAGGAGTATTTTTTCCTAAACCCAGATTGTCCCTTGTATAATAGTCCATTTCTTTCAAGGTACTCTCGTAACTAGTCGCACACTATGATTTCAAGCACTTTGTCAATAACTGGTAGAAGATTTATCGGGCGAAAATCACTCATGTTATTTGGTTTTGACACCTTTGATATCGGAATTATTACACTTGTTTTTAATTTATTAGGGAACTTGCTGAAGATGTAAATATACAGGGTGTCTGAAAATGCCTGTACAACGTTCAGTGGCAGATTCGTTGCCTCAAAATAAATCCACTTAATTATATACAAAATTGCTTGTACATCAAATATATTTCCAAAATCTACTCTATATACGTGCTTTATTACAGCTATATGAAAATTTTACATGCTGGATAAAACTAGAACCTATTAACAAAATTAGTAGCTTAACGCTTCTGATATATACCTCAATGAAACCACCGGTAATAATTATGATAATATTAAATATTACTAGGTGTTATATTTTTTTTATCAGTTTCAACATGTTTTACAGTATTTAAGAAAAATAGTGATTTTACTAATGTAATAAACGCAAGTACAACGAAATAAATAACTTTTAATTGGGTATTCCAGACATTCTGAGCACTACGTATATTCTGACCCCGTTTACATTTTAAGAAATGTTAGTTTCGTTTTGCGGCTTCAATAAAAGAATTAAAGTCCATGACATTGCTTTCGAGGCGCGTTGCTGCTTGAAAAGACAATTTTCTAGAAAGACCATTTATTTGAAAAGTTTTCTTTAAAAGCTATAAATTTAGAACTAACCTGAACTAAAATCATACAAGTTAGTTTTTAAAATAAAAAAAAAATAGTAAATATATTACCTATGTGATTATAGCAGAAAATTATTTTCCAACGCTTTCTACATCATACCACTTTTTCTCCCAAAGGAACTTTCTAATTGAAAAATTCTTATGTACCTTTTTTTGCAAACTTTACTTATTTATATGTTTTCCTTCATATTATGCGTACAAAATTATACAGTGCCTATATTTTGTAACAAGCCACCCCCCCCCCCCCTTCGTAAATCGTAATTTAACCTGAGCTCTAAAATATATTTATACCGGGTGTTGCATCGTCGAGCGGGACATAGGAAATCCTATGTAATTTTAAATGGGGTCAATTATTGGCTTCCCTAATTATTTTAGAGAAAAATTCTATTTAGGTTTATTAAAGAGCACTAAAACCCACATTCAAAAGAATAACTTTAGATATTTTTGATGAGCCCGTTTACGGGTTATCGCTGATTTCTTTTTAACTATTTCTCCTTTTTATGGCCCCGTATTTGCGGGCACCAGTCAAGGTAAAAGATGACTGTCAAATAAAGTTATCATTTTAAGGAATATTTGAACATCTTCTTAAATCATAAAGTTCTAACAATTTAATAGTACCTACCTATTAATTAGTAAAATATTGAAACATGTAAAATGTCATAATTAACCTTGTAATTGGATACTTTATTTTAGTTTTATTCAGATTAATTTGTACTCATAAATACACCTTTAATATTTTCGATGTACGAGTTTTTATAACAATAAAGCACACATTTCAAAATGACAACTTTATTTGACAGTCATCTTTTACCTTGACTGGTGCCCGCAAATACGGGGCCATAAAAAGGAGAAATAGTTAAAAAGGAATCGGCGATAACCCGTAAACGGGCTTATCAAAAATATCTAAAGTTATTCTTTTGAATGTGGGTTTTAGTGCTCTTTAATAAACCTAAATAGAATTTTTCTCTAAAATAATTAGGGAAGCCAATAATTGACCCCATTTAAAATTACATGGGATTTCCTATGTCCCGCTCGACGATGCACCCGGTATATAATTCTTTAAGTGCTTAACAAGGTTTCACCTATGTTAATTTTTAATTTATTTTTCAAATGCCAGCCTGTGTATCTTCTAAGGTATCTTCTAAGATCTGACTTTACAATGTTCTCTATTTCGTTATAGAGGGAAAAGAACAAGAGGCCATGCACGAACAGAACACTGTAGCACTCCACACTTACTTATTGCAGTTTGACTAATATAAGAAACCTAACCTTACATACTATTTCCTATTTGATTAATAGGATTTAATTATGTTATACAGATTGCCCCTCGATTCCATTATATTTAACTTATTTAACAATATACTTACACTGATTATATCAAATGCTTTTTGGAGATCTGTAGATACTTCAACTATGATCAACTATATGCCCGAGTCTACTTTAATTGTTACGTTATCTATAAGATTAACAACGGCACTAAGAGTGTTACCCTGCTTGATAAAATAGTACTGGTATTCGTCCAGAGGAATGTATTTAATTATAAATGGCATTATCCTATTTTTTAGTACAGTCTCCAGTATCTTTGCAAAAGTACCTATTACACTGCCGATACCTATTCATGTCATATTTAGGACCGGACTTAAATATAGAACTCATTCTTTTGATTTTTGACACTTCCGGAAAAAAAGCCGTTTCTTCCTTTTAAATTCACTATATATTTTTATCACGAACAGTAATCTGATCGTGGCCTGGAGCAGAGAATTTTTTAAAATCTGCTATAATATCAACAACTTCCTATTGATTGTACATTGTTAAAAATGATGTTTTTGCACAGTGAATTTCCTCAACTCTTAGATGTTCACGAGACTGAATGTTTAAACTATCTATTTCAATATTTAGTTCTCTTAGTATTTTTTTTTTCTACAGTACAAAAATGTTTGTTTAGTTCATTAGTTATATCTATCTGATTATCTAGTTTCGACTGGTTTACGGATTATTTTAATCTTGTTAAACTTGTCATAACTATTGCTCAATATCACAATAATTGTTGGGCCCTGGTAGTTCCATCACAGCTCACATGTAGTGTATTAATTGGGTTCTTAATGTTTCCTTTTTACGGTCTAGCCTATTTTTGAATATGTTGATGTTCGGCGCAGTATTGTCGTAAAGTTTGTTCCACCTGTAGACGGTTTCATTTGTAATAAAGTTTCTTAAGAGAGCGGAGCTCCTTTCTTTCATCATTTGCAGTGAATGTCCTCTAAATTCTTTTGTTTGGCCGCGGTGAAACAGGGGAAGTTCAATCGCAAGACTATAATATCCAGGATTTTGAACACCTCTATCATATCACCACGATCTCGTTCTTCCTTTAACGTAGTGATGTTGAATATCTATAGCCTTTCGAGATATGCCAAATGTTTAGTGGTCTCTGGTATTCGTCTCTGTACTCTATCCAATAGCTTAATGTCCTTAATGTAGTATGGACTTTAAACTCCAATCCACAACTGCATGAATACTATATTTTCGGACGTATGTAGGTCTTATATAATCTCGTCATCATTTCCCTTGTGGTGTTGCAGAAGGCTTTCTGGGTTAGGTAAATCACGGTGTTTGACAATATGTGATGTATGTGATTCCCACTTGAGATCATGTGATTTGAGTACTCCCAGGTCTGTTTGTTGTTATATTGCCCGGACTTTACTATTGGTGATAAAGTACTGGATTTCTGGATTCTTCTTTTTTAAGTATAGAGCCATGCATTTGTCGATATTCAGACTAAGCATCCACTTGTCGGTCTACTCCGATATTATTTCCAAGTCCTCTTGCAGTTAAGCATTGTTATCTGAAATGCAAAATATTTTTGTGCAATCTATAAAATGTGCAATTGATGAGGTAATTTCCAAAGACAGGTCACTGCTGTATGCAATAAACAGAAGGGGGCCCAAGACTGAGTCCTGCGAAAACGTAAGGAAGACTTGGAGAAAACCAAGACACTACTTCTGATAACAGTGATTTTCTACATTCAACAAAATCATACTTGCCATCAGAATTAGAAAAGCAAGCTAATGAGGATGAAGATCCAAAGGAATTAGATTCTGATACCATCATGTTTGAGTAAGCAAGACGAATTATCCGAAGAAGCGCACCTTTCTAACGATCCAGGTCTTTGGCCGAGTGTATTGTCTCTAATCCAGGTGCCAGAACTTGTCGAAAATGTCCAATGTATCCAAGACGGTTTAATGATTGGCATCATTTAAGCGAACATTTGAAAATCCACGAAAAAATTAAATCTCATTTTCAAAATTTACGTGTTTGGTCAGATTTCTTAGAAAGATTAAAAACTAATCGAACCGTTGATTCGGGAATGCCAGATTTATTAAAAAATGAAACTAAACATTGGCGCAGTGTCATTGAAAGAATAATTTATACTATTCAATTTTTGGCTGAACAAAACTTGACTTTTTGTGGTCCTAGTAACAAATTTTTCGAAAGGAATAATGGAAATTTCTTAAAATGTATAGAAATGACAGCAAAATTTGATCCAGTCATGTCTGCACAGTGCACATATTAATAGATCTCAAAAAAATATTCCACTTTACCTTGGAGATAGAATTCAAAACGAAACCATTAAATTAATTGGTGACAATATAAGAAATAATATTTTAAACGAAGTTAAAGAAGCAAAGTATTTTTCTATATTACTTGATTGTATTCCTGATGTGAGCCGCCAGGAGCAGATTTCTGTTTGCTTAAGATACGTTAATTTAAAAAACAATAAATTTAGTGTCGAAGAACGTTTTTTTGATATTTCGTCCTAAAAGTGATACAACAGGTGAAGGTTTAACCAACTTTTTACCAAAAACTTTGGAGAATTATGGTGTAGACATTTATAATATGCAAATATTAAGGTGTACAAGAAAGAGTTTTAGACATTAATCTACGAGCAATGTTTGTACCTTGTTGTAACCACAGTTTAAACCTTGTCATAAACGATGCTGTGAAATCCAATATTTCTAGTATACCTACATTTTTTTTCAACTGTTCAAGAATTATATAATTTTTTTTCTGCCTCAACCAATCGGTAGTCTGTTTTGAAAAGTAACATTTCAAGTCTGACATTAAAGCCTTTGTCAGATACTAGATGGTCTAGCAGAATTGATGCAATAACCCCTGTAAGATTTCAGTTGGGCGAAATTGACGATGATGTTTATGAAATTTTCTCCGGAAATAATTTTGACAATACTACAAAACATCTAGCTACCTCCTTAGGTAAAAGAATTAAAAACTATGAGTTTGTGTGTATGGTAGTCTTGTGGTACAATATTCTAAGTAAAGTAGATGCTGTTTCCCAGGCTTGCGAAAGTTTAATACCCTCAATGAATTTGTAAAACAATATTGATCTGGCAAAGGCTTATAAGTAGATGCCAAAGAACTAGCTTCTTGCTTAGAAGTTGATGCAAAATTTATATCCGCAGAAATTTTAAGGCCACGAAAGATTAAAAAGCAATTTTCTTACGAAGGTGACGACCAGCCGATTGAACATCAAGAAATGAAATGTAAAGTAAATTATAATTGATATGTGATGGGCCACATGCTTGGTGAAATGTATATTCCATAGTAGAGGAAATTAAAGTCGCTCTTGAGATATTTCACAATTTAATTCAGTTTCCTGACACGTGTTTCAACACCCTTGCGGATCATTATCAAAGGCATAAGACAATAATAAATTCTACATGTCATTAAAATAAAAATTGACAGGTGATGGGTTATTTTGGTCCTTAATTTACAGGTATTGGACAAAAGTACAACTAAATTACAGGTGTGATAATAGAGGTATTTACATCTAAGTAATAAAATTAAGAAAATGATATTGGGTATATAATTATGGGTTTTTTCGTTCGTAATTATTGACAGTGTTTATTGCATATTTATCTTAAGTTATTAGGCTATTAAGTATTAGATTGGCACCTGAAGGTATTTCAATTTGATTGTTAACAACATTACATCGATTTTTTAAGGCTTTTTTGATTGCTAATGTTTCTAATAGGTTGAGTTTTCTACCCTTGTGTTGAGAATATATCGGTTTTATTTTGTTGGATATTGAGTGGTTATTTATTATACAGTGGTCCGCTATTCTTGTTTTATTTTGTTTTTTTAAAATGGATGTTTTATGTTCTTTAAGCCTAGTTTTAAAGTTTCTACCTGTTTGACCTAATATATTGCATCACAGTCATCACATTGTATTTGGTAGGCCCCGCTTTGTGTTAATTTGTCTTCATTTTCAATTTTTGAATTAGCTATGTATTTACCTAGGTTATTTTTACTGACTTCTATAACTTGTATAGGGATAAGTTTATGGTTTTTGAGCTATCCAACAACACTCATAAACAAAATATAAAGAAAAAACTCAGACAAAAAAAACACAAAAACTACTCTACCGAGGACGTCCCCTTCCATCAAACGCGAAATACAGTTCAATCAGATATACGGGTCACACAAGTCAAAATATCTCCAAAAACTGAATTAAATTGTGAAATATAACAAGTACGACTTTAATTTCCTCTACTATTAAAGTAAATTGCTTTTTCGGAATGCTCACATTACTCTTTCATCCGTACATGAAAGATTTAAACTATAATTGTGTCATTCTGATGTTTTTCATTTTTTGTGGATTGTTGAGGATTTCGGCAAATATTCTGACCAAGATCAATTTAATTTTTGTAAAAAACTGGAAGAAACCTTAACTGACAAATCAAATCAAATCAAATCAAATCAAATATATTACGGACAATAATTACAATAAATAATCTTTCCGTCGTCAAGGACAATAAGAAATAAGTTTTACACGTTAAAAATTTTTTAAAATAACATTACAAATAAGCTTACCATATACAAATACTTTCATTTTACTAATTACAATACCTAGGTACAACAGATTAAAATATGTTTAAAAGTAAGATGTTTAGCATAAAATTACCATTATACAATTTTAAGATTAAAATTAAAATTTGAGAGTACACTGCAGGTTGGTACATTATTAAAAGGTAAAATCAAGAAATTCCTGAGCACTGAAAAACGCATTGCTGATCAATAGTTCCTTAATATATATTTTAAAAGTTTTTTCTGATTGCTCTCTTAAGTTTGTTGGCAGGTTGTTATAAAACTTTGGACAGTAATAGTTCACTGATATTCGTGATTTTTGGAGTCTTAAATGGTCGAGTTTTATATAATCTGCTTGTCTAGTTGGGTAGTGGTGATAGAAATTATTAAGGTTATATTTGTTAATGTTTTTATGACAGTAGATGAGACATTCATATATATACCTACATGGTATTGTCATTACCCTCAGTTCTTGATAGGTTTGCTTGGTATCGGCTCTATAATCAAGATCAGCTAGTACCCTTATCGCTATCCTTTGTAGTGCGAATATTCGCGCAGTGTGTGCCGAGTGTCCCCATGCCAAGATTCCGTAACACGCCACGGACTGGAACACGCCATGGAACGCCTGCACAAGGCAGGACTTAGGTAAAACGTTTTTAAGATTTCTGAGTAGAAAAATATTTTTTGAAAGACGTATGGCCAGTTGATCTACATGGCTATCGAATTTTAAAGTTGTATCTAATAAAATCCCAAGAAACCTTACCCCGTCCGTCGACTCATCATCCTCCAGCTCCCTCAGTCCAAATGTAATAGTCTCAGTCTTAGTTTCATTGAGGGCCAGCCCATTGGCCCTAAACCAATCCCTTAAGCTGTTCATTGACTCAGTCATACTCTCATACATTCTTTCTTTACAAACATTTGACTCAGTGATGGAAGTGTCATCCGCAAACAGCATAACCTTGGACGATGGGATAGACTCATTTATGTCATTTATGTACACCACAAACAGAAGGGGACCCAACACTGAGCCCTGCGGTACGCCATATCTCATTTCAGCCTCGCTAGACAACTTTCCTTCGTATTCAGTAGCCTGACTTCTACCTCGCAAGTAACCCTCTAGAAGGCCAATGCTCACCCCATTTAGCCCATAGTACTTAAGTTTATCCAACAGAACACTATGTGAAACACAATCAAAAGCCTTCGACAGGCCACAGCAGGTAGTATTTACATATTCACCCTCCTCAAAGGACTGGCTTTCCGAAAGAAGATTATTTGATTCAAGATACTCATATAATTGGTTTTTTAATAAACATTCAAATACCTTTGAGAGTGCTGGAACAAGTGAGATTGGACGATAGTTGCCTAAACTATTTTTGTCGCCCTTTTTAAAAACAGGCACCACTCTTGATTTTTTTAGAGATGAAGGAAAACAACCGGATCGTATACAATGATTAATGAGTTTTGTCAGAGGAGAAATTAAGACATTTTTTAATTTTTTGATCAATGAGACACCCATGCCATAAACATCCATACTATTTTTGTTTTTCAAGGAGTCAAGCGAGAAAGATATTATAGACGGAACAGAACTTTTACCCGAATTACTTCTGCAAAATGGCGACAATAACGCGACGTCTGTAGTAGAAACACTTAATTACATTGCAATAAATAACCTAACCCACTCATTTCCAAACATTACGATTGAATTGCACATATTATTAACCATTCCAGTTTCTGTAGCTACAGCCGAGAGGCCAGTCTCTAAATTAAAGTTGATTAAAAATTATTTACGCTAGAACGGGCCAAGAGCGGTTAGAAAATCTTGCTATCATTTCTATAGAGTCTGACTTTTTAAAGCAACTTGAAATGGAAAATCTTGTTGATGAATTTGCAATAAGTAAAGTTAGAAAAGTCCAATTTTTGTAAGACCTCTCCATCATGTATCATGATCATGCATTATCTGTTTCAAAATAATCGCTCTTTTATTTCCTTTTTTTTTTAATATTTTGAATTAATGTTTTGTAACTTTGATACTGTTTTTGTTTTGTTACTGTTGTTTCGTATTCTATTAATATTTTTTTGTGTACTTTCTGTTCGTCACAAATAAATATAGACATTAGTACTAAAAAGTATAGTTTTCTACAAAAATTTCAAGGATCAACTATGAGAGAAGGGTGCCACTGAGAGAAGATTTTTGCTGGGACGATGAAAAAATTAGCTACTGCAGCAAAAAAATCTAGTTGCATAGGCGCTTGCAAAGAACTTTGCTACGAGAGTAAAATCCACTTTGCTACATTGACTTTGCTGCTATACTAAGTTTACTTTATAAAGTATCACTTGACAGGCACAGTAATATAACATTGCTGCGCGAGCCAAAGAAACTTCTTATGCTTGAAGATTACCTGTCTTAGCAAAGAAACTTTCCTGAGACAGAAGTATATATTATAACGCCACCAATATTTTTTATAGTGACAACTAAGTTTCTTTACTGCGACAGGTAAGTATTTTTATTATGATAGCAAATTTATTTTGTTATGACTATTACTTCACTTGCCTATCACTGTAAAGCCTAAAAGCTATACCAGTAATGTGTCTTTGCTCAGATAGCAAAAAATCTAATTGTGCCATAAAGGTTTTGACCAGTCATAGGTATATTTTTGGCTGTAATAGCAAATAGTGTATGTTGTGCAAAACAAATACAATGTGTTTGCAAAGTCTTAAGTCACTTGACATATTTCTGAATTTTGATAGTTTTAGTATTTTTGGCATGGAAGTTTTATTTCACATTATAGGGACCTGATCATTTTACATTACATTGCGAATTATTGCTAATTAAATAAATCCAAACTTTTCTATGCCAAAAATGCTTAAATTGATCAAGATAAAGAAATATGTTCAATGGCTTGGGACTTCACCTTAAGATACATGCACTCTGCACTGCATTTGTTAAATTGCAACAAACTTACCTAAAAAGGGTGCATGGTATACTGAGTGTCCATATTAGAACGCACCGAGGAAGAATGGAATATTAAGTAGAAGTAAACAGCTTTATATAGCCACATTGTAAAAAATATTAAATTTAACCTCTAACCTGAAATACCATTCATCAGGTTGTATTCGTAAGATCGATAAAAAAGTAGGACCAATTAATGGTGTTTAAATAAAAAAAAATATATAATTGTTAGTAAGTATTTGTTTATTAAGAAATGATAAACATAGTAAAAAAAACTACCTAACTATGTTATAAAAATATTTAGAACATTTAGATACAGATATAAACTTCTTTAACACTTATCGAAAAACGTAACATCTTAACATCTAAATAATACATTTTTTAAAACATATTTTGCAGGGGGTGTTTTAAAAATTTAAACCCTGGCTTCCTCTCCTCTTTTTAACATATTAATTAAGTAGGTATATTAGCGTTTAAATATTACCATTATTGACTTGTTCACAGACCAACACAAAATCACTACTTAAATTCTGCGGCCCTTAAACCAATCACACGTATTTCTTATTGCGCCGCCAACTCGCACATCAAACCCACTACCTCACAGAACAATAATGCGCCAACTGGAAAATATTGCCGGTTTCGACAGAATTGGGCTTCCGAAAGATGTACCGACAGGAGTCGAGAACAACCGATGAGACGATTTCAGCATAAAATGTTGCCAGCACAGCAAAGTTACTTAGCTGCCGTTGAACAAATTTCTTTATAAACTTTTTATTTTACTCATTACCTTGCTACTACAGCGAACTACAATGTTAATAGCAGTAAAGATATTTTTTTAAAGAAATACTTGCCTGGGCTAAAATATTTGCCTTGTTAAGGCTGAGACACAATCAAAAACTTAAGGAATAAAGAATACGATTTAAGATTTAGGCGTTAAGGAATAAGACTACAAGACAGAATTAAAATCTTAGCACCTAAATTTAACCAATCCGGTTACTTAAAAACGGCGCGATTTTTAAACTGTAAACTACTGTCCTAACCCCACTTTTTTGTTTACAAATACTATTTTTACAACTTGAACAAACTCGCCATGAACTCGCCTATACTTTTAGAAAATATGGAGGGCTTGCCAAAAAAGTCCTTAACTCTTTTGAGTAGTATGTTTGCAATGTCGGCAGCGTTTTATTATTAGCTTAAGAAACGGAGATCAATAAGGTGGCGCAACAGGAGATGGTGAGTTCGCCCTATTAATGTACAAAGAGAATTCTTAGGAGACTTTAATGATAGAACGTAATCGTGAAAGTTTTGGTCATACATGACTTACATGAAACTCTTACTTTTATTAAAAACCAAAGTGAAAAACTGAAAATACAATTTTGAGGTTATTAAATTGTCAAAAGTCAAACCTAAAAGCCGTATTACAGTCGGCA
This sequence comes from Polydrusus tereticollis, assembly GCA_963920685.1. Lineage (NCBI taxonomy): Eukaryota > Metazoa > Arthropoda > Insecta > Coleoptera > Curculionidae > Polydrusus > Polydrusus tereticollis. The sequence goes on from OY987329.1 coordinate 119,659,498, forward strand.
ACGAATTGCAGCAATACTTTGACCTTGCAACTCTATTGCTGCAATTCAATTGCAGGACTGTAATACATCGTGCAAGTCGTGGTGCAAGTCCATGTTTTTAAAATTGCAATATGAGCATAGATAAAGGTTTATAGGGGGAATATGAGTACCAACACCAACCTCTAGAACTTTATGCGAAATATCAATAAACTTTCTAACCGCTAACCAAGAAAGTCACTAGAAAACCACCAGAATTGCAAACGCACTTGCAACAAAAATCGATCCCGACCGATCTTTTGGCAATAGCAATAGAATTGCCAAATCCGATCAGCTGTTTTCAACTGCGCATGCTTATAAGCAAGAGAATTGCGACTTGCCGATAGACTTGCTGACTGTAATACGGCTTTAACAAACATGCTGACTTCTGATTGGTTGATTTCCTATTCCTTATTTCTTAAAACCAACAAATCGGTTTTTTAAATCTTAAATCTTATTCCTTAATTCCAAAAATTTCATTGTGCGTTGTTTACATAGGACAACATATGTTCGTTCTTAAATCTTAATTCTTATATCATAAATCTTATTTCTTATTCCTTAAGTTTTTGATTGTGTCTCAGCCTTAACAGTAGGAAAGTTTTTTACAACAGCCATAAAGTGGTTTCAGCAAAGTGACCTTTACTGTGAAAGAAAACTGATCTTGCAAGTATAGGTAGAAATCTGATTGGCGCAGCCAGAAAAACCTTAACAAAGATTTTTTTGCTAGAGGTTTTCTCAGTGTGGTAATTTTAGCTCAATATTATAATATTGGTTAAAGGCGTCTATCATTATTTCGCACGACGGCACCGAAAATACTTGGCGCGTCCCTGGCAGTTTTCTACATTTAGGGTGGTTCGTTTTGAAATGAAAGCCCTGTATGATTAATGGCCGCGTTCCTTTGAGAAATACTAGAAATCCGTGTCCCTTTGCTATTAACTTGTTTTTAACGACTCTCAGGTGAACTTTTGGCTTAAAAATTAAATTAAAAATGGGACTGTATTCGTTAATAAACAAATAAGTTAATAAACAATGCCATATTTATGCAGTCTTCGTTGCTTGGTCTCTTGCGCCCCAACCTATTAATCTTCAAAGGCCTCCAGGAAAGATAACCTTTTTTATTAGCTCATAAGCTCATGAACAATAACTCGTCTAGTATCTATTGTTAAATAAATTATAAAAGGTAATGCATATTTCCGGGATATGCTTTTATGATTGCGGATTACAAATTACCTATGTTACCTTACCTGTACGATTCGTATAATTCGACCTTCAATTATATTTTTTTCACTGTTAAGTATAGTCATAAAAAAGAGACCGTAAAAACGTCTACACCCAACGAAAATAAACTTGTTCGAAATGACAGTAATTTCATGTAATGTGAGCCAAATTAGGTTGCTCCTGTGTAAAAGAAATAAAAAGGTCAGGCCCGTATTTACTTTAAAATAAAAATAGATTTAATGACAATGACCTAATAAATACATGCAGGGTGGTAATGAATGCCACGTAGATACTTAAGGGAGTGATAATGCTCGTCGAAATAGAAAAAAGAACTCATAAACATGCGGTCAAAAATGCTTCATATTTGATATCCAAACATTTTTCTTTTCATTTTTGACCCATGTTTTCTGAGATAATTCAAATTTGGTTCACTTATAAGTTTTTGGAATATGTACAATAAAATGTTTAAATTGTCAAAGGCAGTAAGTATACACTTTGAATTGTGTTTTAGAATTGGGCTTTTCCAATATCTTTTTGTGCCCCTACATTTTTATCGTATCTGTCGTCGTTTTCTAGTGTCTCTCTTATTAGTTTAGAAACAAACAAAAATATTGCAAATTTAAGACATGAGGATACCAGTAAAAACAAAAATAGTTTTTGTTTTATTTCAATCTTTAAAAGGACAGATTCTTCGATGTTGCAACATCAAAATTTTCCTAAAAATAGGAAAATTAATTCTGCCTGTGACAATTCACTTTTGTCACTATTAAGTCAGTAGAACTGGCCTATTTTTAGTAACGCATATCACATATCTGATTTGAATTTTAGCTTTAAAACTGGTGAATGTTTTGTTTTCTGTATAAAACTACATAACAACTTCATTTTGGTTTCCTATTCGAGGTTGGGCCAAGCGGTATTACATTTAATTTCTTATACAACAGTATTTTTGCGAAAATTTCACACATCTACTTTTTAACCAATATGATACCTTAATTTTGACTAGTTACCATGGCAACTAAAAAAATTTCCGGAAATTTTTTCGAAGCGCCACTTACTCCCTTTTTGGCCAGATTGGATACAGCTGTAGCCCTTGCGGAATGGTTCGTGATCTTCACTTTCTTGGTGTCAATGCCTACTTTGGAGGCTCCCTCCTTAAACCAGATTGACATTGTGTTTTTTACAACAGGGCAGCTTTTGAACCAGTTAGATGAATTCCATTAGGGTTCGGTGTTAGGAACAATCTATCAATCATAATTGAATTACCCCGTTTCTCCATTAATTTATGAAACAGTCTAACCGGACATACTTTAGGATTTTGTCTATTTTCAATTAGCCACTTGCTATCGGAGAGTTTTCTTGCTCCACCTTGTGTGGTCTTCGTAAAAATGGGGTTGTACTCTATCCGGCCTGTGAATTCGTTTTTGTTGTTGAATTCTTTCGCAAAATATTCGACTTTCGCAGCAGCTCCCTCTCCACCCCTCCAAGCCAATTCGTGTGAAGCGATGTAAAAGAATTTTTTTTGTAAGCCATTCGATGTATCTTCGTCCCATATCTTTATAATTTGTTCATATTCTTGGCTTGTTAACGCTGCTGCACTTCTCTTTCTTTTTTCTGGATCAATTTGCAGCTGCCTTCTTTTCGCATCGCGAGCTGCTCGAGCACCTTTGAATTCCACGTCGTTAAATGGATCAAATTTAATCTGATAATTTTCAAAAAAAAAATGTTGAAGCTGCTTTGCGGTGGAGTTCCACATAACCTGAAACAAAAAAAAATAATTTTCAACAATTTTGCATGTTTTTTTTAAATCAAAGAATCTGAAAATACTTAACCTACCTTAACAACAGATTCCTTATAATCTTCTGAATTTTTCTTTTTCATGTTGAAGGCATAATCTTCTAAGATTGATGCCAAAGTCGTTATAGATGAGGCTGGATCTTCAACATTGTAAGATCTTTCATTGCAAAGAACCAGAAACTGCCTCCATACGCTCAATTTTGACCTCTTTGTATTTTGAGGAGTTAAATTTGCCACTTCTATCTTTATGTTTTCAGAATTTTTACTACCAAAACGAACCATATTTTTGATTGAAAAGAAAAACACGTCAAATTCATAAAATTATGTCACGTTTAACAAAAGCATGCGTCACCGCATAAACGTCAAAATGTAAGAACCAGCCAACTTCATTGTTGCAAAAGTAAGTTTCAAAATGAAACATGTCAGATTTTTTAATTTTTTTTCAAATAAATTTTAGGTGTGAAATTTTCTTACCGAATCCCCCGCGTCCTTGAATTAATATCCGGAAATAACTCGAGCACTAGGGAGATTATAAGTGAAAATTTTTTAACAGTTGAAAAGGTAAACATATGATATAAATATAAACATATTCATTTTGATTCTCGGGTGTTATCTGGTGTTATATTTTGAATTTCTTGTCTAATTACTTGTTGATTTTCTTTACCAAATCGCGACATTTCGCTATACACTCATTCAACTCAACGTACAGACGTTTTAAACTAGTAGGTAATTATTAAGCTTTGTGGCAGAACCGGTTAAACAAAAATGACAAATCAACATAATAATATGTCAAAAACAACAATACCCTGGCCAACGTGACAAGCAGTAAAATTAATTTAAAATGTCAGGTTGGATTAATAATTTTTTTCCAAATTATGGTGTGAAGTGGTGTGAAATTTTCTTACCGAATCCCACGCAAGCTTAAATTATTCCTGGAAATTTTCTTTCGGGCACGAATATTTTAAAATATTCGTGCCCTCAAGAAAATGTCCGGAAATAATTTAAGCTCTTGTGATATTATAAGTGAAAATTTCCTTGTTTTGTTTTTCCATTTTTGTTACCTGTCAGTTTAAGTTAGTCTTAGTCTTAGTCTTAGTCTTAGTTGCAATGGCCACCTGTCTTAGCGACAATCAGCCAGCTATGGAATTTATTTTTCGCGTTTATTGTCTTTTGTGCCACAGATGCCTTTGCCGGCGTCTGGAATACTATTACCCATCCCTTCTGCTTGCAGCCTATTGTATCTAGCTTTTGTCTTAATTCTGATCTCGCTGATCCTCCGAATGGTCGCTGTTCTTCCTGTAATATTATATAACCTTGTATTTTTTGCTTATCAAACTTAAAACATATCATTCCCTACACTAACCACTACCATGCAAAGCTCATATGCAAGCGTGTTTCATATTATTTACTGTTAGACCACTACTGTTGGTTCATTTATATATGTTCTCAACATTTACGTGATTATAGCTTGATGTTGTGTTTATTTAGGTATGTTAAAACCAATTTAGCTTCCTTCCCCGTGGGTCTTATTAATACGTCCTTTATTTGAATGGGTGCCGTTAGAGTTTTGGCTAGCTCTTCATATAACTTCTGTCCTTCCCTTCTTCTTAAATTACAGTTAAAGATGATGTGATTTAAATCTCCCACTTCTCCACAGTCACATAAGCTGTCTGGTTTGATCCCTATTTTGTTTAAGTGCACCGGAGTTAAGCAGTGCGACGTTCTCATTCTACATAGTAGGCTAATGTTTTTCCTTGAAGATTTTTTAACATTCCTAAACCAGGGTATTTTGTATGGTGTTTTTACCATGTTGTAGTATGATGTTCCCTTTTGTCTCCCTGTACTCCTATACAAAGTCTCCCACTCCTTCCAGGATTCGTCTTTTAGGATCTTTATAACTTCCGTGAAGTGTAACTTCCTAGTCACATAATTGGCTGAGTCTGTTCTTCCTTTACTTGCTAGCTGGTCCGCTTTTTCATTCCCTGGTATACCCGAGTGGCTGGGTACCCATACGAATTTTATTCTCATACCTCTTTCCCTTAACTCTAGGTACAGCTGTTTTGTTTTTAGGGAGTTTAAGTCCGCTTGTCTGTTAATACCCTTTTTCTGTATACTCTGTATGGCACTCTTTGAGTCCGTCACTATAACTGCTCTGATGGTGTCTTCGCCTAAGGAGCTTAAAGCCACTTTTATTGCTGTTACTTCAGCTGAGCAGATTGAGGTGTGTCTTTTACATCTTCCATAAATGTGGCTGTTTTTGGTTTGATTAAAAACACCAATTCCACACTCTCCACTTCGTGGGTCTAGAGAAGCGTCTGTGTATATTTTTTCATAGCCTTGAAATTTTGTGTTAAGGAGGTGCTCCATATCTACTCTCGCTTGCGGGCTGTTTTTCTCTATCTCTGAATCAACCATCTCGATGTTTTTTAGCTGTGTATGATATGATATTTCAAAACATGGGAGGTTTCCTGTCTTTTCAATCGAGCTCGTGTATGTGAGTACCCCATCAATTCCTTCGATGATAGCTGGTATGTTCATCCTTGTCCAATAGCTGGTGTCTTCATTATATGAAATGTATAATTGGGTTAATTTTTCACCTATTTCATCTCCTGTTAGAGCAATTCTTTTAGCTACAAACTTGGTACACAGCAGATTCCTTCTGATTCTTAGGGGCATCTCCCCCGCTTCCGATAGTAGCGAGTTAATTGGCGTGCTTTTCATGCATCCTGTGATGGCTCTTAGTGCCTTATACTGAATTCTGTCAAGTTTTCCCCAGTTGCTTTGAGAAGACCTGTACATGGCTTGGCAGCCATAATCCAGATGTGATCGTACTATGCCCTTATATATGTTGTGTAGGATGATGTTTTCTGCTCCCCACCATGTTCTAGACACTGCCATCATTATATTGATGCCTTTTTGAGCTTTCTTGCATACTTCTTCTATGTGTTTGTTCCAGTTTAGTTTTCTATCGAGTATCATCCCAAGGTATTTATATTCTCTAACCCACTCTATATATTTGTTCTCCATTACTAATCTTGTCTGGGGGTTCTGTCTATTGCCTTTTGACAGCAGCATCGCCTTTGTTTTATCCGTTGAGATATGCAGCCCATTTTCTCCTAGCCAATCTGATATCCTGTTCATGGTGTTTTGGATTTTCTGCAAGGCCATAGGGATTTTCTTGCTTGTCGTGTATATGACTATATCATCTGCATATTGTAGTATATGTACAGTTTCTTCCATTAAGTTGCTGAGGTTCTTGGTGTATATATTAAATAGGATTGGGCTTATTGGCGATCCCTGCGGTAGACCCTTGTGGGCTAATTGTGGGCCATTTATGCTTCCACTGCTTGGTGACCTTACATATACTTCTCTCTTTTTCAGCAAATTAATGATGGTTCTTATGGACCATTTGTCTAAATGAGCTTCGTTCATGTAATCCTCTAGCTTTTCTAGGTTAACATTATCATATGCCGCCTTTAGATCTATGAACACACAAATAGCTATTTCATTTTCCGCAAATGCTTGGTATATTGTATTTGTTAAGCAGACCAGATTTTCGATAGTACCTCTCCCTTTTCTGAACCCATTTTGATTTTGGGTGAAATAGTTTTGATTTTCCAGCTTGTGTTCAATCCTGGATTTCAATATGTTCTCTAGTGTTTTCCCCATACATGATGTCAATGCAATGGGTCTATAGGATGTAAATTCTGTAGGGTTTTTGTTGGGTTTTATAATCGGGATAATAAGGTGTTTTTTCCAATCCTTTGGTATGTCGATTTCCTGTGCTAGTATTCTGTTGAACAAATTTTTAATGTGCATTTTGAAGAGCAGCGGGGTGTTTTTCATCATTGTGTATGTTATGTTGTCCATGCCTGGAGTGGAGTCTTTTTTGGATGTTAGTGTGTGTTCTAGCTCTTCTATTGTGATTTCCTCATAGTATTGATTGTTATAAATCCTTGCCTCCTGCACGTTGTCGGGTTGGGTATAGGGTGGTGCTAGGTTGTTGAGTAGATGGTCCATCCATTCCTCGTTATCTGAGGCATGTCTTGGCTCCTTGTCATTATTTGCAAATTTTCTTATTATCTTCCAAATTTTCCCTATGGGTGTCTCTCTGCTTAGAGTTTCTGTGAAACTTATAAAGTTTTCTTTTTTCCTATGCTTAATAATCTTCCTTGTTTTGGCTGCTATTCTCTTGTAGTTACAAAAATTTTCCATTGTCATATTATCTTTGTATTCCCTTAGGGCTTTGGCTCTGTCTTTTACTGCTTGTTCGCATTGGTTGTCCCACCACTTTGGCTTTGGGGTGAACTTTTTCTGATTGGGTTTATATATTGTTGTTGGTATGGTATCTTCCGCTGCTACCTCAATCATTTGCTTGAGATTTTCGTAACTAGGGTCGACGTTAAATTCCCTGTTGAATCTTAGATAGTAGCCATCCCAGTTGGCTTTTTTTACATTCCACTTACATATTGGGTTGTTTTGAATAACTTCACTGTTGTTATGGCTTAATGTTAAGGAGGTCGGTAGGTGATCACTCATTCCGAGGATTTCTATGACATTCCAGTGGTGGTATGGTCCTAAGTCAGGTGTAATTATTGTGATATCTGGGCAACTTATACTTTGATTAGGTGGAGTTAGTCGAGTGGCTTTTTTTGTATTTACTACCAGCAAATTGTGCTCAAATATTTTGGCGTTAATATTTCTCCCTGTTTGGTTGTTGTTTGATGATCCCCACCTATTATGTTGACCGTTAAAATCTCCCATTAAGATAAATGGTTCTTGCAGTTTGGCTATAATGTGTTCTACATCGTCTGCGGACATGTTGATATCTGGCGGGCAATACCCTGTGTAAATTGATAGATTTTTAACCTTGATCCCCATAAGTTGTACTCTCCAATCCATATTTATTGAAATATCTATATTGCTATATGGAGTAGCGGTGTTTATAAGCACCGCAACTCCTCCCTTACCGTCTATTCGATCTTTCCTTAGTACTGTGTAGTGTTTTATACTGAGATGGTTGTTGTTCTTTAACCAGGTCTCGTTTAACAGTATGATGTCTGGTTTTTCAGTTCTAATAATATAGATTAGGTCTGCATGGTTGCTAATTGCGCTTCTAATATTCCATTGTATGACTTTGAGGTTCATCATCAATTTTTGATTTCTCTCCCCCTATCACTACCTGAGCGTTTCTTTCAAATTCTTGGATTACGGCTTCCTTGATTTCTTGCGATAGTCTAGATGGTTCTAAGACACTTTTCACTACTTCTGTGAGACTAAGGATTTCTCCTTCGCTTATAACTGTAGTAAAGGCCCCTGGTGAGGGACTGCGAGATCCTAGAATTGGACTTACTGGGGTTCTAGCTGAGCTTGGAAACAGTATTTTCCTATGTTCTTCCTTATCATATCCTGAGATTGGAGATGAAGGTTTCCTTTTCTTTGGACTATTTGCTGCATGTGCATATGATGTTCTTGGCGTTTCTGGTGCCACGTATAGGTGCCTTTGTCTGACGGATATCATTTCTGGTTCTTTGGTTCTTAATGCTGGAAAATCTCTGTGATCCCCTGTGTATCTTGGTGTCCTTGGTGATTCTTGTATATCACCATAATTTTTTGGGCATTTTTGTCTTGCTTCGTAGTACGAAATATTGTCCTCTACCATAACTCGTTTAATATTCTTTTGCCTATTGAATTCTGGGCATCTCCTGTCCGTGGCCTTATGATCCTCCTTACAGTGTATGCAGATGATTGTGCTGGATTCACATTCTTCTTCCTTATGTTCTTGGGAACATCTAGGGCATCTTGGCTTGCTCCGGCATTGTTTGGCTGTATGTCCGTATCTCAGGCAGTTATAGCATAACATGACTGGCGGTATATATACGCTAATTTTTACATCGAAGTAATCAATCTCCACAGTTCGGGGAAGTCTCTTACCTTCAAATGTCAGGATGACAGTCTCTGTGTCTTCGAATACTTCCTCTCCATTAATGTGTGTCCTTTTTTTAATTCTTCTTGCCTCGACTATTGGAGTTGATGACTTTGCTTCATTAATAATTTCTTCGATGGTTATTCCGTTGCTCACTCCTCTGGCTAACCCCTTACAGGTGACCAAATTAGCTGGCACATAGGCCTCGAGTTTTTTTTCTGTGACCATTTGGTGGCTCAAAAATTCATTTGCGTTTTTCGACGAATTGAATTGTATGCCTACCCTATTTCTTCCTTTTCTCAGTGTTTTTTCAACTCCTTGTACATTATATCTCTTAAGTAGTCTCCCTATACTCATTGGATGAAGATTGCCTATATTTTTGTCTGATTCCTCCACTATTACTAAAAATGGACCTGTATCCCTATACGAGTATCGCGTAGTTTTTCTGGGGGTCCCCTCGGGGCCCCCACTGTTGGTACCCATGTGGTTCGAGCTAGATTTTTAGATTAGTTTTTCACTATAGGCAAAGCGATTAATAAAAGCAAAATGCATGCAAGCAAGCAGAAGCGGGTTTAGTTTAATTCCAGACTTACCAGGCTGAGTTTTCGTATGTTCTCAAATCACAAATTTTTGCTTTATTCAACTTGATGTCGAAAAAACCCTTTACAGATTTTCACACGTGCCGCATCCGGCATTCACCAGAGCCAAAAAACAGTCGTCAGTTTAAGTTCCAAACTTTCTAGGTTAAATTCTTCTTTGTTTCCAAAGATATTAATGGCCTGTATATCAAGCAACCGAATCCGAACGACCGTTTATCGAAAATCGAAGATATTGGTTGGCTATTGACTATTTGAGGAAAATGTATAGTTATGTTGAATTGATCATACAACAATAACTAAATGTAGGTACATCTGTTTTATTTCACTTAGCTTAAATACTTGCAACCAAGTAGTCAGGACCCACTAGACTTATTTCAATATCAACCGCTAGTATTTAAACCGGCCTATTTCGGTTCAAGCAAGTAGTTCGGTCCGGGAGTGGTTCGCTGAAATTTGCTTTATCTTCTTGACGTCCCCACCTTTCTGTGGCATTGTTGACGTGTGACACCCATAGAATAGTTTCTATGGTGACACCTTTTACTTGCTCACTTTAACCTTTATTGTTCTGTGGCTCATTTGACTTTTGGCGGCTGACGGTGCAACAGGTTTTTTTCAATCCAGGACTATTCCAGTCATCTCCACAAGATTTGGGATTGAAAGGCCATATTTCCTGTCGCCCATATCGCAGCTTGGCGGTGTTGTGGATATTTTTGAATTTGCTGTTCCTTGGGAGGCAGGAAAATTACTTAGGTGGATTTTTGCTGTATATTTCGCTGTCAAAAGTCAAGTCTTGTTCCCGATACTTTTACTAATATGCCACTGTTTGTCTCATAGACTGGCGAACTCTCTCAAATATCCCAGGAGTATTGCGAACTATTTCACATGAAGCTATAATTCTGTTCCTCAAATGTCCTCTACCTGGCCAGGAGTCTGATTCACAAACGATTTTAAATGCCCCCAGAAAAATTATCTAGACAATTTAAATCGGGGGGACAAGGCTAAGGTCCACCTCGACCTATCCAACAGTTGTAGTGTTTATTTAAAACCTCCGTTATCACCAAACTGAAATGTGGCGGTGCACCATCATGCATAAACCACAATTGGTTTCTTAGTTCAAGTGGTACCTCTTCTAACAGCCTCGGGAGTTCGTCTTCTGTCTCTAATTTGTTTAGACTATGGTTCATCTTAATGAGAAGCAACTAGTTAAAATTTTAATAATGAGCGGTTACGGAAATATGAAGAGATCGCAAGATCAGGTTTGTGAACTTGAAAACATTAAAAGAAATCGTCCATTTTTCTCCAAGAGGCCTGATAATTAATTAATACGTTAAAAACGTTAAAAAACCACAAAGTCTCGGCCTCAAATTGATTTATATTAACATTTGGTTACATGTTTCGCTCTTGAAGGAGCATCTTCAGACCAAATATAACAACATTACATGAGAAATAACAGCAGAAAACTAACAATTACACAGAACAAAAATGTAAATTTAAAACTTCTTAAAAAACTATCTTACATCATACAAAAATATTTAACACGTCACTATTAATAAAAATTAAACAAGTGTTTAAGAAGTTTTAAATTTACATTTTTGTTCTGTGTAATTGTTAGTTTTGTGCTGTTATTTCTCATGTAATGTTGTTATATTTGGTCTGAAGATGCTCCTTCAAGAGCGAAAAATGTAACCAAATGTTAATATAAATCAATTTGAGGCCGAGACTTTGTGGTTTTTTAACGTTTTTTAACGTATTAACTTGAAAACAGCCACCGGGGGAGACAACGCTTTGGATATCATGCTCTCAATACATGAAAATCCAACACAATCATCCAGGCCAATGGCAATGGATTTTAATGTGTCTCATCAGTCAGTGAAAAATTTGTTTAAGCAGGAGAAGTTGCGTCCCTACAAGATAAAGTTGGTGCACGAGTTAAACGAGGACGATTTTGATAGAAGAACTGAATATTGTGAGCTGATGATGGAAAGATCCAATAACGATAATAACTTCACAACAAATGTCATTTTCTCGGATGAAGCTACTTTCCACTTAAATGGCATTGTTAATAAACACAATTATCGTTATTGGTCTGCTGAGAATACTAACTGGTTCAAGGAAGGTCATATTCAGAGGCCCGAAAAAGTTATTGTTTGGGCGGGCATAGTTGGTAGACATATTGTGGGATTATTTTTCAGAAATGGTAATTTGAATGGCGAAAAATATCTGAACCTCCTCAGGAATAACATAATTCCGTCTTGCAGAATGGTTATACCGGGTGTAAATAATGTCATAAACGAACAGGTATGATTCCAGCAAGATGGAGCACCTGCGCATTATGCGACAAATGTTAGACAATACATAAGCGACAATCTCCAGGACGTTGGATAGGCAGAAGCGGTGCTATTGACTGGCCAGCGCGATCCCCGGACTTAACCCAGCTCGATTTCTTTTTGTGGTGACACTTAAAGAACAAAGTCTACGTTAACCGTCAAAATGACATCAGATCTTTAAAAGTCAGAATTAGTGCTGAAATTCGGGCCATTCCAGAGGACTTTTAAACGTTGTAGATGGGTTCAGAGATCGACTGGTGCTCTGCTTAGCTGAAAATGGTGGTCATTTTGAGCACCTGATCCGCTGAAAAGGTTTCACTTTTTTATTATTCCGATGTTAAGTTGTTCAACTTTCTAGGCTATGTATTTTGTTATTGTAAAGTTTGTTACAATTTTAAATCAATAAAAATTTCAAATACAAAAAGTTCATAGTTTTCCAAGTAGAATCCAAATATGCAATAATATGCAGAGTGTTCCATTTAAAAAAAGTAAGTTGGTCTTTATGGGAACCAAACCAGAAATGACAGAAAAAATCATACAGGTAGAAATGTGGGGAATAATTTACTGAACAACTTTCATAAAAGTAATTTTCTCGTATACGAGGTAATTCAAAAGTTACTGGTCTTATGCGCGACTTTTTTGCCACTCTGTATAGCTCTAACTAACTTTGGAAACATATACTAACAAAATTATTAAACGTCAAAAAAGTTAACTAACAGAAATAAAAATATGAGGTACTTTTTTTAAATTTGGTTACTTGGACAATACTTGGATTGCGTCGACGGCTAATTCCGGCAATAAGTAGAAAACACTGACAGATACTATAAAATGCATGGAATAAAAAAAAAATGAGGAAAAAAACGGGAAGCCAAAATGTAATATTAGTACTTATACAGGGTATCCCAAAAAAGTGCTCAGGAGAGTGAAATTGTTGGTAGCGCAAAAAATGTAACACTCTGTATACTGTATCTGAGAATTTTAAACATTATATTGTAGTGATTCCAAAAACTAATAAGTGCACCGAATTTAAAATAGTTATCTCGGAAAACGTGGAAGAAAAACGAAAAAGCGAGGAAATAATGAAAGCCTTTTTGACCGCATACCTATAATATAGTATATTATTAACCAAGGTTTAGACAGCCATCATTATTCCCCGAGCGGCAAGTTTAAATCACGAGGAGCGAAGCGACGAGGGATTTAAGACGCGAGGGCTATAAGCTGTCTAAACCGTGGTTAATATAATATTTTTTCCACTACTACAAACTTTTATAAGACATTTATCTTTATAGTATTATTAATTATAATAGTATATTATTAACCAAGGTTTAGACAGCCATCATTCTTGCCCGAGCGGCGAGTTTAAATCACGAGGAGCGAAGCGGCGAGTTTAAATCACGAGGAGCGAAGCGACGAGGGATTTAAGACGCAAGGGCTATAATAAGCTGTCTAAACCGTGGTTAATATATTATTTTTTCCACTACTACAAACTTTTATATGAGATTTATCTTTATAGTATTAATAATAATAAAAAATTATAGGTAGGTATAAGTATATTTTTTAATCAAGTTACCTGCGCTTTGGAATTGGCCAAATAGTTTGTTGTTTTGTCAGGTGGCTTTGTCAATGTCAATTTGTGTTCATTTGTGTCATCAGATTTCACGAGTTTTGCGTTTTTTTAAAAAATGAGCGAAGAAAATGTTAGTGATAATATTATGTGTACACCTCCCGAATTAAGGATGGAAGCAGAAAAAATGTTGATTGTATCGATATTTTACAATATCAAGTAATCTAATATGTATTGATAATTATCTGGTTACCTAACCACAATGAATTGATGTTGTAGAATTAAAAAATCAAGTTACCTGCGTTCAAACAAAATTTGGTTAAGGTCAAAGATCGGTCAATAATGGATTTCAATGGCTTATTATTGACCATGGTCAATAATGACTTATAAGGTAGAGAAAAACGATTTCTAGCCTTAATAATCGGTCAATAATGGCGATGTTATAGGTTAGTAGTGGAAAAAAAATTATAGGTAGGTATAAGTATATTTTTTAATCAAGTTAACTGCGCTTTTGAATTGGCAAAATATTTTGTTGTTTTGTCAGGTGGCTTTGTGAATGTCATTTTTTGTTCATTTATGTCATCAGATTTCACGAGTTTTCCGTTTTTTTAAAAAATGAGCGAAGAAAATGTTAGTGATATTATTATGTGTACACCCCCAGAATTAAGGATGGAAGCAGAAAAAATGTTGATTGTATCAATATTTTACATATCAGGCATCTCTAATAATCTAATATGTATTGATAATTATCTGGTTGCCTAACTGTTTAAAATGTTTATGAATTCATGCTGTTAAATCAAAAAATCAAGTTACCTGCGTTCAAATAGATTCTTGGAGATCGGTCAATAATGGATTTCAATGACTTATTATTGACCATGGTCAATAATAACTTATAAGGTAGAGAAAAACGATTTCTAACGTTAATAATCGGTCAATAATGGCGATGTTATAGGTTAGTAGCGGAAAAATATTTTTTTCCTATTTTCCCATATTCATTAACACTCTGTATATTAATAAATTGGTGTTTTTTATTTCCATTATAAATTATTGAGCGCAGTAACTGTATCTATACGAAAATACTTGAAACAAAAACTGGGTCTAACTCCATTAGGTATGCGTCCATATCTTTATTCAAAAGTACCCGTACCTATATTGTTAAAAGCATTAAAGTGGGTCAATTTCTATTTACCACGAAACAGCGATCAAAGGGAGATTTACTTCTCTGGTATAAATAGGCCACTTTAGTAATTACTCGCGACCTGTTACGATGGGGGTAGTATTTTTTTATTGTTTACCCGGATCTGATGATTTTCCATTAAAAGGGATATGCACTCACTCTGGTGCTAAAAAATTAAATTATACAGAGTGGCAAAGAAGTCGCGCATAATGCTTGTAACTTTTAAGTTACCCCGTATACGAAAAAGTGACCTTTATAAAAGTTGTTCAGTAAATTATTCCCCACATTTCTTTCTACCTGAATGATTTTTTTTTGTCATTTCTGGTTTGGTTGCCATAGAGACTAACTTACTTTTTTTAAATGGAACAACCCTGCATATTTGGATTCTACTGGATTTGGATTCTACTGGGAAAACTCTGAACTTTTTGTATTTCAAATTTGTATTTATTTAAAATTGTAACAAACTTTATAATAACAAAATAAATAGCCTAGAAAATTGAACAACTTAACATTAGAATAATAAACAAGTGAAACCTTTTTCAGTGGATCACGTGTTCAAAATGACCACCATTTTCTGCTAAGCAGAGCGCCAGTCGATTCCTGAACCAGTCTACAACGTTTAAAAGGAAGTCCTCTGGAATGGCCCGAATTTCAGCACTAATTCTGACTTTTAAAGATTCTAAGTAATTTGGATGGTTAACGTAGACTTTGTTATTTAAGTGTCCCCACAAAAAGAAGTCGAGCGGGGTTAAGTCCGGGGATCACGCTGGACAGTCAATAGCACCTCTTCTGCCCATCCAACGTCCTGGAAATTGTTCGCTTATGTATTGTCTAACATTTGCCGCAAAATGCGCAGGTGCTCCATCTTGCTGGAACCATACCTGTTCGTTTATGCCATTATTTACACCCGGGGAAACCATTCTGCAAGAAGGAATTATGTGATTCCTGAGGAGGTCCAGATATTTTTCGCTATTCAAATTACCACTTATGAAAAATAATCCCACAATATGTCTACCAACTATGCCCGCCCAAACATTAACTTTTTCGGGCCTCTGAGTATGACCTTCCTGGAACCAGTGAGTACCTATTCTCAGCAGACCAATAACGATAATTGTGTCTATTACCAATACCATTATGGAAAGTAGCTTCATCCGAGAAAATGATATTTGTTGCCAAGTTATTATTGTTATTGCATCTTTCCATCATCAGCTCACAAAATTGAGCTCTTCTATCAAAATCGTCCTCGTTTAACTCGTGCACCAAATTTATCTTGTAGGGATGCAACTTTTCCTGCTTAAACAAATTTTTTACTGACTGATGAGGTACATTAAAATCCATTGTCATTAGCCTGGATGATTGTGTTGTATTTTCATGTATTGAGAGCATGATATCCAAAGCTTTGTCTCCCCCGGTTGCTATTTTAGGTCAATCTGATCTAGCGGCTTTCCCAACACTGCCTGTTTCTCGAAATTTCTTTACCACTCGACACACCGTTGACTGATTGATTACTGGAGGTCTATTTGGATATAATTCATTGAAAAGTTGACAAACCTGATCTTGCGATCTCTTCATATTTCCGTAACCGCTCATTATCAAAATTTCAACTCGTTGTTTCTCATTCAGATGAACCATAGTGTAAATATATTTTTTCCTACGAGCGTGCGCAAAGTTACACTTTTCCGCACTAGTGCGGATAAGATTTTTATCCGCACCGGGTGCGGAAAAGTAGCACTATTCAAAAATCTCCTTGGCAGGGAATATTTATATTTATTTTAGTAGCTGTAGACAATTTTATGCAATGTGCGAAGCCGTTGCAAGTGTATTCTCTTCTACCTTTTAATCGTAATTCACGATATTCGTATTTCAGCCTAAAACGAAAAAAAATTATATTTTTAAGTACCTCGTATAGTGATAAATGATTATAATATTGCCAAGCAACAATAAATGTACATGTTGATTTTGGCACATGATGTCAGATTTTTCCTCCGTTTCTATGTCAACAAGAAACTACAAACACCGACACTTTTCTTTCCATCAAATCCTCAAAAAGTATAAACGCTGTTAAAATGAGCAGGTGATGAGCAGCTCTGACAAGGAGCTACCAGATTCCATTCTAGAGGCCGCAAACTCTGCAAATCTAAATTTATTGCCCGCTAAATCCCAAAAAAAATACGAGAAGCAATATAAACAATTTGAATACTGGTGCCGCAACAAAGGGACAAATAGTTTTAAGGAGGAGGTCTTCTTAGCGTATTTTGCAGATTTACGAAAATCAGTTCAGCCAAATACTTTATGAAGTAAGTACGCTATGTTAAAAAGTGTCCTTAAAGTCCGGTAAAAAAATTTTACCGGACTTATTGCTGTAAAACCTTATTTTCTGGACTAAATTCAAATATGTAAAGGTGTGTTTTACAATACAGTATGAAATAATCGTTTGAAGCATTGAGTAAGTACTCCACAAAGTTGATGGCTTATAGGCATCGGATAATCGTGAAAAATATGCCAAAACGACTTTTTCTGATAAGTTTTTTACCTTTTTTTCTTCACACCAGTTTTTGAATTTTTCGTATCTGCCCTCATACAGACACCTTAATTTTTGGGGAACAAGGTTCACCATTGCCTCATTTTCAATGTCTGAGTCTTCTAAATCACTCATTTTTTACTTAATATTTGCCGCAGTTTTTGACAAACAAATTCTTTCGAATTTTTTCTTGACAAGTGTCAATTTTCTTGAGATGAAAGGTGTAAATGAAACACAGGTAATAAAATGTTTGGTAAAATAAATTTAGTTCTTTATTATAAAATGCCCGTAGAAAAAATATTGCATACCATTCGCTACAAAACAATGTCTTTTAGTCACTCTGACGTGTTGTCCAACTCGGCTTCGCCTCGTAGGACAATTTTCACGTCGCGTGCCTAAAAGAGCCTTATTTCGTAACTTGTTGTATAAATAGCTATTTTGTTACATTTATAGTTACATTTATATTAGGTTTACTACATAATAACCAATTGGAATATCAAGATCCTCATTTACACTACGCTCTAAATTTACTTAATTTGTATTAGTATACCGAATCATCAGCAAACATGTAGTATTGAACCTCTAAACCTGCACATTTGAGGCTCGGCACATGCAATGAGTAAAGCAGAGGGCCAAGCACTGAAGCTTGAGGAACTCCACGTTTGTTTGATTCAAGTTTACTATACAAATCATTAAGTTTTACAAACTGGTTTCTATTTGTCAAATATGATTGAATTAGATTCAGCATGAGCCCTTTAAAGCCCATATCTCTTAATTTCTTCAACAATACATCTATACTAACAACAACGAATACAGCCACTACTTTCAAGATCCATTGTTACGCACAAAGTGTTACTGTCTTTAATAAAGCCATATTAGTACTTGTCGATACTGATATACTTATCTATAAAACACAACATTAGTTTTTTAATTATTTTCTCAATAATTTTCGAAAAAGTACTTATAACACTGATATGTCTATAATTATCCTTGCACTCTTTCTCACCTGACTTGTAAATCGGACTTATTCTACTTATTTTAGGCTCATCTGGAAAAATACTAGAAACCAGAACATTGTTAATTCATTTTGCGAGAGTTTGTGTTACAATGAACATAAAATAAAAAAAATAACAATGGTCTTGTGAGAGGTGCTCAAAATGACGACCATGTTCGGTATGACATATCTCGTATCTTCTGAGGAGTCCTTATAACTTCTGCCGGAACTACCTGCAGTAAACCATACATCAACACTGTTACAAGAGAACAATCGAAAACATGTCTGGATCATATTTTTGTCAGGACTAGCCTTAATTTAGAGAGTATGTCTTTCTCTTCATATGTAATAACTCATGATATAACGGACCACTATCCAATAGTAATAAACATATCGGGTCAGAGAAATAATATCCTACCTTCAAAACCCACTAAAAAAATCACTAAAGTCAACAAAAATAAACTTCATGATCTTTTAAGGAGTGAATGTTGGAATGAAATTCTTAACATAGATGAACCCGAATTAGCATACCAAACATTTTTAGATAAATTTCAAAATTATTATTCACAATGCAAAACAATTAAGACACAAATATTATATAAAATAATAAAGCCTTGGATAAGTCAGGGTTTAATTGTTTCAATTAAAAAGAGAGATAAACTTAAAAAACAATTACAAAGACATTACACAGTAGAAAGGGATGCCGAATATAAGGCCTATCGCAATACTTTAAAAAAACTGATAGATAATACAAAAAAATCAATACTACAAAACAAAAATTGAACAAAACAAACACGACACAAAAAAAATCTATAAATTAATAGCTGAGGCAACAAACCAGGGTAATAAATCAAGCGAATCATTAAATATAGTCGACAGTGCAAACAAAAATTTTGGAAATGATCTGGACATGTCCAATTTCTGCAATAAGTATTTTGCTAGTGTAGCAATTGAAATGAACAAGCAGATTCCTTTTGTTCCGGATCAGTTTAAGTCAGACTCAATAAATAAATCGATGTTTCTTGTACCAGTATCGCAAAATGAACTCATTCAGCACATCAAGGATCTCAAATCAAACAGTTCTCCTGGTCAGGATGCAATAACAGTTGAAACTATAAAAGAATTTCATATTTATTTTCTAAATCCCCTTACGCATATATTTAATATGATATACAGGACCGGTATTGTGCCATCTTCATTTAAGAGATCAATTATTATCCCCATACACAAGTCTGGAAAACACAACCTTATAAATAATTATATACCAATAAGCTTAATTAATAATTTTGCGAAACTTTTTGAAAAGACTCTAAAACTCAGACTAGCAAATTTCATGAAATTAAATAACCTTATGTCAGACACTCAATTTGGCTTCACGGAGGGCCGTAACACCGAGGACGCAATGTGTTGTCTGATCAATGAAGCCACAAATATAATTAATCAAAATAATAAATGTTTGGTGATGTTCCTGGACCTTGCGAAGGCTTTCGACACCGTTTCTCATAAAATACTTCTGAACGTTCTTGAACGAAGTGGAGTCAGGGGCACGGTGTGGAAGGTCTTTGAGAACTACTTAACTGGACGCCAGCAACAGGTTAAAATACGAGAAACTTTAAGTGATGCACAAACGATTAACATAGGCGTTCCGCAAGGAACAGTTCTTGGACCAATTTTGTTTAATCTTTACATAAACTCAATAAAAGACATAGGAGTTGGGGGTAAAATTGTGTCATACGCAGATGACACGGCTATCATCTTCAGTGGCGCCTCATGAGAAGAAACTAGAATAAACACAATAAATGGACTTAAAAAAAATTCAGAAATGGCTTAATATACATAAACTAACCCTTAATGTTAAAAAAACAAATTATTTAGCGCTTACAAAAATTGATGTAAATCGTCCTCCTTTTAACAACATAGAAATAGGTCTGAACGAAAAAATTGAGGAGGTCGCTCATATGAAATACCTTGGGATAATGATTGATTGCTTTTTGCGGTGGGATGTTCACGCTGAATATCTAACAAAAAAAATTAGATCTCTAACATACAAGTTTTATGTTCTTCGAAATATCTTGTCATCAAGTCTGTTGATTACGCTGTATCGGAGTCTAGTGGAATCGTTATTAACATATGGTATCACTGTCTGGGGTGCTATGTACGAAAACGCAATGAGACCGTTACAAATAGTTCAAAAGAAAATTTTAAAAATCATATATAAAAAAGATCGTCTGTATCCTACAAATATGTTGTATAATGAAATAACCGTAAGTTTGAACGTGCTATTCTTCAACTCGGTGAGTTGTTACATTCATAAGTACCGTAAAATGCAGCCTGTTACGTCACATTGCCAAAACACCCGCTGTCAAACTGGTCAGCCTTTACAGGTTACAAAATGCCATAGCGAATTCCATAGACGTTCAATTAATTTCCTTGGTCCAAAAATATACAACTTGTTGCCAGCTAATGTGAAAAATGTTGTAAAACCAAAACTGTTTTTAAAAAGGTCGAAAGCATTCGTTTGGAGAAATCAGATTCTGTTTAAGAACCTTTTCTAACTTAGAAACAATAAAATAAAAAAAATAAAAAAGTTGCAGTTCTTAACATTAACTCATATTTACATTTTAAATATAGGATAAGATATAAGATGTAAACTAATATAGAAGCACATACAGACGCTCTGCATCTAGGTGCTTCAAAGTAACACAATACCATTAAAAACTTACCTCATATCAATTGTAAACTAAATATTTTGTAACTAATTATATTTAAATAAATAAAAATAAAAAAATAAATATCCCCACAAATAGAAATCTAAAGGATTGAAATCCGGCGATTGTGCTAGCCACCTGACAGGTCATTGATTCCCAATCCAATTTCCCCTATAATTATTATCCAAAAATCTGATACAGTCCGGGAGATATATGGCGGAGCACTATCTTGTTGAAGCCAGAAATTAAAACGTTCGTTTATGCATGGGAACTTGACCGTTTAATGTTCCTTTATGAAAGTATGGTCCACTTAATCATCCTTTAAAGAGACCGCAGCATACATTTACCTCAGCAGATTTTCGAAATGGGGCCCCGTATCTCTATACATTTCCTTAGCCGACGGATATTTTCTCGTAATACTTAAAACAACATTCGAGGATTGTCTCGAATTTCATTGAAATGGTTTTTATCAGATCTTCCCTGGTGCAAACTGACGTCTTCAAATTTCCCCATAAAAGGAAATCCAATGGAGTCATGTCGGGCGACCTTGGTGGCCATTCGTTTCGGGTGGAACCGGCTTCATCCGTAAACAAGGCAATACTAGTAAAATTATGATTTTGCCTAAATCGTTGCAAAACCCAATTTAAGTAGTTGACTCATACAAGATAATTGCAGGAGACCTAGCATGTACCTTTTGGACGTGATAAGGATGATTTAATTAGTCTTAGGTAAAAAAGCAAATCAAAACGATGATAGATCTCTTCATAAGCCGGACTCGCAGACGACCCGTGTACTTGGCGAATATGCGAATAATTGTACTTATGACTAGTATCCAAGTAAGCAAGTAAATTCATTTTACACAGCTGAAGAGGGAATGGCGGATCGGAGGGGCCCCTGACGACCAAGGGACCAGGCACTGGTTGAAATTAGGGAACACCCCCCTTAAAGGATAAAAGGTCATTAATTCTTATGAACTAACCATTCGGAAACCATTTAACCCCAAAGAAACGTTGCGAAATCTGTGCAAATAATGACAAATTTTATACAAGCCCAATAACAAGCAGAAAATCATTATAATCCTGCTCCTTTCGCGCTTTTAAAAAGAATGAAAAATTGTTTCGCAAGAGCTTAAGTAAGCCCATAAAATACCGGATCCATAACGAAATGGTGACTAGCAATTTTCGGTAAAAAGTTTCCTTTATTAGCATAATATTTTTTAATCTGGTTCTGGGGAAAAATCCGGGAGAGACGACACAAAATGTGAACGAGCGGTTATAAATTTAGAAGGTGTTTTATGGTGGGGGGAGATAAAAGGATCATCAGGTCGTAATAGGTCATTATCATCACAGAATAAGTCAGAAGCAGCAAACAGGTAAACACTTGTGTATACCGTGCGAGCAAAAAGTATTATCATCAAGGGTTGCTTTGCATCTAAGGCCGTACTGCTTAGCGATATAGCCTAATACCTGTTGGGTGTCAGTAACTACCAGCATTATCAATCAATCAGATATTCCGTCATCTTTATCAGTCGTTACAACGCAATGGGTTTTACGGAACAGCACAAAAAATTTATGATTGAAGCGTATTCGAAACGGGGTTAGAGTAAATGGTGAGTGGCAATACAATCAGCATTGCCCGAGAAGAGCCATGGCTCTGCTTAGGGAAACAGGTTCACTATAACATAAAAAAGGATCTGGAAGACCATCTGTAAGGACAGAAGAACTTGTTGCAAACGTTCGCGAAATAATGCAAAATACGCCAACAAAATGTGTACGATGCCTGTCTCAACAAGTGGGAAGATCTTATGGAACATGCAGGACCATTCTTAATAACGAGTTAAATTTGTTTCCTTATAAGATGCAGGTATTTCAAAAATTACGAGCTGCAGATTTTGAAAGACATAAGAATTATTATCAGTGGTTTACCCAAAACTTATTGGATGAATAGACCTGACAGGGTCTGAAACGTGGTACGCATCTTCTATGCATCAAAAGACATTTTCTGATGTACAACATGATTTTTTATTCTTGCCAGTGGCGTTCGTGCGGGAATTGCACCGAACCATTTTAAAGAGAAAAGTGATACGCCACTACTTTTTCTTAAAGAAAAAAATAGTTTTGAAATCCTCATTCCTTTCTGAGCAAATCTGCTCTCTTCATTTTGTTTCGTTTAGCGTATGGTTTTCGCATAATTCATTCATTTGCACGTTGTTATGGAATTGGGTATTATCAAGTATTAAAAACGTATCTAGTAGGTAAGAAGCAGTTTTTGTTTTGTAAATATGAACAGTTTTGACAGTTGTCTACCTCATCTAATTGTTACGTATTTAACCCTTTATAGGGCAGAACTCTGGGGTCCAATTTTTTAACAATTTTTTCACATGAGCTTTTTTATTTATGTATTGTTAATGTACTTCCGAACAAAAAAAGTTAAAAACCACCCTAGTTTTTTTGCTATAGGGTGGTATCTATATGTACCAATGAACGTTCCAACATAAATTATATATTGTGTGTTCAGTGGTACATTTACGAACCACTTAGAAATTAGAATTATCTAAGGCAAAACATAAAGAACTTTGAAGGAAACACCTTTATATTTACAATACATTTATTTAGAAAATAATACAAATCAGGTTTTTCTCTAAACTAAAAATTTATCCTTCTTTAGTAAAAATAACTAAAATAATGAAGCTCAATGATAATTGACAAAATATAAAGTAAACTATAAAAAATAAACAGTAAAATCAAATAGAACATAACTAATTACAACAACATCCTCCAGGATGGTTTAGTTTTCTTCCATGGCCAAACTGAGCAATTGGTCCAGGTTTTATTCTGCGACGGAAGTCACCTATAAGCTCAGAAGCCAATGTAGATCGGAATTGGAGATGAGTCATAGGCCTTACATTACTATTTGCTTGCTGAATGGTTGTTTTGTAAATTATGTAGCTATTTACAATACATGAATCAAGAAGATAATAGAAAATGCGCATCCACCACCTGCGACTCTTCCAAGAAATGCTATATGCAGAAAGAAGTTGATCGAAATGATCTACACCTCCCATGTACTTGTTATATTCAGCAATGGCTTCGGGACATTTCACTGTTTTTTGGTCCATCTGAAATCAATTAATACTATTTTTTACAAAAAATGTAACACTGCGCTGCAAATATATTTAAAAAATCCATTATACAAGATCTACAAAATATTATGTTTGGCGGTACCCATACAGAGCATACATATTCAGTGGTACAAATATGAACCACTTACAATTTTGTGAAATATTACGTTAGCCGAAGATAGCAGAGAAACGTGTTTCATATTAGTAATATGGTAAAGGGATACCTAGTAAAATATGCAATAATTAAAAGCCAGAGAACCCTAATTTAAAAAAATATTCAAATAAACTCAAGACACGATTCTAACCTAAAACTGTCTCAAGTGTATATTTTTATCAATTATAAAGCAACTACGCAACTAAATTATAAAAATCCTATAAAAAATAGATATTAGTAATATAACTATGAAATACCCACAGTCATTACATATAACTTCACTCTATTGTAATAAAAAAACGATAAAAACTATCAATACCTTTGAAAAAGTTGGCCGCCTTTGCTGTAACAATGAGTGGTCTATATATTTACCACTTTCTAGCGCCAACGACAACTTTTATCTGTCAGATGGCGCTGTTAACAAATATGGTCCAAATGAGAACCAGTGCGCGTTTGTAGATGGATTTAGCATGCTCAGCGGTATCGAGCAGTGGAGCATCGTTTATAGGATGGCTGGAAATGCCGATGGTATATATATGTACCAATAACCTATAAAGGGTTAAGTCATTAAAATTAATAATATTATTGGTATGGTCTATTTCATGAATTTTGAGTTTGCAGACATGCATTGAATGTATGGACTTGCTGGTGGTAACGCACTGGAAAACCGCTTTCCAAATAGAAATATTCCGGATGCATGAACATTTTCAAACATTCATAGAAGGTTGTGCGAAAAGGGAAGTTCTAAACCAGACAATCATCTAAAATGAGTACAATGTACTGAAAGAACACCAGAAATTGAGGTAGCGGTTTTAAATTCAGTCGAGGAAGATTCCGATTTAAGTGCATGAAAAATTTGAGTCTCTCACATATTCTTGTTTGGAAAATTCTCAATGATTTTTTATTATATCCCTACCATATCCAACGTGTTCAGGCCGTACTCCCACGCGACTTTCCATTGCGGATGAACTATTGCCGATGATTTCTTCAAAAAGTAATTAAAAATCCATTATTTAATAGGTACTGAAATTATATTCACCGATGAAACCAATTTTTCTAGAAACGCTATCCAATACTTTCACAATAATCATTTTTGGGCTGAAGAAAACCCACATGCAATCTCGGAATCCCGTCATCAGGAGGAGTTTTCCGTTAACGTGTGGGCTAGAATATGCGGTGATTATTTAATTGGACCCTATTTTCTTCATGAGAGGTTGGATGGGCATAATTACCGGCAGTTTCTCGCAGAAGAATTGCCAGCTTTAATGGAAGATGTTTCCATTTTAGTAAGAAATCGGCTGTGGTTTATGCACGACGGGGCGCCAGCGCACTTCAGTGCTGTGGCACGCGAACATTTAAACCAAAATTACAATAATCGCTGCATAGGTCGCGGATGATCACAGGCATGGCCATCTCAAATCAAATCAAATCAAATCAAATCGTTTATTTTCCCAAAAGACAATATATAATAATTGTAGGGGAATAGTCAAGAAGAGCTAAACCTAAGATTTGCAAGCTAAATAGAGTAAAATAAATAAATAAATAAAAAAGATACAACATATATCTGTGTAAAAACACTTAACACACATTTGACACTTTTATGACACACGACTTAAAAACTCATCTATGCTATAAAAACACTCAACAATTAGATAGGTCTTTAGCTTATTTTTAAAATTCATAAGACTAGGAGAACTTCTTATATCCTCAGGCAAGTGATTAAATATCCTAACACCAAGATTACGAGGAGAATTGTATAATATAATACCTCTAGCATTTGGGATGCAAAAGTTATGTCTATTCCTTGTTGCGAAACCGTGAATGTCCTTATTCTGAGTAAAATCACTTTTATTACAATATATAAATATAGCTAATTCTAGTATATGCAAACAAGGAAGAGGCAATATCTTAAATTTTCTAAAGAGGTTTCGGCAACTATGCCGACCACGAACACCTGCTATACATCTTATAATTCTTTTTTGTTTAATAAAAACATTTTTACTTAGTGTAGAAACACCCCAAAATGCTAGCCCATATCTTAGGTGTGATTCAACATAAGCATAGTATAACATCACCAAATGATCTTTGTCTAAAATAGATCTTAAATTTATCAGCAGATAATATGATGAATTTAGTTTAGCCGCAACATGCTCACAATGATCCCTCCAATTTAAACATTCATCCAGACATATACCGAGAAACTTGATGTTACGAGTTTGGCATAAGGACTTATTATCGATACGAAGATCTATTCTTTCTACCTGTTTTTGTCTACTGTGGAACCTGACGAACCGTGTCTTGTCAACGTTCAAAAACATATGATTATGTCCGAACCAACTGGAGAGCTCAAGAAGCGCATTATTAGATGTTTGTTCGAGAATATTTGAGAACTTATTCGAAATAAGAAAAGAAACGTCATCAGCAAAAGCTGTACGATGTGCCTCCGGACCTACATGATCTATATCATTTAAATACAATAAAAACAACACAGGACCCAAAACAGAGCCCTGTGGAACCCCTACATTAATATCCACAGTTGACGAATTTATCAGTCTCCTCGACTGTCCATTGAAGTTATTAACACTAACATATTGTGTGCGGTTTTCAACAAATGATTGAATCCAGTCATAAGGCTTTCCATCTATGCCATATTTCTTCATCTTTTGAAGAAGAACATTATGGTTGACACAATCAAAAGCCCTGCTGAGATCACAAAAGATCCCAACAGGGCTCTCATTTGCATCAATAAACCTAGTTAACTCCGTATAAAAGGCATGCATTGCTGTGGTGGTCGATTTTTTATTCTGAAAGCCATGTTGGTTTTTAGATATAATGTTGAATTCATTTAAATATGGGACTAGCCGGTCCAAAAAACAATATTCAAACATCTTAGAAAAGACAGAGGTCAACGTAATTGGTCGATAATTCTCTAAAGAGTTTTCATTACCTTTTTTATGGATAGGAATAATTTTACCCCTTTTCAGGGATGTTGGAAATTTTCCAGTACAAAAGGAAAGGTTAACCAAGAACACAAATGGCTTAGCAATATCCTGGACAATCCTTTTAATTAAAAAAGCGGGAATATCATCCGGTCCTGCTGATGGCTTATTTTTAATTTTATTATTTAGGATTGCAATAAATTCGTCAGCCGTAAATGGACAAAGCAGCAGTTTATTTTTGTTTACATTACTAGCATTATTGATAGTTTTTTCAGTATTCTGATTTACAATCTGTTTTATAGTATTTAAAGGAGCATCCCTGAAAAAACAGTTAAACGTTTCAGCAACAATTGATGGACACTCAACACATTTGTTATCATCATTCAATTGTAAAGCAATATTTTTATATTTTTTATTCTTGTTCGTCTGATCGTTAATAATAGTCCAAGCGCACCTCGTAGGATTATCAGCCCGATCAATTTTATTTTGATAAAATGCCCTTTTAGTGGCACTAACAAGTTGTCTATGCTCTCTTTTTGCCCTTTTATAATATTCATTAAGTTCTGGGTATTGTTTAGATAAAACAAACAAGTCTTTAAGTGAAGCACTAGATAATTTAACTTCATAATTAATCCATTTTTTTGTTTGTGTACAAACATATTTTTTTAGCAAAGGAAAATGAACATTAAAATGATAATAGAATGTTTCGAAAAAGTAGGAAAACGCACTATCTATATCCTGAATAGTATATAGGTTAGTCCAATCTTCCAATTGCAGTGCAAATTTAAAGTTTTCAATTGAGGATGAATTGAATGATCTAGACATAATTGTATAGTTATTAATTTGGTCACTTGCAAGCGATAATTCGGCAAATACCGTTCTATGATCAGACACCGTATTATCCAAGACACAGGTCGCCACATTACAGGACTGATCGAAATCTATAATATTTGTAAAGATATGAACAAGAGTTGTTGCCGTGGTATTAGTCACTCTTGTAGGCCATTTGACAATATTACCAAAACCAAAACCCCTAAATACACCGAGTAGTTCTCCATATTCATTGGATAACATATAAGAATCGCAATTAAAATCACCACATATTACAATTTTACAATATGGTTTATACACAAACTCTAGAACCTGGTGCATTTTTTCAATAAATAATTGGAGGCTACTGGATGGCGATCTGTATACCGACAGTAGCATGACCCTATGAGCACTCACGACAGCCGAAATGCCGCAAACTTCAAAAACTTTATCTTCGCAATACTGTTCTAAATTAATTCGGTTAAACCTTAGACAGTCTCTAGCCCAAATCGCTACACCGCCCCCACGACAGGACGATCTACAATAGCTAGTAGCCAAGGTAAAACCACTGAATTTAAACTTTGAAATGGAATCATTGTTAGCCCATGTTTCCACTAGACACAAAAATAACGCACTTAAACAATTATCCAGGTCAATATTTATTTGGTCAACCTTGACAGTATTTAATGACTGGCAATTTAATAATATTAAATTTGGACGAAACGCATCGCAGGAGATTATTTGTTTACCGAGGGAATTACTTTCCGTAGGTATAAAAAACGCTTAATACATGCATAAGCAGGCCATAAATCAGCATTCATCGCCTTAGATCTGGGTCCCCGGACCTTAATAGTTTAGATTACTTTCTGTGGGGTCATCTTAAAACATTGGTTTACAGCACACCAATTCATACTGAACAGCAGTTGAGAAATCGCATCATAGTTTCTTGCGAAACTATTAGAAACAGTCCCGGCATTTTCCAAAGAGTACGTGAGTTCTTGAGAAAGAGAGCAGAGGCATGCATATTTGCGGAATGTGGACATTTTCGACATCTGATTTAATTTATTTCTTTGTGCATTCAGTGTAATTTTGTGTTAGCATTCCAAAATGTATTAAGTTTACTATAATTTCATAATTTTATCGTTTAAAAATTATTCTCTTATAGTTATTCATGTATCTAGGGAATTATAATGGTCTTAATTACCGAGGGCAAAGTTTACGTCCCGAGGGCCTTTGGCCCGAGAGACAGCAATTGCCCGAGGTAATTGAGACCCTTATAATTCCAGTGATACATAGATAATTTCATTTCTGACCGATTTTAGTAACATTTTGTTCATTTTTAAAGTGGAATAAATGTTTCAATAGATGACAATCAAATTGACATTAGATGTCAATCGTTTGATTTTATGTCAAATTTTTCTTAATATCCCAAGGGAGTTATGACCCCTATAATTCCCGCGTAACTAAGACGTTATAAGCTAATAATATACCGGTCAGAAATAAAATAAATTATAGTTTAAAGTTACATAAATTGTTTCTTTCTCGTAAGTGGTCTAGCGAGATGCAAATGACTGAATTTTATTCTTTCATGCGAAAACCAACCATACGTCAAACGAAACAAAATGAAGAGACCAGATTTACTCAGAAAGGAATGAGAACTCAAAAATAATTTTTACTTTAAGAAAAGCAGTGGCGTATCACTTTTCTCTTTAAAATGATTCAGTGCGAATGCCGCACGAACGCCACTGAGAAGAATAAAAAATCATGTTGTACAGCAGAAAATGCATTTTGATGCATAGAAGATGCGTACCATGTTTCACAAAAATATATAGGGTCACATAGCACCCTGCAGTTCAACAGTTAAGTATTTTAGGACATACACTATTGGACAAAAGTAGAGCAACAAAGTGCTTTTATTTCTTTGAGTTTAAAAAATTAATTATATGATTGTGATCCCCAGATAATTTTAATGAAATATTATCCCCACAATATTAGTAATTTTTCACAATATTTTGGTAGGTACACTTTAAACAAAATGAAGGTAGAGAAATATTTATAATTATAAAAATCGACAAAATGAAGTGCGACAAAAGTAAAGCAACATATTGTGTCAACAGTATTTTATTTGACATATTACGATAAAAAACCATTAAGCATATTTAATAATAACAATAGCTAGAAGTATTATGTTAATAGTTAATAGAATATCTATTATTTTTTATTACTTGCCGACAACGTCGCGGCATTGAGGCAATCAATTTTTAAACAGTATTTTCGGGAAGGTTTGTCCAAACTTCATTGATTTTATTTACCAATGATTGTTTATTTGGAAATAATTGTGTACGAATTCCACGTTGAACTTCTTCCCATAGACTTTCAATGAGGTTAAAGTCTGGGGATTGTGCCGGCCACTGCAAAACCCGAACGTTATTTTCTTGAAACCACTCTTGAACAATTCGTGAAGAGTGTTTTGGATCATTATCCTGTTGGAAAATAAAACGTAACGGCATTTCCCACTCTGCATAAGGCAACATTACATTTTGCATTATATCTCTATAGATAAATCGATCCATGGTGTCATTAATGAAGTTTAAAGGACCCACCCCATTCCATGAGAAATAACCCCATAGAAAAACACTGCCTTTGCCATGTTTAACTGTGGGTGTAACGTATTTGGGATTAAACCTTGTGTTGATTGGCCGTCTTACACGCTTCATTCCATCAGAATTAAAATTTTTATTACGCGTTTCATCGCTAAACAAAACTTTTTTCCACTCGTCTACTGTCCAATTTAAATGTCGACGTGCAAATTCAAGCCTAGCTACTCTGTTTCTTGCCGAAATAAGGGGCTTTTTAGCCGGGCGTCTACTAAATAACTTTGCGTCTTTGAACTGTCCGTGGACTAACCATAATTTCGGGAATTTCAGCAAAAATCTAGATGCAGACATCCAAGGATCGTTTTGAAAAATCCTTTTAATGCGTCTGTCTGTCCAAATTGTTGTTTTCTTCGGCCTTCCCTATTTCGGTAGATTCTCTAAATGTCCCCCTTGAATGTAACTTGAAATTATTTTGTATACGCTGTATCTTGGTAAAACAAGCCGTCTTGAAATTGTGGCTTGTATTGTACAGGGTTATCCAACCAAGACTGGACAAGGCGATTTTTTGACTTTTCCTGTACTTTTATAAAAAAACTGAAATAGCCATCTTAAGTCATTTTCTCCCGCGAATTCGAATATCTTCAGCAAAAAACAATTGAACATCAAACAAAAGTACTAGGGGTCACATTTTTTTAAATGGGATGCCGTATTTTTAATGAGCTTATCCGATTTCTCATATAAATTTTGATCTAAAATGTTGGATTTTTAATTCAAAAACGCCTTTTTTCTTCAGTTTTAAATTCAGAAAAATTAAAAAAATTAAAAAAATAAAAAAAAAAAAAATTAAAAATTAATTAAATCCAACATTTTAGATCAAAATTTATATGAGAAATCGGATAAGCTCATTAAAAATACGGCATCCCATTTAAAAAAATATCAAAGTGACCCCTAGTACTTTTGTTTGATGTTCAATTGTTTTTTGCTGAAGATATTCGAATTCGCGGGACATTTTCTCATTTAAGATGGCTATTTCAGTTTTTTTATAAAAGTACAGGAAAAGTCAAAAAATCGCCTTGTCTAGTCTTGGTTGGATAACCCTGTACCTTCCAAGTGTGCATTCACTACTCTCTGCTTTAATTCTTTCGAAATTGGCATGATTAATACAGTACAGAAATATTAATTAAACATTAAATAAACTCCGCAAAAATACTTTAACCTTTACTTTTACTAAAACCTTTCTTTTTTAGGAAAATATTAAAACGTTGCTTTACTTTTGACGCATTACAATACTGTATTTGAAAGTTTACGTCAATATCAGTTCACTTGTTTTGATTGTTGGAAAAAGCTGTTGTCGCCGATAACAGAAGCCTACTTTGATATTTAAGACACGATGTATCTAAATACGATATCATGCATTTAATATTATAAAATTGAGATTTCTTTCATTTTTCGAAAGTGTTGCTCTACTTTTGTCCGATAGGGTATGTTCAAATGAAGTTTTTTTTTCAAAATGAACCCAAGAATAACCTCCCTAAATATTAGCATGTTATTAGGAAACACCCCGTATATCACTGGCAGTTTGCACATTCTTACCTAAAATTGGTTTGCATCATTTGATTTTTAATCCGATTTTCATGGTTTTTTAATTACTTTGTAAAAACATTTATTGATAATATTTTGAAAGATATAGCTCAAATAATTAATAATTAAAAGCTTTTATTAACAATGGCGGCGCCTAACCTTGTTTATTATTTAGCCATGCCCCGACAAGCAATGTAAAATCCCAATAAATTACCCCCTATTGAAAACAGCTGACCTAATACACGATTTGCCCCTATTCGGTTGTGTGGTCCGACATAATTAAAAAGTTATTTAAGCCCAAAGCTGACCAAATCACCCTCCACAATAGACTCTATCATTACCGATCGCCGTGATTCGGGTATATTGTAAAATTACACCCTTGTTTTTGGCGTGTATGTACGCCCGTAATTTGATGCTCTGTTGTTTTAGGAAAACTTGGATTTGCCCGCTTTTTAAGTATTATTTCGTTCATATTTGTAGACGTTTTGAATCGTGAAAGAAAATTATTACGAAAATACCAGAGTTAATATTATAAAAGGTGTTTGAGTCGTAGGCATTCTACGCCACTGCATTTGAATAAAATCATGTTTTAAAATCCCAAAATTTTATTTACATCGAATACGAAGTTTGAAAATATAAAATAGCTATTTTTATAACAAGTTACGAAATAAGGATCTTTTAGGCACGCGACGTGAAAATTGTTCTACGAGGCGAAGCCTAAAATACCCTTATTTCGTAACTTGTTGTATAAATAGCTATTTTTTCATTGGTAGCCTAAATTATTTATTTAAAGTACGCTTCAGCGTGTTTAAACCCAATTTTTAGAAACGCGCGTGTTTTAAAATTACCATGGCAACATCAACAACCCGAGAAACGTGAAGTCTCAAAGTCAACTTTTTAATTATTAATCTGTGGGAGGTGGAGAGTGTTTTACACTTCCCCTGAGTTCCGGTCAAGGCTGATTTTGCTTTTCTCTTCGATCAAATTGGACAGACCCAAGGGCGGGTTAAGCCCTCAGCATCGTTCGTTCGTCAATCATGTGCGCGTCGTCTTGGTTGTTCCGGTCCCACCCTCACGCATCTCCCGGGGGGGGGGGGGGGTCCGGGACTTGGGAACCCGGATGTTCGTTTATGGCTGGTTTTAGTGGAGCTCATGCACTTGGGCCGTCTATTGCCAAGAAGCAACGGGAGGTCGTCTGGTGCCGAGAGGGGATTCACCCCTGCACTCTCGATCGTGCGACACTGCAATATTTGCAGTCCCCGCCCAGAGTCTCTCCAGTTCTTTGCCTGGCTCACCGTTTTCTGTCCTTGCGACAGACGAGCTAGGCTGCCGCTGAACGAACACCGAATCTCTTTCGATCAACCATTGGCTTTACTGACAGGAGGGTTACCCCCTGCTGCTCACTCAATGGCCGAGGTCCGTGATGGTGGAGACTAAATTTCCCTCGACGATGATGGATAACGCAAATGCACACAGTTGTCAGGCGATTGACTAGGCATGGGCGCAGACCTTTTAGGTCGGGGCTTCAGGTGTCGCGCATCTCTGATGAGTCCCAGTAGGACAAAACGGCTGGCTTGGAAACGGTCTTGAGATTAGGTTGAAGGTTGTTCGTGGAATGTACAGATCGCTGACCCTTAAGGGTAGCTTATAGGGTATGAATCGCCTGCAAAACATGCGGAGTACGTTCTTGATTGAACTGAGTGTGCGTGTAACGGTGAATCGGTAAAAACTATTAAACCGTCAGTCCCCACTGATAAGGTAAGGGGCACGTGCACAAAGTTACTTATCCGTCGATCAGAAGGCTCTACAGAGTAATCCTTCCGTCCACCGGTTGATCTTCAATTCCTCGGAGGCTTTAGAATGAAATAGTCTCTCTTCTCAATTCCGTGTCCAGAGTCTGCCGTTCCTACGCGGCTCGTCTGTGGCTTTGCTTCGCATCATGACGCGTTCGATGTCCGATATCATCAAATTAAATATTACTAACAAATGTTTAAAAAGCTTTATTCAAATATTTAACAAACTTAATTTTTTGAATAAATTTGAAAAGTGCAGTTGGTATTGTTTGAAATATTAATACTTCGGTTTCTTTGAATCAGAGGAAATGCTGTTCAAATTAATACTGCTAATATTCTCTGAAGTCAAGGAGGTTGCACTTCCATTAATGGCAATCCCAATAAAGTATTTATGATTTCAAAATGTACCAACAAGAAAAAATAATGTAAAGTATTCGTGGATACCTGGCCTTTACAACACTTCCTTAATATTGCTTAATATCCACTTATACTTTAATATACTATTTTCTTCAACTGCTTATAAGTTCTTTAATAACTTGATCCATTATGACGCCAGTGTACAGGGACATTTTTTTAGGTATCTCAGCCGATTGGCGATTTTCCTGCTGACTATAACAAAAAACAAATTACATATTTCGCAATGATTTTCGACAGGCAAGCCAAACTTAATGTCAAAAAATATATAGGTTCACAAATTTAACAGATACGTCGCCATTTTGAATTTTTTTAAATGGCAACCCTCGTAAATAACCACACGAGTAAATTGCATTTGGCGATCCACTTACAAGAACATATAGTTGTTGATATTTGTTTTCAGCCGTTTCGGAAATACGGGGTTCCTAAATTGCCCTCATCGATTTTGTCTTTTAAGGACCTCACCCCTTTAATAAATAGACCTTTTAAGGGCAGTTTAGAAAAGAACCTTTGTCTTCGGAACTGAATAGTTTTTGAGCAAGATCGGAAAATGGCAAGTATTTTTTTTTATTTTTTGAAAATTCAAAAGTGTCCATTTTTAAAAATTAATAACTACAAAAAAAAAAGTCGGATTAAAATGCGAGTTACATCGTCGAATAGATCATCTCAAATACTTTCTTTTTAGGATACGTCTTCCTATACCTGACAAATATAGAAATTGTAGATTTTCGGGAAAAACTATAAATCGCAATTTTTTAAAACGGTTTTTATTTTGTTGATCAAAATTTTGAATACCTCATCGGAAAGCGCTACTCACGTATAATGTATATTCCGAGTTTTGAAAATTTTTATACAAAGTGTGCCAAAAATGAATAATTCAAAATTTTCTCTTTAAACTGAAATATTTCATTGGAAAAATATTTTTTTTTACATTCATATTGGATTTACTCGATTCCCCCGACTTTTTTTAACCACCTCTACTCAAAAAAGTTTCACACTTCTATTACAAGTATATCAGTTTTTATGCCACGGAAACTTCCAAAAAAATACGCATTTTCGGGATTTTAAACATTCTCAAATTTAAAAAGTTGGCCATGAAAAACAGTTTGTATTTGGTAAAGATTCAATTTACGATTCAAGATGTCAGAAAATTCGAGTTTTAATTTATGTATAGTGTACAATATGGCATAGTTTTGAACCCCGAAAATAGTATTTATATGTTTTAATAGTATATTGCGCAACAAGGGGCGAACGTCAACGATCCCACGAGTGTAAAGTTAGCTGCCTGAGCAACTCTGTGCATTCCATTAAAGTTTATTTGTAAAAAGAAAGTGACCACAAAGAGAGCAAGATGCATATACTATCACGAATATATTACGAATCTTTTGCGCAAGCGCAGTCTTATCGCTATCCTTGCTTTGCCCAGAAATCAGACAAGGATGCCCATTCGGTTGTTACAAAAATGAAAAGGTCTATACGTGTCAACGAGAAACTTGTCAAGGAATGCACTAAAAATCAGCTGTTTTTCATATCGGACTCTAGGTTTTCGACCCGCTTCGTTGGCATCGAAAGTCGTATTTTCAAAACATGTGTTATGAAAAATATGTTTGCTTTCTGTTAAGACACTAATATCAAGGAAAATCGATGTAATTTCTAAGGCGGACCTAGTAAGATTGCATTTTTGATGTGGATGATTTAGTTCAATCGTTAGAGCAGTTCAATGTAAAAGTATATTGGCGTGATTGGATGGATCGATTCCTAGTTTGTACAAAACTTGAATAATTTAGTGGAAGACGTGCCTCTTGACAGAAGAATGCAACTGTGGTGCATGCATGATGGTGCTCCACCTCATTATAACCGTATAGTACCTCAACAAGCGTTCTTGGCCCTCGATGGAAAGGGCCTGTTTTATGGCCACCATAGCGTCCAGACCTATATCCCTTAGACTTTTACTTCTGCGGATATTTGAAAAAACTAGTTTATTCAACACCAGTAAATACTAGAGAGGAACTGCTTGCATTCTTACAACAATGCCGGAATGTTATTTGCAGTGCAGCGGGAAAATGTTCGAAGACTAAGAAAATGTATTGAAGTACGTGGAGCCAATATTAAATATTTGCTAAAATAATATTTAAACGTTTTTATTATTTTTGTTTAGTTAATAAGATTGTAAATTAATTAAGCTCCGATTAACCCTTTGCAAGGGTTTTGGACTTGACAAATGCACATCAGCATATCCTGCGTATTTCATTTTTACCTGTTTGTATTTCGCATAAAAACCGATTTTTCTTCAAAGCCGCCAGTTTAATCGAAATAAATAATAAAGAGTGCCTTTTTTAAAGAGGAATGACTAGAGTATTTAAAAAATCTATTTTCAGCTTTGTCAAATGATACCGGTCAAAATTTTGGACCACATTCGTGATGGCAAGTCCGCTCCTAACTTCCTGATGATGTAAAGCATCTACTGTATTATGGTTTAATGACTCTCTATATGTATATATAAAATATTAAAATTTTATTAAATTATACAATTCGGTTCAAAAGTTAGCGCCAGAAAAGTAAATCGCTGGGTACTATTTTGGAGCTCTGTATCTCCGCACTTTAAGAATTATTTTTCTATGACAAATTAGGGTTATTTTGACCTCCTCTGTATGCTCCCGAGAAATCGGGATGTACTTAACGGACACACAATGATGAAATATCATTGATAGGGAAAGGCCAATAAAATTCTGTCGACATACAAAAATGTGCATAAAATACACAAGATGTAAAGAAGCGTGGCTTTTTAATTTATGTAGCTCAAGTTTTCCAGGTTTGAAAAGTCAAAAAATGTTTTAAAATTTGTCCCGTAACCTCCCTATAGGCGTCCTAAAATTTTAATAAAATATTTACATTCGTTCCGCAACGACATCCTAAAGAAACACACATTTGAAATATAACAGGGATCTTCCCCTATTCAGTTTATTTTATTGCCCAAAATCGGAATACGCGTCGTGGAAATATTCCAAGAAAATTTTAGTAATATGGAAGTAAATCACGGGTGTTTTGCGTTTTCAAATGCGACTTATTCCATATCCCGAATAAGTGGTATGTAGTGAGCAGAAACGGAAAAATAGCAAATCCTTTGCGGGTTTTTTCCTTTGGGGTTTATGGAAATGTATTACATTTCTGGAAAAATAAAAATATTTTGGTATGAAGCGCGGGCATCGTCCTCCAGGATCAGGAAGCACTAATGGAAAATGAGCTTAATGTTTACCGGATCCATTTCATTTTTTTTTCAGAAAAATTACATTTCACACAACGTAACCGCCCTGTATAGGTTTAGCTCGATCGTTAAGTTTGAATGAATTTGAAAAAATGTATGACTTTATAAAGTTCTTCAGAAATAATTGCAATTTGGTTTAACAGTTTCAGTGTTTTCCTTTCCTTTGAATGCGATTATCTCGAAAACTAATAAAGATAAACCCGTCAAGCCAGATATTATTGATCATATTAATATAAGGGTACCCCACACAGGCGTACTGTGTACTGGATTGGGGAAATTCTTTATAAAAATAAATGCTTTTGAAAACAATACGATTTATGATTGAACGCAATGTAAATTAAATGGGGTTTCTTATGCTCAGCTTTCAACGACTTTCGAGATAACTGGCAAATTATTTAGCTTCGGTTAAGGCAATCCTTCTTGCGACTTTTATCAATTTGCAGATTTTTTTATTAAGGACTTACCTACATGTGGAGAAAATCATGCATAAAGCTGCAATTCTAACAGCGATAAATATATTACTGCATACATTTCGAAACGAAAGCCGAATAGAAAAATCTGCAAAATGTTAAAACTCGCCTTTCAATATCCCATCAGAAGTAGCTGTTTTGTTAGTTTCGGGTCTGGATCCCCATTGAAAGATTTACTATGGTTTAATCCCTGTCTATTGTTCCAGTAAACTTTGTGTTGATTCCTCGTCTATCGTTTTATGACATCTCGTACAGTACATTTTGGGACTTAGAGTGCCCGCTCTGGACCTATGAATGTTCTTTCCGACCCCTTTCTTGCAAGTTCATCACCCTTTTCGTTTCCTGTAATACCTTCATGTCCTAGTATACATTGTTAGCCTGTTTACATTAAGTGCAAGTGACTGCATGCAAGTTCATGCGATGCAATTACATGCATTGTATGGTCGTTTGCATATTATGAAGCAAGTATTTATATTCAAGTATCTTAACCCCAGATATTGCCAACCTTACAAATTCACCCACTGTCAGCTAATAAAACAATAGGTCCGCCTTCTGTTTTTATTGTGGTAATAAGCTGATTTTACTTTATATCAAGCAGGATTTTTTGGTGGTTACTACTGAATAAAGTTGAAACTTGTATGTTCACTTTCTTTGTTAAGTTGGTATTGAAAATATTACTACAATTGCATGCTACTTGGAATTAAATTAGAACAGGTTCTTATTTGGTGCAATGCAAGTAAAATTGCATCAGCTGATTAGTCAACTTCAAAGTCAAAGTCACCAACGCGCATGCTTTCAGGCACTTGTATCGACTTGCACCTAATGTAAACAGGCTTTTAGTTTTTTCCAGGGTCACTAGTTTCTCTTAGGATTCCCATACCAGTCTTGATGTCACCTGTTGCATATAAGCGCTCTAAGTGCTGCTTGGCTGTCGGAGTATATATCGATCCGCTTATTAAGATAGGTTCTTTTGTTGTTTTCATACGCACACTGTAGGATGGCGTAGATTTCTGCTTGGAACACTGTGGGAGACCCACCGAGGGAGAAATGAATGTCTTACTCCGTGTATCCCTGCTCCAGTACCACATTATTACCCCAGGAGTATCTGGTTTTTATTGTTCCACGCCTCCTGTTCGTCGTCGATTATGGTCTTGAATGGTATGTCATAGTGACATGTAGGGTTTATATGGTCTGATCTTATTTCTAG
This sequence comes from Polydrusus tereticollis, assembly GCA_963920685.1. Lineage (NCBI taxonomy): Eukaryota > Metazoa > Arthropoda > Insecta > Coleoptera > Curculionidae > Polydrusus > Polydrusus tereticollis. The sequence goes on from OY987329.1 coordinate 119,698,692, forward strand.
TTCAGGCCCCCTTACGGTATCGCATAGGAGTATGTGTTCAGCCTACGCCCCACAGGAAGTGGTGAAGAACTCTGTAATCTGTATAGTCTCAGTGATTAAAAGTCTTACTACCCTGGTGTACAACCAATGCACCAGCTTAGGTGAGAGTCCTCATGTTTTCCGTACATCCGTCTAGAAACTACCAAGGCTACTTCCGACTTCCGGATTGGTATTTTCCGCGTGTTTGTTCTAGGTCAGTCTGGAGTACAAAGTATTTGACCTCTTCCGACAGTAGAATGTTTACACCTTGTAGGGTTAGGGGTCTTTATCCCTTCTTCTTTTTCCGTTATGTAAAGGTGATTATGACAGTGTTTTGAGTGCTTCTTGCCTTACCCACGATATTGCATTCTCTCTATTACTGTCGTATTGTATTTGCCTTGGGTCAATATTGCTAGGTCGTCTGCATAACTCACGATATGATACCCTTCTCTGCTGAGTGCGCATAGCAACTCGTCCAGAAAAGGTTTCAAAAAAGAGAAGAGACAACCCCTTCCTCTGCGGGCTCCTCCCTGTCACCCGCACTGCCAAAGTTTCATCAAGAAGATCCGTATATAAAATTCTGCCTTGAAGCGTACCTTCTATTCACCTGCAGCAAGTTTCCTCCAGTCCAATAGCCCTGGTTGCCCTAGTGATTGATGTGAAGGATGTGTTGTTAAATGCCCCTTCTACGTCCAGGAAAGCTCCCAGTAGAACTTCACTGTTTAGGCTAGTTCAGGTTCAGCCTTCTCCACCCTGCTGACTCCCTGCTGAAGGACAGATTCCGTTAATTTTCCTGTTCTGTAGACATGAAATGATTTGTGTTCCAAGACGTCATCCCTTATGTTTCTATCTAACCGGTTTTTAAGTGTTTTGAGTATAAACGACTAATGGCTCTAAACGGCTTTGCCGCACATCTTAATAGTCTACCAAACTTTTGTAAAATCATTTTCCCTGTGTCTAACTGAGTAAATTATTAAATAATAATATACATAAAATTCGATCTTTTGAGTATGTCAAAGCATACAAACGTATTTGACCTATATATAATATTTTTCTTACCCAGAGATAGATTTTAACCCTTTGTAAGAGTTTCTTTATAAAACTGCAGCTGAAAACAAACATTATTTTATTCGAAAAAGATCCTCTTTGATATCCAAAACCGCTAGGTATATTGTTTTAGAGCCCCATAAATCTCGCGTGGAAAAATAATTGGACCCCTTTGTCAGATTCAGCTGATGCAAAAGCATTTTTGCGAGATGCAAATATCTCATAAAGCTGTTAAAATCCCCACAAAGGATTAGAATTTAATGCAGTATTTCTCTCTTGCGCTGCTTGCATATCGTGTCAGTGTAGGTTTTCTTTTTCGTGGAATCGCACAGAATTGCAGTGCTTGTATTTATGATGTGACGTTTCAAATTTATTAAAGGTATAAATTTCAACATTTTTCTTATGTTTAATGCCATTGCCGATTTACAAGCAATAAAAAGCAACCTTTGTTTAATTATCCATACAAATCGTATAATATAAAATTATATTATTTATAAGTGTGATGCCAAAATACAGGAAGAAATTGTTTGTTGATTCATATTTTTAATCTATTTCTAAATACACTACGAAAATTATTAGGGTAAGTTTGCTGATATCGAGCCGGCTCCCAAATTGGACCCCCTCGAAATTTCCAATTTGTATAAAACCTAGTGCCACCCACAAATGCACCGTTGAATCAACACTCGTAGAGGAGCTTATGTTTCTAGGACGTGACTTCAATAGATCTAAACAAATTAATTCCTGTGCTAACACGTTAAATGGCCCCCTGATATGTAATATTTTCCGTCTACAAATAATATTAGGGCAACATTGATATTAGTAATAAATAACATGTTATTTAATTCATTTTTTAGAATAGTTAAAACATTTATTCATTTTTCAATTGATGGTTTTAATTCAAACTATGTTGTCGGTTACTCAAGTTATACCTCAAACAATATTCCAAATTGTAACTGGGTTCAAATGATTTGTTCGTTTAGATGAAACCGCTCCTTTGCCTAGGCCATTAAAAGGTGTAGCAGCAGCAGAGGTATTCAGAAGGCAGAAGAAATTACGAGCAGTCTTTATAGCTGGTCCTGCAATAATGCATCAGGCATCCATAGCTTCTATACCAATTGAGTTAGGAATATTGTTCGAAGGCAGACCTACACTGTATATATGAGTGTATTTCGCGAAAATACTTTTGCATATACAGAATGGTTCAAAAAAGTATGCCGACAAAAAAAAAGATGGTACACCCTGTATTTTTTTACATATTTAGGTTTTCTTTAGTGTTCTTTCTTATTTCGCAAAATATTATTTGATTTGCTTTAGACGTTTAAGAACAATAAATTAAAAACAATAAAATATCGTTTTGCACGCCTTGAAAGTTATTAAGAAAACGGCCTTAGATCTGTTTTGTTCGAGCTACATAGTGTGAACTTGAATATAAGAGGTCTAACGATTCTCGGACAATAAATAGTTTTATGTTATTTTGTATAGGGTGTCCAGAACTTGGTTCCAAAAATGACAACTTTCAAACGAGTTTTTCTTAAGATTTTCAAATGAAGCACCATATATATTATTTTACTATCTAATGCAGAATTTAAATTCAAATATTTTTTGTTTTACAAGTAGATCGGAATTCTGGACCGTTCTCAAGATATTTACCAAAAACCATAAATATGCCCATTTCACTAGTAAAGTACCTATTACAAAAAGGATCTAGGCAGCCATGGAAACACAACCATGTTTATTCAAGAAATCGGAATAATATTTCCCCACGCAATAGTAAGCCTTCTCCAGCAACATCCATTTCACAGATTTTTTAAACAATTTAAGTGACTGTAGGTCCTTCAAGTTATTAGGTAAATGATTATATATTTGTATATTTTCATATTATATAATCGATTTTTTTTTTCAAGGGTTGAAGATGGTATTGGCAAAAGTAGACTACGATATTGTCGTGTCGTTAATGTTAAAGTGACCGTCTGCAAAATAAACAATGATGTCAGTGTTAATATTCTTTTTTAAAAAAATTGATCTGCATGAGTCTCTGGCTTTGGCCCGACAAATATATCTCGCTGCACGTTTCTGCAGAACAAACAGAACACCGAGCAGTTGCTGATTAGAAAACCCCCAAAATGCAACTCCATATCTGCGATGAAACTCTATAAGCCCGTGGTAAACTGATTTTGCAATATTTGAAGTTCATTGACTACCACTTCGACTGCACAACATCCCTTATTTAATTTAATTACATCAGTAGAGGAAAACTAAGAGTTCTGGGCCAGGTGGTGCTGGTGGTGCTGGTGGTGCAACTAACCCAGGTGGTTCGGTGGTGCGTTTTACGATCTAACCCAAGTGGTTCGGTGGTGCGTTTTATGATCTAACCCGGGTGGTTCGGTGGTGCGTTTTATGACCTAACCCGGGTGGTTCGGTGGTGCTGTTTTACGAGACCAGTGTTGCTGGTGGTGCTGTTTTACGAGACCAGTGGTGCTGGTGGTGCTGTTTTATGATCTAACCCGGATGCTTTCGCGAGGCGGCTTCTCATCTAACCCTAACTTGAACCTGAATATTTATGAACTGACCCGAGATAAAACCCGACTTTTTACGACCTAACCCGGATGCTTTCATGAGGCGGCTTCTCATCTAACCCTAACTTGAACCTGAATATTTATGAACTGACCCGAGATAAAACCCGACTTTTTATTATTTCCCCTTAGTTGAAACGCCGCTGCTAAAGCGGGATAATTAAATCCCAATTTTTATAAGCCATCCTTAAACCCAACTTTTTACGATCCGACCTGAGCCCTCCTTAAACCAGACTTTTTATTATTTTCCCTTAGTTGAAACGCCGCTGTTAAAGCGGTATAGTAAAAAACATTATTTATTATTTCCCCTTAGTGAAACGCCGCTGGCGGGTAGTAAAGTGAAATAAATCCCTAATTTATATGGTCTAACAAGATAAGTATAATAAAGCGGTACATTTGTCACCCCACAATAATTATTTATACCTAAATGACCCTTCCTTTTATGGTATGCTCAAACCTTAATTCAAAATTCGATTAGTTAAGGTAAAATAAAATCCATAATATAATTTAATCATAATTTATTCAAAATTCAGGATTATACAAACTACATAATATGTTATGTTCTATACTACTATAATTCTTAACTATGTTATTAAGCTAAACTAATTACTTAGTATAAATTTATCTACCCAAAAAATTACACCCGGTTCGAACAGAACCATCTAAAGCATTATAGCTTAAAAATGCATCGTGTAACACCAATGCAAAAACTTTAATGTTTTTTGCAAATTTGTTACGCGTTTCAAATTCAATTTTTATGTCTACTGTCGAATTTTTTATGTTATTATCCGCTTGCTGACTGGAATCAATGACAAAGACCGGATTTGCGAAAAATTCATCTAAATCAAGTAGGGGACTACAATCTTGTCGATTATAGTAACTACGCTGAAAATTTTCGTATGCGTAGTATGCAGGACCACAAAGCTTTTTGCTAAAATCCAAGTTCCATCTTTCATAAGGAAATACGTTGCTATTTAAATACACGCGAATATCTCGAATACCCGCGTTTATAAAATCTATCGCATTCTTTTTGTAGTTATCCAAACTATCGGCGCTTATAAAGCTGAGAATAAGATATCTTGGTTTTTCAAGATTGGTACTCGTTTTTAAAGCCCATATATCTGAAGTCGTTTCTCGTAGTGTTGGAAGCTCATATAGATCCCACATTCTATAAGCTATATTTACTTGAGCATTATTGCCACCTTTATTTATACGAGAAAGCAGTTTAAGCTTTTCTCGATCTTCGGGTACAATATGACGAACTTTCCATTCAATTTTGCTTACATTAATAGTTGCTTCTACTTCGCCGACGTAGCAGTTAACATATGATCTAGATAAAACCATTATTAATTCCTGCTTTACATTAAGGACTCCTTTCAAATAGTCTTCTGCAAAACCCAATAGATATTTTAAGGGTAGCTTTCCGCTAAATATATGGCTTGTTTTGTCCAAAATAACTTGACATCCCTCATTTAAACCCCATCCTGTGGTAAGTAAGTTTTTACTATGCAGTGGATTAAATGATACCAATGTCTTTAACGCTGTGGTGATTCCAGGTTTTCTGACTATAGATACTTGTTCACCACCCATTTCATATCTAATTTCATCAAATAAAAATGCCAAACAATTATTTGACAAATAGCATTTTTTTGTAGCATCACTTGAATTAAATGTGCCCTCAATATATATGTAACTATCTGCAATATTGAGTATTAGATCTTGAAAATGAATTGGTATACGGATTTCATCAGAATTGCTATATGTTGGTGACCCATAAGGTTTATATGTATGCTCATTTAAACTGACAAGTGAATAATCAAATACAGGATCATCGAAAACCTCCAATTTTTCACTTGTTGAAATGGTGGCCATATTTTCTTAAATTTTTAGTTGTAAACCCAAGGATTTCAAAAATTCACGATCTTCGATGCTTATATCACTTCCTTTCAGATCAACGTTTCTTTTTAGAATGCGTGCTATAGTTTTAGGTTTACTGCTTTTATTATCTTTTATTATCTTAGACGATTTTTGATATTTATAAATCTGAGAATTATATTGAAATCCCATTATGTAATTTTCTTTAATTCTAATTTAATTATAATTTTCTCTCCTTGGAAATTAACCAAGTCTCCTTGATCGTCCAAGATTCTCAACGTAATGTTATCTATAAACTGACGACCCAAAGGTTGTATGGGCATATATATTATATTATGGGGCTCCTTAGAAAGTTTGTAACCAGGTTCAACGTCAATATCAAATTCGAATAAAGTATGAGATTTTGTTGAATTCAGATATGCTCCAGAAATAATATTACAGTCAACTCGTATCATTCGAACTTTCATTATATCCACTGGTAGAGTGGATTCATGAAGCTTATTGGCTTTAAACACTTTCTCTGCAAATCCAAGCGTTCTTCCTAAAGAGGATTTTATTGAAAAATCTAAATCCAATGTAGATTTAAGCTGACACTTTAAAGTGTTGTTATTAGCCTCCAAACTAAATATTCTATTCATATCATCAATTTCATTATTATTTTCTAAATATTTCTTTTTCTTGATTTCTTTCTGAATTTCTTTATGGATTTCATCAATTTCATATGCACCTGGTTTAATTCTAAAGTAAGTAAACTTTTTCTGATCAGGCTCGCCAAATCCAAGTAAATTATTATTTTCATCTATGTTAAAAATTGAATTATAAGTGTAAAATCCCAACAATCCTAAACCATATATTGAATTCTTCTCAAGCTCAAGCGAGGGAAAAAAATTAGCACTCAACACGCTGCTATGATCTGATAAGGTAAACGTGTACGACATGACTACAAAAAATTTAGATGTATTTCAATATTTATTGTAATATACAACGTTTATCCGATGGTAAAACCTCGATTTTATTTTCTGTTGCTATATTTATATCCTTCATTTTACAATAACAACAGAATAATTTTCGCTTCGGAGGACCATCATTTACATCTCCATCCTCACTATCATCCTGCTCATGCTCAGTACAAAATAAATAGTTTTTTAAATCTGGATCTTCCTGTAAGTGTTTAGGAAGCTTAGACCAAATAAACGGGATTTCTCGAAATGCACAATTTATAATAACTTCTTTGGGCATATAAACTAAATCCTCCTTTGTCATATTTAATAAGCTTCTCGATTTGAAAAACACTTGCATAGATTGAGAGATCTTTTTTATAGCATCATTCTCCATTTCTTAACTTTTTTTAGCAAGAAACTTTAAGCATAAATGTCCACACCAGACTGTATCAAAATCTTGCTCGCGAATGTAGTTATAGAAGATATTTTCTGTTTTATATCGCCCAGTATACAAATAACTAACTAACTCACTTGGTGGAGGTAAATCTCCGAAGCTATCGTAATAATATGTTTTATCATTTTTCTTCTTATATGCAACCCAATGCGTCCCTACCCCCTCGGCATCATCCAAATTAACAATTCCACTTTCAAACTTGTTAGGACCTGTTTTTGGCATAGCATCTCTCATATATACACCTCTAAAATATGGAATATTTAGCTGTAATGCATACTTAGACAAGTCGAAATTTGTAAGCGCTTTTGGAGGTAGGGATTTTATTAGTTTTTTGAACTTTTATATGGTTTTAGATATAGCCCCAAACCACTGCGATATGGCTTAAGATATAATCCATTACCCTTTTTTCCTTCATCTATATTTTTATCATAACGCTTTCCCGATGAAACATCTTTAGCTGTTTTTATCGCTCTTATAATTCCAGCGGCCCCGCCAGCTAACGAACCCAAAGCAGAAAGTCCTGCAAATATAGGAATCAGAGGTAAAATTCCTCCCTGCTTTGGTAATGGTATGATGCGCGGAGTTTGTATTTTTCTTTTACCTCCGTGAACTTTTAATGTTTTTTGCGCCACTATTATTCCCATTTTTACCATTTTTTGTATATCAGAATTTTTCGGGTCTAAATTTAAACGTTTCTTTAAATTTTTACGAATTTTATTTATAATCCCGCTACCAAAAACTATTTTTTTCTGTTTTTTATTTATTTTAATACTCTTTTTACGTTTAGGTAATGCTTTTTTACATCCCATGCCAAGCTTTCTTTTTATTTTCATTCCAGTCGTTACTAGCCAAGCTGCAGTTTTTTCGCCAAAACTAGAGTTTGCCGACTTTACACGTTTCCAAGCACTTTGTTCAAGTTCGTAATCTGCTTTATGTCGTTCACTTAACTTTTTATGTCTTGCATAGGCTATATCATGCTTTTTACATGCAATATCTAATGAATTTATTCCAGGATCACCGCGGGTGAGTCTTTTCTCCAACTTTGTTCCAGGTCCGCAATACTGATATCCAGGTAAATGTAATTCAATTGGTAGCTTATTTATTACAGTATCAACTAAGCCTTTACCACTCGCCTTGGTGCTGCTGGAGCGAGAGGATATACGTCCTAATCGTTTGGTGGCTGACATTAAAATAAAATATAGTGTGCAAGTAACGTATATTTACAGCAATATGTTTATTGAAAAATCAGGTTATGAATTGGAAGTTGACAATCTGGATCAGACCGTTGGAGCAGGGTTGCCGACTACTAAAAGGAATGGACCTTTATTACCAAATTCAATAAGAGCGCTTTTAATAGGCCCTTCAAATTGTGGGAAAACAAATGCTATGATAACCCTTCTAACTCATCCTAAAGGACTTTGTTTTGAAAATATATATATTTATTCAAAGTCCTTATATCAAGCAAAATATGATTATATTCGCAAAGTACTCAAGCCGATTAAGGAAATTGGTTTCTATACTTATGCTTCCAATGAGACAATAGTTAATCCCGCGGATGCTAAACCTAATTCTGTTTTTATATTTGACGATGTAATTTGTGAAAGACAAGATACTATTCGTTTATATTTTAGTATGGGGAGACATAAAAACATTGACTGTTTCTACTTAGCTCAGACATATTCTAAAGTTCCAAAACAATTAATTCGTGATAATGCAAATTTTCTTATTCTGTTTAATCAAGATCAAACAAACCTTAAACACATTTATTTAGATCATGTTTCTCCAGATATATCATTTTCTGAATTTCTAGAAATGTGTGCAGAGTGTTGGAAAGAAAAATATGGTTTCCTAGTTATTGATAAAGATAGCGATTTAAAGAGAGGCAGATATCGAATAGGATTTGATAAATACATTTATTTTTAAAATTTTATATCATTTAACATTGAGGCAGTAAAGGGAGAGGAGTAAAAAAAAAAATGAACGATACTTCAGAAATTGAGCTTAAACGCAAACTGATTGAAGCAACTGATGCTGTGCGTAAAAAATATTATAGCATTAAAAATAAGCAATTTGAAAACAAGAGTGGACTTGAAGAATTTTATCAGCCTGTTACAACTCGTTTAAAATCTATTTCTGATGCTGTTCAAGTTGCATCAAAAAAATCTAATATGCAGCCTCCCTCAGCTAACAAAAGCCAAACCACTATTGTAAAAACAACTAGCCAGCCTTATTCGTCTGATGATGTCGATGTTCATGATGCCAGCTTTGATGAGACATCTGACGCTGTTTCACCGCATATCAGTACAATACCTGCAGAAGATATTTTCTCAACACCGGATTTAAGTGATACACCTCCTATTATCAAACATGATAAACAGCTAAAAACAAGAAAGATAGACTTTTCCTCGCATGCTAGTCCACATTCAATTTCAATGAGTTATGTGGAAAAAATAAAACATAATATATCCAGGTTTGATGTAAGATATGGAATTCGCGTAGATTCAAAAAATAAACTTCACATGGGGAACACTGAGGTTAGATTTCCTCCTAGTGAGATTTCCTTTTGGCGCGGTAGTACAAATATTGGAACATATCCAGCATCTGCAGAACTTTTGGATATACTTTTTTTGAAACATCCAAAAGCGTTAGAAAATCCTGATGCTATAAGCGAGCAAACAAAGGGTATATATCAAGAAATTCTACATAAAACAAATGTAATTTTTAATCAATATAATCCAACTCAAGGACTTAACCGCAGTAAATCAAAAAAATATTTATACTTAATAAGACCTCTTATTTTTAAAGAAGGAAAATCAATAGCAAGATTACCGCTAAATACCAAACAACTAAACTTTAAAAATAAAGAATTTGTTTACTGGAATACTCCCCAGGAATTGATCGAACGTCTCCGCCTCCTTTGGGCGTCTAAATTAGCTGGAAGCACGGCACATGATAATGAAATTATATCCATTTTAGAAGAACTACGAGAAGCTAATATAATATATTAAACGTCTTATAATACGTAACATTCCAATTTTCATCTCAGTTTATACATAAAATGATGAGTGTTAACACAATAGATAAATTTGGTCGTAAACGTAAATGGAAAGACTCATTCCAGTTTAAACTTAGAGAAACCCCTATAAGCGCCTACAAACTAACTTCCGACGGAAATTATGATTTACAAGGAAAACGGCTAACCAATGTTTCGCCACCTACAGACTTAAATGATGCTGTGACAAAGAATTATTTGACTGAAAAAATGAAAGTATTGGAAGAAAAAATGGGAAATAAACTATCTGAAACCACTGAACGAATAAACAAAAATCTAAGTACATATATTGGCTTAAAAATGGAAGAAGATTTAGCTAAAACGCTAAAGGAGATTAGAAAACAACTTGCAAATATAATAAACAATGATGTTATACCATATGTTCATAAAACGGTGATTGAACAGCAAAATGAGACTCTGGAGAAACTACTTACAGAATACATAGATAAACATATAAACAATTTATTAGATAAAAGTAATATCCCAAAAGAGATGGAGCGAATCATAAATGAAAAAATAAAAGATACTAAACATTCAAAAGTGGTGATTAAAAAATAATGTTGAAATAAAAAATGAATTTAACGCGCTGTATATTGGAAACCTTTCTAGTTATCAAGCTACTCTAGTCACGTCAACAATTTACAAGATGATCTCTAAAGAAAAAAGACAAGTCGTTGAAGAACTCCATAAACCTACACGTCGAAATTTTTCTAGGCGTAAAACTGTAATACGAGATTATTATGACTATTTTCAAATTGACCTAATGGAGTTTCAACCATATTCGCTTCTTAATAGAGGTTTTCGCTATGTATTAGTGGTTATAAATTGTTTTTCTAAATTTGTTTGGACTAGACCGCTTAAATCGAAAACTGGAAGCGAAGTTACTAAAAGTATGAAAGATATACTTGAATCGGCAGGATATTCACCTAAAAATATAGGTTCTGATATGGGCTCAGAATTTAAAAATTCACACTTTAATTCTTTAATGAAAAAATATAAAATAAATAATTTTTTTATCTATAGTAATAAAAAAGCGGCGATTGTCGAGCGTGTTATACGCACATTAAAAAACCGAATATACAAATATTTCTCTTTACGCGGAACTCACATTTGGTTCGATATCTTACAAGAAATTACAGACGATTACAATAATAGCAAGCATAGTACCACAGGAATGAAGCCTTGCGATGTAAAACCTAATACACTGTTAAACGTATATAATGTGCCAAAAATAGCTGTTAGAAAAAAGATACTAAAAATAGACGATATTGTCAGGATAAGCAAATATAAAGGTGCATTCAGTAAAGGATTTGAAATTAACTGGTCTCCAGAGTTATTCAAAATAGTTAAAGTGAATATTAACAATCCACCAACGCTTCTTTTAGAAGATATGAATGGTCAGCCGATAAAGGGTTGTTTTTATCAACAAGAACTACAAAAAACCAAACTTCCTGATGTTTATTTGGTGGAGAAAATTATAAGAAAACGAACAAAAAATGGCGTTAAGCAAGTTTTAGTTCGCTGGCTAGGATTTCCCAAACCTACATGGGTTAATGAAACTGATGTTATATTATAGTATTATTAATTCTTAACCTAACTTATTACATATATTTGTATTTGTAGCTTAAAGGTAAATAAAACAACTTTTTAATAAATACTTTGTTTTTTATTTTTAGGTTATTCATTTCATATACAAAATTTTCGTAATATCACATAATATTTGGTGATAATTAAAAGCTAAATATTCTAACATGCAATAATTCTGAATAGATAACTGTAAACTACATACATTTTTAATTTTTTCGGAATATGTTACATCACTATCATAATCGGTTACATATAATAAAATACTAGTATAATGACTTGAGAAATCAATTTCTTTTAAAATTTTTAGTTTATAGTCAATAACATGAGAATATAATTTAATTTCCTGAAGCCATTCTTTACAAAAATATAAAATATTATTATATTTTTCCAATTTTAATAATGTTTGCCCTTCACATGGTATACTTGTAAGTTTAAACTGCTGAAAAATCATTACATTCTCAGTCAGTGTTCCGTCAACATTAACTAATGGAGACATATTCAGCATATGTTCAAATAGTTCATGCCAATCTATATCCATGAATGATATAGAAATGCTATCCTTAGAGCAGGGAGCAACATATGTTAGCTTGACTGTCGGTAGAAAGCCCTGCATAGTACTTAAGCCTGTAGAAATTTGTATGGGAACTGTGAGGAGATGTATAATGCTCTCGTTAATCAAATATTTTTCTTCCTCTATTTTTTCGCTATAATTTGGTAGCAACATATTCATATATTCAGGATAGCAGAAATCTGATGAAGTCATAGAAGATTGACTAGCCATGTTATAATCTTAGTTTCTTTAATAGATATATAACCTGCTTCTTTTGTTCGTATTGTTTAATATCTTTTTTCAGTTTTCTAATTTTTTCAGAAAAATTATTTATTTCTCTTTGAAGTTGTAGCGACTTGGTCATTTAGCTTACTATAGCTTAAACCATCTGCTTTAAGTTCTTTTATAGTTACAGTCTCCCTACCCATCCCACCCTCGTTTACAAACAAGTTTCGACAAGTCGAAACAAATATCAACCGATGGAAATAGCCTTCGACAATATGAATCAGCTTTCAACGTCTCGAAACAGCTTTCAGCTTTAGGCGAGTTGAAACAGGTTTAGACTTGTCGAAACATGTTTATTCTTGTTTAGACAGGTTTTAGCATTATACCCAACTTGAAAAATAGCATATGGTTAATATTTTTGAAAATATAGTATAATTAATAAAAAAAATATTAAAAACCTTCAAGCGGAGCATTTAAAAAGTCGATTTTATAATGACCCCACGCAAGAGTACTTATTCCATCAGGCAAAATGTATCTCTTATCATCGTTTGCAGACAAAGCTATTTTATTAACCGTTTCTGTATGTATGACATGTTTTATTGATCGAAATACATTTTGTCTAGCTAGGACAATATTCTTGCTAAAGAGGCAATTTTTATAAGCACTATGCTTAAGTCTTTTAATAACAGATTTTTTAACTCCTTTTCCTTTTTTAATTACTTCACCATAGTATCCACTACTTTTTTTAGGCTTGGCTACAACATAATCATATAATTTAGGTCTAAGGCCGACAAATTCAAGAATTGGTAGACCTTTCGCTTCGTCTTTAAATACTCCCAACACTGCTTTATTTACTAATGGTATTGAATATGGATTGTTTAAGTCATAATTGGAAGTATCAAATTTATTGAGATTTTCTTTTATGTCTGAATAAAAATCTTTAGTATCAATTTTATATATTAATGAGTCAGTATCAGTATATAAGAGTTTTGCATTATCTTTATATTTTTCTTTTACAAAATCATAGTGAAAATCAAACATCACAGTTTTGGAAATATCGAGAACGCTAAAACCTACATATATAGGTTTATTGAAAAGAACTTTATCTTTTTTAAGTTGAATGGCAACAAAATTTTCATTAAAAACTTTAACGCTATCTATTTTAGATTGTGAAATAAAAGTTTGAGCACCCTTTTTTTCACGAATATTTTCCCATTGTTTTAGCAACTTGACGCTTTTTCGGTTTTCGACAGCTTCCATACATTTACCAAAAACTGCGTTATTAGCTAATTTATACATATCTTTAGCGAAATCATTTGTAGCCGCTTGCCTCATCGCCGTATTTTTATCAACATATGTTTTTAGCCAATCTGACTGCCTGAATTCAACAATTCTATGGATTTTTTCCAATTTTAGTCCATGTTGTAGAGCCTGATATAAATTTCTATAATGAATTACATAACGTTTTTTATCATTTAAATTAGGTATTAGCTTAGCTAAACGACTTTTACCATTAGGTGCAACTATATTTTCAGGACAGAAAGGGAGCTCATTGTGTAAGTCGTGAAGTTCTTCCGGATAAATTAAATCTACTTCTAAAATAAATCCTATTGCGCTTTTTTCGTTTGAACATTGTGTTAATACATTAAAATTTTGAACTTCTTCATCTTTAAGCCATCTAAAACCACCAAAAGGCAAGTACTGAGAAAGGGCTTGTCCATATAAGTTGTTGGCATCCAGATACGTGATGTATGAGGTAGGTTTAGAAGCATCATATTTTATATAATTGAAATCATCGTCTAAGTTATGTGGTAGGTAACGGTTATTTGCTACCGCATGACGGTGCGCACATTGTACAACGCCGCCTCGTATCCCCTTTCTAATTAGGTGTAACATATCTGGATCGGTAAGAAGTTCTAGTTTTACCTGCAATTAAAAAAAAAATAAAGCATTAAACCTTGTGATGAAAAAATGGAAAGTTAATCATCATACCTTTGTATAAGACAGCATACAAGACCATGCCAACGCTGGTAGGGTGAAATAGAAGCAGGCTTCTAGATTGTATAGAGATCGAAATAGCTTTCTGAATGATTCAAATATGTCCGCCAATAAAAGCACGTCTGTTTTTAAATATAAATCTGAATATTGGCCTAAGTTCTCGCAATTAAATAGTTGCCAAACTTTTTCTGCGTGCATGTAGTCTTCCAAGCTAATGGCTTCTTCACATAACGTGCTGTAAAAATCTGCCATTGCTGGTAATTCTTGTGTAGATTCTAGTTTATCATATGAATCCACAAACTCGTAGGGGAAAACTCCTTTTCGTCGCATTAAATTAAACTGCTCATCATCTGTAAATAGTCTTCTGGTTTCAATTAGTTGGTTTTCATTTAAAGTTTTCGCTAGGCTATCTAAGCTGGAAGGCATAAAGCGGAACGAATCCAAGAAGCGTAAGTAAAAATACCTTTTCTTCTCGCTTTCAGCATTCAAATTTTTGCCATCGCTCGGACTTAGCGCAATTTTCGCTGTAAATGCGATATAAAGTTCTTTATTTTGTGGGATGACTTCTATGGACTCGGATTTTTTTAATAGTTCTTCGATACATATGTGAAAGTCGTAATGTGAGCCGTTATGGAAAAATATAGGTATAAACTGTGGCGTTCTATATTTTAAATTGCACTTGCTATGTGCTGCACCTCTGTACAAACCTAAAACAACAATATTTCATTAGCATCTATGTATTATTAAATTTTATAACTAAAATAGTTTGTCATAATTAAAAATTATTTAAATTAATAGTATCTACTAACCTGAAAAATGACAGTGGTCTCTCACTTTTTTTAGTGAGACGTCTTCAGTATTAGGTTGGAATATGTCTTGGCATAAAAAGCAGTTTTTTGCATTTGAAAATTTTTCTTGTTCTCGAGCTGTTAGTTTTGCCATTGGCTTCGGCTTTGCATAATATGTTTCATGTATTTCTCTGACATCTTGGATAAGCCACTCTGCAAAAACTTCGGCGCAATCCAAGCCTCTATATTGTTTCAGAAATGATTGTGAATTATCATGTTCGCATTTCACAAAATAGGCAAAACTGAATGGTTTGTGTACATGCGTATCCACTGTATATTTCTTGGATGGGTCTGGATTTGCTATATGGATAGGCTCGAGTAAAGTTTCAAAATCTGCGTATATGCAGAACGGCATAGGAAATGCCTTATGATGATCCTTAAATTCGAGAATATTATTCATTTCGGTTGGGAGCTCTGTTCTAACTTTAAGGCAGACATTTAGATCTAAATGCATTTTTAATTTCTCTTCTGTTAAAAATGTAACTAAGCAGCCATCACATACATAAACTCTTCCGTCATGATTAGTTCTTTGCTTTGAGATTAGTCTGCTTAAATCTTTTATGTAGCAAAAATGTGATGCCCCCGTTGCGGGATCTTCAATGTATAGGAGATTTACATGATTATTTTTTCGTTGCTTAGTATGATATAATGGCCCTACAACGATATGTTTATCTTTTTTCTTACTAAGCCCAAAAACGTTGATGCTTATATCCATGTTTTGTTTTTCAAATTTTTGAATATTATTTAATTCCATAGGAAATGATAAATTATTAAAATTTAGTTTATCCAAATGTTTTTCATAGTTGCTAACTCTAACAACATTGTCGGCAGCAGGATGAAGATGGCAGAGAATACTATAAGCAAAGCACTTATTATCGGTATTTTTAATATTGATAATAGCTTTTTTATCTTCTATGTCTTTAGGGAGTGGTATATAAGACGATCCTCGAAATGGTTCAAATCTGAGCATATTTACTTCTAAATATAAAATTGCGAGCATTGACCATCCGGAATCTTTTTGCTAAAATAAAATAAATTTTTTTTTAGATATAAGAAATCGAATAATGCTATTAGTATGACTTACCTGAAACTCTTCACTTTTCACTTTTAATATTTCTGTAAATTCAGAATACATGTCTTCCAAATCCGACGATACTGTTGCAATACGATATTTGCTATTAAATGATTTTGTTTCATTTTGCACATCATTCCCATCTTCATTTTGTTTTGTTGCTAATATATAGGAGGCAAAAAGCTCAAAATTAACTTTAAGGCCATTTTCTTGCTCGGTATGCTCTTTTTTTATTAAATTTAGGGCATCTGCTTTAATTACTGTCATAAACTCGTTTACATTTTGTAGTGTTTCACCCTCGTTGTTTATTCTATATGTGCAAATGTTTTTTTTAAAAGCAGAATTAATTAATTGCACATTTGTTCCAATGCTAACACTGCAATGTTTTTTGTGGTATAATGTTTTTAAGTGGGCGCTCATATTTTTTCTATTGACATCTATCTGGCATTCCTGACATCTAACAGTAGATGATGATGTCGAGGCTCCATCATTTATTTTAGCTTGTTTTTCATTTGTCTGATTAATCTGTTTTCTATTTACATTATTAGCTAAAGTGGCAGCTTTTTCGGCTTTTTTTGCATCGCTTTTTTCATGGGTTTTAAGATGTTTTTTAAAAGTATCCTTTCTATTGCTAGTTAGCGGACATAAATGACAACTAAATTGTTTCTGACTACTTGAATGCTGCTGTTTTTGATGTCTTTTTAAAGCTGACAGCGTTGAATAACTTTTATGACATGTAATACATTCCATTTTAATGTAAATGAAATAAAATAAAAGTTGACAAAATTTACTTTGAAATTATTAATCTTGTAAGGTTAGTTTAGTCTTAACAAGTTGCTTCGGTATCAAGTTTAACTTGGAACTGAAATCTCTATGCGACCAAAGCCGCTTTTATACCTCTTTTTCCCCGGTCACGGAGAAATATGTTAGGGGAAGTTTGGGTATCCTCAGACGGTTATATGCAATGATTCAAGCTTCTAAAAAAGCACTAAGACAAGTAATTATCAATTTGAATTTACGTATGTCGAAGGTAATGTGTTAATGATAAATATACATGATGAAAACATTTATTGTTCGATTGCATCTAATTTTTAAGAGTCTAGAAATAAGCAAATAATGTTCTTTAACGTTTCTTTATAAACATCTCGAGTTACCTGTCCTTCCCCTGCATCATAGAAGGGTATTTGCCGACAAAGTTTGACCATTTTTTTATGATTCGAGAGTTGGGTATTCTCTACAGATGTAAACTGACAAGTTTCAACTTGTCGAAACTTGTTAGATTTTAGCTTATATTCTTATTATGAGATTTTAAAATTATGTATGCGTTTGTTTAATTCATTGTAAAGGATTTGTTATGCTAATTTCAAAAGTTAAATGATGGTGAGAATATTGAATTTTTTTATTAAAATATCTAAAGTAAATATCTAATTGATTTTTTTTTAGCGCTAATTGGGATTTTAATTAACTACCTCAGAGTCGGTATACACTATATTTTGCAGCGCAATTGCTTTCACACCCAGTAATGTATTATGATTTTTTTGGATGGTCGTTATATTGTGAGTTTCTTAAGTTAGCCAGATTAATAATAAATTAAAAAACCAGCGTGATTTGCTTATTGTTGCCTACGCCTGATATTCATAATTTTATTGGGGGTTCTACCTGATGGCGAACACAAGTTGTATAGTACCTATACCTGCTTGGTATTTTATACGTATTTAAGTTTTATTTACTTTTTATTACTCTGTTCTCATTACAAGATAGTCCTATAATTTATCCACTTCAAGTACAAAGAAATCGCTAGTTAATGGTTCTAGATGGTAATTATTTTATTGTATTTTATATAAGTGGTGCAAAAATTGGAATCAATTATTAGATATGCTACTGAATTTTAATGAGGGTCCTTCGGAATAATAAATAAAGGTTTATGTCCCTTTCTTTTAAATCGAGTCGGCAGAGGGCTTGAGAGGGTTATTTAGGTATAAATAATTATTGTGGGGTGACAAATGTACCGCTTTATTATACTTATCTTGTTAGACCATATAAATTAGGGATTTATTTCACTTTACTACCCGCCAGCGGCGTTTCACTAAGGGGAAATAATAAATAATGTTTTTTACTATACCGCTTTAACAGCGGCGTTTCAACTAAGGGAAAATAATAAAAAGTCTGGTTTAAGGAGGGCTCAGGTCGGATCGTAAAAAGTTGGGTTTAAGGATGGCTTATAAAAATTGGGATTTAATTATCCCGCTTTAGCAGCGGCGTTTCAACTAAGGGGAAATAATAAAAAGTCTGGTTTAAGGATGGCTCAGGTCGGATCGTAAAAAGTTGGGTTTAAGGATGGCTTATAAAAATTGGGATTTAATTATCCCGCTTTAGCAGCGGCGTTTCACTAAGGTTAAATCATAAAAAGTCTGGTTTAAGGAGGGCTCAGGTCGGATCGTAAAAAGTTGGGTTTAAGGATGGCTTATAAAATTGGGATTTAATTATCCCGCTTTAGCAGCGGCGTTTCACTAAGGTTAAATCATAAAAAGTCGGGTTTTATCTCGGGTCAGTTCATAAATATTCAGGTTCAAGTTAGGGTTAGATAAGAAGCCGCCTCATGAAAGCATCCGGGTTAGGTCGTAAAAAGTCGGGTTTAATTTCGGGTTATTTTGTAAACAGCACCACCGAACCACCCGGGTTAGCTCATAAAACGCACCACCGAACCACCCGGGTTAGATCATAAAACGCACCACCGAACCACTTGGGTTAGATCGTAAAACGCACCACCTGCACCACCTGGGTTAGTTGCACCACCAGCACCACCAGCACCACCTGATCCAGAACTGTCCGTTTCTAGCTACTTACATCAAGGCCTAAAACAACAAACAGAACCCCTGGAAACTTTCTGATTTCTACCCTTAAGATAGGATTCAAACCAGTTAAATGTTTTCCCCTGAAACCATAGCATCTGAGCTTCCGCAGCAGTATCCCATGACTTACGCAGTCAATGGCCTTTGATAAGTCACAAAAAACTGCCGCGGTAACTCCTCTTTATTCATATGGCCGTACACAACCTTCCAAAGACGAAATATAGCATCATTGATATTTTTATTCTGTTGAAATTCGAACTGATTACTATTAAGAATATCGTTATTTCCAATAAATGATATTTAGTGTTTTTTAACTATCTTTTCAATATCTTTGAAAGGGTCGATAACAGTGAGATGGGGCGATAATTAGATGGCCCCGTGGAGTCACTCCCCTTATGAAGAGAAATAATTTTGGTATACTTTAAAAGGAAATATTTCTTATTTCCCAAGACATATTGATTGTCCCAACCAACACCCTCAGCGCTGTTTCGAGCAAGTTTAAGAATATTTTAATGGATATTTTATCTTCCACAGCTAAATTATTGTTTACTTTTTTCGTGAACGTTGTTTTAAGTTCCTATACATCTGTAGGAAAAACTAAAACGATTTTGTACTGACACCTTATTTAATTTTTTTTTTAATTTTGTTGTTTGATCAGGAAAGTTGCACATTTGTTAGGTTTAATTACATTAATACAAATCTTTTGTTTTTATAACAAGTACTGTTTTTTGCTATAAGCTCCATAATCGACAACCCTTCTTTGGTTTTCCTAACGCAGAAAATACACTGGTATCCTATTATTTAATAAAAGCCAGTGCTTAACCTTATTAAATATTGTGCAGACTGCAGGTTCAATATGGGATAGTGGTGGTTCAACTTCAGCAACTCGTTTCCCAAAGTGAACCACTTGCAACTAATTTCTCTATAATGTAAAGTATTCATATGTTTTATATATATTATTTATGGGGACCAAAATGTCCAATAGACACACATGGATATAGGAATTATACTATTTGTCGCCAGGCTACAGCGATTTTTGTAAAAACTGGTGCAATATAGGCAGCGGTACTCCCAAAACGAGAGAGATGAATACTAATCTTAACTTGAATTTACAACCAAGATTCTGAATGGCTAAATGTTGCGTGATTTAGGTTCTACTATATGGATTAGAGACCTAGACTATCAACAAAGTCAGAATGAAGAATCTGAAAGCATTTGATGAAATCATGAAAATATCCTGGATACAAAGAATCGGCCACGAAGAAGTGTTAAGAAGGACAAACAAAGTAAGATAAATTTAAATAACAAGGATTATAGATAACCTCTGAAAGGGGGCGATACCCTAGGAAGAAGAAGATGATATTCACGAAAGTGTATGCCCGGAATATTAATATATCTTGATTATAGAACAAAATTGCCTCAAATCCGATGAATAAACACAGCATACTTATCTGTAGACATAAAGAGAGTTATCCGCTCCTGTTCTGATCGATTAATGTTAACGGTTTCGTCGGATTTTGATTTAAAACTTAATCCTTTTTCTAAGGCACTATGAATAAATTACTTTGGAGAAATTACTGCGTATTTAACTTTAAATTGTAGCCGCATAAGCATAGAAGCAATTTTCAATAATATTCGGCTGACCAAAACGTGGAGGAAATTATTTATGGACCTCATTCAGGTGTGGAATTTAATTCATTTCTACTAAACCGTATGTTGGTATTCTAGGTATGAAATGATTTATGTCCAATCCGATTGTTTCGAGTTCGGTTTTTCGCGGAATATAATTGGATTAGGAATTGTAAAACTGGACACGACTGACCTCAGTACAACATTATTATTGGATTATAGTATGTAGTTTTGTAATTCCGGTGTATATGTGATAAACGTGTTTCATAATTCGCGTTAATTAGCAAAGCTTGGTAAACATATATAATATTTATACTGGGTTGTTTAAAAGTCCTGCATGAAATTCATATATTTCTATAAGTTATTTTTAAGAAAACTGTTGACACACGGAAATTGATTTAAATTGTTGTTCATTTCTGTAATATTTTCAGCTCCCTCACTTTAACCTCTTAATCTATAGCTACCCCAACTTTTGTTTTAAGTAGCAAGCATTAATCACGGGAATAAATGTAGTAAGTATTTATATGACATAATAAAGAAAAACAGCAAAAAGTATACAGGGTGAGGATTTTAAAGTGTTACAACGCAATATCTGAAAAACGGCTATAAATATTTTAGTCAAATTTTGGGACGTGGATAGGGAGGTTGGGGGACAAATTTTAAAATATTTTTGATATTTACCCCCCCTCCAGATTTGATGTGGCTAGTGACAAATTTGAAATGTCAAATGGAAAGGTATTTTTTTTTTTTGATAATTCGATTCCTCGTCAATAACTACGTAAGTGAGCAGAAAATTGTTACATTTGCTCTACTAGTTGCTTAGTTACGAATTTTTCAATAAATAAAATAGGAATACTTAAAAATGATAATTCCTTAAAAAATCTAACGACGATCATGCTTCAAAAGGTGTTCGAAATGACCCCCATCCATTTCTAAACATTTTGCAATTCTTTTTTGACATGAGTTGCGCACGCGAGTTAACATTTGAGGCGTTACTAAATTACATGCTTGTTGAATACGATCTTTCATGTTTTCTGGTGTGGTCGGTGGTGTAGCCATAACTTTCTCTTTTATAAATCCCCACAAGAAAAAATCTAATGGGGTTAAATCTGGTGACCTTGCAGGCCAATTTACAGGACCACCACGACCAATCCATCTGTTTCCAAACATTTCATTTAGTGTATCTCGAGCTTGTCGGGCAAAATGTGGCGGAGCACCATCTTGCTGAAACCATAGTTCTTGTTGATTTCCATTATTATTCAGAAGTTGTGGCAAATCGGTTTGTAAAAAATTATTATACATTTCTCCATTTAGGTGACGGTCAAAAAAATGTGGTCCAATGACTCTATCTCCGACTATGCCACACCAGGTATTAACCGACCAAGGATGTTGGTTTGGCAGAAATCTCATCCAGTGAGGATTTTGAGGTGCCCAATAGTGTAAATTGTGCCGGTTGACCTTAAATTAAGAAAAGCAAAATTGATTGAATCAGTATAAAATTAAAAATAAATCTAAATGTATGTGAATATTCTCTAAACACCCGTTAACGGGTGTTTAGATATGTATTTATTTATGTACACCCATCAAGTAGTGGATTACATATTTTTGATTATTAAAAGTTACATTAATCCATATTGATTTAAATAATTACCTGACCACAATTGGTAAATGTAGCTTCGTCAGAAAATACTATCTTTCTTAAAAATGCATTGTTTTCGTGAATTAAAGTTTGTAACCACGTACAAAATGTAATCCTATTTTGAAAGTCTTGGCCATACAATTCCTGATGAATAGTTATGTGGTAAGGGTGAAAATTGTGCTTGTGTAAAATAGCCAGTACCGATTTTTGGCACATTCCTGAATCACGAGCAAGTTCCCTTGAACCAACATGAGGATTTACAGCTATTACACCCAACACTCCAACGGCCATATCGTCATTAGTTTTTGTTTGTCTTCTAACTCTGTTCTTATTTTTTAGGATTCCCGTGCTGCGGCCTCGATCTTCTAATCGCTTAAATGCCATATGAGATTTTTGAATGGCGGGAAACCTAACAGTCCACAATTGCGCCGCTTCCCGGTAGTTTTTTCTACATTCTCCCAGAATTAACAACATGTCTATTTCAATGTCATAAGATTGTTCCATAATTGCACTGAATAATGAACTTTATCAGATTATCACTACTTGTCAAAGTCAAAAGTGGTTTTCTAGGATACAACATAATTAAAGGTTTGGATAAACAATAATCATAGGTGTCATGATTTAAAATGTGTAGTTTTAAGTATTCCTATTTTATTTATTGAAAAATTCGTAACTAAGCAACTAGTAGAGCAAATGTAACAATTTTCTGCTCACTTACGTAGTTATTGACGAGGAATCGAATTATCAAAAAAAAAAAATACCTTTCCATTTGACATTTCAAATTTGTCACTAGCCACATCAAATCTGGAGGGGGGGTAAATATCAAAAATATTTTAAAATTTGTCCCCCAACCTCCCTATCCACGTCCCAAAATTTGACTAAAATATTTATAGCCGTTTTTCAGATATTGCGTTGTAACACTTTAAAATCCTCACCCTGTATAATAATATATATACCAGAACTAATAGAGAAAGAAAAGTTTATTAACTATTCTATAAGTAATACACTTTTAAGCTTCCTCTTAAATACAAATGGGGACAAGCTTTTCATACTATTCGGGATTTCATTATACATTGCCGGAACGTTATATTATGTGAATGATCTTTCAAAAAATGTTGTTCTATGAGAAGAGTAGGTGTCAGGAGACCTCGAAATCGCAAATTCAAAGGGTGTACGTCAGATCTTAACATTAACTTTCTGTGAAGATATGATGTTGTTTTTGAAAGAATAACTTTATGATAGAAAATTGCACAATGGATACGTCTTGTTTTTTCATTGAGAGCCATCCTGCATCTTTTAATTTATGGGAAATGTGTTAATATCTCCGAATGCCATGAATCTTACGCAGTAGTTTTGAATTTTTTGTAGTCTTTGAGAATATAGCACTCTCCTAATTCGACTTATTTTCTCAGATGCTGAAAGTGGCCTCTACCTTCCACTTCACATGCACCACGTCTATGGTTAATATTATCTACCGCACGACGCACACTTTCGGCCGGTAACTTATTTATTTCCATCATTATTCTATCTTTTAGGTCCTCAATATTATCTGATCTATTCTGACACACTTTCTCCTTTAAATACCTTCACAGAAAGAAATCCAATGGCCTAAGGTCCGGAGACCTTCAATTGAACCCCGTTATCATATCCAGCGATTTGGAAAAATTTCGTCTTAATATTTTCGAACATCTACACCCAAGAGAGGCGGTGAACCACCTTATTGAAACCATATTCTTTAATGGGGGATATCTGGATGATTCTCTTTAGCAAAAATAAGTGCTAATGCTGGTAGTATATCAAATGAGAGAAAATGTAATTAACGTTGAGCAGTAAGATTTTCATCAAAGAAACATAGTCCTATTATTGTATTATTAATTATTCCATCCCACATATTAACTTTTTGAGGATGTTGTGTATGTTCTTTGCGTATCCACTGTGGATTCTGATCAGTCCAGAATGGATAAGTATGTATATTGATCATTCCATTTAAGTAAAATATAGCTTCATCAGAGGATATAAAATTTTGGAAAAAAAAGGTTGTATTCTTCGTATCTTGCCATCATTTTCTCACGGAATGGTAATCTCCTATCGTAATCGTCCTCGGGAAGTTCCTGTACAACATGCATTTTATATGGAGTGATACTCCTGGTTCTTTACAAGTCTCTGCATGGAAGCTCGTTATTAAGCGCTAAGTTTGAAGAATGCGAATTTTCACGCACTGATAGGAGTTTTCTTATTTTCCTTCCTAATACCCTACTCACAGTTGACTGCATAATTGGACTCTGTGTATGAATATTGGCAACATATGGAAAACTTTTTTATCTTAGATTTTAGGAGAAAAACTTATTCTTCTTAAAAAGTTTTGCTTACCTTAAAAAGTAATATTACGTTAAAAAATCGTAGATATAACGTACAGGGTGGTTAAAAATACAAACATATGTTAATATGCTAAGAGTAAAGTAACAGTCATCTACGTGCTACAAATAAATTTATTAAAAATAATTTATTGAGAGTTAAATGTTATGTCAGAATATAAAGTCACAGCCACCTACTAAGAATTTTTTTTTCACACTTTTTTGTCTAGATAACGGCAAATTTTATTGTTGCGAATTTTAGAAGAATAAAAAAACTGTTTATCTTATAAAGCTTCAGCTGAGCCACCATCATTTTCAATGCATTTCACTAGATTTTTTCTAAATCTTCGAACTGCGTTTATAGGTTCAATTTCTTGTAAGTCATTGCACGCTTCTGTAATTCTATTTCTTAATTCATTGGCATTTGCAGGTCTGTCCTTATAAACGATTTCTTTTATTCTTCCCCATAGGTAACTAGTGATTATTAATTATTTTGCTCAAGGGCGGCTGTGACCCAATATACATAGTGTAGCAGTAGCGCGTAGATTAAATCATAGGGCGAATTTGCAAGAAAGCAGCGTTGTCACGTTGAAAACCTAAAATAATGTTTTTTGACGGTATGTAATATAAAATCCTGAGCTATCTTACTTTGAAAGCCTACTTTATATGGCCGCCTCCTACTTCTAGACACCTTCTGATGTTTCTTCTTACCCTCAGAGACATTAACCAATACGTTTGGAGAATTATTAATTTCGGCAATTTTTTCTGAAATCCTTCGTTTAAGATCATTTATATCCTCAATTGGTGTTCGATAAATGGAGTTTTTTATAAAAGGCCACAAGAAGAAATCGCAGGGTGTTAAATCGCAGGAACAAGGTGGCCATATTTGTTGCGCATTTCGGCTTATAACTCTGTTTTCAAAAAATTCACTTAAAAAATTTAAATTTTCTCTGGTTACATGAGGTGTAGCGCCATCTTGTTGGAAGTAACCTTCCCGCAATTCATCATCGTGAAGCTCATTAATAAATGTTGTCAGAATTTCGATCCGATATCTCTCAGCTGTAATTGTGCCATCAAAGTAAATTGGGCCTACTATTCTTCTAGAACTAATTGCTGCCCACACACCAACTTTTTGAGGATGAAGAGGTCTTTCTACAAAAACATGTGGATTTTGCGTATTCCACATACGCATATTTTGTGAATTAACATAGCCTGATAAATAAAAATAAGCCTCATCGGTAAAAAATGTTTTTTCAAAAGCACCACTATTTTCTTCTTGAAAATTGTTTAAAAACCATTCACAAAAATTAAGTCTTTGGGGAACGTCATTGGGAAGGAGTTCATGAATAGCCGTAACACGATAAGGGTATACCTAGATGCAGATCCTTTTTCAAAAGTGTTTGACATGTACTGTAGCATAAATCCGTTTGCTGAATTTGTTGAGATAAATGCCTAATAGAAGTTGAAGGATTATTTTCCATAATTTGTCGCGCTTCTTCAATAACCTCATTCGATCGTTTCGTTGGTCTTCCAGCCCCTTTTTTATGTTGAACAGAACCAGTCTGACGAAATTTATCAATTAGGTATTGTGACCTAGTACGAAAATTAAGAAAGGTCACCGCAACATCAGGAAACTCGGTTCGAAATTCATCAAAGCAGTCATGCATAGAGTAATTCCACACACCGCCTATTTTGTTTCCATTTCTAAAAAAACTTTCAACAATAAAAATTTTTTGTGCTTCACTAAACATTTTTACTGTAGAACTTTCAATCCGGCAACAAAGCTTCACCAAAACTTGATACGCTGAAAAATAAAAAAAAAAATAAAAAATTAAATCATATCCTGCAAATAGCACTTTATAATAGTCAAAAGACGACTCCCCGGAGAAATATTAGTTAAAGCAATAGTAACCTACCTTCAAATAACTGCAAAAATTACAAAATTTCTCCAATTTTTAAACTTTACAAATACACAAATTCAAATAAGACGTAAATGTCATAAAACAATCATGTCATCTTATCTACGCAGTACGGCCATGATGCTTTTAAAATGCATGGCCTCCCTTGAGCAAAATAATTATAAATAACTCGTTAGTAATCTAAAGGGGTGAGGTCAGGTGATCTTGCAGGCCAATTTGTGAATTGGTTGTCATTGTACGTAGCGCGCCCAATCCATCTTTTTGTAAAGTTTACATTAAGCCATTCCCTAACTTGTGCGGAAAAATGGCAAGGTGCTCCATCAAGTTGGAATATTAATCCATGCCTTGTTGCTAATGGCAACTCTTCAATTAAGTCCATAAATTCTGTTTGTAAAAAATTTAGAAAAATGTTCCCATTGAAATTATTATCAAAAAATACCGGTCCCAAAATCATATTTCTGACAATACCACACCATACGTTTACTTTTTCTGAAGTTTGGCTTCTGCATTCAACCACCCAGTGAGGATTTTCTGTACTCCAATGGCGAGAGTTTTGTGACGAAAAAACTCCATTAGTAGTAAACATCGCCTCATCGGAAAACAATATTTTAGAAGCCAAATTTTTATCTTCCTCAAAATGTCCCATCATCCAAAAACAAAAATCTAGCCTTTTATCCATATCTCCTGGTAACAACGTATGTATAAATTTTGGTTTAAATGGTTTGTAGTGGTGCTTTTTTAAAACTTTTCTAATAAAATTAACATTTAACTCCAAGTCCCGATGTCGTTGATTTAAACTTACTTTAGGATGTTCCTGTACATGAAGCAGGACATCTAATTCATCTTCAGTTTCGCTATCATCTTCATTTCTTGCTACATCATTCAATTTAAAAAAATTTGTGGAACAAGCTTTAAATTTGGTAATGATACGGGCTATTGTGGAATGAGTGATATTGTCTCGGTCGGGATGATTTGCATTAAATTCGTCTGCAGCATCTCTTAATGAACGGCAGTTATTACCCACAATAAGCACAATTTCTACTTTTTCCTGGTTACTAAGTTGCATTTTTAAGAAATGAATATAACTATTACATTGACATCTATTTTGTCACTTGCTTGTTTCTAAGGCGACGTAGTGTAAAAAAAAATTCTTAGTAGGTGGCTGTGACTTTATATTCTGACATAACATTTAACTCTCAATAACTTATTTTCAATAAATTTATTTGTAGCACGTATATTACTGTTACTTTACTCTTAGCATATTAACATATTTTTGTATTTTTAACCACCCTGTACGTTATATCTACGATTTTTTAACGTAATATTACTTTTTAAGGTAAGCAAAACTTTTTATGAAGAATAAGTTTTTCTCCTAAAATCTAAGATAAAAAAGTTTTCCATATGTTGCCAATATTCATACACACGCTGTATAATATACAGGGTCGCTGGTATGTATGGAAACGGCCGATTATTTCTTAAAGTACAACAGCTAGCAAAAAATATTTAAGACAAAGGTTTTAGGGTTTTTTATACTCTATTAGAATTTTTAAAAGTTAAGTATACAGGATGAGTTAGAAAGTTGCAGAGAAATAAAGTTACCTTTTTTCAATGGAATACCTTATATCTTAAAATATTTTTGGATTTTGCATAAAATTACAACTATTTTTTATTAAATGCATTATAAGTCTAAACCTAATAGTTTCCGAGAAATTGAGTTTTGAAAAATTATATTTTTGAATTTTGACAGCTTCTAGTTTTCTAACGGTACGTCTTAAAGTAAAACGGCTTACATGTCCCTATAACTTCACGTGGAGTTAATTTCTTAGGTCGACCGCAGCGGGGTCGAATCTTATACGAGCCAGTTAATTTATATTGGTTTACTATGTACTGAACCGTAGCGTGTGTTTTCCCTGTAATTTTTCCTATATTTCTAAATGATTTTCCATCTTTCCATAAATCAATTACAATATTTCGAACTGCATTGGAAATTTTACAATTTCTTTCACTCATTTTTGTAACAATTAAATAAATTCACTGCAAAATCAATTACAACGGGTGACAGATTTAAAAGTATGGCTGAAAATGATTCATTTGTTTTAAATTTAGCTAGCAATGACTACTTAATTAAGTGCAACTGAATATAATTCAGCTTTCCTTGCGTATATCTTACTGTATGGAGACTTCTTTGACTTAGTTTTTGTTAATATTTTTAAATTATGATGTAATATTTCAATAACATATTTTGCAGCTATTTTTTATTTCATTTTTTATTGGTTAGGTCTGAAATAATAGTATATAATATTTGTTTTTTTATAGTTTCAGTTAAATGGTTAAAACTAATAAACAGACATTAAATTTCCACCCAGATCACCTTGTTTGACGATTGTGATTACTTCATTTTTGCTCATTTGAAGAACAATATTTTTAAAACAACAGTTAAAACTTAAAACAGTTACAAGAAAGGATTGTCCAAGAATTTGCTAACATTTCTCCAGAGATGCTGGTCAACACTTTCAGAAATATGAAGAGATGTGTGAATTTATGCTTCGAGCATGGCGGTGGCCAATATTAGCAATTTCTATAATTTTTATTTTCCTTTCTCTATGCTCTTATTTTGCTAATTTTGTAAACGACAAAAATAAATTGTTATATGTTTACTTATTTTTTCGCATTTTGTACAGTAAGGCACTAGATTAATGACCTCAAAATCGTACAGTAATGGGTCACTCTACAGCATAGCAACCATTACTGCATAAAACGTCAATGTCATTCAAAACACAATTTTACAAGAAAGAAATTCGTTTATTTTAAATCTTATTACAATAAATATTAAAAGAACTAATATTTAAGTTAGAAAAGGATGCAACTGCTGACCTCGCCGTATTAAGTAGTTGTTGCTGAACATTTTTTTCATTCACCACAATTCCTATGGGGACTTCTTGGGGTAGTCCCAGTTGGACATTTTTGAATACCCTTTGAGAATTTTTTAATTTATTTTCAATGCTTTCTTCCACGTATCCTTCAGCTACGCTTGTGGACCGCCATCCCCCATGCCGTTTGAGATCCTGAATATCAGCGCCATTCTCAGCAAGAAAAGTTGCAGATGTTCTTCTCAAACAATGACCGGTGTAGCTTGAAGCATCAGGAAGTTTTAGATATTTCGCAATTTATTGTGGGATTTTTGCGAAAGTGTTGATGCCAACTGGCTGTACTGTACATTTGCCATGACGACAAAACAGGAAAAATCGATTGTGCCTTACTGTTTTAGGTCTTAACAGTAAGTACTTGTGGTAAATTTTATACCCATTGCCATCTGATCCTACGGTAAATACACGTTTTTTCTTTGTTTTGGTATCATGTAACGTTACTATTAGCATTGTTCCTGAATCCTCTATATCTTCAGATGTTAAACTGCATAGTTCTGCACGCCGACATGCGCCATTCAGTCCAAAAATTAATACCACTTTTATTAACAGAAACGTGTCGTCTGGAGCTTCCTTCAAAAACTTCGTGACGTTTTCCATGGTCAAAACTTTTGATTTTTTTAGGTTCATATTTGTCGTTTTGACGTTTCAACAAAGCGATTAACTTTTTATATTGTGAAATATCCGTATTTTCACTGATAAGTAAGTAAATTGGAAGCTTTGAGGACTTTTGCCTAAAACAAATAACAAAATTAGTACCTATATACCACACTTTAACCATATAAAATAGCTTACCTTTTCGTAAAAGTATGCCAGCATTAAATTTTCGTCAATGCCTTTAAAATTCCTGGTGTTTCTCCACTCGCAGAACATATTATATGCTTTCTCGTATCTTTCCTTGGATTTTACTGGAAGCAAACTTGAAGAAGCTTCGCGGGCCGCATTCAGGATATCTTCCAAGTCGTTTTCATAGCCATTTCCATAATTCTTGTGAAATTCACTCTTCAAATATGATTTTATTTGGATGCTGTCAACACAGAACAATAAAGGTTAGAGAAATGTTACAACAATGTTAAAGTTTCGAAACATGGGCCATCTATGAACCAACTGCATGGCTAACCCACCGGCAAAATAAAATTATATTTTACCGATAATGTCATGATGGCATTATAGAAATCTGACATACCGACTGAAGAAATGCGCGGGAATATTTGAAAATATATCATAATTTTTAAATAAATTTTAGTTTTGATTCGATTTAACTGTAACATTACAGTTGGATTTCATAAGATATATGTTTGGCAGGAATACACAAGCTGCTCGCCTTATAAGTAAATGTGAGCAGCTTGTGATAATTTCTAACCAATTTAAAAATATATCTTCTGGAATACAATTATATAGTAATGTTACAACTAAATTGAATCACAACCTTAAAATGTATTACACATTAATTGTTTTTATTACTGTTTTTTTTAATTATAAAACAATGTCTAGTGAATTATCATAATAAAAGAAAATATGATCAAAATAGTATATTTATTTAGAATATTTAAATTAAAAAGATACCTACATATGATTTAAGAATACAATATTCAACACTAAAGTCATGATATTTTTAAGAAATTAGATTTTCTCACTGATAATTATTACAGCTAAGGAAGCCTAGGAGTGTGGTTAGACTGAAACAGAAAAAAAAAATTCTTTTCAATTAGGATATAAGGTACAATAGGTACGAAAACTTTTATATTTTGCCCAATTAGAGTGAGGAGAGAAATATATAAAGCTGTTAAACATAAGGGATGGTGTAGGTATATGTAAAAATATTCATAATTTAACTGCAAGGAAGGTAGGTAAACAGAAGTGATTCACCAGTTTTGAAAAATAAGGAAGGAACTAATTAATAACATTTTTACTCAGGCACACTTCAAAAGATCATTATTAGAAGGTTGTGAATCTAAAAATATAATATAATTATTAAATACCTACTTTAGCATCATACTTACAATAATAAATATACTTCCAAAAATCATCAATCCCAAAGCATGGTCGACAGCGAAGTTTCAGCTAAAAAATATCCCAAGAAGGAACTTACTTGCGCATGAAAAAATAAACTAAGGACTTAGATATCACTATAAACTTACCAAAAAGCCCCACTAATTCATTCCAAGATCAAATTAAACCCATTTTATAAAGAAAAAAGTCGTGGAAAAAATCACAAACGCGTCAGAAGACCCAGACGAGAAGTAAACTGTCATTGTCATAAAATTAATCAGTGTTGCAAGAAAAGAAAAACACTAGCTTTTTAATGTTTTTGTAAGATTTTAACCGAAAATGATGATAGTATGAACTTAAATTAATTACATATCCAATTAAATCATTAAAACTTATTAAAAATATTCGATTAGCGAAGATTATTAATGAAATCTTAACTCGAAATAAGAAAACCAAAAGTTACTAGCAGACATGTCAAACCCTCCCGCCCCCCTGACATGAACTGCCCATAAATTGCTTGTTGCCCTACTCTCGTATATTGGTGACATGCCCCTGGCTGTCAATAGTCGTCAAACACAAAAAACATCTTGTTTATATTGCTAAGTTACCGAGAAGTCATACTACTAAATTTTTGTAGATTTTCTTCAGTAACTATTCTTTTTAGATTTTAATATGAAATGTAAAATAATTAATTACTTACAAAATGCGAAAAAATAGTATACGCACCTCGTCAGAAAAGTGATTTTACTTGACTCATATGGAAATTAAATCCTCGCTTCGCTCGGATTCAAACTAACCATACTCGTCAAGTAAAGTTCCACTTTTCTAAACTTGATACGTAATGTACTATTCATATTCATTAGTTTGGCATATCATGTCATAATATGAATTTGACACAATTTTAACCTAGATTTGGTTAGATATATTGTCCCCTTATAATTGTGATTTAAACCAAGCCCCACGTTTTTCAGTTTGAGCCCTGTTGGATGAAAATAATTTTGCTCGCAAGGTATTGACATTTGCTTACAATAAAAGGCGATACGGAGCTAAACGGTGCAAAATAGAATTTTTTATTTTATTTACTAAAGGCATAAAAGAACATGTTCCACGATTTAAACAAGGTACTATTTTTTAAATGTAATGGTCAAATGCAAATATTGTAGGCTTTTGCTCCTCCTGTATGTGAAGACTTTGATAAGTTAGATCAGAGATCTTTTACTTCTTTTTTCATAGTGACTTTTGAGTTTTTCAATTTAGAAGGTTCTTGGTTTAGTTGTTGAGCTCTTTTTGTTTGATTTACTTTATGAGTGGATTATTTTTGTCAGAGAGTTGATTTTGTTGAATTTTTTGATTGAAGTTTATATTGACAGTTAGAAATTTTGACGGTGTTAGGGCGGAAGCCAGTCTTTCGGATATCGATACCTCTCATCCGCCCTCGAGCGTATGTGGGAGTCTCGTATCAAGTCGTTTGTTGAAACGTCTGTCCGTCGAAAGTACTTTTGTATGATTTTGTCATAGAATTGTTTTAAAGTCTCTATTTTTAAGTCCCTGTGAAGCAGTGCTGTCGGAAAGTGTCTTTGTGTGTCAGTTATCATTTTTAGTGCTGAGTTTTAAAGTCTTTGGAGCTTCTGGTGCTGCGTTGCACACAGAGTTGACCAAGTTGGGGAACCAAATGTCAGTACGGGTCTCACCAATATTTTATATAGATTTGTTTTTGTTCTATAAGAAATTTTATTTCGCTTGTTGATAAGCGGGTAGATGGCAAATAGTTGTTTTCTAGCCTTCTGAAGCCTGTCCTCTGCAGTGAATCTCCAGGTCATTCTCTTATCAAAGAGCAAGCCGAGATACTTTACCTTGTTCGCCCAAGGGACGGGTGAGTTCATGACTTTGACTCTTGTTTTGGGCAATCTCAGCCTTGCTCTCGAGAAGAAAATGGCCTGAAAAATCGGCTATTAATTAGGCTTTTGCTAATTAATAGCCGATTTTTGGGAAAACTTATTTGGGTTAGTGTTACTGCAGCATAACGAGCAAATCCCTACTTTTTTGGCACTATAGTATTCAGTTTCTCAAGACCTTTCCATAGAGCCCCATGTGGCATATAGGTTTGATGCAGTCAGAATGTTTAAATATCATGACCAAAACAAATGCTTTTTTCTTAAGATTAAAAAATGTGCATTACTAAAAGATTTGAGAAATGCATCGTGTAGATGGCAGTGTGTCCAGAATGTTTTTGTAATATTTTTAGACCAAAAGTTTATATCAGCGTTTATCATTGGTTGCATTGTCTGAAGGATTTCCAAAGAAATAAATTATGAACAAAAAAAAATACAAACTTTAACACCCTGTATATCAAAGCTATGTAGCTATTTCAGAACATATAATAATAGTAATAATAATAATAAACCGGCTTTATTGAATAGACTAATGCAAAGCAGGCGAAGTTAAGCTTCAATATGCTGTTCCAGGCACTTAACCTAATTTGTATCATGCATTCCAGGCAATTATAATAAAAACATAACTAGATATAACTTTAAAGTTATTTTGAAGAATTAGGTAAGCCTTAGTAACTCAGAGTTTAAGAATAACAGCTTCTATTGCAGGTCATGCTTTTCTAAAAAAAAAAATAAAAACACACATTAATTTTGCACACGAAACAACACAAATATACTTTTCTTCTGTATATATGCGAAAATCTTATAAAGAAAGTATGGATTTTTCATATTCGGTTGTGTTGAAATGTATCTAAAAATATACAGAATCACAATATGTAATCCGACAAAGGACCAAAGATTCGGTGAGCAATACGTGTACGCACTATAGGCTCAAAACCGTGTCCAAAGATTAATACCATTATTACATGCATTTATAAAACGCCCTTGTATATAATTTGTTACTTGCTACTTTTTAAGAGCTTCATATTAAATGCAAAAATTCGTTAATCTGCTCTTCAATTTTCAAACGAAGTTTATTTATGGCCTTGGTCGTATTTCATCAACTGATGTATGTATTACTTTCGCTGATTAAAAACATTTTACTACGCTAAAGCTTCTGGCAGTTTAATGTCAAGTGCAAAATTGAATTTGAATGTAGTAAACGTTTTATTTCGAAAACAAAGGAATTTTTATTAGACAACGACTGCAACGTCTTACAAATACCAGTTAATTTAATATATTTTGTTTAACGGATTATTGATTACATTACCTAGGATTTTAACAAATTGCCAGACTGACCGCAAAGTTAAATTTATAAATAAAACACGTTTATTTTTCAAAAATTGCTGATATATGAAAGTACACATCACGGTTAAATGGAAAAAACAATATCTGCTGGTGCACGTTATTTACTTGTGTTAAAATTTCAGGTTAAAATTTGTATGTGCCAAACTGATGAATATTAAAATAAGTAAACCAATACAAATTTATTTTTGTTGTTTACAGAATTAAGAATGTAGAGTGGGCACCGCCGTGCTGCAAGCATAAATTCACACATCTCTTCATATTTTCGAAAGCCTTGACCAGCATCCCTGGAGAAATGTTACCACATTCTTGAATAATTCTTTCTTGCAACTGTTCTAAATTTTCAACTGGCATTTTAAAAATATTGTTCTTCAAATAAGGAAAAATGAGTAAGTCAAATAAAAAAAAAAATTTTTTTATGAAATTTAGTGAATTAAATAAGCATCTAAGGGCACTTATTTTTAGAGTACAACACGTTCGTAAATTTAACCAGTGGCGTCGGTACAAAATGTTGCTATAATATTTTTTGTGAAAACTATGCTACACCACTGACTTATTTTATTTTAACTTTCTTCTTATGAATCCCCCATCATTTACAACAAAAAAGATCACGTGTATTTTTTTTGTTACGAGGGACGGTTTAAGGGTAAATGATTATTTTATTTGACTATACACAAATATTAAAAAATGTGTTTTTAATTCAAAGATTTATTAAGGTATACCATTACAATTAAATAAATAAGTAGGTACGTTACAGAAATTAAATGATTTTTAAATAAATGCAGGCATCTAATCTCCTTTGCATGGAATCTCGTACGCATGCTAAGATATCTGGTCTGTTTCTTATTACTTTAAAACCATCGATTATTCGGTTTCTTAGCACTTCTGGATTTTTGACTGGCGTTTTGTAAACGATTGACTTCAAATGTCCCCACAAATAAAAATCAAGGGGATTTAAATCTGGGGAGTAAATGAGAAAGTAAGTAATCCATTAGGTACCGTCAAACAAGGTGATTTATGTGGCAATTCAATGTCTGTTCGAAAACTGATCAATATGTCGTCGAAAAAATTGCGTAAGTACTTAGTTAATAGTTTCCTAGTTTATCATCAAGTATTTGCTCCACAAATGGATATTGTCTCTATACCGCTGTACTGCAACTGTCTCATGGAAAAAATAGGACCAACAATTCTTCTTCGGGAAACAGCCAACCAAACACCATTTTTTTGAGATGCGTGTATTCTGAGAATTCACAAAACCACTAAGATGGAACCAGGCTTCATCAGAAAAAAATGTCAGATCCAATAAATAATTTATCTCCAATAAATTTTGGGTAAACCACTGACAATAATTCCTGCGTCTTTCAAAATCTGGAGCTCGCATTTCTTAGAATATTTGAAATTTATAAGGAAAACAAATCAACTGCGTTTTAAGAATGTAGTCCTGCATGTTTCGTAAGATCTTCCCACTTCTGAAGACTGAAGCGTCTTTCATATTTTGTTGACGTACTTTGCATTATTTCACGAACGCTTGCAACAAGTTCTTTTGTTCTTACAGATGGTCTTCCAGCTCCTTTTATATGTTGTATAGAACCTGTTTCCCTAAACAGAGCCATGGTTCTTCTCAGGCAATGAAAAAAAGTAGTAAATGCGACAAAGCGACGCTGATTATATTGCCACTTACCATTTACTCTCACATCGTTTTGAAAATATCATTCAACCACAAATATTAGCAATTCTTTAAGTGACTTAGTGACTTAGTGACTTTAAATTAAATCACTATCGTTTTTCTATCATAACTTCAACAACTTTCTAGCTATTTTTATGAATTTTTCACGCATGCCCTCTAAGCATCAATAGCCATTTTCCATTTTCAATTCTAAAAATTTTTAACCAGTGGCGTCCTGAAAGGGTTTGGACTAGACATTTTGGAAAAATATTATGTACGCCACTGCTTTTTCTCAAGATAAAAATTATTTTTAAAATACTCATTCATTTTAGGTCACATTTAATATTTTGCCTTTTTATCGTCCGACAAACAGTTTCCGTCAAAAAAAATAAAACGCATTAAATGCGCATTCGCTATGTGCCTATGGTCTCTGACAAGTAGGCTATGAACTTTGTTAAGGAAACAATGACAATAACGAAATATTTAATGCCAAATAGTTTTAACAGCTATTTATTTATGTACACGGCTTTCCACTTTACTTAAATTTTAAAAACGTAATACTTTTTAAACGTATAAGTATCATGGTAAATTTTACAAATGTCGAGTTTGCGGATATGCATTACCTGTACGGGCTTGCTGACGGCAATGCATTCGAAGCCAGACGATTATACCAAGAGCGTTATCCAAATAGAATAGTTCCGGATGCACGAACGATTTCAGGAACTCACAGAAAGTTATCTGAAACGGGATCTTTTAAAACAAAAAACTACTTAAAAGGGGCACACCAAACTACACGAACACCGGAAACCGAAGAAGCTGTTTTAAATTTAGTGGAACAAACCCCTAATATAAGTACCAGAAAAATTGGGAATATTTTAAATATTACTCATGTCCTAGTCTGGAGAATTCTTCAAAGTTATTTGTTATATCCGTACCATATTCAACGGGTCCAGGCCCTACTTCCTAGGGATTTTCCATTACGCATCAATTTCTGCCAATGGTTTATTCAAATGGTTACCGAAAATCCCCAATTTGATGCCAGAATTTTGTTCACGGACGAAGCTAATTTTTCCAGAAACGCCATACAAAATTTTCATCACAATCACTTCTGGGCAAAAGAAAAATCACATGCCATTACGGAATCCCACCACCAAGAGCAATTTTCTGTAAATGTTTGGGCTGGAATTATTGGTGATTATTTAATTGGGCCTTATTTTTTACCAGCCAGATTGAACGGAATCAATTATCGCCAATTTCTTGAACACACTTTACCAAATTTGCTAGACGACGTCCCTATTTTTACCCGATATCGTATGTGGTTTATGCACGATGGTGCACCTGCCCATTTCAGTCTCTTAGCACGAGAGTTTTTAAATCAACATTATAGTAATCGATGGATAGGTCGCAGAGGAACACAATCGTGGCCACCTAGATCCCGTGATCTAAACAGTCTAGATTTTTTCCTATGGGGACATCTGAAAACGTTGGTTTACACCGTTTACAGCATCCCAATAAATACTGAAGAGGAGTTGAGAAACCGCATAATAGTTTGTTTCGACACTATCAGGAATACTCCAGGAATTTTTCAAAGGGTACGAGACTCAATGAGGAGAAGAGCTGAAGCATGCATTCTTGCAGGTGGTGGCCACTTTCAACAGCTAATCTAAATTATTTTCGTTTTTGTTCACACGTTATTTAATGTTAGTTGTTTTAATTTAATGTTAAAAAATAAACCATAGGCACATAGCGAATGGGCATTTAATGCTTTTTATTTTTTTTGTCGGAAACCGTTTGTCGGACGATAAAAAGGAAAGATATTAAATTTGGCCTAAAATGAATGAGTATTTTAAAAATAATTTTTATCTTGAGAAAAAGCAGTGGCGTACATAATATTTTTCCAAAATGTCTAGTCCAACCCCTTTCAGGACGCCACTGGTTAAAAAATTTTAAAATTTTTCTACGCCAAAAAATGCCTATTGATGCTTAGAGGGCATGTGTGAAAAATTCATAAAAATAGCTAGAAAGTTGTTAAAGTTATGATAGAAAAACGATTTTTTTCTTAAAACTTTAACGCCCTGTAGTTCGAAAGTTGATAGGTTAAGGATATATGTTAATTTGAACTTTTCTTCTTAAAATCACCTAAGGATTCACACGGTTAAGGATCAGCATCTTATTCTAGAACACCCTGTATATCTGCAATAGATTTATAAATTACCAAAAACAAATTGTATGTTTCGCTCCAAAAAGCTCTCATTTTACGATTATTGGGCTTTGTGGAAAACAAAAAGAGGAAGACAAGTCATTACTACTGCCAAAACATAGATTTCTTGCGAACATCAAGTGCCAAGAGCTCTATATAGAGAAAACTGCTCCACGTGTAACCCAGTTTAAAAAATATCTTTGATGTATAACCTTGTTTCTCTATTATGTCCCCTAAGAAGTGGCCGTTGATACTTTGTAACTTAAATACGAATGAGATATAATAATATTGTTTAATATTAGTAGGATTCCGTACTGTGATTAATATCGCACTGCAATTTTAAAATATTTATCTTTCTTGAAGTAATCCGCTTAGGTTCGTAATTTTGCAAAACATGCAAATGGCTGCAGGCTTTCATCCTTTGCATGAATCATTTTCCAGCTTTATATTAATTCAAGAAAAAAAATTATGACGAAGGGCGCTTTTCAATGTACATAATGCGAGTGAAAATGTACAGCTCATTTGTATTGAAAAATTGTTGACTGCGACGTGGTGTCGTTAC
Source organism: Polydrusus tereticollis (assembly GCA_963920685.1). Classification (NCBI taxonomy): domain Eukaryota; kingdom Metazoa; phylum Arthropoda; class Insecta; order Coleoptera; family Curculionidae; genus Polydrusus; species Polydrusus tereticollis. The sequence goes on from OY987329.1 coordinate 119,737,905, forward strand.
ATTGCAACAAAATTAATGTGATTCTTACAAGAAATTACTTAATAAAGCTTGATGTACGTACGCGAGTTTAGTTGATTTTGTGTTTTTTGTATAGGTACGGAGAGAGCTTTTACGCAACAAAATTAAAAAATGAGGCATAATTATTAAATATAAAGGGGATTTGATTACAGAGTAAACTTGGTTCAGCCAGTAAACCTGCAAGATGGCCGACATGTCATATGACAACAGTCATATTTCAGCTATTTAATTTTTAGTAAGAATAATATTGGCAGCAATACAATGGCGAGAAGCTGTTTATGGTCAGAACCGGACTTAAAAATTGTAATAAAATATGTTAATTTCCATAATAATGAAAACAATTTTTTTAAATATACAGGGTATTCCTAGTAATATTTCAGGGGTGACTTCTCATGATATTTTTAGAAGAAAAGTTTATCTGAACGTATGCCCGCAACGGCCACATTTTTTTGCTACTAGGTGTTTTTATTTTATACTATCTCTGAAAGTACCTAAGATTATTTTCAATTTTAGTATGTGTTAATAGGATATAAAACCACATACTTTTTTAGAAAAGTTAGAGTGCTCCACCAAGTGGCTTGCAAACATGTCTTCTGATAATTTTTTATAAAACAAGTGGTGCGCTGCTGTCATTTTTTCGTATGCGTATTTTTTCTGTCATTAGGTGAAATAGCACTTTGAGTCAACATTTTTTTTCAGTTTATTTATTTATTGTTACACAGATTTACAAAGTAAATATTAACATTGTCAAACTATTATTAAAATTTTAAAACTAGTCTATATAAATTCATAACATAATAAATGAAAATGGAAAGAACATACACTTTAGTGTATGTTACATCAGACATACATAACACACATACGAGTCGCAAGATTCATGAAGGACCGAAATACTTATCAATGGAATAAAAGCAATTGCATGTTAGGTAGGATTTAATTTCACATTTGAATCTGTTTATAATTTACTATTTTTTTGAAAAGGAGCCAGTGATTAAAAACTTTTTGAATGCTCTAAGCCGAAAGCCAGGAATGTGAATACTGCTCCTGCTGACTGCTGCATCTCCATGCAGATGTTTTTAGGTGCTTCATCAGTTAAATATTTTCGTCTGGGTCGTTTCAAAACGAATGTGGATTCCTGGCATCCATTTTTGTATTTTCGTGCCGATTCAATTGATATTTGCAAGGCTTTGGCAGTTTCCTAAAATTAATGTGGCACTATAAACATTTAATAAGTAATCTCGAAAACTTTAGACTGGGAAGTATGACATGTTGTGAGAAAAACCTCAATTACTACTACTAATCTTGGTCGGAGGCAACTCAGGGTGGTTTTCTACAAAATATTTGAAAACATTTTGAACAAACTGCTGGGCAACTTTTTTTCCTTGCATGAGACAATAACCTTGTTTGGTGAAAAAGGTGCTTCAGCACAATAATCATGGTCCATAACTTGTTCACTCATATTTTCCTATAAACACAATAATATGTTAAGAAGTGTTATTTATAAAAATAGAGGTTAGAATACTTAAAACGAATAAATAATTACAAATGTCTAAAATACTTACCGGCAACGCAATAGTACGATGGAAATAGCTCTGAAAAGAACTGTTTTTAGTATTAAATAAAGTTTCAAGGCACAAAAATGAATAAAAACGAATTAAAATGACAAATCAAAATACCAAAACAATGTCGACTAAAACCTGAAACTATAACACTTAAATATTACTTTATAATTATATCTCTGTATAGCACGTTTAGTTCCATTCAAGACGTATTGCGACGCCCGCAGGTGCATCGCTTTACGTTGGCAATGTGGATTCAATTAATAGTACGGGAAAATACGACAAAAAAATTTGCAGAACTCAATTATTGTTTTATTTTACATGCCCTGTAACCTGTAATATAACTAAAAAAATGTTCTAGGTACCTAGTAAAAGTTGGTTTGGTTTATGTTTGGAATTTAATTTTAATAATTTCTGGTGTGAAATCCTAGTAACTTTTTATCTTCGTTTAAACGTGATTTGAGAGCACTGACATGATTTGCCCGCCGCCATCTTGCAGATTTACTGGCAGAAAATACTAATTTAAGCGAAACGGATACAAACTTCAAATTTCGAGAAATACCGGAAACGACAATATTTTTATAAACAGAAACAGGGCGGTTATTCTCCAATTGCGTAGAAAAATTACATTCGATAGATTTTGTAAATTCCCTTGTAGTTAATTAATTAATAGTGACAAAATATTAAGGCAACACCTATTCAATATTGATTGTTGTGGCAATATTGTCAACAATCAAACAACTTGTAATATTTATAAAATATTGTGGTCTTGTAAAATTGCTATATAAAAAATACATATTTTAAAAATATTGATTTAATATTTTAGTAAATATTTTATTTTTAAAATTGTTTGTAGTGTTGCAGATATGTATTTTTAATATACAAATTAACATATTTCATAAAAGTTGTGGTTTATTGAAACACAATGTTTAATAGATACCTATATTTAAAAAATATGTTAGTATATACATTAATTATTCAAAATTGTATTAGACTTTTTTGAAGGAAGCCAATTAAAAAGTATTTGTTTGTTTCCTTTTCAGTACTTGCGCTTATTAAATTAGTACAATCAATATTTTTTCTTGAATACTGTAAAACATGTTAAATAATAAAAAATAAAACGTCTAGTAACATTTAACATTATCATCATGGTTACTGGTGGTTTTATTAATATCAGTGCAGTATTTAGTTTTTAAAAATTTGGCTTCTAAGAAAATAATAAAATTTGATGTGCAAGTCCATCATATAAGGACCTTCAAAAAAGTCTAATATAATTTTGGCCGTGGTATAACGTGGCCGAAGTCAGAAAATAGTGGTTAATGGAATATCGTCTAGGACTGCTTCGATATTGTCTGGAGTTCCACAGGGTTCAATTTTAGGACCATTACTGTTTATAATTTATACTACTGATATTTTAAATTCTGTTCAGAAATGCGGAGTAGTCGCTTATGCAGATGATACCCAACTCTACTATCCATTTAGAATATCTATCTAGCGTTAACGACGCAGAGGTAGTTTTAAATAGAGAATTGGATTGCATACGTAACTTATCAGTTGAACACAATCTTATGCTAAACTCAAAAAAATCCATTCTTATGTGTTTTGGCAGCTCTAAAAATCGAAATTTCATAAAGGGGCATCTAAATATAAAAATTGATAATGTTACTCTACCTTTTGTTAACTACGCTAGAAATCTAGGAGTAATTATAGATGAGGACTTAAGATTTGTAGAGCATGTAAAATTTTTAAATAAGAAAGCATATTCTTCATTGAAACTAATTTTCAGCAACCGAGATATTTTAAATACCAAATTAAAAAGGATGTTGTGTGACAGCTTAGTACTATCTCATTTTAATTATTGCGATTTTATTTGTGGCAACTCTCTATATCAGAGAGATATTTCAAAGATACAAAAAACCCAAAATACTTGCTGTAGATTGATTTTCGGCTTTAGGAAGTATGACCGCATATCACATAAAATCACTGACTGCAATTGGCTTAACATGGAACATCGTAGGATGCATCACTTCGGTGTTTTCTTGCACTCATTGTTTACCACACCACACTCTTCCTCCTTACTTAAAGCGAAATTTATTCAGCGTTCAGATATACATGACAGAAATATAAGAGTGATTAACAAATTTACTCTTTCTAGATATAAAACGGCTTTGTTTTAGAGAAGTTTTCTGTATAATGCTGTCAAGTTATATAATTCTTTGCCAGACGAATTTCGATTGTATAATGTAAATAAGTTTAAATATAAATATCGGTCTTTCTTGTATAGCAAGCAGACGCGTATTACGTAAGTCAGTTGATGGGTGTCTTCGTGGGGTGGGCGCGACCAGGTGTGATTCGGGTATTTCATAAAAAAAAATTGTTCATAGAGTTCAGTAAGTATACCTTTTCATTGATTTGTTTAATTTTTTTAATAGTACTATCTTTCGATGTAAATTTTTTTTTTGTTATTACAAAGAGACTAGCGACTATATTGTGGTTGAGTAGGAGTAGCATCTATGCTAGACTTCGCCACACTATTGATAGTCCTTCTCTTTTATTATTTAGTCTTAATTGTTTCAATTTTACTTTGACTTATGGCATTTTATGTTTATGGCATATTATGTGTAAATTACCTTTGAGTTTTTTTTTATTAAAAGGCGTGATTTATTCATTTATTTATTTATTTTGATGTAAAATTGCTAGAGGAGCCAATATTTGAGGGTTGCAAAACTTAGATGGGGATGCCTACTACCAGCCTAGCGGTGCACCACCCAGTGTATAGTGCTTGAATAGTTGAATTTAAAAATTACGCAAATCATCTCTATAATCAAATTTTTTTACATTGGTTATCATCTTCATAAAATTCCTTTTTGTTGCTATGTTTTTTTTGACATGTAGGTACCGATTTAAATAAAGATATTTATTTTAATGTCAGTTGAACATAGAGTGTTTTGAAATTTTCTTTTTTTTCTTCTTGGTTAGTTAGGTAATTATTAATGGAATTTACGTTGAATATGCCGACATGCATTTAACGTGTAACTGTTGCGCTATAGTAAGGAGTATTTTAATTAGCCAAACTCATACTTTTACTATTTTTGTCTGATTTGATTACAAGTGATTACAATTACTTGTTAGAAGTTGAACTAAATATTGCCAATTTGTAATTTAAAATCACCTTTCTTACATCTACCGATTTATCAAATTAAATAATTTTTAATTAATTTTGTGTTTATTTTAACAATGCGTATGGGCCCTATTGTTCACTCATAGGAATTAAATCAACTAACCTGAACTAACCTGAACCAACGTAAATTATGATTAAACTTTTCTAGAATTATTTTGAAAATCCTTCTTACAAAATGTACTTTTTTGCATCGCACACACGCACCACTCCCAGAACACCATAAAGGATTTTTCCTGCTCAAGGTGATTTCAACATAGCAGGTGCCTGAAGAGCTATGTCTAAACTACCCTAGTAGCACCCAATATTAACAAAATATTGAGGCAACATCTATGCAACATTGGTTATTGTGGCCTGCAAAATGGAAAATACACATTTTAGTTTAGTTCCTATACATTTCCACTTAGACATTTCAATTTAGACAAAAGTTTTGGGGTTTTATTAGTCTTTTATAGTCTCTTAGAATATAAAAAAAAATAAGTATACAGGATGAGTCAGAAAACCGTAGAGAAACAAAGTTACATTTTTTTAAATGGAACACTCTATTTTTTAGAATATTTTTGGATTTTACATAAAATAGCAATTATTTATGTCTAAACGCAATAGTTTCCGAGATATCGACTTTTGAAAAATGACAATTTTGAACTTTGACAGCTTCTAGCTTTCTAAAGGTACGTCTTAGAGTAAAACGGCTTACATGTCCCTATCTTAGTTTCTTATTATCTTACTAAAAGTGCCAACTTCGGGTTAAACCGGATGTAACTTAAGAGCCGGAAATACAGTTCTTCCGGTTTAACAGGAAGTTGATGTTTTTGGGAAGATAATAAAAAGTAAGGTAGTTGTTTTACTCTAAGACGTATCGTTAGAATAAGCTGTCAAAGTTCAAAAATTTCATTTTTAAGATATCTCAGAAACTATTAGGTTTAGGCTTGTAATGCATTTAATAAAAAATAATTGTTATTTCATGTAAAGTCCAAAAATATTCTAAGATATAGGGTATTCCATTAAAAAAAAAGTAACTTACTCTTCGGTTTTCTGACTCATCCTGTATAATTATTTTTTTTTTATTCTAATAGACCTTTAAAAATCCCAAAACTTTTGTCTACAATATTTTTCGCTAACTATTATACTTTAGGAAATAAACGACCGTTTCCATACATACCAACGACCCTGTTTTAATGAAAAGTGTCGTAAATAATTTTAGGAAGGTTTAACAAAACCAACCACAATTGTGGAAATCAAATTCATCGCGGCACGGGTGATGAAGAAAACATCCTAAAGGCCGTAGAAGCAGATCCTTCTATAAGTATCCGAAAATTGATTATCAAGTTAAATTGCCCAAAATCGACGGTCCCTAGAATCCTTAGAGGGCAACAGTTGCGTCCGTACCATCTTCAAATAGTCCATGCGGTTCTTACTGAAGACTTTCTGTGAAGGATGGAGTTTTCTAACTTGTTTTTAGATCGGCACAGAAATGAATAAAATTTCATTGGTTCCGTTCTCTTTATGGACAAAGCTGGATCTTCTAAGAAACAGCATCATAAACTCCCATAATTTGCATTTATGGGCAGAGGAAAATCCCCATGCTTCTATTATTTATTTTATTTATTTATTTATTAAATTCACTCAATGATTCATTTAATGAACATAGCTTTGTCAAATATAAAATACAAAATGAACTAATATAATAAACTAGATGTAAAATATAAAACTTAATACACATAATCAATAAGCACAAGACAAACAGTACATTTAAAGTAGAATTAAAAAGAAAAAATAAAAGTCAATAATTCAAAAAAAACTCTCCCATATTATAAAAACAGTTCTCAGTCAGAAACGATTTGAGAGTATTTTTGAATGCATTGCGCCCCTCAATCTGCTCGATGGTAGTAGGCAGCTTATTGAATATTTTAATATACACATATTTTGGTGACTTCTCATACATAGCGGTGCTGTGCTTTGGGATGTTCAGGTCGTTGGAGTTTCTTGTTGGGTAACTATGATTTTCCCCACTCTTCTGGAACTGGCTCTTATGGTCGTAAACATACATAGCGCACTTCAGTATATAGATGGATGTAAGCGTTAATATTTTGTTTTTTTTTAAGAGTCGTCCTGCATGTTTCCTGGTGCTTAAGTCCGTAGATAAGCCTAATTATGCGCTTCTGCAGAAGAAACACCCTACTTATTTGCACAGCTTGACCCCATAGTATTATACTGTATGCCATGTGAGGGTATGCTAATGAGTTATACCCAGTTAAAAGAATTTCTCTGCCCATCACTTGTCGAAGTCGCAGGAGGGCGAAGTATGCTTTATTAAGCTTGTTGCAAACATGATCCAGCTGAGCGTCCCAACGAAGCCGACTGTCCAAGAAGGTGCCAAGAAATTTCACAGCTTTCTCTCCCTCCTCCGTCTCTAACCTAGGTTTTGCGTTGTAGAAATGTACCATTATTGTTTTTGATTTATTTAGGATGAGTTTGTTAATGAAGCACCATTCGTTCATGCTGTGACAAACCTCGTGGATCCTCTCGATCATAATATCTTCTCTGTCACAGGATATTGCTGCAGAAGTGTCTTCAGCAAATTTTACTGTTACACCAGGCAATGCAAGATCGTTAGCAAAGAGTAAAAATATCAGTGGCGCCAGCACAGATCCCTGGGGGGCTCCAATGTCAATGTCGTAAGGATGAGACAGGTGTTCACCTATATTTACTTGTATTTTTCGCTGTGTCAGAAACGACATTACAAGTGACAGTGCCGTACCCCTAATTCCAATGCACTCAAGTTTCTGTTGCACAAAAGTCAGATCAAGAGAGTCGAAGGCTCGAGAATGATCAAAGAACAGGCCAACAACTATATTATTTTTTTCAAGTTCTTCATGTATATATTCCGTAAGTTTGTATGCTGCAGTTTCAGTTGATCTTTGCGCTCTGAAGCCATGTTGATCGCTATCAATTAACCCAAATCGGTTTATTACAATGCACCATTAGCATCAATTTGAACCCATCAACGTATGGGCCTGAATCATCGGGCAACATTTAATTGAACCATTTGTATCGCCAAGAAGGTTAACTGGAGAACTATATTTGGAACTTATTCAGAACAATTTGCCAGAACTTTTAGAATATCTATCTCTGCCAATACCACGTGATATGTGGTTCATGCGTGATGGGGCCCCGCCACATCTTGGTCTAGTAGTTCGAGAACACCTAAACAGGAACTTCGAAAATCGATGGAAGGAACAGGAGAACCTGTGGCTTGACCTTCTCGATTGCCTGCTCTAAATCCATTAGATTTTTATTTGTGGAGCTATTTAAAAATTTTAGTTTATGCCAATCCAATAGACAATCTAGAAAACTTATTGGAAATGATTCATTTTCATTGTCGCGAAATAATGACTAATGTTGAGGCAGTGTGGAGGGTCCAACAATCTTCAATTCTTATAGCTGGGGAATGCAAAAAAGTAGAAGGAGCTCATGTTGAAGCGACATACAAAATTATTCAGTAAAAACCATATTGAACATAAATATTTTTTTTCGTAAACAGTTCATTTTATCGATGACAATAAAGAGTACTTTTTTCTAGTTTAGGGTTTAAGCCATCCAGCAATATTAGTGTTGTGCCTTTATCGTGCAGGGTGTAAAAATAAATAGCATAACTGTGTTAGAACTAGTCCGTCTCTGGCAAAATTTATTCAACAAAAGATTTTAACCTTACCCTGTCTGTTCATATTAGAGACAGTGCTTCTTGTTTATAAGCGTTTTAGAGACAGTCGGCATACCCATCATTATCCAACGAGAAACAGCAATTGTCTGCCATTGCCTATCCCAAGGTCAACCCTAACTAAAAACTCTCTTATGTACGAGGGCTTGAAAATGTATAATCACTTGCCATCTGTTGTGAAGGAGATAAATAGTCCAGCACTCTTTAAGAGTATGATTAGAAATACTTTACTACAGAAAGCATATTATAGTTTGAACGAGTTTTTTGAGGACAACTTGTAGTATTGCAGTGATTTGGCTCCTTCTGTCTGTCTGTAATGTTGTTTTGAGTGCATTTGCCGCTTTGGTACTCGTCTGAGTATGTATGTATGTTATTGTATATGAATACTTTTATTAATTCATCATAAATCAATATCTGATTATTAAGTCAATTTTTTTATTTTTTTTTGACATAGTTTTAATATTTGTTGACGTAAAGACTTGTTATTTTGTCTTATTTTGTTACTACAAAACTTGAACTTTATTTCTCTTATTATTGTTGATTTCATATTATCCTTAGGATTATTTATCACATTTTTACCGCTTCTGCTGTTTGTGGGACATTTTATTGTTCTTTCTTTTTTTCTCCTTTTTGCATTGTATTGTACTATTTTTAGATTTTAAACTCAATTTTATTTATGATTAGGCATGTTAGCTGCAGGAAAGCTTTATCGATCATCATAAATCTAGTCAACGTTTTTTTTCTTTTTCTTTTTTTATTTTTTGTATAGTTTTGATATTTGTTGACGTAAAAAACTTGTAATTTTGTCTTATTTTGTTACTACAAAATTTAAACTTTTTTTCTATTAATTGATTCCATATTATCTTTAAAATTATTTGTCACATTTACCGCTGCCACTTTTCATTGTACATTATTTTATTGTTCTTTCTTTTCTTCTTTATGTATTGTATTATTCTATTTTTACATTTTAAACCTGATAATTTTATTTATGATTAGGCATGTTTGATGTACGAAAGCTTTGTAAATGAAAACTTTGGTTTTTTTTTCCCCTTTTGGGATAATAAAGCGATTTTGAATTGAATTGAAAAACCAAGTAAGCGAAATGTGATTGAAGGGGCCCGTTTGAAGGATACTTACCTAGTAACCATCATATTAAAAAATTATTAAATTACATCTAGTACTTCAAAAGTTAGTTAAAAACAAACGATTTCCAGGGGCGTTCCTTAAGGACCCGCATCTCCGAAAGGGGAGCCGTAGGAAAGAACATACATATATACCGGGTGTTGCATCGTCGAGCGGGACATAGGAAATCCCATGTAATTTTAAATGGGGTCAATTATTGGCTTCCCTAATTATTTTAGAGAAAAATTCTATTTAGGTTTATTAAAGAGCACTAAAACCCACATTCAAAAGAATAACTTTAGATATTTTTGATGAGCCCGTTTACGGGTTATCGCCGATTTCTTTTTAACTATTTCTCCTTTTTATGGCCCCGTATTTGCGGGCACCAGTCAAGGTAAAAGATGACTGTCAAATAAAGTTGTCATTTTGAAATGTGTGCTTTATTGTTATAAAAACTCGTACATCGAAAATATTAAAGGTGTATTTATGAGTACAAATTAATCTGAATAAAGCTAAAATAAAGTATCCAATTACAAGGTTAATTATGACATTTTTCAATATTTTACTAATTAATAGGTAGGTACTATTAAATTGTTAGAACTTTAGGATTTAAGAAGATGTTCAAATATTCCTCAAAATGACAACTTTATTTGACAGTCATCTTTTACCTTGACTGGTGCCCGCAAATACGGGGCCACAAAAAGGAGAAATAGTTAAAAAGAAATCGGCGATAACCCGTAAACGGGCTCATCAAAAATATCTAAAGTTATTCTTTTAAATGTGGGTTTTAGTGCTCTTTAATAAACCTAAATAGAATTTTTCTCTAAAATAATTAGGGAAGCCAATAATTGACCCCATTTAAAATTACATGGGATTTCCTATGTCCCGCTCGACGATGCAACACCCAGTATAGAAACTTGTCAAATTATTTCTATGTGTTCTATCTGAATCCAGGAAATTTCTTGTATATTATAAATATATTAATAAATATTTGTAATATACAAGAAATCTGTCAAACCGATGTTGTGAAAATATTTGTTAAAGTATTTTTTCTACTAGCGTGCGGAAAAACGCATTTTCCGCACATGTTTTAGTGCGGAAAATCCACTTTTCCGCACCGTGCGGCAAATATTTTTCCGCACTGTTATATTTTGAAATTAAATTTAATTAAATTAAATGCTGTACGATTTGAAGTCACTGTTCATCATATTACCTTTGAAATATCTTAGTTGCTATGGTGTATATAACCAGTTGTTGATTTGTATGTCACTGTCAACAGAATATTATAAATTTAAACTAGTTTATCAGTTTTTCTACTGGAGTTTTGCTGAATTCTTCGGCACGCAAAATGATTTCCGATGAAGAGATGAACGAATTAATATTGTAAAATTTTGTTCATTGTAATAAAAATTTAAAAAAAAAACTCCGTTTTTTAAATTATTTTCAATTTGTTTCCTCACGCTAGTAGAAAAACTATTGTTCCTAACACGTGCAGAAACCTATTTTTCCGCACTTAAATGCTTGACACCACTCCGCTACGCGTCGTGCTGTCAACGGCATTTGCGTGCGGAAAAATCGATTTTCTGCACTTGTTAGGAAAATAGCTATTTCAATATTATTGTGCTACTAGGATAACCTGAACTAATGTGCCACTGACATAAGTTTTGTTAGGAAATAATTCGCAAGCACAATTTAAAAGAAATTGTAATAACATAAAAGTATTTGTACGAAAGTTGCAAGTAACAATTCCGTTTTGTTCTGTTCTTTGTGATATTAGAATCCTGAAATAATACTTACACCACCTTTTACTCGTACGAAACCACGCGGCCTGCGGTGGGAAAAGTTTTTTAATTTCGGTTAGAGTCGACCAACAAAAAAAAAAAACTTTCTTTCTTCAACTTCTCGGCTTTGTCGGGCCAAATAAACAAACGTAAGTGGGTATTTATTTGTCTTTTTAACAGTGATATTACTTTCGGCAAAAATCCAACCGGCAACAGCAGCCAGTGAGATATTGATAAAACTTTTTTCGGTTAAATAACTTTTATAAATGGATTAGTCCGGAAGCTTATTGGTATTAGGGTCCGGCCGGTCGGACCTTTACTAGCTTTATTAACTTCCCGTCTAATATTTTGATTAGTTAGGGGTTAGGGTATACGTGCACAGGGCTATCGAATATAGATGGCTTCTTCAAAGAAGATAAATAATGACCCCAAAACGATGATACACCATTTAATCATTTTTTGTTTATTTAAGACAAATGTTGTAATTTTTTTTTCTACTGACGTTTTATAATAACCCCTTTTTGCCTGTCGTTTTGATTTTTAAATAACCTCCTTTTAGGCACAGGGTGCTTAATAGTATATTAAAGTACATGTTTTATAAAGCATCATCTTATAGCACGCGTCCATGTTAAAAAACGAGCCGCTTGCGGCGAGTTTTTTAACGGGACAAGTGCTCTAACTGCTTTATAAAACACGTACTTTATACTATTTTTTCTATTTTGTATTTTTTTCAATAAGAAAATACATATTTAAAAAGAAAATCAACCCTTCAAATTTTGTAAATTTGTGTGTCTAAATTCTATGTTGGTAATACTCTAAATTTCTTTTTATCATAGTAGCCTTGACAATAAATAATATTTTCTTTGTGTCATTGTCACGAAATTTGTGATTTAATATTTCATAGAGTTGTTCATAATTATAATTAAAAAAATATGGAGCATGATAATCTAAGTTTAACTCCCCCTGAGTTAAGGGATATTGCTAATAAAACGATAAATCAACTTTTACCAGAGAAATCCCGAAAACTTTCTTTTCTCATGGATAACAATAACAGGAAACGTCAGACGTCAACAGAATAAAACATTTAAATATAACCAATACCAACTTTTAAAAAATAAAATTCGGAGTTCGAAATGGATATATTTCGAACTCGCTAGCGCGTTCGAAATATCTATTTTTCGAGACAAAATTAGAAAAAAGTTTTTTAAGCACGCTGTGTCTAAAAGTAGTTATTTACAATTAAAAACTAAACACAGACTATAATTTTACGTATTTATTATAAATATTAAAAGTACAGTTACTTATATTATTAAAATTAATGCTTGGGTAACCTAAAACAGTACGTTGAGATATTTCTCTTTGTAAAATAGATGAGGAATTTGAACTAGAAATAGAAAATGAATCTGCAACAGCAATATCAATTAAACCTATGCCACTATAGTAGAGCTGGTAGAACATTCTGATTCATTAGATTTAACACGTTTGTTGTTAGCGTCCAAAGATTTTTCACCAAGAATTTTTTCGGAAATTTTCCTTTTGTTTTCTAAAGAATCGTCTATATACCCCTCAGACACGGCATTTGACCGCCAACCTCCATGTCGCTTTAGCATCAATATATCCGCTCCAGAGTCCGCTAAAAAAGTTGCTGAAGATCTTCGAAAGCAGTGGCCTGTATATTTATTTGCCTTTGAAAGCCCCAAGAATTCAGCAATTTTCTTTGGTGTTGCTCCAATGGCAATAATGCCCACTGGAAGTCTGGAACATTTGGAGGTTCTGTACGTGATAAAAAATCTTTCATAGGTTATGTGTGCTGGACGTAATTGGGCGTACTTTCGGACAATATTCAAGAAGTTGATGCCGTCAATAGAGCCTTCGCTAATTACAAAGCTTCTTGCAAAATTTGTTTTAGTGTTTGGAATGGTTATTTTAATTAAAGACTTCAAAATTTCGATATTATTCATCTTTAAATATATGAGTTCTTCTCTGCGGCATGCTTCAAAGATTCCCACAATACAAACTCCTTGATTTTTGGGGAACAAGGTTCACCATTGCCTCAATGTGTGAGTCTTCTAAATCACTCATTTTTTACTTAATATTAAAACTGAGTCGTTTCTCCCAATCTACCTTGCACTAAATTTGCGATCGAGCCATTCCACTACTTTCCGAGCATAATGGGCTGGACACCCATTCCGCTAAAAAACATTTTATTCTGGTAATCCAAAGGCGTGTTCAAGACTTTGGCAAAAAAATGTATCCAACATCTGTAAATACCTGTTCCTATTACAAGTGCCATTTAAGAAATATGAACCTATTATACCATGAAAAGGTACAGCGCACCATACATTAACTTTTTTTTAAATATTGTCTTCGAGAAGGAATCTGTTGGGGAGAGGGCCAGTTATCTAGTGCATAATTCAATAACAAAGACAAGTATCAATATAGAAAGAACGGCAACATTGCTGTCTGCAATCTTTCCGAGAATATACGCCGTCTACAACGCCAAGACTAATTTCCGAGAATATCCGGCGACGTAAAGCAAGTGTACATGATCAAAAGCAGAAATGGGAAACAGATTAGTTAAGTAGTACAACCGCGGTAAAGAAAGGGTTTATTGGTAGACAACTAGATATACTTACGTGTTAATTGAAACAGCGTCCCTTTCCGACGTTTTCAAAAGCTCTGGGCCGGAAAACGGATAGGGAATCGAGATTATTGAATTCGGTTTCATAGCTACATTTAGCCTAGGTGACTGGAAGCAGAAGATAGATACGTAGCAGCCTCTGTAGTTCGTGGATTTTGTGGCATTTAAGCCATGAAATAAGTAGACCTCCGTATCAAGCCTTTTTGTAGAAAGCACACGGTCTCCTCGCGGCAGTTTTGCGCGGGTTCAGTTGATTTTATGGTATACAAGTCATAATATAAGTTGGTAAATTCGCGGAGGTACATCCCGAAGGTGTGGTAATGTGATTACTACATCCCAACTCGAGATAGTGAAGTAGAATGTGTAGCTGATTTAACGAAGTAAGTAGTTATCATACTAAAATGTAACAGTAAAACCGTATTTGCTGGTACGCAGCCCAAATGTGAAGATGAGTTACTGAATAACAGAAGAAAATATATATATTTTGTGTGAGAAAAAGCCTTTTATTTCAATTGACATATTTTGAACCACGCAACCTATGGAGAAATACAGTAAACAATTTATGTTTGGCCAACGCAAATAAAGGCAGCGGCCAACAGAATCCAAAATTAGGAGTTTTTAGCAGACCAGCCATTTTAATTATATTCACTCCGGGAAATCTTGCGTTAAACTGTTCCGCAACATACTGGTATGAAACATGTCCATCTCCGAAACACTGTACCACAAAAGCTCGTTGTTCAATAGTTAACATTTAAACCAACTGCTTTTGAAGTTCTTGATCACACAACTGACAAACTGAGACAGCCCAGACGTGTAAATGATATTAGGGTGTTTTTCTTTAGTTTTCAAATTGGATCAAATTTAACTGAAATTTCAAATTATGGATGCTAATTTAATTCCAAGTGACTTTTTTTTATCTTCAATTTTGATCAAATATTAAAAATAAAGGTACTATTCTCTTCAGCCAACATAACATTTTTGAAGTTTTTGGCTACCTGTAGATATAAAAAAATTTAGGTTGAATCTTGTGTTTTAAGAAGCAAAAGCGTTTGGCAAAAACAATTTTTTTGAAATGTGAAATTTTTAATCCATTACATACATTAAAATGCATAAGAACCAGTTTTTACCATTTCAATATGTGACCACGTAGTCGAAATACAAGGGATACGCATGACCTATAAACAACAACCTTCTATATTTACTAATAACTTAGATAACTGGCAAACACATCGAAATCCGGACACCATGTACGTACCGGCCACTTCAAAACAACTATATTGTGAGCTTGGTCGCTATTGGTTCACACTGCACGTCTTTAAAATGAAACTGCAATATCCAAACTAGAAAGTTGAAAGTTTTTCGTTTTCTTCGGTGGTAAATTACGTTTCCAGAAACCTTTAAATGAAAATCCTGACGAAAATAAAACTTTCAAAGTCGAATTTATTACCCAGAAAAAGTTCGGTCGGATTTCTGAGCAAAAGGGTTTCTCCAATCGAGATAATTTGCTGTAATGGGTTTTAGAAATAGATTTAAGGTATAATTTGAACTAATATTAGCTTTGTGCAGTGGCATAATCGGTAAATCCTTCGTGGATTCTGAGCTCCTTAATCCAATTTAAAGTTTCTATTATCAATCACACAAAATACTACATATTGTAGACTTT
Source organism: Polydrusus tereticollis (assembly GCA_963920685.1). Classification (NCBI taxonomy): domain Eukaryota; kingdom Metazoa; phylum Arthropoda; class Insecta; order Coleoptera; family Curculionidae; genus Polydrusus; species Polydrusus tereticollis. The sequence continues at coordinate 119,753,588 of OY987329.1, forward strand.
TTTAAAACGAAAAATGTATGTTTATACAGGGTGTCCGGTAAGTATATGACATACTCTCAAAAATGTATTGGGGAGGTCAAAATAACCCTAATTTGTTTTAGAAAGAAAAGTTCTAAAGTGCCCCTTAACGGATATACCGAGTCAATTTGAATTGAACCGAGATCTATTTAAATGAAATTTTAATATTATATGGAGGCTATAAAGACTCATAAAGCCATACTGCAGTAGATGTTTTACATCATCAGGGAAGCCAGGAACGGACTACAATAGTTACCGGACAATATACAGGGTGTCCAGTTTTCGATGGTTTTACGAGGTATCTCTGTTATTAGTAAAGATAGAAAGATACGGTGTTCGCATCATTTTTTTGTGAAGCAAGAGATGCCGCAATCAGAATTTTTCTAGTCCTTGTTTTATGTTTATGATATACGGGATGTTTTTTAAAATTTTACATTTTGGGACCCCCCCCCCCTCCCCCCCCCTTCCATATTTAGGTTACACTGTAGCTTATCAAAGAGGAAATAAATGTTCTTTTTGTTGTCTTTTACGTAGAATCCAGTGACGCACTCAGATTTTTTCTACATTCAATAGTTGCCGAGAAAAAAAAACAAACTTGCTTTTTTTTTTAAATGGGTCACCCTATATATTTTTCTATAATATAATTTTGTTAATAACAAGCTTCTCAGAAATATATAATACCTGATTTTTATTTTTAGTATCAAGCACGAAATTTACATTTTATTAAAAAATATACATTTTTTGTTAGTAAAAGTTTAAAAAAACTATTACTGGTATGATAATTATTTCAGAAGAAATATATTTTGGACTCCTTAATCTAATTAGCAGTTATATTGCAGTAAAAATAATAACAATGCACAAATCGAGTTATGTTTTACTACGTAAAACATTAGAAAAAATTTTTTTTTCATAAATATTGCTCAAATTGTGCTTCATAATGCCTTAGACATGTTTCACACATTTCTTAAATCTGCAATTGTTTGGTATTGAATAGAATAAATTTTATTTTCAAGGTATCCCCACAAGAAGAAATCCAAAACCGACAAGTCGGTGACCTTGGTGGCCATCTTACAGGTTTATTAGTTCCAATATAGTGGCCTGGGAAATTATTGTCTAAGTAGACCCTGATAATTAGCGTATTTTAAGCCGGTGCTACATCTTGTTGCGCATGCAAGTTATTGAGACCCGCTAAGGGCACGTCTTCTATTATTTCGGGTACAACGTTTTTCAAAATTTCCAAATATTTATTTGCATTAAGGCTGCCTTTAAATATATATTTTAAATTATTTTGTTTTCTAGTATAAGACATGAAACGTTAAAACCAAACCTGCCTTGCCGGAAATATTACATGCTGATTTTCCTGAGACCAAAACCTCGTATTGTGCCGATTTAATATACCAGCACTGGAAAAATGAGCCCCATAGGACCATATAACGGTTCTTCCAAAATTATTTTCCCTGTTGATATTTTTTAAATACCAACTACAGAACTCTATATGCCGCTGTGCATCACCAGGATGTTAGTTTTGCAAGGTGGAATTTATATGGCTTAAAATTGTGTCTTGTTAGGATTGTTTGAACTCTTGATTTAACTACGCCCACCGAACCTTCAACGCTCTGCAAGAACTAGTTGGATTTGTTTTAATTGAAGCTAAAACATATATTTCTTTAGTCTCACGGTTTTCCTTGTTGTAGATTTTAGGCCGAGGTTTATAAAATGAACCGTGTTCAATTAAATTTTATCCGTAGAAAAAAATAGTTATTTTTTTTACTAGGCAGCAAAGTAGTAGATTGACTGCCGCGGCCGATGAGTTTATAGCCGAGCGTAGCGAGGCTAGGAATTCAGCTAAGGCAGTCAATCTACTTTGCTGCCGAGTTGAACATATAATTTTTTCTCCGATTGTTTATAATGATATATGTATATTGTATTTGTAAATTATTACGATTCCCACAATCTTTTTATTTTTCCTGTAGTGATAAATTAAAACAAAATTTGATAGAAATCGCAATTGTTGGATCGGTTGGTTGCTATGGAAATGCATATGTCCCATTAAGAATAATCATTTTGAGGCCTAGGCAGGAAAAACTTTACTTTGCTGCCTAGGCAGGAAAAGTAATACTTTGCTGATTGATATGTGTCTGCAAAATTAATATTTGCTGTCAATCGGAGAAAAAATTCTTTTTTTTATTCGGCTGTCGTCTTTCGGGACATCTACAAGTAATTTAAGAAATTTAATAATACTTAATAGAGATACTCCAAAAAAACGTATATGTACCTATTGAAATACACTTCTAATGCTTCATCTGCATTTTCTTTACAATGGACATAACAAACGAGCAATTCGTTATTTTCAAAGTTTACATTTTCTGCCATAGTTAGGACAAACTGCTTTTTTACTTTTAATTAGATATTTTAAAACAACGTATAGAACCTGAATACTCTGACAGAAACTAAAAACGTTTTTAATATGACATAAATGACTGTGTTCTTTCCTTTTTTTAAATACGCGTCATGACCTACTAACAAAAAATGTATATTTTTTAATAAAACGTAAATTTCGTGCTTAATATTAAATATAAAAATAAGGTATTATAAAGGGTGTCCCAATAAGAACGCACATTTTAATTATTGTAAAATAAAAGTCATAATTTATTTGAAAGTAAGTGTTATTTATATTTTAATAGAAAGTTTATGCACTGCAATTAAACGTGGAAAATAATATCTGACAAATGGCCGCCCCGACTTTGGTGACATACTCTTATCCTTTTCGAGAAATTTATAATTACATTTCACACAATTCTGGCCCAATTTCGCTAATAACGCGTTCAATTTCGTTCTTCAACTGTGGTATTGTTGTTGGGTTATTACCGTATACGCGTGATTTTAAAGAACCCCAAAGAAAGAAATCGCACGATCTTGCGGGCCAGTTCTGATCTCCATTACATGAGATGACACGACCGGGAAACTTTCCTTGCAACAACTGAACTGCTTCGCGTATAGTGTGACATGTCGCACCATCCTGTTGATACCACATAGCTTCCGTATCCATACCATTCAATTGAGGCCATAAAAACTCAGTGAGCATGTTACGATAGCGTTCGCTGTTCACAGTAACTGAATTTTCTGCCTCGTCCTCGAAGAAATATGGTCCAATCACTCCTCCTGCCCAAATTCCACGCCAAACAGTGACTCTTAATGGATGCATTTTCTTCTCGTAAATAACTCTAGAATTTTCTTCACCCCAAATCCGGCAATTTTGTTTATTAACAAAGCCGTTAAGATGAAAGTGTGCCTCATCGGTGAACAGAATATTCTTCGAAAAATCGACATTCATTTGTGTTTTTTTCAATACCCGACAAGAAAATGTACGGCGTGTCGCATGGTCCAGTGACTTTAATTCTTGCGTCAATTGAATCTTATAAGCATGGAAATGAAGATCTTTTGTGAGAATTCGATGGGTAGTGCTCCTTGGAATGTGCAACTGTTGTGAACGATGATGGATAGATGTTCCCGGATTCTCGCCAGCACTTTCACGCACTGCGGCAATGTTTGGAACAGAGCCACTAGTACGAAGACGAGTAGTCTTTGAACGGTCGTGCGATTTGGCGCATTGGGTCGACCAAAAATGCCACGCAATTTTCGAACTGTTTCCGCAAAACATTCTCCATATATCTGTAGTGTGTTTTAACAATAATAATTCGTTGTTCGACCGTATATCGTTCCATGGCTACTAATCGCAAACTGTTTACATTATTCTTATCATTTGTTTGTTGGCCTACTGCGAATAAAATAAAAATGTCGCGCCATTCAAAATGTGCGTTCCTATTGGGACACCCCTTATATTTCTGCGAAGCTTGTTAAAAACTAAATTATATTATTAAAAAATATATAGGGTGACCCATTTAAAAAAAAACAAGTTTGTTTTTTTTTCTCGGAAACTATTAAACGTAGAAAAAAATCTGAGTACGCCACGTAAAAACTACAAAAAGAACATTTATTTTCTCTTTGATAAGCTACAGTTTAACCTAAATATAGGGGGGTGTCCCAAAATATAAACTTTTTAAAAACATCCCGTATATTAAAAACAAGGACGACTAGAAAAATTTTGACTGCGGCATCTCTTGCTTTACAAAAAAGTAGCACAGTGCTGCGAAAACCGAATCCTTCTATCTTTACTAATAACGGAAATACCTCGTAAAACCATCGAATATTGGGCACTCTGTACAATAATAGAAATCAAATTTTCCTTCATAAGAAAACATATATTTAAATTATGTTCTTTATTTAGCTCAGGATATTTACACATAATGTGTATAGGCAGTGAAATAGATCAACCAATAAAATATCTCATTTTGAATTCCTTGTGAATAACGTATAGGAGAGGAAATTTTGATACTCGTGCTCAATAAAATAGATAGAATCGGGCGAAGACACATTCCAAATAGGGTACAAAAGAATTTGGAAGGATTATACTTCTATTTCACTTTTTACGTAAAATTGGTTTGTTACAGGAATATCAAGATTAATTATTAAATATAGTACTCTTTTAAAATCAAATGTTTTAGTTTTCCCTAATTTTTTTTAACGTTTTAAAATATGGCTTCATTTGCAAACCGCTATTGCAATTCAGTTGATTTATTATTGTCTTGTAATCCCTAAATTTAAATCTACAACCGCAATCTTTGACAAAACAAAAGAAATACAAATTCTTGCAATTGTTTCGGTCCTAGTAACGAAGTATTCTTCAGTATCCTTGATTTATGGGACAGTTATAATTTACGAGCAGATTCGTAAACACACTGACTGTGTACGATCCTCGTTTTCCCGGTTTTACGATGGTTTTAAATTTATCTTTTTAGTCTTTCCAAATTAAACTTTTAAACAATAGCGCTTACCCTGGGGATAAAAAGAAGCCATCTCTGTTCAAACGGATTGCGAATAACTTTTATATATTTTTCGCAATCTTGGAATGCACGAGTTACGTTTTGTTAATTTGCTCCCAATTTTGCGTTTAATAACACGATTATCTAACTTGAATTTCTATTAAATAAACAAATATTTATTTGTTAAGCCAATATCGAATTAGAAAAGCCTAGCTATTTAAGAGATATTGTAAATTACTTATTTATTATTATCTGCACCATTTTTGGTTTATGATTTATTTTACTTCTAAGATCAAAATCGGTGAAATATATAAAAATATTTGAGTTTAAAGACTTGACATAAACTTTTAAAAGCATTTTCACTTATCTATAGCATAACAAATGAATCATTCTTTAAAGAAATAATAACGGTTTTCACAATATTACAAAGTACGATAGGCATGTTCGTAGCTACCGCTCTGTTTAAATCTTTAAACGCCATAAAACAGAAACTGTAGTGCTTGAAGATCGAACCCAACTAAAACAAAGAAACTAACTTCCATTTTAAATCCACCTCTTGATCCTGACAAATCCTGGATAACCCCAATTAATTTCTTGGGGGATAACTAAAAAGATCCTACTTTTACCCCTGTTATATACGTAGTGTGTGATATTACCATAGCTCAGTAAATTTGAAGGGATAGAGGGAGTACTTGTTCTAAGATTAAGTATCAAAATTGTATATTTCTTCTTGTACTATTTATCTTTATGTGCGACATATTACTTTTCTGTTATATTCATTCAATTCTAAGCTATTTTGCATAGAAAAAAACAATTTTGTACTCTGTCCACCTGTTCTAAAATTGCAACAAGGTTCTCTGTTTCTCTTTATTTAGTATGCATGAAGATAGTTGAGGGAACTAAAGAAACGTATACTACCTTGAATGGAAGTCTATGAGGTTTCTACAGTATTTGTGGTTTGTTTTTTTATATTATATTAAAATTATTATTAATTTTGTGTATAAAAGGGATTTTTTGGTACTTTATTATAAAAATTAAAAAGTATTATGGGTGTTACTTAACTAATAATTTATTATAAGGTTACCATGATGGTATAAGATTATTGCAGGCGATGTAGTAAGATTATTTTGTTTCTCTTTCCGCTTAGTGGTGAAAAAGTGGTGAGATGTCATTAGAAAACTTTTTTAACAAAATTTCAGTGTAACGCAAGATCTTAGCAAAACGGCTGTTTTTAGAACCCTGCCAATCTTTCTTGAGTAGAGAGGAGAGACATAGGCTCAAACTGTGAAATTCCCTCGACGGTTTATTTAAAACGGCAGGCCCATAGGTAAGGGGGGGTTTAGGGGGTTCAAACCTCCCCCCCCCCCCTATGACAAATCCAATAATAACCCTTTCCCGCAGCCTTAGTAGAGGATATAATAAAGTTTAAATAATCAAAAAAAAGTGTCAAAATTGTAACGGGTTTTTTCTTACCTATCCCCACGCGCGGAGCCATTTAATCTCGCCAATGAAACCATCCAAGGGATTAAGGCACTTTAGTTCTTTGGTTTACACACTATTTTTGTACTTTCTGGAACAGTATTACTAGACTTAGGTACCTAATATGTAGGTATAAATATAAAAACACCTGATTATGTCACAATTGAATGCGGTACCTGCATTGTTGTTGACTATTTTATTAATTATTTAGTATGCATGAAGATAGTTGAGGGAATTAAAGAAATTTCTACCTTAAATTGAAGTCTATGAGGTTTCTACAGTATTTGTGGTTTGTTTTTTTATATTATATTAAACTTATTATTAATTTTGTGTATAAAAGGGATTTTTTGGTACTTTATTATAAAAATTAAAAAGTATTATGGGTGTTACTTAATTAATAATTTATTATAAGGTTACCATGATGGAATAAGATTATTGCAGGCGATGTAGTAAGATTATTTTGTTTCTCTTTCCGCTTAATGGTGAGATACACTATTTTTTGTACCTTCTGGAACAGTATTACTAGACTTAGGTACCTAATATGTAGGTATAAATATAAAAACACCTGATTATGTCACAATTGAATGCGGTACCTGCATTGTTGTTGACTATTTTATTAATTATTTAGTATGCATGAAGATAGTTGAGGGAATTAAAGAAATTTCTACCTTAAATTGAAGTCTATGAGGTTTCTACAGTATTTGTGGTTTGTTTTTTTATATTATATTAAACTTATTATTAATTTTGTGTATAAAAGGGATTTTTTGGTACTTTATTATAAAAATTAAAAAGTATTATGGGTGTTACTTAATTAATAATTTATTATAAGGTTACCATGATGGTATAAGATTATTGCAGGCGATGTAGTAAGATTATTTTGTTTCTCTTTCCGCTTAATGGTGAGATACACTATTTTTTGTACCTTCTGGAACAGTATTACTAGACTTAGGTACCTAATATGTAGGTATAAATATAAAAACACCTGATTATGTCACAATTGAATGCGGTACCTGCATTGTTGTTGACTATTTTATTAATTATTTAGTATGCATGAAGATAGTTGAGGGAATTAAAGAAATTTCTACCTTAAATTGAAGTCTATGAGGTTTCTACAGTATTTGTGGTTTGTTTTTTTATATTATATTAAACTTATTATTAATTTTGTGTATAAAGGGGATTTTTTGGTACTTTATTATAAAAATTAAAAAGTATTATGGGTGTTACTTAATTAATAATTTATTATAAGGTTACCATGATGGTATAAGATTATTGCAGGCGATGTAGTAAGATTATTTTGTTTCTCTTTCCGCTTAATGGTGAGATACACTATTTTTTGTACCTTCTGGAACAGTATTACTAGACTTAGGTACCTAATATGTAGGTATAAATATAAAAACACCTGATTATGTCACAATTGAATGCGGTACCTGCATTGTTGTTGACTATTTTATTAATTATTTAGTATGCATGAAGATAGTTGAGGGAATTAAAGAAATTTCTACCTTAAATTGAAGTCTATGAGGTTTCTACAGTATTTGTGGTTTGTTTTTTTATATTATATTAAACTTATTATTAATTTTGTGTATAAAAGGGATTTTTTGGTACTTTATTATAAAAATTAAAAAGTATTATGGGTGTTACTTAATTAATAATTTATTATAAGGTTAGCATGATGGTATAAGATTATTGCAGGCGATGTAGTAAGATTATTTTGTTTCTCTTTCCGCTTAATGGTGAGATACACTATTTTTTGTACCTTCTGGAACAGTATTACTAGACTTAGGTACCTAATATGTAGGTATAAATATAAAAACACCTGATTATGTCACAATTGAATGCGGTACCTGCATTTTTGTTGACTATTTTATTAATCTACTTTAGAGGATAAAAGTCACTTGAAAAGAATAGCTGAAAAGGCGATTTTTTAAATTATATGTTGCTAGAATACACTTAAGTCCCTTGGGAATAAATGAACCACTTTAGTCCCCATTTAAATTAAAGTATTAAAATAAAGTACAGGGTCTTCCAACGAGGACTGAACAGGGGCTCATTTTTGAGCTTCCTTGTATTTAAAGAAAAATCCAAAATAGCCAATCAATGTACTTTTTCCTGCAGAATTCAAAAATGAAACCAAAAATGTATTTGAACCAGAACCAAAAGAGTTACGCTATGGATAAGGTGTTTTTTAAATGGAACATAGCTTTTTTTATACGATTTTTGGAACGAGTGATTTTTTTTTGTCCGTTCTGATTAAAATATTTAATATTGTGACAGCTATTTTTATTAAATTTTAATGTTTTATCCAGTATAATTTAACTTTAACCTGTTTGAAACATACACTAGGTAATAAAGGTATAATCACCTTTGAATCCTTCAAAGTCAAAAAATTTGACAAATTTACTATAATATTGCCGTAATGAAATATTCATTAGATGAGAGATTGCAGATTGTTATCTTGTTCTACAAATGCCAAGAAAATGCAAGAGAAGCAAGGAGAAGATTTATTGCAAATTTTCACAGAAATATATCCGTCAATACTATTCTAAGGATAAAGAACCTATTTGAGGAAAATAAAACATTACATGACAGAAAAAGAAATCCAACTCTATACTAATTTAAAAAAAAAAAAACATTAATAATTTAATTGTTCAATGTGACCTCCGTTGTTCTCGAAACATGTGCGATAACCTCTCTGTAGTCTTTCCAAACTTGCTGTTATACTGTGATTTTCCTGGTTAAGGCGATTTATTTCATTCACAATTTTCTGCATGATCTCTTCAATATCGTGGTTTCGCTGCTTGTATACCACGTTCTTTAAATGGCCCCAAAGAAATGTGTCTAATATTGACAAATCGGGACTATTGGGTGGCCAAGCATAGGTTCCACTACTACCAATCCATTCTTCATGGCGTCCGTTTAAATATTGAGTAACCTCACGCACGGCATGCGGTGGGGCCCCATCATGTTGCCAAATTAAATTTTGATATTCTTCCAATGGTAAATCTTCCAAAAAGTTCTCAATTTCGTTTTCTAAGAACTCGTAGTATCTCTGTCTATTTAAAGTCCCGTTAAAAAATATTGGTCCCAAAATTCTATTATTTTTTATGCCACACCAAACATGGATTGAAGTCCTTCCTTGAAATTTAATTGTCTGAAATTTTCTTGGATTTCCAATGGCCCAGTGATGATTATTATGTCTATTGAAAACCCCCAATGTTGTGAATGTGGCTTCGTCAGTCCATAAGATATTTCTGAATAAATTAGGGTCTTCGTTTTCTTTCCGAATCACAATTTGGGAAACAAATTGGAAGCGAAGTTCTTTTTGTGCCGGTGTTAGATGTTGAAGTGGAAGGATATGATAAGACTTAAATTTATGATTTCTTAAAGTCCTGTGAACAGTTCCTTGGGTAACTCTTCTGCGTCTTACACCGCCGCCGTATTGAACGTCCCGAACTGCGTCCGAAATTGATTTGGTTGGATTCAGTCGAAAATAATTCACAATGGCACGGTCTCGATTTCTATTCCTTTCTGGATTTCTTTTTCTGTCATGTAATGTTTTATTTTCCTCAAATAGGTTCTTTATCCTTAGAATAGTATTGACGGATATATTTCTGTAAAAATTTGCAATAAATCTTCTCCTTGCTTCTCTTGCATTTTCTTGGCATTTGTAGAACAAGATAACAATCTGCAATCTCTCATCTAATGAATATTTCATTTCGGCAATATTATAGTAAATTTGTCAAATTATTGACTTTGAAGGATTCAAAGGTGATTATACCTTTATTACCTAGTGTATGTTTCAAACAGGTTAAAGTTAAATTATACTGGATAAAACATTAAAATTTAATAAAAATAGCTGTCACAATATTAATTATTTTAATCAGAACGGACAAGAAAAATATCACTCGTTCCAAAAATCGTATAAAAAAAGCTATGTTCCATTTAAAAAACACCTTATCCATAGCGTAACTCTTTTGTCTCTGGTTCAAATAAATTTTTGGTTTCATTTTTTAATTCTGCAGGAAAAAGTGCATCGATTGGCTATTTTGGATTTTTCTTTAAATACAAGGAAGCTCAAAAATGAGCCCCTGTTCAGTCCTCGTTGGAAGACCCTGTACCTACTTTAGTCCCAGAAGTACAAAGTAGTATATTATAGTACAAGTTTTATAAAGCTTATTTTAGCGCACGCGTTCATGTTAGAAAACGAGCCGCTTGCGGCGAGTTTTATAACGGACAAGTTTATAAAACGTGTGCTTTATACTATTTTTTCTATTTTGGCATTTTTTTCAATAAATAATTCCATATTTGAGAAGAAAATAAAACATACAAATTCTCAATCGGCCTAAATTTTATGTTGGTAATACAATCAAATTATTTATCATAGTAGCCTTGAAATCAACAAATAATTTTATTTCCGTATCAGCCATTTTGCCACGAAGTCTAATTTTTCTAACAAACCTACATAAATTTGAAGAAGTTGTCCATACTTGCAGTGGAGTGTAGGTAATGTAAATTAAAACAACACTTCCGTCTTCCTCCACAAATAATATACTTTAAAAATTATATATTTCAGCGATTGTCCCTACATGTTTCGACCATATATATAGTCATCCTCAGGGGAACTAAATCGAGTGTAGTTTAAGTTATAGTAGTTGCCTCAAATTAATGAGTACAACTTTTAGGATTATAATATCAAGTGAATTTTTTTAGTTGAAGACTATACAGGGTGATTCAAAAGTACTTCGACAAACTTCGGGAGGTAATTGCCGGCAATATTTCAAGATGAAAAGTTCTTATAAACAGTGGTCCCTGGCGACTTCGTTACGGAGATACAGGGTGTTGAAATGTTAGAAGGAATGGTAATAATTTTTAAATAACTCCTTAACGAGTAATTTTTTTTTTATGAAATTTGGTGAATTAAATAAGCATCTCAGGACACTTATTTTCAAAGTAAAACACATTCGTAAATTTAACCAGTGGCGTCGGTACAAAATGTGGCTATCATATTTTTTGTGGAAACTATGCCTAACCTAACCACACCACTGACTTATTTGATTTTAACTTTTTTTTTATGAATCCCCCATTCAATTACAACAAAAAAGTTCACGTGTGTTATTTTGCTACGAGGGCCAGTTTAATGTCAAATGATTATTTTATTTGACTATACACAAATATTAAAAAATATGTTTTAAATAATTGATCAAACACTCAAATATTAATTTAAGTATATTAACTAAGATCTATACATACTTACAATAAACAAATATGTAGGTATATGCCAAAGGAAGGCATCTGAGGATGCCTATTTAAGTATAACATGTTCTCAGTGACATGCATATTTATTTATTAGTATGAATAGTATGTTATTTTCTAATATTTTCTATTTTGACAAGGCGGCTTTGGAAATACTTTTTTGATATTTTGTATTTTGATAAGGCGGCTTTGGAAATGCATTTGTCGTGAATTAAAACATATTTGACAGTTAGTTGCTTATGTGGTTTATTTCTCAGTTTTGTCATTTTCATTGAATATTAATAGTATTGTTTAAAAGGTATGGATTACTTAAGAAATAATGCGCATTTAGCTGACATGCATTTTGTATATGGCCTTGCCGATGGAAATGCACGAGCAGCTAGACGAATCTATCAAGAGCGATATCCTAACAGAGTACTGCCTGCTGCTGAAACATTTTCAAATCTTCACCGACGTTTAGCTGAAACAGGGAGTTTTGCGAGGTCACGTGACATTCCTGGAAGACTGCGAACAGCCCGAACTCCAGAATTAGAAGAAGCTGTTTTAAATGCTGTAGTGGAAAATCCAGATACAAGCACTCGAATAATTGCTGATGCTCTCAATTCCACCCAAGCCACAGTTTGGAGAATTCTGCACGATGAGCAGTTGTATCCGTACCATATTCAAAGGGTACAAGCTCTTTTACCCAGGGACTTTCCTCAGCGCATTAATTTGTGTCAGTGGTTTTTGGAAAAATTTGCTGAAAATCCCCAATTTTTAAATTATGTACTTTTTACGGACGAGGCAAATTTTTCTCAGAGTGCGATTACAAACTTTCACAATAACCATATCTGGTCTTTGGAAAATCCCCACGCCGTTAGTGAACGAAATTTTCAATACCAATTTTCATTAAACGTGTGGGGGGGAATAGTTGGCGATTACTTAATAGGACCTTTTTTTCTTCCACTTCGGCTTAATGGCGAGACGTACCGACATTTTTTGGAAAATGAACTTCCTCCCTTACTGGATGATGTGCCCTTAGAAACTCGAAGACGTATATGGTTTATGCATGACGGAGCTCCCGCCCATTTCAGCATAGTGGCCAGGACCCATCTTAATCAAATTTATCCAAATCGATGGATAGGTAGGGGAGTTGAGGAAGGAAATCAACCGTGGCCACCAAGGTCCCCAGATTTAAATCCTCTTGATTTTTATTTGTGGGGACATTTGAAGTCAATCGTTTACAAGACGCCAGTCGAAAATGCAGAAGTGCTAAGAAACCGAATAATCGATGGTTTTGAGGCAATAAGAAACAGACCAGATATCTTAGCACGCGTACGAGATTCCATGCAAAGGAGATTAGATGCCTGCATCTTGGCTGAAGGTGGACATTTTGAACAATTTATTTAAAAATCATTTAATTTTTGCAACGCACTTATTTAATTATAATTAAATTAAATGTTATACCTTACCCCTTACATAATAAATCTTTGAATTTAAAACATATTTTTTAATATTTGTGTATCGTCAAATAAAATAATCATTTGACATTAAACTGGCCCTCGTAGCAAAATAACACACGTGAACTTTTTTGTTGTAATTGAATGGGGGATTCATAAAAAAAAAGTTAAAATCAAATAAGTCAGTGGTGTGGTTAGGTTAGGCATAGTTTCCACAAAAAATATGATAGCCACATTTTGTACCGACGCCACTGGTTAAATTTACGAATGTGTTTTACTTTGAAAATAAGTGTCCTGAGATGCTTATTTAATTCACCAAATTTCATAAAAAAAAATTACTCGTTAAGGAGTTATTTAAAAATTATTACCATTCCTTCTAACATTTCAACACCCTGTATCTCCGTAACGAAGTCGCCAGGGACCACTGTTTATAAGAACTTTTCATCTTGAAATATTGCCGGCAATTACCTCCCGAAGTTTGTCGAAGTACTTTTGAATCACCCTGTATATACTTGATTAGTATATGAATAGTTTTTAAAAAATCATCAGGTTTTGATTAATATCATGCCTAATACATATCACTACATTTTCTTGCTTTAACTTTTAAATAGAAATAAAAACCAATACTTCTGTCTGGTTTTTATCTATATTACCTACTCCACTGTAAGGATGGACTACTTCTTTAAATTTTAAATAGAAAACGCAAAATAATTCAAAAAATGTGCTTATCTACAAATCCACAACGCTGAGTAAACTTAGGTTCGTCGTCAACTAAAAAATTTCACTTGATATTATAATCTTAAAAGTTGTACTCATTAATTTGAGGCAACTACTATAACTTAAACTACACTCGATTTAGTTGCCCTGAGGATGAATATATATATGGTCGAAACATGTAGGGACAATCGCTGAAATATATAATTTAAAATATATTATTTGTGGAGGAAAACAGAAGTGTTGTTTTAATTTACAAAACCTACATAATTTTAAAATATGGGGCAAGAAACTTAGTTTAACTCCCCCAAAGTTAAGGGAAATTGCGGTAAATTTTATTCTTTTTTTTATTTACTATTTTTTTACGGTCGTCGGCGTATCAGAGGCCATCTTGAACCGGTCATCGACCGTACGGTTTTTAATCGTGCGGTCTACCGACTGGGGAGTGTGAAACGGCACCTTCATCCTACGAGATATCCGATCTCATCCGGCCTGTCCGGCGTGAATAGGATGGTTTTGATGTCGATTCATTTTACACTCTTCCCTAAGACAAGAGCACGCGGTGTTTCCCAAGCGGTCACCCATCCAAGTACTAGCCGCTTTAAGTGTCGCTAGGCCCTTGCCTCGGTAAATTTTATAGTTCTATGTTTTATAATATAGTAAATTTGTAAGATTATTTGATATTTTTTTAACTCATCTCCATTTCACAAAATTAATGCAACCAAACATACACGACAGCAAAATAAAACATTTGTGAACATCATTACCAACATTCGAAAGGTAAAGAAAACTGTTTCATAAAAAGTTCATTACGATACTGAAAACGATATCGAAACAGCTTTTTTATAAAACCAAATTAGAAAAAACTACTTTTCATACATTATCTGCTCAATGCAAATATTAGAATAGTAGATAAAAGCGCAATTTGGGGGTGGTTTCCAAAAATTTTCGCCTGCGCCGCTAATTTTGCGCCTTCACCAGTCCTTGCCCCCCCCCTCATCCTTGATTATTCCTGAAGCCCCCCTCATGGATAAAGTCTAGCTACGGCCCTGACTAGAGGGATCTTAAAGTTATAGTATATTCAGTTACATAATGTAACGTTATAGTCGTAGGATTTTTTTACAATATGCTTTTTTATAATTACATTCTAGTTAAAACTACAAGATTTCTTTTACTATTTTAAATATTAGAAATATTAAAATGAAAACAACACTCTATATGCAAATACAGCTCCTAGGAAAAACACTCAAATAACACTTGCGCCGCTCTAGATGACGGAATTTACTGGCATGGCCTAACAAATTTCATGGCTGTAGTAAAGCTAGACCCTAATACCCAGTGATGCCATAAACATCTGGAAAAACCGACACCATTTTCTTTTAATGGCTTCCGTTTCCATTTCTTGCGTCGCGCATTTATGCTAGATTGGAAAATGTTTTTGTGTCGAGATATTCTTATTATCGCCGGAATTTTGTTGCTTGTAGGAATGGAGAGTGCTACAGAAACCAGTTTTGTGTTAAAATTGCAATTTTTTGTTGTTTATTGCCGTGTTATTACTGTATGATGATTATTTCTTTTTGACAATGAACCACAAAAATGTATATTTAAGTTAGTAATGATAGAACTATAGTTTTGGTCTAGCTAAGGCAGCCTCTCAGAAACTTGGTATAGTATATACGAAGTCAACCGGAACAGCAAAAAACCGAAGTTTCAGAAGCATGGGCGGCGTGCAACACTATGAATGGAAAATAGTTTACCACATTAATTAATATTTATTTTGTGTATACAAAACCAATTGGAAGAACATGAAAACTATTGAGGTCGGCATTGTGGGGCAGCATTTAAATTATTTCCAACTTATTCCCAATAATTTTCATATAACTACTCGGATCAATTTTTTTTTAATTGATCATAATATATAGTGATGATAAGAAAACACTTAATACCCGTTTATCATTATATTTTATTTTATGTGAATTTGATAAAAAGTCATAATTCACTTTCCGAATTTCCAGAGCTTGAATCCGTATTTGGGGATATAATAATGGGATCGATTTCCGGTAAAATATATCCTGCTTCTTTATGACTTGCTAGATGCATTTTATCCATATACCACTGTCGTTTACTTGATCAACAATTATGCTTATATTTCCAAGTACAAAAACATTGTCAGTTGACGATTGGTTATATTTTCTCAGTTTGTTCTTGACTGCAGCCCAGGTTGTGGTTATGTCTAATACTCGCATTATCGACAGGAAATATTTTTTATATCAATCTGCTGGTTTTGAAGCTTTTGTGATTATTCTCGAAAAAAAAGAACTAAATTAGTGTTAAGTAAATGAAGTAAGTATTATCTGTTAAAAAACAAAAGTAACAAAACTTTGGGTTTGTGCTTTCTTAAGATTAGGACCTCAGGAAAGGGCTTTAAAATTTAAATAAAATATCCTGTTTGGGTTTCGAAAAATTGACGCACGGAGATTTTTGGAATTGAAGGTCAACAATATACAGGGTGTTATTTAATAATTATCCGATATTTTACAGGACGATTCCTCAGTTATTTATAAGGCGAAAAGTTCATATCAGCATGGGTCCGCAGAGCCCTTCATTTTTGAGATACAGGGTGTTATCTCGATTGGAATAAATATACTATTTTCCAAGAATTTTATCCTTCTTTGTGCTACTGTTAGGAAGTTTGTTATGTAGACGCGAATGATAGGACGCATTGTTCATATCAATGACAGAATTGGGGGATATATTTGGCAGTAATTGTACAATAACTTCAATAAACCATTTTTCGAATAGACTGGAGGTAATATCTTTACGGTAGTCAGCCGATGATGAGCGCTTATTATATTATATAGTATATTTTTGGCCAACAACAATAAAGCGTTAGGAACAAAACCCTTAGTATTGCCTGCGTGTAGTATGATAACTCATTTACCGCGAGATCAAGGTCAATTTAGTGTGCACTTATTACTATCATCCACCCAACCATATACACTATCTCCCTTTTTAATTGGCGATATACCTTAATTTTACGTTAATATTCTTGCCGCCATGCTACGATACGAGACGATTCCATTATACCATTCTTTTGTTCAATTTTTTGAAGCCACAATCTAGCAAAATACTACGTAAGGTGCCCAGAGCTTTATATTCATAATCAGAATAATCCCGTAACTTATCCCGAATCATATCTAATGTCGGGACTTTGTTTTTCTCGTCAAATTGATATACAACTCGGCGTATAACTTCTCTGTCACCATTATCACCTTTTTGAAGTTTCTGATCAGCTCTTTTTTGCTTTACGAAATGGTCGATAATAACTCCTGCTCTAATTACCGTGTGAATTGTAGTTCGAGCAAGTTTAGTGAGCTCACAAATCCTTTTTAATATTTCGTTTTGGGAGGTCCCAGGACTTCCACTTTTAAGCAGGTGTAAATATTTTAAATAGGTCTCTGAGTTTGAACATGTAAATCTTTATTACAAAATTCCAACGGCTCCGCCATGGAATCGGCTTCCGCACTGTTCGTATCATTATCCGAAACATCAAAAGGTCTTCACAATGCCGTCTTGATTAAATATTTAAATAACAACAATATCAACAAGAACGGTAACAACAGCAACGGCAACAACAACAAAATAACTTAGAAAATACTACACTCGGGCACATTCTTTAGATACTTTCTAAAATTTCCAATAACGAATAAACTGAATTTACTTCCCCCTATTTTAATAATTAAACTACACCACTGTCAGGGGTAATAGATAAAAAAAAAAACAGTAGAACAGACATCTTTTAGGCATCATTATATTTTTTCCTCCACCAAAATTATTTCATCAACTAGAATCGGCCGGCGGGGAACGCGCGGGCGAGAAAAAATTCATACGTAGTCTAATCATCATCAAATTAGGTCATTTTTATTTAAAATTTATTGGTAAACTTAGCAGACCCGGTACATGACCATTTTTTTTAGCTGCTTGTATTGACTTCGTATAGACTATACGTTATTTTTAGTCAAGTCAAGTCATTTTGCTTTGGTCATATTATATAACAAATGAGAACCAATTTTCTTGATCGTTATAACTTGATTATACCTCACGAAGACAAAATATCTAAAACTCCACTAAAATGTACGTTAAATAAAATGCATTCATTTTGATTAAAGTAAGCTGAGTAATGGGGGCGGTATAAAAATTTCGTTCAGTTATAGAGCGAGGCCATCAATCTAAATTTTTATAGCACAGTTCATACCTGTCGTTTGCAATCATTTTTCTTTCGGCGCGGGATAGGATGTGAATAGAAAATATTTTGTTAGGTATAGATAAATTTTAATTTTAGATGTGTCGAGGCGTGTTATATGTAAATAATTGTAACTGGCAAAGGGCTATAAGAGTTATCCAAGAAATATTTAGGTAAATTTAGTATGTTTATAGAATGAGACATTTGTTTCTAGATTTCCATTAACTTCCATTTAAAATTTGTTGACAATTGTTTCGCCAACACTGTGGCTTCTTCAGATGTTTATAACCGAATGAATATAACACAAAAGTGTGTTACACAAACACAACCCTAAGTACCTAATTAGAAATTATGTATAATAGAATTAGTAAATAAGATTTTATAATGGGGCTTTTGTCGTTTGCCATGCAATAAAATTATATTAATGAAAAAGGTTTAATAACGGGGAATTCCCCAGATCCAACTGTTCATTCAGTAGTACAATTGCATTTTTATATTTATTTATTTCGATTCCAATAAATCTAATCTCTTCTCTTTGTTGTCGAAGTGTAAAATTTCTAAATTGTCATTAAAATTATGGTTTTTGCTCAATAAATATTTGGAATAATTAGAATTTTCTTTTTTCTTTAAAAAACTAATTTTATGAATGACCTACACGCTTGGCCAATATAAAATTTTGAACAAGAACCGCAATTTAATTGATAAACTCCTGATTTTGTTTTTTGGTTTTTGATTTATTATTTTTAATGTATTTACCAAGTGTATTATTTATAATTGATTGGTGATGGGCTACATGCTTGGTGAAATGGATATTCCATGGTAGAGGAAATTAAAGTCGTACTTCTTATATTTCACAATTTAATTTAGTTTCCTGACACGTGTTTCAACCCTTGCGGATCATTATCAAAGGCATATAAGACAATACTAAATTCTACATGTCATTAAAATAAAAATTGACAGATGATGGGTTATATTGGCCAAAGGTACAACTAAATTACAGGTGTGATTATAGAGGTATTTACATCTAAGTAATAAAAGTAAGAAAATGATATTGTGTTCATATAATTTATTATGGGTTTTTTCGTTCGTAATTATTGACAGTGTTTATTGCATATTTATCTTAAGTTATTAGGCTATTAAGTATAAGATTGGCACCTGAAGGTATTTCAATTTGATTATTAACAACATTACATCGATTTTTTAATTGCTAATGTTTCTAATAGGTTGAGTTTTCTACCCTTGTGTTGAGTATATATTGGTTTTATTTTGTTGGATATTGAGTGGTTATTTACTATACAGTGGTCCGCTATTCCCATTCAATAATTACGAACGAAAAAAACCCATAATTATATGTACACAATATAATTTTCTTAATTTTATTACTTAGATGTAAATACCTCTATAATCATTAAGGACCAAAATAACCCATCATCTGTCAATTTTTATTTTAATGACGTAGTATGACATAGTATTGTCTTATATGCCTTTGATAATGATCCGCAAGGGTTGAAACACGTGTCAGAAAACTGAAATTAAATTGTGAAATATAACAAGTACGACTTTAATTTCCTCTACCATAAAGATTATTATTAAATATAATATACTAATTTGGCTAACACAGTTAGCGCTACTATACTAAATTGATTGCTTAAAACCACCAAGAAAGGAAGACGTTTCTGTTGGTAGGATGCTGCTACCTATGGACCGGTTTCGAACTTATTGGTTCTCGTCATCAATAGGTAGCAGCATCCTACCAACAGAAAGGTCTTCCTTTCTTGGTGGTTTTAAGCAATCAATTTAGTATTGTAGCGCTAACTGTGTTAGCCAAATACGGCCTTATAGTATAAGGTTTTTCATCAGATGGCTAGGGATTATTTTCCTAATTAGTATATTATATTTATTCTACTCCATCTGGCAAGTAAGGATTTTTAAAGATTTTTAGATTATTATTAGTTTGAAAAGTTATTTTTGAACCTCTTTACCTCTTTTCTTGAAAAAGGTAGCAACTTTGGTTGTGACTTTACCTGTGAATGTTAAAGTATGGAAATTATTTTCTTTAAGTTTATTGGCGGGGAATACTAAGTCTATTGCTTTTTTATACTGCTGTTTCTTAACTAATTTTTCAATTAAAGATACGATATATCCATTATTGACTGCAATTTGTTTAATAACATTTAATTCGTCATTGAAACTATCATTTAAAAAAGGTAAATTTACTAATCTATGAATAAAACTATTGTAAGCCGAAATTTTATGAGAGTAAGGATGATTAGAAGTACTGTGTATCGTTATATCAGTGTACGATGGTTTATGAAAAATTTGAAACTCATGTTTATTATATTTAATAGTTACAGTTAAGTCCAAGAAATTAATAGCATGGTCATGTTCCAATTCAATAGTGAATTTTATGCTCTTGTATAAGTTATTAATAAAGTCTAAGAAGTTTTTTAATAGTTTATCCGTAACCACGAGACATGCTAATACATCATCAACGCACCTATACCAATAAACTAAATTTTTAAAATTAGAATTTGCTTAAATTTTTCTTTCTAGATTATCCATAAATATTTCTGCCAATATAGGGCTTAGGGCTTTATTAAACCTTCCCTACCTAAATAAATAGCATCATTAAATTCGAAATAATTTTGGTCTAAGCAAAGTGTAAGTGATAATATCTTGTTTATGTATTGGATTTAGAGGTAGTTAGATCTTTAATTACGTTTTTTAATCATTTTTGAAATAGTTCTGTTGGATTGAAATCAATTTTTTTGAATTTATCAGGGCTTAGAAAATCAAGTGTTTTAGAAATATATTGATTATTGTTCATTGCTATTACAGTTTTTTCTTTGTCAGCCCTAGTAAAAATTAAATCATTAGTGTTTTTTTATCAATTATTGATTTTACTATGTGATATTCGTTTGAGAAATGTCCAAGATAAGTCAAATTTTTGGTTAACTAAGGTTTTAGTTAGTTAAATGTTTATCTGTGTTATTAAGTTTTATTTTCTGAGCTATTACTTCACTTTGAACCCCTAAGTATTCCCTATTGTTTTGATTATCTATGCTACTTAGATTATAATTGATTCCTTTTTCTAATAAACTTATTTCATTATCTGAGAGAATGACATCAGTGTGATTAACAAATTTGTCATAAAAATATTGTGAATGTCTCCCTTACTGCACTGTAATTTCCGATCTTGATGAATCCATTTTCTTAGACCAAAGTATTGTGTTATCCTTGCTGCTTGACTGTAGTTATGGGTCTTCAGTTTCATGTACTTGGAGAAAAGACCAAAAATAGGCACTGATTGAAAAACGTGTACAAATTCTCGATCTTATCAAAAGTTTAAAATAACACAAGGCTAAAAAACTCGTTTGAGCTTAAACTAAATATTGAATGGAGTTAGCCGATACTTGATTTAATATTAAAATTAGTATGTGCATTATTGTGCATATACAGGGTGCTTATTAAGCAAACGGCAGAAATTTAAGGGGTTATTCCTTGGACTATTCTAAGAATAAATTTTTTGTCATTTGAAGATTTTGTTTCGAAGATACATGGCGAGAAAAATTTTCGACCAAACCAATTTTAATATTTTTCAAATTATTAATGTAGTCGAAATAAAAGTATGGCGTACTATATTGGGCTTACCGAGTATAAATGTTTCTAAAAGTGCGTTGTTATCTTTTAAACAAATCAGTTAAAACGTGGTTTTCAGCTGAATACATCTCGTAATAATTGATCATTTTGTATGTGTCGAATTTGTTGAGACTGTTGACGTTTTGATGTTTAACGTATATTTTCTGTCTTTAATAGTTAAACTTTTATTAGTGAAGTCCTCTATCATGAATCGCTATAAGAACGCCGAGATGACTGACGTATATTTCATTTACGGACTTGCTGATGGCAATTTATTACAAGCTAGGCGGTTATATATTGAACGTTTTCATGAAACAGGCACTTTTAAGGGAAGTGGGGGACCAGGAATGCCAAGAACAGTACGAACGGTAGAACTCGAAGAGAATGTGCTGAAGATGATAGAGGAAGATGCAGGTACTTCTACTCGAAAAATTGCAATTACTTTTAATGTAATTAATGGGACTGTTTGGAAAATCCTTAGTGACTATTTGTTGTACCCATACCATATACCATATACAACGCGTTCAGACACTTCTTCCTGCTGACTTTTCTCCACGGATTATATTCTGTCAATGGCTATTGCACACATTGGTTCAAATCCCTCAAGTACTGTCGCTGATTCTTTTTACCGATTAAACCCCTTTGCGTCCCACTGGTCGGTCCACATGACCACCAATTCAAAAATGTACTGACACATTCCTACTGGCGCTGTGATCTAACCACATCGTAAATATATTAATTATGGTGCCATCTATTAAAAATAAATATAACTTTGCTCCATTTAGGTGTATTGTGCAGTGGAACCAGCATTCTTTTGTCGGTTTTTAAGAGGTACACGTGTTGCTTAGGTTATTTGTTTAATTTTTATGTAAAAAGTGGCTGAAATTTCAAAATGGCCGGTAAGTAATACACTAATTATTGCATGTTTACATATTCAAAAAGAGAACTGATAATTTTATGTTCTTTTTGGCTTTCACGTCGTCTTAAAAGTGGTGGTCATATCACAGTATAACGGAACTATACAGTAGCGACACGAGGCGATTTAGA
Source organism: Polydrusus tereticollis (assembly GCA_963920685.1). Lineage (NCBI taxonomy): Eukaryota > Metazoa > Arthropoda > Insecta > Coleoptera > Curculionidae > Polydrusus > Polydrusus tereticollis. Next base: position 119,776,303 of record OY987329.1, read on the forward strand.
CAGACCCAAATTTCTCTGCGCAATGCGCGTAGCGGCCATCTTTTTAGTGACAAATAAGTCAGTCAGAAAGGTAAACAAAGCTTGTGTGGATTGTAGTTTGTTTAGTTTTTGTAAATTTATTGGTTTTTATAGTGCGTTTAAGTGTTTGAAGGTGCTTTGAAGTGTTTGTTCCGAACTTTTGCTGAGTTTCGATGGATTCCCAAGAAAAAATAGAGAGCAGATGTGCTTTAAATTGACTTTCTTTCAGTGTAAAAGCGATATCAACATAAAATTTCATATGTTTTCTCAGTGTAATAGAGGACAATACCGTCATCCGCGTCATCCTTCTGTCACTGAAACTGACCCCTGGAGATCAAAGGGACCGACAGCTCGTGTCGCTACTGTATAGTTCCGTTATACTGTGGTCATATAAACTGACCACTAGGAATATACGGGGGTGTTCGGTAAGTGTGTAAGTTTGTAATCTGCATTTACAGGAAGAAGTAAATGGTCGTTTGCAGAACTCGAAGCAATGGACGAAAATGATGTGAATAACATCTTAGCCGAAATTCCGTCTGATGCAGAATATTTGGCAGGCGACTATTTGTCAGGAGATAAAGATGATATTGACCAGGTCCTTGAGAATATGGCTGAAACTTTGGTTGCTGAACAGGATGAGGTCACGATATATTAAGACGTTGAAATGGCCCACTACACGCGAAGAAATTAAATTGTTTTTTGGGGTAAATCTGCTAATGGGCGTTAAAAAACTTCCGAGTTTGAAACACTATTGGTCCTCTCAAGAAGAAATCAGGGATGCTTATATTTCTAAAGTCATGTGTCGTGATAAATTTTATTGGATGCTAAGCAATTTGCATTTCGCAGACAATTCCTTGCAACCAAAAAAATGTGTACCAGGTATGATAAACTATATAAACTGGGAGAGCTTCTGACTACTCTATCTCGAACGTATAAGCAGTATTATTTACCAGGAGAGTTTCAAGCCGTTGATGAAAGTATGATCAAATATAAAGGTAGATCATCCATGAAGCAGTATATGCCTGCGAAACCAACAAAGCGCGGATACAAAGTATGGGTGCGTGCTGATGATGCTGGTTTTGTATATGAGTTTCCGATATATACTGGTAGAATAGGAGATCTGCCTGAAAAAGGTTTAGGTAGAAGAGTAGTGACAGATCTAACAAAGGAATTAAAAAATAAGAATCACAGAGTTTTCTTCGACAACTACTTTGCCAGTGTTCCGCTGGTATGGGATTTGAAACAGGATCACATACAGTGTGGCCCAAATTGGGCCTACATGTATGGGGATCTTGGAAATTATAGAAGATAGAGAAACGGTTAAATGGGGAAAGTTTTTGACAATTATATTTCTAACTGAAAGCCGTTTAGTACGCGGCCCTATCTTTTTTGGTTTTTGAAATATGTTGAAAAAACCAAAAAGATGTATTTTCGAAAATATGCTGTAGATTTCTTATTATTCACTATTTTGGCAATCTGTAAAAACATTTTTAAAGCAACTTTTTAAGTAGATTTTAGTTCTGCAATTTAATTTTGAACACGACGTTTCAGTTATTTTATACCATCATCAGGTTCATTTTTTCTTATGGGCGCCATATTGTATTTTATACTTAAAAGGTAGCTTATGACGTCCGCTTTTCAACGATGTATTATTTGTTGGAAAATAAATGAAATTGACTTAAAAAATAAAGAAAATTAATTTTCGCAACACGTCAAATTTGACAACTGCACTATAACTCCCTAAATTGAATATCAATTAAAAGGTTTACATTTTGTAGTATTCACAAAACACTGCTTGCATTGTTTCAATCAACAATATTACAATAACCTATGAATCAAAAATAAAATCCAGTAGCCTATGACCAACCACTACCGTTTGAAAATGAAACAAAAATATTACTTGTCAGAACGAGTAAAAGTATAATAGTTTTTATTATTATTATCTAATAATAACGATTTATTTGTGTATTCTGAATTTAAAAGAAAATGGCATTGCGTTTTTCTCACGATGAAAAATTTGATTTGCTAGAATGTTACATTCATTGCAACAGAAATGCAAACCTTGCATTAGAAAGGTATTTTGAAAATTTTCCTGAAAGACCGCAGCCAAGTGTCAGACTTTTTCCAAAAATTGTTATGAACCTGAGAAACCATGGAAGTTTTAAAAAACCGCGGCCCAAGAGTTACGAAATAGCAGGTAATAACGAGCGTGACGAAAATGTCAGAGCCTATTTTAATGCCGCTCCGACATCATCTACAAGAGCGTCGGCAAGAGACTTACCAACCCCGCGAAGTACCATACAAAGAGTCCTTAAGGAAAATAAATATCGACCATACAAGCCAACTATAGTTCAGGGTTTACGAGAAACGGATTATCCAAGAAGAATGCAGTTTTCAAATTGGTATGTGAATCAATGCGAACAAAATCATGATTTCAGTCGTCTTGTAATTTGGACCGATGAATCACATTTTACCAACTGCGGGGTATTTAATAGACATAACCATCATTTTTGGGCAACAGAAAACCCTCACCAATTGGCTCAACGAAGACTGCAAACCCGATTTGGTTTTAATGTATGGTGTGGTATGTATGGTAAGTAATGTCACCTAGCTTGTTAAATACATAGCAGGTATTAAGTAACCCAGCTTTACTTTTCTCCTTACATTTTAGACAACAGACTTATAGGACCATTCTTTTATAATCATACGTTGAATGGCCAAAGATACTTGGAGCTGTTAGAAGATCAAATATTACCGGCAATTAGAGCAAGAGTTCCTCAAGATCAATTGAATAATATTTGGTTTCAACAAGACGGTTGTCCCGCACATAATGTTCGGGAAGTTCAAACTCTCTTAAGACAGATATTTGATGACAAATTAATTTCAAACGGCGGACCAGTTAATTGGCCTGCTAGATCCCCTGATATAACTCCTCCCGATTTTTATTTATGGGGTTATGTAAAAAATGAAGTATATGAGTTTGAACCCCCGGAATCTGTACAAGAATTAGAAGAGAGAGTGAGGAATGTGTTTACGAGCATAAATGGCAACACGCTTCGCAGGGTCATCAATACTGTGTTAAAAAAGTGTCAAAAATGTATTAATAAAAACGGCCAACATTTCGAATAAGTATAGTAAGTTATATAGTTTTTCTTATTTTCTTTTCAAAACAATAATTGTTATTCATTGCGTTTTTAGTTTTCTTTATTTGAAATGTTAATATGAGATTTTTAACCATAAGGAAAAAATAAAATAATGTATTATAATATTATGATATTTTAAACAAATTTAACCCTGCCTATTGTGTTCTTCTCAAATTTGACGTGTTGCGAAAATTAATTTTCTTTATTTTTCAAGTCAATTTCATTTATTTTCCAACAAATAATACATCGTTGAAAAGCTGACGTCATAAGCTACCTTTTAAGTATAAAATACAATATGGCGCCCGTAAGAAAAAATGAATCTGATGATGGTATAAAATAACTGAAACGTCGTGTTCAAAATTAAATTGCAGAACTGAAATCTACTTAAAAAGTTGCTTTAAAAATGTTTTTACAGATTGCCAAAATAGTGAATAATAAGAAATCTACAGCATATTTTCGAAAATACATCTTTTTGGTTTTTTCAACATATTTCAAAAACCAAAAAAGATAGGGCCGCGTACTAAACGGTTTTCAGTTAGAAATATAATTGTCAAAAACTTTCCCCATTTAACCGTTTCTCTATCTTCTATAGTTTCCAAGATCCCCATACATGTAGGCCCAATTTGGGCCACACTGTATATAGCTGTGGGACTCTAAAAAAGGGAAAGAAATATTTACCGAATGACTTTGTAGAAGATAAGAATTTGACAAGAGGTCAATATGATTGGCGTATGACTAAAGATACGTTATTATGCTTGAAATGGAAACACAAAAAGCCTGTATACTTTTTGTCAAACTACCATAACCCCGAAGACGCAGCTACCACTCATCGTCGAAATAAGGATGGTTCCCTAGAAGAAATAAATTGCCCTAAACTTCTCCGTTGACAAAGCTGATATGCTCAAAAAATGTTATGCTATAAATCGAAAGAGTAAAAAATGGTATCACCGCATAGTTTGGCACTTTCTTAATACTACTTTGGTAAACGCATATATTTTATTTCAAAAGAGATGTAGTGGTTCCACCTTGGACTTGAAGCAATTTAGAATAAATGTTTGCTCGGGATTGATTGGTTCTGGGTACCTAAACAAGAAAAGGGGCCCAAAATCTAAAGAAGTCGTAAATGCTTATAAAAAATATGTTCCCCTCGAGAGAAGAATTGATAAAGCAGCTCATATGCCTATATACAGTACATCCATACGTTGTGCAGTATGTAGTACGAAAAAGGAAGCACATAGGAGCATGTAGAGCTGTACCATATGTTAAGTTGGCTTGTGTCTAAGTGATAAAAGAAATTGTTTCTTAGCGTATCATACAAGCTAATTATTGTTATAAGGTTTTGTGAAATTTTGATTTTTACGTTGTTCTCAATAAATATTTTTTAACTATATTTACCTGGCCAGTAGTCCTACTGATCGCCTGATGTAACCACTATTTTTTGGAAAAACTATCAACACTGTATATTTTTTTGACTCAGTTATGTTTATTATGTTCAGTTTTAAACTGTATTTTCAATTTATAAATAAATATTCCAAAAGTAAGTTAATTCCGGACTTAAAGGGTTTTAATCGAATTTCTCAAAAAATGCAGTAAGGAATTTTCACAACAACCATATGTGGGCTGAAGAAAATGCGTTGAAAAATGAGTTACTCAAGGGCGTCGCCAGCCAATGAACCAGGGGGGGAGATCAAGATGAGAGAGCGGATGGGGGAAATATCTATCAATTGTAGGTACAAATAAGTAGAATGATTAAAATATAATTAAATTAAAATTATAGAAAAGTTTTTACTTTAAGAAAATTGAAAAAAAAAGATTAAACATTAAAAGATAATTAGTTAAAACATAATCTTCTCGGAATTTGTGCAAATTTGTTGTTGTGTTGTTTGTTTGTGCTCTCCTCAGTCAGTCAGCCCAGATGACGCCGCACTATCAAGTAGTTACAGTTGCAGTGTAATATAATGTATTATTATGAAGATGACACTACGAATCCTGAATGAAAGCATTAGCTAAAATTGTGTATTCATATGTGCCTTTACTACAAATATAACTTAAAAATAGTAATTTTGTTGTCCTGATGTCGATTTTTAGGTTACTAGTACTAGCTAGGGTAAACAAAAATACCTCTTTCGTTTGACTCATTATTTATACTTATTTGATTCTTTTGTAACTACCTACCCGCTTTTTTTTAAACTTCCTAAAATGAAAAAACTTCATTCTTTTTCAATTTAGTTAATAACACTAACATAAAAAAAAATTTTAATACTAATTTTTCTTAATCTTCATATAGAAATTTAAAAAAAATTTATAAATAGATAACCCTTTTCCTCTTAAAATGCTGTAACTCAATTTATTATCTTTTATACATAATGTTTCTCCACTAATTAAAATTTTACATTTATAATTAACACTTCACTTATATTTGAATCTTAATACAATTAATATGGTAATATGACTAGTTAGTACAGTAGGTCTTCAATTTTACATTCCCTATCCTGTAAGTTGTACTCATTAATTTAAAACAACTTACATTAACAGTTTCACTCAACTCTATGTTAGGTAAGTCCCACTTAAACTTTTATTTTATATTTATTGGTAAATTTGTACTATCCTTTTTAGTATCCCCTGAGGATGGACGCTTAAGCGTTCGAAACATGTAGGGAACTATTCAACTGTTATTACAATTATTCAACTGTAAAGGGAGACTGCATTGTTTCATTTACAAAAAGACTTTAATTTAAAATACAAATTCAAAGTAAAAATTTGTTGACCAGCGTTATTATCAAAAATTCTAAGATTTATACTTTATGAATATTTTCATCATTCTTTTTGTTTTCAACTCGGCTTCGTTTTGCAGGAAAAAAAAACACCGGCAAGTATTTCCAAATAAAATGGAATTAACCAGCCCATTAAATTGGTTTTACTTGACATTTACAGCATGAGGTGTCTGCAAAGCAGCGGTTTTTAGAGCCACTTTTAAATTAAAACCCGTGTATTTAAAATTGCAATTTTTAATCCTGAAATAAGACCAGCATTTCTCTATCGAAATTATTTGAATATTTTTTTCCTTTGTGTAGATATTATGATGAACTTTTAAAATTAGATGCGTTCACGATTGAAACTAAATATATCAATATTTTTAATGTTATTATAAATATCTTCCTGGTATTTACATTATGCCCTTATCGTACCGGTTTGGTCAAAAACACTTCCCTTTCGTCGATCAGACTCTTCTGACGAGCCGTGATACGGCGAAACTTATCTAAAGATGAGTCTGAGGAAAAGGAAAAGGCGAACCTTAGGAAATGTATAATCTTGACATTCCTAAACTGTTTCTTAATTCTTTTAAATTGTTACCACTTGAATAAATAACGAAACTATCTTAAAACCCCTGAACGTCGGGGGATGTGGTATTTTATCTGCATCTCTTATCTCTTACTGTTAAACAAGTATGAACAATTTCTTTACAATGGTGTAATCCGAACAATACTATAAGATTAGCAATCCTTAACCTCAATATAATTTTATTTATTTCCTATTTTCTGTTTCATTTAGACTTCACCATGTGTCTTTCTTTATTGTTAATCGCCCATTAAGCGCGCTTGGACCCATTATACATATTTACGAAATCTTAAAATAATTTTCATTTTATGCATTATTTCCATTAAGCAGATTAAATTACTACTCGTGAATAATGGTCACCATTCCACGCCAGTTGTACAATACAGTGGCATTTTTGAAATTAATTAACAACCAATTTCTCCCACTTCAGCGCTTATGATAAAAACCCTATACCATTAAAACTACTCTCGAGATAAAAATTGCTTGGCACGATTTACCATCCGCAAGAGCCATTCATTTCCATTTTAGAAAATGAACCGTAATGGCTGCTTTTTAGCTCGCGATTTTTCTTCTGTAGTTTTCTGGTATTATTGAAATTTTAATTGCCTGGTGTATTAATTAATAAATAAAGAGCACACAATTAAACAGTGAATGATATATGTATTGCAAAAATTCAGATAATATTTTATTTAAAATACCCTCGGACCTGTCAAATTTAATTTTCGGTCAACCATAATTTTTTATGACAATCATATGTGGCACATGTAGGAGGTATGAATTTACGGTACATTTTTTACTGTATTTTCGAATTATCTCTAGAAAACATGCTTGGAATTTTCTAAAAGTTTTCTAAAGTTCGGAGATAATTACGCATTAATATGACAATTATTAATAATTACGCAGACATTTTATGGCCTAAGTATGCTCAAAATTTAAATAAAATTATTTATATAAGACCCACACAATAAGAGCTTATTACATAACCCATTTTAGCCTGCTTGCGTTATGTAATATACTATATTATCGTACTGAGTGATTTATTGAACTCATTACATCACTCAGTGATGTAAGATGTAATGAACTTATTACATTACTCATTTTTAATCAAACTATGATTTTTTTTGTTCCGTCAGTCACTGTCATTTTTTGTGTAATTCACTTTCATAATATGAAAATCATTTTGAATACATAAAAAAAACAAAATTCTGGGTCTTATATAAAATGTTGTATATCACACGTACGGTAAGGCTCATTACAGCACTCGTGTGGTTAGTACGACTCGGTCTACGACCTCGTCGAAGCAATATTCGCCACTCGTTACTGTAATGAAGCTCATACCGTACTAGTAATATAAATAACTATTAATAATGATTGGCAGAAGAGTGGAATGCAAGATTCCCCGACATGACACCTCTGGAATGCTTTTTATAGGGCCATTACCTACGTAAAGAAGGGCATTTAGATAATTTGGAGGGAAATCTCCTCGCTTTTAATTAATAACCCATAAAGCATTGAAAAATCCGTAAAGTCTACACAATTATCCGCAGAACAAAAAATAAATTTAAAACGCGCAGAAGTTTATAATCAGGATAATTAATAAGTAGAAAGATTATGCGAGCAATTAATATCTGGGAGTTTCTGTGAAACTTTTAAGATATTTCTTAAAAGTTTTGAACATTATGGGGCAAGACATTTTTAGCAAGACGAAAAGGGAGCAATAATAGGAGGGGAAGAGTTTCTACTTCAAAAAATAAAATGTAAACTTTGTTTAAGGGATTTGGCTGGCTCCTCGAGTTTTGTTCATCCAGTGAAATCCTTGCTATACAGGGTGTTTAATAATTAAATGCTGATCCTTGAGCGTCTTAGTCCTGGAATGATTTTAAGGGAAAAAAGCTTAATTTTTAAGCGGAACAAAAAAATATGTGTCATTGCCTTTTCTTTCTTTCTGATAGCACAGTTATTTAGACAGTTCAATGTCTAATGCAAAGGGCCTATTTATAATTTTTTTTATTTCGGCCCCGATTAAGAGAAATCTAATTTTGTCAAACTCTGATATGCGCATAGCGATATACAGGGTGAGTTTTTGTAACTTGTTACAAAACTACATCTCGAGAATGGTTTTAAGTATTGTCATGAAATTTTGGTGAGGAGATGGAGCGACATATTTAACCATATTTCTTACATTTTGCCTCTTTATCAATTTGGAGGGGTTGGACGATGTATTTTTGTTGCTAAAATTCGAACCCACGTGAAAAACTATGAATTACGCGGATTCGTAATGTTTATTTACGTCAGTTAAAAATTTTGAAGTTTTAATAATAATTATTTCTCCGTTTATTGCTCAAAATATGGAAGCGATTTTTAATGGTTAATATGTTGTTAATTTTGGTCAAGTGAAGACAAAACTACAAAGAACTAACCCGCACTATAGTCTATCTTTAAATGGCGCGAAGTAATAAATGCTCACTAAATATGCAAGACGCATACCTGGGTATCAAGAACAGTTTAAACACCATCCCTTAAAATTTATTGTGTTTACATTAAATGATCCAAATAATGAGCATTCTTTAGGTAGGACCACCCTAAATGTATCGCAAGATATTGTTATATTTGAGGATTTACCATTGTTATTGGGAAAATCCCTTAGTCAGGAGCGTGTATTGGGGAAGTTTTTAAATTAAAAATCTTAAACATTCCTATTCTCCTAAAATTGTATTATAGTATATTCGTAGGTATTAATAACATATGAGAACATTTAAAAAATCGTATTAACTAATAAATAACAAAACAAAAACCAAGATATAATATAGAATGTTACAAAGAAAGCATTTTCAAAGATCGAATAATACTTTGTCGTTATGACTTAATCATAGTTCTATTCGGAAGATAAACTTTTATTAACATCGTTTATAATAAGCGGTTCAACCATTTCTTCGATTATTATATCTACATGCCACATTTTGGCTTCTTCTTCTATCACATGATCGATATCCTTTTTCCACTTTTCCGCACTTATTTTACTCATAGCTTCATTAAAGAGTCTTTTTAAATCCACCATTTTATAAGTCGTGTTTTTTCTGGCGACATATGTCTTTATTTGAGCCCGTAAAAGTTCGAACGGGTTTAATTCACAGTGGTAAGGGGGGAATCTGAGCACAGATATTTCTCGTAACTTTGCCATTTCATCGACTGCATATTTTTTGAATGCATTTTTATGTAAATTGGCTAGTACCAATAGTTTTTTTTAAGGAATCTAATGGAATTTCCTAATTGGTCTTAAACTTAGCTATTCTCTTATTTCACGTTTACGCTGCGCACTTGTCGGTAATTCTCCGATAGCCTAGAGTGATAACTTGCATTATCCAATACAATGATTGCATCTTATGGTATAAGATCCAACATTTGCTCGAACCATTTTTCAAAGACATCGGCATTTATATCTTCGTGATAGTCTCCTGTATTTTTTGATTGAAAAATCAGTACACCACCTTTACCGAAGCCTTCAGAATTTCCAATATGAGTTATGATAAGTCGATGTCCTTTTTCAGATGGCGGTCTTAATCCTGTGGGCAATCCTTCCAAAAAAGCTTGCCTTGAACTTTTAATATTTTCATCTTGCCAAAATTTAGTGTGGCTTCCATTTGGCCATGTTTCGTCTAGGTAAAATATTTTTTTGTTTTCTTTTCTGGCTTTTCGGATGCTTCTTACGTAATTATTTCTCCAACAGACGATTTCGCTTCGGTCTATTAAAATCGATTGCCTATTATGTTTCTACCACCGAAAACCCATTTATGTTAATAATTTCCAAAGCGTATTTCTACACATAAATGGGTACTCCTGGTTTTCTCGGATTGAGGACACAATTTTGTCCAGCGTGGGAATTTTTTTTTTAAGAACTTTTCGCCTTATTCTCTGCATTAAAACGTCATCCAGCTCTAGTTTTGGTCGTCCTGGAGAAATTTTTGGAGGTTTGACGCCAACACTTTCGTCTTCCTTTAAAAGTTTATATATTGTTGTGTTTCCAAAGTTAAGCATATCTGCTGTAAATTGCACTGCGTTGTCAACACTCAAATCAAATGGACCGACTCTAGGGCGTTCATCATCATAATTCCATAACGAGAGGAGCAAGTCCAGTATTTTTGATAACATACGTACTTTTTCACGTAGATTCCAATTTTGGCAACAAAAATACATCATCTCATATAAAATTTGAAACTTTCCCCCCACCCCTCAAAATTGAGAAAGAGGTAAAGTGTAAAAAATATGGCTAAATACTTCCTCCCAATCCCTATCACCTCACCAAAAGTTCATGAAAATATTTAAAGCCGTTCTCGAGATATTATCTTGTATCACTTTAAAATACTCGAACCTGTAGGGATATGCAAAAATAATATATGGAATAATAAATGTAATTTTTTTTTAATCGAAAACCTTTGGTTACACGAAGAATAGTTTAGAGGCTGCCAACAGAAATTGCACATTTGATAAATAATATCATTACGAACTTTTAAAAAATAAAAAAACTGTTTTATAAAACTTTTATTACGATACTGAAACTGTTATGAAACCAAAATAGAGAAAACATATAACCTATTTCTTGAAAAATGACAATTTGACAATATGTTTAAAATTGTGTAATACATAATACTCTAAAGTTTGGTCAAATACTAAATGAATCCTCTGTACCTGTACGTATATTGAATTAACTCGTATACTTACTAAAAATTTGTTTTAAATACATCTAATTTCTAGTTTCACTCTTAAAACAGGAAATAAAAAGCTTCTAAGCGCGCGTCTCTCAGAAACATCCAAAACGAAATGGCCAACAAAATATTTTGTCGAGAAGTCTCTATTCAAACATTTTTAGTAATATTGTCTTCACGTCCTTTATAAGCAAGACGTTAACGTTAAAAGATAATTTATTTTGTCAAATTTTTGTAATGCTGCACTATAATGCACGCGTTTTAGGTATTTTTATGGTTAATGTCGTGTAAAATGGAGAACGATCATAAGCTATGAAAATGATAATTGTGAACATATTCGTAATTGTATGTAAAGATGATGACTATATGAAAATGCATTGAATAATTTCCATTAGTAGAATCGCATTACTGTAGAGGGGACACTAAATAGAAGTACCTGGATCCTCATTTGAATATTCAGGAAATGTTTAATCTTTATGTTAAACTATGGGAAGAACAAGAAAAGCAACTCCAAAAAAAAATCTAGATTTGTTAAAACCAACAAGCGATATGTGTGAACAAACTTTTGAAAAAAACTACGAACCCATATTTAAAAAAAAAAATCATATGAGGGAAGAGAGAAAAAAAGACACAGAGATAGATGATCCTACTTTTGCAGTGATTAACTTTGACTTAGAAAACGTTATAAATTTACCAAAGTTCGATGTGTCTGTTCTATTTTACCCTACTAAATTAAACGTGTACAATTTGACGGCGCATTGTTTGTTGGCCAAACAAAAAAGACCATATCGGGTCGATCAGGAAACGATATAGCGAGTGCATTAATACAGATTCTGGAAAAGTTGTAGTAGGACAACCAGATATTACAAAAATTGTAACTTGGAGTGACAGCAGTATCCTGCAAAATAGAAACTCGATTATCTCACTTGCTGTAACCGAGTTTCTGATTATACACAACCACATGCAAAGCATTATTATGAAATACTCCTTACCAGGAGACTCGTGCATTCCAGTTGTAGACAACGCTAATTCGAAAATTGTAAAACAATTGCAAATTTTTAACATTTGGTCTTCCCTTTCACTACTTGTTGAATATTAACCGTAACAATCCTTTCCAGATAATAAATTTACAACAGTGATATTTTAAGGATTTTCAACTAAGTGACAATATGATGAATTTACAATACTCTAAAGTCCCACTTACAAAAAAGTCTTAGATCCAGTTTTTGCAAGGTAAACTCTTTGAAATTGGCTACAAGTTTGATCATCGTATCACGCTTTTGCAGATGCTGGTAGGGTCAAAAGAAGCAAAAGCAATGAATATTTCATATTTTCTGTAAAATCTGCGTATATGTCCAAAAACAAATCTGTTATCAGCAAAAAGATTGAACACGTAAAATTTTGCTTCCATTGCATGCCCAGAGAAGCATGCGAAAACTAGGCTAAAATCTTAAAGGATTAATCTTTGTTTTGTTTTCTGCAAGAATCTTTAATAAAGAATAACATATAAAAAGTGTTTCACCAACAAACAAGATTACTGTTTTTGTGTTTCCTTGCGTATCATAAGTTTTTTTTTATCATACATTACATAATTAGTATGTTCTTTAAATGTTAACTTTTCATCAACTATTACACCCACATATTTAATTTTTTTTTACTTGTTGAATTCTACTTTCCCCTATTTTTATAGGGTAATTACTCAAGGTGAAGTTTCTAATTCTGTCATCGCCAATTAAAATAAACTGACTTTTGGTTGCATTAATAAATACTAAGAAGATTTTTACAAGTGTATTTATAAATTTTTTCTAACGCTACATTGATTTCTACAATTAATTCATTTAAACATTTTTCTTAAACAAGCACAAGAGCATCATCCGCAAACAAGTAAGCATCCATACCATCCAGAACTCCCACTATATCATTAATATACAACACAAAAAGCAATGGTAACAAAATACTCCCCTGCAGTACACCATTATTATTTACTTGTTCATTTGAACATACCCCATTCATTTTTAGTCTTTGTTTCCTATTTTTTAAGTAATCAGTAAGCCACTGCAATAGAGCCCCACGCACTCCAATATAATATAGCTTCATTAACAAAATGTAGCGATCTATAGTTTTAAAAGCCCGTTGCAGATCAAAAAAAAACTGCTATAGTAATACTTCCACTTTCTATAACACGCCTCCATTCATTTAATATACACTGCAAAACTGTTTTTTTTTTCTTAAACTAACTGCTTATTATTCTTCTATTTTATTTATTTATTACGTATTACAATATCACATTCACTACACTACATGGTACCAATTATGAGGTAGTAAGAAATACTTTAAATCCTATATGTGCACTATGGACTTAAGTCTGTGTGTGCACACAGTCACTGAATTACACCACGTCCATACCTAATACTTATGTAAAATCCATCATCCTTATGCCACAATCAACAATCCATTTCAGTTTTCTTCGTCTCTAAAACTAGTTATTTGTACATGACAATGCTTAAAGCTTCAAAAATAATCGAAAACAGGAAATTTCGAATTTATTAATATACATTTTCATATCATATACACACACACACATCATTATTTCTCTCTTAGAAAACCATAGGGTTCTAAGTACAGGGTACATTTTTTAATATAAAGTAAACTCGCTGTAATATTATGAATACTACATAGTTTAATAATAATAACTTGTAAAAAATACAAAGAAAATAATTTATTTTAACTTTGTCTCCTTTGAATTTTTTAATTTTGTTTTATGTAAAATGTTGTTCTTGTGCCAACAGCATAAAGAGCAAGCGTACTCAGCGTAAAAATGTAAGTGTGCCGGCAGCATTCCAAACAAGCGATTCGCCATTTTCTCCGTCAGTCTCCGGATTATTGCGTGAATATGGATTATACAAAGTAGGAATTGGGGAAAACTATATTTCTGAATAATTTTTAAGACGCTTGATTGCCTAATGTTGACATTTTGCGCAATTTGGTTTTGACTTATAAGGGAATTTTCGATTACAGACCCAATTACAGCAAATTCAGTTTGTTCGCTTTCTGTCACAGGTTTCCTTTTAGTGGGTTATCATACTGAACACTCCCTGTTTGTCTAAATTGAGTGAACAGTCTTTCAAAAACGACTTTATTTGGAGATATCTGTTAGGAAATCTTTGAGCGTAAACCCACTAAGCAAATTTGTAGACATTCTCCAAGAATTAAAATCATGTCAATTTGTTCTTATTTTGGATAAATTATCATCTTGAAATAGAGAAAAAAGAAAAAAAAAAAAAACTACCACTGTTATAACTAAATGACTATTTACAACGAAACACCTTTAGAAATAGCTGGCAAACAAACATAAATGTATTATGTGACTTATCAAAATACCATAGGTGACTTGATTAATATTAAATTGGTTAAAATCGGTCTGTATTATGAATATTTACGTAGGGTTTAACTACACTAAACCCCGATGAAACTCATTTTTATTTTGATCGTAGAATCCGAAAATAAAATAACATATAGGGCATTATATTTAAAACAATACAACTTTGATGCGTTTCGTGTTCTTGGGACAAGCTGTACGTTATGAAAATAATTTTAAAATTAACCCTTTACTGGCCCCTATCCACCCCGAAAACTTTTTTTTTATCCAAAAGAAATACTTTAGCTATAATATGTCGTGTCGAATAACCCTGTATATTAATTTTGTTGGAAAATTGGTTACAATATAATATGTTTTACTATAACCTACATTTAATAATATTAACATCGTTTTTGTGCCCATTTCAGTAGACTTGATTCGGTTTCTGATGTTTGTATTTGTAACCATGTATTTTTCGGTCTATGCATTTAAATACTCCAGACACTAAATAAAACGAATATTTTGTATGTTTAATTAGACAATAAAATTGCATTATCTGCCGAAATGTTTTCATAGAATCATGATAATAATAAATTCTCCCAAAAAAAGTATTAGTCCGGAGCTGGCTAGCCAGCCCCCGCTGTTTCCCTTGCAATGTCGGTGCGTATGCACAAGAAATAAGATAGAATTGGACGAATTCGGAGGAAATCCTACTTATTAACTTTAAAGGATTTCTTATCGAGAGCGATATCTTTATGCTGTGCTTAGAACCCACTGGTTCTCAGTCCTAATATTTACAGTAAGTATATTATAGGTTGGATTTAAACTTGGCAGTTTGAACTTCTAGTTTAAACCTAGATAATCTAAGGTTTAAACTAAAAGAGTGGATATAGTTTAAACTCGGTTCAAAACAAAGAAAAGAAGTAACGCAGTTTAACTAAACTTTTAGTTAAAGCCATGCCAATAACTCCGACCGTGAGTTATTAAAAACTCCAAACATTTTCCAACAAAAAATGTATTGATAAAGTTTCTAGATGGGTTTAATATAATTCGCCTTAAAATATGGGTTGTCAAAAAATAATTATTTCTTATTTTGCGGGTATATATAGACCTAATAATATTATCGTGTCAGAATTGTCTGAAAGAACCCTTGGCGTTATTTAGATTATATATAAGATTTTTTTTGTCCTATTTTTTAATAAATATTTAACTAAACCAATGAAACTGTTTAGGCCTAAACGTGTTTGAAAGTATAGAGGTAAGTTTTTTTTACATTTTATATAGAAAGAAACATAAAAAATATTTTCTAACCTTTCTTTTTTTTTAAATGTGTTTTATTTTAATTTTTGTAATGCGATTTTTCTAAATTGTGTTAAAAATAAAAGTAATTATGTGTTTTGAATACTACGTTAAAAAAAAACTTTAACTAATGATTTGCAATCATTTCACAAAACACTCTACCCAATACTTTTCTCACACCAATAGTGATAAAAGCGGGTCAGCAGGATGTCCTTTTGGCATGCCCCAGGAATAAATTCCGTTGCAGATTTGCCTGCAGGGATCGTAGTTTTATAGTTACAGGTTACGTGGTCGGTATTTTTATTACTTCCAGTCAAAACTAAAACGCTCGTAAATCACAAGAAAATGGCCGTTTTGCAGGAAATTTTACAATCTTTTAAGTTGTGCCGAAGTTTTAAAATGTCAGTTTTAAAGTTGAAAAAGTTATACATACTTATTACCGTCATAATGCATACATATAAAGGGCTTATTATGAACTAAATATCTTGCACAAAATAAGCCGAAGTTCAAAAACAAAATAGTATCTTTTTTTAAGTTAATTCAACCCAGAGAAATACATTATTCGTTACATGTAAACCTCTTATCTCCACCCTTATATCATTTGGATCCATTATTTAGCCAGAAAGCAGTTATATGTTATTATGAAACATGTTAGTGTAGCCGGGGAGTCGTATATAACTTTGCGGACCGCATTTTGGAATGACTGAATGGGGCTGTAGTTGAACAATATTAATGGACTCACCTTATACGAGGTTTGGCCCGAGTTTGCTGCAGGGATTTTGAGTTACAATTATATCTTACAGTATTAAACGATATCACATTAACAAAGAATAAAATAGGACAATTTCATTTATCTTACCGCTATACGATTTTTTTAAATTACGATGTTCCAGTCATCGTGATTAAGTCATGCGCTGATAAACTGACAACGGTATTTTGTAGGTTCTTTAACTTCTTACAAAATAAGGAATACTTCCTTCTTGCTGTCCAGCCCATACCCAAAAAAGGCAAAAGGACTTTGCCAAGTAACTATCGTCCGGTCGCATTGCTTTCGGCTATAAAATTATTACAGTGCCTGGAAGGCTTCAACATTATTAGTAACCGACAGTATGAATTTCTTAAGTCTGGATCAACAGGAGACATTCCCGCTTATGATAAACATGTTTTAGACTTTGGACTTAGCTTACATGTACTTAACAAGGGTTTCCGAATATTTCTTGTGTCTAAAAAGGGGTTTAATGAAGCAGTCAAGACTCCGGGATGTTACAGCCACTTCTTTAAATTTTCTCTTTCGCCAATATTCTTCCTTGAGCATGTGGTGGTGGTGGGTACAAGCGAGATCTGCTGCACCGGATGTTTGTTTTATCCTTCACTATGTGGTTTCGATGTTCTTTAATTCTTGTTAAGTATATGTAAGCTTAGATTAAGACTATACAGTAACACATGGCTGAACGCCAACAAAGTCTTAAAACGTTCCCAAATTAGGTACCACCGCTTCATGAAATCCACTCAATTTACCGAGGCACAGCAAAGGTTTGAAAAAATTAAAGAATTTACCTTGGAAAAGGAACATGAACCTATTTTCCGAAAAATTGACGCTATATGTGACAAAATTTGAGGTAAATACCATGGGAAGAAACTACGGCAACATCAAGATCTACTAGAGCAGTACACAGACAGAGTCAGAAAACCATCGTCAACATCTCATCCAAACAACTGAAGACCATGGAAGAATATTTGCTCGCAAAGAGCTTAAACTTTAAACTTTAAACTTTACAATTGCACTCAAAGAAACCCCACTATTAGACATTATGTGTGCAATAAACTCAGTAGCCATTGAAGCGAATCAAGCAGACTTATTCCGATGGAAAGTGAGAGAAATTTTAGAGAAATCCAAACCTCCGAAGCCGGAGATTCAAAAAGAAATATCAATTGCCACATACACACACACGCGGAGAGGTGAGCCCATCTGGCGGAAGTCCTTGTGGCCCTGAGCTTATTTGCTCAATGACTCCTTCCAGGTCCAGTTCCGCAGGGTCTCACCAAAAAGTACTAAAGGTACTTTTACTCTGGAATCTAAGAGAGGGGTGTATTATTGGTTTTGGGAGGTGTATCGGGGGAGGGCTTTGGTGGGTGGGTGGTGCTGCTTGGCGCACCTAGAGAAGTTGGTGACGGGGACGTTTGTGACGATACGGGGCATCGATGTCATAATTGGAAGCTTGTCTGATAAGGGGGTTTGGGTGTTCGGGGGTCGAAGTTAGAATCTTCGTGTTTCTCTCGTGGAGAAACTGGGAAAGGGGTGTGTGTTTAATGTCGCGGTGTAGGTCTACGTTACGGATGAACCATGGGATATTCATGGCGGTGCGAATGTAACGATTTTCAAGGACTTGGAGGCGGTTGATGTGGGAGGGGGCTGCGTGACCCCACGCCACTGAACCGTATGTGAGGGCGGGTCTGATGATGGCTTTGATGAGGTGGATTTTGTTTTTGTGGCTTAAGGTGCTGTGGCGGTTGAGGAGGGAGTATAGAAGAGAGTATGCCATTCTGGCTTTATTGAGGTTGCCTTGGATTTGAGGCTGCCCGCGGAGGGTTTTGTCTAGGGTGATACCGAGATATTTCACTGAGTCTGACCAGGGAACATCGCGGCCATCCAGGTTGACCGCATCGAAGGGTAGTTGCCTTCTGCGGCCAAACTGGATGGTTTGGGTTTTGTCGGGATTGAGGCGAAGTTTCCAATTTACGCAGTAATTGGAAAATTCGTTAGCTGCTGTTTGCAGCTTTCTGGTGACTAGTCGGAGACTCAGTGACCTTACGATGAAGGCGGTATCATCAGCGTAAAGGGCCAGGGTGCTATTAATTGCCCTGGCCAAACTACACAAATATACGAACATCAAGATTCTACCTGCAGATAAGGAAAATCGTGAAAAGGCAAAAATAAAACCGAAATTATTATTATTAACCAAACATTTATTATTTGGAATAAAAGCGATGAGGAACTCCAAGCTTTTCTACATTACATGAATAACTTGGCACCCACCAAGTTTACCATGGAGAAAGAAGAAAACAACAAACTGCCGTTTCTAGACGTCATTCTACAGAAAGACAGCGATACCATATACATCAATATACAAGAAGCAAACCCAAACAGGTCAATACCTTAATTATGCCCTAAATCATTCAAAAAATTCCAAACGTGAAATTGTAAAAACACTTGTCGATAGGGCATTCACTCACTGCAACTCCCAGGCAGCTTTTTCAAAAGCACTCAACAACGTCAAGAAGAACCTTAACACAACTAGCTATCCCAAGAGACTAGTAGACAGAAGGATGAGATCGAAGCTGGACCCATTATAAATGTTACATATTATGTCAAAGGGATCTCCGAAGAAATTCGAAGATTAGGACAACAATACAATATTCGAACAGTATTCAGCGCCTTTTTGCGAGTGGCGATGGACGGATTTCTTTCAGATACATTTAACATCAATGCCAGAGTTCTTCAAGGTTATATATTGTCGCCCACCCTCTTTCCCTATCCTATATATATAGCTTCGCTGATGACAGCACACTTGTTTCATCCTTTACTTTTATAGCTCGAACATCGACTGCCAACGCGCATCTCTATAGGCAGCTAGATATCTTACATCTCAACAAAGACCTGGAAGAACTTCTGTCTTGTGGTAACAGTAACCAAGTAGAATTTAACACAAGAAAAACCTAGGCGTCATTTTCTTCTAAAATAGTTAATGTTGAGGTTGAGGAATTGGATATAGTCATTGCGGGATACTCAATTCCCTTCGATTCATCAATTCATTTATTGGGCGTCAATTTGGATAGTGATATGTCTTGGCATAGTTACGTTGCGGATATTGCTAAGGCAGGTTCGCGGAAACTTGGGATACTTTTCCGAACTAAAAACCTTTATACACCATATAAAGCCCAAATTCGACCACCGCTGGAATACTGCTAACTTATTTGGGAATCTGATCCTAAGCATACCCTGAGATTGCTAGAGTCCATTCAAAGAAGAGCTATTCGCTTGCTCGGGGACCATGATCTGAGATACAACCTAGAAAGCCTTGAACATGGAAGGCAGAATATTTTTCTAAAAAATAAAAATTATATTCTTCGGGTTGTATTTTAAGACAGGGTCACAAATAAAGATACTAAGGCAGATTATAAATCGAACTTAATCCTCCTTACCATGCCACTAACTAATTTTCTTATGCTTACCTCACATTGGTACCTCTAGCGGTTGCAGAGATATAAAATAAAACCTATTGAACGGCAATAACTCCCTTCTGAATTTCCAAATATCCTGTATAATCCTAAAATTACGTGTGTTTCTGTTTTAAAGTAGATTTTTTCTTGTTACCATCAAAAAACGGAACATCCTCCAAAATCGGATGCATATAAATAACGCTAATGGCGCCATTTGCAATGGTCAATTACAGGCTATTTGCCATTAATACCCGCCACTCTAGTTTATTAGGAAATGAGGATTATAAAAAGACTAATAAAATGGCAGCCTATCCCATCCAATCGAGATTAGTTTAAAAATGTGTAGTGGAAAATGTCTGGTCTTTTTCAAGTTGTGCAAAAGATAACCAACTTTTTAGTGGACTGAAAAGTTTCACTTGTTCTGTGTAGCAAAAGAAAATAACCTAATTTCTGTTTCATACAGCGAGTTGCTCAGTAGACTGTGTATAAAATAAGAAAAAAAAATTAAATTACGTTGATTTTCATGATAGAAACAAAAGTTTGGACACGTTTCCCAAATAAAAGATTTATTTTTAGCTGAAAGTGGAGACATTGAATTCCAAACTTATAACCCCGTCGTATTTTTTGTTCAGCTTGACAACTTTTTTATTTACCAAATGGAAAAGGGTGCATAACATTAAAGAAAAACTTTAACCTAATTCTGTGACGTATAAAATTAGAATGGAAAAACAGAAGTTTAAGCAGGAACTCACAAAAATTGTCTATTATTTTTAGTCTCCCCTACACTATCCACATATCAAAAATGGACGTTGGCGTCGCTAACCTACTTGGTTTTTATTTCAGCTGTAGGAATTGTGAAAGGCGAGACTTCATTTGATCCCTATTAAGATTACATTTTACTATTATTAGGTTTTGATATAAATCTCGTTTTGTCGATGCATTCGATGTAAAACAAACATTTTCATCCAGTTCCAGTACAATGACTTGATTTAGACAAATAACATGAACGTTCCTAACATTGTTATTTTTATAATTATTATTGGTTTTCTGAAGGTTTCGTCAATTTAAAATTAAATGGGAACATATGAATGAATCAACTGAGTTATTGCCAAAGACATTAGAACTATGTCTTTGGTTATTGCCTAATATCCCGCATTTATTTTTCGGCTTTTATAGTTTATATGGCTGTTCCATGACAGATATTCATTCAGGCATAATCCTAAGAACCTTGTACTCTTGTCACTATCCAAATTATTGTTTAAGTGAATTTCAGGTTTTAATTTTGAAGCTCTGAAATTGATTGATTGAATTGATTTCAGGTTTTAATTTTGAAGCTCTGAAATTGATAAAGACAGTCTTTTCAGTATTTAAAATGAGATTGTTTTTAGCACACCATTCACTAAATTCCTTAGTAGTTAAATATTATTTATTGGTAAATTCCTTCGAGCTCCGTACTGAGACCATGCACCACTGAGATATCGTCAGCAAACATAATAGTTATTCCATTAGTTATGTACTGTGGTATTTCGTTGAGAAATATTGAAAATAGTAGAGAACCCGGAACTAAACCCTGAGGGAACCCTATGTTAGTATCCTTACATACCGAAAACACGTCCTCAACTTTAATCATGAATTGTCTGCCCTTCATATACCAGCACAGAAGATCTGATATATAATCCCTAGAGCCATAACAAGACAACTTCCTTAGAATAACTTATGATTCAAGCTGTCAAAAGCTTTGGAAAGATCAAAAAAGAGACCAGCTACATGACACCCATCGTCCATTTTACTGTAAATGAATTTTACAAGATCAGTCGCTGCTCCCTCCGTCGATCCACCCGATCGGAAGCCGTAATGGCAATCCGTCAGGACATGGTTTACATCCAGAAACTCGACCAATCTATTGTACAGAAGCTTCTCTAACACCTTCGACAGCACATTTAGAATTGTAATAGGTCTATAGTTACTGACTATTGAATTATCTGAGTTTAAGGACATCATGCCCTAAGCTGGGATCTGGTATCTTTTTTAGTTCTCCTATAATTAAGCCGTTCCGGAGTATTTGCCCGACCTTGTATATTTACATTTTTTGAGATTTGATGGGACAGTAGGTTTGACGAATATCTTTGCTTGAAAAAAACCCTAAACAAAACGTATCAGTGGCGCATCCAGAAAATTCTTCTGAGGAGGCGTAGCGAGACAATATACAGAAATAGTAGTAAACAAGTTTAGTTCTTGCATAAAACTGGATGTCTTGATGTGTACCAAAGAATATACAGCCGACAATGGAGTAATGGATTTTCCAAATCACCTCAGTCACTGTGAGAAAACTTAATACATTATTTCAAACTTTATCAGCACCCTGTATAACTAACGAATTAGAAAAAAATCCTATTAAACTAGCTTTCTATTACTTTTGTAATTAAGAAAGAACGATTGTTGAAATAAGGGTTAATTTTCCTTTTACTAACGACGAACTACTCAGCGGAACGCCCAAACTAAACAAAAGGGGTATAATCGAATAACTTGTGGTCCAACTAAAACCGTCTAATTTGTTTTAAGTACCGAAACTCCGGGACGGCAATGATAATTGGCAGCAGCCAGCCGCATGCTGTCATTGTGTCAATAGACAAAACAAGTCGTTAGACAAATTAAGTTTCAAGTTGCAGGGAATTTTAAATTGTAAATTAAAAATTGTTATGGTAGTAGGTTACTGTTGCTCATGTCGCATTTTTAGAACCAGTTTTGGATAATAATGCCGGGTTGGGTGACGGCGTTCAGGATATTTCTGTGCGTAAACACGTGCAGCATCGGCTGAGCTTTGCCACTGCTGTCTCGAAGAACAGGCCGTCATGTTAAATCGTGACGTCACATTAGAAGATGGAATTTATTATAGAGGCTATATGGCATGTAGATTATAAAATTGATATTTGTAAGTCAAAGATGTCTTGATGTGTACACCAGAAATTGGGTTTGCAAACTCCGGCGGTGGTAAACTCGTCGCCAAGATTACCTGCTCCACTAATCCGACATGTAAATTGGTCGCCGGAATTTAAGGGTTCCTGTAATCCCTATAGGTAAATTGGTCGCCGGGTTTTTATATCGGAAACAAAAAGAAAAACAAATGGTGCACTTTACTTTGACTAGTTTATTATTCAAAAGCAAGATTTATATAATAGTACCTAAATATTAAATATACCAAGTACATTATCGCAGTCTCAAAAAGGCATCTTTTCTCAAAGTGATATTCACATATTTTATAATATGTTGTCCAGAATGCAGACCCATAAATTGAATAATTTTCAAAATCCATAATTGTGATCATAATATATTTTCTCCACGACTATTACTGAATGCAATAATTCCAAAATCATTTTTGATAATAGAATGTAAAAATTCTCGCTCTTGAGTTGGAATATTTATTCTGAAACAGCTTCTTATGCGTTTTGCGTGTATTTTCATTCCATAACAAGATACGGAATGAATATTCTGTAATTGATCTAAACGACATAGGTTGCCATGAATTTCGAAACTGTCAGTGTCAGATAAAAATGGCCGCGTTGTAATAATTATTTTCAAACAAATTTTAGTGCAAGTCAAAAAATGAGTGAAAAATCGGATGAATCAGATATGGAACTGGATAATACTCCACCTGAAATTACGAATATTGCGAATAAATAACTTAATTGCTTTGTACAGATTTTATTTGTTTTTATTCGTACTTTTTGGTCGTGGAGAAAATATAGTCTGCTACTGTTAGAATGAAAATTCGATACTCGTGGTTCCTTAGGCTCGCTACGCTCGCGTTCGGAATCTTCCACTCGGATCAAATTTTCATTCCAACCTCGTTACAGAATCTACTATTCTTTAACACTATTTTGGTAGACAATTGCTTCAGCTATGTATGGACTGAAGTGTGTTTTCCATTGTCTGCAGAACTTAGATTTAACTTAGATTGCGAGTATAAAACTATTACACTTCACTTCTTGTGGAGGTCGTCGTCTGGATGATACAGAACTTCCAGGGACGGTGGAAGATATGTATGATCCGACAGAAGAAGCTCCATAGCATATGGAAATTTATCCATTCCATACTTGTTATAAAATATACTATTTCGTAATAAGCCACAATTTCAAAAAATGAAAAATTGAAATTACCACACCGATTATATTGTTACCTTGGTTAAACATTATGTTTTCAAATACATAAATTATGAGTTATCATACCTTGGACGATCTTTTGGAAACCAAAAAGTGTCTTTTGTCCACCGCTTCTGGTATAACAATGCAAATAAACACATTTGTGCCCAGGCATCTTATTAAACTATATCATAAGCAAAATAATGTGGGCACACGTTCTATTCTCAAGAATCTATTACCGCTCGTGTTACAACAACACACACTGGCACTAAACTGATCCCCGTACTATACGACAAGGAGCCGGCTCTTTCTCGAGAAAACTTACAGTTGATTTTTTTACTCGGAATTCTGTTCTGTGATCAACCACGAATCTTACTGATTCGCCGGAATGACAAAAATCACCCGTTTGAGCAAATTATACTCTTTTATTGAAAATTTTCTTAAACCAAGGCTTACTTACCTTGCATGCCTTTTCCAGCAATCGGCAATTTATTTAAGGTATTTCTTACGGAAAAAGCAAATTCATTAGCGTATTGTTAAAAGTGCCAGCAGTCAGAAGAGTTTAAATCAGAATATTAGAAAATATGCTTTGTTGTATATAGTTATTTTCTCTTTACTATTTCCTTTTTCTATTATAAGAATCCCAGATATCCCGGTATCCCATTTAACCGTCATTTGTTTCAACCGTCAATAGCAGAGGAAAAGACATAATATTATTCTGTTTTTCGCCCCGGGCAAAAATACTTTGTTTCTGAGCATCAGACCATGTGAAAAATTCAAGAATAAAACTTTATGGACGAGCCTTTCTCCGATATTGGATGCCTCTATTGTGTAACTAGTAAATCCATCTATTTGATTTGATTGATTGATGCACATGTAGAGCTGCCACTGTTTTTCCTTTAATCAAAATAAATAATGAAACACAATAATTAATTTCTAAAACGGAAAAATATTTTTTTTCATAGCAAAGTCGATCGATTTTATCTCTTTTTGCGGAATGAACCAAATAAAAATAAATCCTTATGACGGCGTTTGTTTCCTCTTGTAAAAGTATAAAAAAATAGTGAAATATTTTGCTCTAGAACAGTCTTTCTCAAAGCGGGATATAACGCCCCCTTGTGGGCGCTGTAGGGAGCGTTAAGGCGATCTAGGGGGCGAGGGTACAGATTAAAAAAAAAATCCAAAGAAAATACGCTACCCATGTGGAAATTATTGTCAAGTTTCTAAATTAACCGCTAGAGGGCGCTCAACCAATGACCTATTTTCAAGACACGAAAAAGAAATACGAAGTTCAGCCAACTAACGGGTTTTTCAATTAGGACAGGTCGAAGTTGGCGGCCTGTGGCGGCCATGTTGTTTTGATGGCATCTGTTTAACCTGTTGTTTATTATTCTGTCACTGATGCCAAATCACCATAACAAGTTACACGATTGAGCAACACGTGAAACACGTCCAAATGGTAAAATGTTATTATCAAAATGAGTGTTCGTTAGTTCTAACGTTGAGTGCGTTGCGCCCATTTTACGGCAGACGCGGTGGCCCTTCAAAGTCGACTCTCCAACGTTTGGTGACCAAATTCGAGACGACCGGTTCCGTAAACAATCAGCCAACATCTGTACGTCAAAAAAACGCCAGATCAGCCGAGAATATTGCTGCTATCCGTGAAAGTGTGCAGGAGAACCCGATGCAGTCAATTCCTCGCCGTGCACAAGAACTTCGCCTTTCGGAGACTTCAATTTGGCGAATTTTGCATCGAGACTTGGGCCTGCACCCGTACAAGATCCAATTGACCCAGGAGCTCGAAGTTAATGACCATAGACAACGCCGTTTGTTTGCTGACTGGGTTTCGGAGCGTTTGGAAGAGGATCCTAATTTTGGAAGAAAAAAATTCCTTTCAATAATATTATGTCAGCTACTACGGAAGGGGCTCCGGCTATGATAGGGCGTCACAAAGACTTCATAGCGCGCTTGATCGCCAGCATTTCGTTGCGAAAAATCTGAGTAAACGGCTCCATACATCACTGCAATAAGTTATCAGAGCAGTTAATCAAATCAGAAGTAACTCACTGAATGACACATTATTTAGTCAACTTTACATTGTCAATGATGAAGATTTCAACCGCTTGCTGCTTTACACAGAGGTGCGCTGGCTGTCAAAATGTACTTGTTTGACTAGATGATAGAGTGTGATGGAGTTCCTGGAAAACAAAGTCACTGAATTGCGCGACAACCTAATCTCATCAAAGAATGATCTTGCGTACTTAACAGACCTGTATAGATCGTTTAATGATGTGAATTTCCAGCTTTTAGGCGACGACTGAAACTTGATTAAAACAAAAAATACCGTTGCTGCTTTCATAGCCAAACTGCTATTACACAAAGGAAATATCGGCAAGCGGGAATTCAATAACTTCCCTAATTTATCAGCAATATCATTCAACCACGACGACTTGCTTGTTTACTTTCAACACAACATCCACGGTGATTTCAAGTGATTTTAAACATGGACATACCATACTGGGTGTTGTATATTTTTTCAAATGTCAACACAGCAGGACCATCCTAGTTAAAAGGACAACTTATAGAACTGAAAACAAATGAGGAATTAAAAACTAATTCAAGAATGGCTACCAGGCAGAAGCCAATCTCGCAACTGTACCCATGATTATGGTCGATTGTTTAACGATTTTGTGATTCCCATTTCCATCGTCGTATTTATCCTTATGTTTATCGAAGCAATTAAAATGGGAGGGAACAAGCTGCTGCAGGCTATAAAAACTCTTTTTAATGCATGGCTCTCACAAGGAACTACACCCTCGGATTGGAATAATGCAGTTATAATATTCTTCTTCTTCGTCGGCCTTATCCGTTCCGGATGTTCGCTATCATCATGGCTATGCGCGCTTTGTTGGCTGCAGCGGGGAACAGTTCAATGAAAGTCACGCCAAACCACTTCCGTAAGTTGGCGAGCCAGGAGATTCTTCTTCTACCTGGTCCCCTTCTTCCTTCCACTTTACCTTGCAGGAACAGTTGTAGTAGACGATATTTGACGGGGTTCCTTATGATATGGCCCAAATACTCAAGTTTGCGTTGTTTTATGGTATTCATGAGAGTGAGTTGGCAGTTCATTCTTCTGAGGACTTCTTCGTTGGTGACTCGGTCAACCCAGGAAATTCTTAGGAGTCTTCGATAAATCCACAATTCAAAACTGTTGATTCTTTTTTCTGTTGCTTCAGACAACGTCCAAGCCTCGACACCATACAGCAGTACTGAAAAAACATAGCTTTTATCATTCTCTTCTTGAGCGTCATGCTGAGATCTCGACAGCAGAGAAAGTGCTTCATTTGTGTAAACATTGTTCTGGCCTGTTCTATTCTGCACTTTATTTCTTTGGAGTGGTCCCACGATTCATTGATATTACACCCCAGGTAAGTACGTAGTAAGTACTGCCCACTCTCTCGATTGCTTCATTTTTGCAATACAGCACACCGCGTTGATTAGGGGAATTACTTATAACCCTGTATTTAGTCTTGTTAATATTTAGATCCAGTCCGTATTGTTCGCTTGTGTGTGTAATTCTGTTGGCAAGTTCTTGTAGCCCCTCCAAGCTGTCAGCTAGTAAAACCGTGTCATTGGCATATCTGATATTGTTAATTAACTCACCATTCACCTTAATGCCGTTTGTGGTGTCTTCTAGTGCCCTCCTAAATATTTTCTCCGAGAAGAGGTTGAACAACAAGGGTGATAAAATGCAACCCTGTCGGACTCCACGTTTGATTTCCAAGGCGTCCGACTCGTTGTTTTCAAGATTTATGGTAGCTTTCTGATTCCAATACAGATTGGATATGATCCTTATATCCTTTCCATCTAAGCCCGTTTTGTGTAGAACTTTTACCATTGTTTCGTGTTGACAACGATCGAAAGCTTTAGCATAGTCTATAAAGCACAAGTGAGCGTCGCAATTCATATCCCTACAGCGCTGTATAAGCACTTGTATGCCAAATAATGCCTCTCGATTACCGATGCCGTTGCGAATATATAGGCGGGCATGTACCTTGAGAAATATCTTTAACACGTGTGACATAAGACTGATGGTGCGGTAGTCACTACAAGATTTGGGGCTGGTTTTCTTGGGTATGGTGATAAATGATGAAAGAAGCCAGTCAGCTGGAATCGTGCCACTATCATAAATATTATTAAATAGTGACGTTAAGGTGGCAATACAATGCGGATCCATGATCTTAAGCACTTCCGCTGATATATGGTCGGGACCAGGAGATTTTCTAGTTTTAGCGATTTCAATGGCATGTTTAACTTCGTCAATTGATATAACTGGCCCTTCCATATTGCCTGTGACTTCTTTGATCTTTTTGTATATGTTAAACGCGTCGTGCTTACGATCAAGTTCTTCGATCTCTTGACATTTCTCACTCATCCATCTTTCTTTAGCTTCTCTGATTTTTTGTTTAATGACACTATGAATTTGCCGATAAGCTATGGGGTCGGCAGTTTTTACTTTCCGTCTGTCATCCATCATCTCTAAGATTTCGTCGGTCATCCACTGCTTCTTCTTTTGCTGATTTTTAGCAGGAGTCAGAAATTGCTCACAAGCTTGGGTCACCGATTCTTTGAAAGCTGTCCACGTGTCTTCTACCTGAGCGTCTTCTAGTATTATCTTCTGTAGTTCTGCACTTATTGTTCTCTCCATTGCATGTTGTATTTCCTTGTTTTGAAGCTTGCCGATATCATATTTTTTCCTATTCTCTGTGACTTGCGTAATCTGAGTCTTTCGTGGTTTAGCTCTCAGTACACAAACTATAGGAGTGTGGTCAGATGGAACATCTGCCCCTGGGTAAGATTTGACAGAGATGATGCTGTTTCGAAACCTCTGATTGATTAAGATAAAATCTATTTGATTTCTTACTATATTATCCGGCCTGTCCGCTGGTGCTTTCCAAGTATACAAGCGTCTTGGTGGCAGTTTGAACAATGTATTTGTTTTTATAATGCGTTCTTCTCTGCAGAACTGTACTAGTCTATCTCCTCGTTCGTTTCTCTCTCGTTATAATATTATTACACAAAAAGGGCGACATAACGAATATCGGAACTATAGACCCATAAGTCTCTTGTCACACGTGTATAAGCTCTTTACTAAAATAATTACGAAAAGACTATGTCATAAACTAGATTCGTATCAGACAAGAAAACAGGCTGGTTTTCGAGCAGGCTACGGTACAAATGATCACCTCCAGGTTTTGAAGAGCCTTATTGAGAAATGTGTGGAGTACAATAAACCTCTAGTACTTATCTTCGTAGATTATGAGAAAGCATTCGATTCAGAAGACCAACACACAATGCTGAAGGCTCTATCAGACTGCAGAATAGATTATCGGTACTCGACAGTTATCAAACATATTTCTGAGAATGCTACTGCATGTGTCAGACTCCATGACAACACGGACAAATTCAATATCGAAAGAGGTGTACGTCAGGGTGACACCATCTCACCAAAACTTTTCAATACTGTTCTCCAGTACATGTACAACCAAACAAACTGGGACAACTTAGGTGTAAATATAAACGGTGAAAGACTCAATCATCTAAGATTTGCCGACGATATAGTCCTCATAGCCGATCGATTGGATGATGCCATCTCAATGTTAAAAAATCTTAATGAAGAGTCAAAGAAAGTATGACTTAAAATAAATTGCCCCAAAACCAATATCATGACAAACATCGTGCTCGGTGAGGGCTTGTACATCGACGGTACCAGGGTGGAAGAAACTACATCCTTTAAATACCTCGGACACGAGATTTCCATTGAAAGAAATAATCAGATCCTAGAAGTTCTTCGAAGAGTAGGGCTCGCGTGGGCTGCATATGGGAATCTCAAATATGTGTTCAAGACAGAGCTGCCTAACTGCCTAAAGAGAAAGGTTTTTAACCAGTGTGTCCTTCCAGTCCTTACCTACGGAGCCGAAACCCTAACAATGACTAAACGGCTAATAAAGAAAATACGAGTTACGCAACTAGCGATGGAACGATCAATGCTAGGAATCTCTCTCAAGGATCACATACCAAATACTGAAATCCGCAGACGATCAGGAGTTGCTGACGCCGTAGAGAGAATAACTGTATTAAAATGGAACTAGGCAGGACACATTGCGAGATCTGCTGATGGTAGATGGACAAGACGAATCCTTGAATGGAGGCCTAGATCGGAAGCCTTCAGAAATAGAGGACGTCCCCCCACCAGATGGACCGACGACATAAAACGCATCAGTACCAATTGGATGCAGACAGCACAAGACCGAATACAATGGAAATTATTAAGGGATGCTTACGTCCAGCTCGGGACTTCGATGAGCTGATTTGTGATTGATGATTTATCTTAATGTGGATTAAGTGCTGTAGCAACGTTGCTAACCAATAAGAGAAATCGGCTCCATGTTACGGAACGTGGAGACTTACGGCTGTATTTAAATAAACTTAAGCCACTCTTTTTTAAACTCAGAAGTAGGATAGGGGCATATCCTACCATATATGATGTACCTTTAAAAAAAATAGTTGTAATAGATGCGCCACAGATGGTAAGTAAAGAAAATTTGGGGGTTATTATTCTCAAAGTAGGCAGTGGACGAAATAAGTTTGAGAACCACTGATCTAAAAAGTAGTGGTGCAATCCTGAAAATATTTTGTCGTAGTTTCGGATATATAGACACATAAGGAGTTGTGAGATACGGGAAACTAACATAAAGTTGCTTCGAAAGAACGTAAGGTATGTTCAATTTTTGAAAAAAGTTGTTTACCGAATTTGTTCCAGTTTAGATGACGTAAAAGTTATTTTAAATAGATGGAAAGGGTTGATAGTCGGTATAATACGTAAATATTAACGTGTATTGTTTGCTATAATAAACTAAAATGGAAAATTTTAAATGAATCTTTGTGCCAATTTTCGAAATGATTACCCTCGTTCCGGGAACTTTCAAAAGCGTATTTAAAGTAATAATTGTAGAGCTCCTGCTGACAACGTTTTACTATTTGGAGAACTTTGCAGATTTCGCTTGACATTTTAAACAATACGATCCCGGCAAGATTAGCCGCTTTTGAAATAAATCTCTGCGAAACAATTTATCTCGATTTAAAAGTTTTTTCGTAAATTTCTAGTTGGATAAGCCTTATGTAACAATATAGTACATAAAAGGCGGTAGATACTCGCGGGGCAAGTCGTATTAAAATTTAAAATTCATCATTGGCGTGCTAATGGGGGTAGGGGGGCTAGAAGGAGGAGTAGATTTTTCAGAAAGTCTTATTAGCAGTTATGTTTCTAAAAAGCAAAGGGCAAATTCTGCTTTAGAAACCAGTTCAGGTCATTACTTTCACAATGTTAATACCTTTCTAATAATAGAAAAAAATATTCATAAATCCCTAATACGTACCACTTTTCGAAGGGCTTACTAGACCCTTTTATATTTTTTTATTTGACTTTGTGGTTTTTTAACGTTTTTTAACGTATTACACCTTTTATATTGGCAGTGTTAGTAGATTTAATGAGGGGTCATTTAAAAGGGACGCATTTTAAAACAGAAAGATCACCTAAAATTTATTGTTTATAACATTCAACTTATTCTCTTATTCAGTCTTCTTTTGAGTTACGAATTGTGTACTTAAGAAAGTTTATCCAAGGACGTAAATGTCAAGCAGTTGCAAAATATCTCTTGAGAAGTTTTGTTATACTTGTGGAGAATTTCTGGTAAACTCACAAGCCAGACCATTTCCCGAAAATATGAAAAAAGCCTTTTTCATGTATTTTGGTGTTTTAATTGGAAATCAAGATAAGCAGTGGGCTCCCCATGTGTGCTGTGTCAGCTGTAGCGTGTCATTGGTGCATAGGATGAAAGGAAAGAGAAAAGATATGCCTTCTTTCAGTTCCAATGGTACGGCGAGAACCCACCAATCATTTTGACTATTACTATTTTTTCATGACAAAGACTGAGGTTATATGCATTTTTTTGACCAAATATGCATACTGGTATGGCAATATTTCTTAATTTATTATAGTAAAATAGGGTAAAGAAACACACTGGGTTCTAAAAATGTATTAAAAAAAAAATGCAAGAAAAAACAAAGAAAAATAAAAGTAAATAATTTTTTAACCTGAAATTGTATAAAAGGCATTTAATACTAAATATTTTTCAAAATTTTCAACTAAAAATATTGTCTTCTATCAGTACAGCTCGATAGGGACTGCTGAATTAATCGGGTTACGGTCACATTATTAGTTTTGTGTAGCTGCTTAGAAGCTATTAAATATGGGTTTGTTGCTTCATCTTCTTGAAGTGCTCCAATCATAAGATGTGCGATATATCTGCCACAAGCATCTGTGCTTTTATTACCAATAATGTAAAAAATTTTATCACCCAGTAAAGCTTTAATTTCTTCTAAAACTGTTTCGTATACTGAATGAACTTTCTTCTTTCTAAGCGTGAATTCGTTAGGAATGGTTTGTTGACAATATTTTTGCAAAAATCCTCTAAATTGCGAATTGCAAAGGGTATGTTTGCTGCGACCAAAGCCTTGCACAAGCCTTCTTCAAAAATTTCCTTTTCAGATTTCGATTTTTCTCCAACATTTTCAAATGCGTTTTTTACACTAACTTTTTGCACAAACTTTACAGAAGACTTTTTCTCCACTAAACTCTAACTCTGAGAAATGTTTAATCCACGAAGACGTTTTCGCCACTTTAGACATTTTTAACACAAATTTGAAATCACTAGTTTCACACTGAAAATACTGAAATCTTTCGACAAACTAAAACAGAAGTACGTATTACAACCCGATATAAATACAGTTTGTTAAGCAGGTAATTATAAGGCATTATTAAATGACAATAAATAACCCGTCAATATACCTGCAAACCCCGGAAACCCCCAATAAATACCTTGTGTATAACCAAAATCTAAATATTAATTATTATATACTTATCTTCAGATTGGAAAATCCCTGAAACAAGTGCCGGACTGGACATTACACCTATGAGTCTACGAGGCTTCATGACCGGGCGTTTTTAATTTTTTAATAACGCCGAAAACATAAGAATATGCCCATAAAATATTAATTTGGGAAAAATATGCACTTTATTATAAAATATGCAAAAAATGCATATATATATATATGCACCTTGCATATATTCCGCCCTTTAGTAATTAGAAAGAATTTAAATTTCTTATAAAAATTGTCATAAGGGAGTTGAGACTTCGAAGCAAGATTATGACTTTCGATTTGTAGGGAAATAATCGCTAGTTAAAAAAATAGTTGAAACCTATTTTTACATCAACATTTTAAAGATATTCGATCTTTAATAACAAAGATAAATGGATAGTTCCACGCTCCACTTTGTATAATCAAAGCTCCTTAAAATTTTATCGGATATATCGCCTCAAAGCCATAAAGGTTTCTTTACAAACATTTTAAGATAAAAGTATAGACGACGTAAAAAATCTCCCACTTATGAGTGTCTGTGAGAGTCCACATAAGTGATCAAGTGACCTAAGCGTTCGGGATATGGCGTCTAGCACTCAACAGCTCGAAGAGCTTTCAACCGGCAAGGCTTACGTGGCTCTTTCACTTTTTACATAGAGCGAGGCATTGTGTGTCGTTTCACACGGTTTCAATCGGTTTAAAAACTGGAGCTGTCGGTATTTTTATGAGTAGAGAAAATGTACAGTGATGCCATATTTAGCTTTCTGAATATTCATAAATCAATTTTTTTATATTGTTTCTAAATGAATAGCAGGGACACAATATAATATAAGGTATTCTATACTTAAAAAGTAAAGTATTCTATACTGGAAGGTGCACAGCCAGAGTGGCCGATAGGAAATCCCATATAAATTTTGCTACCCTCAAAACACTTTTTTGAAGGTCCTTGTTTGAACTCGCACACCAAATTTAAATATTTTCTATATGCAAATTAATAGTTATTTATTTATTTTGTTTTAAGTACTTAATAATAATAATAGTAATTATAATAAATGTCTTTTATTGTGTTTAGAACGTACAATTGGTATCCCTTCCATGAACGTTAGATCCATGTATTAGTTTTTTCCGAGGATAAACAGGATTTCCGGAGATCAGCACTTTATGAACCAGTTGCAAAATGGAGTGAAAGTATGTCATCTATCTTTAACCCTTTAGCAGCCTTGAATAATGGTATGTGATCATATTTTCGCGCTTCGAGGGAAAATCTTTAACAACTGTTCTGTAAGTTCTGCAGGCTCCCCCTGTCCCTCTTTAACAAGACCGGACAATAGACAACATCCGTATAAGACAGGGCTAAAGGAATAAGTGTGTCACATAGCTTAAGCTTAATATCTCTAAAGCCGGGTACTTTCAGGTCCGAATATACTTATCCTCAAAATAATTGCTCTAGTTTCAATTGAACTTCATCAAGCCCTCAGCGCAAGGTACGACAGTTTCAATCTACACCGCAAAATCAAGGAACTAACAGGAAAGACAAAATCAAAATCAGGGAACAGTTTGATGGACCGAAACGGCGAGCTTATTATTGAAAAAGCAAAGATCAAGGACACGTGGGAAGCCTACATCAAGGAACTTTTCCATGACGAAAGACCACCATCACCACAAATTGATGGTAATACGGGACCGGTGATATTGAGAAAGGAAGTACAAGCTGCGATTGATGGACTCAAAGAGGGTAAAGCGCCAGGGCCTGACGGGATGCAGGCGGAGTTCATCAAACTGCTGGACGACAATCACATTGAATGGTTGACGACGATCTTCAACCACATTTATGATACGGGAGATATACCACGGGCATGGCTCGAATCGGAATTTATCACCTTGCCAATGCCAAGAATACAGAACAATAAGCTTAATGAGTCATTTGTTGAAATTGTTTCTGAAAGTCATTCACAGGAGAATCTATCGGATATGTGAAGACGAATTAAGCCCCACCCAGTTTGGCTTTAGAAGCGCGCTCGGCACTCGTGAGGCAGTGTTTAGTGTGCAGGTGTTGTTCCAGAGGTGCAGAGACATGAACTGTGACGTGTATGCCTGCTTTATAGACTATCAAAAGGCATTCGATAGAGTCCGGCACACAAAGCTAATAGAGATACTGAAGAAAATTGGACTGGATGACAAAGACCTTAGGATCATCGCGAACCTGTATTGGAATCAGAAGGCCACCGTCCGAGTACAGGACAGCCACACAGAGCCAGTCAGAATTGCTAGAGGAGTTCGACAGGGTTGCATATTGTCTCCACTGTTGTTCAACATATACTCCGAGTACATCTTTCGTGAGGCGCTGGAGAATAGCGAGGCGGGGGTGAACCTGAATGGACAGAGGCTGAACAACATAAGATATGCAGATGACACCGTCGTGTTCACAGATAACCTAGACGATCTGCAAAACCTGATGACACAAATCACACTGATCAGTCAGCAATATGGTCTTGATATAAATGTTGACAAAACCAAATTAATGATCATCAGTAAAAGAAATATCACGGATGACCACCTAATTATAAATGGAAAACGTGTGGAAAGAGTACAAAAATACACATACCTGGGTACCTGTGTTAATGAAGAGTGGGACCATTCACAGCAAATCAGATGCAGGATAGAGAAGGCCAGAGCAGTGTTCAATCAAATGACAAAGTGCTTCAAGAGCCATGACTTGAACATAAACCTCAAGATCAGGTTGTTAAGATGCTACGTCTTTTCTGTTTTGTACTACGGAGTAGAGGCTTGGA
Organism: Polydrusus tereticollis; assembly: GCA_963920685.1. Taxonomy (NCBI): domain Eukaryota; kingdom Metazoa; phylum Arthropoda; class Insecta; order Coleoptera; family Curculionidae; genus Polydrusus; species Polydrusus tereticollis. The sequence goes on from OY987329.1 coordinate 119,812,297, forward strand.
CACTGACTACTGCTACTGAGAGGAAGCTGGAAGCCTTCGAAATGTGGCTGTATCGAAGGATGCTGAGAGTGTCGTGGACGCAGAGGGTGACCAATGAAGAAATCCTACGACGCCTGGGGAAAGAACGTGAGGTCCTTTACACCGTTAAATGCAGGAAATTAGAATATCTTGGGCACATAATGCGCAATGAAAATCGATACCATCTCCTCCAATGCATCCTACAAGGTAAAGTTTACGGGAGCAGAGGACCAGGAAGAAGGAGAATCTCATGGTTGAAAAACCTAAGAGTCTGGTTCGGAAAGTCAACCACGGGACTGTTCAGGGAAGCAGTCAACAAAATTATGATCATTCAGATGGTCGCCAGCATCCGACCCGGATAGGCATACAAAGAAGAAGAAGTTTCAATTGTGTCGACAATTGTTTCCATAGACATTATTCGACGAATAGCGCTACCCGTAGATGAAAGGATCAAACCTAGGCAGGTAATTCTTCGGTAGATAAAGTATTTTAAGTTTGACGTAGCGTTTCTGGAGGAGACAAGAAACGTACCTATCAAACCGTAAGTGACAGTCCATGATCACTCCCAGATTCCTAGCACTCTCAGAGGAATGTATATACTGATTATCAATTTAAATTTGAAAGTTTTCCTTATTACACAACAACTTTTTTTCTTTGCCGAAGCATTTAAGTCTTACTGACATTTAAGATCAATCCATGTGCCCTGGAATAGCCTGAAACGTTTTTAAGATCTCCATTAATAGCAGCAGACGCATCGTCCCTGTTTTTAAAATGAAATGAGTAATAAATCTGCGTATCATCCGCATATTTGTGTGAACTGCAGGTTTTTAAGAATTTACCAAAATCTGACGTATATACAGAGGGATAAAATGCTACCCTGTGGGAAGCCTTTGTCTATTGCACAAAAGTTAGATGCCGAGTTGCCCAGGAGAACACACTGGTGCCTGTTCATAAGATAATTTTTTTATGAAATTTGGAGGAGTCGTTCCTAGACCAAAAAATTTAATTTAGTATTCTTTCTAAAATTTTTGAGTAGACAGGGTTCTTATTGATCGAGAATGGTTTATTTCATGAGGTGTATCTATTTTAGGTATAGGGATGACATTTGCTTTTTTCCAAACAGCTGGAATGGTAGCTGATAAAGATAGTTGTTTATAATAAAGGTTAGGTAACTAAGTAGGTATGGAGTTATTGGGATGAGCATTCTAAGATCAATTTTATGAGTTCCTTTTGCGTTGGATTTAAAAAGGTGGTGGTACACTGTCTACAAAAAATCGACTAGATGTGAGTCCGGAGTACCAAAATCAGCCAGATTCGGTCTGGGTTAAGAGTTTATATTCAAAGTTTTTAACGTATTCTAGAAGCCACCAGGGTCAACCCTAAATTCATGTTGTAGATATGCTCTTCTTTCATTGCGCTATGCAACGGTTACAAAGTTCCTTAGCTCCTTGTATTCATTCCAGGCCGTAACCGTTTTTAGTCTTTTATATTTTGAGTGCGCTTTTCTTCACAATTTCATTATGAGTTTGATATTTTCAGTTATCCAAAGGTTAAATGATTTAGTAAATCTTGAGGTCTTTGAAGGAGCATGCAGTTCAAAAACATCAGTTAAATTTCTATTAAAGAAATTGACCATCTCATTAACATCAGCAAGGGTATATATGTGATACCAGTTAACAAAAAATAGATCATTAATGAAGTCATTAAAAACAAATTTAGAGTAATATCAATATGTTCGGAAATTAATAGTTGGTCGAGTTTTGATAATTTCGAGGGTACAACTCACGAGACGATGATCCGAGATATTATCCATTTTCATGGCAATTACATTGCAATAATTGTCCAGTAACGAAATATAGTTATCAGTAACCCTAGTTGCAGAATTAATTATTTGATGTAAAGTGTATTTATTTAAAAAACTGGACATAATATTGTAACCATTGCTCAGGTTAGTTGCTGAACTTGCGTTAGTACAATCAGTATTTTTTCTCGAATCCTGTAAACATGCTGAAACTAATAAAGACTAAAACGTCTAGTAGTATTTACATTATCATAATTATTATGGATGGTTTAATTGAGGATGTATCAGAGCCGTATTTAATTTTTAGGATTTTTTTCTAAATAACTTTTAATTGGCTTATTAGAAAATAATAAAAGTTGGTGTGCGAGTCCATCATATAAGGACCTTAAAAAAAGTCCAATACCATTTTGATGAAAAATTAGTAGGGGAGCCAATATTTGAGGCTAGAAAATTTCCATGGCGGCTACTTAGGTAATGTATCTTAGGGTTATAGTTGAACATTGCCCATCTGGAACCAAATGTCGGTCATAAATATTTGCGCCATTTTGTTTAGCTGATGTTGGACATTGCCAGAACGTCTATTGTTAAATTAAGGAAATATTAAGAGAAGTGATTCGTCTTCTGTCAATTCTTTCATTTCTTTTAAATTCTTTTAACCGTATTCTTGAAAGTGAAAATGACTGTTTAGTTCCATCAAGAGTTAGGTGAACGCGTTCTCTCGGAATGTTTTAAGAGAACGGGATCATATCGTGAGGTGAGAAGTGGGTTGATAAGCATCCATGTTTAGTTAACAAACCATATGATGGGATCATAGGGTGTGAATAATCTTTTCACGCGAGAGAGCATTCACTTCCCTTAAGTTGGAGAATAGACGTCCTGAAGTCAAATGTCGGTCATCATTAATATTTGCGTTATTCTGTTTGGCTGAAGTTATATCTCTTAATCGGCCCTATGCTCAAATACACAAGTTAACTCTAGACACTAACTTCAAAATTACCTGTTTTTCAACCACAGAAAAAAATTAACATGAAGGCTTTTTTCGGATTTTGTCATGGAAACAGTACGTTAAAAGTTAACTTGTGTGTTTGATCATTGACAGTTCAACTATTTCTGCATCTTGCTCTTTGTTTTGTTCCAAATCATATGTTTGAATATTGGTGGCGTATTTCTCTATCGGCCCCTTCTCTGCTGTCTTTATTTCTGGGTCATTACTACGCTTAATTTATGTTTAACTTTTTCTCTCTTCTTTATTATCTAAATGTTTTTATGTTGATCGGGAAGCAAACTATTAATCCAATCTCCTTCTAAAACTAAACAATTTTCTATAATGACATTTGGAACAACGGTGTTTTCTTGATCACCAATCAGTACACCTTTATCAGCATTAACACTTTTATCTTCAATACTATTTTGGGTTTTTTAAGATATGTTAACCCAAATTTTACAAACTCTTTTCTTCTTTGTTTCCCTGCCAATTATTTGCAATTTTTTTTATAATTGCTTGGAGTGTCCGAAAAAAAAATTAGCCTGTGGCGTGCTTTTTACCTATAGTTATTTACCGATCCCCAACGTCCCACCAACAAACTTTTGTAAAAACGCCCTTGCTTTAAAACATGTACATGTATTTAAAAACTGATTTTGGTGATGTTCGCTAATTCGAATTGGGGTTTCTAGGGGGCTCTTTGTATAAATCTTGCATCTTCTTAAACGAAAACTAAATGTTACGATATACTTTGTGTAGAATAGTTTCAAATACTGCAGACAAATACGGTAATGAAAAATTATAAAAAATGTTAAGAAAGTGGTAAAACCAAGAAATAAATTATTTTCCAAAGATGGGTTTTTATACCACTGCCACTACCCTCGTAAATCTCATTATTAAAACCCATAAATACATCGCACGCTGGATAAATGCATTATAGGGAAACGCCATTGGCAAGGAAATACTTATTTTATATTGTACTATATCTACGTGTTCGAAATTCGAATTCGATTTATGTAACGAAAAAATTATTCGGTACATAAATCAACTCATATTTATAGGTGACATAAATATGCTTCTAAATTTATTTCACTATTTTTTTTTTTTGGTAAATATACCTCTGTGTAATCTGTGCTTTATCCGTTAATAAAAGTCTGAAAAACCACCACTGTTTGAGTTTATGTTTGATCATTATGTCTGAAAATGTGTTGCTAACGTTTGATGTCGATGAAAAACATGCAGCTAATTTGTTTTTTTTTTGTTTCAGGTAAATATATTAAGCTATATGTGACCGTTTGTATGTGGCCGCAGGCCACGCACGATTGAGAGTAAGTATTTAGTTTTAATAAATAAATACAATAATAATAATACTCTTAAAAATGACAATCATTACTTGACTAAAAATCCCAGTCCGCAGAAGTGTGACCAAAACAAATTTATATTGATGTTTTATTTTATTTATTAAATTAACAATGTTTATTTTATTGGAATTTTTGAATGCCCTCGATGATTGGTCGCAGAGGAAACCTGATTGCATATACTAGTTAATATTGTAAACTACTTTACACGGCAAACCGATTGAAATTTAGCTAGGGCTGTGAGGCTGTATACACGATTGAAATATGGAACAAAACTAGCTTGTTGTATTTGTGACATTCCTGTATATTCAATACAAAATTTCTTCTAAAAATGCAGAGCGCTTTCGGCATTAAACCATCTTTAGTGCTTCCTAAAAATGAGGAAACAACAGCCTATGAGAATTATAAACTTAGAAAAAGGGTTTAATTATTTTGGTTAATGTACTCAAAAAAGACAACATGATATTCACATGACTCCTATCAATAAAGGGCGGAATATATGCACTTAAATTCAGCCAAAATTTGCGCATATACACTATTGGACAAAAGTAGAGCAACAAAGTGGTTTTATTTCTTTGAATTTAAAAAATTAATTATATGATTGTTATCCCCAGCTAATTTTAATGAAATATTATCCCCGCAATATTAGTAATATTTCACAATATTTTGGTACACTTTAAACAAAATGATGGTAGAGAAATATTTATAATTATAAAAATCAACGAAATGAACTGCGACAAAAGTAAAGCAACAAATTGTGTCAACAGTATTTTATTTTACATATTACGATAAAAAAACATTAAACACATTTAATAATTACAATAGCTAAAAGTATTATGTTAATAGTTAATAGAATATCCATTATTTTTTATTACTTGCCGACAACGTCGCGGCATTGAGGCAATCAGTTTTTTAACAGTATTTTCGGAAAGGTTTGTCCAAACTTCATTGATTTTATTTACCAATGATTGTTTATTTGGAAATAATTGTGTACGAATTCCACGTTCAACTTCTTCCCATAGATTTTCAATGGGGTTAAGGTCTGGGGATTGTGCCGGCCACTGCAAAACCCGAACGTTATTTTCTTGAAACCACTCTTGAACAGTTCGTGAACGTGAAGAGTGTTTTGGATTGTTATCCTGTTGAAAAATAAAACGCAACGGCATTTTCCACTCTGTATAAGGCAACATTACATTTTGCATTATATCTCTATAGACAAATCGATTCATGGTGTCATTAATGAAGTTTAAAGGACCTACCCTATTCCACGAGAAAGAACCCCATAGAAAAACACTGCCTTTGCCATGCTTAACTGTGGGTGTAACGTATTTAGGATTAAACCTTGTATTGACTGGCTCTGTTACACGCTTCATTCCATCAGAATTGAAAATTTTATAACGCGTTTCATCGATAAATAAAACTTTTTTCCACTCGTCTACTGCCCAATTTAAATGTCGACGTGCAAATTCAAGCCTAGCCACTCTATTTCTTGCCGAAATAAGGGGCTTTTTAGCCGGGCGTCTACTAAATAACTTTGCGTCTACCAACCTTCTTTGAACTGTCCGTGGACTAACCATAATTTCGGGAATTTCAGCAATAATTCTAGGTACCAAGTTCCAAGGATCGTTTTGAGAAATTCTTTTAATGCGTCTGTCTGTCCAAATTGTTGTTTTTCTCGGCCTTCCCGATTTCGGTAGATTCTCTGAATGTTCCCTTTGAACGGAACTTGAAATTATTTTGGATACGCTGTATCTTGGTAAAACAAACCGTCTTCCAAGTGTGCATTCACTACTCTCTGATTGAATTCTTTCGAAATTGGAATACCTCTTGGCATGATTTCTTTTTTAGGAAAATATTAAAATGTTGCTTTACTTTTGGCGCATTACAATACTGTATTTAAAAGTTTACGTCAATATCAGTTAATTTGTTTTGATTGTTGGAAAAAGCTGTTGCCGCCGATAACAGCAGCCTACTTCCATATTTAAGATACAATGTATTTAAATACGATATCATGCATTTAATATTATAAAATCGAGATTTCTTTCATTTTTCGAAAATGTTGCTCTACTTTTGTCCGATAGTGTATATGCCTTGTTTGCCTTTAAAATATGCAGTTATATGCATTTTTTTGACCAAATATGCATACTGGTATGCAATATTTCTTAATTTATTATAGTAAAATAGTGTAAAAAAACACTGGGTTCTTCTTCTTCTTCTTTTAGTGCCGTGCAGATTCCTGCGTAGGCGTTCATCTTTTTCTTATCATATGCTTCAATTAATTTCAGCGTTCTGTAGTGTTTGGAAGTCCTTTATTCCTGTCCAGTGACGGATACTTTTCAGCCACGAGATTTTTTTTCTGCCTAATCCTCTTCTCCCCCCTTTAATTTTACCCTGAAGAATGAGGCGTTGAAAGTGGTATCGCTCTCCGCGCAGTATGTGTCTGAGATAATCTATTTTTCTTTTCTTTATATTTTCGAAAAGTTCTGGTTCTGCTAGACCGGTTCCTTGGAGAACGTTCTCATTTCTCACGTGATCGATCCAATACACTTTCAACATTCGCCGTAGGATCTTACATTTCGAAGGCTTCAATTTTGTTGATGATTGATACCTTCAACGTCCACGACTTAACACCGTACAGGAGAACGGACCAGATATAGCACTTTACCATCCTATATCTAAGGTTGAAATTCAAGTTCTTGTCTATAAGGAATTTTCGAAGTCTTATGAAGGTTGCTCTAGCCTGTTCGATCCTGCATCTTATCTGTTGATCCGGATCCCATTTTATGGTTAATCATGCATCCCATGTATTTAAATTGTGTGACCTGTTCGATGTTCTCTTCGTCAATATGTATTCGAGTGTGTGGAATATCGTTCTTACTAGTAATCAGAAACTTTTGTTACTGATGTTAATTTTTAAGCCTAGTTTGTGGCTTTCTTCGTTGGCCCGATTTAGTTGATTTTGGAGATCATGTGCATCATCTGCCAATATCACGGTATCATCCGCATATCGGATATTATTGATGGGGATTCCGTTTACTTTAATTCCAAGGGGGCTATCTGAGGTTGCATCGGAGAATGCTCTTTCCACGTACAGGTTGAATAACATTGGGGATAAGATACATCCTTGGCGAACGCCTTTTTTAATTTCAAAATTTTCAGTTGTTCCAGCGTTGTGTATTCGAGTTTCTGCCTTTTGGTGCCAATACAGATTACCGATTAGTCTTATATCTTTTCCACTGGGTTCTAATAAAGATGAAAAAAAAAAAACGCAAAAAAAACAAAGAAAAATAAAAGTATACAATTTTTAACCTGAAACTGTATTAAAGGCATTTATTACTAAATATTTTTCAAAATTTCCAACTAAAAGGGATTGTCTTCTATCAGTAAAATATAATTATACAAAGAGAAACTTATTTCAACATTTACTGATGTAATCGGATAACACTGCAACTTAGGTAGTAAAGTTTAAGGCCAAGATACAACTTCGTTGATAGTTTACCTTCATAAATGCTTTTTACTGCAGTTAAGTATTTAAATCCTTCATTCTTTTTTACAGTTACATCCAATTTGTTACTTACTTGACCTGTTACTTTACCGGAAATGTTGGTACATTTAGCGGATAAAGTTTCAACAATACTAATTGAGTCTCTTAAACTTAAATTTCGACTCTCTAACGAGGATATTAGGTACGGTATAAAACTAAAATTAACCTTAATAAAAGCAAGATCTTTAACTATACTTACACTTTAAAACAACTCTTTACTTTGCACGACACGCTGCGAATCGTCATCTAAATCCAAAATTAGTTCTTTAATGGCTTCAAAATGTTCTGCGCAGAATATTGCGGTCTTAATCCATTTCCCCACCGGGTAACTACAGGTTCTGGAGATAAACTAACTCCTGGTAATCTCTCCTTATACATCTGCACTCTTAGAGGTGCTTTTAGAAACACTTTTTTTACATTTGAAATTAACTTATTTACTGAAGGATATTCAGTTCTGGCGGTTTCTGCGACTCGGTTAATTCCATGTAAAAGACAAGTCACATGTACCATATTGGGGTAAAAGATTCTTAAGTTTTGGCCTACTTTTACCATATACGGTGCTGCATCAGACAAAAGCACTAAAAACTTCTCATCTGGGACTGGATTTGGTAAGAAAAAGCTCGATAGGGACTGCTGAATAAATCGGGTTACGGCCACATTATTTGTTTTGTCTAGCTGCTTAGAAACTATTAAATATGAGTTTGTGACTTGAATTGCTCCAATCATAAGATGTGCGATATATCTGCCACAAACATCTGTGCATCAACCATAATGTAAAAAATTTTATCACCCAGTGAAGTTCCAATTTCTTCTAAAACGGTTTCGTATACTAAATTGACATTTTTCTTTCTAAGCGTAGATTCGTCACGAATGGTTTGTTGACAATACTTTTGCAAAAATCCTCTAAATTGCGGATCTTGCAATTTCTTTAAGGGTATATTTGTTGCGACCAAGACCTTGCATAAATCTCCTTGAAAAATTTCCTTTTCATATTTCGATTTTTCTCCAACATTTTCAAATGCGTTTTTTATACTCAGCTGAACTGGCGCAGATTTCATTTTTTGTAAGTTTGATTTACGCAGTGGTGTTTTTAAATGTTGATCGATTTGGAACTTCTTTTCACAAACAATAATTTTTGCACAAGCTTTAGAGAAGACTTATTCTCTACTAAACTTTAACTCTGGGAAATTTTTAATCCACGAAGACGTTTTCGCCACTTTAGACATTATGAACACAAATTTGAAATCACTAGTTTCACACTGAAAATACTGAAATCTTTCGACAAACTAAAACAGAAGTACGTATTACAGCCGGATATAAATACAGTTTGTTAAGCAGGAAATAATAAGGCATTATTAAATGACAATGAATAACCCCTAACAATATACCTGCAAACCCCGGAAACCCCCAATAAATACCTTGTGTATAACTAAAATGTAAATATTAATTATTATATAATTATCTTTAGATTGGAAAATCCCTGAAACAGGTGCTGGACTGGACATTAAACCTATGAGTCAATGAGTTTTCATGACCGGGCGTTTTTAATTTTTAGATAACGCCGAAAACATAAAAATATACTCTTAAAATAATAATTTATGAAAAATATGCATTTCATTATAAAATTGACAAAATATGCAAAAATCCGTCCTTTACATCAACACAGCGCCGGATTAAAGGTTTCGTAGGCCCTAGGCACCAGTGGTGAATGTTAGATTTTAATTCGGGGAGGTTCACTAACGGGTTGCGAAATTTTTTTGGGTGCCACGCCCTCAATTTTACCAAGAAACTGTATCACATTGCAGTTTATCTCTGTGTCTGTGAACTCTTTTTCTTATTGTAGTTGTAGAATACAGTAATGATCCTTTTTTTGTGTCTACTTTTATTATATTTTATGATCGTAGGCCCTTCGCGTTTCGTAGGCCCTAGGCAAGTGCCTAATGTGCCTTATGGATAATCCGGGCCTGCATCAACATCAACAACTATCACACTTTTAAGTCTGTTGAAAACTATCATTGGGAACGGACTTAACAAACAATAACTACTTTGAGCTTATTAAACATTCAAAAGCGGCTTTTAAGGGGTTTCTACAGAGTGTAATGTATAATAGTTGCAGTCGAAATGGCGGTTCTTTGCCGGTGTGTCATTACTTCTACGTGTCTTAAACCATATGAACATAGACAAGGGAGATGCGCTTATGGTAGGGATAGATGGGCAACTTAACATACTAAATTGGTTCCCTTGGCGCCATTCGTGTCTGGTTGAAGAACTAAATGTAGCACTGTGGGCGAGGGGCGGGAGGTCGGCGCCACGCATAAAAATTTAAATTTTACAACTTTGAATTCAAATTTTCGCGCTTTTAACTCTGATGGAAAAGTTAGAACCGCGAACCTTTTGAATTTAAGTCGATATATTTTGGGAGATTAAAAGGAAGTTGTAACAATGTTTTTGATATGGCGACAAGCTTTATTAATATTAAATATTTACATAAATTAATATAATAACAAGGCAAGTTTTACCTAGGATTCTCCTGTAAAGAATTAACATAGAAACAGCGCTCAGCTTTAAATAGGATCCTCTTCTGCCATGCTCAATTTTTTGGTCATATCCAAAATGTGTGTGACAAACTCTATAAGTTTTTTGAATGTCAATCTTGTCTTTGCCACAAAGTAATGGATTTTGACTAGCATTTACCCAAAGTTTATGCGTCTAAAAATACACGGACATTATACTAAGATCGTAAACTGTCATAACTCTAAGAAAATCAGTATATAAGTAATGTTTATGATTATTCAGGATCGTCCTGCATACATTTTTTTTGGATAGCAACAACATTTTGAAGACAGTATAGGCGCAAGGTGCCTTTTTGGCTCTTCACGATATACCCTTTTTATTACTTCGCTAAATCAACAAAAAACTTACCGGCGGGTCGCTTTTTGGAAACCTGTACATTTTCACACGTTTCCCGCGTACTTTACATCCGGGAACGCAACAATAAATCACCATTTTAGCAGAATAAACTTATACGTCGCGCCGCTTCGTTTAAAAATTAAATTTTAAAATGTCAATGTCGCTTGGGTCCGACTCTGGAAGATATTTTTATTATGGATCAGCGCATAAGTCATATTTTTATCTTTATCGCACCTTAGCTGTTACGGTTGAATTCAGAGAGAGAAAGATAGAGAACGTTCCCCACGCTCATTCTAAATACATGTTTTGCCGCTACCAACGTTAGGATATGAACAACCTTATAAAACAAAATGCCTACAATAGCGCCATCATCGTCTGGTTGAAGAACTAAATGAACGGGGAACGATCTTCACCATTTAAGTTATCCTAGCCTGCATATGAAGTCTAAGTTCATAAACGTCAACATTTTCGTATCTAGCGTTCGGACTTAATAGTAATACCAAATATCCATAATTACTTACCGCTAACACGAAAGTACGATAAAAAATGCTCTAAGAACAGTTAAATAGGATTGTATTGAATTTCAAGGCACAAAAACGTTTAAAAAGGAATTAAAGTTGACAGATGAAAACGATGACATCAATGCACAACTCTCCAAATATCTTTTGTATGTGTCTAGCACGTTAGGTACTTTGAGTTGGAGACGTATTCCGCAACCCCGAAGACGCTCTATTATGCTTTTATTCACTCTTAACGCTATAATAAATAAAGATGGAGTAAATCTCTTGATCGTTTATCAATGACGCATCGGCAAAGAGCCACTGTTTCGACTGTATTGATTTTGAGAAGAGTTATGTTAATGCCGAGTTATTAAAATTTCAGTGCGACACTATTGTGGAAATTCTTGACAAAGTAAGTACCCATATTAACCAAAATATTTAACCCTCTTTTCCAAATTTATAATTTACGCATGTTTCCTCATATAGGCTGTTTTTTTTTTCGTCGCTTCCTGACGCTGAAAGCGTTCTGCATTTTAAAACGAAATCGTAAATCGAATATACAACAAGCTAGTTTTATTGAAGATTAATTTTAAAAGTTTTGTTGTGGCAGGAGGGGCTGATTTTTGTCCTGCCGATGAAAGCAGCATTGTTTTAAGCAGATTGAATTTGACTAAAACAAAAATAAAGCGTAAATCCGCACCTGCATGGCGTCACTTCTTAGCGCACTATTTGATTTCACTCCTTTTCTTATATCCTCAATTGTTTGGTGGTCCTTTTCTTTAATAATTCATGACAAGCCTTGTCCTCTGCAGACCCTTTTCTTCTCCAGAGTGAAAGGGACATTAAAAAAAGTGCCAGCGGGGCTTTTTGTACAAAGTAATTGTTTTTAGGAAGTTGATTTGGGTAAGCATATAACAGTGGCAGAACTAGAGTATTTTAAAAGCGTAAAAATACTAAATAAAATTAATAATTTAGTGAGGTGCCCCAGGTATAATAATATAAATAAATAAATATCTTTATTAATAGCCAAAGCTAACACTTTACACATAAAAAAAAATATATATAACATTTACCAATAGGTGTGTACTATGAATTAATTCATGGAAGTATTACACTTATACTAAAGCTAGTTAGCAAGTATGTTATCGATAGAGTATTTAATACATTTATTTCTGAACATTGCAGTGTTTCTCGACTTTCTAATTTCTGAGGGCAGATTGTTGTACTTAATCAAACCATTATGAAAAAGATTATTTTGACTGTAGTTGGTGGATACCGTGCTCACCTGAAAATTGTCTCTATTCCTTGTAGGGTAATCATGTTCCGGGTGTTCCACCTAAGGAGGTACCTAATCGGCTATATCTCAGAAAGTAATAACACTAGGACTTTGGGAAAAAATATATATCGATAAAAGCGGCCAAGAGAAATTGCTGGAAATTATTTTCAAGTTCGAAAAATGACCGCTAGGGGGCGTAAGAGAACTTTCAAAATAGAAATGCCGATTTTCTCTTGATTTTTCTTAATAAAATATGTTAAAAATATAAGCATTATATTCTTCATAAAATTCTGCAACTTTATGTTAGGAATCGTTTTTTTCTATTTTCAATAATAAAGTGGTGGGAGAAGGTCAAACTTTTTTCTTTCAAACGCTGATATCTCTGCTTTGGATAAACCGATTTTATTCAGCTTGATCTTCAAGAAAAGCCCTTCTTTTCCTCTACACATAGATCTATTAACTATACCATATTGATTCTGATGGTGGCCACTAGATGGCGTTTTTCCGTAATTCCTCAATGAATAAAGATTTTATCCAAAAAATCAAACGTTATGATATGACTTTTTCATCATATTTTATTTTAGGCTTATAAAGGCTATTAAATAGTGGAATAAAAAATCCAGGTCCGTATTTAAAATAAAAAAGTTGATGATGGTCGCTCGAATCCGAAACGTCGGATTAAAAAAACTAACCCCATCAGCTTGTAGAGGTGGAAAAGTTACTACAAGGAACTGAAAACCGCAACGTGATAAATATTTCGTTCAACTAGAGAAATTAGGGATAATATTAATTAATATGGAAAAATAGACCATTTTTTAAAACATTAATTATCCCTAATTTCTCTAGTTTAACAAAAGATATCACGTTGCGGTTTTCAGTTCCTTATAGTAACTTTTCCTCCTCTACAAGCTGATGGGGTTAGTTTTTTAATCCGACGTTTCGGATTCGAGCGATCATCATCAACTTTTTTATTTTAAATACGGACCTGGATTTTTTATTCCACTATTTAATAGCCTTTATAAGCCTAAAATAAAATATGATGAAAAAGTCATCTCATAACAGTTGATTTTTTTGAGAAAATCCTTATTCATTGAGGAATTAAGGAAAAACGCCATCTAGTGGCCACCATCAGAATTAATATGTTATAGTTAATAGATCTACGTGTAGAGGAAAAGAACGGCTTTTCTTCAAGATCAAGTTAAATAAAATCGGTTTATCCAAAGCAGAGATATCAGCGTTTGAAAGAAAAAAAGTTTGACCTTCTCCCACCACTTTATTATTGAAAATAGAAAAAAACGATTCCTAACATAAAGTTGCAGAATTTTATGAGGAATATAATGCTTATATTTTTAACATATTTTTATTAAGAAAAATCAAGAGAAAATCGGCATTTCTATTTTGAAAGTTCTCTTACGCCCCCTAGCGGTCATTTTTCGAACTTGAAAATAATTTCCAGCAATTTCTCTTGGCCGCTTTTATCGATATATTTTTTTCCCAAAGTCCTAGTGTTATTACTTTCTGAGATATAGCCGATTACCTCCTTAGGTGGAACACCCGGTACATCAGTCACTGATCGTGTGTTCATCAGTAAATATTTGGGATATAACCCATTTTCAACTTTATAGATGAAGGTCATGGTATTTACAAATATGGACTGTCTAACACTTAGTAGTATTGTTAATTCTAACATTGTCTTGATACTTGTGTTGCATTTTGAAATATATCTCATCGCCTGATTTTGTTTTTCTTGTAGAATGTTTCTGTCTGTGTTGTTAAGTATAAGTGAAATTGTTGAGCAATATGTGAAGTGTGGTGAAATAATTAATTTGTACACTATCAACTTTATCCATTCAGTTAGGTAGTCTGTCATTCGTCCTAACAGCTTGACTTTTTTTGCAATTTTTTTGGTAATATTGTAGTAGTTATAGCTGTTTTGTGAAATTATACCAACATTTTTCTATTTAAGTCATTTTATTCATAATAACACACACTTTTTCCCAATCATAAAACAAGCGCCACCGTTCCACCATTTATCCGACAGGAGAACTGACAAGTGACATTTCCTCGCTACCAACCCAATATTTTAGGCGCGAAATTCAAATTAATAACCTAACTCCTACAGTTCGGGCATCCTGACAATTATGATTGTCCTCAATCAGTGATCCTCGATTAACAAAATCATAACATATTGATCATCATAAGATAAGTATTATATAGCATAATTTCATTTAACATGAGTATTGCATAACATAAGACTTCAACATAAATATTTTTGAAACCCTACAAAACATACTCGAATTGTAACTTTATTATATAAAACCTATAATCTAAGTAGTTCTTTGTTTTTAATATTCTCTTTCCGATCACTAACTTTTCCCATTTTCGCATTCACCACCCGTTCATAATTAATAATGTCCTCGAACATAGCATCTTCATCACTGTGGTGCTTTGACATAATAAAATTACTAAGTTCACGTGACCACAAACCAATAGCAACTTGTTCCTTAGTCTCAGAGAAAGAAAGTCCAAGCTCTTTGCACAGAGCTACTTTAGAATGGAAATATACACTAACATTTTCCATATTTGACTGCAAGCGGCTCTGCATTTTCCTCCAACAATCGGTCTTGCTTTGTTCAAACATAAAAGTCTTCTTGAAGGCTCTTCTAAATAAATCCCAGTCAGTTAACTCAGAGCTACGTCCTTGTAGCCAGTAACGAGCAGCCCCAATAAGATTGCTTCTTGCAGTCTGTAAAGTGAAGGCTTTTGGCCAACTATGTAGTGAAGCCAGATTTTCTATCTGACCCAACCAAAACCTAGCCGCTCCAGGCCCTTTTTCTCCGTCAAAAGTTTCAATCGTTTTTGACAGATCCGGCATAACATTAAAGTTTTTTACGTCCTTACATTCATTCTTGCATACTGGTTGCTGCTGTAACAATTGATTCTGCGACATTTGTAACA
This sequence comes from Polydrusus tereticollis, assembly GCA_963920685.1. NCBI lineage: Eukaryota > Metazoa > Arthropoda > Insecta > Coleoptera > Curculionidae > Polydrusus > Polydrusus tereticollis. Next base: position 119,827,644 of record OY987329.1, read on the forward strand.
AATCTAGCATCCTCGCATTTTGTTCCATCAATGCATTTATGGTTTGTAAATAAGCAGATTTATTACCATTTGCTTCCCGGGACGTCTCAGAAGGGACCCGTTGTGCTTCAGGGAAATGTATCGGTGCGAAACTACGAGTAGTTTCCTGCTCATTTATTCGGCTTCTCATAAAGTTCTCGAATTCATCATGAGGAATGTTGGTCGCCATTACCTCAAAACTTGAATCTTCAATTATCTTTTCACAGGTCTTGCATCGGCTTTACCTCACACCTGATGTTGTAGTAGTTATAGCTGTTTTGTGAAATTATACCAACATTTTTCTATTTAAGTCATTTTATTCATAATAACACACACTTTTTCCCAAACATAAAACAAGCGCCACCGTTCCACCATTTATCCGACAGGAGAACTGACAAGTGACATTTCCTCGCTACCAACCCAATATTTTAGGCGCGAAATTCAAATTAATAACCTAACTCCTACAATAGATTCTGCATGTCTGGAGAATGTTAAGTTTTCATCAATTATGATTCCTAGGTATTTACATTCTTCTACTTGCTCTATAAGGACGTTGTTCATATAGATACCAGAATGACTCCTTGTTGGCATTAAATTGAACTTACTTTTATTAACATAAATTTTTTTGTGTTTAATTTTAATCCAATTTGTTGTAACCATGTAAAAATCCCAGCAAGTTCTTCATTGATGGTGTTAACGACTCGATCCAACAAAATATAGTAAAATGTCATCTGCAAACAATTGAACATCACAATTTTTTACACTTTTAATAATGTCATTTATATATATAACGAATAAGTTTGGTCCCAACACCGTTCCTTGGGGAATTCCAAAAGCTGTTTCTTTTTCAGATGAGATACTCTTTTTATATTTAGTTTCTTGTTTGCGGTCTTTAAGGTAAACCATTCAAGCACTTTGCCTTTTACACCGTATTTATTTACTTTTTCTATCAACAATGATCTATCAATCGTTTCAAAAGCTCTTCTAAAGTCCAAGAAAATTACTCCTATTATTTGTTTTTTGGTTAATGCATTTTTCCATTTTATTAACACAGATTGAATGGCACTTTCCCAGGAACTTTTCTGAAACCAGCTTGGTGTTCAGTGAGTAGGTCATTTTTCTCAAAATACTCTTTAAGCTGTGTGTTCACTAATACTTCTAACAGTTTTTCATATACAGTAACCATGTTTATTGGTCGATATTCTTCACACTGATTCGTATTGGCTTTTTTTCCTATGGGAATGAACGTTGATTTTTTCCAATGTTCTGGAAATATTCCTTTTTCTAAACTGGTATTTATGACTTGTAGAAATCTATCACCGATAACTTCAAAAGATTTTTGTATTATGTTTGTTGTAATTCCGTCAATACTACTGTTTTTCTTTTTAAGTCCTTTTACTGTATTTTTTAGTTCGGCAAATGATAATAGTTTAAATGCACATATTATGTAAGTGTTTGCACCTTCAATTTTTCCTACCACTTCTTTAATGTCTTGTTCGTTCATCTATCTTCGTGCTTATTTCTTCAATACTTCTGATAAAATAGTTGTTCAATTTCTCCGATATAATATAATTGCTAGTTTCCATCTTTCCATCAACATATATACCAGGCTGCTTATTCATGCTTTTTCCTCCAGCCAGTTTCTTGATAGTCTCTTCCATAATTCTTTTGGGCCATGTTGATTATTGTCTATTGTATTGTTGTAATAGTCTCTTTTTTGTCGTCTTATTATTTCTACTACTTTAATTCTTTGGGTCTTGTCATTAAAGTCAGTTTCATTCTTCGTTATCATTGCTTTGCGGTATAACTGGTCTCTTTTTCCTACACTTATTTCTATATCATGATTCCACCATTTCTTATCACTCCTTCTGTCATTCTGGGTTTTTGTTGTTAGTGGGATATGTTTGTTTAAAGCGTCCAGTAGTGTTTCGACCAGTTGGTTAGCCATTGTATTGATCTCTGTTTCTATTCCATGAAGTAAAGTAGACCACACATTTTTCGTAATTTATAACTACATACTATTAAAATGTGTTTTTAAATCTATTAACAAATTTAATATTATATTATTTCAGTTCTCGTTTTAAAGAGGAAAGTTTTCCGACTGATACGACTTAACAGACAACCTCATTAAATTATAAATGATAGAAACACAAAGCAACAAAGTAATAAATTAAGTTTTTAATGGAATAAACGAATTAGCATGCTTTTAATGTAGTTTCCCCATAAATAATAAGGCGCATATTTTCCTTTACTTCCAACATTGTGTAGTTTTATTTTGTTAAAGTTACCTCAGGAGTTTTTCAGAGAACGGAAATATCTTATTCCCATGTATGTAATATTCTAATGTTCTCTTAAAGTAAAACCTACAATCTTTAATTTAAATATGGATCTACTACAAATATTCGGTTTTGTCCCTTTACACAAATAATTTAACCAAGTATAAATGGCGGCTTATTTACATAGGATAGTTTTGTGTAATTAATGGTCAATTTTCGATCCATATTATGTAATTGCACAGACAATTTAACAGCCAAATTGAGTTATCCCAGAGATATCTGGGTAATTTTACTAATTATTTCCCTCAATATGGTGGATAGGTTTTAATTGGATATATGTCACAGAACAGGGATGATTTCTCTCTATTATGGCCAGTATTGGTTAAATTGGACTATTTTTAACCCTCTTCCCACCATAAATCTGCAGTATCAATATTTTTTTCTAGTTTTGCTGTTGTTGGGTTGATATCTACAGCCTTGCACCGGAGAAAAGCAAACAACGAGAAGCGACAAAATCCCGAGTTTTGACGGTTGGCCGGGTTATTACACTAAAAGAAGCACTAAAGCGATGAAGTGAATGCTTTACACTGAAATAAAAAATGTGGATACCTAGTAAGAAGTACCTTTTTCATGAATACCTTCTGTGTTTCATGTAATTGGCTTTCCAACAAATTTCGTAAAATCATAAAAAAAATTAAATAAAATAGAAATATTTTTGAAACGTTTTATTGATTGTGCGTTATTTAGTGATAGTACATTTTAAAAAGGAAATGAAATAGTATATTACATACCAAGAGTGGTAAGAAACCTATTACACACGATTTCGAAAATTACGGTACGAGCGTTAGCGAAAATTGTCCTTGTTAATACAAACATTATAATATTACGTAACTGCTGATGTTACGCACAGCTTGGCTTTTAACAATAGAGAGATATCGGTATATTTAATAACACGTACTGGCGTAAATTACTCCAGGCGCTATTTGAATAACGTAGTGCGGTATTATCATAGACCGGTATTATGTTTTATTTTAGAGATATCGGAACCAGCGATAGCGTCACGCGTGTTCAGTAAGGAACGTTATGAACCTAAAATTTAGATTTTCAATATTTTATGAAAGACATGCATGAAATTTTGAGTATATACCTTTTAATAGAGTTTAATTGCAAATATAAGGTTAGTTCAGGTTCGTTTTTTGTTAACTTGAGGTGCACTGTTAGGGTTAGTCCATCAAACATGACCACTCATTGGCGAGTCAGGTATATCCTTAGATCCCTAGTCTAGGAAACCGGACATTTCGTAGAGGAAAAAATGTATTACTGTTATACACCTTTATTCTGTACCCTTAAATTAAAAGCTAAAGTTTCAAATGATTCGTGCTTTTATTATTATTAAATAGGTTAATAGGTACATTACAAAACAATCATGTATATAAAAATATATTTATGTTCGGCAATTACATTTATACAATAAAAAAAGATTTTCAAGAAGACTTGCCTAAAAAATCAAAGCACATAAGAAAATAAACACTGAAATTCAAATATCTAACCTCAAACTTTGCTTTTACACGATGTGCGCATGCCTTATTACGGTATTTCTAATACGGCCCAGAGTAATCAGTAGAGGAAAACGGAGAGAGCGAGGCCAGGTGGTGCTGGTGGTGCTGGTGGTGCAACTAACCCAGGTGGTGCAGGTGGTGCGTTTTACGATCTAACCCAGGTGGTGCAGGTGGTGCGTTTTATGATCTAACCCGGGTGGTTCGGTGGTGCGTTTTATGACCTAACCCGGGTGGTTCGGTGGTGCTGTTTACAAAATAACCCGAAATTAAACCCGACTTTTTACGACCTAACCCGGATGCTTTCATGAGGCGGCTTCTTATCTAACCCTAACTTGAACCTGAATATTTATGAACTGACCCGAGATAAAACCCGACTTTTTACGACCTAACCCGGATGCTTTCGCGAGGCGGCTTCTCATCTAACCCTAATTTGAACCTGAATATGTATGGTCTGACCCGAGATAAAACCCAACTTTTTATGATTTAACCTTAGTGAAACGCCGCTGCTAAAGCGGGATAATTAAATCCCAATTTTTATAAGCCATCCTTAAACCCAACTTTTTACGATGCGACCTGAGCCATCCTTAAACCAGACTTTTTATTATTTCCCCTTAGTTGAAACGCCGCTGCTAAAGCGGGATAATTAAATCCCAATTTTTATAAGCCATCCTTAAACCCAACTTTTTACGATCCGACCTGAGCCATCCTTAAACCAGACTTTTTTTTATTTTCCCTTAGTTGAAACGCCGCTGGCGGGTAGTAAAGCGAAATAAATCCCTAATTTATATGGTCTAACAAGATAAGTATAATAAAGCGGTACATTTGTCACCCCGCAATAATTATTTATACCTAAATAACCCTCTCAAACCCTCTGCCGACTCGATTTAAAAAGAAAGGGACATAAACCTTTATTTATTATTCCGAAGGACCCTCATTAAAATTCAGTAGCATATCTAATAATTGATTCCAATTTTTGCACCACTTATATAAAATACAATAAAATAATTACCATCTAGAACCATTAACTAGCGATTTCTTTGTACTGGAAATGGATAAATTATAGGACTATCTTGTAATGAGAACAGAGTAATAAAAAGTAAATAAAACTTAAATACGTATAAAATACCAAGCAGGTATAGGTACTATACAACTTGTGTTCGCCATCAGGTAAAAGCCCTCATAATGCTTTTATAAAAATTTCGGATAATATCATAATATAAGTAAATAGGCTACAATTTCAGGAAAAAAGTAAAAAAAATTAATTCACAGTGTAAAATTGTAGTTAAATGGATTGTAAATACGAAATAATATAAAAAGCTACCTTTTGTTTGCGATGATGTATGCACAATAACTCTATATTATTCGGTCCTTAAACTGAAAATACCCACTAGATAGGTATCATAAGCTGTATTTGTCATCAGGTAGAACCCCCAATAAAATTATGAATATCAGGCGTAGGCAACAATAAGCAAATCACGTTGGTTTTTTAATTTATTATTAATCTGGCTAACTTAAGAAACTCACAATATAACGACCATCCAAAAAAATCATAATACATTACTGGGTGTGAAAGCAATTGCGCTGCAAAATATAGTGTATACCGACTCTGAGGTAGTTAATTAAAATCCCAATTAGCGCTAAAAAAAATCAATTAGATATTTACTTTAGATATTTTAATAAAAAAATTCAATATTATTAGCGCCACCTATCCGTTTATGGAACCTACATATAGGCTTAACAAGAATGACAAACTTTGGGAATATTATTTTACATGATTCTCTCGATTACCGCATCGCTATCACATTTCAATATTCTTGGCAACATTTAAGTTTTAAAATTAGCACAATATCAAATCCGTTACAATGAATTAAACAAACACATACATAATTTTAAAATCTCATAATAAGAATATAAACTAAAATTATAATGCGTAGCAGGTCCAAAATCTAACAAGTTTCGACTAGTCAAATGACGTCAGTTTACATCTGCGAAGAATACCCAACTCTCGAACCATAAAAAATGGTCAAACTTTGTCGGCAAATACCCTTCTATGATGCAGGGGAAGGACAGGTAACTCGAGATGTTTATAAAGAAACGTTAAAGAACATTATTTGCTTATTTCTAGGCTCTTAAAAATTACATGCAATCGAACAATAAATGTTTTCATCATGTATATTTATGAGTAACACATTACCTTCGACATACATAAATTCAAATTGATAATTACTCGCCTTAGTACTTTTTTAGAAGCTTGAATCTTTGCATATAACCGTCTGAGGATACCCAAACTTCCCCTAACATATTTCTCCGCAACCGGGGAAAAAGAGGTAGAAAAAGTAAAATAACAACTCCAAGTGTCTTTGCGAACAATCGGCAATAAAATAGAGTATTTCAGTTTTTAATTTTTCGTAAATAAAAGCTGGTTAGATTAATAGTCTCTGTGAATATAATAACATAAACAAAGTGATATGCCGTAAATTTAGGAGTACAGTATAAATTATGCCTCTATTAAAATATACCGCAATAACTAACTACCAAAGGATTTTTGATATTTTGAATATATTTGATGCTCATAGCATTATCACATTTCCAAAGGCTCTAAATTTTAGAAAAATGTTCTAATAGAATATGTCTATCAATATAAAGTAAAGGTATTGTTAGGTTTTTTTAAAAAATACGACCTACAACAGTCTCTGCTACAGCATGGCTGACTCTGTAGAAACTTCTGTGAAACCATAATAATTATATCAATAATCGAGTTGTCGTTATGATAATATTTTCTTCCAATATCCGACTCCACTATCCATAAAAGTTATGTTAGGAAATTCATAATTGAGCGCATTGTAATTTTTTAAAAAGAAATTCACTTCACACACAAAGATGTAGCCATTCAATCCATGAAAATAATGCAAGTCAGTATGCGTATGTTATGGCTAACTGTTTAAATGTCTATTCCTTCCACGTTTATCGGAAGAAATACTTTTTTTATACTAGTATTTTAGTTGAAAATAAGATCATAAATCATCTATACAAAACAAGCGTCCCTTATGGATTTGAACGAAAATCATAGATTCGACTATTTTCATGAAAAATAAATCTAAGTACGGAATAATGCAGGAAGATTATCTATTTTCTTGGTTTAGAAAGTGATGTAGTTAAGATTTATAACTTAGGAATAAATAAATTATTATTAATCTTTTCGACCTATTTCTCTTGCATATTTAATTTCTTTGATAGTAAGAACTAATCTTTTTATTTTACAAAGTAAAAAAAAAAGCTAAAGATCGGCGTTGTCAGTCAGGTATAAGAACTGATTTAACACGATGGTTTTTGTACAAACGTTCACATACAATTGTATGCTTTTTAACCGATTATGTCGGAAAAAATGACGATTTATAGATTAGATATTTAGACGAAGAGCTAACCTTCTCAATAAAGTATTGATTATTGCCCTGCTAGCTAGACAACACTTTTTATGTTAGTCAAAAAAAAAATTTTTTTTTTCGGACGCTATTACAGATTTCATCGTTAACTAACAAACATTAAGACCAAAAAATTAGCGTGCAAGATGAAATGTATAGGTTCACTTCATTTCTACATTATTTTACAACTCTCAATCGCATTAAAAACAAGATCGAATAAAAAATAACTTATGACATATGGACGAAAAATGTTTTTCGGGCTATTTAGGTTAGCGACCGCATTACGTCTGAAATACTACATTTTTCGAGCTTATAACATAATTTACTATTTTAACGTTAAAATAGGGGAAATGATGTATCAAAATGGATACTTTTTTTTGTCGGTCACGAGATTATAGTTTCTTTTAAAATGAACTCTAATATTTACAACACAAATTATCCTTTAAACCACATTAGTTTAAAACTCGTCTGTCGCTTTCCCTCTATTGTGAGTTTGATTAAAGTATAGCGTAGTATATATTTAGATGAATTTCGCAAATGTTGAATACTTTCAAAACTGAAAAAGCCGCCCTTTGCAATAAATATCTCCGTAGAGTTAGGTACCCTGCAGATTAAGGGTATTTCAGTGGATAATCATATACAAATTCAAAGATTTTGTCTATTTTAATGGATTAACAAACAATATCTATAGGATGACTTTACTGATAAAAAAAAAATAACAAAAATCCATAAAGTCTAGGCTCACATGAAATTCCATAAAGAGCAGCTGCATAGCCTTATCACATCAAACTATATTTTTATTTCGTTCTATTGTCAAAAGTCTGTGTTTAGGAGATTATCGTTCATTTTAAAATGAACTCTAATATGTACATCACCATAAACTACCTCTTAAGCCGTCGTAAAAATACACTTTTCGATCTACCTCTATATTGATTTTCTAATATTAAATATCTACAATAGTCGAAATTCGCTCGCTAATACCTATGTATGCAAGGTTTCTTCAAAAAATGACAATTTTGTTGTTTAATGGCTTGAAAAAATGGAAAAAGGAGGTTTTTGCATCCATTTATTTCCAGATGAGTGTTAAAAATACTTATAAAACTCGGTATACCGAAGATCAAGCATTAATGAGAGGGTTGAGTCCTGTTTGCCAAATCCTGATTTTTAATTTGACGTTGGCAACGGTACAATTTTTTAACATTTATCATAAGAGGCGTATATTTTTGGAGCTTAGATCTACCAGTTTATCCACGCCCCATTTATTGTTAGTGCTTTAGTAATTTTACTTTCCAATTATTTTTTACCAAAACGCGTAGTTGAAACAGTGTCTATATCAGACGATATAATAAATTTTAAGGATTAATTTGCTTACAAATACACTTTAATTTATTTAGGCTAAAGCAGCCAAACATATACTGGAACTACGAAAACCCTATTACAATTTGGTTGCCTAGAGAAAATTTTGTAAAAAACATAGCTTTCTACACAAATGCTTGCACATTATGTACCTATCATTTTAAGATACCTGCCGACATCAATGTAAGCATTGACATAATGACGCAAGATATAGGTAGGTACTAGAATATTCAAGATTTCTATTAACGATACACTTCAGCATACATGCGAGATGTCATTAATGTCTACGGAAGGCAACAGACATACCAGCTATTTTTACATGGGATTCCATAGACTTGGACGCTTCTTGTTTAGAAATATTTGATGTCATCTTGAGGAGTTCCGTATTGAAGCATCAAACCTACCTGCCAAATAATTGACGAAATATGGGATATCATAAAATATGCCCCCCATCGAACTAAATGATCCTATAAACCAGCTTCACAGACCGTAATTTGTGATGCTAACACGATTAATACGCAATAGAACAAGATTAAGAAACAAAATTTAAAGTAGCTCTTTATCACACGAAAATAATTAAATAATTTACGGTTACAGAACAATAATTATTTTAAAAAGCTGTATAACTAAATATATTATGTTATTAGGAATATTCTGTCTAAAGTAACAGCTAATCTTAGTCGAAAATGAGATCGTATTATTGATTGTTGAATTCGTTAGGTATGAAATAAAATTAGAGATTTCGTCTATTTTTTCACGATTAAAAAAGAATACCTCTATTTAGCTAAAAATGAAACGATTACAGTGGTAGATTAATTCACTTTACCAAGCATGTAAACTACTAATTTCACAATAAATATCTTCTATATTTCTAGGTAGGTTTACTCGAAAATGTGGGGCTATTTTCATCAAAAATCCCGATACGAAATTGAAAAATTTGCCTATTTTTGTCGGTTTACAAAGTGATAGTGGAATATTGGTTTGATCAAAGATCAATAATTATTTTAAAAATGTTGTATAATTAACTAAATGTCGGTGTTATCAGGCAGGCAAGAAGTTATTTATCTGAATCTTATTTGTACCATTAGCGTTTATATACAAATGTTAGTGGTTTTCAAAAATTGATATCTCGGAAATTATTAGGTTTAGACTTATAATACGCTTATTAAAAAATAATGACTACTTTATGCAAAATTCAAAAATATTATAAGATGTAGGGTATCCCAGTAACTTAACCAAAGATTTTCGGTCTTCGTAAAGCTTTACACGTTTCTTCAGCGTACCAAACATTCACTTTTTTTAAATATTGACATCGGGTTAGGATTCTGAACATAGGATTAACATCACTCCAATAGTGAACATGTTGCGTTGTCACAGTTCCATTCGTTGAAAAGTAAACAAAACCGTTTGAGCTACGTGGGGAATAAATAAAGTTGGCTTGTTGAAAAATTTTAATATTTATTAAGGTAAAAGACTATAAATATATCGATACAACACTTTGGCATTTCTAATACTACAAACATGAATATCTAAAATGTGATATTTACAACCGTCAACTCTCTCTCCCTTCTCTAATTTTGGTACACCAATGCTGTCTTCTAAGTTTATAATATATGGCGTCCTGCAGTTTAATTCCGAAAATGTTTTAACTAAAAATTCCTCTTTAACACATCCTTTAACGTAAATAATGTCTGCGTCTATCAGATTGTTGGATATGATATTATGTAGTTCCTTGTAATCGGTATCACCATAATTATAAAGGATACCATGATGATTTCCAAATAGATATTTGACTTGTTTCTTGCAAGCCTTACTTAAGGTGTCGAATGGTTTAACTGGTTTAAAAAAGTAACTTTTCATACTATTCCCATCATAAATAGCCAATTCTTTCGCGCAAAATTCAGGTATGTTAAATCCTTGAATATCGACTACAACGAACTTCATTGTCTGAAGACTCAAATCAAACAAGTATATTTTCATATTTTTATCGCTCTTAAGTTCGATTTCAAAAGCACACCCCCACTTTTCGATAATTTCACAGTCTTAGCACATAGATCTTATATTTTTATTTACGATCAATTCATCTTTATTCGCCAATCGTCTCAAACGAGTCTGCTTTTGAAAGTAATATAGCCTTAGTATTCAGAAAATATTAATGATATCGGAGCCTAAAACATCCTTGACACTAAAAAATCATTGTGTTTCCTAACAAAACCCATCATCTTGTCTATTTAGCTTGCTTTCCTATTGTTTAGCAGGTTAAATAAAATTATTATTTCGCTCTTTTTGTCTGTACTGAATCGTTAGGGGAATACGTTTCTAGTTCTATAAGAGAGACAGTTAAAATTTATGTAAGCAATCAAAAATCCTACACTATGAGCTACTTAGTTAAAATTTCATATTTCCTTCCTGGGTCAGGCAAAATTTGTGATGTGTCGGACAAAATTTATAAAAATACAAAAAAAAATGCTGGATGCATTTTTAGCGTGACTTTCTATTTAATACCATCTTATTTCAAGGTATAATTCGGTTGTCAAAATGAGAATAAAATAATTTTCCCATGGTTTATGTCATCTTAAAAAAGTCAAAAGGTTATATTCTGTAGAGGGTCAGATACATTTAAATTTAAATATTTTCTCCAAGAAGAATTTTAAGATAGTATTATAGTAAATAAAAATTCTATACCTCCAATATTTCATGGAAACATATCGTGTTCTAGCGACATAACCCAAAAGTACCTCTATTCAGAAACGCATCGTACTTTTCTTGTCAATAATTGTCTCATTGTCCCATCCATTACATTATTATAATCTTAAAGCACCTGTTACCAGCATTATCTGTTTTTATGGTTTTCATAAAACATAGCGATTACCAATGAAAATTAAACGAAAACTTAATAAATAACTTTTTTTTTCAACTGAAATAGACTGATTTTCGATGGAAAAAATGTTACTTATAACTAAAAATGAATATAAGTCATATACGCAATGATATTTAGAATAAATCAATCTTTTCTAAAATTACTATGAAATATTCACAAAATCGTTTCGTTATAACCAAAGTAGCAAGGCTTGCAGATTTCGTATAGAGTTCAAACGCAATACTGAGATGATCTTTTTTTTTATATTTTTGTAGGATAATGCACCACTACGTTGTAAGTACTTGAGAGAGGACTTTCTTGAAAAATCCTCAAATTTCTCTGCAATTTTGTTCCTTCTAGAGTTAAATTCACACAGAAAACCCCGTATTCTTATCTTTCAGGTTGCTATATTAAAAAGGGCTTATTAGTATGGTTTAGAAAACAAGCAATATTAATTAACGGATGTTTTTTTCATCGTATGAAGAGTTGAAAATTTTTTTTTTCCACTCCAATGGTTACGATGCAGAGAGTCGGGTTTCATCATAATCTTTCAGGGTAGCTCAGGTTTGATTGCATGTAGAGAGTCGGGTTTCATCATAATCTTTCAGGGTAGCTCAGGTTTGATTACATGTACTAAGGTTAGTGCTCCTTACAATCGGTTTCAGGTTTGACGCGCCCCCCTCAGGTTTGTTCAGGTTTCTCAAACGTTTGAGAAACCTGAACAAACCTGAGGGGGGCGCGTCAAACCTGAAACCGATTGTAAGGAGCACTAACCTTAGTACATGTAATCAAACCTGAGCTACCCTGAAAGATTATGATGAAACCCGACTCTCTACATGCAATCAAACCTGAGCTACCCTGAAAGATTATGATGAAACCCGACTCTCTGCATCGTAACCATTGGAGTGGAAAAAAAAAATTTTCAACTCTTCATACGATGAAAAAAACATCCGTTAATTAATATTGCTTGTTTTCTAAACCATACTAATAAGCCCTTTTTAATATAGCAACCTGAAAGATAAGAATACGGGGTTTTCTGTGTGAATTTAACTCTAGAAGGAACAAAATTGCAGAGAAATTTGAGGATTTTTCAAGAAAGTCCTCTCTCAAGTACTTACAACGTAGTGGTGCATTATCCTACAAAAATATAAAAAAAAAGATCATCTCAGTATTGCGTTTGAACTCTATACGAAATCTGCAAGCCTTGCTACTTTGGTTATAACGAAACGATTTTGTGAATATTTCATAGTAATTTTAGAAAAGATTGATTTATTCTAAATATCATTGCGTATATGACTTATATTCATTTTTAGTTATAAGTAACATTTTTTCCATCGAAAATCAGTCTATTTCAGTTGAAAAAAAAAGTTATTTATTAAGTTTTCGTTTAATTTTCATTGGTAATCGCTATGTTTTATGAAAACCATAAAAACAGATAATGCTGGTAACAGGTGCTTTAAGATTATAATAATGTAATGGATGGGACAATGAGACAATTATTGACAAGAAAAGTACGATGCGTTTCTGAATAGAGGTACTTTTGGGTTATGTCGCTAGAACACGATATGTTTCCATGAAATATTGGAGGTATAGAATTTTTATTTACTATAATACTATCTTAAAATTCTTCTTGGAGAAAATATTTAAATTTAAATGTATCTGACCCTCTACAGAATATAACCTTTTGACTTTTTTAAGATGACATAAACCATGGGAAAATTATTTTATTCTCATTTTGACAACCGAATTATACCTTGAAATAAGATGGTATTAAATAGAAAGTCACGCTAAAAATGCATCCAGCATTTTTTTTTGTATTTTTATAAATTTTGTCCGACACATCACAAATTTTGCCTGACCCAGGAAGGAAATATGAAATTTTAACTAAGTAGCTCATAGTGTAGGATTTTTGATTGCTTACATAAATTTTAACTGTCTCTCTTATAGAACTAGAAACGTATTCCCCTAACGATTCAGTACAGACAAAAAGAGCGAAATAATAATTTTATTTAACCTGCTAAACAATAGGAAAGCAAGCTAAATAGACAAGATGATGGGTTTTGTTAGGAAACACAATGATTTTTTAGTGTCAAGGATGTTTTAGGCTCCGATATCATTAATATTTTCTGAATACTAAGGCTATATTACTTTCAAAAGCAGACTCGTTTGAGACGATTGGCGAATAAAGATGAATTGATCGTAAATAAAAATATAAGATCTATGTGCTAAGACTGTGAAATTATCGAAAAGTGGGGGTGTGCTTTTGAAATCGAACTTAAGAGCGATAAAAATATGAAAATATACTTGTTTGATTTGAGTCTTCAGACAATGAAGTTCGTTGTAGTCGATATTCAAGGATTTAACATACCTGAATTTTGCGCGAAAGAATTGGCTATTTATGATGGGAATAGTATGAAAAGTTACTTTTTTAAACCAGTTAAACCATTCGACACCTTAAGTAAGGCTTGCAAGAAACAAGTCAAATATCTATTTGGAAATCATCATGGTATCCTTTATAATTATGGTGATACCGATTACAAGGAACTACATAATATCATATCCAACAATCTGATAGACGCAGACATTATTTACGTTAAAGGATGTGTTAAAGAGGAATTTTTAGTTAAAACATTTTCGGAATTAAACTGCAGGACGCCATATATTATAAACTTAGAAGACAGCATTGGTGTACCAAAATTAGAGAAGGGAGAGAGAGTTGACGGTTGTAAATATCACATTTTAGATATTCATGTTTGTAGTATTAGAAATGCCAAAGTGTTGTATCGATATATTTATAGTCTTTTACCTTAATAAATATTAAAATTTTTCAACAAGCCAACTTTATTTATTCCCCACGTAGCTCAAACGGTTTTGTTTACTTTTCAACGAATGGAACTGTGACAACGCAACATGTTCACTATTGGAGTGATGTTAATCCTATGTTCAGAATCCTAACCCGATGTCAATATTTAAAAAAAGTGAATGTTTGGTACGCTGAAGAAACGTGTAAAGCTTTACGAAGACCGAAAATCTTTGGTTAAGTTACTGGGATACCCTACATCTTATAATATTTTTGAATTTTGCATAAAGTAGTCATTATTTTTTAATAAGCGTATTATAAGTCTAAACCTAATAATTTCCGAGATATCAATTTTTGAAAACCACTAACATTTGTATATAAACGCTAATGGTACAAATAAGATTCAGATAAATAACTTCTTGCCTGCCTGATAACACCGACATTTAGTTAATTATACAACATTTTTAAAATAATTATTGATCTTTGATCAAACTAATATTCCACTATCACTTTGTAAACCGACAAAAATAGGCAAATTTTTCAATTTCGTATCGGGATTTTTGATGAAAATAGCCCCACATTTTCGAGTAAACCTACCTAGAAATATAGAAGATATTTATTGTGAAATTAGTAGTTTACATGCTTGGTAAAGTGAATTAATCTACCACTGTAATCGTTTCATTTTTAGCTAAATAGAGGTATTCTTTTTTAATCGTGAAAAAATAGACGAAATCTCTAATTTTATTTCATACCTAACGAATTCAACAATCAATAATACGATCTCATTTTCGACTAAGATTAGCTGTTACTTTAGACAGAATATTCCTAATAACATAATATATTTAGTTATACAGCTTTTTAAAATAATTATTGTTCTGTAACCGTAAATTATTTAATTATTTTCGTGTGATAAAGAGCTACTTTAAATTTTGTTTCTTAATCTTGTTCTATTGCGTATTAATCGTGTTAGCATCACAAATTACGGTCTGTGAAGCTGGTTTATAGGATCATTTAGTTCGATGGGGGGCATATTTTATGATATCCCATATTTCGTCAATTATTTGGCAGGTAGGTTTGATGCTTCAATACGGAACTCCTCAAGATGACATCAAATATTTCTAAACAAGAAGCGTCCAAGTCTATGGAATCCCATGTAAAAATAGCTGGTATGTCTGTTGCCTTCCGTAGACATTAATGACATCTCGCATGTATGCTGAAGTGTATCGTTAATAGAAATCTTGAATATTCTAGTACCTACCTATATCTTGCGTCATTATGTCAATGCTTACATTGATGTCGGCAGGTATCTTAAAATGATAGGTACATAATGTGCAAGCATTTGTGTAGAAAGCTATGTTTTTTACAAAATTTTCTCTAGGCAACCAAATTGTAATAGGGTTTTCGTAGTTCCAGTATATGTTTGGCTGCTTTAGCCTAAATAAATTAAAGTGTATTTGTAAGCAAATTAATCCTTAAAATTTATTATATCGTCTGATATAGACACTGTTTCAACTACGCGTTTTGGTAAAAAATAATTGGAAAGTAAAATTACTAAAGCACTAACAATAAATGGGGCGTGGATAAACTGGTAGATCTAAGCTCCAAAAATATACGCCTCTTATGATAAATGTTAAAAAATTGTACCGTTGCCAACGTCAAATTAAAAATCAGGATTTGGCAAACAGGACTCAACCCTCTCATTAATGCTTGATCTTCGGTATACCGAGTTTTATAAGTATTTTTAACACTCATCTGGAAATAAATGGATGCAAAAACCTCCTTTTTCCATTTTTTCAAGCCATTAAACAACAAAATTGTCATTTTTTGAAGAAACCTTGCATACATAGGTATTAGCGAGCGAATTTCGACTATTGTAGATATTTAATATTAGAAAATCAATATAGAGGTAGATCGAAAAGTGTATTTTTACGACGGCTTAAGAGGTAGTTTATGGTGATGTACATATTAGAGTTCATTTTAAAATGAACGATAATCTCCTAAACACAGACTTTTGACAATAGAACGAAATAAAAATATAGTTTGATGTGATAAGGCTATGCAGCTGCTCTTTATGGAATTTCATGTGAGCCTAGACTTTATGGATTTTTGTTATTTTTTTTTTATCAGTAAAGTCATCCTATAGATATTGTTTGTTAATCCATTAAAATAGACAAAATCTTTGAATTTGTATATGATTATCCACTGAAATACCCTTAATCTGCAGGGTACCTAACTCTACGGAGATATTTATTGCAAAGGGCGGCTTTTTCAGTTTTGAAAGTATTCAACATTTGCGAAATTCATCTAAATATATACTACGCTATACTTTAATCAAACTCACAATAGAGGGAAAGCGACAGACGAGTTTTAAACTAATGTGGTTTAAAGGATAATTTGTGTTGTAAATATTAGAGTTCATTTTAAAAGAAACTATAATCTCGTGACCGACAAAAAAAAGTATCCATTTTGATACATCATTTCCCCTATTTTAACGTTAAAATAGTAAATTATGTTATAAGCTCGAAAAATGTAGTATTTCAGACGTAATGCGGTCGCTAACCTAAATAGCCCGAAAAACATTTTTCGTCCATATGTCATAAGTTATTTTTTATTCGATCTTGTTTTTAATGCGATTGAGAGTTGTAAAATAATGTAGAAATGAAGTGAACCTATACATTTCATCTTGCACGCTAATTTTTTGGTCTTAATGTTTGTTAGTTAACGATGAAATCTGTAATAGCGTCCGAAAAAAAAAATTTTTTTTTTGACTAACATAAAAAGTGTTGTCTAGCTAGCAGGGCAATAATCAATACTTTATTGAGAAGGTTAGCTCTTCGTCTAAATATCTAATCTATAAATCGTCATTTTTTCCGACATAATCGGTTAAAAAGCATACAATTGTATGTGAACGTTTGTACAAAAACCATCGTGTTAAATCAGTTCTTATACCTGACTGACAACGCCGATCTTTAGCTTTTTTTTTTACTTTGTAAAATAAAAAGATTAGTTCTTACTATCAAAGAAATTAAATATGCAAGAGAAATAGGTCGAAAAGATTAATAATAATTTATTTATTCCTAAGTTATAAATCTTAACTACATCACTTTCTAAACCAAGAAAATAGATAATCTTCCTGCATTATTCCGTACTTAGATTTATTTTTCATGAAAATAGTCGAATCTATGATTTTCGTTCAAATCCATAAGGGACGCTTGTTTTGTATAGATGATTTATGATCTTATTTTCAACTAAAATACTAGTATAAAAAAAGTATTTCTTCCGATAAACGTGGAAGGAATAGACATTTAAACAGTTAGCCATAACATACGCATACTGACTTGCATTATTTTCATGGATTGAATGGCTACATCTTTGTGTGTGAAGTGAATTTCTTTTTAAAAAATTACAATGCGCTCAATTATGAATTTCCTAACATAACTTTTATGGATAGTGGAGTCGGATATTGGAAGAAAATATTATCATAACGACAACTCGATTATTGATATAATTATTATGGTTTCACAGAAGTTTCTACAGAGTCAGCCATGCTGTAGCAGAGACTGTTGTAGGTCGTATTTTTTAAAAAAACCTAACAATACCTTTACTTTATATTGATAGACATATTCTATTAGAACATTTTTCTAAAATTTAGAGCCTTTGGAAATGTGATAATGCTATGAGCATCAAATATATTCAAAATATCAAAAATCCTTTGGTAGTTAGTTATTGCGGTATATTTTAATAGAGGCATAATTTATACTGTACTCCTAAATTTACGGCATATCACTTTGTTTATGTTATTATATTCACAGAGACTATTAATCTAACCAGCTTTTATTTACGAAAAATTAAAAACTGAAATACTCTATTTTATTGCCGATTGTTCGCAAAGACACTTGGAGTTGTTATTTTACTTTTTCTACCTCTTTTTCCCCGGTTGCGGAGAAATATGTTAGGGGAAGTTTGGGTATCCTCAGACGGTTATATGCAAAGATTCAAGCTTCTAAAAAAGTACTAAGGCGAGTAATTATCAATTTGAATTTATGTATGTCGAAGGTAATGTGTTACTCATAAATATACATGATGAAAACATTTATTGTTCGATTGCATGTAATTTTTAAGAGCCTAGAAATAAGCAAATAATGTTCTTTAACGTTTCTTTATAAACATCTCGAGTTACCTGTCCTTCCCCTGCATCATAGAAGGGTATTTGCCGACAAAGTTTGACCATTTTTTATGGTTCGAGAGTTGGGTATTCTTCGCAGATGTAAACTGACGTCATTTGACTAGTCGAAACTTGTTAGATTTTGGACCTGCTACGCATTATAATTTTAGTTTATATTCTTATTATGAGATTTTAAAATTATGTATGTGTTTGTTTAATTCATTGTAACGGATTTGATATTGTGCTAATTTTAAAACTTAAATGTTGCCAAGAATATTGAAATGTGATAGCGATGCGGTAATCGAGAGAATCATGTAAAATAATATTCCCAAAGTTTGTCATTCTTGTTAAGCCTATATGTAGGTTCCATAAACGGATAGGTGGCGCTAATAATATTGAATTTTTTTATTAAAATATCTAAAGTAAATATCTAATTGATTTTTTTTAGCGCTAATTGGGATTTTAATTAACTACCTCAGAGTCGGTATACACTATATTTTGCAGCGCAATTGCTTTCACACCCAGTAATGTATTATGATTTTTTTGGATGGTCGTTATATTGTGAGTTTCTTAAGTTAGCCAGATTAATAATAAATTAAAAAACCAACGTGATTTGCTTATTGTTGCCTACGCCTGATATTCATAATTTTATTGGGGGTTCTACCTGATGACAAATACAGCTTATGATACCTATCTAGTGGGTATTTTCAGTTTAAGGACCGAATAATATAGAGTTATTGTGCATACATCATCGCAAACAAAAGGTAGCTTTTTATATTATTTCGTATTTACAATCCATTTAACTACAATTTTACACTGTGAATTAATTTTTTTTACTTTTTTCCTGAAATTGTAGCCTATTTACTTATATTATGATATTATCCGAAATTTTTATAAAAGCATTATGAGGGCTTTTACCTGATGGCGAACACAAGTTGTATAGTACCTATACCTGCTTGGTATTTTATACGTATTTAAGTTTTATTTACTTTTTATTACTCTGTTCTCATTACAAGATAGTCCTATAATTTATCCATTTCCAGTACAAAGAAATCGCTAGTTAATGGTTCTAGATGGTAATTATTTTATTGTATTTTATATAAGTGGTGCAAAAATTGGAATCAATTATTAGATATGCTACTGAATTTTAATGAGGGTCCTTCGGAATAATAAATAAAGGTTTATGTCCCTTTCTTTTTAAATCGAGTCGGCAGAGGGTTTGAGAGGGTTATTTAGGTATAAATAATTATTGCGGGGTGACAAATGTACCGCTTTATTATACTTATCTTGTTAGACCATATAAATTAGGGATTTATTTCGCTTTACTACCCGCCAGCGGCGTTTCAACTAAGGGAAAATAAAAAAAAGTCTGGTTTAAGGATGGCTCAGGTCGGATCGTAAAAAGTTGGGTTTAAGGATGGCTTATAAAAATTGGGATTTAATTATCCCGCTTTAGCAGCGGCGTTTCAACTAAGGGGAAATAATAAAAAGTCTGGTTTAAGGATGGCTCAGGTCGCATCGTAAAAAGTTGGGTTTAAGGATGGCTTATAAAAATTGGGATTTAATTATCCCGCTTTAGCAGCGGCGTTTCACTAAGGTTAAATCATAAAAAGTTGGGTTTTATCTCGGGTCAGACCATAAATATTCAGGTTCAAATTAGGGTTAGATGAGAAGCCGCCTCGCGAAAGCATCCGGGTTAGGTCGTAAAAAGTCGGGTTTTATCTCGGGTCAGTTCATAAATATTCAGGTTCAAGTTAGGGTTAGATAAGAAGCCGCCTCATGAAAGCATCCGGGTTAGGTCGTAAAAAGTCGGGTTTAATTTCGGGTTATTTTGTAAACAGCACCACCGAACCACCCGGGTTAGGTCATAAAACGCACCACCGAACCACCCGGGTTAGATCATAAAACGCACCACCTGCACCACCTGGGTTAGATCGTAAAACGCACCACCTGCACCACCTGGGTTAGTTGCACCACCAGCACCACCAGCACCACCTGGCCTCGCTCTCTCCGTTTTCCTCTACTGTAATCCTCTCGCAAATAACTCCGCGCGGTATCGTTATTAACGTTGCGGCGCTATTAAATCGAATCGCGCATAGGTTAAACGTCAAAATAGGGTTTCCGCTAATTGCGGACGACGCTATTGGATTTACCGATATCTCTCTAATATACCTAGTGTGTGTAATTAAAGTTTTACGGAAAAAGTAGACAGTGCGTAAGTAGGTTCTTACTAATATAGAAGTAGAAAAACAGTATTTTGTGCCCCTTATTTCTTTTTAAATATTGAACACAGTTTTGTTGCCTTTCCTTACATTTTTAATCAACAATCCTAAAGCGGTGCAAATTTACTTACTGTTCAGGATCCTTTGGAAATGCAAACATGCTTATTCCTTGACCTTCTTTTGAGTAACACCCTCAAAACGCACAGGTATTACTAGGCATAGTTTTACAATAGCACAGCACTCAGCACTCACAAAAACAAACAGTTAAACAATACATATCTTTCAACAAAAACGACAAGTAAACTCGATAACGATAACTCATCAACCACACGGCTGAAACATGGCCGGCTTAAACTTATGACAGTTGTCCGGGTTACCTCGCACTCCATTGATTTCGCCAAATGTCATATTGTCGCTTCTTGTTGTTTGCTTTTCTCGGCTTGCAGGGAGCTTCAATCATGGTCCGTAGCAATTAGATCGTGAAATAAGTTTTTATTAGCACCCTGTATACTTAGGTACCTAGTGAAAATAATATGATTATATTATTAAATATTATTTATAATGATTTCAAGTCTTTAATATTTAAATAGCCGGGATACCTTGTACGAAATAATTATCGTCATGTTTTTATAATTTGTAGCCTTATTTGGTAGACAAGCACACAGATGTATAAGGTCAAAATTGCACATATAATCCGAAGTTAGTTTCACTTGAAGCTCAACGGAAGACCATTTCTTTTATTGGTTCTATTTTTTTTTTGTAATAACTTATATGGGTGTCCTTATTTGGCCCATCATGGTTACTGGGTTATATGAATGTGGTCATGATCATATTCAAGGACAATTTAAAATGTTTATTAACTTCTGAATGCAAGTAGACTTTGATTATATACAGGATGTTCCAAGATGTATTACATGCATATTATTTATTTAAATGTAAGGTTTGAAACTCATGCGTAAGAGGGCAGTGCCGAATAAAATTACAATTAGTATTTTATAATGAGATACATTTATTTCAGTTCAGACTAATTGCATTATAAATAAAATATTTAGTAAATGCCC
The DNA here is from genome assembly GCA_963920685.1 of Polydrusus tereticollis. NCBI lineage: Eukaryota > Metazoa > Arthropoda > Insecta > Coleoptera > Curculionidae > Polydrusus > Polydrusus tereticollis. The sequence goes on from OY987329.1 coordinate 119,849,383, forward strand.
TCGGATTGCATTAGCACAATAATAATCGAATCACATAAAATAATTATCTTTGAAAATTGATCACTAATTATAATTACACAAAGCTATATCGTTTATAAATAGCATATTCAATTGGTAGACTTCAATATTGATTGAACAATAACAAGGTATTGGAATGGTATACAAAGTGTATTTTAGGTATCTATAGGGTGTCTGGTAGGGATATGGCATATTTTCGGGAAAGTACAGGGGAGGTCAAAATAACCCTAATTTTGACAGGTATTATTTTACAAAACTAAAAACTGATTTTCCAAATACTCCGGTCATTCCTCTTTAAAAAAAGTATTCTATATTTGTTTCGAAGAAAATATCCACTGGAAGTAGTATGGTTTTATGACTCTACATAAAAAACATTAAAATTTCATTAAATTTTACATGTCAGTGCAAAAGTTGGAGCCCCTTACCGGTAAGACGTACTTTACCGGTAAGGGGTACATTAGGCGGGGTGCTGTCACCAACACTCTGGCTAAGAGTTTTGAACAAAACTCTTATAACATTAGAAAGAGTTAGAATTAAAGTGGTTGCATATGCTGACGATTTAGTTATACTGGTATCAGGCAAATTCCTAAACACCATCAGCGATCTAACAGGAACAGCGCTACAAAAACTTCAACGCTGGGCCTCGAAATGTGGCCTGCAAATTAACCAAGAAACAATGGAGCTAGTTCTATTCACACGCAGAAGGGTGATCGAGAACTTCAGGCTCCCAGTCCTGGACAACAGTGCCTTGTTGCTGAAAGAAAGAGCAAAGTATCTGGGAGTGATACTTGATTCCAAGCTAAACTGGGGTATAAACTTACAAGAGCGAGTCAAAAAGGCGTCAGTTGCGTTCTATGCCTGCAAAAAAGCCATTGGTAAAAAGTGGTGATTGGAACCCCATATAGTACACTGTATTTATACGGCCATTGTAAGACTAACCTACCTGGTATGGTGGACTGCTTTGGAAAAAACAGTACACACAAAGAAACTAACAAAGATACAACGGGCAGGTTGTTTAGGAGTAACTGATGCTCTTCACTCCACACCGACGACGGCTTTAGAAGTGATGTTGCATCTGCTGCACGTGAACCCTTATAAAAAAAGTATGACTGCGAAAAGTGCTTTACATCTAAAAGAGTCGAAATGCTGGAACGACACCAACTACTGGCACAGCAGTATACTAAGGACATATCCAGGTCCAAGATTTGCAAGAGCTGACTGATTACATCGTCCCACTAACAGACTTCGGAAAGGGATTTTCTGTGCTCATTCCGACCAGGAAAGAGTGGGAGGGCAATCAGTTAACAATGGAGACGGATCACTCAATTTTCACAGACGGTTCAAAAATGGACGTCGGAGTGGAAGCTGGTATCTTCTCTGAGAGCATGAAAATACAGAGGTCATATAGACTTCCGGACTACTGCAGCATTTTTTAAGCAGAAGTGGGGGCAGTAGATAAAGCAGTAAAAATCCTGCAGGAACGTCAGCTGCGTCAATAGCCATCTATATTGATAGTCAAGCAGCAATAAAGGCAATTCGTTTCAGCAACATTAAATCAAAACTAGTAAGGCAATGTCGCAACAATCTTCGCATACTTGGTGCCCGGCATCGAGTCACTCTGTGTTGGGTTCCTGGTCATCACATCATAGATGGCAATAAGTCTGCTGATGCGCTCGCCATGAAGGGCGCGGGCATGTCCGCTGATCTAGCAGAGAATGCCCTGGCTAGACCACTGGGATCGGTCAAAGAGGAGATAAATCGTACAGCCAAACAACTTGCAATAAGCAGATGGACAGGGCTAACTGCCTGGAGGATCTCCAAGCAATTGTGGCCCCTACTTGATAACAGGAAAACTGCAGCGTTATTACAACACAAATGGAAGTTGGAAGGACCTAAGAAATATCACTGCCGTGGTTACGGGACACTCTCTTTTCGGTAGACATGCCGAACGTATGCAAATACCAGCTGACGACTTCTGCAGAAGTTGCAGAGACGAAAAAGAGGAAGAGAGCATTCAACATTTCTTGTGTAAAGGCCCTGGCCTTGTAAGAAGAAGGTTGAATGCCTTGGGCGAACCATTCTTCAATAATCTGGAGGAAGTAAGCAGCTTACAACTGGGTCGACTTACTAGGATTATTAACAGTAGTGGCTGGTTCGAGTGAGCTGCCAAGATTCTTCTACGCCGTACTTTGCACTAGCCATCAGGGAGCTGATGCTGATAGGTTCCGTAGAACATGTGTGGTAAGACAACAGTCCTTATAGGACTACGTGAGACTGTTTGCACAGACCAGAAGTCTGCCACTCTAACGTAACCTAACCTAAGGGGTACTTGGTTTTTTTTTCTATGACAAATTACGGGGATTTTGATCTCCCCCTATACGCTCCCGAGAGTATGCCATATACTTACCGGACACCTTGTATAAATACTTTGAAGACAGTCTTCTTGATAAATTCCAAAAGAAAAAGGTGACAGTGACTATGTGTTCCTAATAAACCGTTTTGGGTAAACGAAAAAGCACCTAGAATAACCCGAATTTATAGAATGTTATGGGAGGAAAGCCCCATGACACTAGTCCACTCCTAATTAATTTTTGTTAATTTTTTTCAAATTAAAACGATAATTCATAAAGCCAAGATCCAATTACCGATGGCAGACATAAAACTAATTCCAACTTTTGAACAAAAGCCAATAAAAAAAAACTGAAAGACAAATACCATAGCTTGAATTGGGGGTGATTTAGATTTTAATTAAATTTTCTTGTTTCTGAAAGGTTAATTGTGATTGCAATCCCATTTTTTCTTTTGAATTTTGCTGGTGTATTGAATGAATAGAGCAAAATTGAGTATTGCAGTTGCAAAAGGTAATCCCTAGAATTAATTAAAAATATGCCTAAAACGAAAATGCTCGCCAGCTGAAACAGTGAAATATTTTTTATGGTAATAAAGTTAGTTCATCGGCAATAGAGCTTCAATCGTTAGGTCTAAATGAAATAGGAACTGATGCATAAAGGGTGTTTATGAAGCCCATTCCAACTTGGCAAAACTTCATTGTTTCTGATAACTTTCAAACATTCTTGTAAGTGTTGTTTCACCACACACAAGTGAACACTAGACAAATTGCAAAAAATGGGTGGTTTTGTCGTATTTTTGGTAGTAAGAAGTTTATTATTGTTTTTTTTTAAAAGCACTTTTTGGTTATGTTGGCCTGTATTATTTGATAAATTAGGAATACTTAAATGTTTACAATTTAAATGGTTAGGAGTTCTGTTACTGTAATGTTGGTTAAACAGATAGGAAGTCTTATTTTTGACTATCTTTTAAAACGCGAAGTGGCTGAAATTTCTTAGATTCAACATTACACAATATTTCTCAAGGAAATGAATTTTTGCATGAATTATTATGAAATTTAAAAATTCTCTTATACCCAAAAACTAATACATTTTGTTTTTTTTTGTTTACGTTATGATTGTGTTTAAACGAAGAAAATTACTAATTCACATTATTCAAGCGCTGATATTTTAAATTTGTTTAATATTCATGCGGAGTGGGATAGAATTTCATCCAGAACTTGCAGAGATTTTAACGAACTATATCCTGACCCATGACTCCAAAAAAGTTTAGAAAAATAAAACAAAACTTTGTCAATTTCAAAAGTGTGAAAACAACACTGAGAAAATTATCCAATGCCTGATATAAAAAATATTATATCAATTATTAGAATTCCGAATACGTATTTGGACAGCGCGACAGTTCGCTACTGTAACTAATCTCGCTTTGCTAAAATGTGTTTATAGTGCTAATAATTTACTTTGCGTACCGTTTATAAGAATTGCTAATATCAGTGATAATCTAGATAATATCGAATATCATACTGTTTTCTCCACTTAAAAGATAGTTTATACCCAATATAAGGAAGGTTCTAATACCTATTATAAGAAGGTTCTGATACTGTGTATTAGAATATCTGATATACTGGGTGGTCCACTTACGAAATCATATTTTCCATGAGATATGATTCGCCAGATGTTCCTGATTTTGATATGGCTCTATCATAGTTGATTCTTTTTTTAGCAGAAACAACCTAATTCAGATGAAAACTATCCAAAATATAATAAGTAATATATTATATGGCGTTAATGGAATTAACTTATGATTGTATTTACTAGAACTTGTTCGACACTAGAAGGCATTCTATAATATTCTATATACAATTCTATGTATAACAAAAAAAACTACCTATATTTATATATTACGAACATATCTTTATTAAAACGAAAATGAAAAGAAACACGTAATTATTAGTTATAATACTTCAACGCATATTTGGTTTTGAAAAAAAAAAGGTTATAACAGGTATATAGAATTTTAAGCTATACATATCAACAAATAAAATATATTAAATACTCAAAAATATAACTTACTTATAAAAGCCTTTAAACAAGAAACTACAGCTTAATTTCTATCACTAATTTCGGGGTTTCGAGCGATTCCCCATCAATTTGTACACGTGTTTCGGAGAGTGGTTGGCCTCTCGACTAAAATGCTTTAAAATAATGTATCATATTATATATTATAGTATATAGAATACATACTTACTTACTGTTGTGCACAGTCTTATCAGTTATCACTTTATCACTTAGTCTTAGGCATTTGTTTGTTTGTTTAACATAAAAAGCACTTGCAACGACGCGACAAGGGCGGTATTCGAGAACATAATAAAACATAAATGACTGGTACCAGGTGGCCCTGGGGTTACGAATATCAATCGGTTTATTTGTGAATATAAGATTTCTAATAACACGCAGTCGACAAATCGCTGCGACTATTATGCTGACTTTTATAAATGTGTGTATTATAAGTGCGGGAAACTGATTTGCTAAACGTCTAAGCCTTTTAAGAAAGGCTGTATAAGTACAAACAATAAGAAAAGTTTAAATAAGCGAGATTGTTACCGATGGCGAATATTTTTATAATTGTTATGATTACTCTAATAGTGCTAAGCAAAAATTTTGCTGTCGGTGCAAACTAGGGATTTACAAACTTTCTAATGGTTCAATTATTCTCAGTGAACCAGAAACGAGAACAAATACATTATGAGTTATGACTAATGAAGAAAAATTTCTACACGCGTCAATTTATTGTGCAGAAAAGGATTTGGGTCTGTCATTGATAGAATTTTGCATAAACATAATGAAGAACATAAGAAGCTAATGATCATTCAAGATGTGTTAAACTTGGTGAAATGAGAAAAAGAAGGAATCATTAGCAGTAGAAGTTCTCATGTTTGGGCTAACGAGAACCCTCATTTTGTGAGAGAAAGAAATTTTCAACATTTAAGTTCAGTTGAAATGTATTCTGTTTGCTAATTCACAACAAAATTGCTTTCTACCTGTTTGATAAAAACCTGACTACCTTTGGAAGTTCTTTGAAATTGCTTTTATTAGTTAGAAGCACCAGCACCCTACACACATAACGTTTCTCCAGAGTTATTTAGTATGTTTGAAAACCGATGGATTGGCCGAGAAGGTTCGTGGAAATGGCCCCCAAGGTCTCCGGATCTGACCCCACTAGATTTCTATCTGTGGGGTAGAATTAAAGAAATAGTGTACAAGACACCCGTCACAATAAGGGAAAATTTAGAAAGTTGCGTAAGAACAGATCTGATGATAATGAAATGAATATCCCTTTAGCCCAGATTGCTGCAACTCAAACCAAGCGAGAAAAGGAATTCGCATACATCTTTAAACATGTTTTGCAGTTACGAGGAAATCTATCCAAATATCTGATTGTCCTCCCAACCAATTTAAAAAAAAAAGAAAAATGCTAATTGTTTATTGGAGGTGTAACTAACCTTAATAGAGAAATTGGCATTTGCGGAACTTTTTTGAGACATCGTCTAACCAAGCCACACATTTATGGGTTCCCTTTGGAACCGAGCGTTCGCTATATCTCCTATGATTAAGTTGTTGGACAAATTTATCTATCTGATAATGGCATCCTGTTCTCAAGCGATTTAAAGAGAAGATTATTAAATGTTCCATCAACCAAAGTGGCCTTAATCAATGCTGCCAAAGATTCTGTTGCAAAAATAAATGCAGTATATCTGTAGCATATAAACTTAAGTTTCCTTTTTTTGTTTCTAAACTTAGTATGAAGTCATAGTAGAAACAAAGTTATCCAAATTAGCCTTTTCAATTTGTCTAGCATTCATTTGTGTATGGTGAACCAATGACTAAAATTGTAATGGATTTAATAAATACCCTGTATGCAACAGTTTCTATTTCATTTAGATCTCACGATCGAAACAAGCTCTTGCCGATGAAATTTAAAAGAACCTCTTGAAATTCGCAGGCGTCTATCTCTATTTACCGTAAACTGGGGCTACTTGCACACCTTTTCAGCACATTTCCCAATGTACCGCAGTACATTGTAACTTTACAACTTTGAAAAAATTATATTGTACCTACCTATTGAAGGGCTACCCATGGCTGGTATAAAAATTGGAAGAATCCAGCCATGGGTCCCAAAAAAAAATAGTTCTTGGGGTGTGCAAGTTACCCCATGGTTGGGGCAACTTGCACATCCATGGAAAAATGTTGATAAATTGCATTCTAAAGCCTACTCTGTGCATGTTACCCCTTAGTCATATGAAGAAAAAAAAAGGAACCTATTTTATAACAAGGGCCATCATAAAACATCATAAACCAATTAAAAAGCAATATTTTTAAAGAAAAAATATTTTTTTTATCAAAATACAATAAACTTAAAAACAACTACTGTATAAATGCCAACGAACTAACTACTTAATGTAACAAAAAAAACACTGGCCAATTATTCTCAACTTGGAAGTCCTTGTCGGCATCACTGTCATCGAATGGAGATTCGTTGTCGTCCGAATCCTCACACCGTTCGCACTGAAAATAAGGGTCTTTGCTGTCTTTATTACAGGGTCCACAAATCCATGCGCGACATTTCGTGCATTGTATCCAATCAATTGCGCCTCCGTAGTCTTTCCAATTAATCTTGCAGATACCACATTGGGAGTTGCTCTTTCTTTCCCTCTTGCTCTTCCTGGTAGGAAGTTGCTGTGTGCATGGCAAAACGCTAGATGAAGAGGATATCGGTTCTTCGGCTGTAGTTCGAGATTCCTCAGGAATGTTTGGAGGATTGTTAGAAACATTAGGGTCTGTAACAGTGCGAGGCGCATCACTTCCAGGTTCGACTTTTTTTCCACTTTTTCTCTAGTCCACCAGGAATGCGCTTCAAAACTTCGTCAGGATTTGCAGGATGCAAACCAGTTGCTCTAAACCCTGATTTGAGATTCTCTGCCACATTTTGACTTACCCCTTTCCACAATCTGTCCAGTAGGGTCGGAAATTGTTCTTTCGGGATACAGCCTTGGAAACGAGACTCCCTTCTCCACTGATCGAGAATCTCTCTCCATTTTCTCTTCATTGGGGCGAATACAGCCACATCAAGGGGCTGCATTATATGCGTGGCGTTGGCTGGGAAGGGAGTTATGTAGATATTATTTGTACCACATGCCTCTATCACCCTTGGTGAAAAGTGGCTTGCCAGGTTGTCACCAACGAGAACGAGTGTGCACCATGAAGTCTTCGACCTAACGTAGTCCGTTCTACTTTGAAAGTTTCAGCTGCTAATTTTCTCGACATACCTGCATTTACTGCGTCTACCGCTTGGCGCAACGCGTTCCCTGAGTAGTTTCGGTAAGTTCTGGCTCCCGGAGTTTTTTTGTAAGTACGAACCATTTTTAATCTTTATTTACCTGGTACAACAGAAAGCCGGCGATTAAACTTTAAAAAAACATAACCTAAAATAAAAAATAAATAAAAAACACGTGGTGTGCAAGTTACCCCGGGGTGGGCAAGTAGCCCCGGTTTACGGTATATAAAAAAATTGTTACTTTGAAATGTATCTAAAAATTCGTAGTATCCGTTTCGTCTCGCCATCAGTTTAATTAATGGCTAAATTCTTTATCAGACCTCTTTTTATATTTTATTTTTTCCGGAATTTTTATAGCATTTATTTTGTTTGAATCTATCATCTTTAAAACGACCGTCGACACGCTTCTTCCACCTCTCTTTCACCTTCAACTTCTTCGCGCTCGGAATTTCTTAAAAATTAGTCATCGACTTCTTGTAACGGCTATTTCGACCCAGAGCTGAAAGACTTTTAGTTATGGTGGCTGCGTCATCGCGACTGACTAAACGCAGACATTTCGTTACGGGCATTAATATTTATTATAACAGTGGGTAGTTTTTAGGGCTAAACTTCTAGATTAAAATAACAGCAGTTTATTTTATTTAAACAACGCAATATTGTTGAGTGTTAGTGTTATGCTGGTTTTACATTTGTGGAGTTTGCCGTGTATTTCTTCATGTAGCAATTACAAGAAAATGTTGTATTATTCCGTGTATTTATCGATTTTTGAGCGCTATCAACTGCTGTCGTTGTCTCCATAACCTGGGTTTCATGTTTCAAAAGAAAATACTGTTTTCAGTGCCTTTTTGGCAACGAAAGCATGGATTATTAAGTAATAAATACCTTCTGTAAGTAGATATACGTTTGCTTCGACCTGTTACTCAAGATATTAGGCTTGGCAGCACTAAGATTTTCAAGCAAATTTTGTCAAGAAATCCACCGATGTAAAACAGCTAATGTCGTGTAGAGATACACATATAAAATGCACGAAGAAATACATAATGCTGGTTTTACAAAATTCCTTACTTAGGTACTTTGAAAGTGATAAAATTCGAATAATACCTCCGGCGGTTTCACTCTTCGTTTCAAACCTTTTTTTCTACCTTTACTTATGTATTCTTAAAAGTCTTATTTCGTTAGTAGCTACGAAAACGATTGGAATGACCCTTATTCAAGAATGTATAAAACAAACTGAGTATTTACCAAATTTTCATGGAAATTCTAGGTACCTAATTATTTTTTTTTTACATTTTTTCTGATTTTAAGGCGACATTACGACATGTAATTGAAACAAACTTTCAAAATTATAAATGCTCTTATTTTTATTATTTTTATTTTACAGCAGTTGTCGATAAAAAAAAACTATGGCCTTTGCCATTATGTTTAATGTTAAAGCTTACATAAATTCAGCGGTTGCTATACCAAACCGTAAGGTTACTTTTATTGACTACGTTTATACGTTCATAATGCTCACGAAGTTTTGACCAGCGACTTTTTTACCACTGTTTTCTGTTGGTCTCAAAATAATTGAGTTATCCTCCATACACAAAGAGAGAACATGGATCGTATGTCAAACTACAACTTTGATAAATTACTATAAATTTTCGAAACAAGGAAATCAATTGCAATTTTATTTATTATCGGATCATTATGAAAACAAAACGTGACAAATATATACCAACATAAATATCAACTTCCTTATATAGAAATTCCGAACCTGCCGCATCATTAACATTAAGAAGCTAATTAACGTTCTGTACATAATGTCAGGTAACATCTAAATACCAATTTATGTTATTTATGCAACTATTATCTATTTATCCATGCAATTCATCGTTTATTATCGTTTTACAAATACTGGCACTTCCTTATTATACCTTTTAAATAACAGAAATTAAAGACCAATATGTAATAATAAGCACAGTGAAAGTAAATACCCATAGAAAGCCCCGTACCTATTTGCCGTTCCCATAGACCCATCACCTTAAAAATGAATGCCGTACGGTGTAAACCAAGTCATCGAGACCATTGTTCCTCCCACTGCCCTGCACTGAAATGAATGTTATGCTATGGTATTACTACATCCAACAACCATGAGATTTAGTTTCTTTCGGTATAGATTCAGGTGCCTGTTTAAAGTCAGAGCAATGGGAAATAAATGGTTCAGTTTTTGAACAGTTTTGATAGTGTTGATGTTTTATCATGAAAATTGCATGTTGAGTTGATGATATGATGGTGAATGAACTAAATATATTGGTACAGTGGCAAAGTTAATTACGAGTACAAAGGAAGGTGCATCAAAGAGTAATTAAAAGCTTTTTCTTAGAGGGAGTATAAAGTATATATGGTTTATGAGCTCTAAATCTATTTAAGTTGGTACTTCTAAAGGTACGTTCCTCCATAATATAAGTAGGTAGTAAAATACATAGTGTTATGTGATGGTTTGTTTTATGGTCGTGTCATACAAAGGCATAAACTTTTTGGTTTTTTTAAAAAATTGTGTTTCAAGTTCAGCGGGATCTTGCTTCGGTTTTTAAAAAATATTTTATCTCCTGGTTCTGGTTTAATGCTACCAAAATTTGCAATAAAATTAAATTTACCCATGTTCAGGAATACCTGCTTCCGGCCACTGTTGACATTTTGAATCTATGAGAACACCTTGGTAACGCGTTAACCCCTCTAACAGGATATGAATATAAAAATACTCGTAAGAGAGCATTAGGTGTGTTATAGGACTTATAACAGTAAATCCCCAGTATCAAAAAGTACAAAAATATTTGAGTGAGCTTTGAGAACTTGTTTCCTACACATACCTACGCTGGGACCAGAAACAGGCATATAATGTCTAAAAAACGGTCCCTAAATTATTTGTAGTATCGTCAGTACTAATATTGTGGGCAGATTTTATTTTGCCACGAGTTCAGGTGAATCTAGCTAGCAACATATCTCATATTAACAAATTATTTCTTATAATACAATGAAGATATTAAAATACCATTTTGCACCATTAAATGTAACTTTCTTAAATTATAATAGGTAATAGAATTATAATAGGTAATAGAATCACAAATTTTTGGGTTACTTTCTCAACTATATTTTTAATAATACAATAATGTGAATTTTGCATCTTAAGATAATTAGTTCCTTAATTAAATTAACATTTCTTTTAAATATATTTCCTTCATTTTAACCAGAATTTGATTTCGAAGGCGTACCTCCTTTTTAAACAAGCCAAGGGTCAAAAAACTAGTATTACTGTCAATCAGATTGATTTCAAACTAGCTAGGGTTACTTATGAGTCTTACTACTTACGTGTTCCTTATCCTTACGCATACCTACTCTTCTCAGATGTAACATATTATTATGTTGGTGGAGTTTAGTGGTTTTGTTTTTTTTTGCATATTTTCTCCTTCTTGTCACATTTTTCTTGGTCTTCCTCTTTCTCTTTGTTTGATTTTTTTGCTTTATATACTTTCTTAATACATCTACTACATCGTAATGTTTTTCTTCTACTAATAATTCATTTATTAGTTTTATCGTTATAGGAATTTTCCCTCATTTTAAATTTTGCCTGTTATACCAATTTTCCTCAACTAAGTATCTAATTTCTGTTGATGCAAAGTTATGGTACGTTAATGTTTTTCTGTTCTTGTCCAAGATATTGATCGATATGCTAAGATTGGTACCGCTACCTTTTTGTATATTTCTGTTTTCACATTTTTTGGGATTTCCTTGTCTCCTAAAAAGGTGTATTTTAATGGTATTGCATAAGTTGCCTGCTGCTATAAATTGTTCATCAAGTTCTTCTATTTCTGTGACCATTGACCATGTATATGAACTTTTGTACCTACTTGTTTTAATTATGTGTCCCTGATTTTTATGTCATGTTGTCTTTCTTTGTTGGAGAGTATTATTGTGTGTGTGATTTCATAATTTGTTTATTACTTCGTCCTTTATTTTAAAGTTATCCATTGATATTTTCTCATCTTTGGAAAATACCATATTGTTTGCATAGCATATTTCTATGGCGTAGACTTTCTGTATCTTCCAATTATTCAATAACCAACTTCATATACTTCTGTATTCTGCGTTTTATTTCTTCATTGTTATATACGTCCTATAACTAACTATAACAAATCAAAAAGACAGTAAAGTAACCTAATGTTTTCTCCTATAAAACACTTTATTTCTGGTTGGTTAACGTTTAGACGTAAATAAAGTGACCATTTTATTCACTTCTGAACAATTTAAACCAAACAGACTCCACACGCGATGTGTATATTTACTTTTTTCGATTTACAGTTTATCTAATCTAAAAGCTTTTAATGACTCAAATCACATTAGCCAGTGTTTATGCATTAAAACTCTCCCGGTGAAAGGAGAGCGTCAGTTAAATCCGGATTAACTGAACGCGTAGTTTGTGAAGTTTGGAATAACTCAGTTAAACTTGCAGTGAAAAAACTGATAAATATGTGGAAAAAAAAACTGTGATAAACAGCGCGGATGTGCGTTGAAAAGCGAATTAGTTTGTGATAATTGACATTGCAGTTTTTGTTTTTATGAATTATTGGATTACAATCTATAGCTAAACATGTTGGATATAAAATTTGGTAAGTTTATTTTATTTTTAACAGGTACCCCCTTATAAATGGTTAGTTATGGGTTAGAATTTTTTACACTTTGTATATAAAGTAGTGTAAAGAAGCAGCGAGATATATTAAAATCTGGATTCAATTAAATTATCTAAGGCCCCAATTAGCAATGTCCTGCTAATTGTAACTACAAGACTACAAGATAACTTGTAAGGATAGAATTGTTGTCATGGAAGCTGTGGCTGTTAACACTAACAGCATATTGATAATTTGGGCCTAAACACTACTTGATAGGAATAATTTAACTATTTCGCACTCTTCGAGGAATTACGAGGGAAATTAATTATCACTCTAAATATTTACCATTGCGAGAAATTCTATTATAATATTGTATAAAAATAAAAATCACTTTAACTTATTCTAAAAGCTATCCATGGACAACATAAAATAACAACCAAAAATAAAAAATAAACAATTTCGACCTTACAGTAATATCCACCGTCTGATAAGATGCACGACTGCAATCGATTTGTCATTGATTGTTTGACACTCAATAATTGGCAATAATTAGTTATAAATAGCAGATGTGGTAAGCCAAAAATATGATAATAAAAGTAAACCTATTGAAACCAGTCGTGCATTTTATCAGAAGGAAGAATGTCCTAAATCTATCTTCAACTGTCCGCGAAATAAATTACACCTCTGTAAATATTTGACAAAGTGTCACTGTGTTGTTAATCGAAAATATTTACAATACGTTTAACCGAGACTCAGAGAATCGAAATATTAACTATGCTTGTTCGAATAATGTTCAACAATAAATATCCGAACAGAGAACCTATAAGTCAATCTACAATCAGTAGAATTGAGGCTAAGTGGAGAGAGACTAGCACTGTTAAGGATCTTGGCAAACCTGGAAGGCCTGGCGTTCCTGATGACAAAGAAGTGGACATCTTTGTTTCATTACACGAAAATCTGAACCTCTCAAGTACTCAGCTGGCTTTAGATAACACGATTCATAGGTCGACTGTAACAAAATTTTTAAACAAGGAAAAGTGGCACCCATATAAAATTCGATAAGTTCAAGAGCTATTTGAAGATGATCCAGACCGCAGAAACGAGTTTCGCCAGACCATAACCGAGCGAACTGATAATGACCCTAAACTAGTAAAACACATATGCTTTTTAGACGAAGCAACGTTTTGCTTGAATGGAGAAGTAAATAGGCAAAATTTTAGATACTGGGCGCTAGAAAATCCACACTGGTTTAGGGAAAGTCATTCTCAGAATTATGAAAAGGTAAATGTATGGGCAGGGATTATTAATAAGAAAGTAATAGGACCATACTTCTTTGAAGGAGCTTTGACGGGAGAACGTTATCATGACTTTTTAGAAAACGACTTGATTCCAGCACTAACCTGATGAAAATAATCCAGATATGCCAAACCAAGCGTTATGGTTTCAAAAGGATGGAGCTCCGCCCCACTATGCTGCGCGATTGTTAGAAGATTCCTAAATACTGTTTTTCCAAACCGGTGGATAGGCAGATGTGGATCCATAGAATGGCCACCTAGGTCATCCGATCTTACTTCACTGGACTACTCTCTTTGGGGTTATGTTAAAAATAAAGTGTATAAAGATAAGCCACGCACGCTTGATATTCTCAAAAAGAGCATTCGTAACGTAATTAGGATTATTTCTCCAGAAACCGTAGAAAAAGTACAGCAGGAATTTATTGATCGCCTGGGGTACTGCAGAGCTGTTAATGGCGGACACTTCCAGCATTTGCTAAAATAATTTTTGAGATTTTAAAAGATGTAATTTAGCTGCAATAAAGTGTTATTTTAATATTTGAACGTAAATATTTCGTGAACAGTTGAAGATAGGTGTAGGATATTATACATGAAACATGTTTAGAATTTTCCGGAGAATCCGAAAATGCAATAATATACAGGGATTTCCATTTAAGGAAAAAATATTTTCCTGTCGCACTTTTGTGAGATATTCTGTATACCTACATTTTATGTCAAAATATGCGCAATCCAAAAACAAAAATCGACGAGTTCGAGCGTTTTTCCGAGCACGCCTTCATTTAATTTGTATTGAATTTATCCGTTATTAAATCACAACCCTGTGTATACCTATTTATAGTACCTATTTATCTTTTATCCTATTTTATTTAGATTACATTTTTAACCTCGGTTTAGCCAGAAATCGTTTGAGTCATAATTTATAAGTAGAATTAATGGAAACGTGATTTCCACAAAAAAAAAGCATTATTTGTTTTATTTTATCTGTTTTTCTTTAATACTTGATAATAATGCAGTTTTTTTTTTGGAAAAGTATCGATGCCAGAAATCTAATTTTAAATGTTTTATTATCACTAAAAGATTGAAATTCGTTGATAGGAAATTAAGCCGGAAATTTCCCTAGTGTCAATTTAACTGGAAAATTTACACGGAAATTTTAAAAAATTGATAAGTGGAAATTGCATCCGTTTTGAAAATTACATCTGGAAATATCCCAGGGATAATTGTCATTTTTGACATTTATAGTTTCAAAACATTAAAACAGTCGACCTGTCAAAATTTTAAATCAGCATAAACTTAGCGTAGTAGGCTATTATAATTAGTTGCTATGGAGCTAAAACAAAATTGCTACAGTAAATAATAATAATATTCAAGGTTTGAGAAAAAATACTACTTCGTTGTCAACTGAATCTGAAGGTTGCAACACTGGAATCGGCAGTACTTCTGATATGGAAATTCAACGTCCATCAGGGTTTTCGGAATTTCATCAACCCAAAATGACAGATATGACCAGCAAGTTTATAAATCAGAATCACAATACTCCTGTTACTTTTCAAAATTGTACATTTTATAGCAATTGTAGTTTTCAGAAGCAGGACTAAGTTTAAGTTTTATTTTACTATTAGCATTAGAAAAAATATTAATTGTTATTAAAGTATGGTATTATTTAAATAAATAAATATATCAAAATCAACTTTTTAGCAACTACCTAAATAAACTTTTATCAACTCGGGAAATTTCCGATCAAAACATAACACGTGCCTAAAATATTTCCTAATGGAAATTTTTCAAAATTTGGTCTTCAGCCAATTTAAAAAAGAAAAACATTCGTGCATTGCACCAAAGAAAAAATCCCTCACCCTGCGGGTTCGGGATTTTTCAGGTGCAATGCACTCATGCTTTTGTTAAAAAATTGGTTACAGACAAAATTTTCAAAAATTTCCGGAAATATTTCATGCACTAGTTATAAGAGTGATTATTAATTATTTTGCTCAAGGGCGGCTGTGACCCAGTATACATAGTGTAGCAGTAGCGCGTAGATTAAATCATAGGGCGAATTTGCAAGAAAGCAGCGTTGTCACGTTGAACACCTGAAATAATGTTTTTTTGACGGTATGTAATATAAAATCCTGAGCTATCTTACTTTGAAAGCGTACTTTATATGGCCGCCTCCTACTTCTAGACACCTTCTGATGTTTCTTCTTACCCTCAGAGACACATTAACCAATACGTTTGGAGAATTATTAATTTCGGCAATTTTTTCTGAAATCCTTCGTTTAAGATCATTTATATCCTCAATTGGTGTTCGATAAATGGAGTTTTTTATAAAGTGGCCATATTTGTTGCGTATTTCGGCTTATAACTCTGTTTTCAAAAAATTCACTTAAAAAATTTAAATTTTCTCTGGTTACATGAGGTGTAGCGCCATCTTGTTGGAAGTAACCTTCCCGCAATTCATCATCGTGAAGCTCATTAATAAATGTTGTCAGAATTTCGATCCGATATCTCTCAGCTGTAATTGTGCCATCAAAGTAAATTGGGCCTACTATTCTTCTAGAACTAATTGCTGCCCACACACCAACTTTTTGAGGATGAAGAGGTCTTTCTACAAAAACATGCGGATTTTGCGTATTCCACATTCGCATATTTTGTGAATTAACATATTAGCCTGATAAATAAAAATAAGCCTCATCGGTAAAAAATGTTTTTTCAAAAGCACCACTATTTTCTTGTTGAAAATTGTTTAAAAACCATTCACAAAAATTAAGTCTTTGGGAAACGTCATTGGGAAGGAGTTCATGAATAGCCGTAACACGATAAGGGTATAGATGCAGATCCTTTTTCAAAAGTGTTTGACATGTACTGTAGCATAAATTTTTCATAATTTGTCGCGCTTCTTCAATAACCTCATTCGATCGTTTCGTTGGTCTTCCAGCCCCTTTTTTATGTTGAACAGAACCAGTCTGACGAAATTTATCAATTAGGTATTGTGACCCAGTACGAAAATTATGAAAGGTCACCGCAACATCAGGAAACTCGGTTCGAAATTCATCAAAGCAGTCATGCATAGAGTAATTCCACACACCGCCTATTTTGTTTCCATTTCTAAAAAAACTTTCAACAATAAAAATTTTTTGTGCTTCATTAAACATTTTTACTGTAGAACTTTCAATCCGGCAACAAAGCTTCACCAAAACTTGATACGCTGAAAAATTAAAAAAAAAATAAAAAATTAAATCATATCCTGCAAATAGCACTTTATAATAGTCAAAAGACGACTCCCCGGAGAAATATTAGTTAAAGCACTAGTAACCTACCTTCAAATAACTGCAAAAATTACAAAATTTCTCCAATTTTTAAACTTTACAAATACACAAATTCAAATAAGACGTAAATGTCATAAAACAATCATGTCATCTTATCTACGCAGTACGGCCATGATGCTTTTAAAATGCATGGCCTCCCTTGAGCAAAATAATTAAAAATCACTCGTTATTTCTACTGGCAATTCCACTCATATATAAATAGTCCCATTTAAAATGTCAAAAAACGTAGTTTGCTGTCGGATAAAAAGGAAGGAAGAGGAAATGTAACTGGATAAAAAAATCGGATATTATATTTTCTGCTCCTCCAATCGTTACCGTGGTAACAATTGCATTTTAAACTAGTTATTAAATCATCTGTCAGGCAATTGTCACAAATACTAAATAATTGTTTAAGCTGTTTTAAAGTCGATTTTTAAATAAAAAAGTATTTTTTAACATGCAGCGGTTTGGGACAATTGACGAAAAGGAAATAAATAACGAAATAGAAAATTCCATTCCTATTCGTGGAATTGCCTTACTAAATACCATTCGAGCTCAGATTATGAGCCTGATATTTTTTATGCTTGCTATCTCATACTTACTTTCAGAAAATTTAACGAGGGCTGTTCCGACAAAATCACTCGAGCTACGCTCTCGTGATTTTATCGGAACAGCCCTCGTTAAATTTTCTGAAAGTAAGTGTTCGATACCAAGCATAAAAAATATCCGGCTAAATCTGAGCTCTTATGGTATTGCTTGTGGTTAAAAACGCCACTTAAGTCAGAATTTGTCGAATCAAATAAAATGTAAACTGTGTTTAACTTGAGAGTGGATCAATTTCGAAGTCAATTAATCTACCAACTTACTTCGGAACAAATTTTCTTTGTTCATTCATCATCAGTCGTTTGTTCTATTCAATTTGCCAACAAATTTTCTATAAAACTGCGTTCATGTTACACCATAATTAATCGAGGCCTTCACTTTTTTCACGACCTTTCTCGCAATTAAAATGGAATACTAATTATAAGTTGGTTGACTTAAAGTGACTCATAATGTATTATAAATACGTTTTAATTGTTCAATTTGCTTATTGTTGCCAAGTATCTGTAATTTCGTGTCGTAACATATTTTTCTAGGTTAGATTGATTTGTATTTGTTACATTTTGTTGTCGCTTGTTGCCATTATGCTTTTGCATCACCTAACTTAAATGTTTCCTAAAATATATTTACTTAAACAGAATTAATATTTCTCAAATTGGATGTTTGCTGGTTACAAGTGATATATCATCAACATACTTATTGAATGTTGCAAAATTGTTTGTAAAGTCTGTTCAGAGATATAAGAAAGTGACTAACTGATCCCTATTAGGAAAGAACCAGGCCAGCTGTAAAATTGAAATATGGCCGAACAGGTCCGTATTTTGCTTAGAATTTAATCATGATTTGTAATAAAAATAAGTAAGACATTAAATAATATTTTATTTATGTTTAAATGTGAAATTACAAGTTATTTTATTATTAAAAATTATATTTATGATTACAAAAATATACAAATTATTCGGTACTTATAATAATTATTCACTTAATATATCAATATCACTATCGCTATCATCATCTGTTCTAATTATTATTTGTGCTATATTGTTTATATGGATATAGGATTTTTCCACTTTTTTAACATGTGTATCTAACAGAATTTGCCCAACTTTGTGAAGGGATGTTAAAAACTTCAGTTTCTATAAGCTTAAGTGCACTGGAGTTAATAGTAGGGCAAATATTGTTACGACGAATGGCAGATTTCAGTTGGTGCCAAACATGTTCGATGGAATTAAATATACAATGGTATGGTGGAAGCATATATGTATTAGTACTATATGGCTATTACCCTGAATATCTTGAAGCAACAACAGAGATAGAAGATCCAGGGTCATTTCGACTTGTGCGCATGCGCCGTAAGGGTATTGCCAAATGTACTTGTATTTCTTTAGAACAGGGCAGAAGAGTGAGCCTTATAAAATTAGAGCAATGATAAAATTACCAAAAATCTTGCTAAAAAATTGTAAAATAAGCATCAAGTCTGTACTTCCAAGTGCTTTCAAATTATTTGTTTCCATTTCTCAACTAAAACGCGTTAAATAACAATTTCATATAACTGGAAAGTGACAACGTGACAACGTCTCAATTTTACTCGACATAACCTCGAAATCCTTAGCGAATGTTATTTTTGTTTGACAGTTCGCTTCACCTAGTTGATTTGGTAATTAATGGCTTTTGTGTACTGTTTATCTTTACTTTTCTGCAAGTTTTGATTGTGTGTGTGAAGTGTGATAATTTTGTGACGATGCCGAGGCAAAACCGAATATTTTACATTATTTTAAACAGGCGTAAAAACTTAAACAAAGATTTATCGTTCTACAGGTATGTACCTAGACCGGATGTTTCTTCCTTTTAACTTACCTACGTTAATTTCGTGAGGGAACAATAACTAGGTAGTCCATTTCCTAAAGATTATTTTCCTTTGCTGCTGTTGATATACTTGGGTACCTACCTATTTTACCGAAAATTGCATGTACTTTAAAGAATCCTACAAAAACCTATTATTTTACTTGTTAAACTCTAAGAATAATTGTAAAATATCTAATAAAAGTTTTATTAATATGTTTACCTGCGTTCTTTTTCTTTTCTCAATCAAAATAATATACAAAATCTTAAACAAATCAAGAACTTTAATGTTTGTTTACAAATTTCGGTCCAGTTGTCAAAGTCAAATGTGATAACCTCATTTTTTTTCCTCTAGAATAAACGTCAATTTTCTTTTTCTCGCGCATGCGCACTGCGCGAAATGACCCTGGCGGAACAAGGAACCTCGGCTTCACTATATTTACATTGGTTAAATGGGCAAGGCGCCATATAGTACTAATACATATATGGGTGCAAGCCTTAAAACTGTATGTTCTAGATTTTTTGCATAATTATCACAGAAGTATTCTTTTTGTAGTTTTAAACTTTGTAAAACCTCAATTAATTGCCTTTTGATGTAATCTTCCTGAAAATAATTGTCATTATCATACATGTAGTTTTGGATTATTGCTTTTGTGTCATTTGAGGAGGGACTCGGGACTGAGGTCAACTGCCTACTGTGGTAGCTTGCATTGTTCATTACAATTACGCTATTCGGAGGTATATTTGGAATAAGCTTGTTTTTAAACCAATCCTCAAATAAATCAGCAGTGGTGTCCTCATGGTAATCCAGAGAAGAATCTTAAATGTTTTTTGCAGACAGAGAAAGTCTATTTGGAATACATCTGTCTTTAGATCCAGCATGCAAAATCGTAATTCGTTGACCTCTTTTTGATGGCGCGCTTGTTTGCACACTTTACACTTGCCGCTTGAGTCAACCCAACCCTTTTCCGGGGTATCATATGTGTCGAACCAGGTTTCATCCAAGTAAATAATCGGCCTTTGCTGATCTCTGTAAATCCTAATTTTTTGTAGATATTCGGATCGCCATTCCCGAATTCTATTGGATTCCATATTAAAACTTGTCTTTTGTTAATTTTTATAAATCTAAAACCCATGTGTTGGATACACTTGCATAACGTTGTTCTGCTACATTTAACGCCGGATTCATCTTTCTGAAGCCTCTTAATTAAATTATCTAATGTAGGCACGCTTTGTTCCTCGTATAACTTGTAAATTTTACGCCGTATTATATCTTGATCACTTTCATCTACCTTCGAGAAAATGCCAGTATCAGTTCTTTTTTTCCTCGCTAAAATGGGATTATTCACAATTTTCCATACAGTTGATGTTGAAATTTTTGTTAATGTGGCTGCTTCTTCTAACGCTGCTTGCTTGCTGACCGCACTTCAATGAGAGTTGAATAAATTGTTTATAACTTCTTTAGTTTCAACAGCAAAGTGTTTTCTGCTTTTCGACGGGGTTATCTCCTGAGATACATTGGGCTCGCACATATTTTCCATGACTCACATACGATTAAACAAACTCTGTATTACACACAAAGTAAGAATAATTACTAAGCTTAAAACTAACTAGAGTGGCTATATATACAGTCTTTAGAACATAATTTGTTTTATGGGATTAACCCTCTCATTTTAAATTAGGTAAAAATCGTTTTAAAATCACCAAACTATTACTTTAATAATGAAATTACGTCTTCCGGATTTGCAGTTTACTTTAGGACATTTTTAATTAGGGACCATAATTTACCTGCCTTTATTCATTCATTCATTGTTTGTTTATGGCCACCCTTGGATAATCCCATTGAAAGGCAAAGTGTAACTTTCTTATATCTCTGGACACGCTTTATCTGTTATGTTTTTACCTCTGTTTTTACTAAAAAGAAAATTGAATAATAATAACGTTAAATAAGTATTATTATTACAGCTTTCTGATTAGGTCATTACTGATTATCCTCGGCTTTATGTGAATGCATGTAGTTATGTAATCAATATTAGCATTGCGTTTTGTGCTGTTCATTATTTTTCTGAAATAATCAATATTATTAATCAATACAGTACATTTTTCAATTTGACGTAAGGTGGAAGTAAGGACTTTTTCTTCCCTCTTGCTTTCTGAAGGAAAATTGGTCCAGATTTTTAACATTTTGGCAGTTTTAGTTTTGTCTTACTTCGTTCTTAATATCATTCAAGGCAATCTTTCACAATAGGGTCTAAGTATAACAATAGGGCAAGCCGATAATTTAGGACAAATCTTACGACAGTGGTGGATGTTTGGGTTTTTATTAATACGTGAGCAATTTTTATGGTCTACCAAAAAAGCTAGATATTTAACTGCATTAACTTTATTTTCTTAATATATAAACTCACATTTACATGAATTTACAAATTATGATTTCTAGGTCCTACATTTCTTTTTCTTGTTTAATTGCGGTATTTTTTTAAACCTTGACATAAGCTAACTTTTTTATTTGAAGAGATAGACCTATAGTTCCTAAGTTTTAGGAATTAGTCCAACTAAGAAAATTATGTGCGAAAATTAAACGAGATGTTGCCTGATTGGGCATTATTTCAAAAAAACTTATTTTCTTAAATGGCAATACCGGATTTTTTTGACAAATTCTGATACATCTTGAGATTCTAGACAAAACAAACGCAAGTTTTTGATTAGAGTGGTGGTTTATTAGCTTTTATTGTTTAAAATTTAAATTTTGGTCTTGATACAAGTAATGTAAAAAAATTGTTTATTGTAAAAAGTAGGCTATGAGTTGTGTTGTTTGTTCCTGCTGTCATAAAACAACAATAGGTTTTGTGTAGTTTTGGATTAAATTGGATCGTATTACACCTCAAAAGAAAATTGAATTAATTTTTTTGCATGTTGGTGCATTAAGTTTACGAAAAGCATGCACTAAATTCGATATTAGGTATCCCGACAAATTTCGTCCTAGTCCAGAATTCGTGTGTTTAACTAGATAACCAGTATTGTCAAATCTAAGATCCGCAGATACTCGACTTCCCACAGATGCTGAAGGTGAAGCTGACGGTCTTCCAGCCCCTTTGCTTGGAATTCCATATTTTTTAAAATAAATATTGGCAATTTAACTTTTGAATGTTAATTGCGAAATTTTGCATCTCCTAGCTTTGTTGTATAACACCCAGCTGTTTTGTAGATCGGCATCAAGTAACCATGTAAAAATGGGCCAATACCATTTTTTGCCACGTATGCCTATTCTATAACATGCTATATTCTGGTCCATTTGGTCCGTACCTCCCATAAAATTATTATATTTCAAAATTAGTTGCGGTCTCGGAATTTAAATACTGCGCTTATCTTTCTGCGAATATTTCCCTCATAAGACAACATATGGTCAAGTTGAAAGCTACTGGAAGTTTGCGTCCAAGGATTCAACAAAGAAGTCAAAATACTGCGGTACAAGAAAATATTCTTTTGAGAAAGTGTTGACAACTCAAATTGATCTACAAATAAGATTGCGCAAGCAGTGGGCTGCTCTTAGACTACACTTTGGAAACCCTAAAATAATGATGATTGTGGTAGGCGAATCACAATTACAATTACGATTACATTACCTGTATGAGGACCAAAATTAAATTTTAAACAATTTTAAACAATAAAGCTTTAGGACCTATAGGTCTATCTCTTCTCTTCAAATAAAAAAGTTAGCCTATGGCAAGTTTTAAAAAAATATCCCTGTATGGTTTATAGCTTCTTGCCAATTTTCTTTCGTGACGATTGGTAGTAAATGTTTCAAACACTCACGTACATCTTTTATTTTAAATGTAGTGGTATTTTTTGCTATATAGTATTTTCATTTTCAGTGCCCATATTAACTTAATTGGATTGAATTTACAATGGTAGGGCTGCAGTCGAAGTAAAACAATTCCACACTTTTCAGCCATTTCGTCGATTTCACATTTTCTAAAACTCGACCTATTTTCTCGCACTAGTTTTAAAAGCTCTTTTTTAACCTGTTGTCCTCAAAGGGTATATTTTTCTCAGACAGCCAGTTTCTAATATCCCTTTTTTTCCAAGAAGTCGTAGGTAATTTCTCTAAAAGCCTTAAATCATAGCTGGCGTTATCTAAGACTATATGACGGAGTTTTCGGGAATCAATTCCCAAATCAGTTGCCCAAGAATATCCTGCCATATCTTTTGCACTGAATGTCCTTCGTTGAGCCAGGTTTCGTTTAATTAAAAGAAAGTTATTTTTTTTCTATTTGGTTTAGACCCGGAGCCTTGCTGAAGAGCCGTAAACGGCGAAACGCGTCCAAGGATTGGGTCTGACGGAAAGGATAAGGGACAACTTTGTACACAAACTTATTTTAAGTTTGTGTTTTTCAAAATACATGCTTTCGGTAAGCTGAACCGATACACTGGCTTCCAGCGACACCCAACGTAGTTTGCCCGCAATGGGCCGCCTTGCCAGCGTTTGAACCTATATGGATTCTTGCTGTCCTGGTTGGGTTGATACGTGTGGTTGCCACGAGATGTAGCCACGTGCTGCAACTCTCATTCGTAAACTAAATAAGTTGGAAATATTCTACTAGAAAATAAGGTACCTACCTGTGTAATTTAAAACCTGATATTGTCACGTCTATGGTTTATTGCGATTTTACTACTAATGACCCTTTGGTATGCTGTCAATCATTAAGATATAGAGTGTAAAATATTCGTCATGTTGCGGAAAAAATTACTAGAAATATAAATAAAGGTGCAGAATGAGCAAAAGTTTTGGATTTACGTGAACAAAGCGCAAAAAAATGCGTCAATTTATAAGCAGACCTATAAAATTATTACTTTATGATATTTTATTTTAGTTAGGTTTGACTATATGTTAAGAACCTTGCAAAAAACAATATACAATATATACATGACAAGTTAATTTGCCAATCCACTGTTGTCGGCGGTGTTAAGGTAAGGCAAGATATTATAAACAAATCTCATTTAGGAGGTCACAATAAAATATGTTTTTTTGCATAATTTACCTTACTTTTTAAACACTAAAAACTGCCTCGTATACCTCGCAATATTTGAATAAACATCAAAAAAATACATTCAAATGCCTGGAAAACTTAATGTCATGTAAAATGTACTTACGTGTTGTATGTGACCCAAATTTTTCCGTACAAATTCGTGCAAAATGTATTTTTGGAGAAAAAAACGTTTGTTTGCTGATCGAAACGAAACATTTCTTTATTCGCCAATTTATTTCCACAACGAACAAAAGAAAATAATTATTTCCATTATTTTTCCAATAAAAAACCATTTGTTGCGGCCTAATGAGAAGTTCGCATGATATTGCTAACCTATTTCACACGTCTGCCTCTATCGGGCTTTTCGTTTTCGATAGCAATGTCGTTTTTCATATTGCTATGTTAATATTGTATGTAATAAATAGACCGTCTTTATTAACATTTTCAGGTTAATTAATGTAACTAATTAATAAATGAAAATTCGTAACAAATTTTCACTTCTTGTTATAGTAGGTCGCTTTAAAAATTTCTACTTTTTATGTGATTCTTCCCAAAGAATACAATATAGGTATGGGAAAAATCATCATTGTTTAAAAAAATTTCTCTGATATTTTATTACAATAAATCAGGGGCGTGCGGCCCATGGAAGTACCGCTTCCCCTACTCCCTAAAATTAATTTAATCTATGCTAATCGAAATTCATAATACCTATTTATTTCTAAATTTCAAGCCAAATCCGGTCCTGTGTGCCTTCCTGGTTGGCCGGGCGAAGTAATCTTTTTACGGTACATGCGTAATCTATCAACGAGGGGTAAACCGCAGAAAAACCTTTGTAATTCTCAAGATTGTTACTAATTCTTCTAATTTCCTACTAATTCCCCTAATTTTTCTAATTCCGAAGCTACTTTCCTACCACCAATAATTCACCAAATCTGTTACGAGCTAGACAACAAAATATTGTAAAACAAAGTGTAAAATAATTTAGGTTTATTAAGAGTTTTGCAACCTAAAGAAACTAAAAAAAAATACTCATACCAATAAATATCAAAAAACCATTTTATTTCATACTGTATTGTAAAACACACCTTTACATATTTGAATTTAGTCCAAAAAATAAGGTTTTACAGCAATAAGTCCGGTAAAATTTTTTTACCGGACTAGTCCTGTAAAATTTCTTTACCGGACTGAAATTTGTAAGTTTAAGTTTAATCAATGTCAAACACACAATGTTTCCACCAGTAAATATAAGCACTTTTCAAATAAATATACGACGCAGAATAAAACTTCATTATAATTTCAAAACATAATTATAATTTTCAACAGAACAGTATGAAATAAAATATTGTACCTACGTCATTCGTCCGGCAAATCCTTTACATTATTCGTTTCAAAATTCCAGACTCAGCTCCTTCGTCGCCTCGTCTCGAAACATTTCACTCATACTGTAAAAGTTGATTTACCGGACTTATAACGTAAATATCTATTACCAAGCAATCCTCAGATACTCAATAAATAAAATACATAGGGAGTTTCAAAACAAATGCAAAAAATTAAGGATGCGATTTGAATTTTTTTGTCTACCTTGCACCAAAAACATACAACCTTCTACCCTTTGTAATAAAAGAAATAAAAAATAAAGACAAGTTTAGCAAGATTGCAATAAATATGTTCATAACAATTATCATATTTTCTCTACATTGTTTTAGTGATTTGTTTGTCGGGGTGTGAAATGACTATTGGGGTGAAAGTCTTCATGGCTGATGATTTGGATGTAAAAAAAAAAAATCTTTTTTTTGATTAATTCTTAGATTTAGTATTAGGTTAAGTATTTAAATTTGAAATTAAAGAAAAAAAAATAATAATAACTTAGTAAAAGTAACGCACACAGGTGTACACTCTACACCTAGGCGTTAATATTGTTAAAATTTGTATAACAAAACTAAATGAAGGTACATTGTATATAACTGTATAAATATGAATTACTTAATTAATAAACATGTAGGGATACAGGGTGTACTGATCCCTCCAAACAAACAAACAAACAAACAAAGATGGCTGTAAAATGAAAAGCGATAAAATAATGAAATTCTGTGGAAGTATTACTATTATGAAAACACACTTTCTGCATATTTTTTTACTTTTTTAAAATGAGTGGAAGGAGTTAAAATAGACTACCCCTATTATAATAATGGTTGACTTTTGACCCAACGTTTACATCTCTAACTATACTTTATTTAAAACAAGGAATCGCTCCCTTAAGCTTTTCGCATTTATTTTGAAACACCCTGTGTAATGGTAACAATAGTACCACTGATATCCCAGAGTATTTTGAATTCCTGGGTCATTAAACGTTGTGCATTTATTTTCTATAGCTGTATAGATTAAAATATGCGAATATATAAATGTACAAGTTTCCATTTATATTTCAACAAATAAAAATTTCGTGAACGGAATATTGCCGGCCTGTCGAATATAGATATACCATTTATTCTATCACTAATAGTTCCCCAGGGATAAATAAATATTGGATTTTCCGTCCAGAGAATTTATCGAACAATACACATCAATAATCGTAAATTTCCAATTTTTGAAAAATTTAAATGGGATGTCAATGCTGAATTTTATTCGCGATTTTATCTTAACCATTAAACGCGTATATAGATTTAATTTATTTATATTATTGCTTACGGATTCAATGTCGACTTTATTAATATTGAATATTTTTAACCATTGGTTAAACCAAAATAAATTTGTAACAACTTTTAAATCTAATAGGCGATTTATCATTGTGTAGGTAACTATTTCTAGCTACTTAGGTATAGTTTGTCCAAAATTATATCTACCATTGCCTTTTAGGGCCAAAAATCAACTTCCCGATAAAATACCATTGCGTGGTCATAATGGTCAGTAAAATACAAAAGAGGGCTACAGGGTCGGGCTCTCCTCAGCTGTAAAGTAAATATGAATTTCATTCATAACAAACTAATTCATGAAATAATGTATATATATATATTTTATTTTTTCATATTTCAATAGAGCCTACAGTGCTATAATAATTATTGAAACTAGAAAAGTAACAGTATAATATCTGTATATTTTCTTCATTAGACCGAAAACAAAATCGTACAAGTTTTACAGGCTTGGCACTGTCTTAGCCTAGGGTAATTACAATAAGTTAGTATTATTGACTACAGAAATATCAGAATTTTCTAGTTTGGGAAATTTATTGATTTGACGACTCGCGTTATCCATGACACACCTTCACCATTCTGCGGAATATTCAGTAGGATGCAATTTTCAAACCAATCCTCAAAATGTTCTGCTGTTGTATCATCATGGATATATATACCATACACGAGTCTTTTATGTTTTAAGCCATTATAACATTACTAAGAAATAAAAGTATTTTCTAATTTACTGCTATACAGGGTGTCCCGAAATTAGCTGACAATATTTTAAGGGGATAAAGTACATCCAAAAATAAGACTAAAACCCTATATTAATATAATGCGGGAGAGTTGCCGCACTTTTTGAAAAAAATTCATAATTTTTGTAATTTTTAAGTTAATTTTTTTCAAAATAAGTCACTACACAGGTATTACTTTAAACTTTATTAAAATGCAAAAATAAACGTTAATTCTAAAAAAATATAAACATAACAAAAAAATATGTTTTCTTCTAAAAATCGGCGACTCTCCCACATCGCTGGGAGAGATGCCGCGTATAGAAAGGAGAGATGCCGCACTGTTTAAAAAGTATAATTTTCATTTTTCTTGCGTAGAGCCAGTCTGGAACAGATGTTGCAAACTTCACCATATATGATGCAAGTAACGTAGAACCATTTTAAACATTTAAGGCACTGCACCCAATCGACTTTTTTTGTTGTGGTTGCATAAATTTCGAAACATTCCACGCAGCGTTCCTTGTTTTCATCTTTTTTATAATCTTATTTGCTTGGACCTCTTCATCGCTATCGCTCCACTGTTCTTTTTCTAGTTTTTTTTCTGTTTTTTTTTCTTTTTTTCTGCCACCTTGGGCTTTTTATCTTTAGGATTAAGGCGAGACTTTTTTGTTTCAATATTTTCGTATGATGTTAACACACTTGCGCTTTGCTTGAACCGTTGTTTAATGGATACAGGTATTTTTGGGACGGGAGACACTTCATGCAGATATTTTGAAGGGGTAACTTTCAGAATATTATCTCCATAAGCTCCACTACTAGGAAAATTTGTTTGAGTAGGATTAACAGAGCTGGTGGTGGGTAGTTCTAAGCTGGGACGTAAATCTGGAGTCATAGATCTGGGTAAAGTACTAACCTCTCCTTCTGGGGGAACTTCTATCGTGGATGAATCTATCATAGAATAAAAGTGGTCTGGATTTGCATTTGGGTCTAAAGGATATATCCCAGTTGCCCTAAAACCGTTAATGGCCGTGGCTACAGATGCTGATCTAAACCAAGCTTTTCTAATTAATGCACCGGCTTGATATCTTGTGAGGTTTCCGGTGGCATTGTGTTTCATCAGTTTCAAAGTTTACCTTCTGGTCCAAGGCTCCCTTTGCGAAATTTACCACTAGCCATTCTGCGTACAAGGGTTTTTGGCGGCACACCATAACGCCTATGAGCTCCTCTTTTGGTTATCTCACCGGATCTGACTTTGTTAATTGCTTCTTCGGTACGCTGGGCCCTTGAGCGTGCATTTACTTTCTTTTCATATTTTCTTGGCATTTTTCTGAATAAAAATGTTAATTTTAATATATTAAAACTCATGGAAAAACAATAACATTGGAAAAATAGTTTGCGGCGTCTCTCCTTACTGATAATGCGGCAACTGTCCTTTTTTGTTGGGAGAGACGCCGCACCTGCTTATCGAGGTCACTGGCTGTAAACGCTACAAAATATATCATGATACGTGTAAACAATAACCTCAAAATACCGGAAAAACTTTCAAACATAAAATAAAGTGACCGAGTTTCAAATTATCACACTTATTAAAACCGTACTTCAAACTTTGTAATAAAAATGTATTCTTACCTTCGTAAATATCGGAATAGGAAGCGATACTTTTAGAAACAAACACTGCCGCTGTACTAATGATTCACTTATTGGTGTACTCTCATCACAGGTATGCTTGGATGTCTAACTTTTTACGTATTAGGGTCAATACGACAAATGTGGCGTCTCTCCTGCCGCGGCAACTCTCCCGCATTTACCCTACATTCAAAAACGCTGCGCTATGGGACGAGAGCCACCCGAATGGGAGCTATGACAAGCAAGCGTTTTTTTCACAATATCTCGGGAACCGATTAGGATATCAAAACAAAATTTGATACATGTTTTACCCATGACAAGATACAATAAACGGTTTATTTAGCTTAACTGTATTTCTTCCAGTGGCGTCCCACAGAGTAGGTAGTCAGGAGAATATTGCCCTAAGTTTTTTATTTGTAGGATATTTTTTAACTTTAGTTGCAATTTTTAGAAGCCCTGAAGTCTTTTGCTGAAAAAAGATACTTCTGTTTCTTTTCGGTAGGATTCACCATTTTCCAATAAAATCGATTTTAAAATTTTCGGTATTTTGAGAGCCGTTAAAAAGGCTTAGGTGTTTTTTTTTGCATATCTGAGCAAACACTTAATATTAAAACATGAAATGTATTAGAAGTTCTACGAGCGACAAGGTATATTTATTAAAGGATGTTACTTTAAAATATTTTTCCAGTGGCGTCGCTCGGGGTGGAGCCTAAAGTAAATATTACTATTATTTTTTTTTTACTTTGCGGGGCTTTCATACTTTTGATGTTATTTTTTAAAAAATTTAAATTTTTTATTAATGTAACCTTATATTATTGTAATTTGACAGAATGTAACGTTTTTAGGTTAAGCAGATTTTTAGATTACCTACCTTGTTTTTTAAATATTTATCTTCATGGAGATTTTAAGAGACTTTTAAAATAAAACAAAAAAGAATAACAAACTGCAAATCAAATTTGATTGTAAAACCACACGGCAAACTAATTCTTAAGCAAATGTTCAAAATGATTTCCCATTTTGTTGGATGCACAATCTAGACCTGCGTGTTATGTTTTGTGAGGCGCGGAGAATTTGAAAATGGTTTTCTCTTATGGTGTTTGCCGCGTTATTGATTCGCTGCCTCAGTTCTTCTATTCAGTCTACTTCTCTTGCATACACCATACCCGTCATGTGTCCCCAAAAATAATAATCAAGGGGATTAAAATCAGGTGATTTTGGTGGCCAGGCTATGGGACCACCTCTACCAATTCACCTGTTAGGGTAATTTTCTTCAAGCCAATTCTTGACTTGACGCCCGTAGTGAGCTGGCGCCCCATCATGTTGAAAGAAGTGCCCTAAACGTAAATCCAGTGGCACATTATCTAATAAATCCCCAAGTTGATTATGTAGAAAATTCAAATACTTTTCTGCATTTAAATATTGTGGGATTTCAATTGGGCCAATCAGATGGTTTCCAATAATGCCTGCCCACAAATTAATCGTGAATCTATGCTGGTAATTTGTCTTTTTTACAACCCTTGGATTTTCTTGTGCCCAGTAATGTGTATTATGTATGTTGAATGCTTTGCCCTTAGAGAAAGCTGCTTCATCAGACCACAAAATTTTTCCAGAAATATTGCTATTATTTAATATCCAACGAGAAAACACAACCCTGTTTGGAAAGTCTTCAGGTTTTAAATCTTGAACTCTCGGGTAATGGAAAGGGCGTAACCCTTGTATTTGCACCATTCTTCCTATCTAAAACAAACAAGAAAATGTTAAGTTGGCGTTCTAGAAATTCACCTGTAACATTACTTACGATTTACTTTGGTATATTGCAGCGCCGAGCTAGCGTTCTTGTTGCTATGTTTGGGTCCTCTTCCATTAAATTTAGTGCATTTTCCCAATTATAGTTTCCAATCGGCCGACCTTGTCCACGAGCCCTTCGAACAGATCCATTTTCAACTAAATTTCTGTGAACCTTAGCAAAAGTCCAACGACTTGGTATTCTTCTTTGTGGAAATCTCCTTCGATATTCCACTAACGCAGCAGTAGAAATGCCGTTACAGAACCCATAAACAAAATGTATATCTGCTAGTTCTTGATTTAAAAAAATTTGCATTTTTGCTGTATTAATAATACAAAATTATTAATGTATGATTTTTCACCAAAAACATAAAACTGCTGACAACAAAAAATTGAGACTTATCAAGCTTTATTGTGTTTCCGTGGTATCAAATGATTCATAGACGCCTATGATAAATTATTATTAGAAAAGAAGCCTGTCTAGTACTTTAATAAGTTTAGCATATTTAACAATGGGGGCCTCTAATCATCGATTACGGAATCATCATTAACGCAACGGTAGAATTTTGGATAAACTATACCTACTTATTATGTTGAAAACATAACATAATATAGAATAAAAAAACATCACAGCTACAAAAATAAAAGCTGGATAACATTTCAAACTTGATATTTTATTGTTTTATCGATTTTAATTCCAATTTCCTTGCAATTCGGGAAATCGTGAAGAAAGACCCAACTGAAATAACTTAATATTTTAATAAAATCGAATCAACCTTATTTCTAGTTGTCATTTATATTTTGTACAAACACAATGGTTCTATTATTATTTATTGGGCCATAAACTGTTGCTGTTATTTCTTTACTTTCTCATTGCCCTTTCAGATATTTATTTATCAAGCGGATGATGTTCTTTTCCGATTGTATTTAAGCGCAGATATTTATTGTTATTTAATGCTTCATTTTAAGAAATAATTCAGAACTATATACAGAACGAAACAAACTAATAAGTAATAAGACAGGATTGTTAGGAATAATTTCATAACAGTAATACCATTTTTAATATATATACAGGGTCGTTGATATGTATGGAAACGGTCGATTATAAAATAAGTATACAGGATGAGTCAGAAAACCTTAGAGAAACAAAGTTACTTTTTTTTAAATGGAACACCCTATATCTTAGAATATTTTTGTATTTTACATAAAATCACAATTATTTTTCAATTCGTGCATTATAAGTATAAACCTAATAGTTTCCGAGATATCGACTTTTGAAAAATTACATTATTGAACTTAGACAGCTGCTAGCTTTCTAACGGTACATCTTAGAGTAAAACGGCTTACATGTCCCTATCTTAGTTTCTCATATCATCCTAAAAGTGTCAACTTCCGATTAATCCGGATGTAACTCAAAATCCGGAAATACAGTACTTCCGATTTAACCGGGAGTTGATGTTTTCGGAAAGATAATAAAAAAGTAAGATAGGGACATGTAAGCCGTTTCACTCTAAGACATACCGTTAGAAAGCTAGAAGCTGTCAAAGTTCAAAAATGTCATTTTTCAAAAGTTGATATCTCGGAAACTATTAGGTTTAGGCTTATATTGCACTTATTAAAAATTAATTGTTATTTCATATAAAATCCAAAAATATTCTAAGATATAGGGTGCTCTATTTAAAAAAAAGTAACTTTGCTTCTCTACGGTTTTCTGACTCATCCTGCACACTTATTTGTTTAAAATTCTAATAGACCTTAAAAAACCCTAAAACTTTTGTCTAAAATATTTTTTGCTAACTGTTATACTTTAAAAAATAATTGACCGTTTCCATACATACCAACGACCCTGTATGTACAAAAAATAGGTAATAAGGATCGTTTATATAAAGGGTGTCATTTAATAAGTGTCCGATATTTTACAGGACGATTTCTTAATTATTTATAAGGTGAAAAGTTCATGTAAGCATGGGTCCGCAATCCCTACTTTTTTGAGGTACAGGGTGTTAAAAATTTATTTTGATTTTTGTTTTTCGTAAATAATTTTTGAAATAATGTCTATATTTGGACGAAAATTGGTATCTAGGAGTTTTTTGAAATGTAAAATTCGAATTTGATGTTAGTGTGACTTCCACTTGTAGAGGGCGCCACCTACGTGTCATTTTACGCTTTTGATGAGTCATAACTTTTTTATACGTACTTATATTACATTTTTAAGCAAAAAAATGGATTTCTTCATTATTTACATGAAAAAGGCATACTTGGTAGAAGTCGCTACGAGCAATCGTTCTCGAGAAAAAGAATAATAAAGAAATAAATGGCATTTATTTGCATACCGCTATGCCCATAGCAGAGTTTGATAAAATAGCATTTATCTCCCAAACAAAGCCGAAATCAAAAAATTATGAAAATGTACTTTGCATTAGCCAATAAAGTGCCTACATAAGAGTGTTATCAAAAGAGAAAACAGCAGTGGCATACATATTTTTTGTTCCTGTTAAAAATTGTAATACCCTGTATCTCAAAAATGAAGGACCTACAGACCCATGTTTATATGAACTTTTCACCCTATAAATAACTGAGGAATCGTCCTGTAAAATATCGGGCACTTATTAAATAAGACCCTGTATACAACAAAAAATAACCGAAACAAAATTGTTTTCTGGGTATAAACCCCGGCAGTATAATCATTATGACAAAATTATCATAAAGAATGCAATTTAATAAAATAGTTTTATTGGGAACTTAAACGATTTTATACATGATAATTTATTATATTCTATATAAAACGTTTTGATACCCTCAATGCAACATGTTCAAAATGGCGTTTCGCGATTCAATCGATGATTTCGCGGAAAAGTTCTCAAAATTAAGGAACTATTAGCGTTAAAAATAGTTTTAATACTTACATATAAGCTAAATTTCTTTAAGATGTTTTGGAGTCCGGTTATTGATATACTAATTTATGGTATAGTCCAATAATTGATAACTCAGTAATTAATATTGTTTAATAGCAAGCAAATTAACCTAAAAACTTTAAATACAAAAGAACAAACAATATACTTAAATGGTATCATCAAATTTTATCTAGGAATCTGCTCAAATAATGAAAAACAACTAGAATTAGGATTGGAACACATCAATCGTCTTTTGAAATTAATATTTAAGCCTGTCACCGGTAGAAGTTATTGCTGGCTCAGGTAATTTTCCCAAAACCGCAGTTTTCATTGCACATGAGAAGTCATTTTCTTCGCCTCTGAAGAGTGTTTTTTCTCCATTCAAGACTCTTATTGACATAACTTCTAAATCGTTTCTATGGTAGATTCTTTGAAGGACGCAAACATGTCTATGACTAGTTGCATTTCTCTTGCCCCCAGCAACCTTAATCAGTAAATAATCTCCAATGGTGAGATTGTCAGGTGATTCAAGATCGCAAAAATCATTTTCGGTAGTATATCCAATAATATCAACGTCATCAAGGCCATCTCCGCTTTCAACCCATTCATAAGCTGATGTTTCAGAATCAGTATCTTTACTTTCCTTAGCTTTATTAATTGTTCAGATTTTTTTAGATTCTCCAAGTCTTACTCTGTTTTCTTTTTCATCTTTGTCATATCTATTTTCTGTATACACTTGCCATGCTGTACTGGTTGCTACTGTTACTCTTAAAAGGAGAATTTTTTTGGATTTTTTAATAATGCATCGAAAAGTTGACTTTTTCTAATTGGGTAGTGAATTTTTCCCAGTTCTACTATCCACTTGACTAAAATTGTTTTCTCTTCTGGCTTCAAAATACTAGGATGACCCATGCTACACACCCTCGGCACTTTTCCGTTATCTTTATAATGTAAAGTGGTAGATGGTACACCAGCATTTTTTGCTGCTGAGGCAATTAATATCCCTCGTTCTACATCTTGTTATTGGCAATATCGCCATTCAGCACTGATTTTAAGGACACGTCACAAATATTTAATTTCCCAGTTATTGAAAGGTTATCAATAACTGGAAAACTTAGCATTTTTGCTTGCAACTAATTGGTACCATGATATTTCATCTTATAAAGTTAAGTTAAGCATCAAAATAATGAATACTGTATTGTTTCGGCTTTTATAATTAATTATCCATAATATTTTTTTGATTCTATTAATAATAACTCTTTAAAAATACTGCCTAGGAATACACTTACCTTAGTATTTCTGTTAAGATTTTCATAAAAAATATAGAAAACAGACACACTCACACAAGCATGTCTCTAGAACTACTAAACGATCTAAAAAGTTCCAGAAACAAGTAAAACTATGTTGCGAGATATTTGATCTAAATAATTTAATGGGGAAA
This sequence comes from Polydrusus tereticollis, assembly GCA_963920685.1. Lineage (NCBI taxonomy): Eukaryota > Metazoa > Arthropoda > Insecta > Coleoptera > Curculionidae > Polydrusus > Polydrusus tereticollis. The sequence goes on from OY987329.1 coordinate 119,884,951, forward strand.
TAAAAAAAAAAACGAAGTAGTTTTCTTAATATAAAGGAAAAAAATTTAACCTATCAATCACTGGGTCCTAGTATCTTTTTGTTATGGAAAGTGGATGTAAGTCAAACATAAAAACAACTCTTACAAATTCTAAAACTAAATTTTAAGCTACGATTATAAAATATTATTGATTTGTCGATTTTAACCCCAACTTCTGATGAAATCGAGAAAAAATATCGAGTATATAGTGATGTTACAGCCATTTATATTAAAATATTCTCTCTTTGTTATTTACATTTTGTGGCAATACAATGGGCTGACGGCTAAAACCTTAAGTAAACTAGGATTCCTGCATTTCCTGTTATTTATGAAGCGAACGGAAATTAAATAGTGTTTTTGTTGGGTTTGAATGGCGAAATGTATGCATTATGAACTCGAATAAAACTTTACAGAGGCTTTTTTTAGATGTTGTGTGAACTACTTTACGATAATTTGGATAATTAACAAATATTGTTGTTACATGCCATACATAATAGAATAACATAATTTCAGCAGAACAAGACATTTGGGTGCCGCCGTTTTGGGCGTTTATTTCTAAGTATAGATGGAAATTGGAAACAAAAAGGTGCATTGCAACCTGAATAGCGCCAATTCAGCCAATGAAGGCCTATTTAAGTACCCACCAAATATATAAATATTAAAAAGTATTTAATAATTCGTCCTGGCGCCAAAACAACAGCGCTCCAGTGACACGTACCGTAATTCCAGGGCGTCCAAATTTCTTTTTTTAGTTTTCTTTTTAGTTTGGCTTAATATAAAGGAAAAAAAATTAACCTATCAATCACTGGGTCCTAGTATCTTTTCGTTATGGAAAGTGGATGTAAGTCAAACATAAAAACAACTCTTACAAATTCTAAAACTAAATTTTAAGCTACGATTATAAAATATTATTGATTTGTCGATTTTAACCCCAACTTCTGATGAAATCGAGAAAAAATATCGAGTATATAGTGATGTTACAGCCATTTGTATTAAAATATTCTCTCTTTGTTATTTACATTTTGTGGCAATACAATGGGCTGACGGCTAAAACCTTAAGTAAACTAGGATTCCTGCATTTCCTGTTATTTATGAAGCGAACGGAAATTAAATAGTGTTTTTGTTGGGTTTGAATGGCGAAATGTATGCATTATGAACTCGAATAAAACTTTACAGAGGCTTTTTTTAGATGTTGTGTGAACTACTTTACGATAATTTGGATAATTAACAAATATTGTTGTTACATGCCATACATAATAGAATAACATAATTTCAGCAGAACAAGACATTTGGGTGCCGCCGTTTTGGGCGTTTATTTCTAAGTATAGATGGAAATTGGAAACAAAAAGGTGCATTGCAACCTGAATAGCGCCAATTCAGCCAATGAAGGCCTATTTAAGTACCCACCAAATGTATAAATATTAAAAAGTATTTAATAATTCGTCCTGGCGCCAAAACAACAGCGCTCCAGTGACACGTACCGTAATTCCAGGGCGTCCAAATTTCTTTTTTTAGTTTTCTTTTTAGTTTGGCTTGTGTGCTAATTTACCGATTCTCTTTAAATTTGGTAGATTTATTGCTAGTGTCCTTATGTTGTTCCGAATTAGACGTCAATCCTTATTGTCCTTAAGATAATGCCCTTAATAAATTTTACAGACTACTTGGCTTGACCTCCAATACCAGTAAAGTCTTCTGGTCTATTCTTCGAGCCCATTTCGAACTCCTGCGACAAGTTTCCCCTGAGTTAGCCGCCGGATTCCTGAGGGGAAGAGATCGAGGAGTCGAGGGAGTACTACGTTCCAATATATTTGTGCTTTGTCAATTACACTAAAGCATTTGACAACGTAAAATGGAAAAACTTTGGAGTTTACTGTTGCTAATGGGCATCCCAGAGCATCTCGTGTGCCTCAAACGACGATTTTTTGATAACGATTCATGCAAGAGTTAACAACTGCCTGTCTGATCAATATGTCACATGCAAAGGTGTGAGACAGGGGTGTATTCTCTCACCGCTTGCTTTTAATATCTACAGTGAATCCGTCATGAGACTGAAGGACTGGCACGGCGGAGTAAATATTGACGGAACGAGAGTGTCAACTTTGAGATTTCCTGACGATACCACCTTGATTGCTCCTTTATAGCCTGAAATACTTAATCTACTGACGAAACTTGAAGTTACTAGTTGCCTATATGGTCTGGATATAAACCACAACAATACCATAATAGGAATCACAACAACTATCTCGATACTCGGACTATTGGTCATTGGGATGTCGTCAATAGTTTAATAGAGAATAATGGAGGCTGTGAGGGCGGGATAAGACAACTTACTAGATCAGCAACGACACAGTTGAATAAAATATGGCGTTACAAAACGAACAAAATCTAACCTGGTCAACATCTAGGTCTTTCGATATTCTTGTATATCTCTGAAACTTGGGCCATCAGAGAAATGGATCGTCGCCAGTTTGATGTGCTTGCGATATAGAGACGCATGCTGAGGATGCCTTGAACCGCACATAGAACAAATCTTTCCATTCTACAAGAAATACGCTCAATAAAACCCTTGTCTTGTATAGTCTACTCTCAGATTCTTAACTTTTTCGGTCACATTAATCAGAGTGAGTACATGGAGAGGCTAAACCTGAAGGAAGTAGAAGACGCGGGCGATCACTAAACCGCTGGGTTGATGTGACCAAGCACTTGTTAGATGTAAGTGTGCCACAACCAGGCCATATGTCCGCTAATCGAGATTGGCGTAATGCCTGTAATGCAGTCAAGAGACTCACCCGGATTGTTAAACCACCCCCTTGTACCATGATAAAACTAACTGTTTTTAAGGAAATTGCCTTTAGACGGTTTCATGTCATGAATACCGATTCAGTTCAGCTCGTTTTAAATGTTATCGAAGCATGCCAAAAAAAACACAAAAATACGTAGGAACGTTAAAAATTATCAATCACAATTGATTAAATATCCTGTAAATCCGTTAGTTTTGCGTTGTCGAAAAAATGTTATATTATTCGAGCAGAATTACTTTCAAAGTTTTTTGCTCATCCCTGTATATCATCAATTGATAAAAAAAATATTTTTTTTTAAATAATTTTAGATGGTTTTAAAGTATAAAAAAGATTATTTAATAAAAAACCGATGCTGATATGAAAAATTAGGAGTTTAAGTTAGCTTTGAATAAAATCCTATTTTATAATTAAAATTTGCTATAGTCTATTTCTTAATGTGAGAGAGTAATAAATCATTATTAAACTATAAAACCCAGTGGTCTTCGCCGTGTTCCATAGGCGTAGTCCAATTATTATTTCATATAACATTCGAAGTTGCAAAAATAGTTGAAATGTGTTCGAATATGACTGGTGTCGGACAGTCAACAATATACCGACTTGTGCACGAGGATAAACGCGGCCCCATCAGGTCACCAAAGAGAAGTACAGAAAGAAAAGAAACTGTAATAAATGAGGATGCAAAGACTGCCATCAGAAGAATCATACATTCGTTTTACTTAAAAAAGGAAATACCTACCTTGGACAAAATAATGTCTGAAATGAAAAAGGATGATTTCATTCCACCCATGGGTAAGAAGAAACTATGAAAAAGTTTGAAGGAAATGAATTTTTGTTATGAAAAGATTCAAAACAGAAAATCAATTTTAAAAGAGAAAGACGAAATCATTTGCTGGCGACGACGATATTTGAGGGCAGTTAGACAGTTTCGAAGAGAAAACAGGAATATCTATTATATGGACGAAGCTTGGTTAAATGAAGGTTACACCGTTGGTAAAATATGGCAGGATAAACATATAAAAAGCGCGAGGCAAGCAAGGGTGGTCCACTGGAATAAAAGCACCCTCGGGAAAGGTAAAAGATTAATAATTACTCACATTGGTAGCAAAAATGGATTTGTCGATGACGGTTTACTAGCATTTAAATCAAAACGGACATGAAGACATGAACGCTGATGCCTTTGAAGAATACTTCCAACAAATGCTAGATCCTATTGCTCCTGGATATGTTATAGTCATGGATAATCAAGAAAATCCGAAAAAATACCAACGTCTTCTTGGAAAAGAAATTACATCATTTATTGGCTTAATGTAAATAAGAAGCCACTTCATAAAGATATGCTGAAAAAGGAGTTACTGGAGATTGTAAAGTTGAATAAACCTTTTTGTACGAAATTTGTTGTCAACGAAATCGCTTCAAAATGAAATATAATGGTACTTTGCCTTCCGCCGTATCACTGTGAATTAAAGTCTGTGCGTTTTAAGAAGTCCGATATCGGATTAAATCACCAAGGGATGTTATCGCTTTTAAAACAGTAAGTCGGTTAAGTTACAATATCTTCGCACCTTCGCTATACTTGATCACACCGAACATCCCACTGGTTTACTGTATTCTATTACTGGGCGAAATCAGAGGTTTCAAAACAAAAATCTTAGAATTACGCGTTGAGCATAAATAATAATTAAATAGATAATTAAATTATTTTGCTATTATTATAGTTAAATCTAGTTTAGTAATAGTTCTTGACGAAACATGGGTATTTGCAAACGGAACTTCAACAAAAACGTCTTGGCAGGATGACTCAAAGCATTGTTATTCAAGTACCCGTGCAAGTAATGGAAAAAGGTATATTATATTACATGCTGGTAATGAAGAAGGTTTTGTTTTATATGCCAGTTTGATATTTTCATCAACAAAAAAAACTGATGATTATCACGGCAATATGGATGCTGAAATTTTTGAGCATTGGTTCGAGGAAAAACTTTTAAAAAGTTTAGAAAAACCTTCCTTAATTGTTTTAGATAATGCCTCTTACCATACGAGACTCGAAGAGAAATTCCCTACAAGCAGCTGGAAAAAGGAAGAAATAAAAGAGTGGTTGTCAAAGAAAAACATAAACCATGAAAATTTATATTTAAAAAGTGAACTTTTAAGCAAGTGTAAAGAGCAGTCATTTAAAAAAAAGTATGTTGTTGACGAATTAGCCCTCAAATATGGACATCAAGTTTTGAGATTGCCGCCCTACCATTGTCATTACAACGCAATTGAATTGGTATGGGGTATTAGCAAGAACTATTATGACAAACATGCCTGTAAAAATATCGGTAAGCCTAGCGTTATAAAGTTATGGGAGGAGGCGCTTAGCCAAGCGGGCAAAGAAGAATGGCGGAAATGCATTGAACACACAGAAAAAATTATTTTTGAATCTTATGAGACAGAACAGGTTATAGACGAAGTAAGACCGTTAATTATTACGAATGATAATGATGATGACGATGATGTTGATTCTGATGAGTCTGAAGGCATGGGTGAAATTTCAAATGCAGAGGAAGACTACTTTTAGTAGTACCTATCTACAAGTAGGTACGTTCTGTCGCAAGACTACAAAATCGGTTCTTTTTAGAACCAAAACTTTATAAAAAAAAATTCGTAAAACTAATTTGTCTGAATACTACAAAAGCTAAAAAATTATTATTTTTCTTTACCTAAACTAATTTTTTATTTACTTTAAATTATTTTATTTAGAAAATGTAATTCATCAACATCCAAAATTACCTTCAATATAATTTATTGTTTGAGAGCCACCGACATAATGCTCAAGAGGTTTTATGGCTTAGCGGACTTCTTAAAACGCACAGACTTTAGACCCCATATAATTGGTGTGGGCGCAAGTAAAGGGTTTGTCTTGCAAGAGGGAATAAAGACCACTCCCTGTAATGAATAAAAGAAAAAATGTGGGAAGCTGATAACTTGCTAGAAAACACTGTAGAGCCCCTTATTATTTTTCTGGACCCCAACGACAATAGTTCATCAGACTATTCGGAACATGAGGACTAAAATTAAAATATTAATTTGTTGTATTGTACATAGTACATTTTTTTAATAAATATTAATATTTAAACAACCTGTAGTAATGCCGCTGTTACTTTAGGTATTTCTCATTTCATTCGCCAAACTGGTCTTTCTATTGTATGCTAATTAAGGCGACCCTAATTTTGGACCGATTCGGGTTGTGTACATCTTAATTATCTAAAATACGGAATTTTTAAAAACTACCTATCATTGCAATTTATCCGAAATTTACAATGCAGCCTTTAGGTTGTCCACCCTGCTTAATGGGTCCTGTCCTTGCAAATTTACATTTTATTGCTTTCTCACATTAAGAGCAAAGTATACACAACATAATCTTAAAACTCAAACCATAATTCATTATAGTTTATTAAATTCCATACATAAAAATATTTATATCCTATTTTTGATACATTATCAAACATTGTGCTCGATACAATTTGAAATATTTATGATTTATTTTAAGAACTTATAAATTTTGGGATGGGTACTATTTGTATTAACCTACCTATTTATGTTAATAAAAAAAATAATATCTCTTATCTCTGCACTGTTAACCTAAATTTTTTGAAAAGTTCTTTTATTAAATTCCAATAAAAAAATTAATTGTCAGCATCGGTTTCACAACACAATATTTCTAAAAATTGGCGTTTACATATCCCATCATTCCCTAAATATCAATATTAAAAAGACCTTTTCATCCGGCTTAAAAATTCAGGAAGCTAATTGAGTCAGCAGCGAAAAAGCTGAATTTTAATTAAAATGAATTATTTATAACTTATTTGTAACGAAATTAAATTTAAAAATGTACCGCGCTTTAGAAGAGAAATAAATTCGCCTCTAGCTGAAAGTAATTTATTAATAAGAAGAATTTAAGAACATTTTATAAAAGGAAAAAGCAATAAGAAATTAATTATATTTCGTCATTACTATACAAACAGTTGATTGCTTAATTAATGTAAGTAAATCAATAAACTAGGTATACATTTTATCGTGATAGAAATAATATTTAACGTGAGAGAAATAATTTATTATTTATTTATTAGACATCTTTATTTGCATTATTTAATTAAAATTATAGCATTAATGGCGAAGTTCAACCCATATCATACAGTTAATATAAAACTTAACCCATAGGAGATATACGGCGTGTCCAGAAAAGTTCTAGACATATGAGAATCTTCTTTATTGTTGATTCTACAAAAAAAAGGTATTCTTTATAAAAAGTTCTGCTTAATGCGCAAATAATATTGACATATCAAAACTTAAGATATCATGTACAGGGCGGCAAAAAAATATAGGAACACAGAATTACGTTAAGAGGGAAGTACCCTCAATTTTTATTTTAGAGCAAATTTTTATAAGAAAACTTTACTAAGGACTACAAAACGTGGTCAGATACAATTTTTCGTTGAAATATTTTAATTTACAGGGTACCATCAAAAACACGTTAAGCATTCATTACCTCTTTTTGGAAACCAATTACGTAAAAAAATAATGCTAGATTATTTCATGTTCTAAAATCAATGAATATTAAAAACATTTAATTTCCTTAGAGCAAAAATAAATTGCGAATGTGAATAATAAACAATATTTTAGCAATTACATGATAAAAGTGGTCTAAAAACAGAGAGTTTAAAGTGAAAAATTATGTCTCCACATGCCCCCCTTCTTTTCCCATGCAAACTATAGTGAAATATTTTAATTTACAGGGTACCATCAAAAAGCCTTTGGAAATTTTTTTTATTTGATTTCTTTAACAGTTACCTTCAACAATTTTGCAACAACTATAATATGCAATACTATAGTAACGAATATTGACATGTTAGTCAAAAATCATTTACTATTTTTCGACTTATTAACAAGAGTTTTTCGTTAGTTTCGTCATGGTTGTAAAGTTAACGCTGCAGGAGAAAATAGAAATTGTACTTATCGTCGGAGATCACTATAAACCTATTAGGGAAGCCGCACTCATATTTAATACTAGACACCCTGACAAAATGGTATGTAGTGCCACTATAGCAAACGTAATGGATAAATTTAAAGCTACTGGTTCCGTCGAAAATGTAATTAAGAAACAACACAACAAATGGTCCAGAACAGAAGAAAAGCAACTTAATGTAATGCAAGCGTATATCGAAGACAATGACAATTAGTAAAATAAAAAAGCAGTTTCGCCAGCTTAAACATGTAAAGCAGATAAAAAATAGCTGCCAATGCAATAAGTGATGATACCAAGTTAGATATTATGCTTGAGTTTCAGGAAAACCCACATACTTCTAGTCGAAAAACAGCCCCAATGTTCGATGTTTGCCATTTATCGATTATTCGAACATTACAAGAAAATAAAATGTATCCCTATAAAATGATACCTACTCATGAGCCCATGGAAGACGATTTTGATAGGAGATCGTATTTTTGTGAACAAATGATGGCAATGTTAGATAACAATGTGATCCAATCAGAACATGTTTTGTTTTCTGATGAGTGCACCTTTACACTTCACGGTCATGCTAATCGTCAAAATTGCCGCTATTTGGTCTACGAAAAAACCTTACTGGATGAGAAAAGAACATACGCAATATCCTGAAAACTTAATGTTTGGGCAGGAATTGTTGGAGATCATATCATAGGTCCCTTTTTCAGTAATGGCAATTTAAATGGCGATAATTATTTAGCACTGCTCCAAAATAATGTCTTGCCAACTTTGATAAACTTATATCCTAATCCAGCAAACCCACAACTTCCAGCGAATATGATATAGTTTCAGCAAGATGGAGCACCGCCCCATTACCAAATCAATGTCCGGCAGTACTTCAACCGAGTATTTCTAAATCGGTGGATAGGGAGGCGTGGATCGATGGAATGGCCAGCACGATCCCCTGATCTATCGCCATTAGACTTATTCTTATGGGGTCATGCCAAAAATATTGTATACAAAACTAAACCCCTCGACTTAACAGCTGACTTAAGAAGACGAATAACGCTTGCGATTAGATCGGTCACGCCTGAGATGTTCAGTAACGTTAAAAGAAATTTCTATTTAAGATTAGGATATTGCCAAGACGTTCGCGGCGAGCATTTTCAACATCTCCTACATTAATGTTTTTTTTTTTTGTTTTTTACATTATCAAAAATTAAACAGTATTACTTATTAGTTTTTTAGTGTGTTGTTAATTTTTGCAATAAATCTGAAAACACTTAGTATTTCCGAAACAGTTGAAGATAGGTATAGGATATTGTACATGAAATATGTCTAAAATCTTCTGAAGAATTCAAAAATTGAATAATATACACTAATATACAGGGTATTGCATTTAAAATAAGAAAGTTAGTATTGGTCACTGTTACATGACACATCCTGTTTAAAAAGTTTTTATTGAAAAAGATGGGCAACTAGAAATAGCAATTGACGTGTCCGAGCGTTTTTTCAGACACGCCCCCATGTATTTATTATCGAATTTATTCCATTTGGCTTATACACACTGTATTTCGTTTCAGGATACACTACAATAAACAAAAATTGAATTATATTTAAAAAATCAATCAAAAAGTTGTACCAAATCAATATAGGAATGAAGCACAACGGCGACATCCCATAGTAATCGAGCGTACCACCGAGCGAGCCGGTGAGGTTCTATAAAGATCCATACACCAGCACGGAGCCCATAGTAACAGGCATCTAACCTCGGTGGCGCCGAAAACCATTTCTTCGGTTTAGGTTACCGAGACCTTAAGATTACAACAAACAAATGTTTGTCCCTTATCCTTTCCATCAGACCCAACCGAAGAAATGGTTTTCGGCGCCACCGAGGTTAGATGCCTGTTACTATGGGCTCCGTGCTGGTGTATGGATCTTTATAGAACCTCACCGGCTCGCTCGGTGGTACGCTCGATTACTATGGGATGTCGCCGTTGTGCTTCATTCCTATATTGTTTTCTATATATAGTGATGAAAGTCACAGACAGTCCCTTCCTTTCCGTCAGACCCTATAGCTCTGCTGATGAGCTGTTATACAGCGAAACGCGTCCAGAGATTGGGTCTGATGGAAAGGATAAGGGACAAACATTTGTTTGTTGTAATCTTAAGGTCTCGGTAACCTAAACCGAAGAAATGGTTTTCGGCGCCACCGAGGTTAGATGCCTGTTACTATGGGCTCCGTGCTGGTGTATGGATCTTTATAGAACCTCACCGGCTCGCTCGGTGGTACGCTCGATTACTATGGGATGTCGCCGTTGTGCTTCATTCCTATATTGTTTTCTATATATAGTGATGAAAGTCACAGACAGTCCCTTCCTTTCCGTCAGACCCTATAGCTCTGCTGATGAGCTGTTATACAGCGAAACGCGTCCAGAGATTGGGTCTGATGGAAAGGATAAGGGACAAACATTTGTTTGTTGTAATCTTAAGGTCTCGGTAACCTAAACCGAAGAAATGGTTTTCGGCGCCACCGAGGTTAGATGCCTGTTACTATGGGCTCCGTGCTGGTGTATGGATCTTTATAGAACCTCACCGGCTCGCTCGGTGGTACGCTCGAATACTATGGGATGTCGCCGTTGTGCTTCATTCCTATATTGTTTTCTATATATAGTGATGAAAGTCACAGACAGTCCCTTCCTTTCCGTCAGACCCTATAGCTCTGCTGATGAGCTGTTATACAGCGAAACGCGTCCAGAGATTGGGTCTGATGGAAAGGATAAGGGACAAACATTTGTTTGTTGTAATCTTAAGGTCTCGGTAACCTAAACCGAAGAAATGGTTTTCGCCGCCACCGAGGTTAGATGCCTGTTACTATGGGCTCCGCGCTGGTGTATGGATCTTTATAGAACCTCACCGGCTCGCTCGGTGGTACGCTCGATTACTATGGGATGTCGCCGTTGTGCTTCATTCCTATATTGTTTTCTATATATAGTGATGAAAGTCACAGACAGTCCCTTCCTTTCCGTCAGACCCTATAGCTCTGCTGATGAGCTGTTATACAGCGAAACGCGTCCAGAGATTGGGTCTGATGGAAAGGATAAGGGACAAACATTTGTTTGTTGTACCAAATGTTTGCACCTAAATTTGATGGCAAAATCTGTTGTACCATCTAAACAGATTTTCCAAATTGTAATTCAAAATGTAAAATTCGATTTAGAAGAAATGATAAGAGAATATTTTTCCTCTAGAATTTATTTTAAGGGATGTATTATATTAAAGTGACCTCCTTATAATATATAGACTCTACTTAATATGTAAATTAAATAGAAATACATAAAATATATTGTCCAATATAATATTCGACAATGACGGTTAGTTGCAATTATAAATAATATAACAAACTGTGTGGAAATGACATTTCTATAATTAAAATTATTTTAGGAAACTACGCTTTCTATAACTTAATTATAATAATTTATTCGATTTGTTATTTAAATATATGCAAGTAACTTTTATACACGATCATTTTTAATTACCTTTAAATTAGGAATTGCTTACAATAATTGGGCAGCTGCGACTCTCAGTTTTCAAACTTTCTAGTTGCTCCTTTAAAAATTAATCTATTTAAATGCGCAGCCCCTTTGGAAATTCTGTTGAGACATCGTAAAGTTAAAGGGCTCAACGTTACGTCAATTAAAATCAAATTTATAGGCCTTTTTAGCAAGTTACTTCATTGGCCATTAACATTATTATGGAAATTGTTCAGTAAATCTTTTCTATGGCAATTTTATGCAATCTATTAACATTAACTAGTGATTTGTCATTTGAAATTTCGGATTTTATTTGGCGACTTTGCGCGTTGGTTTATTAATATTTAGAGTTTAGAGTGATTAACGTGTAAATACACTTACCAAATTACCGAAAAGACGTAGAAAGGAACCTAAACTATTCATAAACTTTGGGTTTCGCATACAATTTATATATTTTTATATTACATTCATTCAAAAAGAATGTCGAAGAACTGGATAATGAATTGATAAAAATAGAACCTACAAGATCAATTATTATTGTAATCAAACAAGATATATGTCAACTCAATAGGAATATCTCATATAATCACAACAGCGCAAACAAAAATAGAAAATAAGTAACCGAATATATACAGGATGTCCCATAACTAATGAGCCATAGAGCAACTGGAGATTCCACTACATATCAAGGTAAACTGGTTGTAATATAAGTTTTTTCGAAATGATGCTTGTTTGGGAAACACATTTTCTAATAATCAAAGTAATAGACAAAAATTAACGCACATTATTCTAATTCTTGGAAACCATCAAGTCTTCAGTAAACATAAAAACACGTGCTGTATTCTAAACTGAATAATATTAAATATACGTCTACGAAAACCGTTAATCGGTATTATTGCAATAGGTTTGCGGCCTCAAGAATATGTAAATACATTTCTGTGATGTTTTGACCGACAACAGGCAAAGATCACTTGTATGCGGTAACGGTCGCTTCTCGTGGGTTGGTCAATAGGGTTCACTTGACCACATGTGATTGGTGGACGTCCCAGACCACAGCGCTATAGTACCATGCACTGTGGCTGAAATTAAAGGAGTACACTTTTAATTGTGAATATTTTTTTTCATTTTGCACTGATTTAATTTATTTTTGGAGTGATGATGAACTGAAATCGTCTTAGTAAAATGTGTAATTTTTATCAAAATATTTTGAACAGGGCCGGATTGGCAGGTTTTTTTCAACAAACGTGCGCTTATGTTCGCTGCAAACGAAAACTGATTTATTTAAATTTTAGATGATACGTTTTTTTGGTAGTTTAACTATCGAAAATTCTCCAGTATAGGTCTCATTGTAAAAGATTTTAAAATTCAAGAAATACAATTTATTTTGTTCAATCTTAATTAATAAATTTAATACTATTAACAATTAATGATATCAAGACTAACTATCACTTAAAATAGAAAGTAGTCTAAATATTTACAGGATAACATTATGAATATGACAACCATGATTTTCTATAACATATTGCAGTCGCCTTCGCCATAGGTGAATAGCTGCATTGATTATGTCCTGGTTAAAATTATTCCAACAGAACTGTAACACCTTTCCTATAGCTCTTTTAAACTTTTGACCATTGTAAACATTTGCGTCTAAAACTCCCCATATGGAATAGTCAACAGGGTTTAAGTCTGGACCATTGGGCGGCCACATCTCCGGTTCGATGTAATCGGCATTGCTCAAACAAAAACATTCTTGTACTCCGAGAGGTATGGGAAGGAGCACTGTCTTGTTGGAACACGTAATCGTCGCAGATTGCTTCAATTTCAGGAAGCAAGTGATGTAAAATTTGTTGTTGATACGCGTCCGAGTTGAGTTTTACTCCGGCATCTACAACAATGAGACTTGACTTCCCCAGTTTGGAAACTGCCATAGAGAACATTACGCCAAGTAAAAAGTGACTTCTCTCGATCAAAAGATTTTCCAAAGGGATTTCCCTGGCACATTTGCGTATACCCGATTATTTTGTGTATTCTTTAGCGGCCTCAAGTAAAACATCTTCTCATCTGAAAACCATTTGTTGCGATATTTTCCCGAGAACGGAATCTTTGTAGTAATAGACTACAACTTTCTAATCGTTTCTCCTTCATTGGCATTAAGTATTTGACAGTAAACTTTTTTAAAGACTTTAAGTTGGCAATCAATTTTTATAATTCTTTGAACTGTAGAACGGTGAATTCTTGTTCTTTTCGCTATTTTTCTGGTACCTACAGATTCTTCAGGTCGTACATTTTCTATAATATTTCTTACCATAGTAATATTTCCTTGAGGTCTTGAAGTTTTCTTCCTTCCTCTTCCAACCTTTATTTTTTTTGGATCCATCCAAACTTTCCAACTGTTCCAACATACAAATTTTTTTCAGGAATCCTTTACAATTTTTCTTGCACCTTAATTATGTTTTGGTCGAAAATATTTGATAAGAATTCGATCCTCTTCACTTAAGACTGCCATTGTGTACGGATTAGCTGTCACGAAGCGTACAAAACATCAAAAATAACATTGTTTATTATTTTAATAACAGTCATGGATACTCTGATTTTTAATAACGGTCATGGATGCTGCGATCATGGTTCAAACGACTTTAAATCTCCAAAATGATAACCGCAATGTTTGATAATAAATATAAATTGTATTTCTTGAATTTTAAAATCTTTCACAATGAGACCTATACTGGAGAATTCTCGATAGTTAAACTACCAAAAAAACGTATCATCTGAAATTTAAATAAATCAGTTTCCGTTTGCAACGAACATAAGCGCACGTTTGTTGAAAAAAAACTGTCAATCCGGCCCTGTTCAAAATATTTTGATAAAAATTACACATTTTACTAAGACGATTTCAGTTCATCATCACTCCAAAAATAAATTAAATCAATGCAAAATAAAAAAGATATTCACAATTAAAAAGTGTACACCTTTAATTTGAGCCACAGTGTACAACTCCGTGTCCTGTTAGACTTCAACGTAAGCAGATGCTCCACGTGGCTGAAACAATAATAACACGTATTTTAATCTGACATGTGTGTCAGGCAAAGTGATTTTCTAATGTTAAAGTAAGTGATATTTTTGGGACGCGTGCCCGGTAACAAAGGTTACCATTCTTCTAAACGTACAGTAAAAGTACCGTAAATTTCGCAGTTCCCTAAAAAGACTACATGCTTTGTGTTCGGTTAAGACGTGCACGAAGTTGCACCTCAGTGTTTTACAGTTCGCATAAATACGTGAAACATTATATTATATTCAAGTTCTGATTCATTTTCTATACGGTAAAAACCACTGAAATCCTAGCGGTATCTCGGTGCAGTGTTTTAGGGTTGTTAGGATGATGTATTCGTGTTTATCAAAGTTAAAATTGTAGTATTGTAAGGATGGTCAATAGTGGAAGAATAAAAAGACGTAGCAAAATAAGTTGTGTTTAATTGGTTTAGCAAAAATAAAACGAAACAACCTTGTACTGTGGGTGATACAGTGTCTATGTGGGGCCTGGGCGAACCCCTGTCTAAAACAATATTCATTACAAGGATACAGGGTGCTGAACGTGAAAGCTCATTTTAGAAAATAAGCCATAATTTGAAAACTGTTAGAAATATCGCATTGAAAGTCGGCATTATTATATTTCCATTGGCGCTAGTTACATTACACTGGTACGTTTCTTTTCGTATCTACAATAGTAGGAACATTTCAATAGTTTATTATTTCGTTTTTAAAAGGGTTTTTTCTAACTGTTTTCGAGATATCTCGTTTAATAGAAGATCCAATTTCGTCATTCGAAAAGTTCTCCTATATCCTAAAATATAAAAGAAATACCCCCAATATCTAAAAACAAGAGTATTTAATTAATATTCTCTCTGTTCTCACATACGGCTCTAAAGCCTGGACATTTACGAAGAAACAAGCAGCAAGCCGGCACAAGATTGAAATGGATATTCGCTGTTGTAGCTAAAATTTTCGCCTGCGACGGTATTGCCTTTTTTTCACGCGCTTCAATGAAAGCGTATATTAAAATTTGCCTATAAATCCACTTTATTGAGCAATCGAAAATTTATTCTGAACGATACTAATTATTTTTTCCTGGTGGTAAGTATGGCAAATTTAAATTTTAATGTATTCACAATTTTAAAAAAATGTTTCACAATAATTCCTTCTTTCTTTCTTCTTGTTTTTACTAGCTTAAACTAAAACGTCGTCGTCTTTAAATTTAATCCTTATCAGAAAATATAAACCGTACTATTAACGAGATTCTCGAATTAAAATTCCTTTCTACAACAAATCGTAGTATCAATATTAATGGAGGATTGTCGTTATAGAATTCTCATAAAGAAAAAACCCAAAATGCCAAAAAGAGGAAGACCATAAATATTATATGTCCACAGAATCTAACTGTGGGAAGGAAGTACCGGAAACAACTTTAAAATTACGTATTTTATTGTTTGATAACATAAACTTTTTCAAATTTTCCCTGAAGCTTTCCAGCGTTTTCACAAATGCGATAATGTCGTGTATAGGATGTCCCAACTCTATTTACACACGTAACATCTTCTTCTCTGTTCATGTTTTAAAAAAAGTTTTAGGAGAAATAGTTCTTGGTTTAAAGTACTACCTTTATTAGGAGTGCATTAAGGTGCCTCAAGAGCAGAATTTTTAATATCAACTCTATTTTTTTTTAGATAGGACACCTTATGTTTAATGTCAAATATTGCCTTTAAAAGGGGAAAACTTTAAATATTAAGTAAACAATAATTAATAATAATTATTAATTAACCTAAAATAACCTATTATTATAGTAACAAATTAGTGATATTTCTATACTTTATTCTATAACAGTGACATAAATTTTTAACTGGAAGCTTAGAAGGCAAAGTAGTATTTTTTTTTATAACAAATATGTTGACATGCTGCTAATCTACGGCGAGTGCAAGAAAAATCGCGGGATGCACAACAGTTATCGTCCAACACCATCGCTATCGAACGGATTATTTTCCTAGCTCGAGGTACTCATAACATGCTCGACCAGTAAGCAACAAAACTAACACTAACACAATAAATGTCCTTGCACTCATAGTAATAAACCCTCATATGTCAGTAAGAGGCATCTCGGCAGAAACGGGTATTATTAAGACTTCAGTGCAGCGAATTCTAACTAACAACGGATATTACCTCTTTAAAATTCATCTGGTACAAGCTCTACGGCCTAATGATTATGAAAGACGATTAGAATTCATCGCCTTTTTGACTACACAGTGAAATGAGGATCCATGGTTTCTGGAAAAAATTTTGTGAAGTGACGAATCACGATTCCACAGTAACGGGATCGTGAATCGTCATAAAATTCATTACTGGTCGGTGGAAAGTCCACATTGGGTTCGGGAAACTCATTTCCAAAATGTTTGGAGGGTAAATGTGTGGTGCGGTTTCTTTAATGGACGAGCCACACTTTTATGAAGGTACATTAAAGGATTAAAGGTATTCAAATTTTTCAAGCGAGGTCTTACGTACGCTTTTGGAAGAAGTTTTAATATCTGGCTTCAACAAGATGGTGCTCCGCCACATAACTCCTGGATTGTATAAGATTTTTTAGATAATAATTATGAGAGAAATTGGATTTGGAATCGAGGACTTGTGGCCAGCACGATCGCCGGATTTAACACCTTTAGATTTTTATTTGTGGGGACATTTAAAGCAGGTAGTTTAAACAAATCGGAGGATTTAATAAAAAAAAGTTTCACCTGCCTGTAGAGAAACTCCCGCAGAAGTTATGCGAGATATGTCAAACCTAACATGGTCGCTATTTTGAGCACCTCTTATAAGACCATTGTTATTTTTTTTTTATTTTATGTCCATTTTAAATATATTTTAATCAATAAACACATGAGAAAATTGTATTTGTCATTATCTCGAAAACGGATTGAAGAAGCAATATTTGACATAAAATATAGGGTATCCTATTTGAAGAAGTAAAGTTAATGTTATTGTAAAATTATACTTTTGAGGCATCCTGTATACTTAAATGTACTCCCAATAAAAGTATTTTTTTTTAAACAAAGAACTATTTCTCTTGAAATTTTTTCTATGTCATGAACCGGGAAGAAGATATTTCGTGTATAAATGGAGTTGGGACCCCCTGTAAACAGGTATAGATACGGGTACAGCTTTCATATATTAAAATAAAGTTTTTCTAAGTATTTTACTCACTATTGTCAGCAGAAATAGAGTCGCTTTTTATGCATAATATTGCATAACTCCCTAAAATATACTTCTCAAAAATTATAGCTTTACATTTTAAATGCCTCTACTCGCTCAGTATCATGCCTTTTATTCGACGGCTTCCAAAGGAAAACTTTTTTTAAAAAGCTCACTTTTCAAGTAGGTAAAACTCTTACGTGTATGCCTAGCTTATTTACAGATCATTTATGCTTTCTAATGTTGTGTGCATAGCATGCATAAAAGTGACTTGAAGCGAGTTTAAGTGCCTTTAGACGGTTCATGCAGAATCAATGTTGATGCTGTATTTGTAAAGTAAAACGTATTGTTTACTTTGTTTTAGTGAAAATATATTATGTTATTATTATACAGGGTGTTTCAGAAGTGCCGTACGTAACATACATTCACCGAAAATTGTTGCTGAAACCGACCTTCTCTAATTTTATAAGGATCAGGCGCGGATACAGGGGGGGGGGGCAATGGGGGCAATTGCCCCCCCCCCCCCCTGAGACCGACCAAAGCACATAGGTAACACGATGTATACAAGCAATAACCAATAACAAGCTCTAACCTGTTACAGAATAGATCTACCTTTTAACCTTTTTGTAATAAATCCACCTTTTGACTTTTTCCTTTTTTTGCATAAACTTTAAGAAACAAACAAAAAATTCCCTTCACCAGCTTTGCACCTGGGTTCACGACTTGAAAGTCTACTTTTAAACCTTCTGTACTCTGTACTTTAAACTCTTTAAAGTCTACGCGCTAACCACTAGAATATTGGTATCCTTCCGCAGTTCCGCAAGTTAATTTTAATTACTTATTGATGCGGTCCCAGACCAGAGCTACGCAAACTGTCGCAAACGCAAATTCCCAAGAGGGTATATGGTATCTGATCTGGCAGCGTGCAGAAAATCTAGCCGATCAACTGGGTGTCGAGCTGAATATTCCTCGGATCCCTCGCCATGGTGGACGCCAAATTTATCGTGCCAACCATCAAATGAATTCAGCGGAGGAATACTACAGAGTATCAATCTATGCACCAATGCTAGACTTTGTTCTCACAGATCTGCGAGAAAGATTATCAGCCGAAACCTTGGACATCTTTCAGCTATCAGTTTTCATTCCAGAAAATATTGTCAAAAATTCTGCTGGTGAAAATGACATAAGTATAAAGTCCCTCCTCGACCGCTTTGGATTGCTTCTTGAAGTTGACAAGGGCGCTGCTTCTTTTCTGCTAAAAGATGAATTGTTGTTGTGGAGAGAGAAATGGATTCAAGAACGAGCTTCAGAAAAGAGCTTCCCATAAGAGCTCTGGATATATTGGCTTGTTGCGATAAGGATGTATTTCCTATAATACATGAATTTGTACTAATCCTTGCAACCCTTCCGGTGACAAATGCATCTGCTGAGAGGTCATTCTCGTCGTTGCGGCGCCTTAAAACATATTTAAGAGCAACCATGACTGAAAACCGCCTCCTCGGTCTTGCCCTAAAGCACATCCATAGGCATGTTCCCATTGACGTTGAGAAAGTAATTTCAAGATTTGCAAAAGCTGGCCCTAGGACAAGATTGGAATTTAGTATTTAAGTGCATACTTAATTACTTCAAATTAAATTGTTTGTATTTCTTTTTTTTTTAGACAGCATTATTCAAATCAAATGCATTAAAATTTTATGAAATTGTTTGTTTACAACGAATTCTCTGGAAGATAGGTAAAATCGCAAAAATTAACTCCCCCACTCCTAAACGCACGGGGTTGCTTTTGTGATTTTCTTGAGGATTTTGTGTTGTATTTTTTATTTTCCCACTTGAGAACAAGCACCATGATTCAAAAAAGGGCGTGGCACCCAAAAAATTTTCGCCTGCGGCGCTTTTCCATTTTGCCCCCCCCCCCCTGGACAAAATCCTGGATCCGCGCCTGATAAGGATTATCGTCCCCGAAAAATGTTCGTTATGAAAATTCATAATGGCTTCTCTTGAAAAAGAGGCCGCATCAGTAAATAAAATGTTCGATAAAGAATTGTTGTTATGTGCTACTGTATGCAGCAACCACCTACTAAAATTAAACCTTGGCTGAAAATCACGGGGAAGCAGAGCTTGCACACACTGAATGGGATCGGTATAGTTGATAAAGATGTTGATGCACTTGTTTGAAGTTGCACTGCTACCTTCCTGACACTAGTTGAAGGATCATCTTCAACCTCTTGAAGTATAGCCTCTTCTAACTCAGACGTGGTTACTGTTGCAGGTCTGCCAAGAAGTTACGTACTACGTTTTAAACTCCCAGTCTCACTCAATCTTGCATGGAGCTGTCTAAATGTTTTCGCACATGGCAGTACTCTGGATAACATTCCTGATAAATTCGCCGAGCTTCTTCGACATTTCCATTTGCTAGGCCATAATTGAAATGCATCTGGGTCATTTCGGCGCTCGTTTCAGCGTTAGTAAAGTTATTCATTTTTGACCTGCTATTGACAAGACAGTGTAGCATTTTTATTTTTAAATCCCACTTTTATTAATTATTTGTTTAATTTTTCCATACCCAGCGCATTCGCCTAACTGTACGCTTTTAGGTAGTACCATTTATAGAGGTTGCGTATAGTATATCCATTAGCTAGTGAAGGCTCGCGCGCAGTACTTTTGTTAGGTGCGATTTAATTCCCACCGGAACTTTCTGGCATTCTTGGCGGAATGGCCGTTAAGTCGCCTTCATTTTAAAATGTGGGTCTGATTTTTTATCAGTTTTCCTGTGCTTTTATGCATAATCATTCTCTAAACCTTCTATAGACCTGATGGTGATATAGTTGGTGTGTTTTCTGCTTATATTTAGCCATATAAGTGTTTCTTCGCCATGTGCAATTCAGATATGGTGCACCCTCAGTATTGAGGGTTGTTGTTATACGACAGGTCTGAGGACACGGCTTAATTTTGAACTGGGATTTTACCCACTCTGTATATAACTTCTACAAGGAACTTCGTGGAACTTTCCGTCCTTATTTCATACCTATTTGTTCTCCAAGACAAATGAAGTCGCTATAAGTTGATGTGTCTTCAAGTAGCTAATCTGGGTGAGGTTACCGTGACCGCCACCATCTAGGAGCTGTTAGGAGTTCCTGCCCAAAGAAAAAACTTGAGATCTAAGGCCAGTTTTTTCCTTTTATTACTATATTATTGCGTCACAATTTTATCCATACGGAATCAAGTAATTTAATTATATTTTTACGTTATTTAATTTATTAAACTTTAAACTGTAAGCAAGTCTTCTGACGTTATTCTACGTTGTTCTATAAATGATTTTATCCGTAAATATATACGATGTTGTACATAAGATGTACATAACGGGGGTATCTTTGGCCAAAGAAATGGGTTATGTATATACGGGGTAATGAATAAAACTTCACTTCAATGCATAAAAGGTTAAGTTATAATGCCAGATCAGAATACGTTGCAATAATTTTAATCAAACATTTTTAATTCAAGATTTTTATGTCTCGAATCTTTTTAATTTATTATACATGTAGACCATGCACTTTTAAAATACTATTCGCATTTTTATCCTATTATGAAGGCATTCCTTTTCATTGTAAAGTCTAAATTTATTTATTTTTGCTATTAAAGCTTAATTGAAGTATATCTCAATGTGTTACCTTCTTTAAACTTATTTTAACATCTGCGTCCTAGAGAGTCCGATTTCTCAGTTAAAAACTCTCACACCCTTATTGGAAAACTGAGTGGCGCCCTATGAAAGTGCAAGTTGTCCTATCTCATGACCAGCAACTGTTCTCCGATGAAAAGCTGCCGTCAGCAAGTGCTATAATTTTGGAAAACTTTAAGTTTCCCCAAATTGTAGTCACAACAGGTAAATTAGACATCAAGAGTAACCTTTACCTCATATTTTAATTAACTTCTAAATACATAGATATTTTCTTGTACCGGGTGTTCCACCTAAGGAGGTGATCGGCTATATCTCAGAAAGTAATAACACTAGGACTTTGGGAAAAAATATATATCGATAAAAGCGGCCAAGAGAAGTTGCTGGAAATTATTTTCAAGTTCGAAAAATGACCTCTAGGGGGCGTAAGCGAACTTTCAAAATAGAAATGCCGATTTTCTCTTGACTTTTCTTAATAAAAATATGTTAAAAATATAAGCATTGTATTCTTCATAAAATTATGCAACTTTATGTTAGTAATCGTTTTTTTCTATTTTCAATAATAAAGTGGTGGGAGAAGGTCAAACTTTTTTTCTTTCAAACGCTGATATCTCTGCTTTGGATAAACCGATTTTATTCAACTTGGTCTTGAAAAAAAGCCCTTCTTTTCGTCTACACGTAGATTTATTAACTATACCATATTGATTCTGATGGTGGCCACTAGATGGCGTTTTTCCGTAGTTCCTCAATGAATAAGGATTTTCTCAAAAACATCAAATTATATGATATGACTTTTTCATCATATTTTATTTTAAGCTTATAAAGGCTATTAAATAGTGGAATACAAAATCCAGGTCCGTATTTAAAATAAAGAAGTTGACGATGGTCGCTCAAATCCGAAACGTCGGATTAAAAAACTAACCCCATCAGCTTGTAGAGGAGGAAAAGTTACTATAAGGAACTGAAAACCGCAACGTGATATCTTTTGTTAAACTAGAGAAATTAGGGTTAATAATAATTAATATGGAAAAATAGGCCATTTTTTAAAACAACCTCTTCAGACCCACGGTATCATATACGATACTCGCGAAAATTATTTTTTTTTTACACTTTGAGCGCACCGGTTCGTTTGGTCCCAGGAGTATCTCCCATGATACCGTCGCAAGACATGCTCAGGAAGTTTTGCGCGCAGTTGCCGGTTGATCCAGCGTTAGCATTTGTTTGTTTACATATGAGTGCATAACGGTAAAACACGTGGTGATGGCTTTTAGCATGAACAAACGTAAGTACACAATATTTAAAAACTTATATGGTTTTAAATTGTTGTTATAATGTTATTTAATGTTAGTATGCTGTGTAATTGTAAAAATTTTCACGGAAAAGCTATCAATGTCCAAAAATAGTAGTAGTATCACTAACGATACTTTGGGTCTGTGACAATACATATTTTTTGTAATTCCTAATCTACGGAAAGTGGAATTTTATAGACAGAAATGTTTGTTTCAGGCCCTTTGACGGAAAAGAGCTTAATGACCTTGCTGACACATTAGATTTAGATCAATCTGATATTGATGATGATCTTCTTGATGGGGATGATGACGTCGAAGAGGAGTTTACTGCCGACCAAAATTTACAGCAAGAAGATATCTTACATTTCGACGATGGTTTTGATTTCGAGGAGGAATGATATGGAATGGGAAGACTTTGAGGAACAGAATATAGAATCTGGTAACAAAAGAAGAAGCGTCCGATCTATTCCTGACAAGAGATACAGGCGTCAGGGAAATACACACTTGGTAGTAATTCATGAAAAATAAACAAAAATCACGATCCAAGTGCCATTTATCTACTTGTAATAAGTTAACATTTGCCAGATGTAAATCTTGTGGAGTGTATTTATTCTGTAGCATAGAAAGAAATTGTTTTTTTTAACTTTTCATACGTAATTTCACATTTTTTAAATTTCGTTTATATTATTTTATTTCTATGAGTATAGACCCAAAGTATCATATATGATACATGGTTTTTTTCCAAAATTAAATAAAAAAATTTTGAAAACGCATTGATGTTTTGCCTTTGTATGTAGAAACAAGCACATAGCCAAAAAATTAACAATTTAATCGATATGAATTGGCCTTGGGTCTGAAGAGGATAATTAATCAATTAAATCTCTGGTTCAACAAAAGATATCACGTTGCGGTTTTCAGTTCCTGATAGTAACTTTTCCTCCTCTACAAGCTGATGGGGTTAGTTTTTTAATCCGACGTTTCGGATTCGAGCGACCATCATAAACTTTTTTTATTTTAAATACGGACCTGGATTTTTTATTCTACTATTTAATAGCCTTTATAAGCCTAAAGTAAAGTATGATGAAAAAGTCATATCATAACATTTGATTTTTTTGAGAAAATCCTTATTCATTGAGGAATTACGGAAAAACGCCATCTAGTGGCCACCATCAGAATCAATGTGGTAAAGTTAATAGATCCACGTGTAGAGGAAAAGAAGCGTTTTTTTTTCAAGGCCAAGTTGAATAAAATCGGTTTATCCAAAGCAGAGATATCAGCGTTTGAAAGAAAAAAAGTTTGACCTTCTCCCACCACTTTATTATTGAAAATAGAAAAAAACGATTACTAACATAAAGTTGCATAATTTTATGAAGAATACAATGCTTATATTTTTAACATATTTTTATTAAGAAAAATCAAGAGAAAATCGGCATTTCTATTTTAAAAGTTCTCTTATGCCCCCTAGCGGTCATTTTTCGAACTTGAAAATGATTTCCAGCAATTTCTCTTGGCCGCTTTTATCGATTTATATTTTTTCCCAAAGTCCTAGTGTTATTACTTTCTGAGATATAGCCGATTACCTCCTTAGGTGGAACACCCGGTACATGCAATAAAGTGGGTCTTTTTTTCTCTTAAAATGAAAGCAAGATACAAAAACAATTGAGGGAATAATTGGAAAAATCCGAAAAATAAAAATTAAAAGTAGATAATATTCGTTAAGGTGTTTCCCGGGACCCCACTTCACTTAATAAATTTAATCTAGTTAGAGCTAATTCAGCCCCTTATTATTATGAATAACGGTACAAAATTTCAATAGAATCGGTAAAAGGATATTTAGAAAAAATATAAAAAGAAACCGATTATTTTTAAAAAACTTTAATACCCTGAATATCAGAAACGGGGTAACTCCGGACACATTTTCTCTTAGAATATCATAAGGAATTACCTCCTTAAGTTACGTTCCGTACAACCTGTTTACGCAACACCCTGTATAATGTAGTTTAATTAGATAAAAAAAGTAAAACACACCAACTCAATTATCGTGAAGTTCAGCGCTCCGTCGAAGTTTTAAACTTTTTAGTTGTTACACATTAAAACATCAAATTGAGCGCCGCACCGTTTAAACTCATCCATGTGAGTAAACATTACTTCCGCTGAGTTAGTTCTTATCCACACGTTTAAAATGCAAAAACACACATTTGCTTACGATTTTTATGTTTAATTTAATTGACGAAAAATTTAGCTTGGATTGAATGGATAAAAATGTTTATACAATAAATCCAAATTTTTCTCTATGCAACTATTGATTAGTACTATAATACTTTAAATACTTATCTTTTTTTATAAGTAAAGTGTGCAATGCAAAATCCGAGAACGGAGGTTGGAGGACATATTAATTATAAAACATTTTTGATATTAACACCTCCCCCCCTTCAGATTTTTTTTTGCTGGGACCAATTTGAAATGTCAAATGGAAAATTATTTATTTTTCGATTATTCGATTCTCCGTTAACAACGACGCGAGTAAGCCCAAAATTGTTACATTTACTGGTTGCTTAGTTACGAATTTTTGAATAAACAAAATTAGAGCGCTTAAAACTAGGATACCTACTTCCACTGATTATTGTTTATCAAAACTTTTAATTATCGTGATATCCTAGGAAACTTCTTTTGACTTTCACAAAGTAGTAATCTGATTAGATGAGCTAATAGATTATATTCTTCCAGTTTGAGCAAACAAATTTTTATTCGATGCAATTATGGAACAATCATCATACGACATTGAAATATACATGTTATTAATTCTGGAAGAATCTAGAAGGAACTACTGAGAAGCTGGGCAATTGTGGGCTATTAGGTTTCCCGCCATTCAGAAATCTCATAATATGGCATAGAAGCGATTAGAAGATCGAGGATGCAGTACGGGAAACCTTCACACAGAGTTCGAAGACAAATAAAAACCAATAAATGGCTGTTGGAGTTTTGAGTTTGGTAGCTATAAATCCTCATATTGGTTCAAGGGAACTTGCTCGTGATTCAGGAATGTGCCAGAAATCGGTACCATATAACTCTTCATCAGGAATTGTATGGACAAGATTTTAGGATAGGATCACATTGTGCAACAGGTTAAGACATGTAGTTCACGAAAACAATTTATTTTTAAGAAAGTATTTTCTGACGAAGCAACATTTAGGTAAAGTCTGTTCAGAGATATAAGAAAGTGACTAACTGATCCCTATTGAGAAAGACTCGAGTCAGCTGTAAAATTGAAATATGGCCGAACAGGTCCGTATTTTGCTTATAATTTAATTATAGTCTGTAATAAAAATAAGTAAAACATTAAATAATATTTTATTTATGTATAAATGTGAAATAAGAAGTTATTTTATTGTTAAAAATTATATTTATGGTTACAAAAAATATACAAATTATTCGGGACTTAAAATAATAATTCGGTTAATATATCAATATCACTATCGCTATCATCATCTGTTCTAATTAGTATTTGTGCTATATTGTTTATATGGATATAGGATTTTTCCACTTTTTCAACATGTCTAACAGAATTTGCTGAACTTTGTGAAGGGTTGTTAAAAACTTCAGTTTCTATAAGCTCAAGTACACTGGAGTTACTAGTAGGGCAAGTATTGTTACGACGAATGGCATATTTCAGTTGGTGTCAAACATGTTCGATGGGTTTAAATATACAATGATATGGTGGAAGCCTTAAAACTGTATGCCCTAGATTTTTTGCATAATTATCACAGAAGTATTCATTTTACAAAACCTCAATGAATTACCTTTTGGTGTAATCTTCCTGAAAATAAATGTCATTATCATACATGTAGTTTTAGATTGTTGCCTTTGTGTCATTTGAGGAGGGAGTCTTGGTCAGCTGCCTACTATGGTAGCTTGCATTGTCCATTACAATTACGCTATTCGGAGGTATATTTGGAATTAGCTTGTTTTTAAACCAATCTTCAAATAAATAAGCAGTGGTGTCCTCATGGTGATCCAGAGAAGAATCTTCAATGTTTTTGCAGGCAGAGAAAGTATATTTGGAATCCATCCGTCTTTAGATCCAGCATGCAAGATCGTAATTCGTTTACCTCTTTTTGATGGCGCGCTTGTTTTACACTTGCCGCTTGAGTCAACCCAACCCTTTTCCGGGCTATCATATGTGTCGAACCAGGTTTCATCCAAGTAAATAATCGGCCTTTGCTGATCTTTGTAAATGCTAATTTTTTGTAGATATTCGGATCGCCATTCCCGAATTCTACTGGATTCCATTAAAACTTGTCTTTTGTTAATTTTATTAATTCTAAAACCGATGTGTTGGATACACTTCCATAACGTTGTTCTGCCACATTTAACGCCGGTTTTATCTTTTTCCAGCCTCTTAATTAAATTATCTACTGTAGGCACGCTCTGTTCCTCGTATGACTTGTAAATTTTACTCCGTATTATTTACTTCCATCTGCCTTCGAGAAAATGCCAGTACCGGTTCTTTTTTTCCTCGCTAAAATGGGATTATTCACAATTTTCCATACAGTCGATGTTGGAATTTTTGGTTATGTGGCCGTTTCTTCTAACGCTGCTTGCTTGCTGACCGCACGTTCAATAAGAGTTGAATAAACATTGTTTATAACATCCTTAGTTTCCACAGAAAAGTGTTTTCTGCTTTTCGACGGGGTTATCTCCTGAGATACATTGGGCTCGCACATATTTTTCATGACTCACACATGATTAAACAAACGCTGTATTACACACGAATCAATAAGCAATAATTACTAAGCTTAAAACTAACTAGAGTGGCTATATATACAGTCTTTAGAACATAATTTGTTTTATGGGATTAACCCTCTCATTTTGAATCAGGTAAAAATCGGTTTAAAATAACCAAACTATTACTTTAATATTGAAATTACGTCTTCAGGATTTGCAGTTTGCTTTAAGACATTTTTAAGTACGGACCATAATTTACCTGCATTTATTCATTCATTCATTGTTTGTTTATGGCCACCCTTGGATAATCCCATTCAAAGGCAAAGTGTAACTTTCTTATATCTCTGGACAGGCTTTACAAAAAGTGTGCCAGCAAGCATAAAACCCGCCTTCACCTGCATATCAACGCAGAAGCTCTACAGTCGCCATACTCTTTCTTTGACGTTTCTCGTGTTATCCTTTTTTACAATGAGTTATTTCAAGTTGTTCTATCACTCTCAATCTTAAAAGTTCAGACTATACGTAAGTCTAATCTTCCGTTTTTTTAATAAATGGTGGTTGAGGCTGACGTTTCCTTTTTGTGATTTTATTCATTTTTTTCTCAAACATCACTATTATATCGGAAGAGTTGAAAGAAATCACTCAAAATTATTGTCATAGCTTGTTTTAAATAATAAATAGTACATTTTACCATATTACTTTAAGTACCACAGGATATTGACACTGTAAATAAAATATAATTTAGGTGTCCCTCGAAGAAGTTGCAAAATACTGAACCAGTGCCCCCGATTGCAATCTATGTTTTTAAACTGTAAATATTACTTCTCGACGACTATTCCCACTATCAATTTCATCACGATATTTCTGTAATACCTCTGTTTCATGGTTTTATAGTTACACCGAACCAGCCAGACCATCAGTTTCCAGTCCTCCGAGTCTAACAAAATTACATTATTTTAGATTCTTGTGTTTTCCATATAACTACCTTCTAAAACAATACACTGTTCAACAGTTCTTCTTAAACGTACATTTACTTTTCTCAAAGTTTGGTGAGTAATTTCCTGACACGCTTGCCTAATTCTAATGCAATGTTCCTCTCTATTACACGGCCGAGTAGCATACACTTTATTTTTCAAGTGCCCCCACAGAAAAAGTCACAAGGGATAATATCCGGCGATCTGGGGGGCCATGGTTCTAAAGGAGAATTTTATACCTATCCACTTCATAGGGAAAGTTACATTTAAAAAGTTCCTAACTATCATAGAATAATGTGCGGGGGCACCATCTAACTGAAAGATTAAGTTTTGTCTCTGTGCTAAAGGCAATTCCATGAGAGAATCATAAAAATCATTTAGTAAAAAATGTAAAAAATTTTGTCCGGTCAAGTTATCCAAGAAAAAAGGGCCAACAATTCGTTCGTTAAATATGCCGCACCACACGTTCACTTTTTCACTGTACTGGTTTTTACAATTAATTAGCCAATTTGAATTTTCGGCTGCCCAAAACCTACAATTTTGACTAGATACCACACCGTTTGTCGTAAACGTTGCCTCGTCAGTAAGCATAATGTTCTTTACAAAAAGTCCGTCGTTAAGATAGTTACCTTGCAACCATATGCAAAATTCAAACGCCGTTCAAAATCACCATTTAACAGAGTATGTAGAAATTTTGGTTTAAATGCCCTAATCCTATTGCGTTTCAAACACCTCCATACTTTGTTTTTCGTTAAATTCAGTATCCTCGCAACAACCCTTATACTACCATTTGGGTTGTTTCGAAATTCTGATAAGATACGTTCGTCGTCTGGATAATGTCTTTGATTTAAATTTTACCTCCTTGGTCTTGTCTTGAAAACCGCTCCAGTCCTTGCGAACAATCTGTTGATTAAGGTTATCGTTAGTAATTGGTGCTTGATCCTAATGCCTTTCATTGAATATTCCAGCAACCTGACGCGTAGATCTTTCATTATTACCGAATAAGCGGATAATTTCTACTTTTTCTCCAATTGTAAGAACTAAAGATAAAATCTGGAGGTGCGGTAAATGTCAAAAATGTTTTAAATTTGTCCCCAGCCTCTCTATTAGCGTCCTAAAATTTGAATAAAATATTTCCTACCCTTTTTCGGATTTTGCATTGTACCACTTTAAAAGCGCCACCCTATATAATGCTAGGAATCATTTAGTGTAAAATCAACACGTTGGCATTTTTGGGTGAGGCAAGCTTTTCTTAAACGTTTTTTTGTATCTAAGTCAATGGGTCTAGTTTACTAATAAAAGTTCAGAAATGACATATTTGTTCAGGATAGCTATTGTCTCTATTGTCTGCGCCAAAATAAGAAATGTCTAATCAACATAATGGCCGCATAAGAGAGAATTTGCAATTGGATGCCATCATCGGTCGTGCCTGGCAGAAATAGTTTTCTCTCTAACAAGAATTCAATGCAAATACGTATTGTGTCTTAAAATAGTTTCGTCTGAAACAAAGAAAATCGCAAAAGTAAATTGCAGACAACAAATATAGATGTACTCATAAAAGGTCACTTTGGAAAAAGGTTTGGTTAATTTAATTTTAAATAATTGGAAATGCTACCTCTAGACTATGCTGACGTAAGCTCATCAACCCACGTTAAAGATATTTTGATAATAAGCTTATTAGGGGTGGGTGGATACCGAACGAAAAGGCTTAAAAGCTCACTTTTTGTCAACAAAAAAGAATAATTAAGATCGGATTGGAAGTCTTATTAGCAGATTTTGCAGTATTTCAGTTGTTCAAAGTAAAAGTGTATACCTGGTGATATATGGCTTAGTTGAACATAGGAAATCTTATGAATATTTTGAGTTGGCTCCCTTGTACATTTTAGAGAAAGATTGTAATATAGTTTTTTGAAGAGGCCGATATAATAAACCCATGTGCCAAGTTTTAATAAATTTTAATAAGCCAATCCTATTTTATTCAATTAAATGTGATGGCAAAATTTCGAAATTTTCATAGTCTGTTCCAACTATTCCAGTCCATACATTTAACGAAAATTGGTACTGAAAATGTCTTTGACTAGCGTCTGGATTTTTTGACTTCAAACGTGATTGTTCTGAAAGTTTGTTATGGCATTCTTGGAAAAATTAGCTTCATCGGTAAAAAAGGAATTATCTAAAAATTGTGGATTTCTGGCCAACCTTTTCAAAAACCATTAACAAAAATTAACGCGTTGAGGAAAATCACGTCGTTAAAGGGCCGGAACTCGTTGTATATGATAAGGATACATTTGACGATGGTGAAGAATGAATTACATTATGCGCAATTTTTTGAGTAGTAGTTTCTGGTTCTTCCTCAATTCCATGTAATACTGCACTTGCTAGACTTCCTGTTTCTCATAAACGGCGATGGAGGCATGCAAGGGTCTAAGCACACGGTGCTACACGATTCGGATATCTTG
This sequence comes from Polydrusus tereticollis, assembly GCA_963920685.1. Taxonomy (NCBI): domain Eukaryota; kingdom Metazoa; phylum Arthropoda; class Insecta; order Coleoptera; family Curculionidae; genus Polydrusus; species Polydrusus tereticollis. The sequence goes on from OY987329.1 coordinate 119,915,641, forward strand.
CCTGAGAAATGCGTCTTGCTTCGTTCGTATGCATTTCCATCAGCAAGACCATAAATAAAATGTATATCTGCCAAATGAGCACTGTTTTGTATATCAGCCATAACTTTGAAACTTTTAGACCGATAAACAATTCACGAAAGCGACACACTAAAGCTTTAAATGATTTTTCTTTAATTTTGTGACATTTCCACAATTATTTACATAATCTGTGACATAAGCCTACTTTGAAAAAAAGTCGAATCAGCGATGTCTTAATATAGTTTTTTTTTTACAATTTTACAATTCTTTCCATTTTTCATTAAAACTACATTTTTTTTCAAAAACATAGTAGAGACAACTTTTGTTCAGCTTGTATCAATAATGCATAATTATGCATCAGAGTTAAAAAAAATCATTGGCGTGTCAAGTATTTTGACAAGAAAATATTGATGATGTCTTCACGCACGCCTCTGGTGGAAATAAGCAAAACCTTTTTTAACGAGTGCCGTTTAATACAAAATCAGTTGACACCAATTTTTAATGCCGTGTCTTCAAGGACTTTCGAAATTAAAAAAAAATATATATTTTTTTAATCAATTTAACTTTTCGTCTTAAAATGATGTCAGGAATTATATCCTAGGTATTCTTCATGTACTTAAAGATCATCCTGTGTATTTTCCATCAGGACGAAAGGTCTTGATTTCAAAAATATATAACATGTCAACATTCTTTTAGTCAGGAGAGTTGGATTTCAGTTTATTTTAATGCAGCTAATAGCAAAAGTAGAGTATCATGGCAAATTGTCAGTGACCTAACAAATAGAACAAAAAACATGAATCCAACTCTTCCTAATGGTAATTTGCAGGGTGTGGCCAATCGCTTTAATTTTTTATTTGTAAACTATGCCACACATTGTAAATAGAAACAGTACTTTTGTACCTGGTAGTATTTCCAGTGCTGTCTTGAATAACAGGTATGAGTCAATGTTTTTGAATCATGTAACTGAATTGGAACTAATAAATATTGTAAAAGATTTTAAAAATAAAAAATTTGCTGGTGACGATGAAATTCCACTATTTCTATTGAAAAAATGAAAACATACTATCGTACTGCCTCTTACTGAAATTGCAAATTGTTCGTTATTAGAGGGAAAGTATCCGAGTGCTTTGAAGAATGCTATTGTCACTCTTCTATTAAAAAAAAGGATCATAACAATTTAGAGAATTTTCGTCCAATCAGTTATTTACCCTCGTTTTCAAAAATCCTTGAAAAAGTACTTTATAAAAAGCTATTACAGTATTTTTTAAAGCTAACTTCTTTTTGAGGTTCTAATATCGGTTTTTAAAGAATCGATCTATTGAAATAGCTGGTTTTGACTTTATGGGGAACCTCGGAAGCATTGGAGGGGAGAGAATAAGCATGTGGTCCTTTTCTTAATCTCTCCTAGGCTTTTGGCTGTCTCTTACATATCGATCTACTACATAAACTATATAAATACGGGGTAAGAGGATTGGCATTGACGTAGATTAAAACTTACCTCGGCGACAGAACTGAAAAAGTTCTTATTAAAAATAATCAACAGAAGTTCATTTCTGAGAAACTGTCAATTAAACTTGGTGTCCCGCAGGGAAGTATTCTCGGACCACTCCTATTCATAATTTATTTCAATGACTTGCCTTTAGCTTTAATAGATCAACAGGCAAAGATTTTAAATTATGCAGATGACACTAATATTAAAATTAAGAATGGAAGCATTACAAATTTACTTAAAAACTCTGAAGAACAATTTCTAACATTAGAAAGATGGTTTCACGACAATTAATACAAATGAAACACAATGTATTCTTTTCAAAACACATAGGTATAAAAAGCCAATTCCCGACAAAATGAAACTAATTGATTCCGATATAGTTATTATTATTAATTGTAAATTTCTTAGGCTTCATATTGATTCTAATCTTAAATGTAACACTCATACTGACATTCTATGTAATAGCTTTGCAACTTCTTGTTATACGTTAAGAATAGTATTTAAGTATTTAGGGGTTAATGTCTCCCGTATCATTTATCATACTTTATGTCTTTGTTACGCTTTGGAATAATTTTTTGGGGACATACCCCAGGTTTAGAGAGAGCACTTATTTATCAAAAAATGGCAGTAATAAATTTATTTCACACGAGTTATACTCAAACCGGTCGAGTGTCGAGGTATTTTTAAATTTCAAAAATTATTAACAGCACCAGGTGTTTACATTTATGATTGCATATTTTTCTTAAAGAAGCACCCGGATAAATTTTTCCACTTAAATAGAGACCATTCTCATTATACCAGGGGCAAGCTTTTGGATTTTGACTACCCAATACATTTACTGACATTATCTGAACAAAACTGCCATTATGTTGCTATAACTTTCTATAATAGCTTGCCATATCGTATTAAATGTATTAACGATCTAATAGTTATTTATGATATAAGTGCTAAAAGTACATTTTTAAGGCACGCATGTGGAAATTTTCCCAAGAGTGCCTTAAAAATACTTTTAACATAAATATCATACAATATTTTTTCTCCAACGGCAATAAAAAGCATTCAATAATTGAAAATTAAATGTTTAGAATCTCTTACATTCAGGTAGTTTTTAATAGCATCGTATATTTATATTAAATTAGTTCACATTTGTCAATAAAACCTAGCAACCATCATTGTTGGCTGATTTGTTTACAGAAAAATTGAAAATTTGAAAAGTCCTGTCAGTTTTATTAAAACGCTCGCGTTGGCTGTTGGGATTTGCCAAATATGCAAGATCGAAGAAGCTGCTAACAGAGCTACCTTGGATTTACTGCCACGAAAATCAAGAATTCAATATGAGATTGCTCATAATAAATTTATAAAATGGTGTGAAAACAAGGGCGTTTCTGGAAAGTATTCCGAAAACATATTCCTGGCCTATTTTGAGGAAAAGGCAAAGGTATGGAAGTCATCTTCTCTTTGGTCCCATTATTCAATGATCAAAGCTATGCTACGTGTAAATAACGACGTAGATATCAGCAAACATTTTAAATTGATTGCCTACTTGAAGCGTCAAGGAGAGGGTTACCAGGCCAAAAAATCAAAAATTTTTACTACAGGCCAAATTTAACAGTTTCTGAAGTGCGCACCGGATGATGAGTACCTTCTGATAAAAGTAGCTACGATTGTAGGAGTATTTGGTGTCTGCCGCAGGGAGGAGCTTTGTCAGTTGACTATTGACAACGTGGAAAATATGGAGACTTCATTAGTTATTAAAATATCAGATACCAAAACCAAGGTACCACGAAATTTCACTATCGTTGAAAAGTTTTATTTTGATTTTTATCGAAAATATACTGATCTTCGTCCAGCAGATGTCATACATCGGCGGCTCTTCTTAAAATATATAAAAGGTAAATGTACCAGAAATCCGGTCGGAATTAATACGTTCGGAAAATTTCCTGTAGCTATAGCAAGATTTCTGCAACTTCCAAGTTCAACACTCTATACGGGGCTTTCGTCGTTCCTCTGCGAGCTTACTTGCCGATGCTTGAGTAAATTTGACGACAATTAAGCGGCATGGGGGATGGAAATCCTCAACCGTTGCGGAAGGGTACATCGTGGATTCCTTGGAAAATAAAAATTCTATTGCTCGAAAGTTGCTTACAGTACAAACGACATCAGCCGATGATGTTTTAACATCAACTGGACATGTTTTTTTGAAAAAAGTAGGTATTTTAAGGCACTAGTGTCTTAAAGTAACACTTTTAAGGCTGGTAGACTGTAGAAAAAACTCTTTAAAACTGCTTTATTCGACTATATTAATAATATTGAACCATACACAATTCGAGAATATCTGGACTTAAAATAAAAAGTTAGTGTTGAAATTTTAGTTTATTCTATGAAAGATGTATAACGTTTACTTTTATATAGCTATATTATTTACTTGGTAATCATTGCAAATATGTTTTGAAATAAATGCTTATCTATCTATCTATCACAAAACGCTTTTTTACATTGTATAAACATTGATATGATTTAAATTATTCAATAAATTTCTCTCGCCCACAAGAAGCGTTCTTCTAAACAAGTTAGGCACCATCTAATTGAACCGTATTGTATGTCACCAACTTTCTGCCAACTCATTATCTATTTGTAAATCGTATTAATTAACACAAGAGAGAACAGACAGGTGCATTTTATGTTCCGTTTAGCGAGAATTTTCGCACCTACTTTAAGTTCTGTTTCCAGTAAATAATGTTAATTTGTCATTTTAATCCTCTTCTACTTGTTAAGTAAAGAGACCATCTCGTTATAATATGCCTTATAGCGTTATTTGAAATACGCTTAATATAAGGCAACGTTTAAAATGTGTATCAAGAGAAGTCAATTTAAGTAGCAAAAGCCTAACCATGCTTCTTCACATCAAAATGGAAATTTAATTAGATGAATTTGTGCCCTGCTTGTTGTTGAAAAACCAGTTGTTAGACATGTTTTAAATAAACAAAATAATGGAAATCTCAAACTTAGTTTTTTTTCTATAACTTTAATATGAATTTCCATAATATTAAGCTTGCACATTGAACTAAATGATTACTTAATTTACCGTTTAAAATGCTGAAACATTAAGAACTAAGCATATTATAATTATATAAGTAAAGGGCGGAATATATGCAAGGTGCATATACAGTGAGCTCAAAAAGGTTGGAATAAATTCGTTTAAAATTCAGGTGATTATTTTCTGGAAAAACGCTTGGACTTGTCAATTATTATTTTTAATCGCTAATTTTTTGACATAAGAAATGTGTATACAGGTTGTCTCAAGAAGAACATGTACCGTCGACATTAATTTTTTTTAAATAGAACACCCTGTATATTATATTATTTTTAAATTCTACGATACATTCTAAACACTTTTTGTATAACGTACCATATCTCCAAAATCAACGGTTTTCGATATATTGACATTTTAATATTTTTCTGAAAAAATGCTCAGATCCGTGGATTTTTAGTTTTAATTGCGCATTTCTTTATTAATATTGTAACCTGTTACCTGAATTAATTTATTTTGACACAGACATTTACTTCTTGTCAAAAATTCTTCAAATTGTGTAGATCTATCTAACTTCAAGTAATTCTGTAAAAATGGCGCGGTTAAGTGAAAAAGATAGGATAGAGGTACTAATGATGCTTGGCTATGGAGATAGGATGCGAATTCAAACAGAAGTGCGTGAGTTATTTAACAATAAGTACCCAAACCGAGCACCAAAATCTCAATCTGTTGTAAAAAAATATAGGGATTTGACGCATGTTAGAGACAATTATATTCAAGGTCGACCTAGGATTTCAGAAGATGTGCAGTTAAATGTCATCTTAGCTGTCCAAGAAAGCCACCATAGTGTTACTCGCGGTATTGCCACGGAAAATAATATTTGTCAAGCAACTGGATTGAATTATTTACACAAAAATAAATGGCATCCCTATAGGGTACAGTTGGTTCATGAACTTAATGAAGATGACCCGGATAGAAGAACAGAATTTTGCGAAATAATGATGAACAGATACATTGAAGATCCTCAAATTTTAAAAAGAATTGTGTTCTCTGATGAAGCAACGTTTACTCTAAATGGGCATGTGAATCGCCAAAACTGTCGATATTGGGCTAAGGAAAATCCGCACTGGATCATGGAGTCCCACACACAATACCCGCAAAAAGTGAATGTTTGGGCTGGAATTGTTGATAACCGGATTTTAGGTCCCTTCTTTTTTGATGGTACGTTAAATGGCGAACTGTATCTAGAATTTTTAGAATTTCAGTTAATACCGGCACTTGTTGTACTCTATCCAAATCCAGATGAGCCAGACATTCCCAACAATAACTTATGGGACCAGCAAGACGGAGCACCAGCCCATTACACACGCCCGGTGCGTGAGTACTTGGATACAGTATTTCCTGGCAAGTGGATTCGTCGACGGGATCCAATAGAATAGCCGGCAAGGTCACCAGATTTGACCCCGCTAGATTTTTTTCTGTGGGGCTATTTAAAATCTAAAGTATACTTTAACAGACCTAACAATATTAATAAACTTAAAGCTCGAATAAGGCATGAGGTTAGATTAATAGAGCCCCAGGTAATCCATAACGTTTTGGAAGAATTCAAAGATCGACTTGCATATTGCCAGGAAGTTGGTGGCGGTCAATTTCAACATTTATTAAAATAAAATTTAATATAGTCTAAAATGTAAATATTATAGACTAAATAGATGTAAAGAGTTCTTTTTTAATTGTAGTTTTCGTACCAGAAAAAATGTCAATATATCGAAAACCGTTGATTTTGGAGATATGGTATGTTATACAAAAAGTGTTTAGAATGTATCGTAGAATTTAAAAATATTATATATTATATATATAAAAAAGGGTGTTCTATTTAAAAAAATTAATGTTGACGGTACATGTTCTTCTTGAGACAACCTGTATACACATTTCTTATGTCAAAAAATTCGCAATTAAAAATAATAATCGACGTGTCCAAGCGTTTTTCCAGAAAATACTCACCAGAATTTTAAACGAATTTATTCCAACCCTTTTGAGCTCACTGTATATGCATTTTTTGCATATTTTGTCAATTTTATAATAAAATGCATATTTTTCCCATATTATTATTTCATGAGCATATTTTTATGTTTTCGGCGTTATCAAAAAATTAAAAACGCCCGGTCATGAAAACTCGTAGACTCATAGGTTTAATATCCAGTCCGGCACTTGTTTCAGAGATTTTTCAATTTGAAGATAATTATATAATAATTAATATTTACATTTTGGTTATACACAATGTATTTATTGGGGGTTTCCGGGGTTTGCAGGTATATTGTTAGGGGTTATTTATTGTCATTTAATAACGCCTTATGCTTACTGTTCAGCCTAACTGTATTTCCAGCGGGTTGTAATACGTACTTCTGTTTTAATTTGTCGAAAGGTTTTAGTATTTTCAGTACAAAACTAGTGACTTCAAATTTGTGTTCAAAATGTCTAAAGTGGCGAAAAGGTCTTCTGTAAAGCTTGTGCAAAAATTATTGTTTGTGAAAAGAAGTTCCAAATCTATCAACATTTAAAAACACCGCTGCATAAATCAAAGTTACAAAAAATGAAATCTGAGCCAGTTCAGCTGAGTGTAAAAAACGCATTTCAAAATATTGGAGAAAAATCGAAATATGAAAAGGTAATTTTTCATTTTATGCAAGGCTTTGGTCGGAGCAAACATACCCTTAAAAATGGACTACTTCTTCAAGTTTACCCTTAAAAAGATTGCAAAATCAGCAATTTAGAGGATTTTTGCAAGAATATTGTCAACAAACCATTCCTGACGAATTCACGCTTAGAAAGAAGAATGCCCATTCAGTATACGAAACCGTTTTAGAATAAATTAAAGCTTCACTGGGTGATAAAAATTTTTACATTATTGTTGATGAAAGCACAGATGCTTGTGGCAGATATATCGCACATCTTATGATTGGAGCATTTCAAGAAGATAAAGCAACAAACCCATATTTAATAGCTTCTAAGCAGCTAGACAAAACTAATAATGTGACCGTAACCCGATTTATTAACCAGTCCCTATCGAGCTTTTTCTTACCACATCCAGTCCCAGATTAGAAGTTTTTAGTGCTTTTGTCTGGTGTAGCACCGTATATGGTAAAAGTAGGCCAAAACTTAAGAATCTTTTACCCCAATATGGTACATGTGACTTATCTTTTACGTAATTAAAGATCTTGTTTTTATTAAGGTTAATTTCAGTTTTATACCGGACATAATGTCCTCGTTAGAGAGTAGAAATTTAAGTTTAAGAGACTGAATTAGTATTGTTGAAACTTTTTCCGCTAAATGTGACAACATTCCCGGTAAAGTAGAAGGTCAAGCAAGGAACAAATTGGATGTAACTGTAAAGAAGAATAAAATATTTAAATACTTAACTGCAGTAAAAAGCATTTATGAAGGTAAACCATCTAACGAAGTTGTATCTTGGCCTTATACTTTGCTACCTAAGTTGCAGTATTGTCCGATTACATCAGTATAACAAATGCCTTTTATACAATTTCAGGTTAAAAAATTGTTTACTTTTATTTTTCTTTGTTTTTTTTTGCATTTCTTTAAAAATAAACATGTTCTTTAGAACCCAGTGTGTTTCTTTACCCTCTCTTACAATTAAGAAATATTGCATACCAGTATGCATATTTGGTGAAAAAAAGAATGCATATAAGTAACTGCATATATTAAAGACAAACAAGACATATATATATGGGAATATTTTGACTGAATTTAAGTGCATATACTCCGCCCTTTATTAATAAGCATAACTTCACCATATTTGGCTTTGTACAAAGAAAAATATCAAGCTGACTGATATTATCCTTGTTTCAGGTTCTTTGATTCGTACCCCAAAACCTCTCAAAAGTGACGCCTGTGACTTACTTCAACTCGTCCGTCGGCTGTCTTCGTCCCGGGCCGATGATGATCCGAGATTCCAGAAAAACACTCTAAAATCCTTTAAAAACGAAAAATCAAACAGGTCCGTAACTGAAAAAGAAGAAAATAAAGAAATTGTTATTAGCAACGGACGCAATAACGACGCTAGTCATGTGATCGGCGATATGGGTGCTAACGTGAGTCGTCACTCGACAAAGGGGCTATCAGGTGAGGAGCAGACAAAGTTGCGTTACAATGAAGAGTCCAAAATGTCTATTTCTGTTTTTAGGTAGGAGATCTCAATCAAGCGGAAGTATCTGTAACGGAAAGGGAAGACATCAAGGTGATGGTAGCGGGAAGGGAAGTGGGGGTAGTCTACCCAGTTACTTAGATGATAGAGAGGAATCTACTTGCAACAACAATTACCATGAAGAGGGTGAGAAGGAGCCATTGGACGAGGTAATGACTTGCCAAAAAAAAAGAACCTACAGCTCAAGAAAGAATACATTTTTTGAAGTTTACTTTCTATATTGTTACTATCGTTTTCTTTCTGAAGATTTTTAAAAATATTTTAATGTGTTACTGTACTTCTTTTCGTTTTCCTTATGTTTGATTTCTCACTATAAAAGCTATATTTCAACACCTAACTTTAGTTATTTCTATAACTTCAAATCTAAGGAAGTTTCCCCTAAGAAATCAAAAATTCATTGGAAAACTTGTTTTGAACTTGAAAGTTTTATCTTTCTTGCGCCTGTAAATCTGTAGATTTTAATAATTTAATTAAAGTTTGGGTCTCAAATTTCGCTTCCCCATCATTTAGTTAAATGATATCGGTTTTTAAAATGCCGTGTTGCCGAACAAAAAAGTTTAGAAATTAAAAAAAAAAACTGTCAGGAAAAGGTTGTTATCGTGAAATTTTTTTTTGCTTTTAATATGAGGCGTTCCACATCAAAACTTGCCTTATCCCTTTGAGTCTATTTTCAGAAAATCAGAAAAAATCGTTTATGTTCATGTCACTGGCGATATATTTACTGTTATTTTTATATACATTTATAAGACACTAAACATCTCTTGAGTTATGCTACTTTTAATCATATTTTGATCAGTTACTTTATATTTTCATTTTAATTTTGGATAAGGCGAGTTTTGCTACGCAGAAAAAGTTTTACTTACGTGTAAACCTTATGATTAAGACTAGGGGCAAAAAATTAGAATTTTTTATTGTAAAATAAAGAAAATGTAAACAAATTATTATCACAACTAAACTCTAGGATCTTCACTTTCATCGGGATTTTTTTGGCAAAAGTCTGCAGAATCGTCAGCATCATCATTTTGAACTACGTCTTCATTAACTACATCAATACTCAAAAGCTTTTTGTAAAACGATAGCTTCTCCCTGCTGACCCATTCTTAACCAAAATGTTTTGTTAAAAGCTTCTTTACATTAAGTAATTTTTCGGGCTTCACAGGTATTCCTTTTTGTATAACCGTAAAGCAAAAATTGAAAAGGTTCTTTCCCCTTTTTAATATCGGTTTTGAAGCACCGGTATCTGAATGATAAAATATTTCACCTCTTATCAAAATATTATTTGCTGAATTTTTGGTTATAATGAACCTTTTTGCCTCGGAGAACTTGAAGTGCCAAGATGCTACGTTTTTGAAATATTTTCCAGCCTCCGATTTAAAATCCAGTACTCTGCACTCGTGTTCTAAACTTTAAACTGTACCATGTTGTTTGAAAATATCTACGAATCTTCTTGGATCTACAAGGGTCGCTTCTTTTTTAAGGATTTTCTCTATCCTCCCAAAAACTCGATCGGGAGGCAAAAAAGAATGTCATGGAACGGGAAAGATCAATTCAATTTGCTTTACGTTTCTAGGTGCAATGCTTTTTAAAAAGTGGCAACACATGCTAGTATTCCTATTTTGCCCCCCGCATCCGTCGACACATAACCTTATTGTAGAGTAACCAGTTAAGTCAGTATCGCGTAAACAGTCAAAAACAGCTGAGCAGATTTCGTTGGATCCTTTGCTGAACTCATTTTCCATCCAAGTGTAAATAAAAACATTGTCTGTAGTTAACTTTAATTTTAAAGACCCTTTTACCACTGTAAAATTATATGTATATAGTTGGCGACTGTAGTAAGCCAACTGATCGGGTATTTTGGGGTTTGCCAAGCTCTTCTGACAGTCAAAGGATAAAGCAAGAAGTTCTGGTTTCTCTTCTTTGAGTTTAGAAAAAAATGCGTTGGATCTCATTTTGTGGACTCGCTTTTCCGTTATTAGTTTTATTTTATTTTCTTGAACTTTCTCAATTTTGATTTTTTGTGATAGCTCTATACATTTTGAGCATGCATCAGTTGCCATATTGCTAAAACCTATATTAAAGCAATGAAGAAAAATCTCTCTAAAAAGAGTTTTCTTCACCTTTAAGCGGTCATCTTCAACAGATTCGTTATACATTTTAAAAATTTTCGCAATGTTTAATTCGCTTGGTAAATATTGTGTTGAAATGTTTTTGCTTCGGCAATAATGGCTTTCAACTCCTCTTAACTTCTGGGTAAATTCTTTTACATTGCACCTACGACCGCTCTATTTAGATGCTTGTCTGCCCCCTCCTCTATTTTCTTTAGGCAACTTTCCAGTTAACCCTTTGCGCCCTAGTGGTTTCTCTGTGAAACCACTTACTAAAACATTTATTTCTAGTTTCCTGGTGGCATTCTCGCGAAACCATACGTAGGAAAGCTCCGCCTACTTGTCCCTTTCTTCCAATACGGCATCGCTTTTCAGCACATTTGGATATTTTTGACAGGTAGTAATATATTATTAATTGATCCGTCAGTAAGTGCACGTGCTTACATATTTGTTGAGTTTTTTGGCGTTTTTACAGTCATGACAGGTAAGTTTTTTTATTTTTTAGTGTAGTATAATGTTACTTGAAGTTGTTAATATGGTTTGATTAAATTTTTTTACAATTTAATAGTTATTATTGGCGTAAACAAACGTCGGTTTCATGCCAAAACCAGTAGGAATCTGTAGTAGATCATTTTATCAAACTGTTATTTTGAATATATTGACATATTTTATTAGTGTATGCGATTTTTGTGTTTTGCTACCCTTTTAAATATTAATTGTAAGCGGTGTTAATATTTGTGGATATAAAAATTTTATCTTTATAAAAAAATATTCTTTTTGTTTTCAGAAAAAAAGATGTATCTTTTCAAAGATCTAGAAAAAATGGGATCTGACGATGTTTTTACCTTGCTGGAAGATCTTCCTTCAGATAATGAATCAATTGTCAGTAATGATGATCAGGAGCAGCTGGAAAATATGACTATTGATGACAATTCTGATTTATTGGACCTAAACGACATTCCCATTATTTTCGCCGATGATATGGATCAAAACATGATCAACCCCGACAACGATGACAGTGACATAGAGATGAATGAAACCCTGGACGTAATAAGACGTAGAGAGCTGGCTAAGCATACTATTTGGACAAATTCGATAGAAAATTGCGTACAAAACAAAAAAATATTTTCTGAAACAAGTGGCACGAGTATTCCAGACAACTTGGAATCACCCACACATGTATTCTTTCATATATTTCCCCCGAAACTAATTGAAAAAATTGCATTTCAGACCAATCTTTATGCATTACAAAAGAGTGGCGGAGACCCGAATACTTTTACGCCCACCAACTCAAATGAGATAAAAATATTTGTTGGGATAAATATTCTAATGGGTGTAAAGAAGCTGCCAAGTTACAGTGATTACTGGTCGTCAAGGCCAGAACTAAGGGATCATTTTATTAGCGCAGCTATGACAAGAGACAGATTTGCGTGGCTTTTGGGCCATATTCACTTAGCTGATAATTCTGTTATGCCGCCCAGAGGATCCGCTAATTTTGACAAACTATACAAAGTTCGATTATTGTTGGACACACTAACTGAAACGTTCAAAGAATCATATAAACCTTCTAAGAACCAAAGCATAGACGAATCCATGATCCGTTTCAAGGGGCGCAGTACTTTGAAACAATTTATGCCACTAAAACCAATAAAGCGTGGCTACAAAGTCTGGGTAAGGGCAGATGAATCAGGCTTCGTTTGCCAGTTTCAAATATATAGCGGAAAAGTTAGTGATGTTGCTGAAAAGGAATTAGGAGCTCGCGTGGTCAAAGATTTAACCAGAGACTTGGCGGGAAAAGGACACAATGTTTATTTTGATAATTTTTTTAATTCTGTAAAGTTACAAAAAGATCTGCAGGCTGCCCTTATTTATGCATGTGGTACAGTCAGAAATAACAGAAAAGGCCTTCCCGAGGATATAAAACCAGATAAGGAACTAATTCAGAGAGGAGATTTAGACTGGCGTGTCAGCAGAGATGGTCTGATTTTCTTCAAGTGGAAGGATAGAAAAGTGGTATCTTTTCTTGGTAACCACCAGAACCCTTTAGAAGGCAGCACCGTGGCAAGAAAAGAAAAAGATGGCACTTCAAAAGCTATTAATTGTCCAATCATGGTAAAAGATTATAACGCCCATATGGGCTATGTTGATAAAATGGACATGCTTAAATCTCTTTACGAAATTGATCGCAAAGCAAAAAAATGGTGGCATCGAATATTATGGCACTTTGTTGATGTCTGTGTTGTAAATTCGTTTATAATTTTCAAACAACGAGCAAACTCCAATATACCAAGTCTAAAAATGTTTAGACTGTCTGTAGCGACGGGCTTGATTGGAGTGGGGCAAACACAACGTTCTAGAGCACCACCCACAGTTATAAACCATTTTAAACGGACAGTACCTTCTGAGATAAGGTATAACCAATGTTTGCATATGCCGGTTTATTCAAAATCAAGACGATGCGCTTTTTGCAGCAGTACCCAGGAACCCCATAGGACAAGATGGACATGCAGCACTTGCGATGTAGGATTATGCCTAAATGATAGAAACAATTGTTTCCAAACGTACCACCAAATTTAGTACCGACTAGACATAAAAATAAGATTTGTGTTAGTTTTATAAATAAAGATTTTTGTATTTACCACCCATTTTATTCCCTAGTGGTTACGTTCCGAAACCATATCCTGGAATCAAAAGCATATTACAGATGGAAAAAATTATCTTAAATATATTATATCTTTAACTCTCTGCTACCATAATATTTAGAAAAAAAAAGTATTACAAAAAAAAAAATAATTTCGGGGGCAAAGGGTTAAAAGATGCTCCCTAGCAATTTTTTTTAGTCTATCTTTTGAAACATCTAAGATACACATAAAGGCTGTCTTGCAAGCTTGTAACTAAAAATCCCGTGTATTAAAAGGTTTGACAAAGTACTGTGTAGCCACACCATTTCTGCTACTATTTTCATTAACACTTCTGCTTCGTATAGGCTTTTCTACCGAGATAAACTTAAGTAAAAATGCGTCTTGTGAAATTCTTGTTTGATTAGAATAAAAATTTGCATGAAATGCACGAATATCTTTCATAGATAAATTTTGGCAACGCTATGTCTTACTATGTCCACATACTGGGAATCTATGAAGTCTTTTGGCAGAGTATCTAAAAATAGAAAATTTAGTAGAACCTGGGTTTTTTTACTAATTGTTTGTTTCAGATTTCTATACCAATGAAACAAGAGGGGGTTGGGCACAAAACTCAGATGAACCAACTCATTTGCTACAAAAAAGGTACTCTTTATAAGATTCAATTCCTCTGACGGTTTTCGACAAATTTGCATTTTATTACTTAATACGTAGTAGTTTTTACCACGTATAGTACTTGGGTTTTATAGAATTTTTCTGTTTTTGATTTCTACGCCAATGGAAGATAAGAGGTTTAAGTTTAATATTTAGATTAAACCAACTTATTTACTACAAAAAACCTCTTGAACAGTTTACTTATCATCTGCTTTTTGTTCGCACGGTATTTTTCAGGTATGTACAATACGACCTTTCACCTCACAAACGATTGTTATTGTTGGTTATTATTAGCACAGAACAATAAAGGTTAGAGAAATGTTACAACAATGTTAAAGTTTCGAAACATGGGCCATCTATGAACCAACTGCATGGCTAACCCACCGGCAAAATAGAATTATATTTTACCGATAATGTCATGATGGCATTATAGAAATCTGACATACCGACTGAAGAAATGCCCGGGAATATTTGAAAATATATTATAATTTTTAAATAAATTTTAGTTTTGATTTAATTTGACTGTAACATTACAGTTGGATTTCAAAAGATATATGTTTGGCAGGAATACACAAGCTGCTCGCCTTATAAGTAAATTTAAGCAGCTTCTGATAATTTCTAACCAATTTAAAAATATATCTTCTGGAATACAATTATATAGTAATGTTACAACCAAATTGAATCAAAACCTTAAAATTTATTACACATTATTAATTGTTTGTATTACTGTTTTTTTAATTATAAAACAATGTCTAGTGAATTATCATAATAAAAGAAAATATGATCAAAATATATTTATTTAGAATACTATTTAAATTAAAAAGATACCTACATATGATTTAAGAATACAATATACAACACTAAAGTCATGATATTTTTAAGAAATTAGATTTTCTCACTGATAATTATTACAGCTAAGGAAGCCTAGGAGTGTGGTTAGACTGAAACAGAAAAAAAATTATTTTCAATTAGGATATAAGGTACAATAGGTACGAAAACTTTTATATTTTGCCCAATTAGAGTGAGGAGAGAAACATTGGCCAGTTAAATTGCATAGCAGGTGCAATGTAGTAATGCTGGTATCAGCTGTACCCTCCCCGAGACACATGTAAAAGCTTACACTCTCAAGGACTACATTCGAGGACACTGTATATTCTACTGTATAACCCCATACTGTACGAAAACAAGTAAAACCCAATTAAAGGAACATATTCCATACCTATCACTAAATTTGCAAACAAATCCATGGAAAAAATATAATACCTATGTTATTCTTCCTATATTGAATTTTAATTTATTAAATGTCATTTTTTTATTAACTCATTAATGCCCAGGTTTATAGGTTATAGTTAACTTCATTCTCCAGTTTATCTGAGGCTAAACTGTATTTTTGAAAATAAACCGAACTAACCTAAACATAAGTAGACTAAAGAATATCAATAACGGTATACATATATCCAATGTTTAACTACAAACAAAATGTTTGTCCTGTACCTAGACACAGACTAATTTAATAGTATTTAAACCAAAAACATTTTCTAAACTTGTATTTTATAGAAGGCAATGCAGTAAGTACTTAAGTGAGTATTTATTTATTTCAGTTAGTGGCCGACTATATTATGCAAGTGATATCAGTATTTTGATACATTCACAGACTAGAAACTACAAGCTACAGAAAAATAAAGATTACTACAAGCTGTTAAACACAAGAGAAATTGTAGGTGTATGTAAAAATATTAATACTTTAACTGCAAGCAAGGTAGGTTAACAGAAGTGACTCACCAGTTTTGAAAAATAAGGAAGGAACTAATTAATAACATTTTTACCCAGACACACTTCAAAAGATCATTATTAGAAAGTTGTGAATCTAAAACTATACTTATCAACTTACTTTAGTATAATACTTACAATAAATATACTTCCAAAAATCATCAATCCCAAAGCATGGTCGACAGCGAAGTTTCAGCTAAAAAATATCCCAAGAAAGAACTTACTTGCTCATGAAAAAATAAACTAAGGACTTAGATATCACTATAAACTTACCAAAAAGCCCCACTAATTCATTCCAAGATCAAATTAAACCCATTTTATAAAGAAAAAAGTCGTGGAAAAAATCACAAATGCGTCAGAAGATCAGACGAGAAGTAAACTGTCATTGTCATAAAAATTAAATCAGTGTTGTCAGTATGTCAAACCCTCCCGCCCCCCTGACATGAACTGCCCATAAATTGCTTGTTGCCCTACTCTCGTATTTTAGTGACATGCCCCTGATTATTAGTTTCATCTGACAACATAAGAATATTGTCAAATTTGTAACATTTAATATTGTTGCTAACGTTCAATCATTTTATCTGCTTGCCTTAATTATTAGAAAACTTTAATTGTCGTGAATTATCATGGCGGTGCAATACACTAATGCAGAATATACCGATATGATATTGGTATTTGGGTATTGCCAAGGAAATGGTCGAGAATGTGTCAGAGTCTACTCCGAAAAGTTTCCAAATCGTCGTATACCAAGCCACCCGACGTTTGCTGCTGTTGAAAGACGCCTGTGGGAAAACGGCCAATTTACTCCTAAAGCCATTGATAATGGAAGACAGCGTTTTGTAAGGGTTCCTGAAGTCGAGGAAGACATTTTTGAACGTGTTGCAGAAGATCCAGAAATAAGCACCAGGAAACTAGGTAGGGAAATAGGAGTGTCCAAGGATATTGTTCATGAAGTACTTCAAGAACAGTTGCTATATCCATACCATAAGATGTCAGTTCAAGATCTTTTATCTAAGATCCTAAAATGCGCCTGGTTCTTAGTCGGCTTGTTCATATGCAGAAAGAAGAGAATCCCAACTTTCCCAACAATGTTTTGTTTACCGATGAAGCATGTTTAACAAGAAGAGGGATTGCAAATTTTCATAATGAAATGTTTATGCGGAAGAAAATCCACATGCTATCAAGTTAAAACATTTTCAAAATGAGTTTAGAATTAATGTGTGGGCTGGAATAATTGGTAATCACATTGTTGGTCCTGTCATTATTCCACAAAGATTAACTGGGGAAATTTATTTGCAACATCTACAAAATACGCTGCCAGATTTGCTAGAAGATTTACCTTTACAACTTCGGAGAGATATGTGGTTTATGCATGATGGAGCTCCACCACATTTTTCATTAAATGTTAAAAACTTTTTGAATCAGCAGTACCCAAGGAAATGGATTGGTAGAGGTAATGCCCCTGTGAATTGACCACCACGATCTCTGGACTTAAATCCATTGGATTATTTCTTATGGGGGCATCTTAAAACGGTGGTTTACAGGACAACTCCAGATAACGCAGAACAATTATATGGCAACGTATTCAAGATGCAATAAATATTCTTTAGGCCGATGAACAAGTTCTGCAAAAAGTGTGTTTTAATTTTCTTCGACGTATAAATCTTTGTATTCATGAAAATAATGAACACTTCGAGCAATTTTTATGATATTTCTATTTATTTCTGTCTTCTAAAAACGAATACGTATTAAGTAATAAAATGCAAATTTCTCGAAAACCGTCAGAGGAATCGAGTCTTATCAAAAGTACCTTTTTTGTAGCAAATGAGTTGGTTTATCTGAATTTTGTGCCCAAACCCCTCTCGTTCCATGGCATAGAAATCTGAAACAAGCAATTAGTAAAAAAACCAGGTTCTACGCTCAATCAGAATTGTTGCATGCAACAATTTAAAAATTGTTACTTCAGCGCCATCTAGCGCCCAAACTAAGCAACTTTGTACTAAGATATGTTTACTTAAATCGGCTAATTTTGGTCTGAAAAATATGTGGTAGGTTTTTGTAAAGACCTTTTACAGACACCCTGTATTTTTAAAAAAATTTCCAAATAAAGTTTTAGCGAATCTGAATAATTAAAGTTTCGCATTGAAATTTGCATCTCTTTAATCTTACTAAATGCAAGAAAACTTCCTTCCAATTAGATGAGCAATGTAAAATAGAACTTGTAAAACTCCAAAAGTAAATGAAGCTTCCCGATTTTGTATATTTTAGAGTGGCAACGGCCCCTGCTGGAATTTGTTATATTAAAAATGTAAATTCTTTAACGCCAGAGTCAATAAAATAATTTCCAGGTGCAAGGAGAAAGAGAATGCGAATGAAGTGGAATTTTAAAAATGTTTTGTAGGTAAATATAAGAGAAAATATATATAAGATAAATAAGTGCAAATCGGGTCTTGTCTTAATTATTTAATGAACAATGGAAATCCGCGATCTTTAGTTCCTTTGCCTTTGTAGACTCCTTTAGCGGTCATTTTTTTGGAGGGGCTTGACCTATGGACCACACTCGAAAAATCCCGATTTTTGCCGTTTTTTTAATATACTCAAAAAAAAATTGGCTGTTAAGACTAGCTTTCCGGTGCTATATTCAATTTATCGAAATTATTTTATATTCGCATTTAATGACCACAAACAAAAAACATGCCCAACCTATAAATTTTTCTTAACCTGACGATATCTGGATTACACTGCTAACACGAATACTTTTCTCGTCAAAACATCTGTGAACCCATGCATGTTTCACAAACCTGCCTGTCTCTTGGGAGTTTACGTGAATTTCCAGAATTTTTCGCCTGCAGCGCTCCTTGTTCTTTATTTCTTTTACTTTAATGGCAAAAATAAAGACCTTTATTTGGTTTTCCTTCGCGCTTTCCATCGAGAGCATAAACCAGAGTTGTAATTGTAAATAAGTTAAAGTGCTATGCCCTAATAAATAAATATAGAACCAAGGTCTGCGTCTGCTTCACAGGCGGAGTAGACTTAGTAATCGAACCAAAGTTAACCTTTACAAGGTCTTCGTCAGACCGGCACTTACTTATCGAGCGCCATCTTGGTGCAATATAAGTAAGTACGAGCTGAATAAGTTCCGGGTGAATCAAAACAGGGCGCTAAAACTTATCGCAAGTGCCCCAAGATATATAATGAACCGTGTTTTACATCAGGACTTTCGAATGCCGACAATCAATAAATTATTTTAAAAATAACCACAGACTAGTACAGACGTATCGACCAACATACTAACAACGGACTCGCATACGACGGCCAGATGAAACTCCACATAGAAACTGCCGAAAGATTGGCATAAATCTCTAACAGTAGAGAAGCACTACCATCATCGTCCAATAGACAGGTAATAGGCGCCAAGAACTATGCGACCTTCCCACCTTCCTAAACGACACACGACGCAAAACCAAATATAGCAATTGCCAAATAAAAATTCAAAACTTAAGCGACAAGACCCAAAAAGTCTTCGATCAAATAACAAATGTAAAGCTCGATCCTGACGTAAAGTCCCCGTGTGCATGATATTAAATACAAATGGTTTTTACGACTAAATTTCAAGTGGACGTCTTGAAAATACAGAGGTCATATAGACTTACGGACTACTGCAGTTGTTTCCAAGCAAAAGTTACGACAGTAGTAAATGCAGTAAAAATCCTGCCGGAACCTGAGAGCAGCTGCGTCAATAGCTATCTACATAGATAGTCAAGCAGCGATAAAGGCAAGTTGTTCCAACAACATTAAATCAAAACTAGTAAAGCGATGTCTCTTGATGCCCAGCATCGAGTCACTCTATGTTGGGTTCCTGGTCATCACAGCATAGATGGCAATGAGCCTGCTGATGCGCTCGCCTGGGAGGGTGCGGGAATGTCCGCCGATCTAGCAGAAAATACCGTGGCTAGACCACTGGGATCGGTCAAAAAGGAGATAGATCAGATCGCATAGCCAAACAACTTGCAATGAGCAGATTGACAGAGCTAACAACCTGTAGCATCTCCGAGCAACTGTGGCCCCTACTTGACAACAGGAAAACCGCAGCGTTATTACAACATAGTCGAGAGGACCTAAGAAATATCACTGCCGTGGTTACCGGACACTGTCTTTTCGGTAGACATGCCGAACGTATGCAAACACCAGCTAACGACTTCTGCAGAAGTTGCAGAGGTGAAGAAGAGCAGGAAAGTATTCAACATTTCTTGTGTGAATGCCCTGACCTTGCAAGAAGAAGGCTTAATGCCTTAGGCGAACCATTCTTCAATAATCGGGAGGAAGTAAGCAGCTTACAACTGGGTCGATTTACTAGGTTTATTAACAGTAGTGGCTGGTTCGAGTGAGCTGCCAAGATTCTTCTACGTTATACGGCTCACTAACCATCAAAAAGCTAATGCTGATAGGTTCCGCGGAGCCTAACCTACGACTAAATTTCACTAATACCTGATGAGAAGTAAGTTGTAGTAGCTGTTTTGAGAGAACATATTTTTTATATGTTCGAAAAGCAAAGCAGACTTAAGTATCTTTTTTAGTTCTGTGTTAGACTTGTCCTCAAAATTTAGGTCACTGTTTATTTGTATGTGTTTTGTTTTAAAATTAAATTGTTAAAAAACTCAATCCAACCCTGTCCAAAGGAGAATTGCAAATTAGCTCGGGACACCTTACAAAATTATTTATGAAAGACTTTTTGGCCTTAAAACATTAATTTCGTAAACAACCCTTTTCGTTTAAGCAACGCATTTTCTCGAAAGACCGACGACGTCGTTTTAATGACGAGGACTATTGTTTCAATTGCGGGAGGCATATTAAATAGAAATATGTGGAAAATTACAAACATAAAATCCTTTAGATATTTTTGTAGCTAACTTCTTTGAAAGTAAAGAAAGACTTTTCGGATCGGTCGATTTTTTGTTATGATAGTGTAGCTCTTTGAGGACACTTTATCTTGAAATTCATAGAAGCACTGGTGATATAGCGCTTACAATTTTCTAATGTTGCTGCATTTTTAGCTTCAGGGTGTATATCCTTACTATGTTTTAAGGGAAGAATGTCATACATACAAACATATTTTAAGATAAAAAAAAAAGTTCTTAAATGATGGCGTAGAATTAATCACCCATGTCTTTAATCCTAATAGGTAACCTAGGTAAAAGGTAAAGGTGTACGAAGAATAGAGCTGTCAAGCAAGCTAATCAACCATTTTACAATTTTTTACAAGCAAAGCAGGTACCAGTCCAGCTTTAATTACTAATTACCAATTATTAGCATAATATGAATAAAAACATATCAAACAACAATAATTTATTAGAAACACTCCGGCACAAGACAGATCCAAAAGAAACAAGAATCAACAGAGATTCAAGGTTCAGCAAAGTACACATCACAAAATAAAATACAGGTAAAGAGAATCACGGCAGGGGTGCATTTTGTCTCCGCTCCTGTTTAACATTTACTCGGAAGCCATTTTCAGAGAGGCTCTATTGGAGGATATGGGAGGTGTTAAAGTGAATGGAGTCCGCATCACTAATATAAGATACGCAGATGACACCGTGGTTCTGGCCGATAACAAATCGGACTTACAAGAAATGATGGACCGGATTACACAACACAGTGAACGATTCGGACTACACCTGAACATTTCCAAGACCAAATTGATCGTTTTCTCCAAGGCACATATTATCGAATCGATTTTGATCAATGGCAGAAGTATCGAACAAGTCTCATCCTTCAAATATCTTGGCACCATAATCAACTCGCTGTGCGACCCCAAGCGGGAGATACGTTCTAGAATTGAGCAAGCCAGGAAAATTTTCACCAGAATGAAACAGTTTTTCAGCTAAGGCTGATAATTGAGGGAAAGGTCCATGGGAGAAGATCTGTTGGAAGACGTCAGAACTCATGGTTGAAGGACCTGAGAAGATGGTTTGGGTGCACTTCGACTGAGATATTTCGAGCTGCTGTATCCAGGACAATGTTAGCCATGTGGATCGCCAACCTTCGTGAGGAGAGGGCGTAATAAGAAGAAGAAAGAGAATCAAGTCGAGAAATGTCCTCACTCCCAAATCTCCCAGTCAATGCAGAACATTACATTCTTCCAAAAGCTATATTTTCAGCATCCTCTGTAGTTCTACTATACCGTAACAAAATTAAAATTACCATACCATCAAAAACCTTTCAACAATTTTGATATTTTCTTATAACTGGTCTTTATTAAGCAAAGCTTTACATTATTGACTTCTTAAAAGTAGTTAAAAGTTTGAACCACTGGTCCCAATTCAGCATAAACTTCTACTTATTTCTATCAATTTTAATAAGCAAAACTACTTTTGTCGGTCATTAAATTGTATCCCCTAATGATGAACATTTCTATGTTCGAAACAATTAAGTTCTAATAACTTTTAAATGTATACTGTAAAGGTAGACTGTCTGCGTTCTATTTTATTGTATCGACTCCACTGCAAGCATCGACTACTTCTTCGCGTTTCCAAAAGTTCTAAATTCTATAAAGAAATGTGGATTTTCAGAACTCCACATCCTCATTTGTTTAATATCTTTACGGAATTACATTTTTTCTTATAATATCGTTAGGAATTACACTCTGAAGTTGCGAATTGTACTTTGCAGATACCCTGTATATTGAACTAACGAAATTTAAAACAGACTATTTAATTTTGCAGATTATCGAATAATTTACCCACACCTAGTTTTGCCAAATACATTTAGACATATTATACAAAAGGAAACAGTAAAAGTGTATCAATACTTATACATTTAGTACATATTTCATCAAGCTTAAATTTTGACTTAAAACCAAAGTAGCTGTACTGTACTGGTACTAACCTGAACTAATCTAAACCTAGTCACACAATAAGTATAGCTAATTTTTACAAAAATTGTAATGTGTGATCTGACATCGTGTTGACAAAAAAGTATTTAAATTCTTCTATTCTGTGGGATTTATCATTCAATATTCGTTTTAGTATTTTTTTAAACAAATCTTC
Source organism: Polydrusus tereticollis (assembly GCA_963920685.1). Lineage (NCBI taxonomy): Eukaryota > Metazoa > Arthropoda > Insecta > Coleoptera > Curculionidae > Polydrusus > Polydrusus tereticollis. The sequence goes on from OY987329.1 coordinate 119,938,618, forward strand.
AAGGATTAAGATGGCATTTATTGTAGCACGCTTTAAAACATTATAATTCAGACCAAAAAAATATACAATATACATTTTCTCCCAAGAAATAAAATATTTAAATTATTTTGGCTAGTTAGAAACGTAAAAGAGTTTAAAACATTAAGTTTGAATCCTTAATTAGTACAGCTTTAAACATTTTTAATAATTTAATTAAATCCACAGACCACCATCGGATTATAATTATCGCAACTTTTCTCGCAAGTTTGCTAATTATTTGCTTAATTTTAGAGGAAAGTTTAAAAGTCTTAAACTGCATATTCCGTTTGATATATTTTATTTTTTTAAGTTGGCTTTGGGCTGTTCAGCCATGCGGCCAGTCACTTTATTGTATATTTATAAATTACAATAATATTTTTTACAAATACTTAAAAACGTCCATATCCAAGCCGGGATTCGAACCCAGCACCTCTAAATTGCCAAGCGAAACCGCTTCCACTCGACTACCGAGGCCGACCCCGTTTGATATTATTACAAGGTATGTTTGTTTAAACTCAATTTATACCCATATCATTTTTTCCAGGTTGAGAGGATACCTCCGTTGGGTGACGGCGCCCCTCTGCACTGGAAATTCTCTGACGCTCAAACGGCCTTGTGTCAAGACCAAGGCTACGGTTCAGAACGATCTCCAGAAGAAGAATATCCTCCCCCATTACCAGACCACGACCTGGAGCAGTGCCATCACCACTTGGAGGCACATTCGTGCTATCCATTTATCACCCCTGGTAAGTATTGTTTTGATTCAACTGGATGACACAGATCAATTTAACCAAATTAACACACAGTTAACACCAGTAAAGAGTTTTGCTTAGAACCTCGTTGGTTAGAGAAAGTTTTGGTGTATTCCACTCACTTCTAGATGGCAGTAATTGGAGTATAAATAGGCTAGCGGCGCAACCGCGAGTTAGTCCACCTAGGGAGCGCGAAGGAAGCAAATATGTGTGTTGTGAAATAAAGTAGTGCTTAGCTCCTTAAAACGTGTTTGTGCGTGTTTAAAAGACATCTTTGTGACAGTATTTTGATTTCACTTGTTGTTTTTGTAAGTGATTTACTAGTATGGAAGAGAAGCGCAAAATAGACAGTGAATGCAGAACATTCAAGGATCAATGGAACCAGTAAGAAGGCTATGTTTGATATGCAGTGAAACCATTGTCGTTCTCAAAGAATATGACATTAAACGTCATTATGAAATGAAACATTTTAAAAATTACTCAAAATATACTGGAAGTTTGCGGACAGAAAAATTTGAAGCTTTGAAGCACGGCTTGAAATAGCCACAATCTTCGTTTACGAAACTCAATACTGAACAAGAGGCTGCAACTCGTGCCAGCTTTCGTATGGCTCTTGAAATCGCAAAACGTGGAAAACCATTCACTGATGGAGAAATGATCAAAGAATGCGTTATTGCAGTAGCCGAAGAAATGTGCCTCGAAAAGGTAAATTTATTTAAATCGGTCAGTTTGTCAGCAAACACCGTGGCTCGGAGGGTAGAAGCCATCGCAGAAAGTATATCAGCTCAACTGTCTGACAAAAATGGACATCCTGAGTGGTTTTCTCTGGCCTTGGATAAGTCAACGGATGTATCAGATACTGCTCAGGTGTTGATTTTTATTCGAGGAGTAGATAAAAGCTATGATGTGTATGAAGAGCTCGTGGGCTATTTTCTGTTTTTAGTACTACTTACTTGTGTGAGAAAACATTCTCCAAAATGAAGTACGTAAAGAATGTTTACAGATCGAAGTTAACCGATGAGTATCTTAGATCTATATTCTATTTATTAGTGGAAAATCATAATTAAATAAATTTCATTAGTATTTTATATGTTATAATGTTTATATATCTTTATAAAGTTAGTTGAATTAATTGTTTTTGCGTATTATACTTGTCATTAAGCTTTACCTACCAAGTAAATAAAACCGAGTTATTATCATTCTGTGTTTTTTATCCAACTTATCACAACAGCAATAACAACAATAAGTCATTAGCTGTCGCGGACCGGATTGAAGACACTGGCGGGCCGGATTTGGCCCGCGGGCCGTAGTTTGGTGACCCGTGCTTTAGACAATAATTGTTAAACCATCATTTTCTATTAAGCGACGAGGCAAACTTTTCCACTAACGTATTATCTAAAACAGTTAACTTTAAGATACATCGCACTTAATTAAGCCTTCGAGCAAGCGAAATTTTCAGAAAACGCGTCAAGCTAAAAACTTAATAATAAACGCAATAGAAACAGGCTTTCTGTTGGCAGAACTGATAAATGCCCTGCAAAGCTCCCCCGGGGCTTTAGCGGGGCTTTTCTTAAGTCGGTTGTGTATAAACTTTGTGGAAAGCCCATGTTGCCATATTTAGAATTTACGTCGCGAGAATATTTTTCAAAGCAAGAGGGTCTTTTTTATGTTTTTTTTATGCTTACCTAATCGAAATGTTTGAAGTATTTTTCAATTTATGGCTTAAAATGTAGAATGTTATTCATTGGCTCAGCTTAGAAGCAGAAGTTCATATGCGTTTAGCTGCTCAGCATTTTGAGATAATGGACGAAATTTTATAGATGTATGATACTTTCAATAGATGTTCCCTATACATTTGCCTCTGAAAATCCAGTGAGGCAAGTAGAAGTATTTATGGAAAAATATTTTATGTTATAGTAAAAAGAGAAAAGCTCTATATCCTTATTCAAGTGAAATAATTGTTGATCAGGATTTTAAAAAATTGTAACCTACTGTACCTACCTTTAAAGCTATAAACAATTTATAACACAAGATATATTTATAATAAACTAAAACACTTTTTGCTTTTTAATGTTTCAAGGTTTTTAATAGAGAGTTACTCTACATATATTTCGCCTTATTAGGGCTTTTTGAGAGTACCTGATTAATACTAAATTTTAAGAAAGATCCTTAAACTATATATACCTTCTTTTGTTGACCTAATTATATTATGGGGTTTTTTTTTTTAATTTTAAATAGTTTAACCCTCACCATACAGGAAGATTAGACATTTTTTCCTAGAGTAGTAAATTTAACCAATGTTTTGTTTACGCAAGATGAAATGCAATTATTGGAAAAAGGATTAAAATACATTTTTAATCAACAGGAAGTTGAAGTGTTGGCTGTAAATACGGAACTAGCTTTAAACTCAATGAAAAATGTTAGTATACATGATAAGATAGATGTCGCTAAACGTTTTGACAATCCAAGTATCCCCAAAAACAACAAAGGAGAAATTAGAACAATAAAAAATTTGAAACAAAAATTAACCCAAAATAATTTAATCTTAGGTAATGCAATAACAATTCTAACTAATACAGAATATACAAATAAAATAGAAACATTATTAAAGGAAAGTGAGATTATAAAAATACAACATAACCCAACAAATAAATATCAATCAGAAATAGTTAAAACAATAAAGACAAGTACAACTATTACAAAAAATTACCCATATAAATACAAAGTCATGAATCCCTTTGCACCACTTTTATACGGTTTACCCAAAATTCACAAAGAAAATAATCATATTAGGCCGGTTGTCTCATATGTTAATGCTCCTTGTTACAAACTTGCTAAAGAACTAAATAAAACATTTCCCAATATAATTAACTTTCAATCAAAATACGCAATTAAAAATTAATTTTAGTTCATTAATAATACAAAAAATCTTACAATTCCTAAAAATGCAAAATTAGTTTCCTTTGATGTTAAAAGTATTTTTACTTCAATTCCAATAAAAGAACTAACTGACATTTTAACTAATTTATTTAATGAAGCCACAATAGAAGATACTACATAACAGAAATTAAAAATGCACTTAAAGTATGTATTGGACAAAATTACCTTCAATTCAACAAATAATTTTACCAACAAAAAGATGGATTGCCAATGGGCTCCCCAATTTCTCCTTTATTATCCGAAATATTTATGGCAAATTTTGAAAAGTTAATTTTTGATTCAAATAACCCCCTTATTAAACACATTTTTTGTTTTTGCACTTGCATTTCTGTGTTAAAGCACTTTGAGGTTCCTTACCTTTTCGTCAGACCCGGAGCCTTGCTGAAGAGCCGTAAACGGCGAAACGCGTCCAAGGATTGGGTCTGACGGAAAGGATAAGGGACAACTCTGTACACGAACTTACTTTAAGTTTGTGTTTTTCAACATTTTTTGTTGGAACAGATACGTAGACGATGTTTTTTGCATTTGGAATGGTACGGAAAGAAACTTAGACCAGTTTTTAGTTTTACTAAATTCCTTAAATAATAGCATATAGTTTACCATGGAAAAAGGTAACAATGAGATAATTTTTTTAGATATTAATATTAAAAAAGTAGACAACCACTTAGAATATAATATTTATAGAAAACCCACTACTACAGACACAGTAATTCATTATAAGTCTAAGCAATCAGGGCAAATAAAATTATCTCCTTCTCACAGTCTTATACATAGATTAGTAACTTTCCCGTTAAATAAAAAAAAGTTTAATAAAGAACTCCGTATCATCAAACAGATAGCAGACAACAACGGATATTAAAAGAACTTAATAGATAATTTACTAAAAAATAAAGAAAATAAACTGTTAAAGAAAGAATTTTATTGTATCAATAGACAAAAAGAAACCAATTTCAAATTTGTCAATCACATATCAAAATTCAGTAATAAGGTTAGCAATAAGTTGAATAATTTAGGATGTAAAACTATTTGCAAACAAAACTTAGGTACCTAAGATACTTGTGAATAATAAGGACAAAATAGATAAGCTAGATAAGTCAGGTGTTTATAAAATCCATTGTTCAGATTGTAATGCTGTATATATTAGTCAAAGTGGCAGATGTATTAAACATAGGCTTAAACAACATAAAACATCAATCCTAAACAATGTCAAAAACACAGGAATGTCAACACCTTGTATTGAGAATAATCATTTCATAAATCTAAATAAAATAGAACAACTTCGCTGAAAACAAAATCAAAAAATTAGATTTATTAGAACAATTATTAATCAAAAAATCTTTGAAAAATAATACATTTATTACTACTAATGACCAACAAAATTTCCACTATACCCCTATTGTTGACAAAAGCAATAAAAAAAACCCATAATATAATTAGGTCAATAAAAGAAGGTATATATAATATAGTTTAAGGGTCTTTCTTAAAATTTAGTATTAATCAGGTACTCTTGAAAAAGCCCTAATAAGGCGAAGCATATGTCCCCCCCCCCCCACCCAAATATATCAGTCCTTAGTTTCGCACGATACTAACCCTTGCATGACCTACCAACTAGGGGTGCGTGTACCTTTGCCACCCCTGCCCCCACAAGATGTCCCGATCTCTTCCGAGCGGGTTTTGTTTAGCGGCGTCAATGAGGCTAGAGACCTTCTCTAGTGTCCGTGATACGGGGCCCAACTTTCAACGAGCTAGGCGAAGTTTAAACCCACGACGCCGACGGCTTCTGTCGTTATTGTAACGTTTTGATGCCTTAGCTGACGAGACCGCCGCTGTCCCTTTGAATAACATATGAAGCTTGTTCCAATCCGACCAAAAACCGTACTAGGACCGTCACCGATCGGTCGCTCAACTAATTTACCACTACACCAATCGATTGCCAAATCCAAAATTTAAATGACAGACTGGAAATGATTGTTCGGGGACGGTGATTTGGCTGTGTTGGAAGAAACCTGGATAAAATAGCAATTCAGTTAAAATTGAAGGAGATCGGACCAACACAGGAAATGCCCACTTATTTTGTATGCAAGAGTTCAACCTAAAACCTAAGTATATCGCAAAATATGTACTCTTTATTTAGTGGAAAACTCCTTTGTGAATCTGCAAGCAACATCATAAATTACCACCATACTAAAAATCAGTTAACCAGAGAATAACCTGGTAAAATATGTAAAAATTTCCACATCCCGGTGTTCTTTATTAAAACTCATAAAACACCGGCGCTACAAGGCCGGAGAGCGGAGATTTTGCTGAAGATTAATTAAAGCAGTCGGTGTCCAGTTACAACAGTAGGAGTTCTGTAGGTTGCAGGAAAATAAATGGGGAGCGTAGCCGCAGGGTTTCATTGTTCGTTTTTAATGTAACGCGTGGTAAACTCTGGATGAAGGATGCCGGAGCAAAAAACTGAAGGGCGACGGAAAAAAATGTGCCACAATCAATTTTCAATCACACTATGCTTTTTTACTTATACATAAATTATTTCTATTCCTATTTTTTTTATGATCATGCGCAGCACTGCAGGGCAAGTCCCTTATGGCGCTCTATGAGCGGTACGTTGGTCTTGAATCTTTGGAGATTTTACTCGTTGGGGAGCACGACCTTAAGGAGGTCGTTCCAGGGTGCTGACGTTCCTCAGTCGTTCAAAGAACATTAAGCTAAATTACGTACGGGTGGTTCATCGTGTATTTCTGTCGTGTATGGTTAAAATCAAGCGGGCAACCCCAAAAATCAAGAGGAGTCAAATCGGGAGATCCTGCTGGCCACTCTATTGCACCTCGTTTGCCAATCAATTTGCCAGAGAACCGTTGGTTAAGCCACTCTCTAACTGGTAATGCGTAGTGGGGGGAGCTCTATCTTGCTGAAAATGCAAATTTCCTTTATTTAGTTCGAGGGTGCCATTTTCATCCGAGTGATTTTCCAAAGATTGTACAATAAGAGGATCTATAACAAGAGATTAAAATGCAATTGACCGGTTAAATTTTCGTCTAGAAATTCTAGCCCAATAATTTCGTCCCCAAGAATGCGTTAATTTTCTGGGGGAACTGATTGTGGCCTTCCCGAAGAACTCGCAAATTTTCATTATTTCAATATCTACAATTGTGTTTGTTAACAATTTAAGGCCCAAAAAAGGATAGTGCGGTGGATTTGTGGTCTATACCCTATGACTTCCTGTAAACCATATTTTGTGCAATTGGATATTCTAACTTTGCAGTTCTTGTACTGTCGCTAGCTCTCTTCGTGAAGAAGCATCCTGAACTCGTTAATATAAATCGGGATATGTACGCCTAAGGCATATCCATCCATACAAGAAACATAGAGATATTTAAGATGGTTGATTATTCTATTCCTATTCCTAATAGTTGTTTATTGGGTTTCATGTCGTACACATTTAGTAGGAGGAATTAGTTCGTTTCTAATTGATCTACAAAGGATTTCTCTGTAATCTGAATTCTATTTATTTATAAACTTTCTAAGAATTATAATATTTTTCGTCTTATATGTGTAAATATTCAAATTTATCTTCAAAGTTATGGCTTTCTGCTATGCGTATGTAAGGTGACCAACCATCCTGATTTACCCAGGACGGGTTTAGGTTTTTTGTGTATTGTCCTGGGAGCCGACTTTGTCCTGATTTCTCCTGATTTTTTCCGATCTTAGACAGTCAACGTAAAATAATTTGTTAAAGGCTAAGGGAAGTACCTATTGTATTTTTGAGTATATTAACTGGTGAAGTACCTATTTCTTTAAAGTAAGTTCATCCATTTAACGCGTCTGTACTGAAAAATACTGCATGGTATGCATTGTATAAAAGCAAAAAAAAATTGCGGAGTTTTATTAATTTACTTTTATTTAAAATTTCAAACATTCAAAATTTTATTAAAGATGTAAGTATCGAGAGATTTCGTTACAAGTTTTTTAATAAATATTTCCTATTTTTAAATTCTGTATAAAAGCTCATATTGTAAGTGATGTAACTCAAAAGTTTCGTTGATAGAAGAAATATTTTTTTGAGCGGCATTTTGCCCTCTTTTTCAATTTTGGACAGTTGGTCATCTTATGCGTATGCCGAATCTTCTTTTTAGGTTAGGTACAATCTTGCGACGGAAGAAGCTCTAATAGGGTAAAAGTGGGAGAGACGCCATAGTTTTTGCTAGTGTGAAATTTTATGAGAACAAATGCAATATAATCAAATCGTTTATTTTTTGCAGGCAAGTTACTCTTATACACTATGTGGCAAAAAACAATTTACGACATTATTTCAAAAAAATAGAAATCTAGAAATTAAAATATCACAAGTTTCAAAATGCCATCTCTCCCGCACTAAGTGGGAGAGATGCCATGACACGAGGGCGGGATGCCATACATATTATTTTGTCTGATTTATATTTTTTTGCGTACTATTTCCCTCCCACAATTATTTCAATGGGGGAAGTACATGCTTTCTGGGCATTCTGAAATAGTAAATACCTTGTTCAAATTTAACAGTAAAACACATATCATATAAGCCGTGGCGTCTCTCCTCATTTTGGAAGATAGATGCCATACAGTTAAAATATCACTCAGTATAAACAATGATTCAAAAATATTTTTTTATCATGTTAAAAACAAGCTGAATAAAACATTAAAACAGGTACTGACTTTAACTTATCTCCGCTGTATTTATGGCATTCATTAAAACACAATATGCTCAAAATTCTCATCGAATAAATTACGCAGAAAAAAAAATATCTTAACAATACGTAACGCACTCAAGGGCAGCCGAACAGGCACTGACTCGTTACGACGACAGCGTCGATAAGTAGTTATTTCCAGTATAAAGTTTATCTCTTTCACATCGCGAGATAAGGAATGTGTGGCGTCTCTCCTCATATGGCGTCTCTCCCACTTTTACCCTATAACATAATTATGTCATACAGAGTACAATAAAATAGTGGATAATTAACTTTTGAAAGTTTTATTTATCTAAGCATACATAATATGTGTCTCATAAAATAATATGGTTTAGCATAACTCAATGTTACTTTCCTTTCAACACTAAACAACTTTTACTGAATATAGCTAAAAAAAATATTTTATTTTATTCGAATCTGAGACCACGGAAACCTCTAAACTTATTACAGAAGAATGGCAGAAGAAAGATAAATTTAGAAGGCTATCAAATTACATTTTATTTTATTACATTTCCTTTAGTCCACCCCCAATAAAATGAAATAAATCCAGAGATACTTACATACAGCATAAAAGATGCCAAATAATTTATTGCTCAAAAGATACATTACATTTTTAAGCGGATTTTTAAGAGATCGTTATTAATTAATTTCATTTTATTGATGATTTTAAATATTTTCGAATTTCTGAAGAGTATTTGACATCATACTTGGCCCATTTTCAGGCTTCCTAAGTACAGCACTTACAAAATAATGTCCATCATTGGGAAATATATCTTTACAATCCGATTTATTAACTTTATTTTTGTTCTAAATATTTTCGAAACTCTGGTTTTAAACGTTACATCACTTTATTAAACCTAAACAAACTTTTTGCGGTAAAACTCTGTAACGTTCTCGACGTGTATGATTCCCTTTACACAGCACGTGTTTTAATATAAATTTTAAAAAAGGTCACCCATTTATTTTTGCCTCTATGTACTTCGTTATTCCATTCACATGCTGGATTTTTCCTGAAAAACTTTCCATCGGGGTGTAATGAACATAGTTAATGGAAAGACCATCATCTACTCTACTACCCTCTGGGGATAAGCAAGCTTGCTGCCTTTTCCGGGTTTTTAGTCCGGGCAGAACCGTCTTTTCTTTTGTCTCCTATATATGTATGTAAAATTATACAGTGTGTGTATAAAGTCTGGAACGGCTTAATAACATCACAATTTATTAGCCGATTTAAACTAAATTTGGTACAGTTGTGTAAGAGGATCTGACGCACCGAATGACGATATTGGCGTTGTTGTCAGCTTTTTAGTTTGTCTGGAATTCGAACGAATTTTATATTTTTAAACGTAACACCCTGTATATTGTTTTATTTATAGTTTTTACTTTAAATTTGCTACACTTTTGGTATAACATACTTTGTTCCTAATATCAGTAGTTTTCGACATAACGACGTGTTTTGAAAATATCAACAAATTGTGTTTTATTTATTAGTAAATAAAACACCAGTTCAGTTTTGATGTAAAGTCATAAAAGCTGTCATTTTTACATGCAAAAATGTCTTTAACTGAAAGTGAAAGAATTACAATTCTTATGATGAGAGGATATGGCGATAGGGTCAGGTCTTACGAACAGGTTAAAAATCTATTTAATGACGCATTTTCAAACCGAAATCCAATTTCAAAAGCAACTGTTCTAAAAACTGTCCGATGGTTCGAAGAAACTGGAAATTGCAGAGATAGGCGACGATCAGGACGTCCAGCAGTAGTAGATGAAGAGAAAAGTTTAGAAATTTTACAACATGTTGTTGAAACCCCTGTTTCTTTCTTAAGAAAAATTTTTCAAGTAAGTGACGTCTGCTTCAAATCCGTCCATAATGTTTTAATAAAACATAAATATCACCCTTTCAAAATACATATAGTTTAAGAGTTATCAGAAGATGATTATGAGCGAAGAATTGAATTTTGTGATATTATGGTGTCAATGTTTGACCAAAATAATCAGTTTTTCAAATTTATAGTATTTTCGGACGAAACAACATTTATGTTAAATGGTAAAGTCAATAGACACAACTGTAGGTTTTGGGTAAATGAAAATCATTACTGGATGAGAGAAGGTTATACACAACGCCCTGGAAAATTGAATGTGTGGGCTGGGCTTCTGGGTAATTATAAGATCGGCCCATTTTTTATTGATGGAAGTTTGACATCACAACTTTACCTTGAGCTTTTGGAAACGCAAATAGTGCCTACTATACGAAATGTGATGGATCCCAATTATGCAAGTACATTCTTCCAACAGGATGGAGCTCCTCCCCATGTTGGTCGAAACGTGCGCGAATTTTTGAACAACACTTTTCCGAATAGGTGGATCGGTAGAGGGGGTACAATCGAGTGGCCACCTAGGTCCCCTGATTTGTCGCCTAACGACTACTTTTTATGACACTTGAAGAACAGAGTTTATACCACAAAACCTCAAGATTTGGCCGATTTGCAGCGTCGAATTTTGGACGAATTTCAATTAATAACGCCAGAAATGATTTACAACATAATTGAAAAATTTTATTTTCAATTAGCACACTGTCAAGCTGTACAGGGTTTGACACAACATAATGATAAAAATACGAAAAATAACTAAAAAATTAACGTACTCTTTTACCCAGATCCCCGCCAATGAACTAATTGTAAAATTTAAAATTGACGCAAAGTAAAGTGCTCTAATCCCTTATGGTTTAGAATATCGTTTGGCATTAATTAATAAAATGAAAAAAAAAATACAACATTTTTTTTTAACACCCTGTATTTCGAAAACGAAGCGACATGCGAAAAACTTTTATACCACATTTTCGTCTTAAAAGCAGTTGAGGATTCACCTCCTTCATTTTTTCAGAGAGGTTACGAAACACCCTGTATATTCACTGTCGATGTCTTACTCCCAATTTTTTAAGTCATGTGTCGTAACTCAGTTGTATAAGTTATCATGCTTTGTCAATAAGTTTTATCTATTATGATATCTCTTGCCCGGTCTAAAGGAGAAGTTTGCACTACCTTTGACCATGTAGGAAGCTGGAACATTCTGTGGATCCTTACTAATTCATTTATGTTGCTTCCAGTGGAAAATGTTAAAATAAATTATTTACATGTTTGGGTTACTTGTGGTGTTCTACATACCGAACATAAGTTATGTGGTTGGCATCATCTTATTTTTAGAACAAACCTAAAAATACTCACTGCAATAAAAAAATATTTATCTTTTTGATAGCAAAAGGGACTTAGGATATAGGTCACACAAAAATAAAAGTAAAAGTCTCATCGAATATAATCGAATCAATATAAGTGGTCTGTTATCACCATGAACTTTATCTCCCTAAGGAGCATGATGTTATCCGTCTTCGTTGGCATCGAATATACGAAACAAACCAAAATAAAATAAAAGTTTTAGAGAAACATTAATAAATTGATAAATCGTCAACAGCCCCTATCATCAGGGTTCCGATTGCTAATGGAAAACGGTTGTCACCGTACAATGCCCCTGGGCCTTCTAAAGATCCTGCTTATAGGCAGATAGATGGAAGGGTTGTCCTATTATTTAACCTGTTGTAGCCCTACAGCTTTATTCGATTACTACTTACCATATTTAAAATATTTGTTTCTATTATTATACAGTGCTTGTTTAAAGTCGCTCCCTCCTTAACTCTGCATCAATAACATTTAGAAACGGGTCCCAATGTAATTTGGTTGGTCAATGTGTCTCTCAGAGAATAGGAGGTTTCTAATATTTTCTTTAATAATAATGTAAAACACTTATTTAACGTCCTTGCACCCCTTAAAACTTCAAAAATCACTAAAGCTCCTGCGCCGTGGATGACTCTCATCATTAAGTTTATGATGAAGCTTAGAGGCAAGGCGTTTTGTAGGTACAAAAAGCTTAAAACGTACGCTGCCTGAACATATTACAAGGGTTTGCGAAATCAGGAGGGAGAAAACAGCATATCTTCAATATACTTTTAGAAGAGGCCCAAAAATTTTCTGCCGCACCATTAACTACTTAAACTTAAGTTCTAGTTCTCAGCAATCCGAGTCCTTATTAAAAATAGGTGTTTCAACTTCAAAACTTCTTTATTTCATAAATTTTATGGAACATAGTTTCGTTAATAAAAGATTTCTTCAGGTTGATCTTTTTAAATTTAATACTGTCACAAATGATGATGTTAACAAAGGTGTTAACAATTTAAAAAGTAATGCAGTTGGGGCTGACGGAATTAATCTGAAAATGCTTCTTTACATAACTCCTCACTTAAATGTCTATCTTTTCTTTATTATCAATAGGTGTTTTTAATGGGCTATTATCTAAGCTCTTGGAAAGTTGCTAACATTGGTCCTGTGCCTAAAGTGTCTAATCCCACTCAACTTTCAGGTTACAGACCGATCTCGTGGTGTGTTTCGAGAAAAACTAACCTTTATTTCTCTGCGGTTTCGAGGCCTGAGTCGTAAAAGGTCGGAATATCTCTTGTAAGTAAATGTTAAAAAGTCGGAATTGCGCCGAAAGAAGATAAATTCCTGTGTTAAAAAGTGGCTATTAAATAGGAAAAATTTAGCGATAACAATATTCTTAAAGTAATAGGACAAATTGACTTCATAAACTTCCAACCGTAGACATGATAGACCCAACCGTGCATCAGACGATCAGACTTGCAGGGCGTTGGAGTGGGGAGTCGTATGGTCACCCAACCAACCGCCCGATCTGGATTTTGTCGGTCCGGCATGCCTACACACTACCCAATTTGCAAGGTACCTGCAGATTGGATTGGGTCGTGTGTAGAGGCAATTAGATACAGTTACAACGTTCGCAAATTTGATCATTATACACCCTTTTTATTTGAGTCAGAATGGCTTACTGTCAAAGAACGCTATAAACTCCACATCTTACATCTAAAGCTGACACACATGCATTATTGTAGACACAAACTTGGTGGATGAAATAATCAGCAACATCTTACATCTTTTCTATTTTCTACAAAATAAGAACTCTAAATCTCTTTAGTAAACTTATTAAAGGATCTGATGTTCATGATTTTCCTACACGTCATAGCTGCTGTGGTACAGAGACCTTTTCTTCCGGCGATCATTTAGTTATTCGACAATAACTGCCTACAACTCTTTACCTGAGGATATTAGGTTTCCTGCTCTGCTGCGTTCTGTAGGGACGTAAAACGCATTTGCATTCAGCTCCTGTTCCACACTAGGAATGGCACTACTGAAGGTACAGGGTTATCCAATCAAGACTAGACAAGGCGATTTTTTGACTTTCCCTGTACTTTTATAAAAAAACTGAAATAGCCATCTTAAGTCATTTTCTCCCGCGAATTCGAATATCTTCAGCAAAAAACAATTGAACATCAAACAAAAGTACTAGGGGTCACTTTGATATTTTTTTAAATGGGATGCCGTATTTTTAATGAGCTTATCCGATTTCTCATATAAATTTTGATCTAAAATGTTGGATTTTTAATTCAAAAACGCCTTTTTTCTTCAGTTTTAAATTCGGAAAATGTTCGTCTACCGTAAGATTAATACCTGATAGATAGATACCCGTTTCACCTGTTCACCCTTTAACCTGCTTTAAAGCGTCCGTCAGTTAGACAAAATAATCAAGTTTCAAATTTCTATATATTTTTCACGAATTAATTACAAAGTTAGTAGTTTTTGCAAATCTATTATTGCTTACGTATAAAAAAAGTATGACAATGGATACATTTTTATGGGGCCATTTAAAAAATGTAGTTTATCAACGACCCAACAGAAGTCTGGAGGACATTCAGCAAAAAATTATAAATGAAATTAATAGACTTAACCAGGACCAAAATATTGTAAGAGATTCTTTGGAGATCTCTCCAGATTGAAAAGGGGGCATCGGTCATGTTTTGAAAATAATGGAGGACACATAGAACAATTATATTATTGAGATTAAAGTTATTCACTTTAGTTTATAGTTTTTTCTAATATGTCATACTTTTTTTATACGTAAGCAATAATAGATTTGCAAAAACTACTAAATTTGTAATTAATTCGTGAAAAATATATAGAAATTTGAAACTTGATTATTTTGTCTAACTGACGGACGCTTTAAAGCAGGTTAAAGGGTGAACAGGTGAAACGGGTATCCATCTATCAGGTATTAATCTTACGGTAGACGAACATTTTCCGAATTTAAAACTGAAGAAAAAAGGCGTTTTTGAATTAAAAATCCAACATTTTAGATCAAAATTTATATGAGAAATCGGATAAGCTCATTAAAAATACGGCATCCCATTTAAAAAAATATCAAAGTGACCCCTATACTTTTGTTTGATGTTCAATTGTTTTTTGCTGAAGATATTCGAATTCGCGGGAGAAAATGACTTAAGATGGCTATTTCAGTTTTTTTATAAAAGTACAGGAAAAGTCAAAAAATCGCCTTGTCTAGTCTTGGTTGGATAACCCTGTACAATTATTTAATTTGTATTTTTGTTGGTTTTTTTCTCTTTCGCATAAATTTGAGTTGAATAATAATTATACAGGGTGTCTCTAAAAGGTCTGTACAAAATCTGAGCACATATTCCTGAGGCCAAAATAAGGCGATTTAAAGCAACTTACCTTAGTCCGAAATTGCTCCGTTTCCGAGATACAGGGTGGTAAAGTTAAAAAATAAAAATCGAATTTGTTAAAATTAATGAACATCTTTTAACGTATTACTTTAAAACTTGGTACCCGGGGTTTTTTTAGGATGCGAAACCCGAATACGGATAACTTTCCACTGTGGCCATTAGAGGACGCTTCACAATGCACTTCTTATGGTTTAGAATGGTTGTAACTTTTTTATCAGTGTAGTTTTTTCCTTTTTTTGTTAAGGAACTAATTTTTTGAACATTTTGAAACAAAAAAGGTACTCTTGTGAAAATCCGCTAAAGTAAGCCGTTTTTGAGATATTTCGGTTTTTAGTGTTTGATGACGAACCGGAATATTTAAATTATTTTGAATAAAAAATTCCGCTATCGGTAAATTTTCCGCAGGAAAAAATGTTTCACTTGAGTTAGTTACAGCAAGTTTTGCAGGAAGAATTTGAGTATGGATTTTTTTTTTAATTAAATGAGGAACAATTTTATTTTAAAAGTAAATTTAATTAGCATAAACTTTTAGTAATTGTTCAAAATGACCTCCGTTAACATAAGTACAAAGATTAATACGACGTATAAAAGTTTAAATTTACTCTTTGCATCAATTCCGCATCGTTCTTTGATATGTTGACTGCATATTGAATTCTTCCCCACAATTCCTCTTCATTATTAATCGGTCTGGAGCATACCATCGTTTTTAAAGACCCCCATCCTGTTGTCTTTGTTCGGCAATGAATCGACAGAAGTCCAATCGTTGATCGAGATCCGGAGGCAAAAGGTCTTGTACTTGTCTGCTGTTATTTTAATGTTCTATGAACCACATCCTTGGATACTCCTACCTCTAAACCTAAGCCTCTGGTGCTTAATTTTAGATCTTCAACAGTTCTTTCCAAAATTTGTTCCTCAACCTCAGGAGTCCTTATTGCACGTTGCCGCCCATAATTGGCAGTTCAAGGAGTGAAGCTACGGGTTTCGCGAAGGCGTCTCTCAATAGCAGCAAATGATTGATGGTTTGGTATGCGTCGATTTGGATATCTTTCTTACTGAAACACTTACTGTACAACAACATAAACTGATAGCGAAAATTCTTAAAATACGAAAAATGGTTACATTTAAATAGTCTGCTGCAAAAAAATTTTAAAGGTGTTTATCAAGCAGGTAAAAAATTCGAGGATAATAATCTGTGGTAATACGTTAAAAAATGTTCAATAATTTTAAAAAATTCGATTTTTATTTTTTAACTTTACCACCCTGTATCTCGGAAACGGAGCAATTTCGGACTAAGGTAAGTTGCTTTAAATTAGGGCTCGGAATTGTATTCGAATAATTCGAATATTCGAATATTCTAAATTCGAATTTTTTGTTAGTTAAAAAATTAGCCTATTCGAATATTCGACTATTCGACTATTCAAATAGTCGATTATTCGAAATTCGAATATTTGACTATTCGAATATTCGACTATTCAAGTATCTATTCGACTATTTGAATATTCGACCATTCGAATATTTAACTATTTGACTTTGTTCGGATATTTATATGTTCGACTATTCGTGTTTTCTGTGGAACTGTAAATTTTAACGTAAAAAAGAAAAACAAAAATAAAATTATATATTCTTATTTAAGTAAATAAACATAGGTACTATTATTATTTTAGTTAAAAACTGATTTGAATTTCATCATTTTACAAAGAGTTTTAAATTAGAAATATCGAATAATTGTATAGGTTTTATTCGATATTGCTATCAAATAGAACATCTGGAACCAAATTAAAAAGAAATTTATTTCATGATTTTACATAGGGTGTCAGCTGAAGAATGACAAAAGCAAACAAAAGCAGAGAATTCCAAGTTTTGTCGCTTCTCTCTGACAAAAGGCCATAAAAGCTCGAGTCTAGGGCTCGGAATTGTATTCGAATAATTCGAATATTCGAATATTCGGCTATTCTAAATTCGAATTTTTTGTTAGTTAAAAAATTCGAATATTCGACTATTCGACTATTCGAATTATTCGACTATTCGAATTATTTGACTATTCGAATTATTCGACTATTCCAATTATTCGACTATATTCGACTATTCGAATAACATACCAAACGACTATTCGAATACTTATATTTTAAAAATTCCGAGCCCTACTTTAAATCGCCTTATTTTGGCCTCAGGAATATGTGCTCAGATTTTGTACACACCTTTTAGAGACACCCTGTACATATTTTTATTGTAATGTTAATATTTTGATTATTTGTTTTTATTTCTTCCTTTTATAGTTATTAACTTGGTAAATGGTAAAACTAGGGTGGTTGTATGAGCAGCTGTAGTTGGATACCGCCACCCAAGCTGTACTAATATTTTTGTAATTCTATTTAACATTTAAATAGAGGCATTTATTATTATTGTTATTATTATCATGTGTTTAGACTATTAAGCAGAATGAGGATGAGTGTTATTATGAAGAAGGATGACACTTCCTTCTGTGCGCAAGACGGGTTTAAGTTTCTCACACAATAACAGCCAGCTTTTCTGTCAATTCAATTCATCACACTAGATATTTCGAGTAATATTGGACTAGATGATAAAGACTCGGGAATCGTTGTGAGATTATATTGGAACCTAACATTCCTGTCAAACTAAAAGGTGAAAACACCGATGAAATTAAGATCCTTCGAGGAATAATCAATAAATCTTTTGAGGACCAAAATGTTGCCATCAAAGATATGCGGATGATTCAATCTGAATAGCTGGATAATATCCAACAACTACAGCGCATGGTTGACCAACTAACAATGTTAGGAGAAGATTAAAAATAATAAAACAAAATATATATAATTATATATTTTTGGAACGAGTGAGACGCTTCAAATAGCAGGGTACTTTGTCATTAAGAAGATTGGGACAGCGATGTGGAAATCATAAAATTTTTTTAAGTTTAAATGTGTTCTTACTAACAGGGACATAAGTTTAAACCTACGTATGTAATACGTTGGATGTTACGTATGATCCGTTTTACTCTATGGTATGCAAACATGAACGTTAATGCCTTGCCCATAAACAAATTGGAAGCGTTTGAGATGTGGACTTATCGTCGATTGCTGAAAAATATTAGTGAACCAGTGGCGTAGCGTAGGGGGGGGATTTGGGGACAAAACCCCCTCCGAAAAATTATTCGTTTCGGATCAAATTTACTTGAATGTGAAACTAATATCTAGAATAATTTAGAATGTTTGATTATTCATAATTATGATTATACATGTCATGACCTTAAACGTTTACACACCCTACGAAATAAATTAATGCTGTTAATATACAGAATTTGAACTATGAATGTTACTGTGACCCCCCCCCCCCCAAAAAAAATCTTACGCTACGCCACTGTAGTGAACATAAAGAAGAAACAACGATTCTCCAAAAACAACATTTTAACAAAATACTGGCTACTACAACAGTTGATCGTGGAGGGTAAAATAGAGGAAAGGCGTAGTATGAGAAGAGAATGGACGGTCTAAGAAATATCGGAGACTAGTGAATAGACAGCTGAAGAGAAGAGAAAAGAATTAAGACAAGGCTGCATATTTAATATTTACTTAAAGAAAAAGTCACAACTTAACATTGCACACAAGAATGATATTTCTGTGTTGCTACGTATATAATATTTTTCTTTAGCGATGCCCCCTTCCCTCAACTTTCTTTATCAAAATCATTTTGCGTACTGTCTTCTCAACCTTAAAATCATAAAAAGGATATTTTTAAAGACATGTAAATTACGCCAGGCTTCCACAAGGATGACTTGCTATTGATTGTTATATTAATAAATAATTTTAATAAAAATCTCATACCGACCTACATAAGCAATATGTAAGGTATTTTGGGTCTTTGGCTTTTTCCTTGGATAACAAGCGTCGCCAACAATTTCCATTATTTCGTTTTCTATGGAATTCGAAATCTCCAAATGGAAATATTTTAAATTTCTGTCTGTTTTTATTGGTAGATCGTTAAGTGGAAATCTTTTGAATTGTAAGTGGAGGATAAAAATAGAAATGACAATAAAATAATTATTGATGGATGATGATATTATGACTGATTGATTACCATTATTATTAAGGATCAATCGATCAATGTTGAACTTACCTTAACGGAATAACTACAAAAACATATTTTTATTAACTCAAAATTTAAAATACATTTGCAATTGCAATCAAAAGCGTTGTTTCTTCTTATCGGGATTGAGATGTTTACAAACATTCTTGTTGACTGCTTCAATATTTTGCCTTAAGATATAATTTACCCATTTTATAAAAAAAATCAAGAGGGTTTTACTTATTTACCTTAAATAAAAAGACTCGTAAATACTGGGATCAAAATAGAGATCATAATTAAATTTTCTTATTTATTACCGCTATAATCATATTTTTCCTTATAATACACCACATGAATGTGGAAAACTAAAAACTTTGCCAAACAAATAAGAAAACTTTTAATCTCATTTGATAAAATGTAACTTTTCCTAGTTCCTAGGAAACTAAGAGCCACGGAATGAAATCGTAGAAAACGAACTTAAAGAGTTGTTCGGCTTTATTTACTTCGGAAGTATATTTTGGTATTTTTATCAAATTAAAAAGTTATATTTTAAATACAATTTTTAACTAATTTAATAGCAGCTGTATTTTCTGTCAACAGTTTCTATATTTTTCGATAGCTTAAATCATACTGTGCGAGTAAAAATTATTATCATCAACGTGTACTTTGCATCTAAGGCCGTACTGCTTAGCGGTAGACTTTAATACCTGTTGGGTGTCAGTAAATACCAGCATTATCAACCAATCAGTAATTCCGTCATCTTTAACAGTCGTTACAAGTTCTGATTCGTCGGTAATTTATTCAACTTCTTGAATAATTCACGCAATGAATTTTACGGAACAGCACAAAAAATTCATGGTTAAAGCGTACTTTTTAATATTGTAAACTCAATATCGAGTATTCTACAAACCTAAAACTTTATGACGGCTGTCAATTCTGATGATGTCACATCCACTTTCTAAGTAGGCTTCACGCCGCGCGCCGAGACACGTTTGTGTAGAGTTATCACGGTGGGGATTTCTTTCTTCACTTTTTATAAACCATCATATAATATATAATCAATAAAATTTAAAATGTCTTAATTTAAAAATCTTTATTCACATTCAATTTCATAATTTTACTCCGTTTTCTAAAAATATTTTGAAGGTCCTACTCAGTTCCAGTTGCACTCATTAATTTGAGGCAACTCGACTTTGGGTAAGTCATTATTTATTCCAATTTAACTGGTCGTTTAACCATTTTGAAATCCCTTTTAGTAATCCCTGAAGATGGACGTCTAGACGCTCGAAACATGTAAAAAAGAAGGAAATAATATTAACATTTTACATTAAAATTTTATGGAGGAAGACTTGGTTGTTTTATTTGCATTTTCATTATTGCCTGAAAAGAAAGAAGTTCTATACAACATAAAGGAAGAGCTGGAAGATCATCTGTAAGAACAGAAGAACTTGTTGCAAGTGTTCGTAAAATACTGGAAAATATGCCAACAAAATGTGTCAAGAAGCGGAAAGATCTTATGGAACACGCAGGACTATTCTTAAAAAACAGTTAAGTTTGTGCAAGTATTTCAAGAAATATGAACTGTCAGTAGTTTATCCAAAATTTATTGAAAAGAAATCCTCACCGGTTATGTGAATTCTCAGAATACAAGCATGTGAATCAGTGAAAATGCCCATTTTATTGTAGAGTCCATATTGCACCCTCAAAAAATTGGTGTTTGGTTGGCTGTTTCCCGAAGAAGAATTGTTGGCTCTATTTTTTTTCTATAACATGGTTTTTGGTTATTTTCAACAGGATGGTGCAACCGCCTATACATCCGCCGAAACTATTAACTACTTACGCAATTTTTTCGACGACAGATTGATCAGTTTTCGAACAGACATTGATTTTCCACCCAGATCATCTTGATTGAAGGTTATGGATTATTTCATTTTTCTCGTTTGAAGAACAATATTTTTGAAACGTTAGTTGAAAATTTAGAACAATTACAAGAAATGTGTTTGTTTGAAGGTTTGAGACAATGATGTATCGTGAATGATAGATGTGTTTTGGACTTCCATTGTCAATATTTATTTATATCACAACGTTTCAACTGGTGAGTATCTCCAGTCGTCTTCAGATGAATATTGAACAAGCTACGAAACTCTCCAAGTTTCCTTCTGTCAGTCAGCTTTGATGTCGAGAGTCTTTATATAAATGTCCCAGTGAAGGATACACTTCAGGTCATCAGAAGGAAACTTGGAGAAGACCAAACCCTCGAGGAACGAACATCACTACCCATCAACGCCATAATGGACCTATTAGAATGCTGTCTAAATAACTTTTATTTCCAAGAAAAGGATAGATTCTACAGTCAACTAGACGGACTACCGATGGGATCATCCCTTTCTCCAGTAATCGCCAACATATACATGGAATCGTTTGAAAACCAGGCAAAAATAAAACCTAAACTATGGCTTCGTTACGTTGACGACACATTCATCATTTGGAATAGAAGCGATGACGAACTCCAAGCTTTTCTACATCACATAAATAACTTGGCACCAAAAATCAAGTTTACCATGGAGAAGGAGGAAAACAATAAACTAGCGTTTCTAGACGTCATAGTACAGAAGAACAGGGACACCATCCAAACATCGGTATACAAAAAGAAAACTCACACTGGTCAATACCTTAATTACGCATCGAAACACTCAAATACCACAAAACATGGGATAGTCAAAACACTTGTTGACAGAGCATTTACTCTTTGTAACTCCGAGGAAGCTCTTTCCGAAGAACTCAACACCATCAAAAAGGACCTCAACACAAATGGCTACCCCACGAGACTAGTAGACCAGACTATCAAGAAGCGTCAGAATTACATGAATAGACTAAAAGATGACGTCGAAACTGGACCCACCATAAAAGTACCCTATGTCAAAGGAATCTGCGAGAAAATTCGAAGATTAGGACAGCAATACAAAATTCTAACAGTATTCAGCTCCAAAGATTCCCTAAGAAGCCAACTGACGAAGACAAAGCCAACCAGCCAAAGGGGCACGAAGAACTGCGTATATAGAATACCTTGCGAGTGCGGACAATCCTACGTTGGTGAAACCCTACCTGCCCCCTTGAAACAAGAGTCAAGGAACACCAAAACAACACAAAGAAGGGAGAAACAAACAAATCCGGTGCAGCAGAACATGCTTGGACACACAGCCACCACTTGCAATGGTCAGAGGCAAAAATAATACTCAAAGAAGAACAATGGCGAAAGAGGAAATTCAAAGAAGCGGCCGTCATAACCCAAAATCCAGACTGCTTTAGTAAGCCCTCTTTAGACATAAGAAATATTTGGAAGCCCTTGTTAAATACCTGTAAGCTTAGGTTAGGACCACACAGTAACGCCATGACTGCACCAATCTCGGTTATGCGCTGCTAACCAGGAGGTAGTATAAATCCCCTCGTAGTTTCGTAGCTTGTTCATTATTCACCTCAAGACGACTGGAGATACCAAAAATAACCAAAACACAACTATCATTCACAATTACAAGAAAGTGGTAATATTTCTCCAGAAATGCTGGTCAAGGCTTTCGAAAGTATGAAGAGACATGTGAATTTATGCTTGCAGCATAGCGATAACCAATTTCAGTAATTTCTATTTTTCTTTCTCTACAGTGATGGGCTAAAATATGGAACAAATTCTTTAAAAATCAGGTATTAATTCTTTGAAAAAACGCTCGGACACGTCGATTATAATTTTTTCTTCCGAATTTTTTTCCTCAAAAAGAAATTATTCAGGGTGTGTCAAAAAGTAGATGAAGCAAAAATTTTTTGTATTTTAAATAGAACCCTATTTTTTCAGTCGAATTTTGAATTCTACGTCAAATTCTGCGCATAATTCATGTAGCATACCCTATCCTTATCTCTAACGGTTTTAGAGAAAAATTACATCATAAAACGAAATTTTTTTTTAAAAAAAGTTACATGTACCTACTTTAGGTATAATTTTGAAAAACGGTGATCATGGTGCATTTAAATGAAACTCAAAGAATCGAAATTTTAATTTTAATTGGATGTGGAGACAAAACAAGAAACCAAGAAGAAGTTTGTAACTTGTTTAGCGCTAAGTATCCAGAACGACCGATTACAAGATCTACAGTGAGCAAAATTGAGAAGAAATTCAGGGAAACAGGGAATGTAAAGGATCGTCTACGGCCAGGTCGTCCAAAAATTAGTGAAAACACAAAATTTAATATTTTGTTAGAAGTTGAAGATAATCCCCATAGTGCATCCACTGAAGTAGCCCTTAATAATGATGTGAGCCGACGATCTGTTTTGCGGGTATTGAAACAAGAAAAGTACCATCCGTACAAAATTAGGTTGCTGCACGAGCTAAACGAAGATGATCCCGACCGCCGACTACAGTTTTGTGAAACTATGATGGAAATTTGCAACTTAAATCTATTTTTCCATCGCAACATACGTTTTAGCGATGAAGCCACGTTTTGTTTGAATGGTTCGGTAAACAGACAAAATTTTCGGTATTGGAGTACAAATAATAGTAATAATTGGATGAGAAAACAGCACACGCAAAACCCACAAAAAGTAAATGTTCGAGCAGGGATATTAAATGATAGAATTATTGGACCTTTTTTCTTCGATGGAAATCTTACAGGAGACCGGTATTTACAATTTCTTCAAAATAAATTAATTCCCACACTAGCAGCGGATTTTCCAAATCCGAATCAGCCTAATCTACCAGAAGCGTCTATTTGGTTTCAGCAGGATGGTGCTCCGCCTCATTTTGCTCGACAAGTACGAGAGTATTTGAATACTGTATTTCCCGAACGATGGATAGGTAGAAGAGGGCCCATAGAATGGCCTGCAATATCTCCCGATCTTACACCAATGGATTTCTTTCTTTGGGGTTATTTGAAATCAAAAGTTTATAAGGATAAACCACAAAATTTGAAAGACTTAAAATTTGAAATTAGATATGAAATTAGGCAAATTAATGAAAATACTGTAAATAATGTTTTAGAAGGGTTTTTAAGTAGATTGGCATATTCTCAAGAAGTTAATGGTTGGCATTTTCAACACTTAATAAAATAATTTTCGTTTTATGATGTAATTTTTCTCTAAAACCGTTAGAGATAGGGATAGGGTATGCTACATGAATTATGCGCAGAATTTGACGTAGAATTCAAAATTCGACTGAAAAAAATAGGGTTCTATTTAAAATACAAAAAATTTTTGCTACATCTACTTTTTGGCACACCCTGTATAATTTCTTTTTGAGGCAAAAAAATTCGGAAGAAAAAATTATAATCGACGTGTCCGAGCGTTTTTTCAAAAAATTATTTGTTCCCTATTTTAGCCCATCACTGTATATTCTTACTTTCTTAATTTTGTAACAAAAATAAATTTGTATTTGTTTACTTATTTTAATATCCATCAGTTTGGCATATCATATCATAATATGAATTTTACACAATTTAACCTGGATTTGGTTAGATATATCGTCCCCTTATAATTGTGATCTAAACCAAGCCCTACGTTTTTCAGTCCACAAGTCCTCTTGAATGAAAATAATTTTTGTTCGCACGGTACTATTCGAACAGCTGGCATTATTGATGTAATGTGAAAAACATTTAAATCCTTAAAGTATCTTTTATACGTGCGCATAATTGGAAATTCCCGATGTCCTACATACTTCACATCCCACCCATTCAAAAACATTCATAAATCATCCGTATTCATCAACCAAAGCGATAAAAAGAAAAACCTGTCACACCGTTCAGTTCAATTCCTTTGGGGTTTTTTTCGATTTCATGAAGGTAACGGGATATTTTCTGGCGATATCAATCGGAAAATCGATATAAAACTTGATGTCGATCAAATTTACTGTTACTAAATTGGGGATCACTTAGATAATAATCTCCCATATCGGTTTCTTTTTATGTTGTTCAGTTATTTCCCTTTTATTAATGATTATCGGGTTCATAAAAAGCATTGCGTATTAAATTAAATTTGGTAATTACAATATAATAATACATATCTTAATCATCATTAGCATCATCAACCAGCCTTTAAAGGGCATAAGCATTCCTTGACTACTTCTATACGTTCATATCCTGAGCAGCTTGCATCCAGTTGAATAAATGAATTAATTCATTTTTATATACAATTTCTATTTAGTAATCACTTAGAAATATTGATTTTAAATTTAATAGCACTTTGAGCGACTTTTATATCAATGGGTAACCCATTAAAAAGTCTTATTCCGTTTTGCAGCAGGGCCCCATTAGAAAATACTGATTAATTATTTCTTGACCGGCATATGAATTTGATGTTTTCGAATTAGAAATTTGCAGGTGTATTATTTTATAGACCAATAGTAAATTATTTATTTCGATACTCTCCTTAAGAGACAACCATCAGTTTAGTCTTTCAAACATAGCACAAGCCGGAGCAGACATATTACAACTCTGTAATATTCTCATAATATATTTGTTTTGTAAGATCTTCAATCGATTGATGCTCCAAACCAACTTAAAACACAGACAAAGTAATGCACAGGGGGACTGCAAAAATCGCGCTGAACTTCTAGCATCACCAGGTCGTTCGGCGGATTTTTGTGGCCCAAAATGTGCTTTACTGAACCGATAAACGGCAGTGGGCGGACCCAAACGGAACGCCTACCGACCTGACTGACGAGGACATGCCCATTAAACATTGCCTCTCTCTGCTGCGGAGATGACGGAGCAGGGGTGGTATGTCGCTGTGCATCCAAACTACCCGCCATAGGCGGATATGATTTTCAACTGTGATCTGTGATACAAACATTTTCACTGGGTTTTTTTCGAGTTTTCCCAGAATGCTCTGCTATTGGTATACAATTGACCGCTTTACTATTTCTGCAAATTTTAATATTATACTCTTCGGCGTAATACTCTGTATGAGTGTATAGCACCCGGAAAGGCACCGTGCCGGAACGCGAGTGGAGTGATGTGAACTTAAAATAGAATAGGCAACCACAGGCCATAATATCGGCCGCCAGGCTTAAGGCCTGGTTTTTGGGCGCATTTCGGGCCGTATGCTTACGGTCCGTATGCGCCCAACTCTGTAATTAGTTCTAGTTTGGTTTAGTATTATGTATTAGGTTAGGCTAGGCTAAGTTAGTTGTTAAGTTTCTATTTATAAAGAGGAATAGGCAATAAAGAGATTTTTAAAGAGATGCTCTCGTGAGGGCATGCCAATAACAACGAGGTAAAAGTGGAGACTGATCGTGTTATTTATATACAGTGCGTCTTCTTAAGTTGTGTACATATAGGAAACTTTTTTATTACTAATTTTACGAAAAAAAGTTACTCAATCACATTTCACTATCATTGCAAATTACTACATAAATACCTATTTTTTTAATATCCCATTTCCTTTTCCTCAAGACCTTTTCAAATTTTAAAATACATAATTTGAAAAAAGCTTAAAATAATTTCTAACAACTTGATTTGTTCTCCCACCTCTCCAAACAAGTCCCTAAATAAAAAAGTAACGATCGGGTTGATTATCTAAAGAAGAAATTCAGTGTCAAACGTGTATAAGACTATCATGCCGAGTCAGAAAACGGTTGGGTCCCAAATTTCTGCAAAGAATATTACAGACTCCTACGTGGACTACCATGAAGATACAACGGCAGAACTTTTTGAAGAATGGTTCAAAAATTGTCTTTTACCAAACCTTCCTAAGAATAGCGTGATAGTAACGGATAATGCGAGCTATCACAGTCGTTAATTATATAAGGCTACAGGTTCAATAAATACGTTATTGGAGATTTAAAACTACCTGACGGCGAATGATATCTATTTTGAAGAAAGTTATAAAAAAAGTAATCTTTTAGAAGTTTTAAAGGCACTATGTATAAAAAAAGTATATTAAATAATATAAATAAAACAAAGCAGTCTTTCTTCGCAGTTTAATAGTTGAAATAAAATTCTAAGTTCCCGGCATGTTTCGAGCACTTAAGTACTCAGCTTTAGGGGATACCAACATCAAGTTTAACATAAAAGTGAGTTGTCTCAAATTAATGAGTACAACTTAAAGATTGGAGACTTGGTGTATGAAATGATTAATTGTATTTAAATATAAGTGAAATTTAGATTAAGTTTTGAAATTTAGAATAGTAAAAGACATTTTAGAGAAGATAATAAGCTGATTATAACATCTGGAGGAGAAAAGTTTTCTTTGATTTTAAGTTGAGCTGTTAAAGCTTAATTTCTATTTATTGAACGGGGTTAAAAGAAAAATTGAGAAATAAAAGTTACTAAGTTATCTCATTAGCTTATATGTATATGTTTGTAATGCATTGGCAGAGAAAGTGGAACATACTGTGCTACGGCTCCCACCTTATTATTGTATTTTTAATGCCATAGAGCACATATGGTACCAATTAAAATCAATTATTAGGTCAGAAAATACTTCTTCGACTTTAAGTTATAGTGTTGTAGAATTAATAAAGAAATGTGTTAATGATATTACCCCAGGCAGTTGGAAAAATTCAATCCATCATGTAATTACTGTAGAAAATTCTTATGTTACTCTGCATGATACAATTAAACCGGTTATAATTAATTTAAATGAGGATAGCGACAGCGAAACAGAACTAGATGCTGTACAAATTTAGTATCCGAAGACGGTATTGGAATACTTATTAAAACATTGTATCCGATATACGTATCTTCCGGGAAAATGCAGTATTCGATACTCGAGTACTCGAATTCTCTGTATCCGGATACTACAAACTACATTTTTAACCTCGGATACAATTCCTATCCAATAGGATCGCTGAAATGCCGGAGGTGGAGACGTAGACGTCTCTTTCACTCTTTCTCTCAATCTGTGTTCTGTGCTCAGTCTAACGGTCCTCCACGTGTTGCAACCTGAGCGTAAACGTCTTTTGTTGCTGATAAATTGACTGCTTTCCTTATTGTTTGCACTGTTGGGTGAATACCTTAATTTTAAAAGTAGTGTATCTTTTACACCTTGTATCCGATTTTAATAAACTTAGGCTCGTTTAAAAGAGAACTCCGCGGTTATTTAAAAATGGGGATGGTCGCTAGCTCGTGTTTTGTTTCCCGAGGGGCGCTTTGTATAAATCTTTCAGTTTTTCTCAATTTTCTTAAAAAAATTATACTTTTTGTATAAGAGTTTCGAAGTGCACCAAAATAGCTACATTCTGGCCAAAACCGCGTTTTATTATCTTTCCTGGTTTTTGAGAGATCTGCAAATATCTCTATTCTTCCACGAAAAAATTAATTTGTATTGGATTTTATCAAAGTTTTGTTATTTTTTTTTTGAGTTTAAACTGTACATAAATAACTTTTTCAAATGCAACATTATTTGGATTAGTGTTCTTTTTAGAGATGTCACTAAAATAAAAATAAAATACACAATATTACCTATAAATATATTTTCCATAAAATGTTGCCCTTACCGAGCAGAGCAACACTGCACTACTTTATATTTTTATTTTATATACAGTATCCATATCCGTGTATCCGAAGAAAGTATCCGGATACATGTATCTGGATACTTAATATGTCTGCAGTATCCGAGTTTATTGTATCCGGTATCCGGATACTTAGAAAGTATCCGTAATCGATACTCGAGTACGATTTACCTGTATCCGAACCCAGCACTGACTAGATATAGAATAACATTATACATGTAAATAAATATAAGTAGTACTTCAATATTTATAATATTTAGTTTTTTTTTTTTTCATTTCTATAAATTAATTAAACACATCATAGGAGTATAATAATTACTTTATTTCCTTAGTTCAACCGACCCTTTACTGCAGCTTTATACTTTACATATTAATTGTCCACATAATAGAATCGACCCTTTAGTTTTATGGCAGTTAAAAAGGTCAACACCATTTATTGTAAAAAAACTTTACCCTATTTAGAATACCTACTACTGTAAACTAAAATAACATGGGAAGTTGCTGTTACACTTACTTGTTCCTATTTTATAAAATAATGTTCCCCTGTTAACCTGTTCAAAACAACAGTTTTCCCCCTAGGTATCACCTCTGACAAAGCAATTATAATTTTAGAAGTTCAAACTTGGGAAAACAGAAATAACATCCGATATAAGCTCGCTTATAATGGTAATGCAAACTCCCAGAGCAAATCCGAACTGAAATCAATATTGATTAAGAAACTTAAGGCTATTACCAAATATTGGCTTTAATCATTATTATAATCATTCGGACAACAAAGTTTTGAATTTAATGGTCTCGAAAGATATTAACGTTTTACGGTCTTTGCGAACTACTATTATTTAGAATTGGTTTTGTCGTGGGCATTTTGTGAAAAGGACTCTCGTACACTCTTAAAAGAAATATTAAATTTTAGTCAAAATCAACTCAATTATGACTTAAACAAGTTTCAAGGTAGATCGATTAAAATTGGAAACATTAAAAAAAGAAAAACACTAAACATTGATTATATAAAATTAGAAATACCCCCAGTGGCGTGCAACATTTTTCTGGGGCCCCCCCCGCAGATTTTTTTACGGGGCCCCCGATCATACTTAGAATTTTTTTAAAACAGGAAAAAACATGTTTATAAAATACATATTTATATTTCTTAATCTATAATAAATAGGAATAAACAAAATACTTAAAAATCAAAGACGCAAAAAAAGAAAGTTAGTAATATTGATTGATTTAATCTATCTACAACTTTTACGTTTTACGTTTATATCGTGTAGACAAGTACCTATCTACTACTGCGTCCAAATGTACATGCTTTGCTCTTTCGTGTTCTACAGAAATTATTGCCAAGGAGCTAAGACGGCTTTGAGTCATCGTTGATGTAACAAAGTTTTTTATTAATTTTAACTTTGAGAAAGTCCTCTCAGATTGGGCTGATGTAACAGGGAGAACTAAGAATAATTAAAATACTGTACACAAGTCAGGTATGCTACTGATCAGTAATTCATTTTTGTCAAAGATGAATAATTCATTTTTGTCAAAGATGAAGTCTTGAAATTCTCTGATACTACGCATTTCTTTTAATTGATTTTCAAGTAAGTTTTTTGTTTCTATTAGTTCAGTAGCTAAATTCGGTGTTAAATCGTCAGGGTATCTATCTGTCAATTTTTTAGCTTTACTTATAATTTTACACTCTTCAGTTTGAAATCATATTTGTGGTTTTAAAATTTCAAAATTTGAATAAATATTTTGAAATACTTCGTATCTCTTTTCAAATTGTACTAATATTATATCCAGATGCGTAATATACCGATATTTTTAAATATTTGGTACGATTTTCAATAGGCTCATCAACAGCCATCTCATCAAAAAATTTGTTGGTTTTTTTAGTTCTCTTACTTTCTAAGTTCGTCTCTATGTTCCATTTTTTTTTTGCGGTCGCTACGGACATTTTAAAAACATCTTCATAATTGTCTCGCATATTTTGTAGCTTAACCAAAACATTAGCAATTAAATCTGCTGCTTGGCCAACATCGATTTTAGTGCTCTGTAAAGTTTTTGAAAGTAAATTTACGTTTTCAAAAACTTTACCTTGAAATGTAAGTAAAAAGATAAACTCTAAATTTTCTATTTTCTTTAGTAGTGCTTTCGCCTCATCTCTATCAGACTTTTCTTAATAACTAGAGACAAGTTTGACAAGCACTTCACGACCGCTAAATAGTTCATTTTTAGCGATATAATACTATCGGCTCTTGATGACCATCTTGTAGGACAAAGTTTTTTTAGAGTTAATTTAACAGTGCCGCTACCTTTTATTTCATTATTAAGACTTTGCCAGCGTGGTAGACTCTCGCTAAAAAACACCTATAGACACTGAATCGTGTCAAAAAAATTCCGAATTTCGGTAATGTTATTTAGAGTCATTTAAAATTAAATTAAGGCTATGTGCAGTGCAGTGGATATAGTCAGCATTAGACTGTCGTTTTTTACTTAAAGCCTGTAGTCCGGAGTATTTAAAAAAACCCACAGATTTGCGCCCCGGTTTCCAGCGGCGCGGTTGCCGGCGTTAACAATAAATGTTAATTCAATACGAGATTTGGTAAAGTTATTCAAGACAGATAGAACGGGGCCCTGCGGGGCCCCTCTATACTCCGGGGCCCTCCCGCACTGCAGGGTCTGCAGGGGCTGGTTTGCACGCCCCTGAATACCCCATTGATTAGCCAAAAAATCAATTAATTTTTATCGCATTTTTTTTAATTAAAGTTTTGACACTTTTGTGATGTATTTACGACTCAATCCAATAAACCAGACTAAAAATTATAATCATCTACGTGTGCTTTGCATCTAAGACCGTACTGCTTAGCGGTAGAGCTTAATACCTGCTGGGTGTCAGTAAATATCAGCATTATCAATCAATCAGTTATTTCGTCATCTTTAAGAGTCGTTACAAGTAATTTCAGTCATCACTAATTTATCAAGTTTCTTAAATAATTCACGCAATGGGTTTAACAAAATAACACAAAAAATTCATGGTTGAAGTGTATTTTCGAAACGGGGTTAGAGTAAATGGTGAGTGGCGTTACAATCAGCGTTTGTGCATGGACGACGAGAAAATTTTCCTAACGTCGCTTTTACTGCTGGGGATTTTTATCAATGCCTGAAAAGAACCGTGGCTCTGTTAAGGAAAACATGTGTTTTTTTTTTATTTACTATTTTTTACGGACGTCGGCGTATCAGAGGCCATCTTGAACCGGTCATCGACCGTACGGTTTTTAATCGTGCGGTCTACCGACTGGGGAGTGTGAAACGGCACCTTCATCCTACGAGATATCCGATCTCATCCGGCCTGTCCGGCGTGAATAGGATGGTTTTGATGTCGATTCATTTTACACTCTTCCCTAAGACGAGAGTACGCGGTGTTTCCCAAGCGGTCACCCATCCAAGTACTAACCGCGCTCGACACCGCTTAACTTCGGTGATCTGACGGGAACCACTTTTAAACTTGTTTATTTACCTATTTTGTTATAATGCCAACTTTATACTTATGATTACCCTAGGGCTCAGTGCCCCTACACAACTAAGAAAATCGTACAGTTACACAAAACTTCCTAAGATAAATCAAAAAACAGTTTTGGGCGTATACGGACCGTAAGCATACGGCCCGAAATACGCCCAAAGAACCGGGCCAGAAGCCCGGCGGCCGTTGGAATGACCTAGGTATAATTTTAGACATTTAAGTTGCGAGAATCATTACACACGCGTTCCGGCGGTGCCTTACCGGTGTTCTACAAGGCTTGCGTTGCTCCATGGAGCTTAATATTAAAATGTCAGGAAATCGTTGGTGCTTTAAGTGTCGCTAGGCCCTTGCCCGAAAACATGTGTATATAACGTAAAAATAGGAGCTGAATGACCATGTGTAAGAGCAGAAGAACTTGTTGCAAACGTTCGTGAAATAATGCAAAATACGCCAAAGGAATATCTCAGACGCGTGAAAAGTAGCTAATTTTAATTATTGCATTGTTTGATTATATCTAATCATTAAGGTCGAGGTAGTAGCCAGCCCCTAGGTAGTTTATATGGTTTGTTCGGAATTGAATGTATATGTGATTGTATAATGAGTTCGTTCTGCGAGACGTCCGTCCGTCTATAGTAATCTTTAATCAGTTTCTCAAAATGTTCTGTCAGAATCGGCATTTGTAGATCGTTGTGTAAATCATGAGTCATCGTGTACCGTGGTGCATCCGCGATAATTTTAAGTACTTTGTTTTGAAATGTCTGTAGTTTCTTGAAGTGTGTCCTGTTAAGAGTACACCAGGTAGGGATTCCGTAGGTCAGTTCTGGTCGAACAATAGTCTTATATATGTTAGTCTTTATGCGTAAGTCGATTCTGATTCGTTTGTTGAGGAGTGAGAAAATGACACCGAGTTGACCGTTTGCTTTTTTCAAGCGCTGATCAGCATTTTTATTCCAAGCTACTCTCTTGTCGAAGCAGAGACGCAGATATTTAATATTATCACTCCAATTTATCCTAGAGTTTTTGACCAACAAACGGGTTTCGGGAAATTTAACTCTGGACTTTGAGAAGTAGATGGCTTGGGTTTTCGCGTCGTTTAACCGAATATTCCACCTATCCAACCATGACTCTAAAAGTTTTATATGTCGTTGCAACTTCGAGACTATAGCCTGGGCTGTTTGGCGGAGGCAGTGATCGTGGTATCGTCAGCAAACAGGTATAACCGTGTTTGACCAAACTTTGGTATATCGCAGGTATAGATATTGTACAGGGCCGGCGCCAGGGGGGAGCCTTGCGGTACTCCGGCTCTAACGTGTCTTACTGTCGATATCGCATTTTCTGACGAAACCGCGAGAATTCTGTCCTCCAAAAAAGAGTGAATAACCTTTATTAGGTAATATTATGTATCTATACTAATTAGTAATTAGGGTTTTGACTTTAAGTTACTGATTAGGCCTTTTACGTAAACTTCCCCATTATTAAAAAAAAATAAACAGCTTTTAAATAAAGTCCTCCCGTGGCTTACGGATGAAACGTTAAAACGAGGAACGGATTTGAATACTAAATTCGAAACAACCCAGGTAAATCTCTTTTTATGGTAATTATGCCCGGAACGATATCCAGAAGCTCTTTCTTATTAAAGCGGACAACAAAAAACTTTGTAGTTAAATATCTTGGGGCCATAAATCTCTTACTGAATAAGCAAGGAACTGTCGATGAAAGATTTATTGGGCCGTTATTTGCGTGTACGCTGAATCGAATAGTATAATCGTATTTTGAGGTCTACAAAGCTTTTAATTAAAAATAATTTTTAGGAAGGGAAAGGGAACTAATGTCATTTAATTAAATACAACGCCTGGCCTGATTAATAATGAAAACTTAACTTAACGACAATCAGGATTCGAATGCAGCGAAATACTTGGGTTTTGTATACACAGAGGGGCAAAATGCCTGTAACTTTTGAATTACCTCATATACGAATAAGTCACCTTCATGAAAGTTGTTCAGTAAGTTATTCCCCACATTTCTACCTACATGGATTTATTCTGTCATTTCTGGTTTGGTTGCCATACATATATTTAAATTATATTATTAAAGTATTTATTCATAAATAAAACACAATTTATTGATATTTTCAAAACACGTCGTTATTTCGAAAACTACTGATATTAGGAATAAAGTATGTTATACCAAAAGTGTAACAAATTTAAAGTAAAAACTATAAATGAAAAAATATACAGGGTGTTACATTTAAAAATATAAAATTCGTTCGAATCCCAGACAAACTAAAAAGCTGGCAACAACGCCAATATCGTCATTCATTGCGTCAGATCCTCTTACACAACTGTACCAAATTTGGTTTAAATCGGCCAATAAATTGTGATGTTTTTAAGCCGTTTCCAGACTTTATACACACACTGTATATAAAGTTTGTTTCACCTTAAATGACCTTTACAGAACTAAGGTCTCTAATAACACATATATGACAGGTTTTACTCAATTCTTGATACTAAGCTAAACCTAAATTGCCTCTGCATATAAAACTTCTTACTATAGTGCTAAATATTATTTCAGAAAGTACATTCTCAGTCAAACTGGCCAAAGGCTCCAGAGGATTGGGCCTGAGTGTTACAGGCGGCATTGACAGCGCCGGATCTTGGCCTGGACTAGTCAGAATCAAAAGATTGTTTCCACATCAGCCAGCTTCCTCCTGCAGTCTTCTTAATGTTGGAGATTTGTTACTGGAGGCCAATGGAGTACCATTAACGGGCCTAACCAATTATGTAAGTATTGTACTTGAAATCTGAAAAAAAAACAGTTCTTTCTGTAAGTACCTTCAATATAGGAAAATGATCTAATCAATGTTTTATGTTGTTTTCATTATTATGCTATTACGTAAAATTTTTATTAGGTGAGATGATAATAATTTCCATATAAGAAAATTAATAAACAAAAGCTAGTTTGGATCTAAAGTTTCACGAGATCAAAATTACATTAAATTCTACCTTATCCTAAGATCAAGGGTTATTTTACACTTAGCCTGTTGAATTATGTAGTGAGTATATGAAACCCGTCACTTAAAGAAAGGGTTTGGAGGATACAAAGAAAGCTCGCATGAAAGGCTTGATCCTTGAATTATAAATTTGGAGCTCTGTAACTACGTATCTTTGCCCAGCAAGCTCTTTCGTATAGAGATTAAATCTCTATACGAGCAGCAGGAATCAGTAATCAAGTCATCTGTAATTTATTACAGTAAAATCTCTCAATAGCGACAACAGCTGGTCTGCATTTTACAGTGTTTGTTTATTAACAAGTATCTACATATGTAAATAATTTTAAATATTTTTGTTTAAATTTATCAAAACTAAAATTAAATGAGATGAAGTCAATTTACCAATATGTACAGGGTGTCCCAACGATAGAGTAAAGTAAGTTTTCGCTTAACTGATAATCTTTGTGACAAAATCGTATACGCCATAAGGTAAGGTAGAAAAATGCGCACATTTTAAAAATATTGGAAATTATACAGGGTGTGCCACAAAAGTAGGACAGCAAAAAGTAAGATTTTTTTAAATGGAACACCCTATATTTGCTTGTATTTTTGGGTTCTATGTATTAGTCCAAACGTTTTTGGTCATATATGACATGAGCTGAAATTTGATAGTTTTTGAGAAATTTCGAAATAACGATGAAAATTAGAATTATCATGGTGTTGATAAATGGACAGTTTCTCCGTCAATTCATAATTGCAAACTTCAATATTTGGTAGGAGGAAGGACTGGTTACTATATTAATATTTAGTATGCGCAATATTTGCATTTTTTCTACAGGGTGTTTATTATAAGCGTCGAAATTCGCACATCTTCAAACTAGGAAATCTCAATTTTTTTAAATGGAACACCCCGTATATTTTAATTTCGTTTTATTCAGATTTAAACAGCCTTTCATTTTTGCTAAATATGTCCTATGCCTATCTTTAATAGTTATCGAGAAATTTCGATTTTTTCAAATTGCTCCACGTTATATTTTATACCAGAGCATTGTTGGATCGCGATAGCCATGAAAAACAATAGCTAAGGTAAACAATTCATGTGCCAAAATGAAACGCTTAATAATAATGGTCGTGAATTAAAACCTTGTCTTGCTTTTTTCGTCTTCATTTCGTTAATTTTCTATTGAGCATGGATTATCCTGTAAATGAGTTGATTGATATGATCTATGTGTTAGGCGAAGCTGAGAGAAACCCTTTGTTGGCTCAGCGAATTTACAGAGTGAAATATCCTGAACGTCGGATGCCCACTGCTAACGGTTTTCGAAATGTGATGGAGAGATTTGATTCCAGCGGTAGTGTTAAATACTCTAAACGTGTAGTTGTTAACAAAAACGCAGCCAACGTAGAAAAAGAATTAGAAATATTATTGAATATTCAAGAAACTCCTCAGGTGAGTAGTAGGACGTTAGCGACATTATGTGATTCCTCCAAATCAACTGTGAACCGAACAACAAACAAGTATAAATATCATCCATACCACATAGAGCTTCATCAAGAATTGCGAGAAGGAGATTTTGAAAGACGAATTCAATTTTGTAATATTATTCAACAACTGCAGTTAAATAACAATTTTTTGACCAATGTTTTGTTTTCTGATGAGGCGACGTTTAGAAGTAATGGAGCTGTAAATCGGCATAATATGCATTATTATGCCACTGAAAATCCATTCTGGCTACGGGAAGTTCAAAATCAAGGTCACTGGTCAATAAATGTGGTATCCTTCATAACCAAATTATTGGTCCCCATTTTTTTAATGAACCTTTATCGGACCGCAGCTACTTACTTTTCTTACGTGAAGAATTGCCTCAGTTACTTGAGGATGTTAATTTAGGCTTACGGCAAAATATGTGGCTGCAACATGATGGTGCACCTCCACATTTCCATCGTGAAGTCCGGGATTTCTTGAACAGACAATACCCAGAAAAATGGATTGGGCGTGGAGGCTTTATTTCGTGGCCACCACGGTCATGTGATTTAACACCGTTAGACTTCTTCCTATGGGGTTACATAAAAGATCGGGTATATGTCAATAAACCAACCACCAGGGAAGATATGAAGAACAGAATTAGAGAAGTTTGTCGAACAGTGACACCTCCTATGTTGTCGGAAGTGAGACACAACCTACAAAAAAGATTAAATACGTGTAATCAACACGAAGGCCATATTTTTGAACATTTATTGAGACGTAATGTTGAATAAAAATTTAAAATTCTGGACTATAAGCATTTTATTTTGGCACATGAATAATTGTTTTTCATGGCTATCGCGATCCAACAATGCTCTGGTATAGAATATAACGTGTAGCAATTTGAAAAAATCGAAATTTCTCGATAACTATTAAAGATAGGCATAGGACATATTTAGCAAAAATGAAAGGCTGTTTAAATCTGAATAAAACGAAATTAAAATATACGGGGTGTTCCATTTAAAAAAATTAAGATTTCCTAGTTTGAAGATGTGCGAATTTGGACGCTTATAATAAACACCCTGTAGAACAAATGCAAATATTGAGCATACTAAATATTAATATAGTAACCAGTCCTTCCTCCTACCAAATATTGAAGTTTGCAATTATGAATTGACGGAGAAACTGTCCATTTATCAACACCATGATAATTCTAATTTTCATCGTTATTTCGAAATTTCTCAAAAACTATCATATTTCAGCTCATGTCATATATGACCAAAAACGTTTGGATTAATACATAGAACCCAAAAATACAAGCAAATATAGGGTGTTCCATTTAAAAAAAACTTACTTTTTGCTGTCCTACTTTTGTGGCACACCCTGTATAATTTCCAATATTTTTAAAATGTGCGCATTTTTCTACCTTACCTTATGGCGGATACGATTTTGTCACAAAGATTATCAGTTAAGCGAAAACTTACTTTACTCTATCGTTGGGACACCCTGTATATACTGCGCGTGCAAACGAACATATATATTATACAATTTACTGTATGTTTGCTTTGAAATTTTTATTTTCTAAAATAATCAGAAATTAATGATTGCTTCATATTTTTTATTTTATTTTTATAAAATCCAGATTCACACTTTAATAGCAATTGAGAAATATTTGTAGACTTGTCAAAATTGTTAACATTATTAAAAAAGATTCCTCTTCCTCTGTCTCAAAGTTGTGAGTAGTTGCATCAGTTTCTTGGATCTCTTCAATCCACTCGATGATAGTCAATTCTATACTTTCTGCTGGCAAATCGTTATCAATAGAGGCAAATTGTTTCAAGTTCACAAATGTGTCCTTAATGTTACGAAGCAATTTTGCGAGCGGAATATTATCTTCTTCTTCGAAGTCGTCAATATTATCTGTATTACACATAAATCTGGCTTTCATAAAGCATTTTTAATTGTGGGGACAAATTGCGCCAGACCACCGAAACCCATATTAAGGCGTTAGTTATGGTAATATTACTTTCGATTTCATGAAGAGGACAACCACTCACTATACATGTTAAAAGCCTCTTAATAAGGTAGCTTCTGTAGAGCATTTTAAAGAATAATGCCTTGGTCCAAAAGTTGGCAATGTGAGGAGGTAGTATTGGGTGCAAGAAAAATAAGTTTGACATTATCCAGTGTAATTTTGGGATGAGACGCTACATTATCCAGAAACAATACCACTCTTCTATTCTGCTTCTTCATCTTAGTATCAAATCTGTGAAGTCATGTTGTCATGATCGCTGCTGTCATCCACGCTTTTTTGTTCGAGACCCATTCAAATTATCGATATGTGCGCCCTTAAAACATCGAGGACTTTTGATTTTGCCTATTATAAGTGGTTCTTCCCAGTGGCGTAACTACGTTGAGAAAACTTGTGTTCGGCGAGAAAAGGGCCCCCCCCCTTATTTATAAAAAAAAATACATTTTTGAGCGTAGAACATAAATTTATTCACAGCCGACAGTCACATTACATACTTGATTACATTTAAAAAGATTTTTTTTGAGTTTTTGCATTCGCAAATGCTGTCACCAAGTTTTCTACATTCATATTTTTCGCTATATTATTCTCGATT
The DNA here is from genome assembly GCA_963920685.1 of Polydrusus tereticollis. Classification (NCBI taxonomy): domain Eukaryota; kingdom Metazoa; phylum Arthropoda; class Insecta; order Coleoptera; family Curculionidae; genus Polydrusus; species Polydrusus tereticollis. The sequence goes on from OY987329.1 coordinate 119,977,857, forward strand.
AAAATAAGAGCCTGCGAGCTCAATCTTTCTTGTCCCATGGTATTGCGAAGATAATTTTTCATTATCTTTAATTTCGAAAATGATCTTTCTGCTTTTGCGACGGTAACTGGGATGGTCAAATACAGACAGAAGGCTGTAACGATTTCAGAAAAACTACTGCTCGAGGAATAATTTTTTAGGAGAATGAAATCAAGAATTTGCGCAGCAGAATTCATTGTTTTCAATTCATTCTTGAAGCACTCCTTGAAAGACAGTAGTTGGCTTGAGATTGTGTCTGACACATCATCTTGATATTTCAGGCAAAATTTTTGGCTGGCAGAGAAAATCTCATCGTCAGATAAATCCAGCAAAAAAATGGGAGTAGTAATTCGAAAATAATTGGCAATTTTTCTCAAACTAGTACTGCGTTCTTTTAATTGCGTAGAAATAATATCGAGGGTTCGACAAAATTCATTGACTTTGAAAAAGTCCTCATCGCTTTCAATGTAATGATGTTCACTCAATTCATCGAAATGTCTTTTGGGGCCACGTCTCCTTTTCGGAGAAAAAGATGTTGAACATTTTCATTTTACTGCCAAATCAACAGCAGTGCTTTTTAAACTTTCATACCTTTGTGGGCCCCGAAGGGGTTGATTGAAGGGCGCTGATCACATTAATTTATGCAGCTCTCTGAAATTTCCCAGGTCCCCGACTTTTGGGGGCCCCCAAAGCTAAGAAGCCTGTGTTCCTGGAACACATGGAACACCGGTAGTTACGCCACTGGTTCTTCCTTCTCACCTTCCATATTTGCACTGAACAGAATTGTAAATTATTGTTTTGCTGTTTTTTTTTCTAGTATACTTGTCATCTTTCAATGCATATGTTTTTGTTGGCAATGCACGATAGTAGAGACCTGTCTCATCTGCATTAAATACGTCTCTTGGGGCATAATCCTTTAAAATGGTCAATAGCCTTTCTTTCCAAGCAGTTACATCTTCGATATTGATATCGGCTGATTCGCCACATATTTTCTTGAAGGTAATATCGTGCCGACGACGGAATTTTTTCTAACCATCCATTTGATGCCTTAAAGTTATCTAGTCCCAGACATTGAGCAGACTCGAGGGCTTTTGCTTGAATTATGGGCCCGGATATCGGTAAGTGCTTATTTCGCGCCTTACAAATCCAGTTAAATACAACTTGGTTCACTGCTAGTCCTTCGGTTTTGAGAAGTTTTCCTTTTTGCTCACCGTTACCACCTTCTTGAAATACATTTCTAACTCCTGCTTTATTTTGAAGCAACATAGTCACTTAGGTCTTACCCACTTTAAATTTTTCAGCCAATTTATTGGTACTTAAACCAGTTTTTTCACTATCCTCAATTATTTCAATTTTTTCGCTTAAAGATAAATATTTCCTTTTTCCCGCCATCTTCAAATATTCACGTTAGTCCCAAAGCACGCAAGAACTGTTAAAAACAAAACTATTGTGAACAAGCCTTTAAAGTAAATCGAATAGATCCGCCCTCTTCTTCTTCTTAGTTCGCCGTCTCCTGTCGAAGGTTGGCAATCCATCTGGCAGTCATTAGTCTTGAAGCTGGTGCTCTGAAAATTTCGGTGGAAGTTCAGCAGAACCATCCTCGCAGATCCTTTAACCAAGAATTCTGTCGTCTTCCGATTGATCTTTTGCCCTGAATATTGCCCTCAATACGTGTCCGGTGTATCTCGTTTTCCTTTTCTTAATAGTAATCTGGAGTTCGAGTGACTTTCGGCTTTCGGATTCTGGCAAGCACTGCCTCGTTCGTTACCTTTTGTACCCACGATATTCTAAATATGCGCCTATATAGATACATCTCGAAGGCCTCCAGCTTTTTCTCCATAGTTGGGTCGAGAGTCCATCCTTTACATCCATACAGCAGCACGGAGGAAATGTACTATCTGATCATGCGCACTCGTAACTGTAGGCTAAGTTCTTCTAAGATCCGCCTGCAATAATAGTTATTTATTGAGAATTTATTCCACTCGGCCTAACGGCCTCGAGGTGTAAATCTTTCTCGCGTGACTTATTTTCAACATAACACACTAGTACCATACAATGTTTTATCTAACAAGTGAAAGAAATCGTTTTTTTTATAAGATAATAATTAATAAGTTTCGTGATCAAATAAAAGCAACTTGCGTCTCAGTACCCTATAAATGTCAGAATGACTTGACAGTGACTTTTTTACATTTTGGTCAAAGTTGGTTGATTGTTTGGTTGCCACGGGCATGATACATTGTTAGCAAATGTTTAATTAAATTTTGACACTTGTCAGTTTCCCCTGCAGAAAAGGGAAGCTTTTTTGAAGAAAAAAAGCCTATAGAAAATGGAGGAAACCGATGAAAATAACGTTCCTGAGGATATCCTTACGGAAGCGGAAGAAGCAGCGATGCAGATTTTGCCAGGAAAGTCCCGAGATGCTTAGGACAAGGAGTTCAAAATGTTTGAGTCTTGGATGAATTCACGGAAGATAAAAGGTATCGATGAAAATGTTCTATTGGCTTATTTTTTACATTTGCAAAAAAAATTAGCCCCATCGTCGCTATAGACCAAATACTCGATGCTTCGCTCGACTATGCACCTTTATAAAAGTAAAGACATTTCAAAATATGGCAGACTAACGAGCTTTTTGAAAAGCAAATCACAGGGATACAAACCAAAGAAGTCCAAGACATTAGAACGACCTGAAATAGAGAAGTTTTTGAACGAAGCTCCCGACGACGAGTACTTGTTGATGAAAGTGGCTTTGATAATGGGGATTAGCGGTGCTTGTAGATGCGATGAATTGGTCAATTTGAAAATAGAAAATATTCAAGACAAAGGGAAATATTTTCACGTAGTTTTGCCAGACACTAAAACCAAGAAATCGAGAAGTTTCACCATACTTGAAGAAGGATTTCCAGTCAACCCGATCAATTTGTGTAAAAAATACATGTCTTTGAGACCAAAGAATACTAGTTCTAGCCGCTTTTTTGTTTTTTACAAAAATGGTAGGTGTACCAGCCAGTGTGTGGGAATAAATACGTTGTCGAAGATACCTTCAAGAATTGCAATGTTTTTGAAATTGGAGAAACCAGCGCTCTACACCGGTCACTGTCTGAGAAGGTCTTCGGCGACTCTTTTGGCCAATGCAGGGGCTAACATGACTACTTTGAAGCGTCACGGAGGATGGAAGTCCTCGACGGTAGCAGAAGGATACTTAGAAGAATCGTGCATAACAAAATACAAATTGCAGAAAAAATACAAGGTTCTAATGTGTCGGCGTCTTCTAGCACTATCAGCAGCTGTACCGATATTGGAGCGTCTGGTTCCAATGAACCAACGAATTTTAAAATGACTTTAAATTCGAATAAACTGTTAGCGTTTTCCTTTAATTTCAATATCAATGTGAATTCTGCTTGTAATAGTAATAAATAAATAGAATACTACTTTAAATATGAACGTGAGTTATAATCCATAACTCACTAGTGAGTTATGGATTATAACTCACTAGTGTGTTATTTGATAGTTTACTTGTCTAAAATGGCATTGATAATGAGAGTCATAATTGTCATGTGTTGGATAAAGTAATTAATGTTAGTACCTATATCTCTTAAGAATTGTCGGATCGGGTTTTACTGCCCCTAATGGAAGGTGTTTCTAGCACTAATATTAACTAAAAATTCCGATGAGTGCCCGCGGTCCTTTAACGAATGGGTCGGTATAGAGGAAATAATGGGATTTCCATTTTTAAATATGGGGAATTCATAACCGGTCGTTTAACACAGGTGGACACTTTAATAGGGGCGGTCGCAACCAGAAGTTTTACTGTATTTATTTGTTTTACGTGAATACAAACAGATCTGTCGGTAATTGAATTAAAATAATTCAAAAGTCATGTTCAATTAGTTTTTCGTAATTAAATTATTGTAATTCAATTACCTTTTGGAAATTAAAATTGGTAATTGGTTTTTAAAAATCTAAAGTAATTTAATTAAAATAATTGTATGACTCCCATTTAATTCAATTACATAAAAAGTATTGGAATTACTTGCAAATAATTCGATTACATAAAAAGTAATTGAAATTCTAACGGTTTCATAATTTCATTAATCTAAAGATAAACTGAACATTGTTTGATTAAAGCGTGGCTAACGACAAAGGTTTGTTTTAAACTCGTCGATCGCTTTTGATGCGATTATAAATTTTTTATAAAAAGTCTGTGGGGGTAGGATACTAATTTTATTAACCTCGAAAGCAAAGGAGACAACTACCTACTTCAACTTTTACGGTGCCAACAGAAAGTATGTCGAAATTTAATTTTGAAAGAGCACATGATATGAATTTAGAAGATAACTTAGGGCCAGCGAAGTGGAATGCAAACATTATAATAGTAGTATAGTACTTTTCAGCCTAGAAAAAAGTTAGGTGAGGTTAGATTTTAATGGCATGTGTCACTTTCTAGTAACTTTTTTTATTTTAGGTGTACGTTTATGTTGATTCAGGACTAGATTTAATATTTTTCTTTATAATAAATAACATGATGCAAGGTCTGTTAATCAACAAAATCAACTTTAAATAGGTAATGGAAAATAAGTGATTAACTTGTGTTGGGTAGAAATAAAATTGCTTGTTATGTTTCACAATTTAGTGTTCAGTTACCTGAGTCGTACCGTCTCTAAATAGAATAAATTATAATTAATCTACTTTAATAGGACTTAGTGGGTGGTGTTCCCGTAGAGAACAGGAATATACATTTAAAACAAATTCTTGAGCCAGCCCATTTCCCTGAAGAAGCGAATAGTGAGAGTCGTAAAAATATATGTTATTCAGAAATTGGGGCTTAATAGGGTAACATACTGTTAGTTGATAATAAAATTGTTCTTGTAATTTTTCTGATTTTAAAATTAAAATTGTGCATATTATCTAAAATATTCATTGGTTAAATTACCATGTTTACTTCATTTCTTCTTCCAGACGTACTGGGAACACAATAATCGTGATCCATAATTTATTTTCTAATTTTCACACTAACTACATCACAATCACACAAAGAAACTGTCTCAAAAAAACACCAAAAGTAATAAGAAACGCCTTAAAAATCTACGGAATTGAAAATGGAGACAGTCAACATGAACAAACGAAATAAATAAAATATGCCCCAATACGAGTCTGTCTAGTTTGTACCGGTAAAGTACGATTCAACTCTCCGACATGCAAATAGAGATCGAGATATGGCATAGTTATTGCTGTAGAGAAAGAAAGACATAAAGTCATGACATGGCAGCTGACTCGGATGTTTTCAACAACAGATTCTTTTGCTTTTTGGCTTGTCTTCTTTAGTAACTAGAAAGTGACACATGTCATAAAAGAAATAACTCCAACAGTTACATTTCTCAAAAAGCGAAGTCTAGCTGGTCACAAATTAATGAAGCCGCTATTCAACATTAACCCTAATTACCAAGATATTACAATTATTTCTTTTTTAGTATATAATTATTATACAAACAGAAGGTTACACAAAGATATTATTCAGTTAAGAGTTACAATATATTACATGTAAATATTACCATTTGTTTAATTTATTTTATACAGAATAACGGTGTAGGTCAGGGCAGGTGTGTGAATTTGTTGGGTATTGAAATAGATGATAAATTGAATTGGTCGTGCCATGTGGAAATGGTCCGTGGCAAGCTTACCGGTATTAACTTTTTGTTGCGCAGACTCAGAGCGCTCGTACATTTTGCTGTGTTGAGGATGAGCTATTTTGCCTTGCTTCATTCTCAACTTTGTTATTGAGTAGCTTTGTGGGGAAATAGTTCCGCAGCTCAAATTATATTTAGAACTAAAGAAAAAGCCATTCGAACTATTACTGGCTCTCATTATCGAGCACATTGTCGACCCATATTTCAAAGACTCGAAATAATGCCGTTGCCATGCATTTTTATATTTCATTCGTTGGTGGAAATTCACCAGAAAAAATCAAGTTACCAGTCATCCAGTACGATTCGTAAGTATAGGTTGAGAAAGGATACTCTCCTGATACCAAGATTAAGATTGGCAAAGTCTGTTAAAAACTTATTAAACCTCCAACTCTATAATAAATTGCCCAGCGAAATGCAGAGTTTGGGCGAGAAAAGATTTAAGATGGAAATAAAAAATTATCTATTTTATGGAAGTAGTCCATCTCACAGTGGAGTAATATTTTAAGTGAGGAATGAAACACAAAGTCTGCTCCACTAATTTAATAAAAAGTTCAGATCAACATCCCAAACATGTTTCGAAGGTATAAACCTTCATCTTCAGTGGGTAATTATTAAGATGTTATTTATGAAGAGACCAATGACATTGTTAAATTTATTTAAACTAATGTTGCAGAAAAATTCTTTTTAAGAAGACATTTATAACTTTAATTAGATAACTAATACATATTTAAATTAAAGTAAATTTTTTTTTTTTTTATATAAAACAAAGTGAATTTAAAATGAATTTGTCTTTATTTTAAACTTATTAAAAAACCCAAATTTTGCTGGGGAAATGTAATAGGGTACGACCATCATGGTGGAGTCGTACCAAAATCATTTTGGTACGACTCCACCATGATGGTCGTACCCTATTACATTTCCCCAGCAAAATTTGGGTTTTTTAATAAGTTTAAAATAAAGACAAATTCATTTTAAATTCACTTTGTTTTATATAAAAAAAAAAAAATTTACTTTAATTTAAATATGTATTAGTTATCTAATTAAAGTTATAAATGTCTTCTTAAAAAGAATTTTTCTGCAACATTAGTTTAAATAAATTTAACAATGTCATTGGTCTCTTCATAAATAACATCTTAATAATTACCCACTGAAGATGAAGGTTTATACCTTCGAAACATGTTTGGGATGTTGATCTGAACTTTTTATTAAATTAGTGGAGCAGACTTTGTGTTTCATTCCTCACTTAAAAAATTATCTTTTAAAACACTGTTTTTATTCTGTTCAGGAATTCCTTGCCTCAAATCTTTTTCTGTGAGGCAGTGCGTGCCATTCGTTGACCACGTATTATTTTATTTTAACCATGTATCGACTTTGTACTCTGTTTATGTCTAGTTATATTATTTTATTTTAGTTTGTAATATTTTCTTTTGTATGTTACTTTTTTCATTGTCATATTATGTATTTTGGACATTGTTTTTTTTTTTTGACCTGCTATAATGTATATTTTTTTGTACAACCATAGTTAAATTCTATTCTATTCTATACCTCAAGCTAAACGCTTAATAAATGCCCTTTGATTTTCTTACGGACGCCCACAATGGCCGCACATGAGAAAAATTCGATGAAGTTATTATAATATTTTACTACTTTCATTATATGTATGTATTATACTGAAATCATCTTTGTTTTAGTTCTTGTAGGAATTCTATGAATGTTACTTCTGAGTATAAAGCTAACTCCTTAAATACAAAGGTTTATACTTTTTTTGAATTGGATACTAATAGGACCTACAGAATGAAAATGATAAAAAAATACCAATAAGAAGATTGAGTTGGAGATTCTCCAGTATCTTAATAACCCTTGTTGGGAAAACGTGTATCAACACGAACACGTCAAAGAGAATAGGTTGGTAAATGATGTGTGCATGCGATTTCAATCTCTGCTATTTTTGGGTTGTAAATTACATAAGGGTTATAATTTGTTCAAGCAGTTATTGGCATTTAGTCCCGTAGCTAGTCAAAAACGCGTCGCGACGGTACTTGTAAAACGTCATTGGGACGCGTTTTTGCTATTGGGCGAGAAATAGGTTGGGTCGCATCGCGTGCCGGTCGATCGAGAGACAAGAAGCACGGCGCAAAAAGGAGGAGAGTTAGTTTTTCAAGATGGCTCGGTGAAGCAAGTGTGCTCTTGCGGACGTTCCAAGTTTTAATGCATTTTAGGGGTAACTAAGAGTCTTCCACCATGGCTCCGTGAAGCCAGTTCTGTTACGTGCGCTCCATGCATTTAAGGCCATTTTGGGGAACTAATGGTTTCTGTTTAAGTAGAACTAAGCAGATAGCGATTCCGCGTTTAACTCCCGACGATACTACCATTAGTTATTTTGAAAACAATAAAAAAAACGTTTTGTAGGTATTTATTTTTGTTATGAAAAATTTCGTGTTTTTTGTATCTACCTAATTTATTTTTATTATTTTTTTCTCTTTTACCTAATTGTTACATTTTTTTGTTTGTCATGTTGAATCATTCTAGTTTTTTTAAGTTAAAGGTATCTCCAAATTAGAAGTCGAAGTTTAACTATTATGTAGCGTAGAAAATAAAAAAAAAATCCAAAATGTTAAATTTCCTTCTATAATGAAGTAATTGTGCTCTAATAAAAATATAATAAATATTAGGTTTTCTTTCAATAACAATATAAAAAAAAGAGTAATTTAATTCCTTCATTACTAAAATGTAATTGAATTACTTGGAGAGTAATTTAATTACCGGAAAGTGCCTGATTTATAGATTCAGAGTAATTCAATTACTAGAAAATAATTAAATTCTTTAAAAAAATTAATTGAATTAAACTTAGTGATTCGAATGCGATAATTGATCAAGGAACAAATTACTTTTAGTAGGTAATTGGTAATTAAAACATTTTTATCATATTGTTAGTAATTGACAGCAAAGACAAACAATAAGTATTACTAAATTCTCAGGAATAAACTATACACGAATTCCATCAAAATAATGGTTGTTTATTTTTCCGGGAGCTCGTTTCTACAGGCGTTATATATATCACAAGAATTATAATTACATCCCTATACCAGACTGTACTAATTCGAATTTGAAGATGTAAGAGCAAGTCATTTGTTATAAGTATAATGCGGATACCAAAGTAACCGTGAACATAGACATACATTTCGCATTAAGTATAATAGTTATGCTACGATTACAATAATATATAGAACGTATAGAATCATCCTCTAAAAATATTTGAACAATTTTATAAGATGTTTTAAGGTTTGGATGATAAAAATTGTTTATAAAATATTTTGGGCATGTTTTGATCACCCAAACATCGCGCCATATCTCAGAACTGCGTTGGTAAAAGTGCATAAAATATGTAAAACTATGTAATTCCTCTACCCCCTCAGTATATATTCCTCGCCTACTTTTATCCCTCTATTTATTTTCCATCATCTTGTAGGGCCTGTCGAAGCATATCTGTCACGCATACGAAATTGAAACCTTAAAACAGCCCAACCCGTTAAATAATTGAATTAGGGCTACGTAAACATTTATAATTCCATCCCTGTGAATAGGATCTAAAAATAGGTAGCGAAAACTAGTACGAAATACCATCGGAAATAATGAGAATTTAAATATAATAATTAGTACTTATATAAACATCGGCATATAAAGTGTGCTTCAATAAGAGCCCAAGATTTGAATTGCGTGCCAGTTTGGCTGTCATGATGTCACATGATTATGACATACCTGTTCGATAAGAGACAGATGGGAGTTAGTAAACATGGAGCATTACACGATAAGCAACGCACCATGCACCATGCTTAGCGTAGAGTGTTCACCAATTGGATCCTTGAAGAACAAGAAGTGAATGTCAATTTTGCGGACAAATCATATTCATTGAGGCCTACTTTTACCTTGATGACTTTATTAATAGGCAAAACTGCCCCATTTGGGGCTTAAAAAATTCGCGAAGGACTCATGAGATAGCAGTGCATCCAAAACGTGTCACTGTTTGGTGTACATTGTTGTCTGGAGGAATCATTGAGCCGTTCTTCTTTGAAAACGAGGCAGTTAATCTTGTAGTGGTGAATAGCCCAATTTTTTTGCCTCAATTGGAAGATGTCGACGAAATGTGGTTTTAGCAGGACGGTGCCACTTGCCATATCTTTATGGTCTTGCACGAATCTTTTCCTGAGCGTGTCATTTCCCGGTTTGGTAACCTGAATTGGACGCCACGCTTTTGCGATTTAACACCTTTGGACTTTCAACTGAAGGGTTATCTGAAGTCACAGGTTTATGCCAACAAGTCCGTGACCACCGAAGTATTGAAGGCCGAAAGTGTACGCATGTGCCAGCAAAGCCTTGGCGGCCATTTACCAGATGTTTCGTTTCATATATAATTCCAAAATGTTTAAATTATAACACAATAAATATTTCGATACTTTGCTACAGAGCATCATGTTTTATTGAGCCTTAATATATTGCGCTCTTATTATATATTGTTTTCTCAACAAGACTTTGTGAAGTAAAATGAGCATTTTACTATTTGTGCGGAAAGCGGTGTCACTTGTGCTTTGTTCTTTCCACGTCGGAAATAATATCTCGTTTCTGGTACTATTCCTGGATATCGAGGTCCTGCTAAAGGAGCTTTTAATTTCGGGTTTCAATCCTAAGGGTTACGTTGTGCCATCATCAGTTTAGCCAATTCTTATCGACATTTTGGAGGCACGTAAAATCAAACAAATATTTGGAGATTAACACTGATAAGCGCGATGCCTCCTTCTTGGTGCTATAGGTGTATTGCCGTTTCTAAACGAGCTTGCAATTCCGAGCCTCAATCGGTTTGTTCTTTAAGCGATGTTTTGGAAGAACACGCAATTGAAAAATACTTGCAGTTCATTGAAATGATGAAGGTTATTCATCCCTTGGTCAATCCCCACTTCTTTCCCATTGACGTCACAAAGCGGAGCTCTTGTTGAGCTCGCCCCCGACTTTATTAACTACATTTGGTCTTAACAGAAATGTACATAATTTAGTACACATATACCTAGACACCAACCTCTTGTCGTCGTCCTTTAACTTGCCTAAGCATACTGTTATGCATACGAAATTGAAACCCTAGAATAGTCGACCGCCGTAAAATAATTAAATTAGTTATGCAAACATTCATATTCCCATCCCTGTGTGATGCGAGCCTAAGAAGAATTAGTGGAGTAAGTGTAAATAGGCTTCCCTCCGGACACGGATAGCATAGAGAAACAGTTTAGAGATTGGTTTGTATTTGGGATATGGTACATGAGAGGGTGTATTTGCTTGAGGCGTGTAATGTCAGCTTATTGTAGTTGAGCGCCGTTATATTACGGAAATTAAATCGTTCAATTTAATTAAGATAGTAATTAGTGCTTACTAGATACCTTCTTTGTCCTGCTGTAGGAACTAACGGTAGATACGAAAAGTAGATACAATGCCCGTCTAAAATTACCCCCTCCCTCTTTTTAGATGTGCATTTTTTTATTTCTTCACTACACAGCAAGTAGAGGTGACGTACTGCCATTTCATACTAATTTCTAAACGGGGGTATAAAAATAAAATTATTATTTAACTTTTTTTTATTAGGAATTAGTTTGTTATGACGACACTAAAGTCAGAGGTTTGTTCTGGCTAATACACGCTATTATCATGCCTGTAGAAGCAGAATAAAAAGATGTTTGGAAGAATGGTTGCCAATTTATTGCAGTATGGGTCATTTAATAAAGCAGTTGTTACTAGAAACAAACCATGTGAGTAATGAGGAAATTCAAAATTATGTGGCAATAGGCTGTAACAGAAGACCCTACAACATCAGTTAGAAACAATGCAAAGTAAGTGGAACGCCAAAGTCTACAGCACATTTTATTTTGCGGAAGAACAAATACCATCCGTTCAAATCTCGAATCTGCCAAGGACTACGACCAGGAGACGACGTAAGGCGAAGGGCACCTTTTAAATGGTACACTAGACAATACGCGTTATTGGTCCATAGAAAATCCACGATTGTACAAAATGTCTAGGCAACAACGTCGTTTTCGTTTCAGCATGTGTGTAGTAATTTTGGGAACGAAGATAATTAAGCCAACTTTTCACCACGGAACACTAAACTCGGAGCGGTATCAAAATTTACTGCAGCATAATTTAGAAGATTGATTCGATAATAACTAACCACTAGCAGAAATCAATTACTTTTGGTTTCAACAAGATGGGGCCCCCGCTCATAATTCGAGAATTGTCCAAGAATATTTATCAAATTGATTTCCTGACAGATGGATAGGTACCCATTCAGTTTGTGGCTTGCACGATCGCCTGACCTTACTCCTTTGGACTTTTATCTCTGTGTTGCATCAAAAACTATGTGCACCATAGTAATTTTCAAACGGAGGAAGAATTACTTCAAATGGTTTTAGAAGCATTTCAAACGATTACACCAGATGTACTCAACAATGTTTTGTGTTCCACAGTTAGACGATGTTACCTATGCTTAGAAAATAATAATCATTTGTGTGAACAGCGTTTGTAATTAGGAATTATGTTAGTAAATGTTTTTCGAGCTTTCAGTGCCGAACTATGGTGATTTCTTTTTAATAATTTTAAATTTATTTATTTATTTATAAGAAAAATTAAATACAAATGGGACAATCCCAAAAAAAGTATTCACACAAAAATATAAAGTACCTAAACTTAGTTTAAGACTAAATGCTAATTCGTGTGCTCTTTATAAAATAGATATGAAAATACAAATGTTCTATAATCTATTAATGCGAACTACTTGAAGCTATATACAATTTGACCTTAGATTGAAGTGTTCAGGGAACAAGAGAAAATGTCAACCTCTGAGAGATTACGTAAATTATTACATGTTTTTAGGCCTCTATTATCTATTAAAGGAAGAATTTAAGTAATAATTAGTGTGGGACGAACTAATAAAAAGATTATCAGAAATATTATCAATTAAAAGGCCAGGATCGCTTCGAGTTGGAGTGGAATGTTTCCTACCTTTGACCGCAGCAAGCACCTTTTTTTGAATTTGCTCGATAATTTAACGACGATCGGTTTCACCCGCTCATTGGATTTTTGGTATACTCGAAAAACGTGATCTATATCGGATTTGGTGAATACGCAACCCAAGCTTTCTTCAATTTGTTCTAAAAGCAATGATAGATTTTAATTTGACTTTTCAGGTATATCTTGTATTTTGATGTTGTTAGCTCAGACTTCGTTTTCCAGCTTATCAAATTCAAATAATTTATTTCTTCAATTTAAAAGCACAATACAATAATTGAAGGAAACGTCAAAATCACTTAAAGCTAATAAATCTCAATAAAGAAAAGGTAAAGCTATAAAAATAGTTTGTTAAAATTAAAGTAAAACACACACTACTTGGTAACACTAAACGTTAATAAAACATGGAATTTTTGGACATCAAACACTCACCGACAAACAATTACACATCCAACCATCAACTAAAAAAATCATCCAAACAGTAACAAGTCCTTTGAAGTAAAAACTTCTTAAGCTTCCTCTTAAACATAAGTACACTTGATGCATCTTTCACGTCCTGAGACGAGGCATTAAAAAATTTACAACTGTTAAAATAAAAGTTTTTCTGTAGCTAATTTTTTTTTTAAATTAACACTTCAGTTTCGTTGCAGAATGTAGATTTTCTGGTATATATTATAATATAATATGTAAATATGGATTGATGACATCGGATTTTTGAAAACACTGCCAACTTCTATAAAATAATCAAGATTGGGGTAAATACGGAAATGTTGAAAAACAACAGCGGGAAAATGTGACGCAAAATTGATAATGACATAGATAACTGTTTCTTATTGGCGGAAGAAGGCTGTTGCCGTCAGGATAGCCGATAAAATAAAGTGTCTTTTTGCCAGGGGTCCCCCATTTATTTTAATTTTATCCCAAAATTGAAAAACGATGCTACTTTTACTATTATTGTTTGAAAATGTATAGTAATATGTATACTGTATTTCTTAATGGTTGATAGCACAGCGAAATCGCAATAAGCCATATAGGCGTGACAATAACACCTTGTTCGCTAGAATGAAAGATCTTTGTGTCCTGATTTCAAAAACATATAATATATTTATTTACAAGCGTGCGGTAAGTAACTACTTACCGCACTGATTTGAGTGCGGTAAGTATCACTTTACCGCACTAGTGCTGTAAGTAATTACATACTAAAAAAACAAGTTTTTATATTATTCAAGTGTATTTTTCATTTTTAAAAGAAACTCTATTAAACATTATATGTATAACAAATACTTACATATTTAAATTTCTAAACTAACTAAACTATTAATTGTAGAATTTGTAACATTTCCAAACGATATCGATGAAGAAAGTGTTTTACTATCCGATGAGACACAAGAATTGAAATTTACAGATTTACTAAAACGTGAGGTTCTCTCTGCATATTCTTCTACACTATTTATTTGCTTTGCAATTCCTATTTTATTTTGCACCGAATTTTCAATATAGCCCTCCGCAACACTGGAGGACTTCCATCCACCATGTCTTTTTAAACTCATGATATCCCCGCCAGCATCTACTAATAATGTAGCTGACGTGCTTCGATAACAATGTCCCGTATATTCTTTGGGACTGGACAACTTTAAATATGATGCAATTTGAGAAGGTATTTTTCCAAAAGTATTTATACCCAGTGGTTGGATAGTGCATGTTCCTTTTTTATATGCAATAAATAACCGTGTATGGGCAGTATGATCGGGTGTAAGGGCTCTATACTTCTTGAAAATTGAAATATTATTAATTTCTGATGAAAATCCTTCCACGTAAACCACGAACTGTCGATCTACATGTGTCTTTGTATCCGGGACAGTTACAACAAGGTGGGTTTCAAATTCCTTAATATAATAATTTTCATTTTACATAACTCCACTCGGCGACATGCCCCAGCGATGCCCACAATGAGTACCACCTGAAACAAGCAAATAAGTTGTTATTTAAAAGTAGATTTAAAAAAAATCGCCTTTGTGAAGTCGGTAAAGACCACATCAACCTGGCCTCTAGAATCAACTACTTTAGATGCAAAATTGGAAAAGCAAGCCAGGTTGGTGGTCGTTGACCGACCCGCCAAGAAGCCATGTTGACAAACTGATAATAGCGGTTCAATCTTATGCATTATGTGTCGGTATAAAGTTATTTCATAAATCTTTGAAATCCCACAAATAAGAGAAACGGGTCTATAGTTTTCGACTTGTCCTCTGTTTCCATTCTTAAATACTGGACATATCTTAGATACTTTCCATCGTTTGGGATATCGTTGCTTCGTTCTTTATTTAGAAGAAACCTTGCTCAGCGAAGGACATTCAGTTCAAAAGATATGGGAGGATAAAAATATTCAATGCTCTCATCAAACATTTACACAAGATTTGTCTACTGGTTTTAAAATACCTGCAGGTAAAGCGTGCAGGTTAATAGTAACTAATATAAGTAGGAAAAATGAATTTGTATACTGATTTGCTTCAGTTTGAGTAAAAATCAACTAAAGATAATTATGAGGAAATGACTGGTGATGTCTTCGAATAGTATTTTAAGCAACTATTTGAGAATTAATTCTCGAAAATTTTGTCATAATCTTAGATAACGCCGCTATCATTCAAGGCTTTTGAAGAAACTACCTAGGACTTCTTGGAAAAAAAGGCATATTATAAATTGCTGTCTGAGAAAAATATACCCTTTTAGCTTTAAAAAGAAAGGGAGAAAATAAGTAAAGTTATAAAAAATGCGTATTTGACGGAATGGCTAAAAAGCGTGGTATTGTTTTACTTCTACTGCCGCCCTCGGCCCTACCATTGTGAAATAAATCAAATTGATTTGATATGGGCACAAATGAAAGGCCATGTAGCAAGAAATAATACTACATTAAGAATAAAAGATGTACCTGAGTTATTGAAATATTCATTAACAAGAAAGCATAACAAGAAGTTATAAAGCATGTAATTAGAGAGGAAAAAGATATGGGATAAGACAACATAATGGAAGGAACGGTAGAATCACTTATTGTTTCAGTTGTCTCCACAGACGAATCCTTCGAATTTAGATGGTGAAGATGCCTTTATAGACTTATAATTTGTAAACTCTTGTAAAAAATGTGAGCTGTGCAGTTTTATATTAAAATAATATAGTTAATACAGTTAAATATACAGCGTGTCCAGAAAAGTTCTAGACATTGGGAATTTTCTTTATTGTTGATTTTACGAAAAAAAGTTATTCTTTATAAAAAGTTCTGCCTGATGCGCAAATATTATTGACATATCCAAACTTAAGATATCATGTACATGGTCGGCAAAAAAATATAGTAACACAATTGCGTTAAGAGGGAAGTACCCTTAATTTTTATTTCAGAGCAAATTGTTATAAGAAAACTTTACTAAGAACTACAAAACGTGGTCAGATACAATTTTTCGTTGAAATATTTTAATTTACAGGGTACCATCAAAAACACGTTGAGCATTCATTACCTCTTGTTCGAAACCAATTACGTAAGAAAATATTGCGAGATTATTTCATGTTCTAAAATCAACCTGTCTACCCATCAGGAATATTAAAAACATTTAAGTTCCTTAGAGCAAAAATAAATTGTTAATGTGAATAATAAACAATATTTTAGCGACTACATGATAAAAGTTTAAGGTGAAAAATTATGTCTCCACATGCCCCCCTTCTTTTTCCATGCAAAACTATAGTACGCCTTGTAATTTCTCTTACTGTCGCCCGTATCATATTGGGAGTGATTTCTTGGAGACAGTTTGTTATTATTGCTTCATGATGGTCAATATCCTAAAAAGATCTATGCCTATACACCATTTCTTTTAATTGGCCCCATTAATAGAAGTCCAGGGGTGTGATGTCAGGCGACCTGGCTGGCCAAGGAATATTTAAACGTCTGCCTATCCAACGGTGCGGAAATACTTCATTCAAATACCCAGTTACTTTGTTAGTACTATGGCATGGGGCTCCATCATGTTGATACCAAATTGTACGTCTTATGTTTAGTGGCAGTTCGTCAAGAAGTCGAGATAACTGGTTCCTTAAGAAGTCCAGGTAAATGGCAGCATTTATATTCTGTCGGAAAAGTATGACCCAACGATCCGATCATTAAAAATGCCACACCAAACATTGGTTTTAAATGAATAATAACTACTATAAATACTACTAACTAATAATAATAATAACTAACTATTATAAAATTTGGATTGTTGTCACTCCACCACCGACAATTTTGGGAGCATACCACGCCGTTTGAAGTAAGCATGGCTTTATCTATAAATAATATTTTTCTTGCAAAAAAAGGATCAACTTCACACTCGCCTTGGAACCACGCACAAAATAGGAAACGCGATTCAAAATCTCTAGGAAAAAGCGTGTGAATGTATTTCGTTTTATAAGAATGAATATAATTTATTTTTAAAATATTACTAGCAGTAGACTTTTTAACGTCAACTGGAATAGTTTTTGACAATTTCCTTAAAGAAATTTTTAGGGTTTTCGATAACCGCTTGCATTACATTGAGTTGCTTTTCTTCTGTTGTGGGCCATTTGTTGTGTTGTTTCTTAAATACATTTTCGACGGAACCAGTAGCTTTAAATTTATTCGTTACGTTTGCTACAGTGGCGCTACATACCATTTTGTCAGGGTGTCTAGTATTAAATATGAGTGCGGCTTCCCTAATAGGTTTACAGTGATCTCCGACGATAAGTACAATTTCTATTTCCTCCTACAGCGTTAACTTTACAACCATGAGGAAACTAACGGAAAACTCTTGTTAATAAGTCGAAAAATAGTAAATGATTTTTGACTAACATGTCAATATTCGTTACTATAGTATTGCACATAGTTGTTGCAGGTAACTGTTAAAGAAATAAAATAAAAAAATATTTTCCAAGAGCTTTTTGATGGTACCCTGTAAATTAAAATATTTCAACGAAAAATTGTATCTGACCATGTTTTGTAGTCCTTAGTAAAGTTTTCTTATAACAATTTGCTCTAAAATAATATTTGAGGGTACTTCCCTCTTAACGTAATTCTGTGTATCTATATTTTTTTGCCGCCCTGTACATGATATCTTAAGTTTTGATATGTCAATATTATTTGCGCATCAAGCAGAACTTTTTATAAACATTAACTTTTTTTTTCGTAAATTCAACAATAAAAAAAATCCCATATGTCTAGAGCTTTTCTGGACAAGCTGTATAACTTTTTTGTACACCATAAAAATTTCATACAGATTAATAGAAACCCAAACGTCCACCATTGTCTTAAGATTTATCCTAAATCATCGACTTGCTCTATTGTTATAATTTCCCGATCCTGTTATGCAAGATAAAATTGCGGTAGTGTCGACCTATACAGTATTAAAACTACATGTATTGTACTGAAAAGATACACTTTCAGTCCAAAAATAATATAGAAATAAAGGTCTGTCTTTAACACCAAATAACTTTATTTGCCCCTCTAGGGTAGAAAACAAGGGTTATAAAAATACATAAAATGACGATGAATTAAATTAAATTTCTTAATGCATGTGTTGTACTAGTTTCGACTTTAGAGAAAGTCATCCTCAGCAACTAACCATTTAAGAGATTTTTTTATGAAAAGAAGTTAAAACAGTTGGGGGAACAGAGAGGTGATTCAATAATACAATACAATATAATGCAGATTATGCAACTTTGGAATCGACAGGAGTTTAGTATAAGAACGATGTATCTCCATGTGAAGGTAGGGGTTGATTTATACGCAAGTAGAATTAAGGACCTTAATCATAGTTGAGTGATTTAAGTAATGTTGAAGTCAAAACGTGTTGAAAAATAAGAATTGTAACATATCAATTCATTCTCTTTTCAGTGAAACTAAATTAGCGAGGGGACATGCTTAATGTTATGGTGGATTGAATATTTGTTAATGAAATTAAATGAACTTATTATTCTAAAAAGGGGGTTGTCAAAATGAGACTATGTCATTTCAAATAAAATGGGAATGCATCTGAAAAGAGAAAAAATGTTCGAATTTTAGGAACCAATAGATAGCAATAAGGTTTTTTTTATTTCACAACTTAACGGTTTGTTAATTATATTTGTAATAATATCATTAATCATGTACTCACCAAGTGGTCACCATTCACTTGTTAAAAATAAAATAAAAATAAAATTAAATTAATATTATTAGGACATTAGATTGTTGACTTTTTGTTTTTCATTTTGTTGCCAGGGGAAGAAAATGAAAAACAAAAAAAAAAACAAAAAGTCAACAATCTAATGTCCTAATAATATTAATTTAATTGTATTTTTATTTTATTTTTAACAAGTGAATGGTGACCACTTGGTGAGTACATGATTAATGATATTATTACAAATATAATTAACAAACCGTTAAGTTGTGAAACAAAAAAAACCTTATTGCTATCTATTGGTTCCTAAAATTCGAACATTTTTTCTCTTTTCAGATGCATTCCCATTTTATTTGAAATTACATAGTCTCATTTTGACAACCCCCTTTTTAGAATAATAAGTTCATTTAATTTCATTAACAAATATTCAATCCACCATAACATTAAGCATGTCCCCTCGCTAATTTAGTTTCACTGAAAAGAGAATGAATTGATATGTTACAATTCTTATTTTTCAACACGTTTTGACTTCAACATTACTTAAATCACTCAACTATGATTAAGGTCCTTAATTCTACTTGCGTATAAATCAACCCCTACCTTCACATGGAGATACATCGTTCTTATACTAAACTCCTGTCGATTCCAAAGGTTGCATAATCTGCATTATATTGTATTGTATTATTGAATCACCTCTCTGTTCCCCCAACTGTTTTAACTTCTTTTCATAAAAAAATCTCTTAAATGGTTAGTTGCTGAGGATGACTTTCTCTAAAGTCGAAACTAGTACAACACATGCATTAAGAAATTTAATTTAATTCATCGTCATTTTATGTATTTTTATAACCCTTGTTTTCTACCCTAGAGGGGCAAATAAAGTTATTTGGTGGTAAAGACCGACCTTTATTTCTATTTACAATCTCGCCACAGAATATGGACTACTTCTTAAATCAAAAATAATATGTTCACACTGTAACCCACAATTTGTATTTTGCATTTATAATAAGGATTGCTTGCCGTCAGGTAATAGGAAACGTAGAAGAATATAATAGCATAACATATAAACACGCGTTATTTACGAGTATGATAAATGAAAGAAAAAACACAAGAGAAGGGTATTTTTTCAAATGTATTTCCTTTTGAAACCGCTCATGTTTGAAACCTATATTTTAAATAAAAAAAGAACAGATTCTTTTTGTGAAAATTCTCTTCCACAGATTGAATCTCAAATTGCAAACGCATTAGACACAACTCATCTTTGTATTGGAGATTTCAAAGGGGATTCGATGGCATAGAAAGTAACGGAAATTACATTGAATTGAACGTTCTGTAAAGCACAACACACATTCAGAATTTCAAATGTCCGTAGGCAAGTAATTTATTGTTTACGTTTATTTTCTTCTCTCTACAATGAGTTTGTTTTGAAGCCATTGGAGCGTATTTCAGCATTGTTTACAAAAAAAATGCCAGATGGAAGAAGCAAGAAGAAGACCGTGAAAGGAATGAAATGTAGCCCTCACTATATGCATGCACAAAAAGGCTTTGATGACGTTTTTGCTCCAGCACGACCATACAAATCTTCTGATACTTCATTATTTTTCTATTAACCTATCCTTTCATTTTTTTATCTCCTAATTCTTACACACAAAAAAAACAAAGTTTATTGGATGATCACGATATCTTCGTGAGATCGTAATTCCAGGATATTTTTCTGGAAGTCTTTACTATCGGGGATTACACTAAAGCGGATTTATTTTGACGCGTTGGGGTTAGTTAACAATGCTGCCTGGTAAATCAAGGGTAGACGGGCCAATAATTGAAATAAAAAGCAAACTTGGGAATATATTTCTGTATTTGTTTTTTTTTTGTTATATAAAAGAAGTAGAATATTGTTGAATTAACCTGAACTAACCTGAGAAACTGTTTTTTTTTTGCTAATGGCTGATGTCAAGAGACGGTGTGACAGCTTGTTATATTTATGTCGGAAATTGTATATACAGGGTG
This sequence comes from Polydrusus tereticollis, assembly GCA_963920685.1. Taxonomy (NCBI): domain Eukaryota; kingdom Metazoa; phylum Arthropoda; class Insecta; order Coleoptera; family Curculionidae; genus Polydrusus; species Polydrusus tereticollis. The sequence goes on from OY987329.1 coordinate 119,998,762, forward strand.
AGGATTTTAAAGTGTTACAACGCAATATCTGAAAAACGGCTATAAATATTTTAGTCAAATTTTGGGACGTGGATAGGGAGGTTGGGGGACAAATTTTAAAATATTTTTGATATTTACCCCCCCTCCAGATTTGATGTGGCTAGTGACAAATTTGAAATGTCAAATGGAAAGGTATTTTTTTTTTTGATAATTCGATTCCTCGTCAATAACTACGTAAGTGAGCAGAAAATTGTTACATTTGCTCTACTAGTTGCTTAGTTACGAATTTTTCAATAAATAAAATAGGAATACTTAAAACTACACATTTTAAATCATGACACCTATGATTATTGTTTATCCAAACCTTTAATTATGTTGTATCCTAGGAAACCACTTTTGACTTTGACAAGTAGTGATAATCTGATAAAGTTCATTATTCAGTGCAATTATGGAACAATCTTATGACATTGAAATAGACATGTTGTTAATTCTGGGAGAATGTAGAAAAAACTACCGGGAAGCGGCGCAATTGTGGACTGTTAGGTTTCCCGCCATTCAAAAATCTCATATGGCATTTAAGCGATTAGAAGATCGAGGCCGCAGCACGGGAATCCTAAAAAATAAGAACAGAGTTAGAAGACAAACAAAAACTAATGACGATATGGCCGTTGGAGTGTTGGGTGTAATAGCTGTAAATCCTCATGTTGGTTCAAGGGAACTTGCTCGTGATTCAGGAATGTGCCAAAAATCGGTACTGGCTATTTTACACAAGCACAATTTTCACCCTTACCACATAACTATTCATCAGGAATTGTATGGCCAAGACTTTCAAAATAGGATTACATTTTGTACGTGGTTACAAACTTTAATTCACGAAAACAATGCATTTTTAAGAAAGATAGTATTTTCTGACGAAGCTACATTTACCAATTGTGGTCAGGTAATTATTTAAATCAATATGGATTAATGTAACTTTTAATAATCAAAAATATGTAATCCACTACTTGATGGGTGTACATAAATAAATACATATCTAAACACCCGTTAACGGGTGTTTAGAGAATATTCACATACATTTAGATTTATTTTTAATTTTATACTGATTCAATCAATTTTGCTTTTCTTAATTTAAGGTCAACCGGCACAATTTACACTATTGGGCACCTCAAAATCCTCACTGGATGAGATTTCTGCCAAACCAACATCCTTGGTCGGTTAATACCTGGTGTGGCATAGTCGGAGATAGAGTCATTGGACCACATTTTTTTGACCGTCACCTAAATGGAGAAATGTATAATAATTTTTTACAAACCGATTTGCCACAACTTCTGAATAATAATGGAAATCAACAAGAACTATGGTTTCAGCAAGATGGTGCTCCGCCACATTTTGCCCGACAAGCTCGAGATACACTAAATGAAATGTTTGGAAACAGATGGATTGGTCGTGGTGGTCCTGTAAATTGGCCTGCAAGGTCACCAGATTTAACCCCATTAGATTTTTTCTTGTGGGGATTTATAAAAGAGAAAGTTATGGCTACACCACCGACCACACCAGAAAACATGAAAGATCGTATTCAACAAGCATGTAATTTAGTAACGCCTCAAATGTTAACTCGCGTGCGCAACTCATGTCAAAAAAGAATTGCAAAATGTTTAGAAATGGATGGGGGTCATTTCGAACACCTTTTGAAGCATGATCGTCGTTAGATTTTTTAAGGAATTATCATTTTTAAGTATTCCTATTTTATTTATTGAAAAATTCGTAACTAAGCAACTAGTAGAGCAAATGTAACAATTTTCTGCTCACTTACGTAGTTATTGACGAGGAATCGAATTATCAAAAAAAAAAAATACCTTTCCATTTGACATTTCAAATTTGTCACTAGCCACATCAAATCTGGAGGGGGGGTAAATATCAAAAATATTTTAAAATTTGTCCCCCAACCTCCCTATCCACGTCCCAAAATTTGACTAAAATATTTATAGCCGTTTTTCAGATATTGCGTTGTAACACTTTAAAATCCTCACCCTGTATACTTATTACAACCTAAATACTTAGTACCCAACATTAATGCTGATAAAAGAAACAATAATTTAGAAATTCTGCATAGCAAATATACGGGGTGTCCAGAAACTTCGTTCGTATATTTTATGGGGATATTCTACATATGAAAATATGAAAAAAAGTTCATATGAATGTAGGTCCTTAAATGTCTTATAAGGAAGCTATGGCCGTCCAAAGGTGACCTCTAAAGATTAGTTTATCATTTATATCTTTGCGACCGTTTGAGGTATCGATGTGCTTTTTGGCACACAAACTAATATTAACAATTGTTAATTTATGATATTGACAGTTAGTATGAAATTTAGTCAGGGACGTTCTTGGTGGCTTAGTTTATTTATTCCTAATTTTTGTACACGACACATTTAAAAAAATTTACCCGAAAATTATATTTCCAGTGATTTTTCTACCCAAAAAAGGTTTTCTTAAAAAAAATTGTTGGGCCAATGATTTAGGAGAAAAATCAATTTATTTAAATCATTGCATAAAGTATTATCGAATTGTGTTTAAACTAAAAGATCAAAGTAGTCTTATGACAAATACAAATTTGAAGTCAAAAAAACATCAAGAAGCCCATGGTTAGGGTTAAAATAAATTGACAATGACAATAATTAAGTCAAAACGTTGTTTTATTGTAATTTTTAAACAAAACAAATTAAGAGTTGTTGGTTTAACAATAATAAACTGAAAAAAGTAGAAAAGTTACAACAAATGTTGAAAATGGTTTCCATTCATATCAATACAACCAACTAAACGATTTCTCATTGATGTTCGTACTCTTGCGAAAACTCCTTCCTTATTACGAATTTCCTCGCAACAATAAATAACACGTTGTTCCAATTGTTGTACATTTTCGACAGGTACTGAATATACCAGAGACTTCAAATATCCCCAAAGAAAGTAATCCAATGGATTGAGATCAGGTCAACGGGGAGGCCAGACAATGGGCCCACCTCGGCCTATCCATCGGTCTGGATATGTTTGATTTAAGTACCAATCTACTAAAATGAGGTGGAGCCCCATCATGCATAAAATAGTTTGTAAGTCTTTGCTGGTACGGCACAGGCAAAGAGTCTTGTAAAAAATCTAAATATGCAGGCCCATCTAAACGTTGAGGCATAATGTATGGTCCTATTAATCGATCGCCCAATATACCTGCTCAAACATTAATTGAAAATTTATTTTGAAATCGACTTTCGAAAATTGCATGGGGATTTTCTTCTGCCCATCCATGGTTATTATGGAAATTTACGATGCCTTCACGGGTAAACCCTGCTTCGTCAGTAAACAAGACTTTATGTAGAAAAAAAAAACGATCTTGATGACATTTTCTCTGCATCCACTGACAAAACTGTGCACGAGGAAGTAGGTCTTGAGGCTTAAGCGCCTGAACTCTTTGTATATGGTATGGATAAAGAAGTTGTTCATGCAAAATTTCCCATGTTGTACTCTTAGGGATACCCTCTTGTAAGGCAATTCTTCTTGTGCTGATACCCGGATTGGCTGCAACGCATTCGATCACTCTTTCTTCTGGTTGTGGAGTCCTAGTAGTATGGCTTCTCCCAGTTTCATTCATATTTGGCCTAAAAGTTCCGGTTTCTCTTAATCGTTGATGCAAATTAATGTATAATTTCTCACAAGGAATTTGACGGTTTGGAAAATATTCTTATATTCTTGATACAACCTGCGAGCTTCTCGAGCAAAACCATTAGCTTTGCCATACATAAAATGCATATCAGCTAACTCAGCAAATGAATAATCTGCCATCTTTTAAAATTTGCACCTTAATTAATCAAAAACACTTTGCACTTGATCAATGATCACTACAATAAATCGCAAAAACGTCTATGTCAATATATTTTAACGCTAACCATGGGCTTCTTGATGTTTTTTTGACTTCAAATTTGTATTTGTCAGAGGACTACTTTGATGTTTTAGTTTAAACACAATTCGATAATACTTTATGCAATGATTTAAATAAATCGATTTTTCTCCTAAATCATTGGCCCAATAATTTTTTTTTAAGAATACCTTTTTTGTGTAGAAAAATCACTGGAATTATAATTTTTGGGTAAAACTTTTTAAGTGTGTCGTGTACAAATATTAGGAATAAATAAACTAAGCCACCCCTCGTAAGAACGTCCCTGACTAAATTTCACACTAACTCTTAATATAACAAATTAGCAATTGTTAATATTAGTTTGTGTGCCAAAAAGCACATCGGTACCTCAAGCGGTTGCAAAGATATAAAAGAGAAACTAATCTTTAGAGGTCACCTTTGGACGGCCATAGCTTCCTTATAAGACATTTAAGGACCTACATTCATATGAACTTTTTTTCATATTTTCATATGTAGTATATCGCCTTAAAATATACGAACGAAGTTTCCGGACACTCTGTATAAAAGAAGTAGAATATTGTTGAACTAACCTGAACTAACCTGAGAAACTGTTTTTTTTTTACTAATCGCTGATGTCAAGAGACGGTGTGACAGCTTGTTATATTTATGTTGGAAATTGTGTATACTTATTACAACGTAAGTACTTAGTACCCAACATTAATGCTGATAAAAGAAACAATAATTTAGAAATTCTGCATAGCAAATATGTAGTTCAAAAGTTGCTAAATTCAAATAATATTTGCCAAGGTTTTGCATACTACTGAATATTCCATTAGGTTTATTAGACATATAATTACCTTTTAGAGTGTACAGCTTTTATAGTATGCACTTCTCAATAATCGAGAAAGATACCTTTCATGTTATTAACGAATGATATTTGTAGAAAATGTAAAACGAATATAAGATTAATATTTTTTTGATTTTCTCTGTTTTCTTGTCCGGTAAGTACCTCCCGTTTCTGGGGAGCATACAGAGGATTATAAATAACTCTAGTTTCTCATAAAAAAAAATGTCGAAAGTGCCCCTTAACGGAGATACAGAGCCCCAAAGAGGAACCCAGCGATTTACTTTTTTGGCTCTAACTTTTGAACCGACTTGTATAATTTAATGAAAATGATATTTTATAGAGGCCATAAAGAGTCATTAAACCATACTACAGTTTTTGATACAACTGGCGGTTTTCGAGATAAATCGGTTTTTATGCGAAACATTCAAAAGTTCCTAATGCTAAACACAAACAGGGAAAAATAAAATACGCAGGATTTGCTGATGTGTGATAGTAATTCATTATTTAGGTATTGACAATAACAACCTGATTTCCAGGTTTCAATTATTATTATTATTATCATTATTATTATTATTGTACCTATGATTATTCGATTATTGTCAGGGGTCCCGAGATCAAGTAGGTAGGTAAAACAGGTAAACTACATATTGTGCTTTACTGTTTCAAAGAAATTTTTAGTTACTTTCCGGTAGTTGTTGGAATTATTATTCTCAATGGGTTGAATGCTCTTCGCCACCATAATTCGACATTCGGAGTTGCCAAAATAGTTGAAATGTGTTCAAATATGACTGGAGTCGGACAGTCAACAATATACCGACTTGTTCACGAGGATACACGCGGCCCCATCAGGTCACCAAGGAGAAGTACAGGAAGAAAAGAAACTGTAATAAATGAGGATGAAAAGACTGCCATCAGAAGAATCACCCACTCGTTTTACTTTTAAAAGGAAATACCTACTTGGGCAAAATAATGTCTGAAATGGAAAAGGATGATTTCATCCCACCCATGGGTAAGAAGAAACTATGGAAAGCTTTGAAGGAAATGAATTTTTGTTAAGAAAAGATTCAAAACAGAAAATCACTTTTAATAGAGAAAGACGAAATCATCTGCTGACGACGACGATACTTGAGGACAGTTATTATCAGTCGAAGGGAAAACAGGAATATCTATTATGTGGGCGAAACTTGGTTAAATGAAGGATATACCGTTGGTAAAATATGACAGGATAAACATATAAAAAGCGCGAGGCAAGCTTTCGTGGAATGGAAGGATAATCCACTGGAATAAAAACACCCTCGGGAAGAAGATTAATAATTACTCACATTGGTAGCAAAGATGGATTTGTTGATGGCGGCTTACTAGCACTTAAATCAAAACGGACTGGAGACTATCATGAAGACATGAACGCTGATGTCTTTGAAGAATACTTCCAGCAAATGCTAGATCTTATTCCTCCGGGGTCTGTTATAGTCATGGATAATGCCAGCTACCACTCAAGAAAATCCGAAAAAGTATCAACGTCTTCTTGCAAGAAACATGACATAATTCATTGGCGTACTGTAAATAAGAAGCCATTTCATAAAGATATGCAGAAAAAGCAGCTACTGGAGATTGTAAGGTTGAATAAACCTTTTTGTACGAAATTTGTTTTCGACGAAATCGGTTCAAAACGAAATATAACGGTACTTCGCCTTCCGCCATATCACTGTGTATTAAACCACATAGAATTGGTGCGGGCGCAAGTAAAAGAGTTTGTAGCATGGCATAACACCATTTTTAAAATGAGGGACGTTGGAAACCTCTTGCAAGAGGGAATAAGAACACTGGATTGTAAAAAATGGAGTAAGTGCGTCGAACATGTGATTGAAATAAAAGAAAAATGTGGGAAGCTGATAGCATGCTAGCAAACACTGTAGAGCCCCTTATTACTTCTCTGGGCCCCAACGACGATAGTTCATTGGACTACTCGGAACATGATGACTAAAATTTAAGAATTAAAGTTGTTGTATTGTACAGGGTTATCCAACCAAGACTGGACAAGGCGATTTTTTGACTTTCCCTGTACTTTTATAAAAAAACTGAAATAGCCATCTTAAGTCATTTTCTCCCGCGAATTCGAATATCTTCAGCAAAAAAACAATTGAACATCAAACAAAAGTACTAGGGGTCACTTTGATATTTTTTTAAATTTGATGCCGTATTTTTAATGAGCTTATCCGATTTCTCATATAAATTTTGATCTAAAATGTTGGATTTTTAATTCAAAAACGACTTTTTTTTTCAGTTTTAAATTCGGAAAATGTTCGTCTACCGTAAGATTAATACCTGATAGATGGATACCCGTTTCACCTGTTCACCCTTTAACCTGCTTTAAAGCGTCCGTCATTTAGACAAAATAATCAAGTTTCAAATTTCTATATATTTTTCACGAATTAATTACAAATTTAGTAGTTTTTGCAAATCTATTATTGCTTACGTATAAAAAAAGTATGACATATTAGAAAAAACTATAAACTAAAGTGAATAACTTTAATCTCAATAATATAATTGTTCTATGTGTCCTCCATTATTTTCAAAACATGACCGATGCCCCCTTTTCAATCTCTCCAAAGAATCTCATACAATATTTTGGTCCTGGTTAAGTCTATTAATTTCATTTATAATTTTTTGCTGAATGTCCCCCAGACTTCTGTTGGGTCGTTGATAAACTACATTTTTTAAATGACCCCATAAAAATGTATCCATTGGCGTGATATCGGGGCTATTTGGTGGCCAATGAATTGTTCCGTTACGGCCAATCCACTGATTGTAACGCTCGTTTAGGTATGTTACACTTCTCGAACTGCATGAGGCGGAGCACCATCCTGCTGCCAAATGATATTGTTGTAGGCTTGCAATGGCAACCTTTCCAAGAAATCCTCGCTATCGTTATGAAGAAAATGGAGGTATCTTTGGCCTGTTAAAGAGCCACGATAAAATAGTGGTCCAATAATTCGATTTTCTAACATCCCACACCAAACATTAAGTGAGCTCCAACCTTGAAACTTTATCATTTCATATCTATGAGGGTTAACTGCTGCCCAGTATCTTGTATTTTTCCGATTGTATACCCCCGATGTTGTAAATGACGCTTCGTCACTCCATAGAATTTTATTATATAAATTATAATCTTCGTCTTGCTCTCTCATCAGCATTGAAGCAACAAATCGAAATCGCAGTTCTTTTTGAAGCTGTGTTAAGTATTGAACGGGAAGGATGCAATATGGTTTTAGACCACATTTTTTTAAAGTTCTGTGAACTGTTCCATAGCTTACTCTCCGGAGCCCTGGACCATACCTTACTTCTCGTACCGCTTGCGGAATAGAACTCTTCGGATTTATAGTAAAATATTGAACAATAGCTCGATCCCTTATATTCCGTCTTTTCATCTTTCTTGGCTTATCTTTCAATGTCTTACTTTCTTCAAATAGGGTCTTAATTCTGAGAATTGTATCCACTGAAATGTGTCTCTGGAAACTCTCAAAAAATGTTCTTTGTGTTTGTCGAACATTCTCTCCACTTTTGTAATATAATTTTATTACATTTAGCCGTTCTTCTAAAGAATATTTCATTATTTGTAATTAATTCGTGAAAAATATATAGAAATTTGAAACTTGATTATTTTGTCTAACTGACGGACGCTTTAAAGCAGGTTAAAGGGTGAACAGGTGAAACGGGTATCCATCTATCAGGTATTAATCTTACGGTAGACGAACATTTTCCGAATTTAAAACTGAAGAAAAAAGGCGTTTTTGAATTAAAAATCCAACATTTTAGATCAAAATTTATATGAGAAATCGGATAAGCTCATTAAAAATACGGCATCCCATTTAAAAAAATATCAAAGTGACCCCTAGTACTTTTGTTTGATGTTCAATTGTTTTTTGCTGAAGATATTCGAATTCGCGGGAGAAAATGACTTAAGATGGCTATTTCAGTTTTTTTATAAAAGTACAGGAAAAGTCAAAAAATCGCCTTGTCTAGTCTTGGTTGGATAACCCTGTACATAGTAGATTTATTTTATAAATATTAATCCAATTAATGTTTAATCCAATTTATCTATTGTCATATTATTCTTACTTCTATATAAGTTTTTATCTACTTTATATTATCGTAATTATTAATATTTCAATTATCTGCCTATCTGTATAAATATAATCAAGTATAATTGTTATTATACTTATTATTCTAATAAACTACCTGTGGTGACGGCGCTGTCACATTACTTTCATTCACCAAACTCGTCTAAATTTACAATGCAACCTTTAAGTTGTCCACCCTGCTTTATGGGTCCTCTCATTGCAAATTTACATTCTATTACTCTCTCGCATTAAGCAACAGAGCATAGGGAGAAAATTTCTTTAGGGCGAGCTGTTATATGAGTATATCATCTACAAATATTAAATACGAATAAGCTTTTGTAATACATGCTAAATTAACAATAATAATAAAAACCAAGCATCTCATTATTGTAATTTCCAAAATACTTGAACGTTGCTTTCCGCTAAGGCCAAAAGGCAAACAAGACAAATAAAATTATAAATTTCTTGTCGCGTTCTGCGAACACTTATCTACGCTCGTTTCCTGACGAACCAGACCTGCTAAATAGCCCTGAAACATTTAGATAAATCTCCTTAAGCGTAATCCGCCTGATTGTCGAAATTCCCAGGGAATTTCCTGGAGAATTACGGCTGAACTAAAGACATCAAGATTATACGGGAAAACATTTTTTTCTAGGCTTTTGGCGACTGATTGAAAAAAATGGATTTTTTTAAAGCAAAACAAAATCATTATGGTGTGTATATCTGTATATAATTTTTTTTGTGAAACTTTGTACAAATGCAAAAGAAAAACATTAATTTTGTGTGTTTTCATTAGTAAACAGTATTCAGACTAACTATTTTCTTATGTGCCTGAACGCAAAATCATTTAACAATGATTTATGGTGGCAACTGAAACCTACCAACCTACATAACCGTAGTAAACTGTGCAGGAATTTTGCAGTTTAAAAAGTTAAATCATGTTCATAAATCTAATAGTATTTGCAGTTATCAATGTGTAACTACTGCATGCAAGTTAGCTTACCTTATACAGTGTGTGTACAAAGTCTGGAACCTTACAATTTATTGGCCGATTCAAACCAAATTTGGCACAGTTGTCTAAATGCCCATATTGGCGTTATTGCCCGCTGTTTAATTTATCTTGAAATCAAACGAATTTTAAGTTTTTATATGTAACTCCTATAGATTTTTTCATTTGTGGATTCTACGTTATATTTGTTATACATTTGATATAACATACTTTGTTCCTAATATCAGTAGTTTTCGAAATAACGACGTATTTTAAGAATTATGAACAAATTGTGTTTTATTCATTAATCAATAAAACACCGGTTCATTTTTTATGTAAAGTCATAAAAGCTGTCATTTTTACATGCAAAAATGTCGAAATAGTGAATAAATTATAATTCTTATGATGAAAGGATATGGCGATAGGGTCAGCTCTTACGAAGAGGTTAAAAATGTATTCAATGACGCATTTTTAAACCGAAAACCAATTTCAAAAGCCACTGACGGTTCGAAAGAACTGGAAATTGTAGAGATAGAAGGCGATCAGGATGACCAGTAGATGATTAGAAATGTTTGTAGATTTTACAACGTTTTTTTAAAACCCCTGTTTCCTCATTAAGAAAAGTTTCTCAAGTAAGTGACGCCTGCGTGACGAATATGTGAGCTGGGCTTGTGGGTAACCACAAGATCGGTCCATTTAATAATAATAATAATAATAATAATAATAATAATAATAATAATAATGATAATAATAATAATAATAATAATAAATGCCTTTATTTAATGTATGAATCAAATGTACAAAAAAAATCATTTCAATTCGAGTGGCGGTATCCAACTGCTGCTGCTCATACAACCACTCCAGTGTAAAGAATTATTTACAATATTACTACATACTTAAACTAAGATATACAGATTAACTGATATAAGGAAAGATACAAAAATAATAAAAATAAATGATGTGCACAAAAATAATAATAAAGGAAATAAATTAATTAAATTAAAATAGAGCACGATCCTCAGTACGCATTCCGACCCGCAAGCAAACGGCCCTTAACTCCCTTACAAAACACGGAAGAACTAGAAGCTATCTTCAAGCTATCGGGTAAAGAATTAAAAGCAGTAACTGCTGTGTAGCTAAATGAACGCTGGAAGAATGCATGAGTATGCCTGGGAACACTATACAAGTCCCTGTGTCGTGTCAAAAGGTTATGCAGATCTGAGCCCATAATAAGTTTAACATAAAGATATTTAGGAAGATGGTGATGTCTAACTTTGTAAATAAGATGCAAGAGATGTAGTTCGAATCTTTCTTTAATGGTGAGCCACCCAGACTCGTTCAATGAAGCAGTAATATGATCAAATTTACGTACATTGAAGCTAAACCTGAGGCATGCATTTTGAAGTTTTTGCAGACTATCTCGGTCCCTCTGCAAGAGAGCAGGCCAGTAGACAGTATCGCAATAACCGAGATGGGATAATATAAGCGAGTCAGTTAAGCGTAACTTAGTAGCTGTATCAAATATGTCTTTATGCATGTATAAAAGTTTTAATTTAGCGAAAGTCTTTTGAATTAGAGACGAGACATGATCAGAAAATCTCATTTCAGAATCAATAACCAAACCCAGGTTTTTGCACTTATTGATGGGGTTCAGCACTGTGCCATTAACAGTAATTTTTAATAAAGGATTCTCAACCAGGGTAGATTTAGATGCACCAAACACCACCAACTGGGTTTTTTTTTCATTCAAAACTAAAGAGTGGTATTTAGAGATACCGCCAATAATTTCAAGATCCTGGTTAATTCTTTCAACAGAGACAGCGACATCAGGGGGTGTAAAAGAAAAGTATAATTGTGTATCATCTGCATATTGATGAGATGTACAGCTTTTGAGAAATTTGGAAAAGTCAGAAGTATAAATGGAGAAAATTAGTGGTCCTAGAATACTGCCCTGAGCTACACCCCTGCTAATATTAGAGAGTTGAGAAGGATTATTACCAATTAAAACACGCTGACATCTGTTCTGAAAATAAGATTCAAAGAAATTCAAAGCCACATCTCCCAAGCCGAAAAACCTGAGCTTAGCCTGCAAGATATCATGACTTACAGTATCAAAAGCCTTACTATAGTCGAGCAATATAAGGCAAGTGCATTGATTGTTGTCCCAAGCTCTCAAGAGGTCATCTGCTATATTAAGTAAGGCCGTAGTTGTGCTATGATTTTTACGGAATCCCGATTGAGTTGGAGGGAGAATATTATGGGCATCCAAAAAAACGGTTAATTGATTTGCTACAACTCTTTCAAGGATTTTAGATAAAGTGGGCAGGATACTTATAGGCCTATAATCAGAAAGCTGCTTAGGATTCGAAACCTTTGGCACCGGTACAATATCAGCGAGCTTCCAGCAACTAGGAAAATAGCCAGTGGAAAGGCAGCTATTGATTATAAAGGATATGAAGGATATGTGATCAGTTAAGTGGGGGGTTAAATAAAGTAACATAAAGTAACATTTTATTGATGGAAATTTCATATCACAACTTTACCTTGAGCTCTTGGAAATGCAAATGGTGCCTACTATACGAAATGTGATGGGTCCAAATTATACAGTTCCAACAGGATGGAGCTCCTCCCCATTTTGTTCTAAACGTGCGCGAATTTTTGAACAAAAGTTTTCCGAATAGTTTGGATCGATAGAGGGGATACAATTAAGTAGCCACCTAGATCCCCTGATTTGTCGCCTAATGACTACTCTTTATGGGGACACTTGAAGAACAAAGTTTATACCACAAAACCTCAAAATTTTTCTGGATTGGAGCGTCGAGATTTGGACGAATTTCAATTAATAACACCACAAATGATTTATAACACAATTCAAAAATTTTGTCTTCAATTAGCTCACTGTCAAGCTGTACAGGGTAAACAGGTTGAACATTTAATATAATTTTTTTAAATAATTCTCGATATTTCGCAAACTACTGATATTAGGAACAAAGTATGTTATACCAAAAGTAAAATAAATGTAACGTAGAATCTATAAATGAAAAAATATACAGGGTGTGACGTTCAAAAAGTTAAAATTCGTTTGAATTTTAGACAAACTGAATAGCTGGCAACAACGCCAGTATCGTTATTGAATGCGTAGGATCCTCTTGGACATTAAGTTTAAATCGGCCAATAAATTGTGAGGTTATTAGCCTTTTCCAGACTTTATATACAAACTGTATATGTACCTATAATATAAGACAAATCCTATAAAAAAATACTCTTAATGAGCGACATAGATTTCCCAAAAATACAAGTGGTGTATTTATAAGAAGCTATAAATTAAAAATACTGCCATATGCAAGATCTCATTTTTTTTTGTTTATAAATGCCAGTAGGTTTGAACTGAATAATTTCAGTAAAAAAAAATTTCCTTATCATTTTATCTGTCGTTTCTAGAGATCTTATAGGATCTCGAGTTTAAACAGCAATTAATCTTCGCTCAAGGCCGTCGATTATGCTGCTAACGACATTTCGGCAGCCCCGATCGCAAAACTTTGATTTTCTTTGAAGAATGCGAACTTTTTGCCCTTTTTGTTCTTTTTTCGGTTTTTGAGGAGTAATGATGTGGCTTGTATTAAAACGCTACTGCTGCCAAAATAAAAGGCTTCTAAATTACTTTTCCAATTCTGCAGTAGCTCAAAACGACAAAGCTCGGCTTTTCTTTATGTCGCCCTTTATCTAATTTATTAAAGGGATATATATTTGAGGTTTGCTTTGAGTGCAGAGGCGATACGCTCTAGAAAAGCACAATCTAACAATTATCTTTAAAACTAGGTTCACAAAATTGAATGCATTTTTTGTGTCATCGGCAAAAGTGACAAAAATATTTTTTGACGAACATTATACGTTTATGGTAAACCAGTCCACGGGACGATCCAGAAATATGTTTTTTTGAAGCTGAAATATTCTCCACAATGCAGTGTTGCCGCTTCTATTAGAAAGTATTAGCAACTTTGATATTTTAAACGGAAATACAAAATACAAATTCTGGGTTATAGTGTGGACATTTTTAGACTAAATTTAATTTGCAATATAGGTACTTTTAACATTGAATATATAGACACACCCGTTGTTTTATCTTTCTTCACAGTAGGGTCGGAAAATTAAAACAATAGAGCCAGTCGATAATTTAGGATGAATCTTACGACAGTAGTGAACGTTTGGGTTTCCAATAATACGTTCAACTTGTCCAAGCCAGCGTGATATATCAAAATTTAGCTGATTGCGTAGAAACCAGAAAAAGAACGCATTCGGAGGAAAAGAGAGGCTTGATCGCGCGACCGATCGGTATTGGTGCTTCTTGGATAGTACAGTCTAACCATACCGTCCTTTACTCTATGAAAGTCGCGATAAAAATGACAAATTTTGTCCCCAGTCACGGCGCATCGAATGGACGGTAAAGTATTACCCAACATATTTCGTTTGGCTTAATGCCTGCACTGAAGCCCCTCATAAACTCGACTTTCGCTTTCGCAGAGACGTAGTAACTCACATTTATTTTTAATGCCACTTTATAATAACAATAGATAGACATTACTTGATTTGTTATCAAAATTAATAAACTGTCTAATTAAGGTTTGCTACAAACAACTTAATTATTAGAATATTTCTCAAAACTTTTTAGTTACAAGTACCTGTTTATATATCTAGCTACCCTAAACATTCCAGGAAGCATCTATCTTCTGACGAAAAAGTGATCGTGAAAAATGTATGTGATAGGTTATTAAAGAGCGGCCACCCTAAAGTTATTGCCATTAAAAATACCAGTAAAATTACGAAAGTTCGTTCATTATCGACGGTATGAGATATTATGCTTAAAGGACATTTTAAAAGAAAAGTTCGCAAAGATACCGGAAAAATGAAGTGCGTAGATGATTGTGACAAAGATGTTATTTGCAGGAAAATATACCAAATGTATCGAGAAAATGTTATGCCAACGTTAGATTCTTTAAAAACACGGTTAATAACTGAAGATACAACGATATCATGTAGCAGGACAAGTCATCACCGCGCTTTGCAAGAGATGGGATTTAAGTATAAGACAATAAACAAGAGACAAATTATTATGGAGTCCGAAAGATTAAGAAAAGTGAGATTTCTGTACCTTAGGGAATAAAAAAGTTTAGATCCGAGAAACGTTCAATAGTTTATCTGGATGAAACGTTGTTTGACATTCATGAGACTGTCACTGGACACACTTGTTTTGTACTTATAATAAATAAATATACATATAATACGAGTAATGGTAAAAATAAACATAATAAACATTGCTACTATAAGGTATTACTATGGCTTTTCATTTAACTAAAAAATCCGTTCTTGTGCAAAGCAGTACCCCTTATTTCATTTCATTTCAGTAATATAAACAGTGATGCCAGCTGGAGCCAGGTAGATTTCGCTGGTTGGCACGCTCATCGACAGTTTTATGTGCTAATTTTACCAAGAAATTCTTTAAAAACGTAGGTTTGGCAATCGAACAGGTAACGGGGTTTCTTTGGGTGTTTACAATATAATAAAACTGTTATTGCAGTTATTAGGTCAAACGAAATATGTTCGGATGGACTTTACATATTTGATATTCTCGTATATACGACGAGTTGTATGCAATTTTATTGGTGTACACAAAAAAACTATATATTTAAGTGTATTAACTTTATTTTTCTAATATAAAAACTGTACAGATCACATTTACAAAAATTTGCAAATTAAATATCTATATTCGATCTACTACAGAACCAGTTTCTCGAAACTTTCTTTCAATTTTGCTTACAACTGATTGAGTTATGGGCCTTTCTGAATATTTAGCATTAAACAACGTACATATTTACTGTTGTGTCTGAACTCTATCACCATACTCAATCATCATGAGTATTTCAATTATTTTCCGTCAAAAACGGTGTCTTCACCATCAATAAATTCGAAGGATTCGTCTGTCAACTGAAATAATAAGTGGTTCTACCATTCATTCTTCCATCATGTTGTCTAAAGGTAAGCGTCCACTGATCGGCATTGCACGGATATGATTTTTTTAGTGCACTGCGTTCATAGGTATTTTTTTTAAGCAGTTGCCTAGCTATTGTTGACCGAAACACGTTATGTCATTACTTAAACAATATGTCACTTATAATTGGCTTATTGTCAGAGAAAGAAGAGAATGAAAAGAGAAAGAAAAAAAGAAAATGCTGGTTCATCATATAAATATAAAGAGGCCAAAATTCGGAGAGCTTCACAGTTTATTTCGTGATTTAATTCAAGGTGATATGAAGTTCTTTCTATATTTTCGCATACGAGAGGAATTTCAATATATACTTTATAATTGTCTTGCCAATAACGGCGCACATTTTGAACAGTCAATAAAATAATTTGTTCAAATAAATAAATTAGTTACATTACCATTACATTCGCATTATCAGCACTGTCGGTACGCAACGGATTTTGATTTCGACTTATTATTATTATAAAATCAGATCTGGCGATGCGTACCTCCTTGAGATACCGACCAGTGGACGCGTACCTTAAGCCACACATTTTTTGTTAATTAGATTTTTATAGCTTTATAATCAAACGCGCAAGTTAACTTTTAACGTACCGTTTCCATGACAACAACCGAAAAAAAGCCTACTTGTTAATTTTTAACTGTGGTTGAAAAACAGATAATTTTTAACTGTGGTTGAAAAACAGTTAATTTTGAAGTTAGCGTCTAAAGTTAACTTGTGTGTTTGATCGTAGGGCTGATTTGCGCGTGTAAAAAGAAAAAGTGATAAATTAAAAATATAATTCTAGTGTTGGAACTAGTTTTCTAACATAAGTTGAAAATATTCTACTATGAAATCAGGTACCTGTTATTGCCACGCCTATGATGATAGTTTACTGCGGTTTCACGACTGATGACCCTTCGCTGTGCTGTCAACAACTATGAAATAGAGTATAGAACATGTCCGTCTATGCAAATCACCCTGTATAAATAAGCATACGAACAGACAAGAATATATTTTTTTTCAGGAAGCCCTAGAAGTACTTCGTACAGCAGCCAACCAAGTTGAACTCAGAGTTTGTCGGCCCCCTCCAGATGTCCTAAACTGCGTCAGTCCTATTTCCGAAGTTCCTCCTCCTCCCCCCACTCGAAGAGAACCCCCGAGCACGTTAAATCTGTCATCAACGTATTATGGAAGTACACCTGAAGATGAATATTATCATGGGGTAAGTTTTTTTTCTTAAATATTTTAAATAATAAAATTTAACCTGTTCCAAATATATCCAGTAAAAGGCTAATAGCACGTCGCTGGGGGTAAATATTCTCTGAATTATTTTAGGAATTCGAGGTAACTCTAACTAAAATCCAAGGGTCACTGGGATTCACCCTTCGAAAGGAGGACGACAGCGCTCTAGGCCATTACGTCAGAGCCTTAGTCCGGGAACCCGCCCTTACAGATGGACGGATCCGAGCTGGAGACAAAATTATAGCTGTAAGTAAATATATTAAAATAAAATACTAGCCATGGTACCAATCCAGGAAAAAACTAAATAATATAGTATATTGTTTTATTAGGAGTAGAAGCAATACTTTTTATGATGAGTCTGGAAGTTTGCCGGACGAACAAAGTGAGTCCGGCCATTACAGACGAGTCATAAGAAGTTGCTTTTACTAGGAATAAAACATACTATTATTTCTTCAAACCGCGTCCTTAAAATATAGAAAGATAAAAATACAAATTTTAAATCTTTTTCATTTAAAAATGTGAAGTTTCGAATTTTACCTGCTAGCGTTGCTATGGATTTATTTTATTATTGTCTTGTTTGATACCGACGCATAATTCGATTTGACAAATGTCAGTAAATCTTATTACAAACAATTTCCAAGCTTTAAAGCTGGATTTATAAACTCGAAAAGTTGGTGAGGTTGAAGTTATGGTCAAGTTGTGAGGTTAGATATTCCGAATTCCGAGCATAAAAATTGATTATCTCGAACTACCCGGGAAGTTTTCGAACCTTACATGAGCTTTACATGAACAACATGAACGAGTGTATAAATAGAACACTCAGTTCCCTTTAGTTTAAATTGAACTTCTATTTCCAACACCAACTGAACCTCAACATCGCCAACTTTTCGAGTTTATAAATCCAGCTATAGCAACTGTCTACTGTAAAAAAAAGCAAAACTTTAACGTCAAGAAATTAGTAGAAAATTGTCAAGGTTATTGACGTTTGAAGAAAAAAGTAGTTTACCGTACAATAATCAAATGTAATCGAATTTAGGGCTGCATTTTAAACTAGTTTCGAGAGAGTTATGGTGATTATAAAATGATGTTTGGATGATAGTTGGTTAACACCTAATGTTAATAAGACAGTTCTCTTAACTTTTACTATGACCGGATACAAGATAAATCATTCGTCATTGTTCACCTAACAAAAAGCGACGTGTGGAGTGTGTAGTATCTACCATAAATAAATTGTATTGATTAAAATGTATTTTACAACTTAACACACTAAAAATGGTTTATACCGCATCGGTTGAATCTTTTAGGAAATGCATGACCCTAGTCCAGAGTGTTATGATGTTGCTGTTAGAGGTACTGAGTTGCAATGACGTATTTTAAAAATAAGTTGTTCTCTAACTACTCTATACTACTAAGGTTTATGATAAGTACCTAATGACCATGATAAGAAATCATCTGTAGTCATCGGGGTGCAGCAACATTTAGTAACCCCGCGGATGTTGTGACTTATGGACCTAAGATTTATTACATAACAAAAATTAATTTCATCTAATGCAAGGAACTCACAAAATTGTGAATTCAATAAATTTTTACATGCAAAACTACTGTCTTCTCTTTTATGATAAAACTATTAAACTTCAAGAAGCCTAAAGCTGGATTTATAAACTTGAAAAGTTGGCGAGGTTGAGGTTCAGTTGGTGTTGGAAATAGGAGTTCAATTTAAACTAAAGGGAACACTCAGTTCCATTTATACACTTGTTCATGTTGTTCATGTAAAGCTCATGTAAGGTTCGAAAACTTCCCGGGTAGTTCGAGATAACCAATTTTTATGCTCGGAGTTCGGAATATCTAACCTCACAAACTTGATCATAACTTCAACCTCACCAACTTTTCGAATTTATAAATCTAGCTTTAACGTGAGAGAAATAGGACCTTGTCTGGCAGACAAGTCTGTCGACGACTTAATTTAATGAGCAACGAACTTCTCAATCTATAAATTATTATTACCTCGTGATTACGTTTTATTGATTTTGTCTGTCTTAAAACGCCAGTCTGGATCATAAAATAATGGATGAATTGGCTCTAATGGAAGTGATATCAAAAATGAGCAGGAACAAATACGATATTAGGTTTGATAACGGTTATTTTACTATCAAATTGGCTTTTGCCGTTTAAATAGATATTCGTCTCGGTATCCTGAATGCCGATTTTTTCGATTTTGCTCTGCCCGCAACTTTCGCATATACAGGGTGTTTCCTAACTACGGTACGAAACTTCAGAGGGTGATACGTAAGGTCGTTTTAAAAAAAAAAGTTCCTATGAACTTATATCCGGAGTTGCTTCGTTTCTGAGATTGAAGTTTAATAAAAAAAAAAAGCGGTCATAAATATCCTTAAACCGATTTGGTTGAAATTTGGTTCAGTTATTTGAAGTAATAAGGCGCTTATTTGGCCCTAACTAGATTGAAATTATTAGGTCTAGTGTCTCAGTTGGCAACACAGCCAATTATTATTGAAAAGAAAACGTACGCCACTGCCTTTTTTTTTAGTTATTTTATTGGCTCAGATTAAGCAACTACAATTACAACTTTCTGGTCTCTTGCGTTTTTTTTTTATATCTGGCTTCGTTTGCGAGAAAAATCACTTTAACTCATTCTAAAAGCTATCCATGGACAACATAAAATAACAACCAAAAATAAAAAATAAACAACTTCGACCTTACAGTAAATGAGCAAAATGTCCACCTTCTGATAGAATGCACGACTGCAATCGATTTGTCATTGATTGCCTGACACGTTCAAAAATACCTGGAGTATTCCTTATGACTTTGCAATTGTCAATTATCCGATTCTTCATTCACATCTAGTACAGGAGTTTTATAAACAAGAGCCTTCAGATGACCCCATAAATAGAAATCTAGAGGATTAATATCAGGACTGCGAGCTGGCCAATTTTGAGGTCCTGCACGTCCAATCCAGCGATTAAGGTCGAGATGCTGACGAGCAAGAACAGTAAAATGAGCTGGAGTCCCGTTGTGCATAAACCATATGTTGACTCTTACATGTAAGGGTACTTCTTCTAACAAAATGGGTAAATGATGTCGCAAAAGCTCCGTGTAGGATTCACCTGTTAATCTTGGCGTTAAAACAAATGGGCCAATTAGGTAGTCACCAATAATTCCTATCCAAACGTTGATCGAAAATTGTTGCTGAAAATGACTTTCTCTAATTACGTGGGGATTTTTGTCGGCCCAAAAATGGTCATTGTGCAAGTTCATAATAGCATCTCGTGAAAAATGTGGCTCGTCCGTAACTAAAATATACACGTGTCTTATATTTTTATTTAAAACTTCACAATTAGCGTATCGAAAATTAACTTTTTTATATAGTTTCATTCCTTATTTCATCATTTAAAAAAAAATTAAACATTACTGCAGATGCTAATCACTCTTTGTATTAACTTTGTTTTTCTTAAATCTTTTTTTAAGGTAAACGATGTGGAAATTTCTCCAATGACACACGAGCAAGCTGTCCAGTACCTTCGACAATGCGGAGACAATGTAAAATTACGCCTATATAGAGATTTAGCTCAAACCCCAGTTGCTGCATTAAGTCCTACCGAAACCACCCCTAGAACCTCGTTTTCCAGAAAAGCAAACCTAAGGTAAGCCGGAGAACAGAATCCAATCCGAATCTCAATAATCATACATACAGTGAGTCCCAGAAGTAATGTCTAAATTCATTTAAAAAATTCAGCGGTGTGTTTTTTGAAAAACGCTCGGACCCGTCGATTTTCATTTCTCGATGTGGTTTTTTTTTATGGTAAATTCATGTATACAGGGTAGCCTAAAAATAAGTTATGACCATCAACTTCTTTTTTAAAATGAAAACATCTATACTCCGGTACCAAAATAATTGGCAGTGACTCATTTTTACCGGGGTGTGCAAGACGTAAGGGGAACGCCAATTCCAGAGGCGTGTCATTTTAAACAATAATAATTAAAAAAATATATGAAGTTTTTGTTTATTATTATAATATATTTACATTTACTATAATAAATATAATATTATAAATTAAACTAAAAAATAAATTAAGCTTTTACATTTGGTGATCTAATGAAGTAATTAAGAGAAACTAAATTACGCAGGTATAAAATCCAAAAAGAATAATAAAGCAACGGTATATGTTATTTTCATAATGTTTTTATTATACTACATAATAATAGAAACATATAATAGTGGATTAAGGGCAAAACCTAAACCTAAATTAAATGTTTATAAATTTCCTAACTATTGTCACATGTTACCTAATGAACACTAATTAATAATAATTTGACAAATTATATTCCAAGCCGACATTAAAAAGTGTTATAATGACAATACGTTACAACTTTAAATTCATTATTACAATTACAGCGATTATTCACTATCTGACGATGAAAACATTCCATTACTGTCGCTACTGCTGTCATCTGCAGGATTTATAATAATCGGTTCTACCATGACTTCAACGCGTACATCTAAGTCCCACATTTTTTTTTCTACGCCCTCGACATGTAATACGTACTTATGACAATCTGCTGCTTGTACATTCGCTGTTTAACAGTTCTTTAACAACTTTTAATTTAAAAGTTTTATTTTCACGCGCCCCTTCGCCTTTTATCTGTGCCCATATAAGCTCGATTTGATTTAGTTCACAATGGTAAGGCGGTAAACGTAAAATTGCAACACCTCGTTCACGAGCCATTTCACTTTTAGCACTTTTAGCATCTTTTCGCCAAATGCAATATTTTTTTCTCCGAGCCAGTGAACAATCTTTCCTTTTCGCCACGCAGAAGTTGGCAAAGCTCCCACCCGACGGCTGTGGTATGGTGCATTATCCATCACGATTACCGACCCACGTTCAATACGCGGTAAGCTGGATTTAAACCAATCTTCAAACACTCCCGAGTTCATATCCTCATGATAATTACCGGTTTTACGAGATTCAAACACGTTTAACCCACCTTCAAGAATACCAAAATCACTCCTTATGTGGATTATAATTAACCGACGACCATTTCCTGAAGGAGCTTTTAATCCAGTGGACAGTCCATTGATAAAGGCGTTACGTGCATCTTTAATGTTGAGATCTTGCCAGATGTAATTCACAGTATGTCCTTCATTTAACCATGCCGTAAAGTAAATTCATTTCCATGCACAGCGATATTGTTGTATTTCTTCTAGATACTTTCTACGCCACAATACGATTTCTTCCTTTTCCACCAAAAGACTTTTGCGATTTCGTTTTAAGAATCGAAAATTCAATTCTCGTAGTGTACGCATTAGAACTCTTCTTGAAATTTTTTGCATATTTTCATCCCTTCCAATTTCGGCAGAAATTTTTTTTAAATTCGGAAGTTCATTTTGAAAAAAAAATGCATACACTTCAATCAATCAATAAAAATCTTTTTCCGTCCTTTTCTTTTCTTCTGATTGGACACTTTAGTATTCCTATTGCCCTTGATAGTTCTATAAACAGTATGGCAAGATGTCTTAGTCAATGTGGCACAAAGTTCTGCTGCATCAGTGAATGATATTCCACTGTGTGTACTTAGAATTCCCTCATACACATTTTTTGCCATTGTACGCTCCCCAGGTTTTAAATGACGTCGTTTTGTAACTGATTAGTTACTATCACTTAAAGAACTCGCCTGCATTATAATGTTGGCTGTTTTGAATAACACCAAAATAATAAAACTGAATTGCTAATATCCTCTTGATTGAAACTGGTCTATGACATTGAACGTTGGTTAGAGGCGATAAGAAAGCGTGCGAGCGCCTTTAGACATGGGGTTTTCCTACCTGCGTTGCCAAATTAAGTAAAACAGGTACCGTAGGGTGAAAAGGGCCTTAATGACATGCCGATTTCGGTAAATTTTATGGATTTTTTAGTGAAATCAATTAAAACTTGGCAACATATAATGACCCATTTATGCACAATCTTCCCTATTTGGATTGCTTTTATTTAACTTAATAGTGGGCGAATCAATGTTAATTAATTTTCGCCGCACACCGTCAATGGTTATATGAACAGTTTTGCCAATTATTTTGAGACCGTAGTAAATTTTTATTTCATTTTTGAATTTTGCAACGAACTATAAGTATGTTTCATGTACTATACCTAAACTTAACAGTTGTCGAAAAAATTACGATTGAAAATATCAATAAGTATTTCTGAGGATTTATTTGTAAATCGAGCAAAACATTCCATTGTGTGTTTATTTTGTTTTTTTTTTTCAATTTTGGTATTTTACAATGTTGTCATCGTTTAGTCCCATAGAAACTGTATGACAACTTTACTTAAAATAAGTAATTGTTAAGCGTAGTTGCAAAGTTCAGGTTTTTACAATGGTGAAAATCTATGCATGGTGTCGGTTCTCATAGAAGACTACCCGTCTAAAATAAAACACCGGGTTCGGAATAAATATGGAATTTATAAACTGTTACACAATCGTATGTGGATCTAACATAAAAACTTATCCAGGAGTATTACTCGTTAACTAAACTATGGCGCGCGTGACGTCCGGTTTTAAAGTCACTTTCATACTGACAAAATTACCTTTTTATTTTCGGGCTGACTAACGCTGGTATTTCCAGGTAAGTCCAGGTAAGTTCAGGTTAAGCCCGTGTTCACAACACATGGGTTTTGTGATAGAACACTAACTCAAATAGAAACAGCTCAATTATTCAATGAAATCAATCCTGATCGTCCTCCCATATGTCAAAAGGTGGTGAATAGAATAAAGCCTAAATTTGGAAAATTCGGTCATGTTAGAGATTTGCCTAAATCTGGTCATCCTGCTCGAGATGAAAATGAACAACTTGACGTTTTGCTTTCCTTAGAAGAAAATCCATGTACGCCTCTGTCGCACATTGGGGCACAGCTATCACCCATACAGAGTTATTCCAGTGCATTTGTGCAGTTATGTGAAGATGATTTCGATAGGCGAAATGAGTTTTGTGAACGCATGCAAAATATGTGCAATCTAGGTAATTATTTAACAAAAAATATTATTTTTTCCGCTGAAGCTATGTTCTGTTTGAATTGTAATGTGAACAGACAAAATTGTCGCTATTGGGCAACCGAAAATCCGCATTGGATGATGGAGGTTCACAGCCAGTACTCTCAAAAAAGAAATGTGTGGTGTGGAATAGTGCCTGAAAGAGTAATGGTCCATATTTCTTTGAACAGTCTTAACCTGAACAAGTAAATCTCGAATTTCTCCAACTTGAATTAATTCGAGCATTAGTGACTTTATTTCCGAATCCATTGGACCCAAACTCCCCTGACGAAGAACTGATGTTTCAGCTAGATGGTGTTCCTGCGCACTATGCTGCCACTGTGCGTACATTTTTGGATGAAACCTTTCCCAATCGGTGAATAGGAAGGAGAGGACCTATCGAATGACCTGCTAGGTCGCCAGACCTAACTCCGCTGGACTTCTTTTTGTGGGGTTACCTCAAATCAAAAGTATTTGTTTACAGGCCAAACAATCTGCAGGAGCTCAAAGAGAGTTTATTGATCGCCTTGGATATTTTCAAGCCGTAAATGGCGCACATTCTTAACATTTAGTTTGATTTCTTGTTCTGTTTCTTTAAATAAAATTGTCTTACTTATTGATGTGTTCAATCGTAATTTTCTCGATAACTGTTGAGTTTAGGTATAGGATAGGGTGCATGAAATATACTTGGAATTCGATGGAAATATCAAAAATGAAAAAAAAAAATGTTTTCATTTGAAAAAATTAATTTGCTGATCGTACCTTATTGTTGGGCTACCCTGTATACACGAATTTACCATAAGAAAAAAACACATTAAGAAATGAAAATCGACCGGTCCGAACGTTTTTCCAAAAAACACACCGTTGAATTTTAAATGGATTTAGACATTACTTCTGGGACTCACTGTATGTACAGGGCCTTCCAACGAGGA
Source organism: Polydrusus tereticollis (assembly GCA_963920685.1). Taxonomy (NCBI): domain Eukaryota; kingdom Metazoa; phylum Arthropoda; class Insecta; order Coleoptera; family Curculionidae; genus Polydrusus; species Polydrusus tereticollis. The sequence goes on from OY987329.1 coordinate 120,023,836, forward strand.
CTGAACAAGGGCTCATTTTTGAGCTTCCTTGTATTTAAAGAAAAATCCAAAATAGCCAATTGATGTACTTTTTCCTGCAGAATTCAAAAATGAAACCAAAAATTTATTTGAACCAAAAACAAAAGAGTTACGCTATGGATAAGGTGTTTTTTTAAATGGAACATAGCTTTTTATATACGATTTTTGGAACGAGTGATTTTTTTTTTGTCCCTTCTGATTAAAATATTTAATATTGTGACAGCTATTTTTATTAAATTTGAATGTTTTATCCAGTATAATTTAACTTTAACCTGTTTGAAACATACACTAGGTAATAAAGGTATAATCACCTTTGAATCCTTCAAAGTCAAAAAATTTGACAAATTTACTATAATATTGCCGAAATGAAATATTCATTAGATGAGAGATTGCAGATTGTTATCTTGTTCTACAAATGCCAAGAAAATGCAAGAGAAGCAAGGAGAAGATTTATTGCAAATTTTCACAGAAATATATCTGTCAATACTATTCTAAGGATAAAGAACCTATTTGAGGAAAATAAAATATTACATGACAGAAAAAGAAATCCAGAAAGGAATAGAAATCGAGACCGTGCCATTGTGAATTATTTTCGACTGAATCCAACCAAATCAATTTCGGACGCAGTTCGGGACGTTCAATACGGCGGCGGTGTAAGACGCAGAAGAGTTACCCAAGGAACTGTTCACAGGACTTTAAGAAATCATAAATTTAAGTCTTATCATATCCTTCCACTTCAACATCTAACACCGGCACAAAAAGAACTTCGCTTCCAATTTGTTTCCCAAATTGTGATTCGGAAAGAAAACGAAGACCCTAATTTATTCAGAAATATCTTATGGACTGACGAAGCCACATTCACAACATCGGGGGTTTTCAATAGACATAATAATCATCACTGGGCCGTTGAAAATCCAAGAAAATTTCAGACAATTAAATTTCAAGGAAGGACTTCAATCCATGTTTGGTGTGGCATAAAAAATAATAGAATTTTGGGACCAATATTTTTTAACGGGACTTTAAATGGACAGAGATACTACGAGTTCTTAGAAAACGAAATTGAGAAAATGGAACCTATGCTTGGCCACCCAATAGTCCCGATTTGTCAATATTAGACACATTTCTTTGGGCCATTTAAAGAACGTGGTATACAAGCAGCGAAACCACGATATTGAGGAGAGCATGCAAAAAATTGTGAATGAAATAAATCGCCTTAACCAGGAAAATCACAGTATAACAGCAAGTTTGGAAAGGCTACAAAGAGGTTATCGCACATGTTTCGAGAACAACGGAGGTCACATTGAACAATTAAATTATTAATGTTTTTTTTTAAATTAGTATAGAGTTGGATTTCTTTTTCTGTCATGTAATGTTTTATTTTCCTCAAATAGGTTCTTTATCCTTAGAATAGTATTGACGGATATATTTCTGTGAAAATTTGCAATAAATCTTCTCCTTGCTTCTCTTGCATTTTCTTGGCATTTGTAGAACAAGATAACAATCTGCAATCTCTCATCTAATGAATATTTCATTTCGGCAATATTATAGTAAATTTGTCAAATTTTTTGAATTTGAAGGATTCAAAGGTGATTATACCTTTATTACCTAGTGTATGTTTCAAACAGGTTAAAGTTAAATTATACTGGATAAAACATTAAAATTTAATAAAAATAGCTGTCACAATATTAAATATTTTAATCAGAACGGACAAAAAAAAAATCACTCGTTCCAAAAATCGTATAAAAAAAGCTATGTTCCATTTAAAAAACACCTTATCCATATCGTAACTCTTTTGTTTCTGGTTCAAGTACATCGATTGGCTATTTTGGATTTTTCTTTAAATACAAGGAAGCTCAAAAATGAGCCCCTGTTCAGTCCTCGTTGGAAGACCCTGTACCTACCTACGAAATTGCGATCAACCGTGAAAATTACGGGAAATATACGGGACCCTTAAAGTAGCTATTTTAGCCGCTTCGAATACCTCGCAGGGACTTAAACATAACTAATTCAAAGCAAAGCATATTGCAGGAAAAGCAAAACTGCGATATACCTCTGGTAGATATATGAAATACCTAGAAATTTATTACGAACTAATACTACCGGAAGCAATGAATATTGAATTACTTTGTAAGTTTCTCGCTTGGGCTAATAAGCTCAGAGAATTTTGAATATTTACAGCGAGAAATACTGTATAATCAGTTGAAAGGAAACTGGTAGAATTGCTTTAAAGGGGAACAGTTCAATAACAGGTCGCATCAGGGATGAATGCTGCCATTTGTACGATTCTTAGTACATTTTTATTTCCAACAGCACTGAATGGACCTGCCGGTCTTTTTTGTTTCCTCCATATATTTAAATTTGCTTCGTTGACGTCTTGTAAGCGAACATTCTCGTACATTAACCTTTAGATATCTCCCAACTGGACTATTATCTTGCTTTACTCCTAAACTTCGAGTTTCAGAAGTCTAACTCAAGGTAAACATCCATTTCTAACTTTAAAACTTGGGTCAAGTCGGAAACGGTCTTTATGTATAAGCTGCGGTGTCACGAACATCGACAATGGTAAAACTTGGATAAACTCTGGCATAGATACACAATGCAGCCTTTATAGAGTTGGTTCCAAATTTGATACTTACCATTGCAGTCCTAAGTTAAAAGTGATTAAAATTTGAGCAGCTGGAAGAGTCAACAAGCCTATTGACTTATGTCTTGACAGTTTCAGCCTCTTAAATTTCAATCTATAAGTAATTTCAACTTCAACCTTACTACACTCCCCGACAATAAATTCCGGACAAAGATAATTTTAGTCAGGTTCATAGTCCTGTAATTGTTCTAATTGTTTTCCGATTCTGGTAAAATTTTAGCGAAGTGTAGACTTGTGTCTTGGAATGTTAGCTTCAATTTTAATTCCCAAAAAATACTGATGGCTTGATCATTATACAGGGAGAAACAAAATATACTTTTTTACCCTAAATTTCTAATCGCCCTGTGGAATAATTGAGCCGCAAAATTTGCCTTCATTATGCTTTCGTTTGAAGTGTGATCTTTTATTAACACAATTTTTTTTGTTTTTTGGTTCACGTCATTATCTGCTTCTTCTTCAAGAAAAGATACAAATTTTTAAAGATAATGTTGCAGTTTTTCTATTTTACTACAATTCAGAACATTTCATTATCTTATCTAGTGAGCCTAAATAATTATCGAAAAATTAATAGCGCGTATTGCCACCTCTTGCTCTTATCACTTCTACCATGCGGCGTGGTATGCTTTCAATGCAGTTTTGAATTGATCTTGTGGAATATTTTCCCATTCTTCAAGAAGGGCTTTTCGTAGATCTGGCAATGTTACCGGGTGTCGATTCCGAACACGTCTACCTAACATACCCCAAACGTGTTCAATAGCATTTAAATCTGGACTACGCGGGGGCTACTCCAATCGCTGAATATTCACCTCGTTCAAATACTCTATTACAACCCGTGCAACGTGGGGCCTGGCGTTCTCTTACATTTAAATAAAGTTTTGTCCAACAAAGTGGGCGAAAGGTTCCACGTGATCGGCTAAACATTGATGAATATAACGGTCAGCAATTAAAGAACCATTTTCAATCAATATTAGGTCTGTACGGGCATATAGTGATACCCCATCCCACACCATGACACTACCGCCTCCAAAAGGCGTCCTAGGAAATATGCAACATTTTGCAAATCGTTCACCCGGTCTCCTTTAGACACGTTCACGTCCGTCAGGTGAGCGCAGACAAAACCGCGATTCATCCGTGAATAATCCATGCGCCCACATTTCTGCTCCCCAGTTTTTGTGTTCATGTGCAAAATGTAATCTTGCTGTACGGTGCGTTGGAAGTAAAGCGGGACATGCAACTGGTCTGCTGGACATTAAACCCCTTTCTTGTAACCTACGCTGGATGGTTCGTGCAGAGGCTATGGTACCACGTACATCTTGAAGTCTACGGCTAATAACGGTAGATGGTACACTACGATTTCGTAATGCAATTAGGTTTATGAAATTGTTATCACGTTGATTGGTAACATGCGGTCCTCACGTCGTATGTACTCACCAGTCTCGCGAAACCGCATCTTGTACAGTACTTTTTGGTTTGCCTAATTTAATGCAACAGCTCGTGCAACATCTTCTGGTCTCATTTTTTTAAACGAAAAACGTTAAAGAGTGTATTCTGCAATGGCAGTATAGTGAGACTTTGGTAAACTTTGGTAAAGGCTCACTAGATAAGATAATGAAATGTTCTGAATTGTTAATACAAAAGAAAAATTGTAACACTATTTCTAGAAATTTGTATATTTTCTTAAGAAGCAGATAATGACGTAAACCAAAAAACATTGTGTTAATAAAAGATCACACTTTAAACGAAAACATTATGAAGCCAAATTTTGCGGCTCAATTATTCCACAGGACGATTAGAAATTGAGGGTAAAAAAGTATATTTTGTTTCTCCCTGTATAATGATCAAGCCATCAGTATTTCTTGGGAATTAAAATTTAGGGTAACATTTCAAGACACAAGTCTACACTTCGAGAGGCAAATATAGCACAACCCCATCCTAACCTTTTTATTTATTTTTTGGAGAGGTGGGGGACAAATCCAGTTATTTGAAATTAACTTTAAGTTTTTTTAAGACGTTCACAAATTTCTTCAAATAACCGCCTTCTTGCCACATTTACAGAACTAATATTGGAGATTTAACTTTTAGCTTCGGACTTGTTTCAGCACTAGATTTTAATTCTTTGTTTTCTGTCGGGATATACACTTTACCTCCCTTTTTGGAAATTGTACATTATAATTCTATTTCGTAAGTATCCTTTTTGCCGAGCTCGTAAAGTAAAATGCTCGTGAGAGTCAGAATCCCCAGCTTTTTGAACTGCGATCTACAAGTCGTACCGTGTGGAACACCAAGAAAGCACCTTATCACTCTCTTTTGTGCCACTAATACATCTCTTGCTGAAGGGGACTTACCCCAAAAATTTACACTATAATTTAGGCGAGAACCAACGTAAGCATTATATACATAAAGAACCTCCTCAAGAGGTAGAACCTGCCTTAAGTTTCTTATCATTTAGCAAAAGCTACAAACCTTAGACAAGAGTAAGCGGCAGTGCTCTTCCAATTAAGGTTTTGATCTACTGTTAAGCACAGCAACTTTGTAAAGATTGAACGGGTGATGCTTTCATTTCCCACTCTTAGATCCAGAACGGGATTAAAATGACGTCGACCCTGCGCTGTATGAAATCTGATATGCGTGGTTTTTCTACTATTAAGATATAGAGAATTACTGTTAAACCAATTCAGCAGTGGTTCCAATTCGATGTTGCACCTATCTTCCAATAGGGCTACTGCCCATTCGGGGCCCACAGTCGCAATGACATCCTTTATATAGGAAATAAACAAAATGGGCGCCAGGACCTATCCCTGCGGGACTCACAAATCCACGGCGGTCATGCTAGAGGCAAACTGCTCCCCAGAGCCGATCTGCAAAACCAAGACATACTGCCCCCTGCTTGTTAAGAAGCTAGCCAGTCATTCAGATGCGATGCCCCTCACTCCGTAAGTCTCCATCTTGCCCAGCAGGCGCCAATGGTCCACACAGTCAAATACCCTGCTGAGGTCACAAAAGATCCCAGCAGGACTCTCTCCCTGCTCCATATGCTCAATCAGTCTCTCATAGAAATGCTGGACAGCATTTACGGTGGAGCAATTTCGTCCAAAACCAAATTGATACGGAGAAAGAACTTTGTTCTTAGTTAAAAAAGGATCCAGCCTACTCAAGAAGGAATACTACAATATCTTGGAAAATACTGGAATCAAAGCCACTGGGTGATAGTTTTCAACCAGAGTGTCATCTGCCTTTTTAGTATGGGAATAATTTTGTTTATTTTTATTTTTTAATTTCTCTGGAAACTGCCCTTTTTCGAAACTGAGCACGGCCTAAGAATTTATTTTTAATTGTATTTTTGACTAGTGAGGTTAGATCTAAATTCATTTATTGCCGATAAAAAGAGACTATAAGATGTTAGTGGTTGTATTGCAGGTGATGATGGCTGAGCTGACTAACCCGAAATAATTTGATTGCTTACAATTATAAACGATCTGTTGCTTATGTCTATAGACGATGTTATGGATATTAAATAATAATTTTTAGTACTTCAAAATATATGTTATCAAACAAGTGCTTGCGTTATAATCATACAGACTCCCCTTCAAAATCGCAGATCAATCCTCTTTTAGTTTCAAAAATATTTCACCTCAAACTCTAATGGAAAAATTGCAGTATCCCTCGTTTCGAATGAGCATCAGTTACATACATAATTTTAATTAGTACTATCCCTGAAAATGGTATTTGAGGCGTCTTCTGTTCTTGAGAATTAAATTTCTTTGTTTCAGACAAGAAGCCGTGGACATGCTCAATGACATCGCCGTTCGAAAACTCATCCCGGGCAATCAGGACTGCGTCGCGCGAAGATCTCTCTCCCCCACTTCGTCTCCGCGACGACTACGACGACACAATCACCCCAGCGACGCGTCCCAGGACTCGTGCACCAAGTACCTCATCCCGGAGGAACAATTTCACGAAGGAATGCTTAAGTGCTCGCAATTCGACGAGGAAGCTTTCAATTCTTTGTTCACTATCGACGGCGATGATATGGACAGACCGTCAAGGTACGAGTATGTATCTTTTTTGATGGATTGTTAACAAAGAAGACACAAAAATACATTTTTAATACACAATATTATAAACATAAACATTTTCTAAGAATCATCCTCTTTTTTAGGCCCAATTCCTTAGATCTGTACAACCCTAACCAAACCCCTGTGGCTGCAAGAAAACCTAGATTTAATTTTTCCCTGGCTCATAATGCCTACGAACTAAACAACTTAGATCCAGAGGTCTTGGACGCGCCAAATTTAACTTACAATTTAGGTTGGTAATGTAAAATTAAATTTTATCGTATAATTGAACACTATTTATTAGAATTGTTTTCGTAAAAAAATCATATCGTAATTAACAAGAAATAATAAAATAAATTAGAACTATAATAGCAAAAAAAACGTCTAGCAAGGCTTCCCTTGTTATATTATTAATCGAGTTATTTATTTAGTTAACAATAATTGTTATTTTCAGGTAATGATGAAGGAAGTAGTACTGATGCCGAATGCGGTGATAGTTTTCCCAAAGAACCCGCCAGCATGCCACACATTCCTTTAGATAATTCTTCTACGGCTTTTAGGTAAGATAAATAAATAAATAACTTTTTCTACAAACGTGTTAAAAATGTTACTTTAAGGCACTAGCGCCTTAAAATACCTACTTTAAGGCACTAGTGTTAAAAGTAAAATGTCAACTTTTTCAAAGAAACGTCAAAAAACATTTCTATTTTATTTATTTACACTTATATTAATAGTACAATTTGAAAAATTTTAAAAATGAATTCCTTTCTCAGTTCTGCTGTTCTTCGCGGTTGAGGAGAATTGAACAGAAACAGCAGCATGTCCAGTTGATGTTGAAGCATCATCGGCTGATGTCGTTTGTACTGTAAGCAATTTTCGAGCGATAGAATTTTTATTTTCCAAGAAATCCACGATGTACCCTTCCGCAACAGTTGAGGATTTCCATCCCCCATGCCGCTTAATTGTCGTCAAATTTGCTCCCGCATCGGCAAGTAAGCTCGCAGAGGAACGGCGAAAGCAATGCCCCGTATAGAGTGTTTAATTGGAAAGTTGCAGAAATCTTGCTATAGCAGCAGGAAATTTTCCGAACGTATTAATTCCGACCTGATTTCTGGTACATTTACCTCTTACATATTCAAAGAAGAGCCGCCGATGAACGACATATGCTGGACGAAGATCAGAATATTGTTGATAAAAATCCAAATAAAATTTTTCAACGAAAGTGAAATTTCGTGGTATCTTGGTTTTGGTATCTGATATTCAAATAACTAATGAAGTCTCCATATCTTCCACGTTGTCAAGAGTCAACTGACAAAGCTCCTTTCTGCGGCAGGCACCAAATACTCCTACAATCGTGCGCTAGTTTCATCAGAAGGTACTCATCATCCGGTGCGCACTTCAGAAACTGTTCAATTTGGTCTCTAGTAAAAATTTTTGATTTTTTGGCCTGATAACCCTCTTCTTGACGCTTCAAGTAGGCAATCAATTTAAAATGTTTGCTGATCTGCGTCGTTATTTACACGTAGCATAGCTTTGATCATTGAATAATGGGACCAAAGAGAAAATGACTTCCATACCTTTGCCTTTTCCTTGAAATAGGTCAGGAATATGTTTTCGGAATACCTTCCAGAAACGCCTTTGTTTTCACACCATTTTATAAGTTTATTATAAGCAATCTCAGCACAGCCAGCGCTAGCGTTTTAATAAAACTGAGAGGACCTTTCAAATTTTCAATTTTGCAGTAAACAAATCAGCCAACAATGATGGTTGCTAGGTTTTATTGACAAATGTAAACTAATTTAATATAAATATACGATGCTATTAGAAACTACCTGGATGTAAGAGATTCTAAACATTTAATTTTCAATTATTGTATGCTTTTTATTGCTGTTTGTAGAAAAAATATTGTATGATATTTGTGTTAAAAGCATTTTTAAGGCAAATTTCCACATGCGTGCCTTAAAAAAGCACTTTTAACACTTATATCATAAATAACTATTAATATATGCAACAGAAGCACATTCAACAAAAGCAAACAGAAGCGTAAACTAATTTTTATTTTATTTACGTGACCTTCGGGCAATATTATCGACTACAAAAATTATAAACTATTCCTGCTTTTCAGTTATAAAAATCCAGTGTATCAATCTGCCCATCCTCCTTGCGTAGAAAGCGATGCAAGAAGTAGCAGCAGTGCTTCCAAGAGCAGCCAGAATACTCAAAAAGAAGAAGAGACTGATACTATAAAGCGAAAAAAAGGAATTTTGAAAAAGGACACCGAGAAACGTGTAGAAAAAAGTGAGCCAAAGACTGAAACTCTGAAGATGACTCCGATGAAGGAAGATTATGAGGTAAAAATTATACTTTCTTTCTTCATTTTCTTCTCTTTCTTTCTTCTTTATACAGGGTATTTCAAAACTGCATGCTAATACTTGAGGTTCGTAATTCTTAGATGATTTTAAACTAGGATACCTACCTCCACTGATTATTGTTTATCAAAACTTTTAATTATCGTGGTATCCTAGGATATCACATCGGAATTTTTAGTAAACATTAATGCTAAAAACACCCTCTATTAGGAGCAGTAAAGCCCGACCCGAAAATTCTTAGGAAATATAGGTACTTACACTAATTACTTTTATGTCCTACTCGACTACATTATTGTTTCATAATACCATAGTTACCAGACACTTTAAATGGTATATAATACGCTAGGGCATTAAGGAAGTTTCTAATGCCCTCGGGCATCAAGAGAAATAAATAGGAAAAATCAAAGTAACAACTTTTTATTAACTTATTTATCATTTATATTAAATGAACAGGTATGAAAAGACCCAGTAAAAACGAATTTACCGGCTTTTGATAAGTCAATTTTTCTATTATTGCGTGATTTTCAGTAACAGAAATTGACGATGATTGAACGTTTTTTGATGTTGATGGTCTCGTTGATGGTACTCCAGCTATCAATTTCGAAATTTTGTTTTTAAAAGACATACTGTCTTCCAAATATCCCTCAACCACAGCTGAACTTTTCCAACCGCTATGTCTTTTCAATGTGGTCATGTTTGCCCCCGCGTCCGCCAACAAAGTTGCAGAGGTTCTGCGCAAACAATGACCAGTATATTTGTCCGCATCGCTTAGACCCAGGTATTTTGCAATAATGGAAGGAATCTTGCCTATGGTGTTCTTCTCAACTGGCTTTGAAAAACAACGACCGTTACGGTAACACAAAAAAAATCTATTGATGTTGTAGTTCGTCGGGCGTAAAGACCAATAGGTTCCCAGTAGCTTTAAACAACCCATCTCCTTCTTATCAATAATTGTGAAGACACGCTTTTTATCGGTCCTTGTATCGGGAATATTAACTATTACTACGGATCTTCTATCCTCTATATGTTCAACCAACATATTAACTAGCTCTTGGCGGCACCCACCAAATACACCAAATAACAGAGCCACCTTGTACATCAAAATAGTTTCATTGGGAGCTTCACGGATTAATTTCAGCACATCCTTTCGAGTCAAAATTTTTGATTTCTTCGCTTCATATCCTTTGGATGCTTGCTTTAGATACTGGCCTAACTTGCAATATTTTGGAATGTCTATATTTTTATTAACTATTAATGTCTTCTTTAACATTGAATATTTCGTCCATAGGGAATTAGAAGTGAATGTTCCAGACTATAATCAATATACATAATTAGTATTTTAATATAATTTACAACAGCAATTTTAACATACCAATTCCTGGAAATATCCGAGTAGCACCGTCTCGTTGATAATTTTTACATCATTATTTTTCATCCAATCCCCAAACCCTTGATATTCCTTATCATAGGCGTCTTTAGACTTAGATTATCCAACAATGAACACTTATTACCTTTGTTTATTTAGCAACTATACCGGGTGTTGCATCGTCGAGCGGGACATAGGAAATCCCATGTAATTTTAAATGGGGTCAATTATTGGCTTCCCTAATTATTTTAGAGAAAAATTCTATTTAGGTTTATTAAAGAGCACTAAAACCCACATTCAAAAGAATAACTTTAGATATTTTTGATGAGCCCGTTTACGGGTTATCGCCGATTTCTTTTTAACTATTTCTCCTTTTTATGGCCCCGTATTTGCGGGCACCAGTCAAGGTAAACTGCGGTATAGGTAAAAAAACCTTTCGTGATTTTGAACTTTCTTTTAATTTAACTTGGAATTATCTGAAGTAGGACATAAAATATTGTATGTACCACGGGCATTACTACTTGATGTATATGCCTTCGGGCCAAAGGCCCTCGGCTTTGTAAGATTGTTGCCCTCGGAGTCTCGGAGGCATAAACATCTTCATAATGCCCTTAATACATAAATAACTATATTGCAGGCGGATCCATTAAATTTGCTTTAAAGGTTGATAAATCGGTTGTTAACATTACTTTTGTTTTGTACAGTTTTTGTGTGTTTTGGGACTAACGTAAATGTGTTGATGATGGCGGGAAAAAGAAAATGTCGTTCTTTAAGCGAGAAAATTAAAATAATCGAGTACCAGTAAAGCGGCTAAAAAATTTAAAGTTAGTAAGACCCAAGTCACTATGTTGCTTCAAAATAAAGCAGAAGTTAGAAATTTGTTTTAACAAGGTGGCAACGGTGAACAAAAAAGAAAAATTCCTAAACCCGAAGGACTGGCAGTGGACCAGGTTGCTTTTAACTAGTTTTGTAAGGCGCGAAATAAGCACTTACCAATATCCGGGCCCAATATTCAAGGAGAATCCCTCGAATCTGCTCAATTGATAGGGCTAGATAACTTCAAGGCATTAAATGGATGGTTAGAAAAATTCCGTCGTCGGCAAGATATTACCTTAAAGAAAATATGTGGCGAATCAGCCGATATCAATATCGAAGACGTAACTGCTTGGAAAGAAAGGCTGTTGACCATTTTAAAGTATTATGCCCCAAGGGACCTATTTACTGCAGATGAGACAGGTCTCTACTATCGTGCATTGCCAACAAAGACATATGCATTGAAAGATGACAAGTGTACTGGGAAAAAAACAGCAAAACTACAGTAGAATTTAGAATTCTGTTCTGTGCAAATATGAAAGGTGAGAAGGAAGAATCACTTTTAATAGGCAAAATCAAAAATCCTCGATGCTTTAAGGGCGCACATATCGATATGGGTCTTGAACAAAAAATCGTGGATGACAGCACACATCATGACAACATGACTTCACAGATTTGATGCCAACGTCTCATCCCAAAATTACACTGGATAATGTCAAACTTATTTTTCTTCCACCCAATACTACCTCACATTGCCAACATTTGGACCAAGGCATTATTCACAATTTTAAAATGCTCTACAGAAGCTACCTTATTAAGAGGCTTTTAACATGTATAAAAGTGGTTGTCCTCTTCAAGAAATTAAAAATGATATTACCATAAACAACGCCTTGATATGGGTTTCGATGGCCTGGCGCAATTTGTCCCCAGTAACAATAAGAAAATGCTTTCAGAAAGCCGGATATTTGTGTAATACAGATAATATTCCGCTCGCACAACTGTTTCCTAACATTAAGGACACATTTATGAACTTGAATTAATTTGCATCTATTGATAACTATTTGCCAACAGAAAGTGCAGAATTGACTATCATCGGGTGTATTGAAGGGATCCAAGAAACAGATGAAACTACTCCCAACTCTGAGACAGAGGAAGAGGAACCTGAACTTGCTCCAGTGTTGAAAATATCAAGCCTGTCTGAAGCGCAAGTTTGAGAGAATGTTACCAATTTTGACAAGTCTACAAATATTTCTCAATTGCTATTAAAATGTGAATCTGATTTTTATAAAAGTAAAATAAAAAATATGCTGCTATCATTAGTTTCTGATTATTTTAAAAAATAAGAATTTCAAAGCAAACATACAGTTCATTGTATATTATATATATATGTTAGTATGCACGTGCAGGTTAGTTCAGGTTAGTTGATATTTGATATATTAATATGTATATAATATTGGTAAATTGTATTTAGATATCTCATTTAATTTTTGTTCTGATAAATATTAACAAAAATACTTAAAATTATTTACATATATAAACACTGTAAAATGCAGACCAGTTCTTTTATTTTTTCTCTATAGTAACCAACCATCATTTGATTCCCCCCGTTTGGTCACAACATGTAGTTTCCGTATTTGTGACACGCTTACTTAATTATTTCCAAAAAGTAAGTAAGTATTGCTGATTAAGTGGAGTGCAAAACAATAACAAAAGTTTATAAGATATCAATTCAATAAATGAGTGCTGTATAATTTATTTTGTTAAAAATTTCAAAAGACATATTAGCGCGGATGCCACTGATAGAAGTAGACCATGCAATTATGAAACACCCTTTGTATATTATTTTTTGTAAAAAACATAATTAATTTTTTTTTAGATGCTTGCCATAGAATTGAATAGAGGATGGAATAGTAGGTTAGGTTTTAGTTTGCAAGGTGCAGCTGGAGTCACTTATGTCAGTGCGGTACATGCGGATTCTGTAGCCGCTAAGGATGGTAGAATCAAGCCAGGAGATCGTATAATTAAGGTTAGTTTTTATAGGTTTGGTAAAACGTAAGATTAAATTTACCGCTTGATGTATTAGGTTAAGGTACCTATAGATGTATATATGTGTAGTGACACCCCCGGGTTGGAACAGCCATGTTTACAATAATATTAAATAACATTAATTAGTTAAAACATTTTCAAAAATATGTTTAAAACGTTTAAAAATTACCCCATTGTCCCAATTTGTATCGCTATAAGAAAATAGCAGTATCATCTGCAAAACTATGAATTTCCCCATAGTAAATAAGAGACATTCATAATCTCCACCTTAAACTAATTATATTTTGTTTGGTTTCATGCATGTTTCGCTCCGAAAGAAGCATATTGAGGCATTGAGGGACTATGTAACAATTATTCAAGCCATTAGATAAAATACACTCCCCGACAATAAATTCCGGACAAAGATAATTTTAGTCAGGTTCATACTCCTGTAATTGTTCTAATTGTTTTCCGATTCTGGTGAAATTTTAGCGAAGTGTAGACTTGTAATTTTAATTAAAAGAAAATACTGATGGCTTGATCATTATACAGGGAGAAACAAAATATACTTTTTTACCCTCAATTTCTAATCGCCCCGTGGAATAATTGAGCCGCAAAATTTGGCTTCATTATGTTTTCGTTTAAAGTGTGATCTTTTATTAACACAATGTTTTTTGGTTCACGTCATTATCTGCTTCTGAAGAAAAGATACAAATTTTTAAAGATAATGTTGCAGTTTTTCTATTTTATTAACAATTTAGAACATTTAATTCTCTTATCTAGTGAGCCTTTGGTTGCATAAGCATTGTTTACCAAAGTGTCACTATACTGCCATTGCAGAATACATTCTTTAAAGATTTTCGTTTGAAAAAATGACAGCAGAAGATGTTGCACGAGCTGTTGCATTAAATGACGATGGCCGCAATATACGGTACATTGCGGAATTCTTAGGCAAACCAAAAAGTACTGTACAAGATGCGATCAGTCGGTTTCGCGAGACTGGTGAGTACATACGACGTGAGGGATCAGGGAGACCGCGTGCTACCAATCAACGTGATAACAATTTCATAACCTAAATGCATTACGAGATCGTAGTGTACCATCTACCGTTATTAACCGTAGACTTTAGATGTACGTGGTACCATAGCCTTTGCACGAACCATCCAGCTTGGGTTACAAGAAGGGGGTTTAATGTCCAGAAGACCAGTTGCATGTCCCGCTTTCCATCCAGCGCACCGTACAGCAAAATTGCATTTTGCACATGAACAAAGAAACTGGGGAGCAGAAATGTGGGCGCATGTATTATTCACGGATGAATCGCGGTTTTGTCTGCGCTCACCTGACGGACGTGAACGTGTCTGGAGGACACCGGGTGAACGATTTGCACAATGTTGCATATCTCCTAGGAGAGGACGCCTTTTGGAGGCGGTAGTGTCATGGTGTGGGCTGGGGTATCACTATATGCCCGTACAGATCTAGTCTTTAGTGAAAATGGTTCTTTAACTGCTGACCGTTATATTCATCGATGTTTAGCCGATCACGTGGTACCCTTCGCCCACTTTGTTGGACAAAACTTTATTTTAATGCAAGACAACGCCAAGCCCCACGTTGCACGAGTTGTAATAGAGTATTTGGACGAGGTGAATATTCAGCGATTGGAGTGGCTCCCGCGTGGTCCAGATTTAAATTCTATTGAACACATTTGGGATATGTTAGGTAGACGTGTTCGGAATCGACACCCGGAAACATTGCCAGATCTACGAAGAGCCCTTCTTAAAGAATGGGAAAATATTCCCCAATAAGCAATTTAAAACTGCATTGAAAGCATGCCACGCCGCATGGTAGAAGTGATAAGAGCAAGAGTTGGCAATACGCGCTATTAATTTTTCGATAATTATTTAGGCTCACTAGATAAGATAATAAAATGTTCTGAATTGTTAATAAAATAGAAAAACTGCAACACTATCTTTCAAAATTTGTACCTTTTCTTAAGAAGCAGATAATGGCGTGAACCAAAAAACAAAGTGTTAATAAAAGATCACACTTCAAACGAAAATATAATAAAGCCAAATTTTTCGGCTCAATTATTCTACAGGGCGATTAGAGATTGAGGGTAAAAAAGTATATTTTGTTTCTCCCTGTATAATGATCAAGCCATCAGTATTTTTTGGGAATTAAAATTGAGGCTAACATTCCAAGACACAAGTCTACACTTCGTTAAAATTTAACCAGAATCGGAAAACAATTAGAACAATTACAGGACTATGAACCTGACTAAAATTATCTTTGTCCGGAATTTATTATCGGGGAGTGTAATACAATATAACATAAAATTCTATAAAAACACACTTGTTAACAATAAAAAAACAATAATTCAAAATATTATTATTTTGATATTTTTTAGGTAAACGATGAAAGTGTAGAGCATCTGAGTACCGCTGAAATAATAGACTTATTGCGTATAGTCAGAGGCCCTGTATGTATAGTTGTAAAAAGGATTAAATCTAATGAAGACTGTCCAAAAAGCAATGCAGAGAATTGAAAAAATACTAGTAGTTTGTAGTGGTATTCCTAAATACAAATATTAAAGATTTTTGTTACAAATGCTAAAACAACTATTGTGTTATAAAATATCTAGTACATTCATACAATTTAATACAGTGCGGCTTATTCTTAACGTAAATTATTTTTATCCGCTTTAATAAACAAGATTATTAGTAGTTTGCAAACAATTCTTAAACACAATAACCGCAATTCTGTATATCAATACATCGCTTTTATTATTTATATACTTGAATTTTTATCGAATTACAAATTATTAATCGACTTTTTCAGAAGTGGGACGTTCATTTTATTCTCATAGAAACAGGTCGCGCTGATGTTTCAAACTATTGTTGATAAACCTTGATACAGGGTGTTTCGAGTTAGTGGTACTGAACTTTAAAGGTAGATTGGTGGGCTCAAAATATGACAGAAATGGTTTTTGTTTAATATCTTTTAACTGCTTTGAAGAAGAGGGAAAAGTTTTGAGTGATGATTTACCACTAAGAAATATTATTTGACGGCAATAGTCGATTCAGATTATAAACAGTGTCGTACGAACTAGGCAGGTATCTTCACATGTTAGTGACAATTTTAATGGCGGGGTAATTTTTAGAAAATTTTAAATATTTGGACCATTTTTCGCAAAAAGGTACTCTTGGCTCGATACTCTACCACTAATCATTTCTGAAAAAACCCAAAATCGAAAATTCAGCGAAAGTTTTACAAAGAATTAACAATTAAAATTACAATTGTAATTACTGATATGATTCTTTATTTTATTTCAAGAAAAGAATGCCAAATGATACCAATTTATTAAAGTAAAACCTTTTCTTCCTTGACGACGTTTCGGTTCATTTTATAACCTTCTTCAGGGCTCTACGCAAACAGATACATTTTTAAAATTCAAGTTCTCATTTTTTTTTAATGTATTTCATCACGTTTCTGTTTATGTCTTCGAATTTTCTATGATGTTTTATGGAATTTACCCGGAAAGTCCATTTCTTTTGTCCTGTTTTCCTTTTTCTTTGTTTTCTGGTAAAATTCAGGTTTTACATATTGTATGGTAAAGTGTAAGTAATGTAAATTTAAAAAGAATAATTTTTCTATTTATAACCATAAATAAGACTATAAAATAAACCGAAACGTCGACAAACTTAATTAATTAAGGTAATCTCATTTAGTTTTCATAAATATCTGGTTTGAACGTATTTGGCTTATGAACAGTGGCGTATTTAGGGGTCTGAACCCCCCCCCCCCCCCCCGCCGTGGGCTCAATTGGTGGTTGATCAAGTAAAACACACTAAAAATATATGAAATAAAACAACGCAGTCTTCCTCCACAGTTTAATTGTTGACATAAAAGTTATTAGATTCCCGACATGTTTCGAGCACTTAAGTACTCATCTTCAGGGGATACCAACATCGAGTTTAACTTCGAAATAATAAGTTGTCTCAAATAAATGAGTACAACAAAAAAGGCTGGAACTTGGTGCATTAAATGGTAAAATGAATTGAATGAGAAGTAAAGTTAAAATAAGTTTTGTAATGTAGATAAGTAGAACATATTTAAGTATGATAATAGAAGATAATGACATCTGAAGGTAATTAAAGAAAAATATGTTTAAAAAATTAAGAATCAAGAGTTTGCATAGTTAAGTTAAGAGGAGTAGCACATGTGTTAAGTTAAATAAAGAAATAATGTGAACTCTGGAGGAGAGAAGTTTTCTTTTAATTTTTCCGAATCATAGGTTTTATTTTAAAAGAAAATTTTTTATATTAAAAGAATTTTGTAAAAACTACTGAAAGATTAATAACTGTCTTAATTTAGCTTATGTGACAAGACAGTTATTAATATTTCAGTAGTTTTTACAAAATTCTTTTAATATAAAAAATTTTCTTTAAAAATAAAACCTATGATTCGGAAAAATTAAAAGAAAACTTCTCTCCTCCAGAGTTCACATTATTTCTTTATTTAACTTAACACATGTGCTACTCCTCTTAACTTAACTATGCAAACTCTTGATTCTTAATTTTTTAAACAAATTTTTCTTTAATTACCTTCAGATGTCATTATCTTCTATTATCATACTTAAATATGTTCTACTTATCTACATTACAAAACTTATTTTAACTTTACTTCTTATTCAATTCATTTAACCATTTAATGCACCAAGTTCCAGCCTTTTTTGTTGTACTCATTTATTTGAGACAACTTATTATTTCGAAGTTAAACTCGATGTTGGTATCCCCTGAAGATGAGTACTTAAGTGCTCGAAACATGTCGGGAATCTAATAACTTTTATGTGAACAATTAAACTGTGGAGGAAGACTGCGTTGTTTTATTTCATATTACATTGACTCCACTGAAAGTATGGACTATTTTTTCAACACTAAAAATAACTTACATGCTTTTTTTCCCATGCCCTTTTTCAGTACTGCTTTATCACACTTATGATCAATTAAAATAAAACCGGAATCTTGACTACTTGTAAGAAGTTGCTATTTTATTCCAAAATAAAAGTATTTTAAATAATTTTAAATAATACCACCATCACCGTTGAACTTATACGTAAAATCAATTAGGTCGTGAAATATATTCCTTTTAGAAATTTTTATTACTAAAAGCTTTTAAGGTTTTAAGCGAGATCTTTACAAGAAACGGTAATAACTTATTTCCCTCTTGGGCCTCTCATCTATGTCTCAGTGAATAGAAAAGTGTTACACTTATAAGTTTCTCTTAAAATTATTTAAACGTCACCATTATATCGAAGCTCCCTATACTTGCTTTTATGGATTCATTCTCTATATATTTTCTGGTTTCTTGCAATATATAGGAAAAATATTAGTTTAATACAAGAAGGGAATTCGCTTCGCGACAGAATATCGAGCTAACAGTACCGCATAACATAGAATATTCGAAATTATCGCCTGGTGATATTAAATTTCCTAAAAATTACCCCGCAAAAATAATAGTTAATAAAATATGATAATATCCCCTTCGAACGCCACTGGTTATAATCTAGATCGATAACTTATCACAAAAAAACTCATTCCCCTTCTACAAAGCTGTTACCTACAAGTTATTAAATAAAAACTATTTCTTTAAAGTCATCTTCACCGTCTTATAATGAGTCAATCCGCCCTTAAAGTTAGGTAAATACCATCTATATTCCCGAACACCCTGTATATTGTAAATAGTTATTATTACAATAATTACCTATAAAATTAAAAAAAATATATATCTATTAAGTCCGTTTAACGTACCTTGTAAAGGCTTGATCATTGTATATTGATAAATGAAATTTTTCAGCATTTGTAACAAATTTTTAGTGTATATTATTTTTTTATTTTTAAGTTTTGCTCTTGTGATTTAATTTTTAGATACACAGTACAATAATTATTATTTGGTTGGCATTGTATGGTGCAAATAAACTCTTTATATTAAAGTAATTTAGTTTAAATAAGAAACAAATATAATTATAGTCCAAAAGATAAAAATATCGATTTTCTTTGCTAGATTTTTACTGTGTATCGATTTTTGTAAAATAAGAACAAATGTTGTGATAATTTTAACTTTTCCTGCTCTAAATGTGATTTAAAACCGTTTTATGAATACTGTCACTATATTTTATTTTAAAAAGTTTATTGCGGCAAAATTGTTAAGGAATGCGTGTTAGTTGAGGATGCAATAGGGATAATATTGCCATTGATTTTTATATTTATTCGTTGACAATGTTATCCTATAGTAGGTATTGCAAAAAATTATTCAAAAAAAAAATATAAAAGGTTTACCACAAAAACAAAAGTGTACATAGAACTATTCGGTTTTAAGCTTATATAAATAGGTGTAAAAGTCGGGGTCTTATTTTTACTAATTAATAAGTGAAGTGTAAAAAGTATAGAAATTAAATACTAGAATCTAGGACAATTCTTCAAATGAGAAATATTCTAACGACGAAAAATCAAAATTAAAAAAAACTTTCAGTACCTAAAAGTTCAGAATTGCACCAGTGCTAAAAGTAGTCACTATCCACACACTCGTAGAAAACATCTAGTTACCTATGAAGTACAGAAAGTGACACTTTTCCCGACGCGACTGCAGAAAAGATACTTTCTGTACGTGTTAGGTACAATGTTGTTATTAAATAAGGATAAACAAAAACATTGAAAAGTTTTAAAGACTAGGACCGAAGGGTCCACCTTTCAGTACTGGCACCGGTGCTGAAAATAATCACTTCTCGCACGTTCATAAATTAGTACATTACATAAGCAGTGCAGAAAGTGACACTGTAAAACGTCTCTTCTTCGCTCCTGGGAGTTGCGGCTTCCCAATCGTAAGAAAAAGAGCTACTTTATGCTCTTAAATGGTTGCATAAAATACTGTTTTAACACTAGAGTTGAAAAGTCGAATAAAAATGAAGCAAAATAACACGTTTACTATGACATTAGTGACAAGTAGGTAATTTTCAACGCTATACTTCAAGCTCAAAATTGCTGTCAGTGTCTCATCACTAGCATATGTAAAGCTCCGGGTTGTGCGATGTCAGGAGAATTTTTTTCTAGTAGCGTGTCCATTTCAAAAAATAATAAATTATGAGATTTTGTCGGAACGTCATAGAGTTTTTATAAATCATATGTATTTCATTAACCCTTAAAACCTGATTCTCTAAGATGACGACCAGGGTTTGTTAGTCCTTGCGACAATCCATCGAAAAATGCAGGTTTTAAACTTTTAATATTTAAATCTTGCCATCCCTCTCAACTGTGTCTCCTTCATTGAGCTATGTTTTGTCGGTGTAATGCAATTTTTTCCTATTTTTCCCAAACTCCAGTATTTCTCCAAATATAATTTCACCGCCATACAATAATTAGTTGTTTCAATTAGTACGCTTTTTCGATTTCGTTTATTATTTTCTTTTAAAGTTCGTTTATAAACTGTTAATGATATTTTAGGTAATAGTATATTAAAGTACATGTTTTATAAAGCATCATCTTATAGCACGCGTCCATGTTAAAAAACGAGCCGCTTGCGGCGAGTTTTTTAACGGGACAAGTGCTCTAACTGCTTTATAAAACACGTACTTTATACTATTTTTTCTATTTTGTATTTTTTTCAATAAGAAAATACATATTTAAAAAGAAAATGAACCCTTCAAATTTTGTAAATTTGTATGTCTAAATTCTATGTTGGTAATACTATAAATTTACTTTTATCATAGTAGCCTTGACAATAAATAATATTTTCTTTGTGTCATTGTCACCAAACTTGTGTTTTAATATTTCATAGAGTTGTTCATAATTATAATTAAAAAAATATGGAGCATGATAATCTAAGTTCAACTCCCCCTGAGTTAAGGGATATTGCTAATAAAACGATAAATCAACTTTTACCAGAGAAATTCCGAAAACTTTCTTTTCTCATGGATCACAATAACAGGAAACGTCAGACGTCAACAGAATAAAACATTTAAATATTACCAATGCCAACTTTTAAAAAATAAAATTCGGAGTTCGAAATGGATATATTTCGAACTCGCTAGCGCGTTCGAAATATCTATTTTTCGAGACAAAATTAGAAAAATATGTATATATGTGTCTTTCTTAATTTCAGCTACAATTTTTTTATGTGGATATTTCATTTAGGAAGAAAATCCATGGATTTTGCGACGAATGGCATATTTTGTGGCATCATCCAGGATATTTTTTCCCGTTCTCTTGTCAGGACTTCTCGTCTATTTTTTTTTTGGTCAATTTCTTGATAAAGGTCGTTCAAAACTCTGAACATAGTGCGCGAGAGAAGGTTCGTTAAAGTGACACATATTTCTGCAGCATCCAATGTGGTTAGTTCCCGAATTCCATGGTATACGTTTTTAACTATTATTCGTTCTTTTAATGTTAGTTGTTTGTTTATTTTCTCCTCAATCAGAATCCCAGTATCGGAATCATCGTGGTATTTCAAATTCATTTCAACGTCGCCTCTTAAGTTCACTGTATTTGTAGCGGCAAAGATTAATATATGCATAAAAAAACATTTACTTCTACAATATTTTTATTTTTATTCTGCCGTTTTATAGATTTGGTGATTGGTATTAGATGAGCCACTGACAAAATTTGTGGACTTTCGGTATAAAATTGAACATTTTCAAATCTACTTTTTAACACGCTTGTGCTCTTACGGCATTTTCTTGCCAGTTTAACCGTGCTTTTTTACTCACTTTTACACGTGGTCGTAGGAAATAGCTATTTAGGAGAAGTATCACTTTCCGCACGTATTACAAACAATTTTTTTTTCTACGAGCAAAAATAATTTTCGAAAAACTGTCCTCCGAAGAATAATTGTGCGGATTCGGAAATACTGATTGAACATTCAACGGCCGTATATTTGAAGCGAAAACATCAAATAAGAACGACAATTATGTCAAGTAACTGAGTGTTCAAGCAACAAGAAAAAGTTGTTAGAGTTATGAGACAGATGCGGATCTAACTTTTTCATATTACAGGGTGACCAACGTAAGATGAGCCTACCTTATCTGGAAAACTGTCAAGAGTTATGAACAAATGTTTGCCAGAGAGTTGATGCATTTTTACATTTTTATAATATACATACATATACGCTATACAGCCTAGGTAATTTGGAATCAAAAAATGTATAGAGGGTGTTTCGTCTAAACAAAAAAGGTGCTTATTTATTCCGATGTTGTGATCGATCTTTTGTCAATTTTTTGCTAAACAGTACAGTTATAAACTTTTGTCACTAAAGTTGTTTTCGGCCTTTTAAACGAAACCCCTGTACAAGGTCATCTTACTTGGACCATCCTGTGAGATTTTCGTACAATCTGTGTGAGTAAAATAATACCCTTACTTAAATAACACCATGTTTATAGTTCTTGGTTTTTATACATCTGCGGTAAACCTTTTTCGGTAGGTAATCAAAAAAAGAATAGTAAGTCAATCAAATTTACTCAAGTCAAGTCAATGTAAGTATTACTATTAAGATTTGTTGTATAGTATAAGAACAAGTTACGTAGAGTAAATTTTACGCGTAATCAAATTTTAAATAGTACTAAATCTAAGCCAGTCATTAATGGGTAAGCTGAATGATAATAATTATCAAACGATGAATATACGTGGTGTCCAAATAAGTTGGCATACAGTGGGACCCTTATTGTTAATTGATCCTTGGTATTTGTTACCATTACCTATGTACCTTATAGCTTAACGCATAAGGGGTACAGCTATTGTAGTTAATTCCTAGTTCAATAATAAGATAATTGGAAAGAAGTTATTGGCAATTTACCTATGGAATATTGGAATATAAATTTATTTCCTTTTTCTCTACAATATTTATACAGGGTGTCCATTTAGTGTGCCGGTGGACGAAATCTCGTTAACGGTCGACTTAAGGAAAAAAACTTTTATACAAAAGTTGTACAAGTTAACGCCGTGCATCTTTTAAAAGTAATTTTAAATATAGAGGTTGACTCAAAAATCCAGGGTGGGCCAAGCATATCTTTTTTTAAATGAAACACCATATATTTTTATTATTATATTAAAGCCTTCCTTTATTCTACTCTAAAAAATTTTGATCATCAAATGCGACGTTGTCAAGATATCAATTTTTCAATGGATTTTTGGCTAAAAACGATTTTACATAAAAATCGTTGGATTTTAACTGTCTTTACAAATTTTTTTACTAAAATTTAGACAAGAAAAGTTATAACATGTAAAATCACCTAAGTGTTATTAGAATTGGAATAAGTACTACGGAGTGTTCAATATTTTGGTCCTAACTTAATGAATTTAAAACCAAGTTTTCGTTTTTTTTTTAAATGAAACACATTTTACATTTTTTTCGAAAAGATATTTCAATTCTCTTTAATTTGATACCAATATCTAATACCTTATTTCAAAAAGTTGTTGAAAAAAACATAATTTCAAAAAATTGTGTCTTAAAAAACCCCAATATTATGAACAATTTTGATGTTTGCTTATTCATTTTTAAATTTATTTCCAAAAAAATTGAGAACCTAATAAATTAGTGTGTAATTCATATCTAAGTAGTAATAATAGTATATTATTAACCAAGGTTTAGACACCCATCATTATTGCCCGAGCGGCAAATCACGAGGAGCGGAGCGACGAGGGATTTAAGACGCGAGGGCTATAAGCTGTCTAAACCGTGGTTAATATAATATTTTTTCCACTACTACAAACTTTTATAAGACATTTATCTTTATAGTATTAATAATTATAAAGAATTATAGGTAGGTATAAGTATATTTTTTAATCAAGTTACCTGCGCTTTGGAATTGGCAAAATATTTTGTTGTTTTGTCAGGTGGCTTTGTTAATGTCAATTTTTGTTCATTTATGTCATCAGATTTCACGAGTTTTCAGTTTTTTTTTTTTAAATGAGCGAATAAAATATTAGTGATATTATTATGTGGACACCTCCAGAATTAAGGATGGAAGCAGAAAAAATTTTGATTTTATCGATATTTTATAATATCAAGAATCTCTACATCTAATATGTATTGATAATTATCTGGTTGCCTAACCACAATGAATTCATGTTGTAGAATTAAAAAATCAAGTTACCTGCGTTCAAATAGATTCTTGAAGATCGGTCAATAATGGATTTCAATGCCTTATTATTGACCATGGTCAATAATAACTTATAAGGTAGAGAAAAACGATTTCTAACGTTAATAATCGGTCAATAATGGCGATGTTACTGGTTAGTAGTGGAAAAACAATTTTACAGAAGTAACTTAAATTATTACCTATCGAAAAGTATGTGAATCTCCAATTTTGAAAATATCTTTCACCAATTTAAAACGAATACATATAGACGCATTAAGTGTTCAAAGTGTCTACCATTTTGCAAAGTGCAAGCGTCAATTCGTTTGAAGAACGAGTCCCTCACATTTCTTAACATTAATGGGGTAATTCTACCAAATAATTGTCGGATTCGTTCCATCATGTCCTCCCTTGTTGTTGCTGGTGTGCTGTAAACATCGACCTTGACGTAGCCCCACAAGAAGAAATCCATGGGCGTTAGGTCAGGTGACCTTGCTGGCCAACTGATTGGACCTTAAAATAATAAAAATATTAGGTAAAAAAGAAATTTCATATTATTGGGTTTTCAACAACCATTCCTCCCTATCCACCACTCTGGAAACTGTGCATTTAAATGTCCCCGAACATATCTGCTGTAGTGAGGGGGTGCCCCATTCAGCTGAACCCACATCCTGTTCGTTATGAACTCTGGGAGATTATCAGTCAGCCTAACAAAGTCATGTTGCAAATATTGCAAAAACAAACGACCATTCAAGTGCTCTTCAAAGAAATAAGGTCCAATGACATAATCATGGATAACACCACCCCAAACGTTTAAGCTCCACTGATGTTGAAAATTATTTACTAGCAGGGCATGTGGATTTTGGGTATCATAAAAATGAAAATTATGTCTATTGACGAACTCATTTCTATGAAATGTCGATTCGTCGGTGAACATGACATATGTAAAAAAGTCTTCTTCCTTAGCAGTGATATTTTGGGCCCATTGACAAAATAACGTTCTTCTTT
Organism: Polydrusus tereticollis; assembly: GCA_963920685.1. Classification (NCBI taxonomy): domain Eukaryota; kingdom Metazoa; phylum Arthropoda; class Insecta; order Coleoptera; family Curculionidae; genus Polydrusus; species Polydrusus tereticollis. The sequence continues at coordinate 120,049,256 of OY987329.1, forward strand.
CAAAATCATTGTCGCTTAATTCTTGATGTAATTGAACCTTATAGGGATAAAAGTTGTTTGTCAATAAACAATTATTCACTGAAGATGTTTTTATTTCCAAATTATAACTAATTTTTCTGACACTTATTTCTGGACTATCCACCATCGCCAATGCAATGCCTAGCTGGTTATCTTCATAAAACACTGTTTTGGTCCTAGATGTTTTTTCATACACTACGCTCCCCGTTCTCTCAAATCGATCTTTTAATTTAATTATTGATCTTTCGTCCGGACATCGAGCTTCTGAAAACTTCTGAGCATATAAACGTGATGCCATAAAACAATTTCCATCACATTATCCAATTGCATAAATCATATTTACTAATTCTACTCGAGTGTAATTAAAATTCATTTTGAAAATTAACTTAGACAAGGCCACTCTAAAACGTCAAATCATTGAAATTGATAATTATTATGTCTGCCATTTGAATAAAAGTTGGATTTGATAGAAATGCATGGCCAACTAGTTATTAAATTTAAAGCATCACCAAATTACGCTTACTTTTAACACAATTTTTTGAAATCATGTTTCCTTCAACAACTTTTTGAAATAAGGTATCAGATATTGGTATCAAATTAAAGGGAATTAAAATATCTTTTCGAAAAAAATGTAAAATACAGGGTGTTTCATTTAAAATAAAAATGAAAACTTGGTTTTAAATTCAATAAGTTTGAACCAAAATGTTGAACACTCTGTAGTAGTTATACCAATTCTAATAACAGTTAGGTGATTTGACATGTTATAACTTTTCTTTTTTAAATTTTAGTGAAGAAATTTGTAAAGATAGTTAAAATCCAACGATTTTCATGTAAAATCGTTTTTAGCCAAAAGTCCATTGAAAAATTCATACCTTGACAACGTCGCATTTGATGATCAAATTTTTTTAAAGTAGAATAGAGGACTACTAAAGGCTTCAATATAATAAAAAAATATATGGTGTTCCATTTAAAAAAAGATATGTTTGGCCCACCCTGGATTTTTGAGCCAACCTGTATATTTAAAATTATTTTTAAAAGGTGCGCGGCATTAACCTGTACAACTTTTGTATAAAAGTTTTTTTTTTCCTTTTTACACTAATGTAGGCCTACTTTTTTGGACACACTATATTTTCTACGACATACATACTACATACTGCTTTTGTATTAAGTAGGTACTAAATTTTTAACTTCGTATTTTTTTTAAGGTACAGTTGAGTTCAGAAAGAAGTAGGACATCGATTGTGTGTTGTAAACCTACCCATAATCCCCGAAAGTTCATAAAAAAGTAGGACAAGCTATTGACTGTGTTCAAATTATAACAGACTAAACTTTTTATTTATTGGGCTAGACTTAAATGTGTCATATTTATAATTTTTATTCCATTTTTTCTTCGTTTCATTAAAAAATAACAAGTTAACTTAATTCCAACATTTTATTGTACACAATAATTAATTAAAAAAGACAATTACAACTATTTAATATTTAGTAATCGCTCCATTTTTTTGTAAAAGCTCATTCAGTCTATTGGGTATCGATAAGTATAGACCTCTCACAAAATCAAGATCATCACTTAACTCGTTCCACGTTTCTTCAATAAATGAAACAAGTTCATTTCTGTTAGCTGGTCTGAAATTTGCTTTATATATTTTTCGTGTCATTAGACCCCACACGTTTTCTATTATATTAATATCGGGACTTTTTGAAGGCCATGGCAAAGTTTCCACGTTATTTCTCTGGAACCAATCTTTGACCATACCCGCGCTGTGAACCGGGCAGTTGTCGTGTTGAAAAATAAAGCTCTGGTTAGGGAAATGTTGCGATACACTAGGCATCATAATATATTCCAAAATGTTCTTATAAGTGACTGCATTAAACCTTTCATTTACAATCCAATACACTCCAAGTCCATGATAACTCACCCATGCCCATACATTTACCGAAAATCTCCCTGATCTTTCGGAATTACTGATAAAATTTTCAGTATATCTTGTATTGCGAGGTCTGTATACCCTGATATGTCTGTTGACCGTAGACTGAAAAACTTTTTCGTCAGTAAAGACTACTCTATTCCAGTCTGGCCGCAATATATTATTTAAGGCAAAAATAATTCGTGCCTGTTTGTGTTCTTCCCCTAATTCAATTTTTTTGGCGGCAACATAATTTTTTAAATGGGATTCTTTTACCCTACGACAACCTGTCGGTCTCGAACCAGGAAAATTAGTTTGCTGAATAGCAGCTCGCATTATTTGAAAGGGATTTTCCTCCAAGTATTGCACAAGACCATTGTCTTGTTCTTGCGTTGTATTTCTTGGTCTTCCAGGAGGCTTTTTCTTATCCAAAGTTCCATCCGCTTCCCATCTGTACTTAATATTTTCTACCGTTTTTTTTGCTACGTGCATTATAGCGGCAACGTCTCGTATAGGTATTCCGTCATTTAAAAACGCAATTATTTGAGTCCTTTGAACATTGTCAAGCCTAGGCATTATGCTTTGAATCAATAACTACTTGTAAAAAATATATTTTTTTAAATAATTTAAAAAGGATGTCAGTGTCATGTCAAACTTTTGATGTTTTTTAAAAGACTGGTTTACATATGATAAGAATCCGTGTCCTACTTCTTTCTGAACTCAACTGTACATTTGGGGTACTTAATAAGGAAATTCACGTCTCATTATTGTTACTTCTCATGTTATTAATTTTTTTTGTTTTTCTTTGACTGGCTTAATAGTAAATGTTATAAAGCTGTAGTTTAAGCCGAATATAAAATTTTAAACATGGCACTTAACTAAAAATCAAATTACATTCTAAATTATTGCCTGAATAGATTAATATTGTGTGGTTATTTTGTAAAAGAAATATGAGTAACCTAAAAATTATAAACTTTAGCAATATATTTATCTCAAATCAATGTCGTAGAACAAAAAGAGTTTTTAGAGTTTTAATATATTTTCAAGTAAATTTTATATTTCGTACAATAATACAAATATATTTAGACTGGTTCCCAAAGAATTTTTGTTAGCGGTATTATAATCCTCATTAAATAAATTAAATGATGAATTTAAAGAAACATATATTGGAAACTATTTCTCAGTTTTGTGCGATCCGGAATAAAAGTCATGGGAACGGGTTGGACAAACCAACTTTGAATCCTGTATGGTATACTAGAAAATTGCTTTTTGGGAACTATATATAGTCTAACCGCTATTAAAAATGAACTATTTTTGGTAATGTTTTTGTGCAATTTTTTTCTGTACAAAATATATTTAATTGTAAAATAGTGTATGATTATGTGATTAAACAGAGAATATTACTTGTAATTTAATTATTCATAGGTTTGTATTTTAACAGATTTGTTTTTTGAAGTGTGTAATATTTTTATTAGGAAAAATTATCGCGTGCAGAATTTAAAAGAGAGAGAATTAATTGTTTTAAAAAGTTATATTTTGTAACGGATTTTATTTTGTGTTTCCTAAGTTAAGAACCAAAGAGATGAGAGAAAAATAAAGAATATCAAAATCGATTTTGTTTTATTTTCGTTATTAAAAAAAAAAATATCCTTAAAAACGTAGACATAAAGTAACCGAAACCCTGATAAGAAATATCCTATATACGAGGTCTTCTTTGGAATCTTTACGTCAGGTAAATACCTTTGACATTTTTCTGGTCATTGTTTGCTTATTCAGCATTTTTGTTTAATTTTTTAATGTTCAATCGGCTGGAGCTTTGAATTGTCGTGTCTCGTGCTTGCGTGTTTTCTCTAATATTTTAAGCTGCTTGCGTTGGCGCCTGTTTTCCATCTCCTTGATGCTGTCGGATAGTGCTTCTCTACTGTCTCCAGTGCTTCTCTACTGTATATTAGGCTCACGCACAGGGAGCCAGTCTTTAGGTAGTTTGTATGTTGCGTTTGGTCTAGTTCTTGTATGTGAGTTTGTTATCAGTTCGTTTGTCGATACGTCCGTTCGTTTGTAGTAATCAGTTATAATTTTCAAAAAAAACTCGTTAATCGTCTGTATTTTAAAGTCGTTATGGAGCACCCTGTTCATCGTATACCTAGGGACATTTGCTATCGTCTTTAATGCTCTATTTTGAATTACCTGGAACTTATTCAACTCGGACTTACTTATGTTGCACCATGATGGCGCTCCATAGGTAAGTACCGTCCTGACCAGGACCTTGTAGAGGTTAACTTTCGTTCTATTACTAAGTCTACTCCGCCTGTGAAGCAGGGGGTAGATTGAGCTCATTTGACGCAACGCTAACTTGATTCTATTTATCGAATTTAACCTCCAGTTTAGTCTTTGGTCAAAGATAAGTCCAAGGTACTTCACTTCCTGGCACCAGTCAATCTGGACTCTATTGACACTAAGCCTTGTTTCAGGTCTTCTGACACGACATTTCGAAAAATAAATAGCCTTTGTTTTGGCGGGATTCAAACGAATCTTCCAATCCGAAAGCCATTTTTCTAGCTGGTTTATATGGCGTTGCATACGGGTGACGACGAGCCGTGGCTGTTTAGAAGTCGAAGTTATTGCAGTATCGTCGGCGAACAGATAGAGCTGATTTTGTCTATCTCGCGGAATGTCGTGAGTGTAAATGTTGTACAACATCGGAGACAGAGGTGAGCCTTGCGGCACTCCGGCCCCGATGCGTTTTATCGAAGAAATCGCTTCCTCCGACGAGACTGCAAAACTTCGGTTCTCTAAGAATGAGTCTACGATCTTTACTAGATAGTTTGAAGCACCGAGCCTTATCAACTTTAATAGTAGACCGTTGTGCCAGACCTTATCAAAAGCTTTAGAAACGTCAAAGAACACCGCCCCCGTGTGCGCCCTTCTGTTAAATCCTTTCACTATGTTCGAAGTGAGTCTCGTCGTTTGCCTAACTGTGCAATGTTCGGCACGAAAGCCGAACTGTTCGTTAGGCAAAATATTGTTAGTAAAAACGAAATCGTTTATACGAGGCAGGATTATTTTTTCGACTACCTTACCCAGGCCAGATAACAGGCTTATAGGTCGGTAGCTAACCGGTGCTGTAGGATCCTCCCCTTTCTTATGAATGAGGATAACTTTCGCGTGTTTCCAGACGCACGGGAAATGACCTTCTTTGATAATAGCCTGGGATAGGTCTGCAATGTTCCTCAAAGCTGCGTCTGGCAGGTTTCGCAACGCCGTATTCTTAATGCCGTCGAAACCCGGGGCTTTTCTAGCATTTAAAGCACTGACTAGTGATCTGACTTCCTCAAGAGTAACCGTCGGGAAATTTGGCAGAGGATAATTTATCGTTCTGTAAATGTTAATTGTTCTGGAGATCCTCTCATCTCTGGCCGGATCCGTGGTGGGATTTTCGCTGAATTGCTCGCAGAGTTTGTCTGCGAGCAATTCAGCTTTATCCTTTGCATCCGTCACCATCAGGCCTGTTTGTTGGTTTTTGAGGAACGACATCGGTTTCTTCGAACCTCTAATTAAAGTTCGAGTCATCTTGAACAAAGAGTTGTCTTCGATTGACAAACTCTGGACTCTGTCGTCCCACAACTCCGATTGTCGATCAATTAGTAACAGCCTGATAGCCTCGGCTGCACGATTTGCCTCGGCTTTGATGTTAGGATCCCCAGTTCGATACGCTCTGTTTTTAAGTCGGTTTTTAGCTCTGATGCGCTGCTTGATATCGTCAGTTAAATCCCCGAATTTCGAATATTCAGACATCTTCGTGATAGAGGATTGGATAAAGGCCGTATTGATGTCATTTGTGATCTTATTCGCAGCATTTTCGATGTCATCTGGGTTGCGAAGCGGACCTAGCGGCTCGATGTTCCTCATGGCGGTGTTGTACTTCAGCCAGTTTGTGTTAACCCGAGTTACAAAACCTCGGCCCTTCTCGAGAGGATCACCCACTTCCACGACAACCGGTATATGATCCGAGCTAAGATCAAAGAAATATCCTAAAATATTAATTAGAAAACGTCTGCCGCTAATATGGAGATAAGGTTACGCTTGAGGTATCCCCTTAACATATGGGATATTTTACCGCGTCTAAACCTTCTATTGTCACCAGTGGTTCGATGTTTTTATGTAATCAAAATAAATAATTTCTGCTAGTAGAAAGTAACAACTTTGACATTCAAGTAGAACCTTTGAGTTTATAATCGAGATTAAAATTAACATTTTTGGAACAGTAAATACATAATTAATTAGAAATTGTTCGCTAATTGATCCTTTGTGGAAAAACCTTTATTTACATCAGCAACCTAATTATGATTACATGATCTATTTAAGTTTGATAAGTATCACTTTGCCCCACTAGGCCGTTCAAATGGGAATTCTTACATGAGACGTTTGTTAGTAATGATTTATTTTGATTTCACACATGACACTGACATTTTATAAGAAAAATTTTGGTATTCTTAAGGAATTGAAATTCACACCTTTGTAGATAAAATAGTAACTTTCCTTCTACTCTACGCAATGGCGGCTCGTCAGGGTAGGCAAGGTAGGCATCGCCTACCCTTAATTTATCCCCAGGCATACCACTTTATAGACTTGAGACGACAAACATTCTCAAATTTAAAAAGTTGGCCGTGATAAACAATTTGTATTTGGCAAAGATTAAATTTACGATAGACGTCAAGTTGTCAGAAATTTCTACTTTTAATATAATTTTACTGCTTATATTGCGTAGTTTAGGGCCCTGAAAATGATATGTATATTTTTTAAAATATGTTTTCTATCTGTTTACACACTAAAATTGAGGAAAATTGCTGTATTTCTTTCATAAATCTCGTAATGTAATTCCCATTATTTAACAAATCATATAGTGACGGTCTATATACTATAGACTGATTTTCATATGTCAACGTATAGTCTAGTTGTTATAGTGCAGTTGTTTCTCACCCAGTTAACGTGGGTTCGGTTCTCGAGTCCGCAGTTTTTTTTTTTCATATTCACATACAGGATGATTCAGGAGGAAGTGTCAATATTTTAGGTACGTTTTCAAGGACCCAAAATAAATATAAAAGTTCCTATAAACATGGGTCCTATTCCCGGCCGTTACCTAAATACAGGGGGTAAACAATATTCAAATTAAAATTTTTATTAAATTATTTAACAAAAGTAGGCTAGGTTTTATAATTTTCAAAAATGCTACCGCGTTCACTTCTAAACACAAGTCAGCTCTCTGATGAATAGCTGGGGTTAAGCCACCCCAAAGACAATAATCCAGAGGAATAAGGTCTGGCGATTCAGCTGGAATTTATGTGAACCACCTCGACCAATCCACCGGTTTGGAAAGTTATTGTTTAAAAAAATTACGTACTTGTAAACTAAAGTGTGCAGGGGCTCCATCATGTTGTAAATACATGTTCTGTCGTACATTAAGTGGAAAAACAGTGACAAATCTTATTCTTAGTAATACCTAATGGGGATACTATTGCTAAGCAACAGTGCAAAGGCAACAGAACATACTTTTTGAAAACTATAAAACAAATATAAAACCTGACCTATTTGTTATAAATAATTTAATAAAAATTTTAATTTGAATGTTGTTTACCCCTGTATTTCGGTAACGGCCGGAATAGGACCCATGTTTATTTTGGGTTCCCGAATGCGTACTTAAAATATTGACATTTCTTCCTGAATCACCCTGGATATAACCGGAGGGATGTACCTAATTAATGAAGGTCGCCTTACGACACCCCTTAATATTTTAAAACGTGATCATAACAATTCTAAGAATAACATTCTTATACTGGATGGGTATTCGAAAGGGTGTAGAAGAAAAGGGAGCATTTTTTTTTACGATACTTAAATTTCTGTGATATTTATTAATGCCAAATTTAAAAAGAAAAATTACATGCGCTTTATTATATACCAATTTTGTTTCCCCCAAAAAGTAAAAATAAACGATAACTATATTTTAATATTTATCGTACCATTTATAGACTATTAGAATGTTGTACAGTTTCAACGCGAATATCTCGAAAAATACAAAAGTTTTAAAAATGCGGTGGTATAGAGGTAGAGGGAATTACAACCACGATACTTTAGTCAAGGGGTGCGTCGTCCCCTATAGACGTCAAATGGCACTAGTTAAATTAATTAAAAATTAAACCATATTTTTGTAAATACTAAAACAAGAAAAAAATCCTTAACAGGTTGAGTGCCAACGTCCAGTATACTGGTCACATTGGTTTCTTCTGAGAGCCCGCGTCCAGTTAACTGGACACATTTGTAATGTGGTTTTAATGAGAATCGCAGAAAGCTGGGGTCGGGGAATGAATTGTAAATTCGGCTGCGGGCTATGTATAATTTCGCGCCAAAATTTTAAATAAATCCGAACAAAGACAAACAGTTTACTCCGATTTTTATCGGATTTTACCAAGAGCACCAATTTGAGTTAAGCAAAAGGCTCGTGTCAACAGTGCAGTGATATTCACTGAGATGCGTGGTTGTATTGCCTTGCGGGTACATTTGTGACTTTTTTCTCGTAAAATGGATGAAAAAAAAAGTCACAAATACGGGATTAAATTATATGAACTAACGACATATGATGGTTTCATTTTAAATGTCCTTGTCTACACAGAAAAGGGCACGCTCCAAGACGAAAACACCTCTCATTCAGTGTCTGTTGTCAAAAAGTTGCTTACTGACTACTTGGGGAAGGGTCACACAATATATATAGACAATTTTTATAGCAGTGTAAGTTTGGCGGAAGCACTTTTTAAGGAGAAAACAACATGCGTGGGTACGCTGCGTGAAAATAGGAGAGGAAATCCAAAGGAAGTGGTAAAGAAAAAAATGAAAAGGGCGAAGTAATTTGGAAGAGAAAGGGTCCAGTACTAGTTACGAATTGGAAAGACAAACGAAATGTCAAGATCATTAGCACAAAACACAAGCATGAAATGATAGGGGTTCAAACAAAGAGGGGATTAGTAAAAATCAAACCTTTATGTGTGCAAGACTATAATAAAAACATATCTGGGATCGACAGATCTGACCAAATGTTGGCCTACTACTCAACCCCAAGAAAAACTTTGCGTTGGTATAGGAAAATATTTTTTCATTTAATTGACCTTTGCATTTGGAACTCGTGCTACATATACAAAAAATTAAAAGATCGAAATATCCGTCTCTTAAAATTTAGAGAACATATTATTATGGCCCTTATTGGAGAACATGGTGCAGGTTCGACCCACCGCAAAGGACAAGAGTGCGATGCTAAGATGCAGACAATGCAATTGATTACTTCACATTTTTGATAGATCATATTTGCTTTTCCTGTATAATAATTGATTGTCCAGTTTACTGGACGGTGGTGTGTGGAATAAAAGTTTTAAAAATACCCCAGCGTCCAGTATACTGACATTTGTCAAACAGCTGTCAAATTGATATCAACCTGATACTGAGTGTCATAATAAACTGTTAGAGATATAAGCTAGTTAGATATGTTAATATGTCATTTTGGGTTATGGATAAGGAATGCATATTTTCTGTTGGCATTTAACCTGTTAAATGTTGCAAATTTGAGAGTGTGGTGTACAAACAAATATGTGCTGTACTGTGAATTGTAAGAAAAAATTCCCCCACCCCAAAAATAAAAATCCATTATTGTTAGATACGGAGATCTGGGCGGCCACAAAATGGGACAAGCATTGGCTATCCATCTTTCTTGAAAATGCTCATTGAGCCATTCACATACCCGAAATGTCGAGTGGGCAGGGCAGCCTTCGTGTTGAAAATATGAAAAATATCTTGGTTCGTATGGTAGTTCGTCAAGAAACTGATTTAGGATATTTAAATAAGTATGTTGATTAACTATTCCCTCAATAAAATATGGCCCAATTACACCACAATGATAGGAAATGACACACCAAACATTAACCTTTTTAAAATACATACTACCGCCTAGAATTTATTACATAATTTGGATTATCTTTAGGCCAATATCGGCAATTCTTTGATGACGGCACACCGTTAGTGGTAAAAGTCGATTCGTCTGAGAAAATAATATTTTTATGGAAATTTCGATCTTCTAGAATCTTCTCACCTAAAGTTAGGCAAAACTCCGACCTTCGGGAATCATCCCCTTCTTCTAACGTGTGACGAAATCTAACTTTATATGGTTTTACCTTATTTGCTTCATAAATGCGTTGCAAATGTGATTTGCTAACACGAGTCTCCTCGTACCGCTTTCTTAGTGACAGCTTTGGATTTTCGCGTAATGAATCCATTGCTAACACAGTACCTACATCATCTTCATCAAAGTTCTTCTTCTTTTTTAATATATTATGTACAGTACCGGTAGTAACAAATTTTTTAACCAGTCTGGATACTGTAGATTTGACTAAAACTGTGTTCGGAAATTTCATATTAAATCGCCTGATAACCTCTGGAATAGATAATTCACCTATACCATAACATTGAATTAGGTTGATCCGTTTTGGTAGAGTAAGCATAATTGATATTTCACAGTAATGTTTTCGAAAGTTCGGATCAGTTTTAGAGCATAGAACAAACACTACAACAATATTAAAAATACCAAACTATTTTTGACAACTAACTGTCAAAATAATATTTTAGTTTTTTTCCTTCCATGGCATACTATTTTTTTCTGAATAGCATTGAAACAAATTTATTCATATTGTGAAGAAGTGAATTGCTTGATATTTTTATGTTCGCATTTCTTTAATTATCTAAATGTCTATTAAAGGGAATAAAATAAACCGATCGTGTTTAATTTATTATTTTGAACAACTTTTCTTAACGAATTTTTTTAATATCTTCAATAGGGAGGTCCGTGCAATAAAAATAATGCAAAACATTAAAGTAGGCATAGGATTTTAAAATTTTGTATTCTTACTCATTTATTACTTCCGAACATCTTTTCTTAATCAAATTTTTTCGTATCTCCTAGAAATCAAGCACTTTACTGGTGGGAAAAAAAAGTTTATTGAAAATTTCCAAAGCACACTTGATTTTTCGAAATTAAAATTATGCCACAAATTAGTTTCTATTCAAGCAGGGCTGAACTCCAGAAGATAAAGTTTCAACTCAAAAAATGTCAGCCTTTTTCACCTATCGTTGCGTCGATCCGGGGACACACTGTATATGCACTTTGCATATATTCCGCCGATTAGTTATGACTGTATACATGTTTTGTTTTGTTTAAGTTTTATTTACTGACATTTCTTTAGTACATTCAGATTGTGTCTGTGTTTATTGTATTAGCGAATAATGATTTTACCTTGTCAACGAAAATATTATTCTTCAGACAATAACATACTCTTAAGTTTATCTTGCGAACATAAGTAAATCGGTTATAAAAAAAATAAACATATTTTTTTTACGGTTGGCCCCAAAAATCCATCTTGCTCAGGGCGGTGAAATAGCTGGGCTCTCTGATTAGATACCTCTTTTACTAGTCCGTACCGCTGGCGCTAGACTCCCTCCAAATTTCTTCCTCGCTACCATCAACAAACCATCAGCATGGAAACGCCACACTCCGATGGTTAACTAACTCGCGTTCGCGGTGTCTAACTTCTGATATTTTAGTGTTCGCTTTACATTTCGGTTCTTTTGACGAAAATTCGCAAAAGAAGCTCTTCGAGTTGCACTTTCGCGCGGTAAATTCGGTGGGTTTTTAACGGCTCAACCAACGGTACATGGTGCAAAATAAAAATAGTACTTAGAAAGGGTAAGGTTTATTTATAATAATTATTTATATTGTATTAAAAAAATTAGTTAGAGTTGGACATATTATTATGATGAGCATTTTGAAATGTTACAAGTAGTATTCTTTATTATTAAGAATTTAATAATGTTTTAATCGCCTATTATTGGATTTATTATTATTTAATACATTTTTTACATACTTTATCAGTGCACCATTAAGGTACTTCGTCAATGCATTTATATTTTTTTACCAGAAATAAAACATTTTCTGAAATTTATTTCAATCAGCAATTTCCTTCTTGCACTCATCGTCTATGTAGGCGGAATGTCACAATACCATCACTTCTAAAATATGCAAGGGCTTAAAAGCTAACACTGAAAAAATCGACATTACTTCTTAATTATCTTATTAACATCACTAATATATATTTTTAATTTAATTTTAGTGTTGCTAGCCGAAATACAAAACTAAATTTTCCTCACAGAAAAATACATTTTAAAAATGCAGTCTTACATTGAAAAAAAATGTGTTAGTGCCATGATCAGATGGGATAAAAAGGCTCTAGGCTGGAGCGCTTATCCTTTTTTATTGCCTTAATAAGTTTCTCGTAAAGTTATAGGAACTTTAAAGGAATATAGGCAAGCATATTATTATTTCTTGCAAATCTTGAGTTTTTCCTTGAAAGTGTTATTTTAATAGTTCACTAGTTTAAGGGTCGTACTTTTTTTGTTCTTTTACTTTCCTTCCTTTTTTCAAAGTTCCCGTTCTTGCAAATTACTTAAAGGCGTTTTAGTACATATCTTTTAAGATTTCTATTTGAGTTCCAACAGATTAATATATTTAGTCTTGAATTGTCTAACAGCTCTAACATATAAGAATAATCATTGGTGTATTGAAGCAGAAGCTTGAGAAACCCGGACTTGTGGGACAAAGTTTTAAGGGGCGTCTGCAAAGCAGTCACCAGCAATACGTGCAAAAAATCACTTTTGACGCTCAACTTTATTCAATTCCAAATAAAATGCGTTAATGTTCTTGCCATTGCCAGAAAGAATCCTTAAAATATTACTTTCTGGAGTATATTGTTATCCGTTTACAATCATTTTATATACAGGATGTTATTTAATATGTGTCTGATATTTGACAGCGCGATTCCTCAGTTATTTATAAGGTAAAAAGTTCTTATAAGCATGGGTCCGCAAGCCCTTCGTTTTTGAGATACAGGGTGTTACATTTTTTAATAGGAACAAAAGATATGTTCGCCACTGTCGTATTCTATTTTGATAACACTGTTATGTAGACACTTTATTGGCTAACGTAAAGTACATTTACATAATTTTTTGATTTCGGCCTTGTTTAGGAGGTAAATGCTATTTTATCAAACTCTGATATCGGCATAGCGATATGCAAATAAAAGCCATTCATCTCTTTATTATTCTTTTTCTCGAGAACGATTGCTCGTAGCGACTTCTACCAAGTATGCCTTTTTCATGTAAAAATTATGAAGAAATCCACTGTTTTGCTTAAAAATGTAATACAAACACGTATAAAGAAGTTACGACTCCTTAAAAGAGTAAAAAGATACGTAGGTGGCGCCCTTTACAAGTGGGAGCCATACTAACATCAAATTCGAATTTCGCATTTAAAAAAACCCGCAGATACCAATTTTCGTCCAAATATACACATTATTTCAAAAATTATTTTCGAAAAACAAAAAAAAAAATTTTTAACACCCTGTATCTCAAAAATGAAGGGCTTGCGGACCCATGTTTATATGAACTATCCACCTTATAAATAACTTAGAAATCGTCCTGTAAAATATCGGACACTTATTAAATAACACCCTGTATATGTGATTTTTGGATTTTTCCAAAATCAAATAGAATAGAATAGGAATCGGTAAAATACGCCACTGGTATTACTGGCTTTATTTAAATCTTTGAAATCATGTTTTTCCAAAGGGACTATCAATGAAGACTAAGACTGGGACTCTAGTAACAGACCCTTGGTGGCAAGCAGGTTAGTTCAGGTTAATTGTTATATCTTTTCATACTAGGGATGCATTCAACCTCCGAGGTGTATCAATCGATTCCAGCTTGAAATGCGCTAGGAAACGAAGGAAGTATACAACAAGTACCTCCTAATATTCCTCCATTGTCAACCTCAACATATAAAAAGTTCTGCTAAATTTCCTGCAATATACCGGTTGTTACAAGATAAATAAACTGCGATTTTTGTCTTGTGGTCTTTGTGTTTTCCACCGGCGGAACCAAGATGAATGCTGTTTAACCGGCAAATAAATAATACCGTTTCTTTGGGCACATAGACCTTTTTAGCTGAACCTAGACCTGGCGCCCTCTTGTATTTGTATTTGTATATTGGGGGAAAACTACACTGCGATCTAAAAGATCTATGGTGTCCCCTTGTGCTGCTTAGTCCCTGCGCAAGTCTCAGCGACTATAGCAGCTCCTCCAGTCACATTACCCTTAGCAAGTTTAGGATTTGGTTCGGTTTCAGATTAGGTAACTCATCCTCTTCTATTCGGTATGCTCCCAGGTGCCGTGTTCTTGCATCCTGCAGAAAAAGTGTATAGAGGTTAAGAGGTTCCGTATTCTTTTTCATCTACTAGTTCAACCCTGTGGGAATTCCCTTCAGTACCTACTTGTTTAAGTTGCTATAGTAATTAGATCTTTTCTGATTATAGTTTCCTAAAAATATTTTTGACTTTCTCGTGCCCTGTAATTAATAATTAATCGGACATTTTGTTATCCACTTCTCTTCTTAATTCTGGCAGTATTTTGCCGCTTCTCATTCCGCAGAAGTGGTCCCAAAGAAGGTGTTTCGGTCCTCCCCCCCTCCTTGCGAGTGTATCTGTCCTTACGTTCCTCTCCACTCCGAGGTGTCCCGGAACCCATTGGAGGGTGACTGCATTATCCTTTCATACATTATTCGGTTTATCCAGACTCTGCCAAACCACTTTTGAGTAAACTACGCACGAGCTGAGCGCATTGATGGCTGCCAAGCAAGATGTTAATCTCTTGCCTGTGATATTAATATTAAATTGAGCACATTTTCCAATAGCTGCTTGGAAGATGCTTGAGGATCTGCCCAGACTCTCATAGAATTGGATTCTAGGTCCATATTCCACTTTCTTCAGATTTCTTAAATCCTCTGTATACCATTTAGTGGTATTTCTGTTGAGCCCAAGAATGGTATCCCTGTCCCACTTATCTCTACGACTTAGCTTCGTGGTAAATTCTTTCACAAAGTTGTACATTTTTGGCATCTCATCATGGGCCATGTTCCAGATTTGGTGATTTCCGAGAAGAAGGCGAGAATTGCGTCTGATGATTCCTTCGTTGACCAGTCTACGCGTGGCTTTTTTCACCACACTCTCCATTAATATGTGAGGTTTAGGACTACTTCTATAGCGGCCGTTGAGCATATTGAGCACTGCATTTCATTGCACCAGTTATGCCTACGCAGGCCAGTCTCTGGACCTTCGAAAGATTAATTCTTGTAGTGGTTTAACTGGCTCTTGTACCACAGGTTGTCTGATGAATTGATGATTGGTCTCACTCTTGTGAGACACGTGTACATTGTGTACGTCAAATGCAAGATTCTTGGTTTGCATCACCAGCTTTCTCCTGCAAAGTTTCTGGGCTTTCGTGGGCTTAGTGCATACTTCTTTTTCATGTTGTCTCAGGTAAGTTCATTGTCTAGGGTGAAGCCCAGGTATTTAACATCTTGGCGCCATCTTACACTTATAATCTTTTTAAGGAAACATTTAAAGGTTTTTTAAACGGGCACTTAGGAGTTATACTTTGGAAGTTATACTCTTCAACTGGCATGGCAAGTGCTCAACTGAGGTTGCCCGCTTGATTCCACCCAAAGCGGTGTACAGTACCTACAAATACACGACGAGCCACTGCAGCTCATACGTGCGGGGTTCAACTAAGTATCCCTCGAACGACACTTTAAAAATTATTTCAATATTTTTCTACATTTTTAAGTAATCTCTTATAACTAACTCCACCCAATGTTTAAAAAATACCAACGCTGCTTAAACTTTACGCTGTTATTGTACGTCAAGGTGAAAATGATAAACCAAAATTCACCTGACCATGCGAATCATATAAGTTTCCGTGATTAGGGAAGATATCGCGTGACATCATTTCCTGTGAAACCAAAAAACGGGGGAAAACTACACTGCGATCTAAAAGATCTATGGTGTCCCCTTGTGCTGCTTAGTCCCTGCGCAAGTCTCAGCGACTATAGCAGCTCCTCCAGTCACATTACCCTTAGCAAGTTTAGGATTTGGTTCGGTTTCAGATTAGGTAACTCATCCTCTTCTATTCGGTATGCTCCCAGGTGCCGTGTTCTTGCATCCTGCAGAAAAAGTGTATAGAGGTTAAGAGGTTCCGTATTCTTTTTCATCTACTAGTTCAACCCTGTGGGAATTCCCTTCAGTACCTACTTGTTTAAGTTGCTATAGTAATTAGATCTTTTCTGATTATAGTTTCCTAAAAATATTTTTGACTTTCTCGTGCCCTGTAATTAATAATTAATCGGACATTTTGTTATCCACTTCTCTTCTTAATTCTGGCAGTATTTTGCCGCTTCTCATTCCGCAGAAGTGGTCCCAAAGAAGGTGTTTCGGTCCCCCCCCCCCTCCTTGCGAGTGTATCTGTCCTTACGTTCCTCTCCACTCCGAGGTGTCCCGGAACCCATTGGAGGGTGACTGCATTATCCTTTCATACATTATTCGGTTTATCCAGACTCTGCCAAACCACTTTTGAGTAAACTACGCACGAGCTGAGCGCATTGATGGCTGTCAAGCAAGATGTTAATCTCTTGCCTGTGATATTAATATTAAATTGAGCACATTTTCCAATAGCTGCTTGGAAGATGCTTGAGGATCTGCCCAGACTCTCATAGAATTGGATTCTAGGTCCATATTCCACTTTCTTCAGATTTCTTAAATCCTCTGTATACCATTTAGTGGTATTTCTGTTAAGCCCAAGAATGGTATCCCTGTCCCACTTATCTCTACGACTCAGCTTCGTGGTAAATTCTTTCACAAAGTTGTACATTTTTGGCATCTCATCATGGGCCATGTTCCAGATTTGGTGATTTCCGAGAAGAAGGCGAGAATTGCGTCTGATGATTCCTTCGTTGACCAGCCTACGCGTGGCTTTTTTCACCACACTCTCCATTAATATGTGAGGTTTAGGACTACTTCTATAGCGGCCGTTGAGCATATTGAGCACTGCATTTCATTGCACCAGGCATGCCTACGCAGGCCAGTCTCTGGACCTTCGAAAGATTAATTCTTGTAGTGGTTTGACTGGCTCTTGTACCACAGGTTGTCTGATGAATTGATGATTGGTCTCACTCTTGTGAGACACGTGTACATTGTGTACGTCAAATGCAAGATTCTTGGTTTGCATCACCAGCTTTCTCCTGCAAAGTTTCTGGGCTTTCGTGGGCTTAGTGCATACTTCTTTTTCATGTTGTCTCAGGTAAGCTCATTGTCTAGGGTGAAGCCCAGGTATTTAACATCTTGGCGCCATCTTACACTTATAATCTTTTTAAGGAAACATTTAAAGATTTTTTAAACGGGCACTTAGGAGTTATACTTTGGAAGTTATACTCTTCAACTGGCATGGCAAGTGCTCAACTGAGGTTGCCCGCTTGATTCCACCCAAAGCGGTGTACAGTACCTACAAATACACGACGAGCCACTGCAGCTCATACGTGCGGGGTTCAACTAAGTATCCCTCGAACGACACTTTAAAAATTATTTCAATATTTTTCTACATTTTTAAGTAATCTCTTATAACTAACTCCACCCAATGTTTAAAAAATACCAACGCTGCTTAAACTTTACGCTGTTATTGTACGTCAAGGTGAAAATGATAAACCAAAATTCACCTGACCATGCGAATCATATAAGTTTCCGTGATTAGGGAAGATATCGCGTGACATCATTTCCTGTGAAACCAAAAAACGACCTAATCCCGCATCCGTTGTATTTTATCACCCCCTTCAATACTTTGCCAATGACCTCAAGTGCAGTCACTGATGGTTCATTGTCATGGTAGCCGAGTTTGGTCAATAATTATAAAACGTATTTATTGTAGTGAGGTAAACGTACAACACGTACACGCATAAGCATAAATAAATAATGAATAATTCAATAGTACGTATTAGTGAGTTCTTTCTCACTTCGTGCTGGGTACAGGGTACGGACACAACGTTTTGATGTCCTTTTCTTTTCTCTCCACAAAGGAGGGATCTTCTTACTTTTCTTCTTCTGGCAGTGAGGTTAATATTTTTTTTTTCCTGTGCTCCCTAATCACCAGCCCTGCAAGTTTCATCCAGTATCACTCGTGCAATCTTCTTTGGTACCAAATCAATAAGACTCCATCCAGAATAGATCCTGTTTTGTTGTGTCAGGTTCCTTAATATATAAATATATTCCTCTGTAACTGAGGAACAAGTTGTCTTGAAAATATTACTCTAGTTTTTATTAACCAGTCCAAGACCTGGATGATGTTTTATTACTACATTTTACGTAGTAACGTAAGTTAAAATTTAATAGTATGGTAAAGTCTGTACAGAGATATAAGAAAGTGACTAACTGACCCCTATTAGGAAAGACCCCGGCCAGCTGTAAAATTGAAATATGGCGAACAGGTCCGTATCTTGCTTAGAATTGAATCATGGTTTGTTATAAAAATAAGTAAGACATTAAATAATATTTTCTTTATGTTTAAATGTGAAATTACAATTTATTTTATTATTAAAAGTTATATTTATGATTACAAAAATATACAAATTATTCGGTACTTATAGTAATTATTCACTATCGCTATCATCATCTGTTCTAATTATTATTTGTGCTATATTGTTTATATGGATATAGGATTTTTCCACTTTTTCAACATGTGTAACAGAATTTTCCCAATTTTTTAAAGGGATGTTAAAAACTTCAGTTTCTACAAGCTCAAGTACACTGAACTTAATAGTAGGGCAAATATTGTTACGACGAATGGCAGATTTCAGTTGGTGCCAAACATGTTCGATGGGATTAAATATACAATGGTATGGTGGAAGCCTTAAAACTGTATGCCCTAGATTTTTTGCATAATTATCACAGAAGTATTCCTTTTGTAGTTTTAAACTTTGTAAAACCCCAATTAATTGACTTTTGGTGTAATCTTCCTGAAAACAAATGTCATTATCATACATGTAGTTTTGGATTGTTGCTTTTGTGTTATTTGAGGAGGGATTCTTGGTCAACTGCCTACTATGGTAGCTTGCATTGTCCATTACAATTACGCTATTCGGAGGTATATATCGAATTAGCTTGCTTTTAAACCAATCTTCAAATAAATCAGCAGTGGTGTCCTCATGGTAATCCAGTGAAGGATCTTTAATGTTTTTTGCAGATAGAGAAAGTCCATTTGGAATCCATCCGTCGGATCTAAATCCAGCATGCAAAATCGTAATTCGTTTACCTGTTTTTGATGGCGCGCTTGTTTTACACTTGCCGCTTCATTCAACTCAACCCTTTTCCGCGGTATCATATGTGTCGAACCAGGTTTCATCCAAGTAAATAATCGGCCTTTGCTGATCTCTGTAAATCCTAATTTTTTGTAGATATTCGGATCGCCATTCCCGAATTCTACTGGATTTCATTTAAACTTGTTTCTTTTTTAAATCTAAAACCCATGTTGGATACACTTCCATAACGTTGTTCTTCCACATTTAACGCCGGTTTCATCTCTTTTAAGCCTCTTATTTAAATTATCTAATGTACGCCTTATTATATCTTGATCACTTCCATCTACCCTCGAGAAAATGCCAGTATCGGTTCTTTTTTCCTCGCTAAAATGGGATTATTCACAATTTTCCATACAGTTGATGTTGGAATTTTTGTTAATGTGGCCGTTTCTTCTAACGCTGCTTGCTTGCTGACCGCACGTTCAATGAGAGTTAAATAAACATTGTTTATAACTTCCTTAGTTTCCACAGAAAAGTGTTTTCTGCTTTTCGACGGGGTTATTTTCTGAGATACATTGAGCTCGCACATATTTTCCATGACTCACACACGATTAAACAAACGCTGTATTACACACGATGTAAGAATAATTACTAAGCTTAAAACTAACTAGAGTGGCTATATACCTATACAGTATCTAGAACATAATTTGTTTTATGGGATTAACCCTCTCATTTTGAATCAGGTAAAAATCGGTTTAAAATCACCAAACTATTACTTTAAAAATGAAATTACGTCTTCCGGATTTGCAGTTTACTTTAAGACATTTTTAAGTACGGACCATAATTTACCTGCATTTATTCATTCATTCATTGTTTGTTTATGGCCACCCTTGGATAATCCCATTCAAAGGGAAAGTGTAACTTTCTTATATCTCTGGACAGGCTTTAACAACTATATTAATTTACTAAGAATAAAGCCCGGAATACATAATCCTGACAGTATTGAATATTTCATCATAATCTTCAACCTATACGCATCCTGAATTTTAGAAAATGAATCGATACCTAAATTATTTTGTTACACACTGTATTAAAAAAATTGTATTAATCACCTAGTTTCCTTTAATAATAATTCTTATTATTACAACTTAACCATAAGTCTGATTGTTTTTCTGACCGAAAATAATCGATTTAGTCTTAGATTTAACAATCGATTTTACCTTTTATTTTACTGTTTTTGATTGCTGTTCACTGAAGACATTTTTATTTATAAGATTTCGGCATGACTTGTTAATATCCTACTAAATAAAAAAAATTCCGTTACCTTTCCTAAATGGCTACACAGTATAAAATAATGTGATTTGCGTATCTGTCTGCATGTAGGAGAGGGTTAATTTCACCCTAAGACAAATTCTGATAGACAATATTTTTTTGGAATCCTTGTTCAATTTTTTTTTTGAATAACTGCAAGACTAGTTAGTTCCGACTGCATGATAGTCCACAAACCGTAATACGTATGCATTCTAGGTCAATATTATATTTATTATTTCATTGAAGATTTATTTGACTAATGTAGTCAAACGCCATATGTGCGAAGTAAGAATTATCCTGTACGTTACAATTATAACCATTTACCGTACCTTGTCAATTTATTTTTATTCAATTTATTGCTGATTGCTGACAACTGCAAAGCAGTAAAACAAATTTCTAAAGTAAATAAATGAGCAACCATATTATAATTCAAGGCACACCGAGAATTTTTTAACCTTATTTTTTAACTATATATTAGAGAAAATTTATGTTTATTGCGTTTTAATTCAAATTATTATATCGTCGCAAATTATAAGTTTTCACCAAAGAGTGAGTATGTTATATGCATTTAAAACAATAAACATTTTTATTTAATCTAGATAAGAAGAACTGTATTACTTTAGAGGTATCAAATAGAAAAATGTAAAAAAAATGCACAGATAAAGAAATTATTGGGTCAGTAGATAGTAACAATAGAGAATTAAAAAATGAATGAATCTAATAACTAGCATTGATGGAAAGTATGTACCAATACAGTTTCTCATTAAAAATAATAACAAGTGTTATGTGAACTAGGGCATACTTCTGGTTTTAACTATTTAAAAGGAAAAGTATAATATATAATTATTTCGATAATGCAGAAAAAAAAACTTGTTTTTTTTCTTAGCCTGTCGCCAAAATATTTTCAAGACAGATTATATTATTTACAATAAATATTGTCTTCGAAAATAAAAACATACTTTCGATTATATAAACAATTTGATTTTATGGACACACCTGGTTTGCATTAGTTCACATAACCGAGTATGTGTTATGCGAGCCTGACTTCACTACAGTGGCCGTTTAGTGTGGCAAAGTAGAATAGCTCAGTTTATATTTATAATACACAAAAAATTTTAATATAAAAGTTGAAGAACAGTAAGCGAGTTATAACGTAAAATTATTTTTGACTCTATAGGGTGGCTCAACAAAGAGGAACAATAATTATTTTTTTTAAATAGAACACCCTATATATATTCCGCGTATCGTGGCAAACAAAGTTTTTAATTATTTTGCAATGTTGCCAAGTTATTTAAAAATATTCTTTTTTGAAAGAAACAAATAAGATTAAAAAAAACATTTTTCTCAGACTTTTTATTAAAAAAAAAATATTAAAAAATAGCTAATGAACCTTTCAACAATAGTTGTAGAGGGCAAAAAACTCTACAATATAAAATATTAACATATAGGGTGTTTGTGTTTGAAAAAAAAAATAAATTAATTATAAAATGTGAAAAGTTTACACGTTTGTAGAGCACACCCTGTAGAGAATATGGAATGTTCTGAAGGTCTTAAGTCTTGAATTGGTCTTTATCTTTGATATCCTCGAGAATGTTTCGAATGTCTTGAGTTAATTCAATTATATTTAAAATATTCAAAATAATTAAAAACTATGTTTACCACGATACGCGGAGCGGAATATCGAGGGGAATTTAAAAGTGCAAAAATATACAGGCTGTTCTATTTAAAAAAAAATATTTCTCTTTTTTGAACCACCTTATAGTGTCAAAAAAAATTTTACGTTATAGCTCACTTACTGTCCTTCAACTTTTATATTAACATTTTTTGTGTATTATAAATATAAACGGAGCTATTCTGCTTTGCCACACTAACCGAGGATGTCGTATTTTTATTTTAGTAACTGATGAGGGTATACCATTATTATTATTTTACCGCGTATTGCTTTTCCCAAATAAGTACGTTGCTCATTCAATAAACGTTCATTATTAATTTATTGTTTAAATTTGTTAAAAATTTCGGAAAAATAATCACGTACTTTTTCAAAGTAAAAAGCTTCCATTATTAGGGCATAAATTCCATTTAGGGAAACAGAAAAATTGGATAGAAATGCACCATCTTTAATAAATCTCGATATAAAATTAATCAATTATGCTTAATCCCCATAAAATATCTTTATTTCCATTTAAACTTATTTACTTGGTCTTCATCTCTTTGTTCGCAGTGGTATTTCTTGTTAACAAGAGGAGACACTTGAGTTTAAAAGACTTTGATGTTATTTTGTTTAAAATATCAACGCAGAGAATTAATATATTCATCTGTTGACGGCCGCCAAGCAATACCCATCCATCTGTGCTAGAGAAGTATCAAATGTCATTCTTACTGGCATGGAGGCCTTCATCCCTTTTACAAAATAGTGCGCTTCTAACGGCAGGCCTTGCTTCACCAAGAATTGCAAGCTGTTAAATCAAAAAATTATTTCCAGCGACAATGGTGTAAAAATCATTCCGCCCAAAAATCGTACCATCTTTGTTAACGCTCAAAGCCAATGCAAGCAAACGATAAACGGAAGCAAATAAACACACGGCAAAGACAAACTTCTTTAATGTCCTAGCGGATCAAGATCATTTTGGTCGATAGCTAAAGCTGTCAGTCAGAACTTTACCAAGTCAACCATTCTGATGGCTGACTTGTGATTAAAGCACAGGAAAAAGCAAACTTACTGGCGGAACTATTCTCTTCACATTCAACGGTTAATTTTCAGGAAAATACTTCATTAAACATTCCCGCAGTAGAATCGAGAATGCTCGGCAGTGCCCTCTTACACGAATCTTAAAGAACCTTGACACAAAAAAGGCTTCTGGTCCTGGCGAAATTCCATTCATCGTGATTAAAACATGCGCTGATGAACTGAAACCGGGATTTTTATCGGCTTTTTAGCTTATATTATAAAAAAGGAATATTTCCTTCTTGCTGGAAATCTGCGCGAATCCAACCAATACCCAAAAAAGGCAAGAAGACTTTGCCAAGCAGTCGCATTGCTTTTGGTTATATGCAAGGTTATGGAAAAGGCTATCAACGAAAAATTAATAAAGTTCTTTAAAGGCTTCAACATTATCAGTGACCGCCAGTATGTACTTCGTAAGGCTAGATCCACTCGCTTATCACTACCAATGCACATCTCTATAGACAGCAAGAGGTCTCACATCTCAATAAGGACTTGGAAGAAATTCTGTCTTGGGGTGACAGAACCAAGTAGAATTTAACGTTAAAAAATCCCAGGCGGCAGTTTTTTCTAAAAAAGTTAATGTTAGAGAACCGGATATAGTCATAGCGGGACACTCGATTCCCTTGGCTTCATCAATTTATTTATTGAGTGTCACGTTGCGGCCAAAAGCTTTTGATGTTCTATAAAGCCCAAATTCGACCATCACTAGAATACTGCTCACATATTTAGGGCTCTACTCCTAAGCATACCCTGAGATTGCTGGATTCCATTGAAAGAAAAGCCCTTCGATTGATCGGTGACCATGATCTGACGGACAACCCAGTAAGCCTTGAACATCTATGGCAGGTTAGCGACTATTTGACAAATATTTTCATGACAAGTGCTCAACTGAGGTTGCCCGCTGGATTTCACCCAGAGCGGTGCGCAGTAGAAATAAACGGCGAGCCGCTGCAGCCCATCCGTGCGTGGTTCAGCTAAGTGTCCCTCGGACGACACTGTTTAAAAATTATTTCATCTGGAGAATGTCATTACCCTTGAACGGCCTCCCTGAGGAGGTGTTCTCCAACGAGTATAATCTCCAATTAATTCCAGACCAACGTGAATCGTTTCCCGCACACACGCACCGCTCGTAGAGCGCCATAAAGGGTCGTGCAGTGTTGTACCAGATCATAAAAAAAAACGTCATAAATCTATAAAAAAAGTATTATTTATATTTTATTTCAACAATCAAATTTCTTAAATAATTTCCTTAAATTGTACAGGAAAAGAAGCAAGCATTTAATTTTTTTCTCGTTATGGGATTTACTGACACAGATAATTTTCATAAAAGTATTATAAATTATTTTTGTCGTTACGTTTGTCGCATATACCGTAATTATTCATGGGACATTAATTTGAAATATTTGAATTTCTCCATAGTTAGAAGTGGTATTTTTTTTTAAATTATGGTGAGTTTTTTAAATGGTATTAAATAAATTTCTCGGAGGATTATTTAGAGACGAAAATTGTTTATTGTGTAGGATAAAAAACTAATGTATTCACATCAGGGCCGTAGCCAGCGATAGGGCCCGTAGGGCCCGGGCTCCTCTCCGTAATCCTGAGAAACAATATTGCAAATTTTGAATTTTCAGATTTCTAAATTTTCTCGTTTTTTTAATTATTATTATATTGTCCAATATGCCCACTTTGCCCATAACTTCAAATTTTCAAATTCATCATAAGTCTCTGGGTGTCTCCTGGTGTCTCTTGGTGTCTTTTAGTGTACGTCTCTTGGTGTCTTGATGTCTCTTGGTGTCTCTTGGTTTCTGACAGACTTTTTAGTTTCCACTGAAAGAGAAATCACGTAATTTAACATCAGCATCCTTAAATCCTTGAATCCTTTTAAGCTTATAGATAGATACCTCTCGCTGGATATGCCGCAACGGAAAAACTAGAATCCTTGGATCATGCTTCAATGATCGAGTCTCAGAATGCGCTATAAGAGCTGAATATAAATTGTAGCATAAAAAATTATCAGAACTCAACAAAGACGTCGAGGTTTTGGAAGTTTTGGATTTCTGTGACATGAGCAGATTTCCAACTTTTAACAGCTTTGGCGATGAGAGACTTGCCTTGCCGTACTGTCCATGAGGTGTTAATTCGAATGAGGTCTTCGAGACTATGCCAGCAAAAGAAATCTCGAAAATTAAAATTTTAAATTTTTTTCACTTTGAACGACGTCATTTGATTATGTGCGTAATTGACACTTAAAAATACGCCGAGGATATTAATATCAACCAGCGGACCAAATGTCTGGCTACGGCCCTGATTCACATTCTAAATAGCAACTCTACATGAAATTCGCTTTAAATGTGTTTATACGGTTTACTGCCTGAAAGCCTGAACGATTTTTTGGTCCACGAAGGTACTTACTAACTTACATACTCCTAATGTAAAGATAAATACGTAAACAAATAACTTAAAGCTAATGGTCTGCTTTCAATATATCATTATCAATTTCTTCACATATAAATATGACTTATTCAGCATCAGCTAATCAGCAGTATATATAAATCCTTCGATTTGCAATCACAGATGCTGGAAGCTGAACCAATCTTAATGTTCATGCATATGCCGTTAACATAATCGAAAGTGAAACAATTTAATGCATCACTAGACCAAGTGAAACCCATTGGAATAAACAATAATCGAGTCGAGCGTGGAAAACATGCCATTATAATACCATTTCAATGATCTCTATCTGTCCCGATATAATGGATAATTATTTTGATCTTAATTTTGCATACCGCGAGATCGTGATTTGTTTTTGTTCTACTTAACTTGTTATTTTTTAGATAAGATTTCTATTCAGAAAATTGGTCAAAGTCAAGTAAGACCTCGATTTAAGTAGCTAAATATTTATAGTAGGTATAAGTGAGTTATAAGATTTATTGTAGTTACGAGGAGTAGGGAATACTATGCACCCGCATGAGTAGCCCAATGTAAAGTGTGACACAAGATAAATGGTCATGATTTTACCTGCCTTATAACGGTCGGGTTTGCAAGCATTTCTCAGTAACAGGGAGGTATTTTATTTTCATTTTGATAATGTACGTATTTTAGGTATAATTAATTATACCTGTCGACACATTAGAAATTGTTGAATTATTATTAAATCATTTGAAAATACCAACCTTACGCAGCAAAAAAGAGCTAGGTACTGCAAGAGTTCCTTAGCCAACACGACCCATATCTCAAAAATGAAGGGCTTGCGGACCCATGCTTATATGAACTTTTCACCTTATAAGTAACTGAGGAATCGTCCTGTAAAATATCGGACACTTATTAAATAACGCCCTGTATATTAATTTAAGACATTAGAACTAATGTATTTGATTGATTTATTTGTATTTTGAATTAAAGAGACATTTTAAACCAAATGAAGGTAAAGGTCAATTATTATAATAGTAATATTTTGAGACATAATAAGTTCAATAAAAATTTAAAAATGACTAAAATACAGATTTATTCAGAAATCTAAAGGTTAGTTGCTTCCTTTCGCCGCATTCATCCCCAGACGCGTTTCGCTGTATAACAGCTCGTCAGTGAGGCTATAGAATCCGACGAAAGAAAGTAACACCATAGAGTATACTTGAAAGATGGATGAATAACGGCAGATGTAGCCCTCAAGCGACATCTCGTTGCAATCAAATGCATCACCTGGCCCGTCTAACAAGAATCAGTCAGAAACGGAGAAGCAAACTCCTGCTAAGACCCGGCGAGCCGGTATTCTTACAGGAGTCGCCGCGAGGAGCGCAGCATAAAAGACAATTCGGTATACGGACCGAGCACGAACAATTAGAAATCTAAAGGTTAGTTGCTTCCTTTCTTGAGCAGGAGTTTGCTTCTTCGTTTCTGACTGATTCTTGTTAGACGGGCCAGGTGATGCATTTGATTGCAACGAGATGTCGCTTGAGGGCTACATCTGCCGTTATTCGCAGATTTATTCGTTTCAACAGTTACAGTTTGTCAACAAAGCACAGGGTGTCCATTTTTTGATGTTATTGCAGGGTATCTCGGTAACCAGTAAAGATAGAGACTTGCGTTTTTTACATTACAGCGCTACTTTTTCGTGAAACAAAAGATGCCCCAAACAGAATTGCCATAGCTTTCTTGATTTTTAAGCTACAGGACAGGGTGTTTTGGAAAATGCTTGCTTTTTGACCACCCCCTGTATTTCGGTTACCCTTTAACTTATCAAAAAATTGAAAACTGTTTTTAAAAGAGTTTCTTAAGTAGAATTCAGTGGCGTGCTTACTTTTATTCTGTGAGTCTTACTTTTCAAGATTTAAATCAAACATATAATTTTTTAAATGGGACAGCCTGTATATTTTGGTCTTATTTGATTTTACTGTTTTTACGCTTTTCAAAAATACACAGGGTGACGCGGATCTAAATGAACATACTTCAACACAAGACAAAGAATACCTTGGGGGTTCTTAATCACCCATCTTTGATAGTTCAATTGTCGATAGTTAATAAGATACAGGGTGTTTTATGAACTTCAGCAATTTTTTGTTCTTGTCATATTTTTTAATGCACTCCGTATAAAATTTTCATATTGGGTCAACATCTGTAACCTATCTGTCGCTTAAAATTGCAGTATCAGAAAATTTTAAATTCCAGGCCCGTATTAGAAAAAGTTGACATTTTCAATTTTTACATTTTTAACACCCTGTAGATCAATTTTTTCAAAATATTATTTTTTTATTGGAAAGAGCATAAAGAATTGACCCTAACGGCATAATTTTCAAAGTTCCCGCACCCATCACTTGATTAGAATAAATGGTTGTTGTGTAAAAAATTTCAAAATTGTGCATGTTTGGAAATTAGAAATTAAGAAAATAACAATAAAAAAGCAAAAACTGCTTCCGAAGTAAAAAAATAAATGTACTAAACGTTTAATAGTTTTAACGAGACTAAATTTTAGGGAACAACACAACAACAAATAACAAAGTAATAATAATAATAACAAAACTGCAAGATAATGATTGCTTTTTAGACATCGACAAAAAATCGTAAATTACAGTCAGAAATTTCAAACTTTGTAAAGTAGGCTTTGCCTCATTTAAAAACAAACCAAAGACTATCGAGTTACTGTTCCATAGCAACAATTCAAGTCACTATCAGATATGTGACAGTTGTCTGACCTTTGTTAGTATTCGGTTAACAATTATTGCAATTTTCTGTTGAAGATGCCTTACCAATTTTCAAATGCCGAATATGCCGACATTATTTTTGTATACGGTTTTTGTAACGGTAATGGAAGAGCTGCTGTTCGGGAATATCGTAGGCGATTTCCGGGTAGAAGATGTCCATATCACAAAACATTTGCAAATGTATTTTTATTTGCTGGAGAACATGGACATTTTCCCACCGACAATAATATTGATCAACCAATACGACATCCAGTTCAGGAGGAAGAAGATATCTTAAATCTTGTTGAAGATAATCCCAAAACATCTACTCGAAAAATTGCGACACGTCTAGGAATCCCGCAAAAAAGAGTTAATGTAACACTGCAAAAGGAAGGCTTGCATCCGTTTCATGTTCAAGAAGTTCAAAGATTGGAACCTGGCGATTATGCAAACCGGTTACTCTTTTGCCAGTGGCTCAGTAGACACCAAAGGAGTCTTTATCGAATCCTCTGGACCGATGAAGCACAATTTACCAGAGATGGTGTAAATAATTCAAGGAATTCCCATGTATGGTCGTTAGAAAATCCACATGCCATCAGACAATCGCATTCGCAGCACAAATTTTCCATAAACGTTTGGGCAGGTATAATAAATAATAAATTAATTGGGCCGCACTTTTTTGCTGAAAGATTAGATGGAAATCAATATTTAAATTTTTTACAAAACATTTTGCCAGGACTTATGCAACATGATGGGGCCCCACCATATTTTGCAAGGGTTGTATCTGAATTTTTAAATATTACGTTTCCTAACAGATGGATAGGCCGTGGAGGGCCCCATTTATGGCCAGCCAGGTCGTCGGACTTTAATCCTTTGGATTTTTTTTTCTGGGGGAATATGAAAAATTTGGTTTATTCAGAAGAAATCAACACGCGGGAGCAGCTTTTGCAACGAATTATTAATGCTTTTCAGGAAATAAAAAATAACCCAGACGCAATTAGAAAAGCAGTGTCAAATTTAAACATCAGAAGACGAAGATGTGAACAAGCCAATGGAGGGCATTTTGAACAGCTTCTTAAATAACAGTGTTCTGCTAAAGTGCTCTTAAAATTAATTCTTGCTAAAACTTTTTCTATGTATTAGATTTTAAGCAGTCGATTTTAACTTGCAGTTTTGTTATTATTATTATTACTTTGTTATTTGTTGTTGTGTTGTTCCCTAAAATTTAGTCTCGTTAAAACTATTAAACGTTTAGTACATTTATTTTTTTTCTTCGGAAGCAGTTTTTGCTTTTTTATTGTTATTTTCTTAATTTCTAATTTCCAAATATGCACCATTTTGAAATTTTTTACAAAACAACCATTTATTCTAATCAAGTGATGGGTGCGGGAACTTTGAAAATTATGCCTTTAGGGTCAATTCTTTATGCTCTTTCCAATAAAAAAATAATAATATGAAAAAATTGATCTACAGGGTGTTAAAAATGTAAAAATTGAAAATGTCAACTTTTTCTAATACGGGCCTGGAATTTAAAATTTTCTGATACTGCAATTTTAAGCGACAGATAGGTTACAGATGTTGACCCAATATGAAAATTTTATACGGAGTGCATTAAAAAATATGACAAGAACAAAAAATTGCTGAAGTTCATAAAAGACCCTGTATCTTATTAACTATCGACAATTGAACTATCAAAGATGGGTGATTAAGAACCCCCAAGGTATTCTTTGTCTTGTGTTGAAGTATGTTCATTTAGATCCGCGTCACCCTGTATAATAGTTGATCGCTACTATTAACAATAAACGTAAACTGATGTAAATTTTAGGCATTTTATGGCCAACGGGATAATTAGGGTTTCATGGTAGTCACTAGATCAACGGTATAGTGTAAACTTTACTATACACCGGTACACCCTTAGAGATTTTTTACGACATCCCATATAAGAATTTATGATAACCGCTTAAGATTTTTTTTATCTTTAAAGATGTATCCGGCACCTCAATTTGTAACCACTTAATTGGGTACTAAAATAAGTGTACCTATTACGCGCTCTTTATTATTTTCAAGAAATTGTTAATTTTGGTTAATCAGGTACACATCAAACCTGACCTACATTTAATGATACAGGCGGTTTCAAAAGTTAGCCACTAAAATCTTACTCACCGTAGATTTTTTAGTGAAAATCACATTATAGTTTTTGAAAATTATTGTTAAAATTGTTCTCGAATAGTCTTCGTTGCTGTAAATTACATGATGCCCCCTGAGAATGGATTTAAAATTAATAATATAGAACCAGTCACAGATAACATTAAAATTGGATTCATTGAGTGTATACATACAGGGTGTTTTATATAATTGAATACTGATCCGCGAGATCATTGTAAGATTTTAAGAAAAAAAGCTTATACAAGCATAGGTCCGCCACCGCTTTGTTTTTGAGATACAGGGTGTTAAAATTCTTAAGCGGAACAAAAAATATAATATAGGCTACTGTCTTTTTCTTTTTGATGGCACAGTTATTAAGGCAGTTTAATATCTAATGCAAAGTGTCTTTCGATAATTTTTTGACTTCGACAGTGTTTAGGAGATAAATGCAATTTTATCAAACTCTGATTTTTTTTATGAAAATAATGTGTTTCTAGTTTCTATGCCTACTTTGTTCCTACTAAAATTCAAAATTATATCTAAAGCGGACTCAAAAATATTAAGGAAAACCGTTCTTTTTTTTAATTCTCTCAAAATTAAAGCGACTGCTGAGCTATATTCAGAGACGCGCCAAGAATTTTCGGCGCCGTCGTGCGAAATAATGATAGGCGCCTTTAACCAATATTATAATATAGAATTACCAGTATTACCACCCTTCTCTCATAGTTGATCGTTAAAATTTTTGAAGAAAGCTCTAATACTTTTTAGTAGGTACTAATGTCTATATTTATTTGTGACAAACAGAAAGTACACAGGACTAGGACCACGAAAAGCCAAGTTTTGTTCAGCCAAAAATTGAATAGTATAAATTATTCTTTTAATGACACTGCGCCAATGTTTAGTTTCATTTTTTAATAAATTTTGCAATTTCGAATCAACGGTTCGATTAGTTTTTATTCTTTCTAGTAAATCTGACCAGACACGTAAGTTTTGAAAATGAGATTTACTTTTTTCGTGGATTTTCAAATGTTCGCTTAAATTATGCCAATCATTGAAACCGTTTTAGTGTTTTTAAAAGTCATTGGATTGTTGGAGTCATTGAATGTTTTACAGCAGAAGCAAGAAACTGCATCTTTTCCAATAGAATATAGCAACCAATGACGCTGAACCTTTTCACCATTAAACAAAATTCGAGTAAAATATATATCGGAAAACTTACGTCCACTTTGGTCTTTAGGATAAATAGTTTTATTTTGATAATCCATTGGACCTTTTTCGACAAGTTCTTGCACCTGGATTGGAGACAATACACTCGGCCAAAGACCTGGATTGTTAGAGAGGGGCGCTTCTTCGGATAATTCCTCTTGCTTACTTGAACATGATGGTACTTGGTACCGACACTGACTGAAACGTATCAGATCTAATTCTTTTGGATCTTCATCCTCATTAGCTTACTTTTCTAATTCTGATGGCAAGTTTAATTTTGTTGAATGTAGAAAATCACGGTTATCAGAAGTAGTGTCTTGTGTGGTCTTTCGAAAAAAGTTACTAATTCTGAAATTGCTTTTTTCCAAGTCTTCCTCCCGTTTTCGCTTGTTAAGCAAGTTTTGGTAATTATTTTGCCCATGGCATTCTTGATTATAATAATAAAATTACTAATTTTCGTGTAGCTTCTCATAAAATACACAATACTTCAAAAACTAGAAGATTTTGGTAGATGACATATTTAGCAAAAAATAAAGGCATTTGAAAAATACACCTTATCAATTAAAAAAATACAGAGGGTGTTCCATTTAAAAAAATTGACATAATGCATATTTAAATTAGCGAAATTTGCCAAGTCAACACGAACACCCCGTATAATAAATAGCACAAACAGTGATATGGTTACGTACCAAGCACTTTAAGGTACTTATGGCAAAATTTTTGTTTAATTCTATTGATTCCATAGGCAACTATGATTTTTTTAATAAGTCAAATAAAAATCATAAAATACCAGGAAATAATTATTTACTTGACAACCTCGCAATCAAATTCAAAAAAAGTAAATATGACTGTAGAGATTCTTTCTAGCGGAATCAGAAAGAGAAAAAATATATAGGGCGTTTCATTTAAAAAAAAATAATTTTTATGTAGTACCAATTCTTTGAGCCATCCTGTATAACGCAAAATATTTTTACGTTATGCTCCATTGCAAACCCTATAACTCTTATATAAAACTTTTTCTTATATCTCTTACAGTTTAGGCGCTATCGAAGACGAACACCTTGTTGACTCACCCTGTATATACATGAATTTACCATGAAAGAAACCACATTAGGAAAGAAAAATTTTTTTTTTAAATATTCCGCTAAATTTTAAATGAATTTAGACATTACCTACTTCTGGGACTCACTGTATTTTCAGACAATGTAAGTTTTTTCTACCCTTAAGCCTATACCGTGTGTATATAATGCTTTTATATTGAGTCGTCTTTGTTTTAAAAGTGTGGTTTGGTCCCCGCCCAAAGATACATTGATAAACTTGACGGAGTTCAACAAAAAATAATTAAAATAACTTTGTCTAAAAGCTGGTAGAGATCAGGTCTTGCTTTCGGACAATTTCTCTAGAGAATAGAAGAAGTATGTCAGACTTGCTAACCCTTCAGAAAATATTTAAAAACACCATCAATGATCCATAAATTCTCTCACTGTTCTCATTGAATGTTCCTATTGTTCCTACTACTAATGCTAGACATTTTGAGCTGTTTCATTCATCAATCATTCAGAAATACAAGTTGCTCACTAAATTCTCCTCTAGTATGATTGGTTAGAACAGCCAATCAATATCAAAATATAGACATATTTCCTCCATCTTGCATAAGCTTGGGAAGTACTTTTCTTCATTTGTAGGTCTGTGATTTTGCCTTTACTTTGCTTTATTGTTTAAATTAATACCATTACTTTATATTCTTTATATTATTGTGTTACTTCTATTGGTACCTGTTATTGATCATATGATACGTTTCTATCATATTTATATCATACCGTGGATACTGATTCTGGGCTTAGGCATGTTTGTATCTCCAGTTATTAAGTAAATACATAAATAAATAAACAGTAACCCAAGTTCATATTTAAATAATAATATTACTGTTATATATTCATATTCAATCATTTTTTTTGCATCGCCAGAGCTTTGCTCCAATAATACTCGCTTAGAATGGGAAGTCCGCAAAGGCAGGCGATCAATTTAGCGCCTTAAGTAGCAAACACCGTGAAAGACATGACGGTTGACGCCTGGCGTTCTAGGGATAACATTCTTATACTGGAAGGGTATTGGAAAGGGTGCTTAATTTCTGTGTTATTTATTAATGCCAAATTTAAAAAGAAAAATACCGAGCGCTTTACTATTTACCAAACTTGTCAAATTGTGGGCGTGGCCCCAAAAAAATTTTCGTTTGCGCCGCCACTGGACTATAGTTGAATAACATTCCTAGAAAGTTGTTAGCAATGTTAACATATAAATGTAATGCTTAATGCCGAACAAAAGAAAATTTAAACACAATTTTAGCTTTATCTTTCTTTGCGTTTCAAATTTAACGTACTTAATAAGATAAAAGAATA
Source organism: Polydrusus tereticollis (assembly GCA_963920685.1). Taxonomy (NCBI): domain Eukaryota; kingdom Metazoa; phylum Arthropoda; class Insecta; order Coleoptera; family Curculionidae; genus Polydrusus; species Polydrusus tereticollis. Next base: position 120,083,407 of record OY987329.1, read on the forward strand.
TGGTAATTTTTGTGGTAATTCGATGATTTTGCTTTTTAAATATGTTGGTAGAATATAAGGTGTATTAATACTAGATATAGGAACTTTATTAATTGCAACCAAAATTTCTGTTCGCTTTTGAAAACACCCTGTACACAATCATTGCCATAAAAAAGCTTGTTAAAGTTTAAGGAAACATGATTTAGTCCATTTGTTACAGGAAGTATATAGATAAAATCTTCAGATTTAAAATAAACGCCTCTGGACATCCATATGGCTTGTATGTTAATTGCTATATTATAATACATATAAGAGTTTTTTCCAAATGGTTTCTAAAACTCATAAATTATAGCTTGAAAGAGCACATACAAATTAGATGAAGACGTTAAAATTCGTATTAAAAAATAATTATTGTTGTCAGCGATGACCTATAAAAGCACAAAAACGAAATTATAACGTGGAATTTAATATAAATTGATTCAATTTGACATTCTTGCTTCTTGCTGCATCTAAATTTAGTTAAGCAAGTTCATTTTTATTGGCTTATGTAGTGCATTGTATCCTGGAGGAGGCCTGGAATTGATTAAAACCCTTATTGTAGATTTAGAGCTAAGCGCACATTCAGAAAGTCCATTCCCGAATTAGCTGAATGATCATGAGAAGTGATATTTAAATCAAACCTAAGCCGTATTCTTGAAGTAAGAAGGACTATTTACTTCCATTAAAAGTTATTAGAACACGTTCTCTCAGAAAAAAGATCCGGATCATATAAAGTGTTCATATCATTTGTTCTTGTGGAATGGAAATATACAGAGTGGCAAAAAAGTTGCGCATCATGCCTGTAACTTTTGAATTACCTCGTATACGAAAAAGTGACTGACTTTTAAATATTCCAAGTCATTTGGACGATTAACGTAGACTTTGTTCTTTAGGTGTCCCCACAAAAAGATGTCAAGCGGGGTTAAGTCCGGGGATCGCGCTGGCCAGTCAATAGCACCTCTTCTGCCTATCCAACGTCCTGGAAATTGTTCGCTTATTTATTGTCTAACATTTGCCGCATAACGCACAGATGATCCATTTTGCTGGAACCATACCTGTTCGTTTATGCCATTATTTACACCCGGTAAAACCAGATCCAGATATTTTTCGCGATTCAAATTACCATCTATGAAAAAAGGTCCCACAATGTGTCTACCAACTATGCCCGCCCAAACATTAACTTTTCGGGCCTCAGGAATCAGTAAGTATTCTCAGCAGACCAATCTTTCCATCATCAGCTCACAAAATTCAGCCCTTCTATCAAAATCGTGCTCGTTTAACTCGTGCACCAACTTTATCTTGTAGGGATGCAGCTTCTCCTACTTAAACAAATTTTTCACTGACTGATGAGATAAAATCCATTGCCATTGGCCTGGATGATTGTGTTAGATTTTCATGTATTGAGAGCATGATATCCAAAGCTTTGTCTCCCCCGGTTGCTGTTTTAGGTCGACCGGATCTAGCGGCTTCCCTAACACTACCTGTTTCTCAAAATTTCTTTACCACTCGACACACCGTTGACTAATTTAATAGAGACCTATTTGGATATAATTCATGGAAAAGTTGATAAACCTGATCTTGCGATCTCTGCATATTTCCGTAACCGCTCATTATTAAAATTTTAACGCGTTGTTTCTCATTCAGATGGACCATAGTGTAAACAAATTAGAAATCAGACAACAGAAAATTAAACGGGAACTCAAAATTGACACCTCTTAGGTCGCTGTCATGAAAACACCTAAACTCAACTGGTGGGTATTAGGTAGGAATAATTATAATTAGGAAGTTTTTCATTTTTGAGCTGTCATCTCGAAAACGCTTGCAGATAGGTGAAAATTTCAAATACAAAAAATTCATAGTTTTCCTAGTATGCAGGGTGTTCCATTTAAAAAAAGTAAGTTATTCTCCATGGCAACCAAACAAGAAATGACAGAAAAAATTCATGCAGATAGAAATGTGGGGAATGATTTACTGAACAACTTTCATAAAGGTCATTTTTCGTGTACGAGGTAATTTAAAAGTTACAGGCATTATGCGCGACTTTTTGCCGCTCTGTATACAGTGTGTTCAAAAATGTATGCAACATATTGGAAAGATTTTTATTACCGATTTCTCAGAAAATTTTATACTTGATAAAAGTTAGTGCACGCTTTAAATTATAAATGCAAATTTCATATTATACCTGCGGCTAATAGTAAGGGAGCAAATGGCATTTTTTCGAAATTGCCTTAAGAGTAAAGTACCTTAATTATTAGAAATACAGCAAGATCTTATATAGAAATGTTTTTGCAAATTAAAAACTTAATCCAAATACGAAATGTAAGTTAGGTGTCTCAATTTTTAATTTTCTTTCCTTAATCTCTATTTTCCCCAAACGATACGCCTCTGGTCGATTTTTTGTTTACGCAATTGATTTTTAATTCAATTGTTCCCACGACCTACTCTTTAAAAAAGCAAAATACCTATTTTATATGCATTTCTTAAAGTGGGTTTTTGGACTTGAGCGTACTGGGTGAAAATGACAAATAAATTATTAGTTATTTCCAGTACTATGAATAGAGTTGGATTTTATCATAATGTTGAAGAACCGGATATTGTTATGGCGGGACACTCAATTTCCTTGGCTTCATCAATTCATTTATTGGGCGTTAATTTGGATAGTCATATGTCTTGGCATAGTCACGTTGCGGCCATTGCTAAGGCAGCCTCGCAGAAGCTTGGAGTACTTTTCCGAACAAAGAACCTCTATACACCCCAACAACTTTTGATGCTCTATAAAGCCCAAATTCGACCATCACTGGAGTACTGTTCGCATATTTGGGGCTCTGCTCCAAAACATACCCTAAGATTGCTAGATTCCATTCAAAGAAGAGCCATTCGCTTGTTCGGTGACCATAGTCTGACAAACAACCTGGAAAGCCTTGAACATCGAAGGCAGGTTGGCGACTTGAGTCTATTTTACAAATATTTTCATGGCAAGTGTTCAACTGAGGTTGCCCGCTTGATACCTCCCAGAGCGGTGCATGGTAGAAATACACGACGAGCCACTGCAGCCCACCAGTACGTGGTTCAGCTTAGTGCCCCTCGAACGACACTGTTTTAAAATTCTTTCATTTGGAGAACGTCATCACTCTGGAACGACCTCCCTGAGATCGTGTTCCCCAACGAGAATAATCTCCAAAGATTCAAGACCAACGTGAATCGTTTCCTGCGCACACGCACCGCTCCTAGAGCGTCATAAAGGATTTATCCTGTAGTGCTGTGCCTTATCATAAAAACAAAAAAAAACTAACTTGTATCATTGAAAGGTTTTAAAAGGCTTGCAACTACTTAATACATTTTTATTATAAACCCATGTTTAAGTTATTTGATAAATATATTAGAATTGCGTAGACAAAAAATCGACCAGAGGCGTACCGTTTAGGGGAAAATAGAGATTAATAATAAAAAATTAAAAATTGAGGCACCTAACTCACATTTCGTATTTGGACTAAGTTTTTAATTGGCAAAAATATTTCCACATAAAATTTTGCTGTATTTCTAATAATTAAGGTACTTTACTCTTAAGGATATTTCGAAAAAGTGGCATTTGCTCCCTTACTATTAGGCGCAGGTGATATATGAAATATGCATTTATAGTTTTAAGGCATGCACCAACTTTTATCAAGAATAAAATTTTCTGAGAAATCGGCAATAAAGAACTTTCTCATATGTTGCATACTTTTTTGGACACACTGTATATAGAATATAAAAAACATCAAGGGTTTGTCCGGTTCATAAGAAAAGGAAGCAAATCGGAGGTAACTAATTATAGACCTGTGTCAATAATCTGTAATTTTTGTAAAGTCTCTATTCTATATTCCCTTTGACATGCCTAAACTATTTAAAATTCTTCATGCTTATATCAGAACCCGACTGTTCTGATATAAGTAGGATAAATTTTGTTATATCTCGTTTAAACAGCCGACATAATAGTTGTTTTTATTTACATACCTCATACAAATATCCTAAAAATTCCCCCATTTCACTTAATGTGTAACACGTATGATAGTGAATGTGACATTGACCTTTTTAACTCCTCTGTAATGGCATTGTCTCGAGTTTTAAGGCACTGAGGAATTATGGATATGTTTCTTTTTTATCTTTTATTCGTTTTGTTTCTTCTTTTCACTTTTTCTTATTCACTTTGGGTCACGCATCAAATTTTATGTTATATGTGTGCATTGTGCATTATAACTGCAGTAAACGTCATATTCTAACTGTATATACAGTGTCCGCGGAAAAGTCGGCACCATATGGAAAAAATGTGTATTCGTTAAGTTTTTAAAAAATATATTTTCTAGTTTGTGTTTGCTCAATTAGAAACCAAAAAGAGTCTAAAATATTTTACATATGGCATTTGATTCAATCAGTAAATGACATTATTTGTTCTAATGTCAAGAAATGCCATAAGAAACTGTTATTTATATTTTTTGCATTTTATACAGTAATGCACTAGATTAATGACCTCAAAATCGTACAGTAATGGGTCACTTTACAGCATAGCAACCATTACTGCATAAAACGTCAATGTCATTCAAAACACAATTTTACAAGAAAGAAATTCGTTTATTTTAAACCTAAAATATTAAAAGAACAATTATTTAAGTTAAAAAAGGATGCAACTGCTGACCTCGCCGTATTAAGTAGTTGCTGCTGAACATTTTTTTCATTCAACACAATTCCTATGGGGACTTCTTGGGGTAGTCCCAGTTGGACATTTTTGAATACCCTTTGAGGATTTTTCAATTTATTTTTAATGCTTTCTTCCACGTATCCTTCAGCTACGCTTGTGGACCGCCATCCCCCATTCCGTTTGAGATCCTGAATATCAGCGCCATTGTCAGCAAGAAAAGTTGCAGATGTTCTTCTCAAACAATGACCGGTGTAGCTTGAAGCATCAGGAAGTTTTAGATATTTCGCTATTTCTTGTGGGATTTTTGCGAAAGTGTTGATGCCAACTGGCTGTACTGTTCATTTGCCATGACGATAAAACAGAAAAATTGATTGTGCCTTACTGTTTTAGGTCTTAACAGTAAGTACTTGTGGTAAATTTTATACCCATTGCCATCTGACCTTACGGTAAACACACGTTTTTACTTTGTTTTGGTATCATGTAACGTTACTATTAGCATTGTTCCTGAATCCTCTATATCTTCAGATGTTAAACTGCATAGTTCTGCACGCCGACATGAGCCATTCAGCCCAAAAATTAATACTTTCATAAACAGAAACGTGTCGTCTGGAGCTTCCTTCAAAAACTTCTTGACGTTTTCCATGGTCAAAACTTTTGATTTTTTAGGTTCATATTTGTCGTTTTGACGTTTCAAAAAAGCGATTAACTTTTTATATTGTGAAATATCCGTATTTTCACTGATAAGTATTGTGCTTTTGATCATAGAGTACGTAGACCATAAACTGAAAGCTTTAAGGACTTTTGCCTAAAACAAATAACAAAATTAGTACCTATATACCACACTTTAACCATATAAAATACTTAAAATAGCTTACCTTCTCGTAAAAGTATGCCAGCATCAAATTTTCGTCAATGCCTTTAAAATTCTTGGTGTTTCTCCACTCGCAGAACATATTATATGCTTTCTCTTATCTTTCCTTGGATTTTACTGCAAGCAAACTTGAAGAAGCTTCGCGGGCCGCATTCAGGATATCTTCCAAGTCGTTTTCATTAGCCATTTCCATAATTCTTGTGAAATTCACTCTTCAAATATGATTTTATTTGGATGCTGTCAATAGTCGTCAAACACAAAAAAACATCTTGTTTACTACTGTTACATGCATATTCTAAATTCAAAGCTTGGTGCCCAATAAAAACACTATATATTTTTTCAGTGTACATTTTTCTGGAATTTTGGATAAAAATCGATACCACCATGTAAAAGAGAAAAATCATTTATTGCCTAATTAAAGCAAGGTATATTTTTTAAAATAAAAGATGTTGGTGAGGATACTGGAGGACATTCTAGGAGTATTTTCATATTTTCGGATACTAAAAATGAATATTCCTTAGTTATAATGTGCGAAGAAGCTAGAAAAGTCAGGAAATTGTATGCTTATTCTTAAACTTATTTCATAAGTAGGCTTGGAAAACAATTAACAATTTTAGGCTTTCTATGATATAAATAGTTGAATAAATGTCAGTTTTGTGATATTTCTTTATTGAATTGTTTAAAAATGTTAACAAAAATAGAATTTATTTTAATTCACGGAGAAGATTCCACTGTTTTAGATAAGTTCAAGCTATCCGGCTCAGTTCTAAATGATTTTAAGACACAACATGTAAACTGGCAATTTCAGGAACACGAAAAAAATATCTTATTAGATGTAGTGGAACATAAAAAAACATCAATTGCTGCTATCTCCGACAGAACAGGGACAAGAGAGACTACAGTCAGAAAATTTTAAAGAATAGCAAATATCATCCATTTAGATCCAAATTTATCATCAATACGTTAAAAGAATGGGGGATATTGAGGCAAGATTTGACTTCTGTACGTGGTTTCAAGGGGAGCTTGAAGAAAACCGTTATTTTTCTCAAATAATTGTGTCCTCGGACGAAGCAACTTTCTCTTTAAATGGAGCGGTTAGTTCCCAAAATTGTAGATGGAGGGCTGATGAAAACCCCAACTTTGTCTACGAGTGCAGGTTAGTTAATATCCTTTAAAACCAATGTTTGGCGTGAAATTTTTAATAGGACCCTTTTTTTCGAGTTAATTTAAATTCGCAAAGATACTTGAATTTTCTAATGAATGGAATAACCGAGTTAATCGACATATGACATTGGAAGAAAGATATGTCCGTGTACGCTTGAGGTGAGGACTTATGTAAATCTATCATTGGGAGAGAAATGGATCGGCAGATATTAAGACTATCCATGGCCAGCGAGATCCTCTGACTTAACTTCATTAGAAATTTTCTTGTAGGGGTATCTTAAAGAAAAAGTATACCGTTAGCGACCATTTCAAAATATTGACCAGTGAGAAAGCACAATACGGGACATTTGCCTGGAAATTCCAGGCAGATATTTTGTAATTGTTGCATTATAAAATGCATTGAAAGAAAAGGGCGACTTACAGAAATGTAGGAAAAACTTTTTATTCATTTACTTTAACTGTCATTATTAAAACAAATATTAGTAGGTATAATAAATTTCAAATTGGTGATTTAGTCTATCTGGAATGGAAGTATTTGATTCTAAAGCGATTCTTACATTTAAAAATAAGAATAGATTTCTAGCATTTTTAACAGTAAGGTAACTAGTTATCCGACATCAGCCCTATGCAGCAGCAGTCCGTTAACTTTTTAACGGTAGTGTTTCCAGTAGAAACGGGTTAACACAGCCACTTGATCTTTTCCAACCAAAGTTAAGGAACAGCTGTTAGAATTTTTAAACGGATCGAACTGTCAGAAATGTTTAACCTAAAAGTTTTATTTATTTCTGTGATTTACGTCAACTGTTTGATAACTGACAACACGAAAACGAAAACAGGTTAGGTTACATTTTTTTCTGTTTCGGTAAATATCGACCTATTTTGGTATTACGAATAAATAAACGCATTAATCAGAATAATTTCAGATGGAAACGCAAATTTAAATGAATTTCTACCTGCGGAGAAGATTATTATTTTCCTATCGCCGAGCTAGTGTATAGTTTTTGTGCGTTCGAGATCTGGCGTAAGTAGGTAGGTACATATGTTTTATTTTGCTTATTTAATTTGTTAACAACACCTTTATGATAGGTAGGTACTTATTTACGTTTTTTTCTAGGAATGGATTGAAATTAACCAGGAAAAAATACGCAAACAAAGCAGCAGAGACGTTATTAAATTATCATAATATGGCTAGAGCTTTTAAGCAGTGTGAAGAAAATGATACAAATAAATAATAGGTATTCTGACAGAAGGTAATTACGCAATAGATTACCTACATACCTACTTTATACCTACTTTAATTAGGGCTCCTAGGAAATCTTTGCTTTGGTAATAGATGAATGTATACATACATACACATTTTTGTAGGTTATAAGATACCTACAGATTTTCAGATGTGCTTCTTATTTAAAAATCAAAAAAGGGTATTGGAATTATGCCTGGTTAAATTTAGAATATGTCAATGATTACTTTAATATAAAGGTAAAATAACTACCGTTTCATTTCAACATTTTAAGTGTTATTTAAAGTATTACAGACACCATTTAATACACTACGTAGTAAGGTGAAACCTTTTATGTGACTTTTGATTTTATGTTATAGAAAATTCCTGACCAAATTTTTTTAAAGTTAGGTATCAATCAGTACCTTTTTTCTCACATAAGTTTTAATGTCTAAGTATCTTATTGTCCAACAGTATCTTGAATATGAGCTGGTAGTATAGTCGGGATAAGAAACTAATGTTAGTCTAATACTTCGGTAAATATTGGCAAACATATTTATTAACCTAGTTTTATTGTCCTATTCCGACTACACTACTAGCTTATATAAGATTTTAGTATTATTAAATTAAAAATGTTGTTCTCAATTCAATTAACTACAATTTATTTCCAAATAGGTAACTGTTACAGTTCATTATGTAGAATAAAATATAACTTAAAAAATTTCAACAGACATACCAATAATTTTATTATTATAATATTACATTTATAATGAATTTCAAATAATTTAAGTATAATTATTTCTTAGTTACCACTATAAGTCTCCAGGAGGGCCATAGCTAACTAAAAATAAATCCAAATCTTACGAGAAATCTTGTCCTTGGCCAGCATTGTCTAATAACAAAATAATTGTAGGACAAGATTTGGTTTTATTCTTAATTTGCTTTTATATTTTTGCCAATTTTGTAAAAGTAGCTTACCGGCTTGCAAGCCAGTTTATTGATTTCAAGCACTTTTTTAAATAGGAACTCTATTTATTTTAGAAGATGGTTATTTTTTGGTGCAAAAGGTATGTAGAAAAGAAATATTAGTAGTTCATAGTCTTAACGACAATGCCTTAAAAATAGCATCAAATCATACATTTAGACTGTGAAGTAGGTATCTGTACGATTTTTTTGTCCACCAGGGTAAGCATGTTTTTACAGGTTATTAAAACAACTGATTATATATATATATAGAATTTAATATTAAAAACCTAAAACCAGAACAAATTAATTATATTGTATTAAAATTTAAAATACCTAAGTAGGTATCGCTAATGCTCTTATTGCGATCTCCAAGGACTCTCCAAAATAGAAAATAAATCTTCGAAAGAAAACAAATGATCTTTAAGGTGGCCTTAGAACCACCATACTTTAATTGATATCGTGTTAGGGTCCTCAGACAATGGGCACTCTGAACAGATTTACCAATTTTATTTAAAACTATTTTTTTAGGAATTCAATAAGAATTAAATTAATTAAATTATTGCCATTTTCCAATCATGAATATAATACACGAAAGGTTTTTCATCACTTATGTTACAACTAAAAGGTTAAAAATGAAAAAAATTTGATTATTAAATTTCATATTAGTGGGTATTTTACAATTATTAGAAAACTATTATGTTTTGAGTAGGTACCTAAACACTTGGTTATATCTTATACGTATGCTCTTTCTGGTCATTCTTCCATTAGGTAGGGTCAGTTGGGGTAAATGTAGACAGGGGTAAATGAAAACAAGGCCTGTACATTTTAAAAAGCGCCCCCAATTTAGATTTCGCGAGTCATTCGCAGAAGCTTTAAGGAAGCACAGGGCAACAGCGTCTGAAGATTTGGTTTATTTCATTAGATAGTTGTCTCACAGCCATTGGCGAATTTGCATGTGCTAATCAAAATGTTAATACCCTCGCGCATTCACTATTATTTTGTGAAAATCATAAGGTAAGGTAGGTACCTAATATTTTTTGGTATCTTTAAGACAAATTTCAAATAAATTATAGTGGGATAAAGTCATAATATCACAAGTTTGGTAGATATTTTGATGTTTACATTTACCTTAGAATTTTGCGGCGCTGGGTAAATGTACACATGGATGAGGGGCAAATGTGAACATGGATTCGGGCCAAAAAAAAAGGCCCACCACCATATTCTTCATAACAGAATTAAAGGGAGAAAAACGGCGATGGCTGTTCAAGGTCCTGGCCGAAAGTCGACGCGATCCGTTATGGAAGAAAATGAAATTGTAAAGTGCCTTTTAACAAGATGCAAAATGGGCCACCCTTGTAGCAAAGAAGAACTGCGTGACCTCGTTGGTAAATATGTGAAAGCTAAGAATATAAAATTTCCTTTTAAAGATAACAAACCAGGTAAAGACTGGTACCTTTCGTTTATGTTTCGACATCCTCAGCTATAACTAAAAAAACCAGAGCATCTTTAAAAGTTGCGTAAGGATGCGAGAAACACACAGATAGTAGGTATATGATTTTTATGAGAAGTTAGAAAATGTGTTATGAATGATCTCGACAAGGAAAAGCTGCGTTTGTCATCTATATAATTTCAAGACTGAAACAACAATTATGTATATGGTGAAGTGTTAACCTCTAACGACGTCATATCATGACTAAAAGAAGCCGAAGAAAAAAAGCAAAAGGCAACTACTTAGGGGCTAACTAACAAGACAAATAAAAAACTCAAATCAAAAAAGAAACAAAATAATCCAACCACTGCAGAAAATTCAGGCGTTAAGAAGAGAAAATTATTGAAAATAGCTAAAAATAAATCAGATACCTCGGAAGAGAGTGATACCATATGAATATGATGATGAGAGTTCCAGCGATGAAATACAACAGGATAATGACGTAATTTATTTGGAACCCATTAAAGATATGTCAAGGTTGTGCGTTGGAAAATTTGTTTTCATTCCGTTCAAAGGGGGTTAACGTAACACAACTATTTTTAAATATGTTTGTTCTATTGAAGATGTTGATGAGGACCAAAATGAAATAAAAGTTATCGGCGGACACTGTAAAAACACTTTTTTGTGTCGTAGAAACTGATGTTAATTTCGTTAATATCGGTCAAGTATTAGGTATACTGCCAGATCCTGAAATATTTCCCAAAGTTAAGAGAATCTTTTATAGATTTGTAAATAGTATTCCCCTGGCGGAGTAGACTTCAAACCTTCGTTGAAAAATTGTTATCTTTATTCTATTAGAATTATGGAATATTACTTTGTTTGCTTGTTACTTAAGAACATAGGAATGACGGAATGAATTATTTTTCTGCCCTTTTGTTCTTATTGTTCGGAAAGCGTAGGTGTTGTTTTTTTATAATAAATATTTTTGTAACTGTCGTTTTTTTAAATTCTACTAATGGGGTAAATGTAAACACGTTAATAACATATCAAATATCAACTATATAATGCCTACAAACGACATGTTTCTGTTAACCCCACGATTTTTTGCACAAATGCTTATGGTCTTCAGCAGAATTGTTTACATTTCCCCCGAGGGCACGGGGTAAATTTAAACATACAACCTGTAAAAAAATATATGACAAAAACTAAAATGGCTAATTTTGAAATGTATTATTCTGAAAATGTTTAATAAATATACATACTCAAACTGCCTGCAAAGTCGATACACTTAAATACTTTATACAAATTGATCAAATTAATTTTATGAATAAAGGTATCAAAAGTGTCGAGAATCGTCTACATTTAACCCAACTGACCCTATAGGTACATTATTCAAACACGTGTTTACAAACTTTTTAATTGGTTGGCGTCACAAGTTTGGAAAACGTTGCCAAGTTTATTTACCAACGCTTTACCTTGCATATTTTGAAGTAACAGAAGAAAAGAATACACTTTAAAAATATCAACAAATCAAAATATTACTAAAAAAGTATAGCTATGAAATCAATTTAGTATGTACATTTGACTCTTCGAAAACTCTTTTGTAGCGGGGTTAAAAAAAAAACGGTATATTTGTCGATATCAGTAACTACAAATAATTGACGTCACAAAAGGCAGGAGGTTTTGGCGCGCGTTCAAAATGAGAAATTTGTGTTGTAATATATCTCGTAACACAATGAGATTTATGATAAAAAAGAAAAATAGGGGGTATATTTGAGTCTAGATACAACTAAATATACATTGAATTAAAAATTGTGCAAGGACCCTTTTGTACACACGTATAATAATAACGGTATGTACCTGGCCCGAATAGCCCTAGCAATTTAAGGCCATGCAAAGGAAGACAGACACCCTGTATTATCAGATTAGACCGTTTTCAAGCCCAACGAATTTCCTTGTAAATATATACATTTAAATTTTAGAAAATATCCCAGTCTCAATCGTGTGAATTGTAAATCTTAAACCATCTTACCGAAACTTTATGTAATATTTTATGTAACGCTAATTAAATATGTAATATGTAGAAACACAACATTAAATAATAAAAAATTCCTGGGCCTATATTAATTTTGACATTTTTTAGCTGTTGGGACGTTTTAGCAAAGGAGGAAAACATACTCTTGAACTGGATTGGAAGTGTTAATTAAAATGGCAAAATATTCTACTTATAGACAGTATACAGGGTGTTTCACGGTCGATGGTACGTTAGACGTTTACGGAGAACTAAATAACGAATCATTTTCAAATTTTGGCAACTGGAATAAACGACTATGGTCTATCGTTTTAATATATTTTCAGCAATGCAAGGTTGCCGCTTCTGCCCAAAACAGGTGGCAATATAGTTATTTCAAATGGAACACCCTATATCTTAGAATTTTTTTGGACTCTACATAAAATTGTAAGTATTTTTTAATAAGTGCATTATAAGTCTAAACTTAATAGGTTCCGAGATATCGCCATTTGAAAAATGACATTTTAGAACTTTGACAGCTTCTAACTTTTTAACGGTATGTCTTAGAGCAAAACGGCTTACATGTCCCTATCTTCCTATTTTACTATCTTCCCAAAAGTTTCAACTTCCGGTTAAACCGGATGTAACTTAAAATCCCCATATATAGTACTTCCGGCGTAACCGGAAGTTGATATTTTTGGGAAGATAATAAAAAAGCAAGATAGGGACATGTAAGCCGTTTTGCTCTAAGACATACCGTTAAAAAGTTTGAAGCAGTCAAAGTTCAAAAATGTCATTTTTCAAATGTCGATATCTCAAAACCTATTAAGTTTAGACTTATAATGCACTTATTAAAAAATACTTACAATTTTATGTAGAGTCCAAAAAAATTCTAAGATATAGGGTGTTCCATTTGAAATAACAATGTTGCCACCTGTTTTGGGCAGAAGCGGCAACGTTGCATTGCTGAAAATATTTTAGAACGATAGACCATGGTCGTTTATCCCGGTTGCCAAATTTTGAAAATGATTCGTTATTTAGTTCTCCGTAAACGTCTAACGTACCATCGACCGTGAAACACCCTGTATAATATACCGAATCCGAATGATAAATTAATGATTCGCGAAAAGGTCAATGTCAAGTGCGTCCTAATAATATATTCAAGTAATTATAATGATTAATATAATACAGGCAAAAAGACTAATCTACAATATGACATTAACCAACATTTAAACGACTTTAATAGTTATTTATATTATATTACTAGTACGGTATGAGCTTCACTACAGTAACGAGTGGGGAATATTGCTACGACGAGGTCGTAGACCGAATCGTAGTAACCACACGCGTGCTGTAGTGAGCCTTACTGTATGTGTGATATACAACATTTTATATAAGACCCAGAATTTTGTTTTTTTTATGTATTCAAAATGATTTTGACATTTGACAAAAAAAATTGTATTATTACACAAAAAGTGACAGTGACCGACGGAACAAAACAAATCATAGTTTGATTAAAAATGACTAATGTAATAAAAAAAATGAGTGATCTAATAAGTTCATTACATCACTGAGTGATGTAATGAGTTCATTACATCACTCAGTACGATAATACAGTATATTGCATAACGCAAACAGGCTAAAATGGGTTATGTAATAAGCTCTTTTCGTGTGGGTCTTATATAAAATTAATTAAACACCAAGAATTTGCTCTTGAAAAAACGGGTAGGGACCTAGACAGCAAACACATGTCAATAAGTTGAAATGAATAAAAATAATGAATTTATTCCTTTTTTCTACTTCTATACACCAGCAGCTTTTTTTTGCAACTGAAAAATCTTTCAAAAATACATGGAAGTCATTATGGCTTGGCGCGCACCAGCAATTAATGCTAGCCCATATCAAATCAGTGTGTTGTATTTAAGCCATTTTTAAGTTGCACAAAAAAAGTTGCTAGTGTGATTTTGATTTAGAAATAAGTAAGTTTAAGATAAATGTTAGTTAGTGTCCTACTGTTCCTCCAGTATATTTAAATGTTCTAGGTTAGGTTAGTTATAGTTAGTTCTAGGTTAGGTTAGTTATAGTTAGTAGGTACATTAAGTTCTGTTAATATATTAAAGTTATCTAAGTTGCCAAACTCTTTTAAGTAATTTAATTTTAGCGCCATAAGTGATAATTCATTTTTTCTTTCTGCAATAATATTTTGTTTCTCCCATAATTCATTTTTCCTTTCTGCGATAATATTTTGTTTCTCACATAATTCGTTGTTTTTTTTCATCGTCTTGTTGAATTCCTCCATTTGAACTACCACCTGCTTTTGAACATCTAGAGTCGTTTTCTGTGATGCTGAAAACGACTCTATTGCAGACCGTAGGGTTGTGCTGGAGCACCTTTCGTGTTCATTTTTTGTATTAGTTGACACTAAAATTAAAGTTTATATTTACCAAAAGTATTAAAAGGGTAGTAGCCATAATACAAAGCCTTCGGGAGAGGTGAGGGAGCAACGGGGCTGATAGCCCCGGTTCTCACCTTTCTTTGTGGCCCTATCTCAAGTAAAATAAAAACCCAATACACCCTATAGGGTAATTTTGCAGTCTTAACTGTAATGAATATGCTTTTCGGCTTTTAATGCTACTCCGTCCTGGCGATACAAATTAAGATTGCAAAATTACTCCACAGTGTTATGCAAACGAAATTAGGAGAGAAAACATACGTTTTAATTTTTCTGTATATTTAAACATGTAGGTATAGGTACTATTTTTTAAAGAAATTAATAAAAATTAATAGATACTTACATTTATCTACAATTTAAAAAAATATTTGAATCGGACTATGGAAAAAAAGTTAGTATATACATATATACATATTATATTGGATTAAAATTTTGTATGGATCGAATTTTATGTCAGTGAGTGTATTATAAAATCAAATACTCGTTATATTAATGTGTGTGAAATCGAAGAACTTGTTGATTGAAGTAAAATTATAAGTATCCCAACATTATTTACTTATTATTGTTTACCTCTTTTAAATTTCTTCCTTGCCGGTTCAGTTACTGTTGTTGTTTTGTTAAGAGTTTCTAAAAATTTTTCACTCAATTAATGAAAATCAACATTTCTATGCTCTCTTTCTGTATTACCAATATATTGTTATAAGTAATATTATGAAGCAACTGAGAAAAAAAATTCTGAACTTTTTGAATTTTCCAAATATTTAGTAGTAAAATTACCTTCTTTAATAATTGTCTCTGACGGCATCGCGATGTTTATTACTGAATCTAAAAACAAATGGTTTTATTAAATATTATTTGTAGTATTCTGAGATTCGTAGTCGTATTGATCGTAAACTGCCGTTCTGCGAACGGTTCAGGTTAATTTTCTTTACATAGACTATGTACCTTTTAAAATAATGTATTAAACCTTTTTGATTCCACAGGAGAAAATTTTGATAAAAGTCAATCTGTTTTTGACTATAGTGTACTATATATTATACCGTAGATTATACATACGTATATTTGTTTAAGGTTTATTAGGTTAGTTTTCTTTATTTAATCTTATTTTAATGTTAGGTACCTACTAAACTAAATTTTATGTTATAATTATATTGTTATATTGCAAGTGTAAATATGTAAATAAATTTACAACATATACCTGAAGCTGTTGGTAGTGGGTTGGCCAAGTTTAAGCAGTCTTGAACCTCTGGGTCACCTAAATGGATATAAGAAAGAAGCGCTAATAACTTCTCTTCTTGAACAGTTTATTTCAGTCGTAAATTTTTTGTCTAAATCAGTTTAATTTATGAATCTTAACCACAAGTGAAATAATTTAGTTAGGTACTAGGTATTATAATTTCTTTATAATATTATTTATTGTTAATATAAAAATATAGGTACTAGATAGGTATAGCATATTTATTGCTTATCATAATATTAGGTTTTAGTAGGTACCTACTTGGTTTTCAGCTTAGTTTAGTTTATTTATGGAAAAAACTTACATAAGTTTCTTATCTTGGTCAACGAATTCAAAATACATTTACAAATTTAAGACCATTTACAATAATTACAATACATTTAAATTTTAAGAAAACCCCCGAAAGTACATTTTACCTAAAACATCCAAACCACAAGCGCACCCACTAAATCCAGGACATTACTTTAAAAGTCCATATCTACCACTCTATATTGTATGAAATCGTCCATTTTATAAAAACATTTATTTATTAGAAATTGTTTTATTTTATTTTTAAAGGGTTTTAGAGGGAGATGAACACACCTATGAGTAGTATAAGTCGGGCAATAAATAAATAATAATATTTAGACTTGTTATCCTGTTTATGGTCAATATTTTGTATATAATGTAATTCAAAATGGTTTATCGGTAACAGTTCTAAAGGCAGGCAGAAAAAGCTTATGATTTGAAGCCTCTGTTTCATATTAAACATAAATAAACAAATTTAATTTTTACAAAGTTATGTAAGAAACTTGGTTGATCCAAGCTTTAATAATTTATCTATTATAGCAGCTACCTGCATAGTCTAAATAGTCTAGAATCTTACCTCTATTTGGTAGGTAGTACATTCTTGCCAAAACAACATAACATCATATATTTTTCAGCTTGTACGTAGGTAGGTACATTGTAGAAAACTGCTTTAGAATCGGAAACATAATTTTCTGCTACATACAATGAAAAATCTTCTCGAAAACCTTTCTTGTCATGGTTTGATAAAATCTAAAAGTACATAAATTTCCTATAAATTGTAAATCAACACAAATCAATTTAGTTCAGTAATTTTAACCTGTAAAAGTGTATTTTTAACTTACCTGTATAAAAAAATATCCATTTTTTCTTTTAAACGAGCTTATGCATATATAAGAGGATGCATTTTCAATCAAAAACACTTCGATCACTAATTTTCGAAGCAAAAACCGAAAATTTCTAAAGAAAAGCAAGCAAAAGCAAGAAACGAGGTTCTGTCATCTGTGTACCGTGAAACGAGGGCATCCGAAGCAATCCGAAGTGATTCGATATCCGACATGTGCGGGCCCCTGATTGGCTCAAAATTTTAACCGGGGTCCGTTTAAACGAAGCGTCGGGTCTTTCGATGCCGATAAAAAAGCCCGTTAAAACTCGAATTAACCCCTGAAATGTAACGGAAAAGTTGTTGCTGCATACCAAATCGCGGAAATAGCATGGGATTTTTCTAACGGGTCCCGTTAGTTTGGAGTTAACGGAAAGTTTTAACCTGTGTGCTGCTGCATAGGGCTGAATATTGGGTAAACCCACTCAACACAGTTGGTAGAAAAAATTCTACATTCTCGGTACAAGGAAACCTGAAAGGAGTATTTCCACGTTTCCTTGTACTTTCATAACATGTTTTTTGGATAATTAACTTTCTTACTTAAAACGATTTTTCTTTATATGGTAGTATCGATTTTTATCCAAAATTCGGGAGAAATGTACCTACACTAAATAATATAAAAATATATAGTGTTTTCATAAAATGTTAAAATATTGCACCAAACTTTGGACTTAGAATGTCCATGTAAATGCAAATAACTTCTTCTTATGACAATAATTGTTGATATATGGACAAATAATGTCATTTTCCGACGTTTGAAAATTTTAAATGACATTTACGGATTGAAGCAAATGCGATATGTCAAATATTTTAGACTTTTTTTTTCGTTTCTAATTAAGCAAAAACAGACTGGAAAATTATTTGTTTAAAAACTTAAATGCGTTGACAATAATGCATATTAGAAAAATCTGAGAAAAGCGTTCTAAGCGGCAGAAACGATGCCAAAAACTACCTGTAATTTCTTCATCTATCTATTTAATTACGCTAATTAAAAGCGAAACTTATTGTAGCTAGAAAGGGACCGGCAGCAATTTCTTAAGAACTTCGTAATATAAGCAAAGTAAACGACACCAAGGCTATCATACTAATGTGACGTTTGAATGAAACGAAAATTGCTCACGAACTTTAGTACCTAACTATTTTGCAATGAAAATGGCAGACACGAAAACAAGTCTGATATGAAACTTCCGGGAATTGAGTGTTAAATTTACCAAACTACATGGTAAAATAGCTACATTAACTTATTTGCCATGTAAACGTTTTTAAACACCTCGTAAAAATTGTTAAGAGGAAGGTACGTACCAAAATATGATGAAGATGAAGCGACCAATAATTATTTTAAATGTGTTAAAACGGAACAGATGGTTGGATTGATTTTAAACTTTTTATTTTTATGTGGCTCCATTTACAGATACACAATGTTCGTTAATTTGATTTTTGAAGAATACAAGTTAATTATTGTTATTTTCGTTACTTTCCACTGAGAGTCAATAATTATTAAGTTGTAATTTATAATGGAAATTGTTCGATTTGTTTTACGTTCTATACATAATGGATGTTTTTTATTTCTCCGTTGGTTATGAACAAGACATTCACTTGTTTTATATTCTGCGAACATAGTACCGTTTCGATTTTTAAGAATTTTGAAATGTTTACTCTCACCAACAATCTTTTGTAATGGAACAAAACCCAATTCTCATAAAGGTGTGTTGTTTGTCGTTTTGATTCCACAAATTTACATGTATAGTAAAAAAATGTAATCAATTAATTAACCGCTAGAAATATCTGTTTTGAGCAGTTTCTAAATACCTAGCCTACAGAAATAATTTAACTTTAATCAAAAGTGATTGGATTAGTTAACGCATAAAATTATTCGAATCAACATGGAAATTACTTGGAAATGGATTGAATTGAGTTGATTATGAATAATTATAATTAAATTTTTATAAGTGTCCGAAACCAGACGTTTTAATAAATTAATAAAATAAACATGGCTATAATAGAGTATTTTTGTTGTCCGTTTTCTATTGGTTCACTCAGTTTTACCATAGGCGGCAAAAATGATTTTAATTTGTATTCTATAGATGTTTAACCTGATAAATATTTTTGTTGCACCTGAATAACGCCAATTAAATAATTTTCCCTTTATTATAATAATATATTATCTGTATTTAATTATATACCTACCTCCCGCAATTAGAAATATCAATAATTGATCCATCTGTGGGCAAGGAATGTGATTCTCATTAGATTTCTACTCTACAAATTATTTATGATTTCCTTTATAAATCTCTTATACAGATAAGAAATTTCTTCTAGACATTTGACAGTAATTCTGTTAATTCTGATTCGATTTTCTTTTAGACGGAACATTACTACACCAGTAATTTAGAACGGAAAAACTTGTTATCCACTTAACAGCTCTAGAAAACTCTTCTTTATAGTTGAAGATATGACCTTTATCTTTATACAGGGTGATGATTAAATGATTATGTTAAAAAATACCCATGCAAAATCGACAGGTTCTTTACCGGGTTCCTCGACTATTTTCATTGCGTGAATTCATTTGCAGAAATACATTTTATAGAATGTTTACATAATTTGATCTCCATGGTCAGTATTCATGATGTGATGGTCAATGGCCGATGTGCAACCACTCGAATGGATTCACTCGACGGATCATAACGGAAGAGTGTTCCAGTAATTTTTGCGCGTTTACGTTATGGTACTATGGTACCACTAAATATTACAATATTAATGGGCGTGGCTGGTAGAAAATAATTAAATTCGAAATTGTCCTCGACTTTAGTTAAACGTTGAATGCATACTTTCCACCCACAACCAGAAGTAGGTTTTCAATTGAATTAGATCTTGCGATTATGTATTCTATATATGACTGTGGAGGTACCAGAGGCTGATGTTCTAAAAAGTTTAACAGGCATTAGGTCTGGCTGAAGGAGTTGATGCTATTGACAGTTGTATTTTGAAAGTAGGCTATCCATTTTTATTACCATACATTACTCACATTAGTAACTTTTGTATGCGTAATTCAAAATTTTCGAAAATCTAGAAAATGGCTTTGGTAACACCACTTCCTAAGGTCTCGTCACCGCAGGAATTTAAAGACCTCCTGCCTATCAGTGTCCTACCGTGCTTGACGAAAGTCTTGGAAAAGTTAATAAATATGCATCTAACTGAACATATTCAATGCAATAATATCTTTCCACAAACTCAATTTGGATGTCGAAACAGTGGCGGCTTTAGGGGGGGGGCGCGCCCCCCCCCCCCCCCCCCAAGGTTTTTTTTTCTCCAGTCTCGCAGCAGAAACCCGAACCACGGGCCTTACTACTAAACATATTTAACATAATACATTGGGTATTAATTATACTTATATTTTAAGATTTTGACAAAAAAACACTAAAAAAATCTTATTTTATTTTTAAGTTTGTTTTTTAGTTCTCTAAGTTTGGAAGAAAAATTATAATTAGGTATTTTACCCAAAAAAAGGGCGTGGCACCCAAAAATTTTTCGCCCATTTTTGCGCCCCTCCCAAGACCAAATCCTAAAGCCGCCACTGTGTCGAAAACATGATGGCTGCATGCTCTACAGCATTAGTTAATGTTACGGACGATATTTTCCAAGCTATTAATAATAGAAAAATGATAAATTAGGCATTGCTGGACTTTTCCAAGACTTTCGGCACCATAAATCATCCGATGCTGTTGGCTATTCTGCATCATGTGGGACTGTCTGATTAGGCGGTTCAGCTTTTGTGTAAATTTTTGGCAAATAGGTATCAGCTTATTCGTGTCGATGGCATGGAATTCATAGAGCTCCACTATATCACCCCTCTGTTATATGCTATTCATACGTCGTTTCTTTCAAACTCATTGAAGCAATATGCAGTCCAGTACTATGCTGACGACACGGAGGTATACAAGTCATTTGATAAAGTCGATTTTGCAAAATTTTATCTATCTTGCCAGTGAAGGACAATGTGCGTAATTTGGGTGTCACTTTTGACAGTTCTTTTTACTGCATATACAATATACAGTGTGTGTATAAAGTCTGGAAACGGCCTTATAACATCACAATTTATTGGCTGATTTAAACCAAATTTGGTACAGTTGTGTAAGAGGATCTGACGCACCGAGTGATGATATTGGCGTTGTTGCCAGCTTTTTAGTTTGTCTGGAATTCGAACGAATTTTATATTTTTAAATGTAACACCCTGTATATTTTTTTCATTTATTTTATAGTTTTTACTATACATTTGTTACACTTTTGGTATAACATACTTTGTTCCTAATATCAGTAGTTTTCGTAATAACGAGTACAATTTAGAAAAAATATATTTTTTATATTAAATGTTCATTCTGTTTTCCCTGTACAGCTTGACAGTGTGCTAATTGAAAATAAAATTTTTCAATTGTGTTGTAAATCATTTCTGGCGTTATTAATTCAATTTCGTCCAAAATTCGACGCTGCAAATCGGCCAAATCTTGAGGTTTTGTGGTGTAAACTCTGTTCTTCAAGTGTCCTCATAAAAAGTAATCGTTAGGCGACAAATCATGGGACCTAGGTGGCCACTCGATTGTACCCCCACCACCGATCCACCTATTCGGAAAATTGTTGTTCAAAAATTCGTGCACGTTTCGACCAAAATGGGGGGGAGCAATGAGAGAAGAATGTACTTGCATAATTTGGATCCATCACATTTCGTACAGTAGGCACTATTTGCGTTTCCAAGAGCTCAAGGTAAAGTTGTGATGTCAAATTTCCATCAATAGAAAATGGACCGATCTTGTGGTTACCCAGAAGCCCAGCCCACACATTCAATTTTCCAGGGCGTTGTGTATGAACTTCTCTCATCCAGTGGGGATTTTCATTTGCCCAAAACCTACACTTGTGTCTATTGACTTTACCATTTAACATAAATGTTGCTTCGTCCGAAAATACTATAAATTTGAAAAACTGGTTATTTTGGTCAAACCTTGACATCATAATATCACAAAATTCAATTCTTCGCTCATAATCATCTTCTGATAACTCTTGAACTACATGTATTTTGAAAGGGTGACATTTATGTTTTACTAAAACATGGAAGGATTTGAAGCAGACGTCACTTACTTGAGAAATTTTTCTTGATGAAGAAACAGTTCAACAACATGTTCTAAAATTTCCAAACTTTTCTCTTCATCTACTACTGCTGGGCGTTCTGATCGTCGCCTATCTCTGCAATTTCCAGTTTCTTCGAACCGTCGGACAGTTTTTAGAACAGTTGCTTTTGAAATTGGATTTCGGTTTGGAAATGCGTCATTAAATAGATTTTTAACCTCCTCGTAAGACCTGACCCTATCGCCATATCCTCTCATCATAAGAATTGTAATTCTTTCACTTTCAGTTAAAGACATTTTTGCATGTGAAAATGACAGGTTTTATGACTTTACATCAAAACTGAACTGGTGTTTTATTTTTATTAATAAATAAAACACAATTTGTTGATATTTTCAAAACACGTCGTTATTTCGAGAACTACTGATATTAGGAAAAAGTGTTATACCAAAGTGTAACAAATTTAAAGTAAAAACTATAAATTGAAAATATACACGGTGTTACATTTAAAAATATAAAATTCGTTTGAATTCCAGACAAGCTAAAAAGCTGGCAACAACGCCAATATCGTCATTCGGTGTGTCAGATCCTCTTACACAACTGTACCAAATCTGGTTTAAGTCGGCCAATAAATTGTGATGTTATTAAGCCATTTTCAGACTTTATACACACACTGTATATCGGGGTGCATACAAGAAGCTTTTATTACATTAAAATCCTTTTACCATGTGCGGTACTTTTTACCTCGAAATGTAAAGACATTTCTGTGTCTTGTGCTCTTATTGTTTAACCATGGTGATGTTGTTTACGGAAAATGTTCTTGCTTAAGACTTATTTATGTAGTATGAGAATATGATCATATTTTGCATCGAACGCTGTAATCTTTGAGCGAGGTTTTACAATATATCATTGCTAAATTCTATAACTCGTTACCAAGCAAATTCAAGAATCTTTCACATTTCACACAATTGTTTACTTAAATACTTGTTATTATTTTCTAATGCAGGTTATGATAGCAAATTACAAGGATTCACGACAAAGACACTGGTCGATACTTAACGTTCACATTACTAACTGCTTTTTTCGCTAGCTACTTAGTTCTACCCTAAAAGAAACCATTAATTGCCCAAAAAGGCCTTAAAATCGTGGAGCGTACGTAAAAGGCCTTGCTTCACGGGTCCATATTGGATTATCTTTCTCTCTCTCTTCAACCTTGCGCCGTGCTTCTTGTCTCTTGTTCTTTTGGCCCCTTTTTTTTGGTCTGAAATAAAGACATTTTTTCATTTCTTTAAATTTATTTATTTTTATGACCAATTGACCAACCCTAATTTTTGATGCAAATGTCCACATTCAAATAGATGGTAATTTTGACACTAACTAAAAAATAATAAAGAAGGGATTCCAAAACTTATACGATGTCCAAAACTGGTATTTTCATTAAATTCATTCACAATAAAAGTCAAACCGATATTTATTACATTATATCATAGCAAAGTTTTAATTCAAGTTGTTCATGATATATGCAAAAAGTCACTTTTAAACTAATTGAGTAACTTGGCGCATGCTAGTAATAGGCGTTTTTTTTTCGAAATTTCTATTAAATAATTAGAGACACTCGTAAATTATAATAAGCTTTTCAATTGTGATTTATTTCATAAAATCGTTTTTTCTTTACCCTCATTTTGGATAATAAATAATTGGCATCACTGACACAACAATTAGTTTTGTAGAACGACTTTAATGACTAGTGCGTAGACATAAGCTGGCTCTAATCAAATCGAATTGGATTGGTCATTGTATTTTCTGAAGCTTCAATACAACATGTTATTGATAGTAATTTTATACCTTTTTTAAGTATAAATTAGCAATTCTTTTTGGACATGCCATGTTAACATCTGGGTATATTACTTACATTTTAAGTGATATAATAATTACTCATTAATGTTAAAGATCTGCATTCTCATATACTGGTTCAGTTATGTGAGTTTCTAGAATAATTAATTTGTAGGTACCGTAAAATTTTAATTATATTTTACAACAAGATGAAGTGCGTTTGGTTTATACTATGACTTTAATACCAAATGCAGCAAAACTACTAAATACTATAAAATACTTTTTTTTTACAGATCACTCTTGGATCTTCTCACAAAAAAAAATGATTACTAAAAAAGGCAACCCGATCAATTATGTCACAACAGCCAAGAATCTGTAGCCAGCATGACACCAAGATTCCAGAAGAAATGCAAAAACACCCAAAGGATTTTTAGCGGATTTTTTATAAAAATTAAATTCAAACTGGTGCCAAAGTGTTCTAGTATTTTAAGTATTTATTCTAGTTATTTGTTTGTTTATCTAGTGTTCATTAGTGGCTTAAGTGTAGTTAGTTGTAACAGGCCACCAAGGTTTCTTATCGATGGTCAAACGGAAATAGTGTTAAGACTGAAAGAAGGAGAAGAAACGCCAGTAGGTAAGAATCTTTCAAAGACTGCCAGGAGAAAAAATACTATTTTAACTCTATATAGGGTGTTCATGGATACCGTTGTTAATAACTTTATCTACTTTCATTTAGTAATATGAATTTTACAGTTCTGTAAATCGTTTTGTAAGGGCATCTATTACAGCACTAGTGCTGTAATAGATGCCATTACAGCACTAGTGCTGTAATAGATGCCCTTACAAAACGATTTTTAATAGCAGGTGCATTTTTATTTTTAAAAATGCCTTTTGCCAAATATTTTTATTCATAGATGAAAGTAGATAAAATTTTGTACAATATTCTTGTTGTAAATTCATATAACTACACTCGATGTTTGATTAAACTCGGCAGACGCCTCGTTTAACAACTTTAACATCTCGTGTTGTAATATGAATCTTTACAACACTTATATCGTAAATAACTATTACAGACGGAACAGTTCCAAATTTCGGTATCCAGGGTGTTATTTAATAGGTGTCCGATATTTTACAGGACGATTCCTCAGTTATTTATAGGGTGAAAAGTTCATATAAGCATGAGTCCGCAAGCCCTTTATTTTTGAGATATAGGGTGTTAAAAGCTTATTTTTATTTTTGTTTGTCCTAAATAATTTTTGAAATTATGTCTATATTTGGACGAAAATTGGTATCTAGAGGTTTCTTGAAATGCGAAATTCGAATGTGATGTTAGTATGGCTCCCACTTGTAGGGGGTGCCACTTACGTGTCCTTTTATTCTTTTGAGGATTCATAACTTTCTTATACGTGCTTGTATTACATTCCTAAGCAAAAAAATGGATTTTTTCGTCATTTTTACATGAAAAGGCATACTTAGTAAAAGTCACTACAAGCAATCGTCCTCGAGAAAAAGAATAATAAAGAAATAAATGGCATTTAGTTGCATATTGCTATGCCCATATCAGAGTTTGATAAAATAGCATTTATCTCCTAAACGAAGCCGAAATCAAAAAATTATGAAGATTTACTTTGCATTTTGCATTAGCCAATAAAGTGCCTAAAGTCAAAGTCAAAAGGTAAGTAACTGTGCTACCAAAACGAAAAAAGGCACTGGCATACATATTTTTTGATCCCCTTAAAAATTGTGATACCCTGGATCCCAATAATAAAGAATCTACGAATCCATGTTGATATAGGAACTACACTGCTCAAAAAAATTAATGGAACACTTTTGGATAACCCTGTAACTTATTAAGTGATAGGTATATACAGATGAACATTTATATTCTGAAAGACACATACTTTCTTCTAATAAATCGATTAATAGAACTTTAAACTAATCCTTTATTCGTAAACTAAGATTAACAATTATAAAAAAAGTGCGAATAACAAAATGAAAAGAAAACATTTTTTAAAGGCAATGTTCCGCTATCTGAAAACCAATGTGTTTTAGTATCGCGTATGCCCTCCAGCAGCACGAATTACTTCTTGGCATACTTCTCACGAGCCTTCGAATGTCTTCCTGTGGTATACTGTCCCACTCTTCGACTAGGGCTTCTGTTAGTTGCTGAAGGGTTTGAGGTGGATTTGGACGACGTCGAATACGTCTGTCCAATATATCCCATAAGTGTTCAATTGGATTAAGGTCAGGGCTTATCGCTGGCCAATCCATTTTACGAATTTCATGCTCGTTAAGAAAATCTATAGAAATCGCAGCAGTATGAGGCCTTGCATTATCCTGCATGAAAAGAAAATCAGGACCTATACCATATGCTGCAGGAATAACGTGATCTGACAGAATGATATCAATATATCTTGCAGCTGTAAGACTTCCTGGTATCACTACAAGATCGGTTTTTTCCTCCAAACTTATTCCACCCTAGACCATTACCGAACCATCTCCAAATCTGGATACCTCTTGTACAGTAGCAGCGGAGTATCGTTCATTAGGACGTCTGTATACACGCACCCGACCATCACAATGAGTGAGACGAAATCTTGATTCGTCTGTAAAAAGTACTGGTTTCCATTGTCGAAGTTGCCATCCCAAATGATCACGAGCAAAGTTTAATCGCATAGTTTTATGATGTCGAGTTAAAACAGGTTTTCGTACCGGTCTTCTAGGTTTTAAATCTGCTTCTCGTAACCTGTTTCTGACAGTCTGGTCACAAATGGTTACCTGATGAGCCATCAAAAGTGTACTTTGAAGGTCCTTTGCTGTCGCTATTCGTTTTCGCAAAGAAGAAACTACTAAATATCGGTCCTGAATTTGTGTAGTTTTTCGCTTTCGACCTTGTCCGGTTCGTCTTTTATATCGTCCAGTCTCTCTATAGCGATCATACACACGTTTGACGACTGACGGACTGCGATTAACATTTCTTGCTACTTGTCGAATTTTTACACCATTTTTCAATTAAAGCTATGGCACGAGCGACTTCTATCTGGCTAAGATCTCTCATTTTGACAGATAATGAATTCAACAACTACAAACTGTCATGCCGTTGCCCGGTGAAGCTCTCTAAGCCTGCCTTAACATAAAACCTAAATGTGAATATTTTCATAATCACTTTATTTTTTGTACTTGCTGTGGAAAATTAAACTTATCTCGAATAAATGAGCATAATCACGTTTATTTTTTAACACATCACTAAAATAAGATGCAAATCGATTATGAAAATATAATTTTCATTTGTTAATAACAGCAAGCCAAGAAGTTATAGGGTTATCCAAAAGTGATCCTTTAATTTTTTTGAGCAGTATATTTGTCTTATTTTTGAGTACGGAATCACCACATGAGCGATGGCTAAAAATACCTTTACTATTATTTTAATCTGAATAAGAATGAAACGTAACAAAGTTATTGTTTCGTAATGACTTTCTTTGAATCCCTATTTAGTTCTGAGCAAATTTGGTCTCTTCACTTATTTTGTCGGATGCACGGTTTTCTCGTAAATTAATAGAAACCATTTTTTGCCATATCACTAATATCTGATACGGTAATTGGTACGTAAATGCCAGTTGTTTATCATTTTTCCGAAGTAAAAACAATTATTTATATAAGTATCATTGTATCATGCCAAAAACTAGGATAAATTAGTGGGTGGCCAAACTAGGGTGAGCAGAAGGGGCCAAACTGGGCTGAAGTGCATCAGGCACTTAGACGGACCCTCGAAAAAAAAAATATCACTATAGGTTTAAAAAATCAAAAAATGACGTTTAAGGCCTTGGTTCTGGATGGTATACAGCAGAAAGTTAATTGCGACTTTATTTATAGTCCCATGGACTTCGAATTTGGAATGGTATATAGGTAGATAAGAATGTATGCTGGTGCGTTGTCACTTTTTTTTTAAATGATCTAGAACCGACGTACTGATTTTCTTTACATAAACTATTATAAATATTGAAAAAACGTTCCGTGGAAACCTAGCTTTTACCATTTTGTGGAGCCAACTGCGTGCGGACGGACTCTGGAATTTCGGAGCGTTTATTTATTAATTTGTGAGGTTAATAATCACAATTTTGAAAAAAAAATAATACAGTTCATGTAGAATTTTATAAGGAACACAAAAATTGCAAAATAAATAGGGGTTGCCATTTAAAATTTTAGGGGTAGGTGCCCTGGGGGTAAGGGGGTTGAAAGTAACACGACAACAAATGCCTTAAAAAATGTCCCCCTTGATATATCAATTGACGTGTTTCGCCAAATTTTCATACTATCATTGGTAGAGCCAATATTAAATGCTGTTCGTTTTCAAATTGTCACCCTGTATGTAATATTTCATTATTAGTCGTCTCATAATTTTTAAATGTTTGCAACTTGGAAACGTGGTAAAACAATAGTTTAACTGATGTTTTCGGAATTAGCAGTATCATAGGGTTCGCCAGTGCCTGCATCTTGCAATTTTTAGTTTAATTCTCTGGGGAAACAGTGAGAGAACAGAGAGGGAGTTAAAAACGACATTGTTAAAGTTGTAAGACACATTTATTTGGCCTCTAAGGGAAGGTTTAACCCCAACTCCCCCCTCCCCCGCTATTGCTAACAATAAACAAATTTGTACTTAAATATGTTGCTTGTGTCACAGAATTCCGATTCTCAGCCTGGATGTTAATTAGGTAAATTTATATACAAATTAATTATTGATTTTAGTAGGTAGGTTAGTTAGGGCGGATATTTTAGTACGGTCAATATGCACCTATGGTCAGCTGTCGAATTTATATTTTATGTATAAATGAATATTGTATGTGTATATTTTTACCATAATAATATTATATTCCACCCAAATTATGCAGGTCGGTGGCCAAATTTGATCCCCGTACACTATGGTCATCCTTCAGGGTCATTTTCTGCGCAGAAAACGATGAGCGGGGTCCCGGTGTCATCCTAGTGGGAATTCACCCCCAAAATGCCAAAAGCACCCTTCTTAGGGATGTTATCGAGCAAATAATTGCCTAGACACTCGCTGGTGTTTTCTGCTCATGTTAGTTTGGAAGGGTGTGTGGGTTGGATGTATATGTTCCCTTAGTGGTTTGGCTAGAGTTGCAATTACCGTATCGAATATTAGCGGTATGGCCATGCAGAAAAAACGCTTTTATTATACTTTTATTTTCTCAATAATGAAATATACAGGTTGTTATTTAGGTAGGTACGTGGCCAAACTTCAAGAGGTGATTATTTGAGTGATTATAAGTCGAAAAGTTTAAACAGTGAGGACCTAAAGTCCGTCCCCCCCCCCCTCTAACTTCTCAACCGTTCGGTATATTTTAATTAAATTTTGAACGATAATATTTGAGTAAGTCTTGCATTTTTTGACATACCAATGACAGCTTTAAATGTCAAAATGACAGCTGGGTCCGCTTTTGGAATATTTTTTTAAATGGAAAGGGGGTTCCAATGATACCTCATTTTGAAGGTATTTTAATGCTTAAAGCATTCTCCAATTTAAAAAACATTGAGTTCAGTATTTTCTAAATAGAAATCAATAATATCGGTTTCTACGTTATGACTACCACTCTTTATAGCACACTTTTTTTACCTATTAAGGTGGATTTATAAACTCGAAAAGTTGGTGAGGTTGAAGTTATGATCAAGTTTGTGAGGTTAGATATTCCGTACTCAGAGCATAAAAATTGGTTATCTCGAACTACCCGTGAAGTTTTGGAACCTTACATGAGCTTTACATGAACAACATGAACGAGTGCATAAATGGAACTGTGTGTTCCTATTAGTTTAAATTGAACTCCTATTTCCAACACCAACTGAACCTCAACCTCGCCAACTTTTCGAGTTTATAAATCCAGCTTTAGATGTCTATTGATTGTTGCTGTCATGCTGTTTTTAAATGTCTGATTGACAGAAAATATTCTTAGCTCGAAATTGTCTTAAATGGCTCGTTCTTTACAAGATAAATTTGAAGCGATTATTATTTTTGGCGAAGCTAACCGAAATTACCATGCTGCTGTTCGTATGTTCAATGAACGATTTTTTTTTTTTTTTTTTTTTTATGATAAGGCACAGCACTACAGGATAAATCCTTTATGGCGCTCTAGGAGCGGTGCGTGTGCGCAGGAAACGATTCACGTTGGTCTTGAATCTTTGGAGACTATACTCGTTGGGGAAGACGATCTCAGGGAGGTCGTTCCAGAGTGATGACGTTCTCCAGATGAAAGAATTTTGAAACAGTGTCGTTCGAGGGACACTAAGCTGAACCACGTACTGGTGGGCTGCAGTGGCTCGTCGTGTACTTCTACCATGCACCGCTCTGGGTGGTATTAAGCGGGCAACCTCAGTTGAACACTTGCCATGAAAATATTTATAAAATAGGCTCAAGTCGCCAACCTGCCTTCGATGTTCAAGGCTTTCCAGGTTGTTTGTCAGACTATGGTCACCGATCAAGCGAATGGCTCTTCTTTGAATGGAATCCAGCAATCTCAGGGTATGTTTAGGAGCAGAGCCCCAAATATGCGAACAGTACTCCAGTGATGGTCGAATTTGGGCTTTATAGAGCATCAAAAGTTGTTGGGGTGTATAGAGGTTCTTTGTTCGGAAAAGTACTCCAAGCTTCTGCGAGGCTGCCTTAGCAATGGCCGCAACGTGGCCATGCCAAGACATATGACTATCCAGATTTACGCCCAATAAATGAATTGATGAAGCCAAGGGAATTGAGTGTCCCGCCATAACTATATCCGGTTCTTCAACATTAACTTTTTTAGAAAAAACTGCCGCCTGGGTCTTTTTAGCGTTAAATTCTACTTGGTTACTGTCACCCCAAGACAAAATTTCTTCCAGGTCTTTGTTGAGATGTGAGACCTCTTGTTGCCTATAGAGATGTGCATTAGCAGCCGATGTCCGAGCATCCAAAGTAAAAGTTGAAACAAGTGTGCTGTCATCAGCGAAGCTATATATAGGATTTCTAGTTTTTTCCAAAAGATCGTTAATGTATAGTAAGAAAAGGGTGGGCGACAATATAGAACCTTGAGGGACTCCGGCGTTGATGTTAAATGTGTCTGAAAGAAATCCGTCCATCGCCACTCGTAGAGAACGGTCTTTAAGAAAGCTCGACAGCCATGAACAAAATTGAACCGGCATTCCGTATGCTCTCACTTTAGTTAGGAGCCCCTCATGCCATACTCGGTCAAAAGCCTTGGAAATGTCCAGTGCTACCGCCCGGGACTCCCCATGGTGTTCTATTGCGTTGTTCCAAACATGAGTAACATAAGCGAGAAGGTCTCCTGTTGATCTAGACTTACGGAATCCATACTGGCGGTCACTAATAATGTTGAAGCCTTCCAGGTATTTTAGTAATTTTTCGTTGATAGCCTTCTCCATAACTTTTGATATAACCGAGAGCAATGCGACTGGACGATAGTTGTTTGGCAAGGTCTTCTTGCCTTTTTTGGGTATGGGCTGGACTCTCGCAGTTTTCCAGCAAGAAGGAAATATTCCTTTTTTGTAGGATAAGTTAAAAAGCCTACAAAATACCGGTGTCAGTTCGTCAGCGCATTTCTTAATTACAATGACTGGAATATCGTCAGGACCAGAAGCCTTTTTAGTGTCGAGACTCCCCAAGATTCGCTTAACATGGCGGTGGCGAAAGACAATCTCGGGCATTCTCGATCCTACAGGGGTAATGTTCGGTGGAGTACTTCCCTGAAAATTTACCGTTGAATGTGAAGAGAATAGTTCCGCCAGTAAGTTTGTTTTTTCCTGTGCTTTGGTCGCAATGGTGCCATCAGAACGTGTTAGAGGTGGAATGGTTGACTTGGTAAAGTTCTGGCTGACGGCCTTAGCTACCGACCAAAATGATTTTGAGCCGCTAGGACATTCAAGAAGTTTGTCTCTGATCCTCTGGTTGTGTGCTTCTTTGCTTTGGTTTATCGTTTGCTTGCATTGGTTTCGAGCGTTAACAAAGATGGTACGATTTTCGGCGGTAGGATTTTTACGCCATTGTCGGTAGAAATAATTTTTTGATTTAACAGCTCGTTCACAATTTTTGGTAAACCAAGGCTTGCCGTTAGAAGGGCACTTTTTTGAGAAAGGGATGAAGGCTTCCATACCAGTAAGGATAACCTCCGATATTTCTGTTGCACAGATGGATGGATCATCAGAGGTAAAACAAACGTCCCGCCAAGGGAAGGTTCGAAAATGGTCCCTTAGGTCCTCCCACTTAGCTGATGTATAATGCCATATCTTGCGTGGTTTAGGAGGCTCTTCAGCACTAATTGGTAGTTTGTTCAGTGCCGAAATAAGGTTGTGGTCAGACGTTCCTAACGGCGGCTTCACGGTGACAGTGTACAAGTCGGGGTTTGAAGTTAAGAAAAGATCCAACAAACTAGCAAAATCACCATCTCGGTCTGGAATCCGAGTTGGTTCACCCACCAGCTGGGTGAGGCCAGAGCTGATGGCAAAGAATTCGGCTTCACGACCTTGTTCGTCAGTCATGTTTGAGTATTTGAGCCAGTTGACATTATGAATGTTGAAGTCGCCAAGGATGACAACTTCGGAATTGGGATGGTGGGTTTGCAAAAAGTCGATAGTATTAGCAAGACAGGAGAACAAGTCTCTATAATGGGTATCGCTTGGCGGCCGGTAAAGGCAGCAGATGAATTTAGTAATTCTCTGCGTTGATATTTTAAACCACATTACATCAAAGTCGTTAGGCTCGAGTGTCTCCTCTAGTTGACAAGAAATATCACTCCGGACAAAGAGACAAAGGCCAGAATTCCGCCTAAATCGGTGATGAAAGTCGTACCCAGGATATAAATAGCTGACCGTACTAATCGATGATCTGACTTTGGTTTCGGTTAGTGCAAGTACATGAGGTTTGGTAGATTGTAGATGTTGATGGACTGCATTGATGTTGGAGTTCAGTCCTCTTATATTGCAGAAGTCAATTTGGAAGTTGCTAATCTCGGGTCTTTTAACAACTCCAGTTTTCACACCATTTCCATTTAGAATATTGTTCGAAGGACCCGCATGGCTACTGGACATGGTGGATGATTGGATAATCTCGCTTGATAAGGCGCCAGGACCCGCCCCCACCCGGAGATCCGATCGGGGGGCGTTTTTAACTCCGGAATTTATTGATCTTGGAACCATCATCACAGCATTTTTTGTATATTTCCCACCCTGGAAACCGGAGACATCGGCACAGTGACGAAACGTTAGCTCAAAGAGCAACTTCACGCCACCTAAGCCGATGCGATGGTATTTCACCGGGCGATGTCGGGTGAGCCAACATCTACCATCTGTTATATATATCCGGAACGCCAAATATGCAGAAAATTTTTGCGAAAACTAATCTTAAAATTTCAAGAAACTGGTACGGTGAAAGACGCTCCAAGGTCTGGAAGGCCAAAAATCGTGGAAGATGTGAAAGTTCAAGTCTTAGCTCAAATGGTTGTTACTCCCCAACAGCCAACGAAACACGTGGCTAAGGCATGCAATGTTTCTCGTAGTTTTGTCAAAAGAATATTGAAAAGCCATATATTTTACCCCATATAAAATGAAAATTATACACGAATTAACAGAAGATGATCCAGATAGACGACTAGAATTTTGCGAAATTATGTCAGAAAGAATCGTACGTAATAATAACTACGGAATATTTGTTTTAGCGACGAAAGTACTTTTTTCTTACATGGAACAGTTAATACCCAAAACTGTAGGTAATGGAATGATGAAAACCCCCATGTTTTTCGGGAGGGACACACTCAGTTTCCCCAGAAAATAAATGTTTAGGCAGGCATTTTGGGTAATCACATTATAGGCCCCATTTTTCTGGAATATAACCTTAATGGCCTCAGGTACCTGGATATGTTGCAACATACAATTAATCCACTTATTAATGATGTTGTTGCCCAAAACCCACATGAGTTTCAAGAGGTTATATTTCAACAAGACGGTGCCCCGCCACACCATTTCAGGCAAGTTAGAAATTACCTGGACGAATCTTATGAAAATAGGTGGATTGGTCGTCGAGGCCCGATAGAATGGCCAGCTAGATGGCCAGACCTAACGCCTCTAGATTTTTTTCTTTGGGGGTACGTTAAAACTGAGGTTTATAAAACGGCTTCAGGCTCATTAGATGAACTTAGGCAACGAATTACAGATGTTTGTACAAGAATAACGCCACAGGTGCTTCACAATGTCCGAAAGGAATTTACCAATAGAATATTTATTTGTCAGGAGGTCCATGGTGGTCATTTTCAACAATTGTTGAAGTAACCACTGTTTTGTAGATGTGTGCCTTTATCTTTTATTTAA
This sequence comes from Polydrusus tereticollis, assembly GCA_963920685.1. Taxonomy (NCBI): domain Eukaryota; kingdom Metazoa; phylum Arthropoda; class Insecta; order Coleoptera; family Curculionidae; genus Polydrusus; species Polydrusus tereticollis. Next base: position 120,117,927 of record OY987329.1, read on the forward strand.
AATACTTATAATTAATAAATTTCATTTAATACTGAACCAAATGTTTCTTAAAATGGAGAATATTTTAAGCATTAAAAGACCTTCAAAATGAGGTGTCATTAGAGCCCCCTTTCCGTTTAAAAAAATATTCCAAAAGCGGACCCAGCTGTCATTTTGACATTTAAAGCTGTCATTGGTATGTCAAAAAATGCAAGACTTACTCAAATATTATCGTTCAAAATTTCATTAAAATATACCGAACGGTTTAGAAGTTAGAGGGGGGGGGGGGGGGACTTTAGGTCCTCACTGTATAAACATAGGCCCGGTAATGCTTCGTTTTCAAGATACAGGGTGTCAAACTTAAAAAAAAAATGTTTTTTCGTCAATATCTTAATAGTCCTTTAGCCGATTTTGTTTGAATTTGGCAGTGTTATTTAGGGTAGTAAGGAGCTATTAAAAATTTTAGGTCTAGTGGTGTTCCGGAAGGCACCTTAACTAAGATTTTTGACAAAAAAAATGTGCGCCACTGATTTTTTTGCAATTTTTTATGTTTTTTCGGATTAGGCAACTAAGACTCCAACTTTTTTATTTTTAGCATTTTTTCGTGTCTTGCTTCGTTTTTGAGAAAAAAGCATAAAAATCACTTTATTGCATGTCCCTGGAACAAAAAAAACGCTTTATTAAAACCACACTGAAACAAATGGTACGTTATTTCTTTTTGTAACATTTAACAATAAGCAACACAAAATTTACAATAGTTGCTGAAAATGTCCTGCTTCAACTTTAATGCGATATACGAAAAAAATGCTAAAAATAAAAAAGTTGTAGTCTTAGCTGCCCAATGCAAAAAAATACAAAAATTGAAAAAAAGTCAGTGGCGCACATTTTTTTTGTCAAGGATCTCAGTTAAGGTGCCTTCCGGAACACCACTGGAAAAACGATTTTCTTTTTATAGTTTAACACCCTTTATCTTGAAAACGAAGCATTACCGGACCTATATTTATATAAATGTTTCATCTTATTATCACTCAAAGAATCACCCCTTGAAGTTTGACTACATACTTAAATAACACCCTGTATACTATTTTCACTACCAAGCAATCGACATTAAAGTTCCACAGGAGCGGTTCCATGAAAAGCATTTCTTTACTGTTAAAGTTTAACCAATACATCAACGGATCTTTAAAATTTCCCGTATTTCAGCCTTTAATAAAAAGCAAATACTTAATTCTATGACTTATAAACATTACAAAAGATGTACCTAAAACGGTTCACTAAACATTACAGTTTGTGTGCCAGAAACGTTTCTAACTACCGCAATTTTACAGCAGTTGGCTTCTTGAACCCATTAACCAGTCTACATTTTGTGACGGATAAAAAGAATATTGTTTTTTACTGAAACGAAAGCGATATTACGAATTTCCATTTCAATGTACCTAACACGCGTTTTGTTCGGTAGAGATTTACAACAATAATGATATGTACCTACAATGCTCACAAAAGAGCATTTTTTTTTTCAATCGACTGGAAAACAAGCACTTTCTAGATAATTTCTTAACAGAAGAATATCACTTTACCGGTCTGGACCAGAAAACAAAATTGCTAAAATTTAGTCTAACTATTTTAGTTCATTAAATATATTACTGACTTTAGACTCTCTAAAAAAACTATAATAATATAGTAAGCCATTATCAAAATTTTCTCGTATGTGACCATTAAAAAGGCCACTTTTTCTGACTAGGCAGTAAAAATACACATTTAAAGCCTGTCAAGTGTCATTAAAAATCCGCTTTTAATGTCATTTCGAGAAAAATTACTTTATTAATCATTTTTAAAAATATTCAGGATCTCTCCTGTACAAACTGAAGGGATTTGACGCTGACGGTGACAAATTACGATTTGGAATACGTCAGACGCCAGGAAGTGACGTTATTATCGTCGAAAGTACATCGAATACCGAAGCCAACGTCTACCTCAATAAGTTACTAGATAGAGAAGTTAGTATAATGATATTTATATACAGGGTCGATGTTAAGATTTATAAGTATGGGAATGGCGACTTTTTCAACAACAAGGCTTTATTATATAGGGTGGCCCACGCATACCGCAGGATTCCATAGCATCTACACTACTCAAATATTTGATATTTTTCAAAACTCGAGTTATGGGGAGGCATTAGTTGTACAATTTAAATTTACTTGGAATGATACAGGGCGTCCCAAATAGTGTTAGCTTATCAAACGTACTCTTGTTCATAAGGAACACCCTCTATACAGGGTAGGCCAACAAGGGCGCGTCGGTCAATAGTTGCTATACCGTTGAACTTATGGGAACATTTTCTTAATAAAACTTATAGCGTTTCGCCTCTGCTATAACCCAAAAGTATTTTTAAGAATACAGGGTGTCTCAAAAAAGAGTAATACCAAAAACTATATTTTTGTTAAATGGAATACCCTACATCTTAGAATATTTTTGAATTTTACATGAAATAGCCATTATTTTTTAATAAGTGCATTATAAGTCTAAACCTAATAATTTCCGAGATATTGACTTTTGAAATATGACATTTTTTGAAATTTGACGGATTCTAGGCTTCTAACGGTATATATGATAACATTTTTGGACGTTTTGGTCAATTCTAAGATAATTTTGTATCTCATATCCTGTCTAAATTAAATAGTTTTTGAGTTATTGACGATTTTTTAAAAGTTTGTTGTTTTGCAGCACTTAAAAACCATGCATCTATCGGTAGTACAGACCGGCCGATATAAATGAAATTATATGGAATGTGGTTATTCACTTTTAAAATTGCTTTCTAATGTAACAATTTTGAGAGTAAAGCAACGTAAGAGACTTTTAGGATTTTTTAATGGAGTCGTTGTCCTAACATGGAAAGATACCAGAGAAGTTATTATCGACCAAACATCCACAAATAATGTTATAGAACCAGAAGCAACCATGACTGAAACTGAAAGCCAGTTTACTGAAACAGATATGGATATTTAAGCTCATCAGTTTCTGATTCCGATATTCCTACTCAAAATCAGCTAATTGCTACAAAAAAAAAACACGCCGATTTCGATAAGCTACAGAAAACCCCATGGGAAACCTAGCATATAACCAAGGCAGGTGGATTCGTATGTTATAACCTTAAAAAAAGGTGTAAAGTGGTACAGAAAGTTAGGTTATGAATTTCTGTTAGAAATGCCTGGGTGCAGGGGCGTATTTAGGGTCCCCCCCTCCGTGGGCTCGATAGCAGAGAAAACTCAAAATCACATTCATTCGTTTGCAATAAGCAACATGAAACATTTTTTTAAATCTTCCAGATCGATATCATTTTTACGAATGCGTAGAAGGTTACATAAAATAATAAAATAAAAATTTCTTAAAGTTTCGTCTTATAACTGTAAATTTTGGAGCTATAACTCAAAATTTTAAAAATTCGCTTTATAACACGAACTTTTACTTTAAAATTTCAACATATAACACATAATTTTAAAATTTGGAGCTATATAACAAAATTTTAAAATTTCGAATTGCTACACGAAATTTTACTTTAAAATTTCGAGTCATACCTCTAAATTTTAAAATTTCATCTTATAACACGAAATTTTGCTGTGAATTTTCGAGTTATAACTCAAAATTTTAAAAATTTGCTTTATAACACGAAGTTTTACTTTAAAATTTCGACTTATAACACGAAATTATTAAAATTTCGTCTTATAACACGAAATTTCAAAGTAAAATTTCGTGTTATAAAACATTTGAAAGTAAAATTTCGTGCAATAAGACGACATTCTAAAGTTTCGAGTTATAACTCAAAAATATAAAGTAAAACTTCGTGTTATAAGATGAAATTTTAAAATTTAAAGGCATAACTCGAAATTTTAAAGTAAAATTCTGTGTTATAAGACGAAATTTTGAAATGTCGGGTTATAACTCGAAAATTTAAAGTAAAATTTCGTGTTTTAAGACGAAATTTTAAAAAAATTGTGTTATAAGTCGAGATTTTTGAGACATTTTTATTTTAATATTTAATGTGGCCCTTTGATCTACGCCTTCGTACATTTCAATTCATCATAAACCCAAAAAAGATGATATAGGTATGCAGTGGCGTATTTAGGGGGGGGGGTCCGGGGGGTCTGGACCCCCCCCCGTGGACTCAGTAGTAAAGAAAACTGCAATTCACATTCATTTATTTGCAATAAATAACATGAAACATTATTTCAAATTTTCCAGATGTTTGGGAATTTACACAGTCTTTTAGTTTAATAATTGTTAAATTTTATTTTTTGTTCCGTGTTTTCTAATTCAGGTGAGCAAAATAGTATACCGTTATACATACCTTCAAAAAACTAATATTTCAAATGCAAATATTGGCGTTTATATTTAAAAATTGCTTTATTTCTACGTTTTTTTTGAGCCGGGCTATCAAAACGTAAAATTTGTAAGTTTAGACAGTCCAAAAAAGGGCGTGGCACCTAAAAAAATTTTGCCTGCGGCGCATTTTTTTAAGAAAGACAAGTGGACCCCCCCCGTGTCACAATCCTAAATACGCCACTGTAGGTATGGCATTATTGACGTATTGATCCTGAATTGTGGCGTACATAAGATATTTGGGGATTCCCGCAGTTGTTGCAACTGTTGAATTTTATTTGTTTGTTCCGTGTTTTGTGTTTGTTGGGTAAAATAATATACGTTATACATACCTTCAAAAAACTAATATTTAAAATACAAATATTGCCGTTCATATTTAAAAATTTATTTATTTTTACGTTTTTTCGGGTCGGGCTATCGAAACGTAGAAATTTTGATATTACAAAAAAGAGCATGGTACTCGTTGCGATTCACACAGTGTTGTATAAAGTCTGGAAACCGCTTAATAATATCACAATTTATTGGCCGATTTAAACCGAATTCGGTACAGTTGTGTAAGAGGATCTGACGCACCGAATAACGATATTGGCGTTGTTGCCAGCTTTTTAGTTTGTCTGGAATTCGAACGAATTTTATATTTTTAAATGTACCCTATACATTTCTTCATTTATAGTTTTTACTTTAAATTTCTTACACTTTTGGTATAACATACTTTGTTCCTAATATCAGTAGTTTTCGAAGTAACCAGTACAATTTAGAAAAAATATATTTTTTATATTAAATGTTCAAACTGTTTTTCCTGTACAGCTTGACAGTGTGCTAATTGAAAATAAAATTTTTCAATTGTGTTGTAAATCGTTTCTGGCGTTATTAATCCAAATTCGTCCAAAATTCGACGCCGAAACTCTGTTCTTCAAGTGTCCCCATAAAAAGTAGTCGTTAGGCGACAAATCAGTGGACCTACCCAGACGGCACCCTATATTCCTGGAATATTCTCCTATCTGCCAATAGGCCATAATATCTTGCAATATTCTTGGAATATGCACTGAATATCTCAAATGTATCTTATCTCATAAGAATATTCCATATCTATGCCATTGTAGATATGCCTGGAATATGCCGCGGGTATATTTATAGGATATACATTGTGGAATATATTCAATTATTTTTTTAATACTTATTGGTATAATATAAATATCTATACAGAGTGATTGTGCTCTTAAATTCTATTTTAACATAACTTGATATAGGTATAGGAACTATTTATTTATAGATAGTAATATAGGGGAATATAGAGGACCACCTAATTAAAAAACAAATTTAAATATGAAAATGTTTTAGACTCCATAAAGTTTTTGGGTAGGCATTTTCTGCATTTTATTAGTATTTTGTTAAAAATGAAACTTGATTTTTTTTTATTATATTATTTATTCAATTTTTGGATTCGAGCGGTGATAAACAAATTTGGCATTTTATACGGTGTTGCTAGATTTCGCGTTTTAACCCTAAATTAAATTCTAAACTAACACATATTTTGATTGCAAATAAATTTATACTGAAAGTTTATATTTTATATATAATATGTGGTTAATTGAGGACTGCTCTTCTAGAAAAAAATTAGCAATCGTTATTTTTTAATAACAATTTTTTTAACACAAGTTTAACTAATTTCTGTTGCGTAACTCGGAAACGCTGCCTGTACGTCACAGAACTGACACAACCTGCTTTAGTTAATTTTTTTACCTTGTTTTAAAAAGTATCTAGTTTTTAGGTTTTATTTTTTTTTATTTATAAAAATAAAGAAAATATTAATTTTAATGATGTTTTATTATACCAAATTTGTAACTCTACCTACTAAACTAACTGACCTGACCTAAATTAAATATATTTATATAAAAAAGAAAGAAAATGAATATTCTTAGCATATGCCATAAATATATTTTGGCAGATTAAAAGATATTGCAGGCATATATTTCATGGTGACCTGGAATATGCATACAATATGCCAGTCATATGCCCTGGCAGATATGGAACATTTATGGGATATTCCAATATGCCAACAGAATATTCATGGAATATCTATGGAATATGTTTTCAAATTTCCATTAATAAAAAATGGACCGATCTTGTGGTTACCCAGAAGCCCAGCCCACACATTCAATTTTTCAGGGCGTTTTGTATGACCTTCTTTCATGCAGTGGGGATTTTCATTTGCCCAAAACCTACAGTTGTGTCTATTGACTTTACCATTTAACATAAATGTTGCTTCGTCCGAAAATACTATAAATTGGTTATTTTGGTCAAACCTTGACATCATAATATCACAAAATTCAATTCTTCGCTCATAATCATCTTCTGATAACTCTTGAACTACATGTATTTTACACGATATTTATGTTTTATTAAAATATTATGGACGGATTTAAAGCAGAGGTCACTTAATTGAGAATTTTTTCTTAATAATTGAGAAACAGGGGTTTCAACAACATGTTGTAAAATTTCTAAACTTTTCTCTTCATCTACTACTGCTGGTCGTCCTGATCGTCGCCTATCTCTACAATTTCCAGTTTCTTCGAACCGTCGGACAGTTTTTAGAACAGTTGCTTTTGAAATTGGATTTCGGTTTGGAAATGCGTCATTAAATAGCTTTTTAACCTCTTCGTAAGACCTGACCCTATATCCTCTCATCATAAGAATTGTAATTCTTTCACTTTCAGTTAAAGACATTTTTGCATGTAAAAATGACAGCTTTTATGACTTTACATCAAAACTGAACTGGTGTTTAAATTATTAATAAATAAAGCACAATTTGTAGATATTTTTAAAACACGTCGTTATTTCAAAAACTACTGATCTTAGGAACAAAGTATGTTATACCAAAAGTGTAACAAATTTAAAGTAAAAAGTTTAAATGAAAAAATATACATGATATTACATTTAAAAATATAAAATTTGTTCATATTCCAGACAAACTAAAAAGCTGGCATCAACGCCAATATCGTAATTTATTGCGTCAGATCCTCTTACACAACTGTACCAAATTTGGTTTAAATCGGCCAACAAATTGTGATGTTATTAAGCCGTTTCCACACATTATACACACACTGTATATGAGTGACGTGGAACCCAATGTGTTAAAAGGCTCCGATAAGTATTTTTATTTTTTATGCTTTAATCGCTACTAAACTAGCGTATTCCATAACCCAAATTTAATTTATTACTTTGGGTTTGTGCTACCGCCAGGTGCATGTTTTTTAAGTGCTGCAGAACCTCAAATTTTTGAGATATGGTTAATACACTTAAAAACTATTTAGTTTAGACAAAGGATGTATGACAAATGTTCTTAGAAAGCCCTAATAGGGTGATTTAAATGAATCACCCTGTATAATTCCAAATAATTTTCAATTCTAATGTCGTCCTATAACTCTGTTTTAAAAAATATTGAAAAGTTGAGTCTCTACCTGTATACGTATACAGGATTTCTTGTAAAAATAGATTTATTACGAAATCCTAAAGTTTTTGCGTTGAAAGCTTTCTGCAATCTATTCTACTTTGTCGCCAGTTACCTTTTTTTATTGAGCATTTCAGGTCTTAACACTTAACAGCGACCCTGTATATATACACGTATAGTATAAGTTATAGTGCAAATAGGTATTTAATTTTTTATGGGAATTCGTTTAGCAAAGCATATTATGATAAAGGGCTTGAAACATTACCACGGGATATGTCTTTATTAACTTATAACCAGAACTTATTAAATTAATTATTTTCAGGACAAAGATGAATATGCCTTAGTCCTCACAGTTACAGATGGGCACCTAGGTAACGGAAATTATGTTACGCAAAGTTTGCTGCTTTTAGTCGAAGATGTAAATGACAATACACCCATTTTCAAAAGTCACCAGAGTTCAATTTTATTACGGGAAGATGCCCCTCCAGGTATTTCGTTTGCACTTAAAGGAATAACATATAAATAATACCTCGTTTTTAAACCCACCAACAATAATAATAAAATTACTTGGGCCTTTGCAGGAATTATTGCCCAATTGGAAGCAACAGATGCAGATGAAGGCCCATATGGTCAGGTTGTGTACCATCCTGGTGCCGATGTAGACAAAAGCTTATTTAGTGTTAGTACTGTCGGAGAAAAGGCAGTTATCAAACTTATAGGTAGATTTTACATATTTTCTTGCTATAATTCCAGAAATAATATATCGGTTACCTAATTCTGTTCTCCTTTCAGGTAGTCTGGATTATGAAAAACAAACAGTTCACCAAGTGAAAGTTTTGGCGGTGGACAGAGCGAAAGAAGGTCGTGTTAATACAGGAACTGTTGTAATCCTTGTAAAGGTCCAAGACATTGAGGATCAACCACCGGAATTTTTGCGAGTTACCCCAATTGCTCGAATAGCGGAGAATAGTCCAATTGGAACGCCAGTTCTCCAGGGTAATTTTAATCTACAAATTTTGAAATTCAATCGTTGAAGTTTGTTTCGTGTTTTTTAATTTATAGTAACTGCGGTGGATGGTGACAGAGGAATCAACAACAAAATCGAATATTCCCTATCGTCCAATAATATTGACCAGATTTTGGATGTATTTCGGATAGAGAATGATACTGGAACCGTGGTTACCAGTCAAATCCTGGACAGAGAAGCCCTTTCATATGGGTCTAGTTCTTATATTTTACAAATTACGGTAAAAATTACTAGTTATTTAAAATATTAATTACCAACTTAGTTAACTTATTTCTTCGATTTGAAGTTGCGATGTTAGAACCTAGACTAATAAAATAATATACATATTTTTTAATGTAGGCTACAGAAGTAGGCGGTCGAATCAAGCCATCGCCATTTACAAAGACAGAAGTTACTGTAATCATAACTGATATAAATGACGAGACCCCTACATTCAAAAGTAACTTGTACGAATGCGAAATTGCTGAAAATGCTCCCAAGAATACTCCACTTACTTTTTTAGGCAATGCTATTACCGAGGTTTTCGATTATGATCAAGTAAGTACCTACTTACCTAAATTTTAATTTACAAGAAGACTGATTTAATTCATATTTACCTTAAGGCCTCATTTAGTCTAAGACTTACGTATTACTGTGCAGATTTAAATTCTACTTAAAGAAACTAGAATTATATTATTTTTAGGGAATTAACGGTACTTTTCAAATGTATGTTAAAAATGCCAATGAAATTTTTGAGCTTACGCCTCAAAGAGCAACCAACGAAGCCACTTTTACGATAAAGGTTAAAAATAGCACCGCCTTAGATTATGAAAGGATAAAAATAATTAATTTTACTATTGTAGCAAAGGAAGTAAGTAAAAATGTAGGATCATCAGAATTATTGTACACATTTTCAAAAAAGTGCTTCTTTATATCTTTTTCGTCTTCTTACTTTAAGGTGGTAAAAAATAGTCCAAAATTTAGCGAAGTATCTGTAGTAGCTCACATACTAGACAGAAACGATAACTATCCAGAATTCACAAAAGGATCCTATGAAGTATGGGTGCCAGAGAATTGCGATATTGGTACCACTGTTGCATGGGTTCAAGCACTGGATGACGATTCTGGAACGTTTGGTACCATGGGTGTCCGTTATACGAATATAGCTGGAAGTATTGCTAATTTGTAAGGAACTTTCCATACGGATGAAAAATTTATTAAATATTTTTTAATATTTAAGCTGTTAGTCAGAAAGATCGTAACGTCGTTTCTTTTGCCTGCTGTGGTTCAAAGGTGGTTTCAGCAATTTGATTACATTTTTAAGATTTTTAAAGACTGTTTCTTTTTTAATCAGCAGCGGTTTATATCTTTAACACGCAAAAAAACAACGTTACTATATTTTAACAAATAGTTTATTTATATAAAAGTGTTTGTTATTCCAGGCTTAATATTCATCCAGTTTCTGGAATAATAACGGTAAAGACAGCCGGTGGCCCAGCTTGGGACCGAGAACAAGTTTCCAAGCATTATCTAACTGTTGAAGCCAGAGATGATTTGGGAAATGGAAACAGAAATTCTGTTCAGTTGACAATTAACATCGAAGATGAAAACGACAACAGTCCGGTTTTTACTCAAAATAAATATGAAGCTAGGCTCCTAGAAAATGAAAAACGGTTTGAGCATGTTTTAAAAGTTGAAGCTAGAGATGCAGATTTGAATGGTAATATAAGCATTGTTTCCCCTATATGAAACCGGACTATTTTTTACCTAAAATCAATTGTTTTCAAGGTACTAAAAATAGTGAAGTGGAGTACTCACTTTTTGGAGAACTGCATCAGAATTTTACAATAGATCCTAAAACAGGATTAGTTGAACCAAAACATCCCATAGATTTCGAAGATCTGGAGGGACCCAAAGAGGAAAATGTTAGGATCTTGTATCTTACAGTCAGAGCAAGAGATTGGGGAACTCCAAGTTTATATAGGTATAAAAGAATTTCAATTTTTATGACGAATATTCTTGAAAAATTTTTTTTTTTAGTGAGGTACCATTGTTGATATATGTTGAAGACGTGAACGACTACGCTCCTACTTTTGACTACGTGTTTTACAATACTAGTATCCGTGAGGATACCCCTGGGGGAACCGCAATTATGCAAGTAAGTTTAGTACCTAATATTAATATTATTTTTTTATATCGTTTTTATAACTAATTTATTAACAACAGGTTCAGGCATTTGACTTAGACGGATCATCTCCGAATAATCGTATAGTCTACAGAATCCAGCATGGCGCAGCGGATAAGTTTATCATTGACTCTGAAACAGGTAAACCATATTGATAAATTAATTATTGACAATTTCAATATTACCTTTAATACATTTTTTAGGTATGATATCTGTAGCTCATGGTGCCAATTTAGACCCGGACCTTTCCCAACCTAAAAAGCTCCTGTATAACCTGAAAGTTCTTGCGCTAGATGGAGGACAGGGAGAAAATCAGCTTCACGCAGCCGTTACTGTGGAAGTTTCAATAATCGATGTTAACAATAAAAATCCAGAAATCTTGGAAATGGAAGATATCGTAATACCTGAAAATACGCCGGTAAGCTAGTTTCGTATAAGTATCTTTTCCTTATAACGCGTTTATTTTAATGTGATGTTTTCCCTTTAAGGTTGGGACCGTAATCACAAAGATAATAGCAAGAGATCCTGATGATAGTGCAAATTTTACATACGTTTTGGATAACTGTGCGGCAAAAAATGAACGGGGGATAATTCTTAATCCATCAGATGTTAATTGCTCTAGTTTCTTCACTTTGGACCCATCAGGCGGTTTCCTAAGCGTTGCGAAGCAGATAGATCGGGAAGAAATTGATCTATTCACACTAAGTGTTATTGTGGAAGATGTTAACTCTGAAATTGGATTACAAATAGATTCAGGTAAAAATACACATGTTATTGAGCTTAGTTCTCGGTGAAGTCGAACTAATATACCTGAATCTGGAAAATGAGGGGGCTACATTTCCAGGTTAATTGTAAAATGTAATATTTGAGTATATCAAGTGTCTGATTATTTTAGTTATAATAAAAATTGAAATTGAAGATATAAACGACAATAATCCAAAATTTACGGAACCGTTTTACAAGTTTACAGTCCAGGAGAATAGTAAAAACGGAGTTTTAATTGGGACTGTTAGGGCAGTAGATCCAGACCAAAACAAAACTATAACCTACCAGCTGGATAAGAAACAACACTATGTTTATTTGGTGCATTTGGACAGTAATTCCGGAGATATTGTAGTAGCTAGCAAAATCGATCGGGAAGCATATGAATGGCTAAATTTTACGGTAAAAATTTTACTATCAACGACAGTATTTTTAAAAATATTACATGTATTAATTTTAAGATTAAAGCAACAGACTCTGGTGTTCCACCCCGCTCTACCAGAACAGAAATATGTATCCAAATACTGGATGAAAATGACAACAATCCAGTATTTGCTGTGGAACCGAAAGCTTTGATAATACCCGAAGATATATTTCCAGGTAAGATTATTTTGTACAATTAGATGTTGGTCACGGTGGAAGAAAACAACGAATTTAAAATTTTAGGCACGACTCTGACGAAAATAAATGCTACTGATGCCGATTCAGGTGAATTTGGCAAAATTACATTTGTGTTGGATAGAGTATCATCTCAGGGAAAATTCTTCATAGACAGCGATACCGGTGCGTTGCAGGTTGCTGAAAAACTAGATAGGGAAGAAAAAGAAAACTACTTGTTGATCATTGAAGCTTGGGATAATTATCAATATGGCTTCAATAATGGAGAAAGTAGAAATGCGTTTAAACATTTAAAGTAAGAATTGATGTTTGCTAATTATTCTAATTACGATGATGGATTATCTTTATCTGGAGACTCAGGTAAAAAACATGATAAGTGCTTATTAAAAACCGCAGGTTAAGTGACGGTGCAATCAGAAACGGCATATATTAAACTAGCAACGTTTAACGTCAACTCAATAAAGCATCGGAGACTCGAACTTATCGAGTTTGTCAAGAGAAATTAGATTGATGTGTTTTTATCCAGGAGATAGGTTTTCGTTCCCGAATTAAGTACACTATATTCAGAAACGATCGGCTTGGTAGACCAGCGGGCGGAACTATGATTCTGGTTAAGAAACACATATCAGCTCAAGTTGTGCCAGGTCCTGACAATTGTACCCATATTGAAGGGACATTCATTTCTATCAGATTCAAAAATGGTCACCGCGTACACCTGGGATCTGTTTACTGTAGTCCGTCGGTAGGTTTTTATACCGGTCGCATAGAAGTGGGTAATCCGCTTGAGAAAGTTAAAGGTTTTGTTACCCGCACCTCGACGAACTGGCCTAGGAGGTATTACAACCCCCCACATAGTCCACTGGACATTGACAACGCAGTGTGCAAGATCACAGATGACATTAACGCAGCTCTAGCCCAAGCATCTTTCACAAAAGTGTCCGGATTTTCAAAATACGGGACTTGAAGCGATGAAATTAAGAACCGCATTAGAATTAAAAACCGGTTAAAGAATAGGGCGTATCGTACTGGTGATCCTCGCATCAAGGCGGAGGCGAATCGGAAAGCCCAGGTATTCAGGGATTTGTTGAGCGAAAGGCAATCGAACCTGTGGGACGACAAGGTCCAAGGTCTATCTATAGCGGATAATTCCATTTATAGAATGACTAGGGCCTTGACCAGAGGCGCACGAGCCGATGCCAAGGATAAAGCTGAATTGCTCGCAGACAAACTCTGTGACAAGTTCAGTGAAAACCCGACCAATGACGCGTTGAGAGATGAGAGGCTCTCAAGGGCGATACAAATTTATAAATCAATGAAGTTCTCGTTTCAGGCCTTTCCCCAAGTCACCTTAAACGAGGTTAAGTCCCTAATAAGCGTGTTGAATGTTAAAAGAGCCCCCGGTTTTGACGGTTTAAAGAATATGGCGTTGCAAAATCTACGAGACCGAGCTTTACGGAACATAGTAAGCTTATCCCAGGCGATAATTAGAGAAGGCCACTTTCCAACTGTCTAGAAACGCGCTAAAGCCATTCTTATTTATAAAGGCGAAGACCCTACGGTGCCGGCTAGCTATAAGCCGATCAGCCTGCTGTCGAGCCTAGGGAAGATTTCCGAGAAGATAATCTTGAGTATTCTCAACGACTTTATTTTCACGTGCAATGTTCTGCCTGCCGAACAGTTTGGGTTCCGGCCCGAACATTGCACAGTCAGGCAGACCACGCAACTCACTGCAAACATTATTAAAGGCTTTAACAAGAGGGCGCATACGGCAGCGGTCTTCTTTGACGTAGGCAAAGCATTCGACAAGGTCTAGCGCAATGGCCTCTTATTAAAATTGTTAAGGCTCGGTGCTCCGAACTACTTAATCAAGGTGGTAGCTTGTTTTTTGGAGAATCGAAGTTTTGCGGTCTCATCAGAGGACGCACTGTCTTTGAATAAACACGTCAGGGCGGGAGTGCCGAAAGGCTCACCTCTCTCTCCGATGTTGTATAACATTTATACTCACGATATTCCGCGAGATAGATTTACGCAGCTCTATCTTTTCGCTGACGATACAGCAATTACTTCGACTACTAAATCACCGCGAATTGTCGTCAGCCGGATACAGCGCCATATAATCAAGACGAAGGTCATCTTCTTTTCGAAAAGCACCGTCCGCAGGCCTGAAACAAGGCTACGGGTCAATGGAGTTCAAGTGAACTGGTGCCAGGAGATGAAATACCTGGGACTTATCTTCGACCAAAGGCTGAATTGGAGGCAAAATTCAATTAATAGAATAAAACTTGCATTGCGACAGTTAGGCCTTATCTACCCCCTGCTTCACAGGCGGAGTAGACTTGCTAATAAGACTCAGGTCAACCTTTACAAGGTATTGGTAGGGCCGGTTCTAACTTATGGTGCACCTACGTGGTGCAACATAAGTAGACCGGAGCTTAATAAGTTCCAGGTGATTCAGAGCAAGGCGCTGAAAATCATCGCGAACGCGTCCAGATACATTATAAATGTAGTGTTACATAATGACTTTAAGATGGTGACAGTTAACGAGTTTTTCTTGAAAGTTATCAGAAATCATTACGGACGTATCGACAAACCAACTTATTCCCGACTCACATACAAGATCAAGACAAATCTGGACATACGTTACCTAAAGACTGGCTCGTTGTTGGTCCAAATCCCATCCCACAATAGTAAAAATTTTTGCAACTTCTAAATTAGATCCGTAAGAATCACAAACATCCAAGCAATGAGCTTTTTACAAATTTCTACAAATCATAGAGGTAAATAGCAATGACGAATATTCAACAGATGTCAAAGGAGTTTCTCCTGACGTAAAGAAACATTGAAGAACCTATCTTTATTTTGAGTTTATTTATCAATCTTAAAATAATTAAATGTTACTTTCAGCATAACCCTCTTAGATGTAAATGATAACAAACCTGAGTTATTCGTTGATCCGATGTGTGTCAATATTACCGAATTTCAAGAACCTGAACAACCAATCACAATAGTTCGGGCGTCAGACAATGATGATCCGAACACATCAAACGGCCAAGTATGAATTAACAATATAAAATTATTGGTTTAAATTTTATCGCATTATTTTCAGGTAATTATTGATATAGCTGACGGTAATCTTCAGAACCTGTTCGAGCTGCATCAAATTTCGGAGTGGACAGCTCAAATAAGAACTACCACATCGTTAAGAGGAAGGCATGGAAACTATACCTTAATTATGAGAGCTCAAGATTTGGGAACTCCAAGCTTTCTAGTGGAAGAGCCATTACACATTTGTGTTATTGACTATAACGATCATCCTCCTATGTTCGTTTCACCACCGCATAACTCTACTTTAAGAGTACCAGAGGTATTTTTTTGACTATGTAATGTACTATTCATACACCATAAATTACACAGCTCACCAAAAAAAAATGTTTGTCTTGGTGCCGAAGAAAAGAAAACTGATTTTAGTTATTTTGAATGCGGTGATTCCAAAAACACTTACTTAGCTTTTCTTCGTATCAGCTCTAGTTTTTCAGATAGAGCCTACTCATAATAAATTGTAATATTAATATATTTAACAATTAAAGTGGTCAGGTCATACATTTATCCAAAACTTCACTAATTCCAAGACTAATACCTTTTTAATTATACCTATTTATTCATAAATCACTGGAAATACATAATCTTATGTTGGCAAAAGGCCATATAATTATTACAGATAAGAAATAATTTTTCCTGGAATTTTTTTGCACCTGCAGATTTCTTATTCTCGTTTTTGCAATTAGCACGAAATATACAATAGGCGGCAATAAAAGCGAATGAAATTGTATACCGTATGCCTCATAAATTAATTCGCTAACTTGGATTGTGTTCTAGGGTACCTATATAATCCCCATAATATGGGGATTATATTATGCGGAATTTCCCTGCATGCATTTAGTTCAAAGTTGAGCTTCATTGCAAGAGTGTGTTTTTTGAAAAATATTTATATTTAAACTAAACATGGCTTCTACAAGTAGACGTAGTTGCGTATACCATCCCGACGTTTTTTGCTACATATGTGGCGAGTACATTTTAAAAGAAAGTAGAAGAGTGATTTGTGACTTTGTGAAAAAAGCTTATTTGGCCTATTTTGGTGTTCACTTAGAAGACGAAAATAAGCCCTGGGCTCCGCATGTTGTATGCAAAACCTGTGTCGAACACCTGCGACAATGGACAAAAGGACAAAGAAAGTGTTTAAAGTTTGGTGTTCTGATGGTATGAAGGGAAAATGCCACTTTGGCGATTGTTATTTTTGTCTTGTGAAGATAAAGGGCATTAATCGTAACAATCGGCATAAGTGGAACTATCCTCACCTGGAGTCAGCAAGAAGACCTGTTCAGCAACTAGAAATACCAATTCCAACATATAGCAGCCCGCCTACGTTACCAGAGGATACAGTCGAAAGGTCATCTGACGAGCTGCAGAGTGACCAATTTGAAAAAGAGGACAGCGACTTTGCAGGAAATTTAACAAGTTCCAAACGCTTTAAGGTAGACTTTCGATGGGCGCGACTGCGACTAATGCGGCTGCGGCTGACGACCAATGCGATCTGTCGCATCTGTACCACCTTTCCGAGATATGCGACTTTGTGCGGTCACGACCCGCACGATTATGGTTTATTATCTGTTGTTTCGCGACATTGTAGGGTTTGATTATTAAAAGTATATTATAATGCATTCTAAAAAGTTAAGGTACTGCAAGTTATTACTGGAGAAGAAACGAGATGATGACGGTTTAATTTTACGTTGTTGACTGAAACAAAGAAAACATCAATTAAGGAACGTACTCGTAAAGGTTCATATAACATCTTTATTTAAAATTAATTTGCTTTCGTCTTCACTCGAAAACGGAGTCATTTTGAATTACAATTATTTATAAATAGTATAAAACCACGTGCAATCAACACGACCAACACGACCTTACTGCTTCTAGAGCAGTCGAGTCGTGCGGCCGCGTTGGTCGTATCTGTCGCACTCGTCGCGGTCGGGTGCCTTTAAAGGAGATAATGTGTAAATGCATTAAACCGGTACACGCACGACCGGCCGCATAGCCGCATCAGTCGCAAGGGTCGCATTGGTCGAGACCATCGAAAGTCTACCTTTACTTAGGAGGAGCTGAGTGACCTTGTCAGAGATTTAAATCTCCCAAAAGAGTCTGCATACTTGCCTCCAGACTAAATGAAAATAATCTTCTTTATCCAGGTATCAATATTACGTACTGCCGTAACAGAGAAAACGATCTTTTGCCATTTTTATCTCAGGAGGATAATATGGTTTTTGTAATGATATTAAAGGTCTGTTAGAGAAAATGGGTATAACAGAGTACACACCAGACCATTGGCGTCTCTTTATTGATAGTTCCAAATGAAGTTTAGAGTGTGTCCTTCTACATAACGGTAACATATATGGAAGTGTTCCAATTGGACATTCTACAAAATTAAAAGAAGAATATAAAACAATATCGTTAGTGCTTAAAAAAATTAAATACGGTGGGTAATCTGTGTTGACTTAAAAATGGTGAACTTTCTTCTTTTTGAAGGTGGTTATACAAAATATCCTTGTTTCCTGTGTCTTTGGGACAGCAGGGCTAAGGATCGATACTGGATTAGAAGAAAGTGGCCTTGTAGAGATGCTTTAGTACAAGGAAAAGCTAACGTAATTAATGAAGCGTTGGTTGAACGGGAAAAAATCATATTTTTTCCCTTTCATATTAAACTAGGAGTAATGAAACAATTTGTAAAGGCCTTAGACCAGAATGGTGCGTGTTTTGAATACTTGTCCCATAAATTTCCTGCACTCAGCAAGGAGAAATTGTAAGCCGGAATATTTGATGGACCTCATATCAGAGAGCTGATAAAATATTCACATTTTACAGAATCGATGACCGAAACTGGATTTAATACATGGTGCCCTTTTGTTAAAGTTGTGCAAGATTTTCTCGAAAACAAGAAATCGGAAAATTACCGAGAGATAGTGGAAGATATGCTCAACAACCTAAACCAACACGGGTGTAATATGAGCATTAAGATTCATTATCTCCACAGCCACTTGGAACGATTCCCAGAAAATCTTGGCGACCTTAGTGAAAAACAGGGGGAACGATTTCACCAGGATATAAAAACTATGGAAGAGAGATATCAGGGTAGATGGGACATTTACATGATGGCCAATTACTGCTGGAGTCTTCAACGAGACTGTCCTTTTCAATCTCATGCGAGAAAACTTATAAAAGGAAGTTGTTGGGTGATGCAGATTAGCTCATTTTTATTTATCAGTTTAGGTTAATTTAAATTAATAACTTAAGTTAATATTGTTAATGTTATTGACAGGTGATTTTTGTATTTATTGTGGTGTACCGGGTGTCCAAATACGAAAGGACGCCGTCTATATCTCAGGAACCATTAGTCTTAAAGCTTTCAGGTAAAAGGTAGGCCATAAAAAATTGCTGGAAATAATTTTTAAGTTTTGTAGTCGTCCGCTAGGGGGCGCAACGAACACTCGAAAACATAATTCTGTGCTTATCTTCAAAAAGACATACGAAAGGTATCCTAAAAACACAATATTTGAAATCTTGACGAGATTTTGAAAAAAATTAGTTTGGGACTTTTTGTCATTACTCTTCAAATAAGGGGTGGGGAAGGTTCAAACATGCTATGAACAAATAATGTCGTACAACTTTTTTGTTTTTAACCGATTTCAATGATTTTGGATAAAAGAGCTTTTCCTGTTTAATGAAATTCATAGTAAAAATAACAAAATGAAATGATTTTGTCGCCGCCAGGGGGCGCTATTTCAAGAAATCGAAAATTTTCCCATTTTTCTAGGAAATTTCAAATGTAATGAAGTATTTTTTACATTTAGATTTTCATCTAAATGTAAAAAATAAGGAATTTAGTGAAAACCGCAAGTCGATATCTTAATCCTATCCCAAGATATACAAGATATACAAGAATATTTTGGGAAAAAACTTTTTGCCTTGCGTTTTGGGTAAGTAGGCCTGGAAATGCAAAAATTAAACAAAACACCTGTAGTTGTCACTAAGGATTATTTTTCCGGCGCCATTCTTTGTCGTTGTTGTGGTATTGCAATTAAGCTTACCCCAATGAGAATTCCCAATGAAATAATATTTAATATGCTAGCCGTTTATTTTGAATGAACCAGAAGTCAACAATAGCATCAAGAATATACGCGATGAGGTATCCTGGACAGAGACGGTATAATATTTGAACCTTTACAAGATTGCAATTATTTAACATAAAAACAAAATTAAACACAATAGCTTTGGGACTAAAATAAAATATGTAAAAAAAAAAAAAATCAGCTAATGTCTTTAAAGATGTTCAAAATGTCCACCATCACATTTAATACAATCTCGCACTTTTCGTTCCGTTACATTAACAGCGGCTTCCACTTCGGCAATAGATATATGCTTCTAATGGCATTTCTGATCCTTATGATCATATATTCCCTTGTAGTGGGCCTTCTTTGATATACGATGTCCTTTAGTCTGCCCCATAAATAAAAATCCAAACAAGTTATGTCGGGGGATCGTGGTGGCCAAGGAAATAAGCTGCCCCGACCAATCCACCTATCCGGGAAGATCATATCCAAATAGTTTCGTACGTTTAGGGAAAAATGCGCAGAACATCCGTCGTGATGGAAAAACATCGTAGCACGAGTAAGGAGGGGAATGTTTTGGAGCAACACAGGTAAATTCTTTTGTAAAAAAAGGAAATAAGTATTTCCATTGAGGGGCTCGTCAAATATAAATGGTCCAATAATTCTTCCCCCTATTATCCCGCACCAGACGTTAACAGGCCACCGACCTTGGTATTGAACCTCTCGCATCCAGTGAGGATTTGTTGGTGCCCAATAATGCATGTTGTGTAGGTTAACATTACCAACACTGGTAAACGTTGCCTCGTCCGTCCACAAAATGCTTGAGGGAAATTGGAGATCTTCTTCCATCATGTTAATAAACCAGTGACAGTAGTTCAGACGGTTATCAAAGTCTGTGTCCTTCAATTCTTGATGGAGAACAATGTGATATAGATTATAGATGCATCCTAAAATAATAATAAAGTTTTATTACACAAAAAAACTTGATCGAAACTCATGTGTAAAGTACCTTTTTTCATTCATGGGATTGCCTCATGCGATAATAATTATAAAAAAGGGTTACTTTACGCACTTGCTGCATAAATACCTAATAATATTTAGTGTTTATATTTATTTTTCACAACAAAATATTCAATTTTTGCACAAACCTGCGGTCTCTTAAAATGTTATGCGCGGTTGATCTAGTAATGTCCAAATCCAGTAAAATTTGACGAATTCCCATATGAGGATAATATCCCAACATATGCCAAGACATTCACTATGTTGTCTTCAGTGCGTCCATTTCCTCGCCTTTGGTTGATAGGTAAATTAACATTGCCATTTTCTCGTAGCCGTCTGGCCAATCTTGTAAAGGTTCTGTTATTATATCGTCTCTGTCCAGGATACCTCATCGCGTATATTCTTGGGATAGGATTAAGATATCGACTTGCGGTTTTTACTAAATTCCTTATTATTTTATCCTCTTTCCACCTAAATGTAAAAAAATACCTCATTATATTTGAAATTTCCTAGGAAAATGGGAAGATTGTCGACTTCTTGAAATAGCGCCCCCTAGCGGCGACAAAATCATTTAATTTTGTTATTTTTACTATGAATTTTATTAAACAGGAAAAGCTCTTTTAAATGATGCCAAAATCATTAAAATCGGTTAAAAAACAAAACAGTTGTATGACATTTGCTAATAGCATGTTTGAACCTTTCCCCATCTCTTATTTGAAGAGTAACGGCAAAAAGTTCCAAACTAAATTTTTTCATAATCTCATCGAGATTTCAAATATTGTGTTTTTAGGATACCTTTTAGTATGTCTCTTTGGAGATAAGCAAAGAATTATGTTTTTTGAGTGCTCGTTGCGGCTCCTAGCGGACGACTACCAAACTTAAAAATTATTTTCAGCAATTTTTTATGGCCTATTTTGTACAAAAATATTTTACCTGAAAGCTCTGGGACTAATAGTTTCAGAGATATAGCCGGCGTCCTTTCTTATTTGGACACCCGGTACAATAAACGTTTTTCTTCCATTCCTGAGTTGTTTTTTTGGTGGTAGCAGTAATACATAATATATAATTATGCGATATAAAATACCCTTAATCTCGAAAACATAGCTTATGGCCCCAGTTTTGGAAAACGATCTGATGGAGCAAATCTGAGGTAATTTTTAAGTTTATCATACCCAAATTACCTAGAATCAGTAAAAAAATTGCCGGCACCAAATTATGTGTTGACCAATGACCAGTGTTATTTTATCGTAGAACGCGACAGTTGGAAGCGCTCTAGTTCAAATTATCGCTACAGATGAAGACGTAGGGTTTAATGGTGCTGTGAGATACAGACTTAAAACTGATCCAGCTGGGCATTGGAAATCATTCACGCTACAGCCGGTGTCTGGAATTCTGGAACTGCGGCTACCCTTAAATAGAAAGAATCAGAAAATTTACGATGTAAGTTAAAATTATTATCATTTGATGAGTTTTTATACGTTCATGATTTCTGATTCAGATCCGGGTGGAGGCATATGATTTGGGGGTTCCTACATCTTTAAGCTCCGATCTAGATCTAACAGTATACGTTAGCGATATAAATGACTATCAACCACAGTTCTTGGAAGATGAATTTATTGTAGAATTTACAGGTAAGAGGCAAAATTTGAGAATACAGGTATTTTAGTTAGAGTGAAAATTTTTATTTTAGAGAATCAAAGTCCTGGCATCGAATTCAAGAGCCTACCAAAAACAATTGACAGGGACGAGCTGGAATATGAAGGTCCACCAACTCCAGTTTGTTACTTTATCGTTGGAGGCAACGAAAATGGGCTATTTAGTTTAAATCCAATAAAACATACGTTAAGTGTAAGCAAAAATTACGTCATCTGAACTGTATTTATTTTCAATATACACTTAACTCTCTATTACATCAACAATCAATTTTAGGTTACACAACCATTAGATCGGGAAGAAAACGACATTCATCTGCTTCTAGTTAAAGCGACAGAAGATTGCGCATATCCTCCAGAACCAGAGCATTTTTTTGACTCGAACGATGATACCCAACTTAAGGTTGTTGTTAAGGTATTGGATGTTAATGACAACGCCCCTAAATTCGTCCGAAGAGTTTTTACTGGTAAGTACAGGGTGTCCCAAATTCGAGCCTCATCATTGGGATCTCGGAAACTAGAAGAGATACGAGGTCGGTTAAATGGAGGTAAAGTTGCGCGATTTGATGCTGATCAAAATGCCACCTTAAAAGTTTAAAGATTCCCAGTGCTTCCGAAGATTTTTGGAAAAAACCGAATATTCGCGATTCCATTTTTATTTGTTTATGACTATTTAAATAGATTTAACAAAATAAATTTCACATTGCTACTTTTTCTGTTCTACAAAATGGTGTTATAAGATTTTCAAACCGACGTTTTGTCTTTGAGCTGTCATCATCAACATTGTTTTTTTAAATATGGCCCTGGATTTTTTATTACGGATTTTAAGAGCTTCTAAGGTCTCAAAACCAATGACGTATCACACTTATTCGAAAAGTTTATATTAATGGCATTTTCCATAAGAACTCATTTGTATTAATTTTTAATAAATAATATAATTAAAGTGTCAACCCTCAAGCCCTAGGCTTTAGGTTATATTTACAGAAATTTTAGCAATTTATCATGGTGGCGGTGCATCGTGCGCGCCGGCCATCATAATTCATTTGTTTATGTTTAAATTATCTAATATTTTGACAGTTCACTGTTCACTAATCGTTAACGCGTATTAAACATAAATGCCTTTTTCTTCTGAAGAAAAACGAGACATAATAAGGGTTTATTATATTTCGAATCGAAATTCAAGAACGGCCTGTGAGCGCTATTTGTTGGAATATCCGGAAAGACGGCAGCCGAATTATAGTTATTTTGCTAATATTGATAATAATTTAGCTCAATACGGAAGTTTTGTTCAACCAAGGGTTGAATATGGAAGACGAATCGATCCAGAAGAGGAACAAATTATCTTAAACACTGTAAGTTAAGAACTATTACATAGTAGGAAATAAATGAGTAACTTTAAATTATTTTTTAAGGCAAATAATAATCCTCGAGCTTCAATTAGAGTTTTCTCAGACGAAGTAGTATCTGCGCGAATGAGAATTTGGAGAACTTCAAATAATCGTGGATATAAACCTTACAAAATTCATATTAGTCAAACACTAAGACCTGGCGATGCTGAGAGACGATTAGAATTTTGTAACTGGTTGCAAAATAGAATAAATGAAAATGACTTCTTAAGTAAAACTATATGGACAGATGAATGCAGGTTTTCAACACATGGACTATTTATAGATATAACGAACACGATTGGTCAATAGAAAACCCAAGGCAGAACCGAGAAGTAAGACGTCAGGGATGGCAATCATTTAATGTATAGGTTGGTGTGTGGCACAATAAAACTATCGGCCCGTTTTTTCTTGAAGGAAATTTAACTTCTGAAAGATATGCCGAATTAATAAGGACCAATATATTGGATTCCTTAATGAAAGAACCGTTGGACCTATTGCGTCAACTATGATGGCAACAAGATGGTAATGGGAGACTCGTTACAAATTTATTAAATGCACTGTTCTCCAAATAATGGATTGGGAACCAAGGACCCGTTGGCCAGCTAGGAGCCCAGACCTAAGCCCTCTAGATTACTTTCTTTGGGGATTTCTCCAAAACCATTTTTATCGAAACACACGACAGATTCTTGAAGTTTTACGTCAAGGGAGATCAGGGCTATCCCCGCAAGGACTACTCAGCGTGCCATCCATAAAATTCACAGACTGACACGAAAATGCATCCCAGCGGACGGATTACATTTGAATATTTGCTTTAACTTTCATTCTTCAGTTTTATTAAGTTTCGTTTCTGTCTCTCTCTTAACAAATGAGTTCTTATGGAAAATGCCATTAATATAAATTTTTCGAATAAGTGCGATACATATCATTGGTTTTGAGACCTTAGAAGCTCTTAAAATCCGTAATAAAAAATCCAGGGCCATATTTAGAAAAACAAAGTTGCCGATGGCACCTCAAAGACAAAACGTCGGTTTGAAAATCTTATAACACCATCTTGTAGAACAGAAATTTATTTTGTTATATCTGCTCAAATAGGGTCATAAACAAATAAAGATTAAATCGGGAAAATTCGATTTTTTCCAAAGATCTCCGGAAGCACTCGGAATTTTTAAACTTTTAAGTTGGCATTTTGATCAGCATCAAATCGCGCAAATTTGCCTTCATTTAACCGGCCTCGTATCTCTTCTAGTTTCCGAGATCCCAATGATGAGGCTCGAATTTGGGACACCCTGTACATTTATCCAAAACATTACAATGTTTTTAAAAATCTTACTTAATCAGGTGGTGTAAGTACTGCAACAGCATTTGGAACGAAGTTTATGCATGTAAAAGCGGTGGATCCAGACTTTGGGAGAAACGCTCTTATATCCTATCACATCGCTGGGAAAGTGCAAATGACCCTAACAGAAGGTAACGCAAAAGACCCTTAGTAAAATTCCTATATTTAATTCTTTGTATTTTATATAGGGTTAGATCATCTACAGCGACCACCGTTTTTAGTAGAAAGGGACACTGGTGCAGTTCAGCTCAATTTCGACCCCCAACAAGGCATGAAGGGTTATTTCGACTTTATGGTGTTGACGAACGACACCGGAGGTCTACAAGATACTGCCAGGGTATTTATATATTTGCTGAGAGAAGATCAGAGAGTTCGATTTGTTCTGAGACAACACGCGCCCGATTTGAGAAATCGCATTGAGGCTTTCAGAGAGTACGTATATATAGTAGAGTAGACAGTAAGAAATATTGTTTTTCTTTTAACAAAACTTCTGCTGCTGTTTTACCTATTAAAGCTAGTCCATAAGACCAATCAATTATTTTTCTCTAATAAATCTATCCACTTATATCCTTTATATTGTTCAAGCAAGAAAATACACTTTCACTCGCTTTTGTGCTCTATTTTTAACACTTTAGACAGGATCAAATGGTTTGATTCTCTTTAGTCTTCGTACTTGGTGTTGGTTAGTAGTTAGTAGCTCTTTCACTGTTGGAACTCCAAGATCTCGATGAAGATCAGAATTGCGAACATACACTAAGCGAAATATCGAGATGACATAACTCAAATATAAGTTATCCTAGACCGACGCGTGTTGCTAATAGAGGACAGCTCAGACCTCTGAACTACGGCAACTAAATCGAAGAATGCGTCAAATCACTGTTCATGAGGTATAATAGCCCTGGAGATGGGTTGTTTTAGCTAGCTAGCTTAGCTAATCGTAGCTGGGTTTGACGAACAAATGCGACGTGGGCTGCAGCAATTCATTGTTTAAGCTGCCAGAGACCAATATGGGAATTGTGATGCGTTACTACTCGGGCTAGATTAATTCATGATTCGAGCTATCAAAACTGAACCTTTCAGTTGTTGTAGCTTACTTAACGACTATAGATTAATTCTGTCCTAAAGTTGGAGTATCCTCATTTTCACGCACCTGTATGACAACAAACTCTGAACAAAAATAAAAAAGGTAAACGATTGCGCGGATAGCAAGTCCAGTTATGTGGTCCACTCTTTATGACTTATTTCAACTCAAAATAATTTACACATGGTAATTAGTTAAAATAATGCACCTATGGGTCATAACGGCACTTTCAAATCAGTTAGTTAGTTTTCCCAATCCAAAAACTGAGTTCAGGTAACTCATGAAATGGTTACAAAATGAAGGATTGTGGTAATCCCAAATGTGTTTAAAATGTTGATATTTCTGTGTTGAGGCGAACCAAAAGAAGCTGAGTTATTGTAGCATTTTTAAATATTTTGTGATAATTCGTTTTAAATAACATAGAAACGTGCGTTAAAGTAGCTGTAATTCTGCAACCCACGACATAAATAAATAAATAAAGTAAATGTACAGGGTTATCCAACCAAGACTAGACAAGGCGATTTTTTGACTTTTCCTGTACTTTTATAAAAAAACTGAAATAGCCATCTTAAGTCATTTTCTCCCGCGAATTCGAATATCTTCAGCAAAAAAACAATTGAACATCAAACAAAAGTACTAGGGGTCACTTTGATATTTTTTTAAATGGGATGCCGTATTTTTAATGAGCTTATCCGATTTCTCATATAAATTTTGATCTAAAATGTTGGATTTTTAATTCAAAAACGCCTTTTTTCTTCAGTTTTAAATTCGGAAAATTTTAAAAATAAAAAAAAAAAAAATAAATAAATTAAAAATCCAACATTTTAGATCAAAATTTATATGAGAAATCGGATAAGCTCATTAAAAATACGGCATCCCATTTAAAAAAATATCAAAGTGACCCCTAGTACTTTTGTTTGATGTTCAATTGTTTTTTGCTGAAGATATTCGAATTCGCGGGAGAAAATGACTTAAGATGGCTATTTCAGTTTTTTTATAAAAGTACAGGAAAAGTCAAAAAAATCGCCTTGTCTAGTCTTGGTTGGATAACCCTGTACCATTCACTATTTTACGCAGGGCATTATTTTGGAACGTCTATGTATCAATTTGATATTGGTGTCACAGGTACAGCTCGAAAGCTGATTACCGTGATGGCACACCGGTTGCTTAATTAAAAACATTTTTTATTAATCAGTTTTTTTTAGGGTTTTGGGAAATGTAACAGGAGCCATAGTAAACATAGACGAATTTAGAATTCACGCCAATCACGACGGCACTGTTGATAAAACAAGAACAGATTTGTACTTGCATTTGGTTGATAGAAAGGACAACTCCATATTGGAAGTCGCTGATGTTTTAAAACTAGTTGATCAAAATACAGAGAAATTAGATAATCTGTTTAAGGTCAGCGCATATTCTGTTCCGGTCAAGAAGACGTTGTTACTTTTTATCTTGTTTTAGGATTTCAATGTCTTGGACACCCAGCCAGGGGGCAGCCTTGCACTGCAAACACGACTGCAGTCAGCTGGGACGACCTTCTGGTTGACAGCCGTATCGCTGTTTCTCCTTCTGTTACTTCTTTTAATTTTAGCTCTCTGCGTCAATCAACGTCAAACCTATCAGAGGAAGTTGAAGGCTGCTACTGCAACAGCCTATGGTATATAAAGTGAGATTTATAAACTGGACGGTGTTGTTAAAAACAAATTTCTTTTAGTCCGAGCGGATTCCGAAATTGATGGACGAGGTCTTGGCGTACTAGGTGGCAGAGTACCAAACACCAACAAGCATAGCATGGAGGGTAGCAATCCTATATGGTTGAAAGCCTACGAGAATGAATGGTTTAAAAGCCCAGAGGATCTTAGGTAAGCTCATTGGTTCTATATTAAAATATATCAAAGGAGCTAGATCTAAGTATACAAGAGAAGACTTGATCATTATTTATTCTAGCAATACTTCTGATCACGACTCTTTGGACGAGAACGTAGTATGTGGAGACTCCACGGAATCAATCGAGCAACTACCACAAAATGAGGAAAACTTCAATAACGAAGACTATGCGGCGGAAAATTTTACCACAGACCAGTTTACAAAACAAAATATCTATCATACGTTGCCTATGCCTGTGCCGCAGCCGCGCAAGTTGGAAACTACAGAATTATGATTTTCGGTTAGAATTAAGAAGAGATTTAGGAGGAAGAATAAAGTCAAGCCAATGGAAGATATTATTGAGGAGAATTTTTAAGTTTATAAATAAGTAACCTTCCTAAATTAACTAACCATACCTTTGTACTTACTTTATATTTTATGCCAACCCACCTGTACCAAAAAATGTGTGCAATTACGTATTTAAGCTAAATATCTTTAAGGACTATGTTCAAATACTCATCTAAACAACGATGTAGACTTTTTGTAGATGATTAAATACATTTAAATAAAGCCAGTGTAAATATTTTCTTAGATTGTGAATAGATTTGGAACCTTTCAGGCATAGTCTGTAACTTTATTAAACTTTATTTTATACATTCGATTTATTATAAAAAACAAAACCTTTTGTTTTATTTATTTAGGAAACAATACAAACAAATTCGCTTTCACAATACGTCTCTACGTCTAGCTATTTGGCGAATAGAAAACGGTGTTTTTCGTTTGCATCCGCACGGGAGAAATTTTTATAAGCACTAATGATATTAGCTGCATGCCTTTTAGAGCCGGAGTACCCCCCCCCCTGGCATCGGCTGTAAAATATCCATAACAGCGATATTTCTAAATTCGCTCAAAGAGGACAAATCAACCAAAAGTTTCATTGTTCGAGAAAAGAATCAATTTTAGTAAGCTTCTGCTTCTTAAATAAAATACAGTTTACGAGAAAGTTTTTGACTTTTTTGTACAGAGTGCTCAAAAAATAACAAAATATTAAATATTTCCAAGAGTACACTTTCTCAATTTGTAAATTTCGTAACTCATTTTAGCATGGGGGAAATATGCCTAAAACGGGATATATGGGTAAAACGGGACAGGGTAATTTTTCACTTTCCTAATGCCGGAAACTTTACGTCTCAGCTCATTCTCACTAGCATTAGTGGATCATCGGTCGTCATTAGAACATTTTTATTCGATCATTCTCATTTTGCCTCATGTAGCTTATAACTAAAGGGCGGAATATATGCACTTAAATTCAGCCTATATATGCGAATATACAGGGTGTTTCAATAAAAACTCCCAGGCCCATTATTTCGAAAACTATAAGTGACATGTAAATTCTGTAAACGTTCATGTTGGATTTATCAAAAATTTTTATGAGACATAATTTGATCAAAAATTAATTATCTTTAAGAACCACAACATTTAAAAGTTCCTGTCATCAAAAAAATTCTTTGCACCATGGCGCCACCTTCATCTTGTATTATTTAAACACATTGTTTACACAGTTGTGAAACTAATCATAGAGGCTAAGAACTGGCGTTTACAGAATTTACATGTCACATATAGTTTTCGAAATAATTGGCCTGGGAGTTTTTATTGAAACACCCTGTATATGCCTTGTTTGCCTTTAAGACATGCAGTTATGTTTTTTTGACCAAATATGCATACTGGTAATTTATTATAGTAAAATAGGGCAAAGAAACACACTGGGTTCTAAAAAAGGTGTTTATTAAAAAAAAATATGTAAAAAAACAAAGAAAAATAAAAGTAAACAATTTTTTATCCTGAAATTATATGAAAGGCATTTATTACTAAATATTTTTCAAAATTTTCAACTAAAAAGGATTGTCTTCTATCAGTAAAAATATGTTTATACAAAGAGAAGCTTCTTTCAACATCTACTGATGTAATCGGACAATACTGCAACTTAGGTAGTAAAGTATAAGGCCAAGATACAACTTCGTGGGATGGTTTACCTTCATAAATGCTTTTTACAGCAGTTAACTTTGAAATGACAGGTTCTGGAGGTAAACTGACTCCTACTAATCTCTCCTTATACATATGCACTCTTAGAGGTGGTTCCAGAAACACTTTTTTTACATTTGAAATTAATTTATTTACTAAAGGATTTTCAGTTCTGAGGGTTTCTGCGACTCGGTTTAATCCATGTAAAAGGCAAGCCACATGAACCATATTGTGGTAAAAGATTCTTAAGTTTTGGCCTACTTTTACCCTATATGGTGCTGCATCAAACAAAAGCACTAAGAGCATCATCTGGGACTGGATTTGGTAAGAAAAAGCTCGATAGGGACTGCTGAATAAATCGGGTTACGGTCACATTATTAGTTTTGTCTAGCTGCTTAGAAGCTATTAAATATGGGTTTGTTGCTTTATCTTCTTGAAGTGCTCCAATCATAAGATGTGCGATATATCTGCCACAAGCATCTGTGCTTTCATCAACAATAATGTAAAAAATTTTATCACCCAGTGAAGCTCTAATTTCTTCTAAAACGGTTTCGTATACTGAAATGACATTTCTAAGCGTGGATTCGTCAGGAATGGTTTGTTGACAATATTTTTGCAAGAATCCTCTGAATTGCCGATTTTGCAATTTTTGTAAGGGTATGTTTGCTGCTACCAAAGCCTTGCATAAGTCTTCTTGAAAATTTTCCTTTTCAGATTTCGATTTTTCTCCAACATTTTGAAATGCGTTTTTTACACTCAGCTGAACTGGCTCAGATTTCATTTTTTGTAACTTTAATTTATGCAGCGGTGTTTTCAAACGTTGATCGATTTAGAACTTCTTTTCACAAGCTTTACAGAAGACTTTTTCTCCACGTATTACAACCCGATATAAAAACAGTTTGTTAAGCAGGTAATAATAAGGCATTATTAAATGATAATAAAAAAACCCCTAACAATATACCTGCGAACCCCGGAAACCCCCAATAAATACCTTGTGTATAACCAGAATGTAAATATTAATTATTATACAGTTATCTTAAGTTTGAAAAATCCCTGAAACAAGTGCCGGACTGGACATTAAACCTATGAGTCTACGAGTTTTCATGACCGGATTTTTTAATTTTTTGATAACGCCGAAAACATGAAAATACGCTCATAAAATAATATTTTGGGAAAAATATGCATTTTATTATAAAATTGACAAAATATGCAAATATATGCACTTTGCATAACTATATTCCGCCCTTTACTTATAAAAGTTGCCTCTAACGCTGGGATGCATAAATACTTTCTTACGTGAAATAATAAGTAAGTGTTTGTGGTGATTCTCCATATTTATGTATACTTGGTCATCGTTAAATTTGTCTCCAACCATAAATGAAGTTTGTTTGTTTTTAGCGGTAAGTTTAAATATTTTGGTATTCTATGGGTAAAACGGAAAATTAAAACATATGGTAAAACGGGATATCCCATTTTACCCTAATTAACTAATATCATAAAATGTTATAAAACAAACAGGATACGTTTATTGCAGATGCAAAACATATGTAACAGAAAATATATCTGGTAATCTTCGTCTGAGAAATCAATGACCAAAACCTTAGAAGCACTACAAAAGAGTGGTTGCGGGTATAGGTATAAAGGCTTCCATCTTTATTTGGTAATGCATTTCTTCGAGCAGCAACAATGTTATCAACGGATTCCGAAAGATTGGGCTTTATCCAGTTAACCGAACTGTCTTTACTGAAGATTTACTTATTACCAAGCGATCAAGCGCAAAGAAAACTAGATATTGTCCTTCATTCTTCTAGTTCTGACGAAGAATCTAATAAACCCAATCAAAACATGATTATTCAAAACCTAATTAAAAATCAGCTTAAGTTATCCGGAAATGATTTAAATAATATCCCCAGTACTAACAGGGTCTGTATTAGAGAAATAGTAACACCTGCAAAGCATAATATTCAAAAGCATCCCCATCAGATTCATGAATTAAAAATAAATTATCATAATAAATTGCCTTGCTTTTAGTTTCCCAAGACGTTTAATGAAAAATATCGTAATGCTTCTTCCGTGCTTAGCCTCACACAGATGAGTTGGTGACGCACGTAGGAAAAAGCCTTTTTTCTTAATTGCCAATGAAATATTTATGCTATTATACAATTCTTGGAAATAAAAAAATTTCATTTGTAAAAAATATGAGAATATATTTACAAAATGCATCAAAAATTCGAACAGTAACATTGAAAAGAAAATAATTTTAATCATACATTTAACTTAAAAAAGTACGTATTTTTCTAGTTTTATGGTAATCGAAATTTTGTAAACTACATACAACGAAAACAAAATTATAAATCAACGGTTGCAATCCTAACAAACCCGTAAAAAAAGTCTAAATAATAATACAACATAATACAAAAACGACAAAGTCTACATAATCATTACTTCTTGCTCTTTTTCTTAGGAGATTCTTCATCGCTTCCACTACTATCTGCACTTGAACTACTAGTTCCTTCAGATTTTCTTTTGCTAGCTTTCTTTTCTTCTTTTTTCCCCTTATCATCTTTCTTCTTATCTTCTTCTTCTTCACTATCATCTTCGTTCTCACTGGAAATCTTCAAGCTACCAAGTTTTTCCTCGTAACTGGACAAATTCTTTTTTATTTTGCTTGCATCGGGACTGTAAGCCCACAAAATCAGACTTAGATGATCCTTGGTGGGCAAATCCTCTCCGTTCCACAAATCCGGTTTCGATTCTTCAAATTCTTTTAAAAGTTTCTTGATTTCCTTGTTCCTGATAATGTCCCAAGTCGGTTTGTCCTCTCCGCTAGCAACAGTTCTTAAGTTCTTATAGTCTGCTTTAGCTTTTTCTTTGTACGCCTTCAAAAATTTATCAGCCAATTCGTTTTTAGCATCATATTTTTCTTTTAAGGGTAGCAATGCTTCAATTGAGGCGAGGGGTAGATATGCTCTGTTCTCTTTCGACAGGTTTTTGAATTCAAAGTCTTTGAGCCAGTCTTCGAAGATTTTCATGGCATCGTTGATGTGTTGGAGTTTATCTTTATCTTTGGTCACTGAAAAAAAAAAGTGAATGCTATTTATTGTAGTCCAGCTTGTTCAGAAATGCCTCAACAGGATTCGTAAAATAATTGTTAAAATTTAATGAATTCCGTAAATAAACGAGTTGCCGAGTTGCTTCATATCCGCCGTTGAAAATATAAATATACACGATAAATAAAGCAATGCCAACGTATTGTTGACCTTACAAAAATAGAAATTATCATTTTTAATAATTTTTTATTCATTCAATTTAAGAACAAAATGGAATATTGAGTTAGAGACATTGAAAAACCATTGGTCAGCTATATTTAATAAATAACTACGTTTTTAATCATAGACTAAAGATAGAAGCTGATTTTATATATATTTTAATCTATGAACCGTTTATAAATGCAAATTTATTATGTAATCATTAGTTTTAAATAAAGCTAATCGAAAATAAGACTAGGTACACGAACCTATTTACCTTGAACATTTTTACGAGGGATCCTTATTCTTGTCGTTTTTTAATATGTTAATTAACGACAGAGAAACAAATCAGATCAGTCATAGAGTCATATACAGGGTGGCCGTTTAGTGTGGCAAAGTAGAATAGCTCCGTTTGTATTTATAATACACAAAAAATGTTAATATAAAAGTTGAAGGACAATAAGTGAGTTATAGCGTAAAATTATTTTTGACTCTATAGGGTGGCTCAACAAAGAGGAACAAGAATTTTTTTTTTTAAATAGAAAACCCTATATCTTACAATATTACCATATTTTTGGTTTCTACATAAAACTACAATTATTTTTTTTAAGAGCATTATAAGTCTAAACATATTAGTTTCCGAGATATCGACTTTTGAAAAAATTACATTTTTGAACTTTGACTGCCTTTAACTGCATAACAGTACGTCTTAGAGCAAAACGGCTTACGTGTCCATATCTTACTTTTTTATTACCATCCTAGAAGTGTCAACTTCCGGTCAAACCGGATGTAACTCAAAATCCAAAAATACAGTACTTCCGGTTTGACCGGAAGTTGACACTTTTAGAATGGTAATAAAAAAGTAAGAAGTAAGTTTTGCTCTAAGACGTACCGTTATGCAGTTAGAAGCTGTGAAAGTTCAGGTTATAATTGTAGTTTTATGTAGAAACCAAAAATATGGTAAGATATAGGGTGTTCTATTTAAAAAAAAAAAAAAATTCTTGTTCTTCTTTGTTGAGCCACCTTATACAGTGTCACCATTAAAGTCCGCACCATATGGAACTTTTGTTTATTAATGAGGTTAGTTAAAATTAAATTTCGGCAATCGTTTTTGCTTCAAATTAGACTAAAAATTATATAATCAAATGTCACCATCTGTCATTCGGTATCTGTCAAAAATTACATTTTAATCAAAAAATGCTGAAAAATGGCATTGTTTTACCGAATTTCAAAAAATTTTATTAGAAAAAGTTGTTTCTAGTACAATTCTTGGCCTAAATACAAAGTTTCAGTTTTCTAGCTCAAAGTTGATTTTTTTGCCATTTTTTCTAATTAACTTTTTTTTTATTTAATGTAAGTTCGCTTAATGGATATTAAACTATTTGCTTATACCATACTCAATATTTTATTTAGTTTGTATGAGCTTTTTTTTACTAGAATGCCATTTTTTTTCGAAATTTAAAATTAGAGGCAAACAAATTTGACACAGGTGGTGCAAAGTTATCCTAATTTAAAAATTTTAACAGATAGACGTCAGATATTCCATTTTTTTGATAGTACATACACCTAAGAAGTTTAAAAAACTTATAATAAAATTCCCAGATATCAGATTAGTTCAAAATTTAGACACATTTTCTTTTTATCCACAATAAAATATCAAGGCAATTTTGAATTTTATAAGTAGGCTATGGAAAAAAAACGAATTAGAGTGCCAAATAAATAAAAGAAATGTCATAAATTTGAATATTTTCGCAAGTTATAGTTTTCAGTGTTATCACCAATGTTGTCCATTCAAGATAAAATAGAAATTGTCTTAATTTGTGGAGAGAATATGCCTCACCGGCAAGTATCTGCCATTTTTAATGAGAGGCATCCAGAAAAAAATTTGCAGCATAGCACTGTTTCAAGAATAATGTCAAAATTTAGAGAAACTGGATCTGTTCAAAATAATTTTAAGAAACCTCACGCGGCAAGTAAATACGATGAAGCAGCACAACTTGATGTTTGTTTAACTGTTATTGACCACGGTCAAACTAGTGTAACCAAGATAAGTGATTCAACAGGGTGCAAGAGGGAAAGCGTTAGAAAAATTCTTCAGAAAAATCGATTTCGGGCATATAAACCCAAGTTTATAAACACATTAAAAGAACGCGATTTTGATATCCGACTTGATTTTTCGTTTTGGTATCAGGGACAATATGAGGAGAATATTCTTTTTCCATACAAGATATTATGGACAGATGAAGCCACTTTCTCTTCGAATGGTACCGTGAGCTCACAAAATTGCCGATGGTGGTCCCAAGAAAATCCTAACTTCACAATTGCATGTCGCGACCAGTATCATTTTAAAACCAATGTTTGGTGTGGAATTTTGAAAGATGAGCTTATTGGACCATACTTCTTTAGAGTAAACTTAACTGGTGAAAGGTACCTGAATTTTCTTAATAACGAGATTACCGAAGTTTTGGATAGCATGCCCTTACACCATAGACATAACTTATGGTATCAGCTTGATGGTGCACCCATACATCAAACTGTAGCAGTGAAAGAACGCATAAACCAATTATTTCAAAACAGAGTTATAGGGCGTGATAGAGAATGTCACTGGCCACCCAGGTCGCCTGACATAACCCCACTAGACTTTTTTCTGTGGGGTTATCTTAAGCAGAAAGTTTATAAGAATCGACCGTTTAGAAATATCGAGCATTTGGAACAAACGATAAGACAGTGTTGTGCCGATATAAGACCAAGCTTTTTACAAAATGCTGTCAAAGACGTTTATAGACGGATGGGTGTTTGTATAGAGCGAGAAGGACGTCACACTGAAATGTGAAATTTATATTGCTTTTGTGTTACCTATTTAAAATGATTAAAGTTCCTTTTTGTTCCTTTTAATAATAATGATAGTTTTAAGTACAAAATAAAATTTTTATCAAATATTTAGATGTATTTGTCATTTGAAAAACGAAACATCTGACGTCTATCTGTTAAAATTTTTAAATTAGGATAACTTTGCACCACCTGTGTCAAATTTTTTTGCCTCTAATTTTAAATTTCGAAAAAAAATGGCATTCTAGTAAAAAAAAGCTCATACAAACTAATTAAAATATTGAGTATGGTATAAGCAAATAGTTTAATATCCATTAAGCGAACTTACATTAAATAAAAAAAAAGTTAATTAGAAAAAATGGCAAAAAAATCAACTTTGAGCTAGAAAACTGAAACTTTGTATTTAGGCCAAGAATTGTACTAGAAACAACTTTTTCTAATAAAATTTTTTGAAATTCGGTAAAACAATGCCATTTTTCAGCATTTTTTGATTAAAATGTAATTTTTGACAGATACCGAATGATAGATGGTGAAATTTGATTATATAATTTTTAGTCTAATTTGAAGCAAAAACGATTGCCGAAATTTAATTTTAACTAACCTTATTAATAAAAAAAAGTTCCATATGGTGCGGACTCTAATAGTGACACTGTATGTAGAGTCAAAAATAATTTTACGTTATAACTCACTTACTATCCTTCAACTTTTATATTAACATTTTTTGTGTATTATAAATACAAACGGAGCTATTCTACTTTGCCACACTAAACGGCCACCCTGTATATAGAGATGGAATTAGCAGAAACAAAAACGACTCGGTATTTGTTTATACTAAACAATTTAAAATAAGAAAGTATACAGACAGGGTGTTTCCTAACCTCTCTGAAAAAATTAAGGAGGTGAATCCTCACCTTATTTTAAGACGAAAATGTGGTATAAAAGTTTTTCGAATGTCGCCTCGTTTTCGAAATACAGGGTGTTAAATTTGCATTTTTTTTTATTTTATTAATTATTGCCAAACGATATTCTAATGATATTTGTTAAACAATAAGGGATTAGAGCACTTTACTTTGGGTCAATTTTAAATTTTACAATTAGTTCATTGGCGGGGATCTGGGCAAAAGAGTACCTTAAATTTTTTAGTTATTTTTCGTATTTTTATCATTATGTTGCGTCAAATGATACGAGTAGGCTTTGCTTCCTTCCATGGCAACCACATTTGTTTTCTCCGTAACATTTGTCTCCTATTTAACATCTTTCAAATAATATAATTTTGAATTGTTTTTAAATTTACTTGTACTACATTACATGGTACGAGGTACGAGTTGAATGTGAGTTACAAAACAGTATGGAGTATCTTAAAGGACTATTTACTTTATCCTTATCACGTACAAAGAGGGCAAGCTTTGTTGCCTAGATACTTTCCAGCTCGAGTTAATTTTTGTAACTGGTTTCAAGAAAATTCTTTAAGGGTCCCACATTTTTCGGCAAAAATACTATTTACAGATGAAGCGAATTTTTTCAGACAAGGCATCATAAATTTTCACAACAACCATATTTGGGCGGAAGATAATCCTCATGCTATCATCGAAGGACATCACCAGTATACATTTTCTTTTAATATTAGGGAAGGGATTATTGGAGATAGCTTAGTTGGACCGCATTTTTTTCCAAATCGACTTACTGGTGATGTCTATTACCAAGCACGTATCCAGGGAGGGGGGGGGGGGGGAAATTAAATTTTTTTTTTTCCATTTGAGGTTTTTCATAGAAAAAAGTCTTCAGTATAGAATTTTCTATTATTTCAAATTTAAGTTTTTAGTCGACGGAAAGCACAATCGGCGTCAATCCAACGTATCCCTATATTTTTGAATTATGAAAAGCCTGCCATGTTCAGTAATACAACTTTTTATATCTCACAATATGTGGCAGCATAGAACATTATTGTTCAATTGTACGAATCGATTCTGATCGAGATCTAGGGATTTTTAGCTTTTTTTGTTGGACTGGTCGAACAAAGATGATCCGGAGGAAGTGCTCGACCGCTTGGCGAAAAAAAAAAATCAAGGAAATTACTTTTTTAAGGTGTATGTTCTAGTAAAAATTTAGTACTAATTTAACTTTCGTTATTAACAGGTATTTTTTGTTGAACATTAAAAATGCTCAAACTTCTTTCAAATATAGTAGCTGTTTATTGTACATCTTGTACTGCATCTTTTTATTGCACTATAAATAATAATAGATTAAACGTCACATAATGATTTAAGTTTTAATGTGTGATTCGCTTTGCTCTGAATTAATTAAATTAATTAACTTCCTTAGAGATGAATTGCCATAATTGATGGAAGCAGTGCCATTAAGAAGGATAACTTTAATGTGGTTCATGCATGACGGCGCTCCCCCTCACTTTGCAGTACGTGTTAGAAACTATTTAGATCAACAATATCCTGCTCGTTGGATAGGTATAGAGGAGGACCTCACCCATGGCCACCCCGTTCGCCGGATCTGAATCCATTGGATTTTTATTTCTGGGGTCACCTCAAACAACTCGTTTATACTACTCCTATTGAAACTAAAGAAGACCTTCGACTGCGTATTATTGATGGTTTTAATACGATTCGCGCCAGTCCCGAAATTTTCCAACACGTAAGAGACAATTTAGCACGTCGTGAACATGGGTGTTTACTGGCGCATGGAGGACATTTTCAGCAATTTATTTGACTTTTGTTAATGCGAGTTCATTATTAAAAGTTTTTAAATCAATTATTAAAACGATTATTATTGCTTTACTATTTTTTTTTAACACCCTGTATTTCGAAAAAGAAGCGACATGCGAAAAACTTTCATACCACATTTTCGTCTTAAAATAAGGTGAGAATTCACCTCCGTCAATTTTTCAGGGAGGTTAGGAAACACCCTGTATATGTAGTTAATAAAAAGTAATATATATTTTGAAGAAACAAAAAATGGGATCTTATAGAAGTATTACAGACTTTTAAAATTATTAAAGAATACGTGTGTGATAAACTTGCAACATAAAATGGGCATACAGTGTTGCGTCTTCCACCTACTTTTGTGTATTTAATCCAATAGAACTAATATTAAACCAAGGAAAATCAAGTATTAGAAGAAATAGTACTTCGCCCACATTATACATCTTTAGTAGAATTAATAAAAAACATAGTAACATTTCTGCAGACAGTTGGAAAAACAGTATACAACATGTAATTAAGGTGGAAAATTCTTATATGTCTATAAGTACTAATGTTCAACCCTTAATAATAAGTTTAGATGAAGATGGTGATAGTAACACAGAACTAAGAATTAGGTTGCAAAAAATGACTAATATAAAATTTTTCTGTGTACACATATTGTACTGTATTTAAATCTTACACCTAATTTTAATCTTGTATTAGTGAGTAGTCTAATTCGTAACATTATAAATTTTAATCATAATAACACAACATATTTTTCATATACCTAGTGTACTATGTTGACGACTGGAAAAACTTAATTTCTATTGAAACGAATAAATCTTTATTCCAGTATTATTAAAATAGTTGATCTTTACTTTCATTTGGTTTAAAATTTCTCTTGAATCCAAAATAATAATAAATCAATATTATATATTAATATTAATATAATAATATTACAGGTGAATTTCTAGAACGCCAACTTAACATTTTCTTGTTTGTTTTAGATAGGAAGAATGGTGCAAATTCAAGGGTTAGACCCTTTTCATTACCAAAGAGTTCAAGATTTAAAACCTGAAGACTTTTCGAACAGGGTTGTATTTTCTCGTTGGATATTAAACAATGGCAATATCTTAAGAAAAATTTTGTGGTCTGATGAAGCAACTTTCTTTAGGGGCAAAGCATTCAACATACATAATACACATTAATGGGCACTTGAAAATCCAAGGGTTGTAAGAAAGACAAATTACCAGCATAGATTCTCGATTAATTTGTGAGCAGGTATTATTGGAAACCACCTGATTGGCCCTATTGAAATCCCACAAATTTGAAATGCAGAAAGGTATTTGAATTTTCTACATAATCAACTTGGGGATTTATTAGATAATGTGCCACTGGATTTACGTTTAGGGCACTTCTTTCAACATGATGCGGCACCAGCTCACTACGGGCGTCAAGTCAGGAATTGGCTTGAAGAAAATTACCCTAACAGGTGGATCGGTAGAGGTGGTCCCATAGCCTGGCCACCAATACGTAGGTCTAGATTGTGCATCCAACAAAATGAAAATCATTTCGAACATTTGCTTAAGAATTAGTTTCCCGTGTTTTCTTTTTTATTTGATTTGCAATTTGTTATTCTTTTTTGTTTTTTATAAATTTAAATAAATATTTTAAAAGCAAGGTAATCTAAAAATCTGTATATATTGAAAACGTTACATTGTGTCAAATTGCAATAATAGAAGGTTTTATTACCAAAAAATTTAAAATTTTTAAAAAATTACATTAAAAGTATGAAAATTGCAAATTAAAAAAAAATAATAGTAATATTTAGTTTAGGCTTCCCCCCCGTGCGACGCCACTGGAAAAATATTTTAAAGTAACATCTTTAATAAATATATGCCTTGTCGCTAGTAGAACTTCTAATAAATTTCATGTTTTAATATCAAGTGTTTGCTGAGATATACAAAAAAAAAAAACAGCCTTTTCAACGGCTGTCAAAAAACCGAATATTTTAAAATCTATTTTATTGGAAACTGGTGAATCCTACCGAAATGAAACAGGAGTACTTTTTATCAACAAAAGACTTCAAGGCTTCTAAAAATTGCGCCTGAAGTTAAAAAATTCTACAAATAAAAAAATTTCGCCATAATTCTCCTTACTATACCTACCCAGTGGGACGCCACTGGAAGAAATACAGTTAAGTTAAATAAACCGTTTATTGCGTCTTGTGATGGGTAAAACATGTATCAAATTTTGTTTTGATACCCTAATCGGTCTCTGAGATATTGTGAAAAAACCGCTTGTCATAGCTCTCATTCGGGGGGCTCTAGCCCCATAGCGAAGCGTTTTTGAAGGTATATTAATAAAAGGTTTAAGTCTTATTTTTGGATGTACTTTACCCCTTAAAATATTGTCAGCTAATTTCTGGACAATTTCGGGACACCCTGTATATTTTAGCTATATTTTCAAGCCGACCCTGCACCCATTTATTGCGGTTTAAAGATGTTGGGACCTACACAATGGAGTTTAATCAGGTAGTTGATTTATTGCAGTAAAGTTCAATGATATAATGTAATCTTGACTATACCTATATGAATTGATGGAATAATAGATAAGATCTTGCCGTTACACTGTATAGTTTCATATGTCAATAACCTTTCCTTGGGGACATTTTAAGAATAGCAACAGCCAAGGAATTTATGTTGTTTTTCCTGTTCCAAAATAGATTAGGACAGAAATAAAATTTAACATGAAACAGGTGAGAACTACATTGAACCGAGTGGCATTTTCAAGCAATGTATCGTTAAAATAAGTCTAAACTAACCAAAACAAATTTGGGGCATCTGATAAGATAAGACAGAAATACTTACATGTCAAAGTTCTTTTGGCTCTACCGATAAGGCCTTTGATGGCTAGTCGTTGATAATCAGGATCTCTGCCTTCCAAATTTTTGATAGTTTCTGCAGCCTTTTCCTTATCTTTAAATCCTAATCCAGGAACAGTGTCGGCTTTTTCGGACATTTTTCTACAATTTTTTTAAAGCTATTATTATCATTTGCCGATGTGTCGCACGCACAATAAATCAAATATTTCGAAGCATTTCAAATGTATTAAACTAGGTATTAGAATCATTAAACACAAGTTTATTTAGTTCATAGTTCATATCAATACAAAATATACCTACCAAAACCAGATTTAAGTAAATAATTTTAAAAAATAAAACAATTTTCTTACCTTCCGTTCTCTACTAACTTATAACTTGAAATAAATATCAAAAAATGTTTGCTTCCAAAAGAGCGCGTTACTAGTGAACAACGTTAACCGGCAGAATTGACTTTTCTATTCCCGGTGTTCAAACTCATTCTCGAACGTGCGGCGCATGGAAACAACGCTATTTTCGAGCGTATCAGATCATCGCATAGTTGGCCGCTCCATCGTTCTTGTGTTGCGAAGGATGACCGAAGCCGCTATAGTCGGTGGTTGCGTCATTTTTTGATCGCCTTAAGCCTTCCAACACTAGTGATTAAAAAAACTATTGTATACAGCTGCTTTACTCATGCAATGTCCACAATTTCTGTTATATTATAAACTTTGCCGCTACAATTACAGTGAACTCAGGCGACGTTGTCATACAAACCGCAATCAGGAGAATGCATTTAAAATAGCACTGGGATTATGATCCCGGAGAAAATAAATGTGGCAACACACAGAGACTAAATTCACAACTTGAAAGATTTGAAAGCAAGCGTGCCGGCAGGGTTTCCGCACTGCTAGACTAATTTGTGTTTTATTATTATTTTATCTATAGATATTATGAGTTCTTTTCAGTTTTCCTAGTCTTATATACGGGTCGTCTACATTGTGACAGAATGACGTGGTGGTGATAGACTGGGTTTAGAGAACGTGGTAGCGTGGAGACCAAGTCAATATCATTCCGCACAATTTAATTGAGACGTTTCCCTGTCTAACCTATAATCTGAATCGGGGCAAAAGCACTCTTGAAGAATCTGGAAGGTCATATGGTATCTAGAAGTATCTCGAAGTTCTGATATCGGCGGATGTAGGCATTAATTAATATTGTTAGTACCTAATTAGATGCACTGGACCTAATCTGAATCTAACAGTCAGTTGTAGAGACAAGACATCTATTACAAAGAAAAAGAAATTGATATTTTACAAAAAGATCCCTAAATATATTTACAAAGGAATATTTACATCTAGCGAGAAAAAGAGGTTTCGAAACTAAAGCCCAACTAGATAATTATTTAGTATTCAAACTGAATTATCGACATGCGTCTAATAAAAATCCCCAATAAAAAGAGATAAAGAAGTAGAACACAATATGTACTACTAGATAGTACACATCTTACCCATAAAACACTGATTAATAAACGATAAGAGGTTAAATTGAACTTTATAAAATTAAGAAAAGGATTACTTTACACGAGAAGTAGTAAGTCGATCAGAGAGTTCGGTAAAAAAACTCGGAACTGATTTTACTGCGTTCTCGAAAAGAACTTGTGGCCTTAATACCACACCCCTTGGCTCCCATAATCCCAACCTTTTAACTTTAAACCAATTAAAACTTCCAAAATAAGTAATGGTCGTTCCCGCGTCCCATGACTGATGGTACTCGACCAATCACAAGTGTAATTGCACTTCTAACATTTTAATA
Source organism: Polydrusus tereticollis (assembly GCA_963920685.1). NCBI lineage: Eukaryota > Metazoa > Arthropoda > Insecta > Coleoptera > Curculionidae > Polydrusus > Polydrusus tereticollis. The sequence goes on from OY987329.1 coordinate 120,161,254, forward strand.
TTCTTAGGCTGTTCGCCGATAAATGGCTCACCTAGTCCACGGAAAGGGTATAATTGAAAATTTTGATTTCCTCTCATAGAAAATTACTTAAACCTATAATTTATACAAAACAACAAAGTCCTAATCTAATTATACCTAAAAAGAGTTAGAAATGTTAAAAAAAAACCTACATAGTCGTATTTGCTTGTTTCCTGTGTTATTCTGGTATTAAGTAGGAAAAATAAACAAATTTAAAACTTTAGTACAACGTGTATAGGGCAGATACCGGTTTTAGTCTCAAAATCGCAGCTTTATCTATTTTTCTTTCAATATTAAACTAACTGATTTAATTCCCGCGCATTCTTTGTTTTCGAGAACCGTTGCCTGTAATAAAAAAAACCCATGTGTTCTCCAACTTTCTAAACTAAGCCCTAGTGGGTAAGGGTGCTTTCTAAGAAAGGTACTGTTTCGAGCAAATTTATGTTTTAAGTATCCATCGAAAATATTTTCTTTTAAATTCAAAACTTGTCGATCTTAGGAATATTTATGATTATTGGTTTTTAGTCAGAAAGTATCATAACGAATGCAATTAGGTCCAAAAAGGAGTTAGGTCTATATTACAGAAATGATGTTCTATAGTTTAATTTAGTGTTTATAGTTTCTTTTAAAGACAATAAACTCCTTGCTTTCCCCAAATACGAGGCACATGTTCACTTGTTCACGTATTTCTTGGGAAAGTTTTTTCCAGTAAAGCAAGCCTTTTAAATACAAATAAAATAAACTAAAATATTCTATGCTGTTACAAATTAGATATTATTTCGTGTAAATATATAGTTATCAAACTTTATTTAGTGCCATTAACTGCTTTTAATTGAGCAAACTATGGATATTATCGAACCTTGTCCGCCTACAAAGTTAGAAATTCTCAATTAACAATAAAAGAACGAATAATAGCTAAAAACGTATGCATGGAATTCGAAAACGAAATCCTGAACTAACCACAATGGTTGCTGCAGAAATATGTAGCACTTTAACGAAACTTTTCTCGCGCACTGTGTTCAGGGTTTTGAATCATGAATGATGCCTCAAAACAAGCCATTCGTCGCAAAATCAATGGATTTTTTTTCCTAAATGAAATAATCACAATAAATAAAATGATGGCTATAATTAAGAAGGACACCTTTACCTAAAATATCAATAGAAGTTTTTTAAACGAACTCTAAAAGAAATGAATTCTAGGTATATTAAACGAAATCGAAAAAGCCTACTAACAAATATTTGAAAATAATGAAATTATTGTATGGCGGCGAAAATATTTGGAAAAATACGATGTTTCGGGAAAAGGGAAAATTGTTATGCACCGACGAAACATTGCTCAATGAAGGGTACATAGTTGAGAAGGGATGGCAAGATCTAAATATTAAAAGTTCAAGGCAGGCATTTATGGATGGATTTTCGCAAGGACTAAGAAATCCTAGTGGAGAAGGTGGTCATATTATAGGATCAGGTTTTACGGGTTGATGAAATGTAGAAAAAATTTTATGGTGCTCCGACAAAATTTCATCATTCATTATTTTTTGAAATGCACACGTCACTGGAATTTATTCCATTCATGTTAGTGATTTATCACTGACAGGTAATTCTCTAATTGCCGCACCTCATAAAGTTGTCGAACTGTTGCAGAGGCCAAATTTAAAAGTTACCAAGCTTAATACTTGCCTGAAAAAATCCTTTCTTTTTAATTTTATTTTCATATAATTTTCCAATGGATTCGGAGCGAGATTGGGAGTCTTAATCCCTAGCACAGTTCCTTAACGATCAAAACATACTAAATAATTAATGAAACTAACGAAATTCTATTATTTGTTTTTTATTACCATTTCGGTAAAGGCTATTTTGTTATAATATATGAGTGGGTCACAGAAACATCAAGGTTCCCTTAGAATATTATGTCATGCAATACGTTCCCATTGGTGATTGTAGGGAAATATACAGGGTCGCTGTTAGGTATGGAAATTGGAGTTAGATTTTTTTTTTAAATTCGATTACTCTAAAGAGAAACTAAACATTGTTTGATTAAAGCGCGGATAACGACAAATGTTTGTCTTTGAACTAGGCACTCTAAGCAGTCACCTTTTGATGCTTTACCACCACGTCAATGTGACTAAATTTTTTATAAAAAGTCTGTGGGGTAGGCTACTAATTTTATTAACCTCGGAAGCAACGGAGGCAACTATAGCATCTTTCACGCTGCCCCAATTCAACCTACAGGCAACTATAGCATCTTTCACGCTGCCCCAATTCAACCTACGGTGTTAAAGTTGTTTCCGAAGCTTCCTAGAAGAGAATCTAACAGAAAATATCACGAAATTAATTTTTGAATAAGCACAGGATATGAATTTAGAAGATAGCTTAGGGGCCAGCGAAGAGGAATACAAACATTCTAGTATTTGTAGTAGCAGTAGCAGATATAACTACTTTTTTTGAATTGGATACTATAAAGGACCTGTCTACATCATAAAAATGATAAAAAAAAATACAAATAAGACGATTGAGTTCAAGATTCTTTATTAAATATATATCCGTTAACTAAAAAGTTGTTCTATAAATATATCACATGTTTACCCTCCTCTGCTCTACTTAAAAGGCTGTTTTCATTTGCTGCGATCAATAATAGCCCCAGAAGACATGCTCTCTCTGAGAAACATTTACGTTTTGTAGGTATTTGTTTTTGTTATGAAAAATCTTGTGTTTCTTTTGTATATACCTAGTTTTTTCTTTATTATTTTTCTATTTTACTTAATTGCTACATTTGTTTTATTTTAACAAGTAAAGCATATGGAGAGACAATGATTGTGCTCTAATCAAAAAATATTAAATATTAAGTTTTTTCTTCTGATAACAAAAAAAAGAGTAATTCAATTGTATACTAATTTAATTACCAAAATATAATTGAATTACTGGGCGAGTAATTTAATTACCAGAAAGTGTCTCATCTATAGATTCAGAGTAACTAATTCAATTACTTTTAAGGTTGTTTAATTACTAGAAAGTAATCGAATTATTTATAAAAGTTACAATTACTTTTGTAAGTAATTGTTGATTCAAATCAGTAATTCGAATGCGGTATTTAAACGAGAAATCAATTAACTACTTTTCATCATCATCATAGTCACAATGTCTTAGCAGACATGTTGTGAACTCGTAAAATGAAATGTTCTAAGTCAGAGCTGGAGGGTTGCCGAAACGAAGGTTGTCAATTGCTCTAGAAATTGTATTTCGCCATCTTTCACGATTATTTGTCAATTCGGTCGCTCTTGTGACGCTAGTATTTAGCAATTGTTTTGTCGCATCCACCCAGCGTGTAGGAGAACGGCCACGACGTCGTCCTCCCGGAGCATGACCCTGAGTAGAGGAAAACGGACAGTTCTGGACCAGGTGGTGCTGGTGGTGCTGGTGGTGCAACTAACCCAGGTGGTTCGGTGGTGCGTTTTATGATCTAACCCGGGTGGTTCGGTGGTGCGTTTTATGATCTAACCCGGGTGGTTCGGTGGTGCGTTTTATGACCTAACCCGGGTGGTTCGGTGGTGCTGTTTACAAAATAACCCGAAATTAAACCCGACTTTTTACGACCTAAGCCGGATGCTTTCGCGAGGCGGCTTCTCATCTAACCCTAACTTGAACCTGAATATTTATGAACTGACCCGAGATAAAACCCGACTTTTTACGACCTAACCCGGATGCTTTCATGAGGCGGCTTCTTATCTAACCCTAATTTGAACCTGAATATTTATGAACTGACCCGAGATAAAACCCGACTTTTTACGACCTAACCCGGATGCTTTCGCGAGGCGGCTTCTCATCTAACCATAATTTGAACCTGAATATTTATGATCTGACCCAAGATAAAACCCGACTTTTTATGATTTAACCTTAGTGCAAACGCCGCTGTTAAAGCGATATAGTAAAAAAAAACTCGATTAAAATTTTATCTTGTTCGCTAGACCAATTAATTTCCAAATATTATAATTAAAACATACAATCACTACACTGGCGCACCGTCAAAAATCGTGCTTGCACTATCCCAACGTACAGAGCGTCCGCTTCAGAAAATACGGTGCCGTATTTTTTGCGCCGAACGCTCTGGAGGAACACACTCCGATTTGCAAGTACATACACGCTTTGTCGCGGCAAAGCTCGCCGTCAAATTACGGTCACTCTTTTGCGGTACCGCTTTGTAGGAAACCAAAGCTTTAGTGAAACGCCGCTGCCCCAGAACTCTGTCCATATTCCTCTACTGTGTTAATTTATGCGGGTAATAAAACCGACAAGGGTCGGATCGGCCTGCATACTTATAGAGGTAAAAAACCGCTTTAGAATGTTTTTGGTATATCTTTTTTAGATAATTTTGGGGGAAATAATTTGCCTGAGATGCCAATTAAAAAAGCCTACATTTAATTGTATTTTAGATTCTTGAATTTTGTACATGGATTAAAAATCTACTATTTCTTGAAATTGTATACATTATGTTAGATAATTATTAATATAATGTTATTAAGACTTTGTAAATATCTGTAAAAACTGTTCTAAATCGTGTCATTTCTGAAAATTGTATACTGAGTGATTAGAATTTAGTAAAAAATTAAAAAAATGTTTTAATGTTATTAAGACCTGTGAAAATTTGTAAAACTGTACAGAATTGTATTATTTTCTGAAAATGATATACTGAGTGTTTAGAATTTAGTAAAAATTAAAAAAATGTTTTAAATTTGTTAAATCATGTGAAATCTTGTATAAAATGACTAGAACCGTTCTTAATCATGTCATTTCTGAAAATTGTATACTGAGTGTTTAGAATTTAGTAAAAAATTAAAAAAAATGTTTTAACGTTATTAAGCCCTGTGAAACTTTGTAAAAAATGACTAAAACAGTCGCAAATCGTCCTATTTTCTTAAAAGTGTATACTGAGTGTTTAGAATTTAGTAAAAATTAAAAAAAATGTTTTAAATTTGTTAAATCATGCGAAATCTTGTATAAAATGACTAGAACCGTTCTTAATCATGGCATTTCTGAAAATTGTATACTGAGTGTTTAGAATTTAGTAAAAAATTAAAAAAAAATGTTTTAACGTTATTAAGCCCTGTGAAACTTTGTAAAAAATGACTAAAACAGTCGCAAATCGTCCTATTTTCTTAAAAGTGTATACTGAGTGTTTAGAATTTAGTAAAAATTAAAAAAAATGTTTTAAATTTGTTAAATCATGTGAAATCTTGTATAAAATGACCAGAACCGTTCTTAATCATGGCATTTCTGAAAATTGTATACTGAGTGTTTAGAATTTAGTAAAAAATTAAAAAAAAATGTTTTAACGTTATTAAGCCCTGTGAAACTTTGTAAAAAATGACTAAAACAGTCGCAAATCGTCCTATTTTCTTAAAAGTGTATACTGAGTGTTTAGAATTTAGTAAAAATTAAAAAAAATGTTTTAAATTTGTTAAATCATGTGAAATCTTGTATAAAATGACTAGAACCGTTCTTAATCATGACATTTCTGAAAATTGTATACTGAGTGTTAAGTATTTAGTGAAATGGTGGCTATTTAGTTAATTCGTGACTTGTTTTGTACAGATTCTTTAGCATTTCTTAAGAACCGAAAAAGAAAACAGAAAAGAAAAAAATAAAAGAAAAAAACAACTCCAAGTGTCTTTGCGAACAATCGGCAATAAAATAGAGTATTTCAGTTTTTAATTTTTCGTAAATAAAAGTTGGTTAGATTAATAGTCTCTGTGAATATAATAACATAAACAAAGTGATATGCCGTAAATTTAGGAGTACAGTATAAATTATGCCTCTATTAAAATATACCGCAATAACTAACTACCAAAGGATTTTTGATATTTTGAATATATTTGATGCTCATAGCATTATCACATTTCCAAAGGCTCTAAATTTTAGAAAAATGTTCTAATAGAATATGTCTATCAATATAAAGTAAAGGTATTGTTAGGTTTTTTTAAAAAATACGACCTACAACAGTCTCTGCTACAGCATGGCTGACTCTGTAGAAACTTCTGTGAAACCATAATAATTATATCAATAATCGAGTTGTCGTTATGATAATATTTTCTTCCAATATCCGACTCCACTATCCATAAAAGTTATGTTAGAAAATTCATAATTGAGCGCATTGTAATTTTTTAAAAAGAAATTCACTTCACACACAAAGATGTAGCCATTCAATCCATGAAAATAATGCAAGTCAGTATGCGTATGTTATGGCTAACTGTTTAAATGTCTATTCCTTCCACGTTTATCGGAAGAAATACTTTTTTATACTAGTATTTTAGTTGAAAATAAGATCATAAATCATCTATACAAAACAAGCGTCCCTTATGGATTTGAACGAAAATCATAGATTCGACTATTTTCATGAAAAATAAATCTAAGTACGGAATAATGCAGGAAGATTATCTATTTTCTTGGTTTAGAAAGTGATGTAGTTAAGATTTATAACTTAGGAATAAATAAATTATTATTAATCTTTTCGATCTATTTCTCTTGCATATTTAATTTCTTTGATAGTAAGAACTAATCTTTTTATTTTACAAAGTAAAAAAAAGCTAAAGATCGGCGTTGTCAGTCAGGTATAAGAACTGATTTAACACGATGGTTTTTGTACAAACGTTCACATACAATTGTATGCTTTTTAACCGATTGTGTTGGAAAAAATGACGATTTATAGATTAGATATTTAGACGAAGAGCTAACCTTCTCAATAAACTATTGATTATTGCCCTGCTAGCTAGACAACACTTTTTATGTTAGTCAAAAAAAAAATTTTTTTTTCGGACGCTATTACAGATTTCATCGTTAACTAACAAACATTAAGACCAAAAAAATTAGCGTGCAAGATGAAATGTATAGGTTCACTTCATTTCTACATTATTTTACAACTCTCAATCGCATTAAAAACAAGATCGAATAAAAAATAACTTATGACATATGGACGAAAAATGTTTTTCGGGCTATTTAGGTTAGCGACCACATTACGTCTGAAATACTACATTTTTCGAGCTTATAACATAATTTACTATTTTAACGTTAAAATAGGGGAAATGATGTATCAAAATGGATACTTTTTTTTTATCGGTCACGAGATTATAGTTTCTTTTAAAATGAACTCTAATATTTACAACACAAAATATCCTTTAAACCACATTAGTTTAAAACTCGTCTGTCGCTTTCCCTCTATTGTGAGTTTGTTTAAAGTATAGCGTAGTATATATTTAGATGAATTTCGCAAATGTTGAATACTTTCAAAACTGAAAAAGCCGCCCTTTGCAATAAATATCTCCGTAGAGTTAGGTACCCTGCAGATTAAGGGTATTTCAGCGGATAATCATATACAAATTCAAAGATTTTGTCTATTTTAATGGATTAACAAACAATATCTATAGGATGACTTTACTGATAAAAAAAAAAAATAACAAAAATCCATAAAGTCTAGGCTCACATGAAATTCCATAAAGAGCAGCTGCATAGCCTTATCACATCAAACTATATTTTTATTTCGTTCTATTGTCAAAAGTCTGTGTTTAGGAGATTATCGTTCATTTTAAAATGAACTCTAATATGTACATCACCATAAACTACCTCTTAAGCCGTCGTAAAAATACACTTTTCGATTTACCTATATATTGATTTTCTAATATTAAATATCTACAATAGTCGAAATTCGCTCGCTAATACCTATGTATGCAAGGTTTCTTCAAAAAATGACAATTTTGTTGTTTAATGGCTTGAAAAAATGGAAAAAGGAGGTTTTTGCATCCATTTATTTCCAGATGAGTGTTAAAAATACTTATAAAACTCGGTATACCGAAGATCAAACATTAATGAGAGGGTTGAGTCCTGTTTGCCAAATCCTGATTTTTAATTTGACGTTGGCAACGGTACAATTTTTTAACATTTATCATAAGAGGCGTATATTTTTGGAGCTTAGATCTACCAGTTTATCCACGTCCCATTTATTGTTAGTGCTTTAGTAATTTTACTTTCCAATTATTTTTTACCAAAACGCGTAGTTGAAACAGTGTCTATATCAGACGATATAATAAATTTTAAGGATTAATTTGCTTACAAATGCACTTTAATTTATTTAGGCTAAAGCAGCCAGACATATACTGGAACTACGAAAACCCTATTACAATTTGGTTGCCTAGAGAAAATTTTGTAAAAAACATAGCTTTCTACACAAATGCTTGCACATTATGTACCTAACATTTTAAGATACCTGGCGACATCAATGTAAGCATTGACATAATGACGCAAGATATAGATAGGTACTAGAATATTCAAGATTTCTATTAACGATACACTTCAGCATACATGCGAGATGTCATTAATGTCTACGGAAGGCAACAGACATACCAGCTATTTTTACATGGGATTCCATAGACTTGGACGCTTCTTGTTTAGAAATATTTGATGTCATCTCGAGGAGTTCCGTATTGAAGCATCAAACCTACCTGCCAAATAATTGACGAAATATGGGATATCATAAAATATGCCCCCCCATCGAACTAAATGATCCTATAAACCAGCTTCACAGACCGTAATTTGTGATGCTAACACGATTAATACGCAATAGAACAAGATTAAGAAACAAAATTTAAAGTAGCTCTTTATCACACGAAAATAATTAAATAATTTACGGTTACAGAACAATAATTATTTTAAAAAGCTGTATAACTAAATATATTATGTTATTAGGAATATTCTGTCTAAAGTAACAGCTAATCTTAGTCGAAAATGAGATCGTATTATTGATTGTTGAATTCGTTAGGTATGAAATAAAATTAGAGATTTCGTCTATTTTTTCACGATTAAAAAAGAATACCTCTATTTAGCTAAAAATGAAACGATTACAGTGGTAGATTAATTCACTTTACCAAGCATGTAAACTACTAATTTTGCAATAAATATCTTCTATATTTCTAGATAGGTTTACTCGAAAATGTGGGGCTATTTTCATCAAAAATCCCGATACGAAATTGAAAAATTTGCCTATTTTTGTCGGTTTACAAAGTGATAGTGGAATATTGATTTGATCAAAGAACAATAATTATTTTAAAAATGTTGTATAATTAACTAAATGTCGGTGTTATCAGGCAGGCAAGAAGTTATTTATCTGAATCTTATTTGTACCATTAGCGTTTATATACAAATGTTAGTGGTTTTCAAAAATTGATATCTCGGAAATTATTAGGTTTAGACTTATAATACGCTTATTAAAAAATAATGACTACTTTATGCAAAATTCAAAAATATTATAAGATGTAGGGTATCCCAGTAACTTAACCAAAGATTTTCGGTCTTCGTAAAGCTTTACACGTTTCTTCAGCGTACCAAACATTCACTTTTTTTTAAATATTGACATCGGGTTAGGATTCTGAACATAGGATTAACATCACTCCAATAGTGAACATGTTGCGTTGTCACAGTTCCATTCGTTGAAAAGTAAACAAAACCGTTTGAGCTACGTGGGGAATAAATAAAGTTGGCTTGTTGAAAAATTTTAATATTTATTAAGGTAAAAGACTATAAATATATCGATACAACACTTTGGCATTTCTAATACTACAAACATGAATATCTAAAATGTGATATTTACAACCGTCAACTCTCTCTCCCTTCTCTAATTTTGGTACACCAATGCTGTCTTCTAAGTTTATAATATATGGCGTCCTGCAGTTTAATTCCGAAAATGTTTTAACTAAAAATTCCTCTTTAACACATCCTTTAACGTAAATAATGTCTGCGTCTATCAGATTGTTGGATATGATATTATGTAGTTCCTTGTAATCGGTATCACCATAATTATAAAGGATACCATGATGATTTCCAAATAGATATTTGACTTGTTTCTTGCAAGCCTTACTTAAGGTGTCGAATGGTTTAACTGGTTTAAAAAAGTAACTTTTCATACTATTCCCATCATAAATAGCCAATTCTTTCGCGCAAAATTCAGGTATGTTAAATCCTTGAATATCGACTACAACGAACTTCATTGTCTGAAGACTCAAATCAAACAAGTATATTTTCATATTTTTATCGCTCTTAAGTTCGATTTCAAAAGCACACCCCCACTTTTCGATAATTTCACAGTCTTAGCACATAGATCTTATATTTTTATTTACGATCAATTCATCTTTATTCGCCAATCGTCTCAAACGAGTCTGCTTTTGAAAGTAATATAGCCTTAGTATTCAGAAAATATTAATGATATCGGAGCCTAAAACATCCTTGACACTAAAAAATCATTGTGTTTCCTAACAAAACCCATCATCTTGTCTATTTAGCTTGCTTTCCTATTGTTTAGCAGGTTAAATAAAATTATTATTTCGCTCTTTTTGTCTGTACTGAATCTTTAGGGGAATACGTTTCTAGTTCTATAAGAGAGACAGTTAAAATTTATGTAAGCAATCAAAAAATCCTACACTATGAGCTACTTAGTTAAAATTTCATATTTCCTTCCTGGGTCAGGCAAAATTTGTGATGTGTCGGACAAAATTTATAAAAATACAAAAAAAAATGCTGGATGCATTTTTAGCGTGACTTTCTATTTAATACCATCTTATTTCAAGGTATAATTCAGTTGTCAAAATGAGAATAAAATAATTTTCCCATGGTTTATGTCATCTTAAAAAAGTCAAAAGGTTATATTCTGTAGAGGGTCAGATACATTTAAATTTAAATATTTTCTCCAAGAAGAATTTTAAGATAGTATTATAGTAAATAAAAATTCTATACCTCCAATATTTCATGGAAACATATCGTGTTCTAGCGACATAACCCAAAAGTACCTCTATTCAGAAACGCATCGTACTTTTCTTGTCAATAATTGTCTCATTGTCCCATCCATTACATTATTATAATCTTAAAGCACCTGTTACCAGCATTATCTGTTTTTATGGTTTTCATAAAACATAGCGATTACCAATGAAAATTAAACGAAAACTTAATAAATAACTTTTTTTTTTTTCAACTGAAATAGACTGATTTTCGATGGAAAAATGTTACTTATAACTAAAAATGAATATAAGACATATACGCAATGATATTTAGAATAAATCAATCTTTTCTAAAATTACTATGAAATATTCACAAAATCGTTTCGTTATAACCAAAGTAGCAAGGCTTGCAGATTTCGTATAGAGTTCAAACGCGATACTGAGATGATCTTTTTTTTTTTATATTTTTGTAGGATAATGCACCAATACGTTGTAAGCACTTGAGAGAGGACTTTCTTGAAAAATCCTCAAATTTCTCTGCAATTTTGTTCCTTCTAGAGTTAAATTCACACAGAAAACCCCGTATTCTTATCTTTCAGGTTGGTATATTAAAAAGGGCTTATTAGTATGGTTTAGAAAACAAGCAATATTAATTAACGGATGTTTTTTCGTCGTATGAAGAGTTGAAAAATTTTTTTTTCCACTCCAATGGTTACGATGCAGAGAGTCGGGTTTCATCATAATCTTTCAGGGTAGCTCAGGTTTGATTGCATGTAGAGAGTCGGGTTTCATCATAATCTTTCAGGGTAGCTCAGGTTTGATTACATGTACTAAGGTTAGTGCTCCTTGCAATCGGTTTCAGGTTTGACGCGCCCCCCTCAGGTTTGTTCAGGTTTCTCAAACGTTTGAGAAACCTGAACAAACCTGAGGGGGGCGCGTCAAACCTGAAACCGATTGCAAGGAGCACTAACCTTAGTACATGTAATCAAACCTGAGCTACCCTGAAAGATTATGATGAAACCCGACTCTCTACATGCAATCAAACCTGAGCTACCCTGAAAGATTATGATGAAACCCGACTCTCTGCATCGTAACCATTGGAGTGGAAAAAAAAATTTTTCAACTCTTCATACGACGAAAAAACATCCGTTAATTAATATTGCTTGTTTTCTAAACCATACTAATAAGCCCTTTTTAATATACCAACCTGAAAGATAAGAATACGGGGTTTTCTGTGTGAATTTAACTCTAGAAGGAACAAAATTGCAGAGAAATTTGAGGATTTTTCAAGAAAGTCCTCTCTCAAGTGCTTACAACGTATTGGTGCATTATCCTACAAAAATATAAAAAAAAAAGATCATCTCAGTATCGCGTTTGAACTCTATACGAAATCTGCAAGCCTTGCTACTTTGGTTATAACGAAACGATTTTGTGAATATTTCATAGTAATTTTAGAAAAGATTGATTTATTCTAAATATCATTGCGTATATGTCTTATATTCATTTTTAGTTATAAGTAACATTTTTCCATCGAAAATCAGTCTATTTCAGTTGAAAAAAAAAAAAAGTTATTTATTAAGTTTTCGTTTAATTTTCATTGGTAATCGCTATGTTTTATGAAAACCATAAAAACAGATAATGCTGGTAACAGGTGCTTTAAGATTATAATAATGTAATGGATGGGACAATGAGACAATTATTGACAAGAAAAGTACGATGCGTTTCTGAATAGAGGTACTTTTGGGTTATGTCGCTAGAACACGATATGTTTCCATGAAATATTGGAGGTATAGAATTTTTATTTACTATAATACTATCTTAAAATTCTTCTTGGAGAAAATATTTAAATTTAAATGTATCTGACCCTCTACAGAATATAACCTTTTGACTTTTTTAAGATGACATAAACCATGGGAAAATTATTTTATTCTCATTTTGACAACTGAATTATACCTTGAAATAAGATGGTATTAAATAGAAAGTCACGCTAAAAATGCATCCAGCATTTTTTTTTGTATTTTTATAAATTTTGTCCGACACATCACAAATTTTGCCTGACCCAGGAAGGAAATATGAAATTTTAACTAAGTAGCTCATAGTGTAGGATTTTTTGATTGCTTACATAAATTTTAACTGTCTCTCTTATAGAACTAGAAACGTATTCCCCTAAAGATTCAGTACAGACAAAAAGAGCGAAATAATAATTTTATTTAACCTGCTAAACAATAGGAAAGCAAGCTAAATAGACAAGATGATGGGTTTTGTTAGGAAACACAATGATTTTTTAGTGTCAAGGATGTTTTAGGCTCCGATATCATTAATATTTTCTGAATACTAAGGCTATATTACTTTCAAAAGCAGACTCGTTTGAGACGATTGGCGAATAAAGATGAATTGATCGTAAATAAAAATATAAGATCTATGTGCTAAGACTGTGAAATTATCGAAAAGTGGGGGTGTGCTTTTGAAATCGAACTTAAGAGCGATAAAAATATGAAAATATACTTGTTTGATTTGAGTCTTCAGACAATGAAGTTCGTTGTAGTCGATATTCAAGGATTTAACATACCTGAATTTTGCGCGAAAGAATTGGCTATTTATGATGGGAATAGTATGAAAAGTTACTTTTTTAAACCAGTTAAACCATTCGACACCTTAAGTAAGGCTTGCAAGAAACAAGTCAAATATCTATTTGGAAATCATCATGGTATCCTTTATAATTATTGTGATACCGATTACAAGGAACTACATAATATCATATCCAACAATCTGATAGACGCAGACATTATTTACGTTAAAGGATGTGTTAAAGAGGAATTTTTAGTTAAAACATTTTCGGAATTAAACTGCAGGACGCCATATATTATAAACTTAGAAGACAGCATTGGTGTACCAAAATTAGAGAAGGGAGAGAGAGTTGACGGTTGTAAATATCACATTTTAGATATTCATGTTTGTAGTATTAGAAATGCCAAAGTGTTGTATCGATATATTTATAGTCTTTTACCTTAATAAATATTAAAATTTTTCAACAAGCCAACTTTATTTATTCCCCACGTAGCTCAAACGGTTTTGTTTACTTTTCAACGAATGGAACTGTGACAACGCAACATGTTCACTATTGGAGTGATGTTAATCCTATGTTCAGAATCCTAACCCGATGTCAATATTTAAAAAAAAGTGAATGTTTGGTACGCTGAAGAAACGTGTAAAGCTTTACGAAGACCGAAAATCTTTGGTTAAGTTACTGGGATACCCTACATCTTATAATATTTTTGAATTTTGCATAAAGTAGTCATTATTTTTTAATAAGCGTATTATAAGTCTAAACCTAATAATTTCCGAGATATCAATTTTTGAAAACCACTAACATTTGTATATAAACGCTAATGGTACAAATAAGATTCAGATAAATAACTTCTTGCCTGCCTGATAACACCGACATTTAGTTAATTATACAACATTTTTAAAATAATTATTGTTCTTTGATCAAATCAATATTCCACTATCACTTTGTAAACCGACAAAAATAGGCAAATTTTTCAATTTCGTATCGGGATTTTTGATGAAAATAGCCCCACATTTTCGAGTAAACCTATCTAGAAATATAGAAGATATTTATTGCAAAATTAGTAGTTTACATGCTTGGTAAAGTGAATTAATCTACCACTGTAATCGTTTCATTTTTAGCTAAATAGAGGTATTCTTTTTTAATCGTGAAAAAATAGACGAAATCTCTAATTTTATTTCATACCTAACGAATTCAACAATCAATAATACGATCTCATTTTCGACTAAGATTAGCTGTTACTTTAGACAGAATATTCCTAATAACATAATATATTTAGTTATACAGCTTTTTAAAATAATTATTGTTCTGTAACCGTAAATTATTTAATTATTTTCGTGTGATAAAGAGCTACTTTAAATTTTGTTTCTTAATCTTGTTCTATTGCGTATTAATCGTGTTAGCATCACAAATTACGGTCTGTGAAGCTGGTTTATAGGATCATTTAGTTCGATGGGGGGGCATATTTTATGATATCCCATATTTCGTCAATTATTTGGCAGGTAGGTTTGATGCTTCAATACGGAACTCCTCGAGATGACATCAAATATTTCTAAACAAGAAGCGTCCAAGTCTATGGAATCCCATGTAAAAATAGCTGGTATGTCTGTTGCCTTCCGTAGACATTAATGACATCTCGCATGTATGCTGAAGTGTATCGTTAATAGAAATCTTGAATATTCTAGTACCTATCTATATCTTGCGTCATTATGTCAATGCTTACATTGATGTCGCCAGGTATCTTAAAATGTTAGGTACATAATGTGCAAGCATTTGTGTAGAAAGCTATGTTTTTTACAAAATTTTCTCTAGGCAACCAAATTGTAATAGGGTTTTCGTAGTTCCAGTATATGTCTGGCTGCTTTAGCCTAAATAAATTAAAGTGCATTTGTAAGCAAATTAATCCTTAAAATTTATTATATCGTCTGATATAGACACTGTTTCAACTACGCGTTTTGGTAAAAAATAATTGGAAAGTAAAATTACTAAAGCACTAACAATAAATGGGACGTGGATAAACTGGTAGATCTAAGCTCCAAAAATATACGCCTCTTATGATAAATGTTAAAAAATTGTACCGTTGCCAACGTCAAATTAAAAATCAGGATTTGGCAAACAGGACTCAACCCTCTCATTAATGTTTGATCTTCGGTATACCGAGTTTTATAAGTATTTTTAACACTCATCTGGAAATAAATGGATGCAAAAACCTCCTTTTTCCATTTTTTCAAGCCATTAAACAACAAAATTGTCATTTTTTGAAGAAACCTTGCATACATAGGTATTAGCGAGCGAATTTCGACTATTGTAGATATTTAATATTAGAAAATCAATATATAGGTAAATCGAAAAGTGTATTTTTACGACGGCTTAAGAGGTAGTTTATGGTGATGTACATATTAGAGTTCATTTTAAAATGAACGATAATCTCCTAAACACAGACTTTTGACAATAGAACGAAATAAAAATATAGTTTGATGTGATAAGGCTATGCAGCTGCTCTTTATGGAATTTCATGTGAGCCTAGACTTTATGGATTTTTGTTATTTTTTTTTTTTATCAGTAAAGTCATCCTATAGATATTGTTTGTTAATCCATTAAAATAGACAAAATCTTTGAATTTGTATATGATTATCCGCTGAAATACCCTTAATCTGCAGGGTACCTAACTCTACGGAGATATTTATTGCAAAGGGCGGCTTTTTCAGTTTTGAAAGTATTCAACATTTGCGAAATTCATCTAAATATATACTACGCTATACTTTAAACAAACTCACAATAGAGGGAAAGCGACAGACGAGTTTTAAACTAATGTGGTTTAAAGGATATTTTGTGTTGTAAATATTAGAGTTCATTTTAAAAGAAACTATAATCTCGTGACCGATAAAAAAAAAGTATCCATTTTGATACATCATTTCCCCTATTTTAACGTTAAAATAGTAAATTATGTTATAAGCTCGAAAAATGTAGTATTTCAGACGTAATGTGGTCGCTAACCTAAATAGCCCGAAAAACATTTTTCGTCCATATGTCATAAGTTATTTTTTATTCGATCTTGTTTTTAATGCGATTGAGAGTTGTAAAATAATGTAGAAATGAAGTGAACCTATACATTTCATCTTGCACGCTAATTTTTTTGGTCTTAATGTTTGTTAGTTAACGATGAAATCTGTAATAGCGTCCGAAAAAAAAATTTTTTTTTTGACTAACATAAAAAGTGTTGTCTAGCTAGCAGGGCAATAATCAATAGTTTATTGAGAAGGTTAGCTCTTCGTCTAAATATCTAATCTATAAATCGTCATTTTTTCCAACACAATCGGTTAAAAAGCATACAATTGTATGTGAACGTTTGTACAAAAACCATCGTGTTAAATCAGTTCTTATACCTGACTGACAACGCCGATCTTTAGCTTTTTTTTACTTTGTAAAATAAAAAGATTAGTTCTTACTATCAAAGAAATTAAATATGCAAGAGAAATAGATCGAAAAGATTAATAATAATTTATTTATTCCTAAGTTATAAATCTTAACTACATCACTTTCTAAACCAAGAAAATAGATAATCTTCCTGCATTATTCCGTACTTAGATTTATTTTTCATGAAAATAGTCGAATCTATGATTTTCGTTCAAATCCATAAGGGACGCTTGTTTTGTATAGATGATTTATGATCTTATTTTCAACTAAAATACTAGTATAAAAAAGTATTTCTTCCGATAAACGTGGAAGGAATAGACATTTAAACAGTTAGCCATAACATACGCATACTGACTTGCATTATTTTCATGGATTGAATGGCTACATCTTTGTGTGTGAAGTGAATTTCTTTTTAAAAAATTACAATGCGCTCAATTATGAATTTTCTAACATAACTTTTATGGATAGTGGAGTCGGATATTGGAAGAAAATATTATCATAACGACAACTCGATTATTGATATAATTATTATGGTTTCACAGAAGTTTCTACAGAGTCAGCCATGCTGTAGCAGAGACTGTTGTAGGTCGTATTTTTTAAAAAAACCTAACAATACCTTTACTTTATATTGATAGACATATTCTATTAGAACATTTTTCTAAAATTTAGAGCCTTTGGAAATGTGATAATGCTATGAGCATCAAATATATTCAAAATATCAAAAATCCTTTGGTAGTTAGTTATTGCGGTATATTTTAATAGAGGCATAATTTATACTGTACTCCTAAATTTACGGCATATCACTTTGTTTATGTTATTATATTCACAGAGACTATTAATCTAACCAACTTTTATTTACGAAAAATTAAAAACTGAAATACTCTATTTTATTGCCGATTGTTCGCAAAGACACTTGGAGTTGTTTTTTTCTTTTATTTTTTTCTTTTCTGTTTTCTTTTTCGGTTCTTAAGAAATGCTAAAGAATCTGTACAAAACAAGTCACGAATTAACTAAATAGCCACCATTTCACTAAATACTTAACACTCAGTATACAATTTTCAGAAATGTCATGATTAAGAACGGTTCTAGTCATTTTATACAAGATTTCACATGATTTAACAAATTTAAAACATTTTTTTTAATTTTTACTAAATTCTAAACACTCAGTATACACTTTTAAGAAAATAGGACGATTTGCGACTGTTTTAGTCATTTTTTACAAAGTTTCACAGGGCTTAATAACGTTAAAACATTTTTTTTTAATTTTTTACTAAATTCTAAACACTCAGTATACAATTTTCAGAAATGCCATGATTAAGAACGGTTCTGGTCATTTTATACAAGATTTCACATGATTTAACAAATTTAAAACATTTTTTTTAATTTTTACTAAATTCTAAACACTCAGTATACACTTTTAAGAAAATAGGACGATTTGCGACTGTTTTAGTCATTTTTTACAAAGTTTCACAGGGCTTAATAACGTTAAAACATTTTTTTTTAATTTTTTACTAAATTCTAAACACTCAGTATACAATTTTCAGAAATGCCATGATTAAGAACGGTTCTAGTCATTTTATACAAGATTTCGCATGATTTAACAAATTTAAAACATTTTTTTTAATTTTTACTAAATTCTAAACACTCAGTATACACTTTTAAGAAAATAGGACGATTTGCGACTGTTTTAGTCATTTTTTACAAAGTTTCACAGGGCTTAATAACGTTAAAACATTTTTTTTAATTTTTTACTAAATTCTAAACACTCAGTATACAATTTTCAGAAATGACATGATTAAGAACGGTTCTAGTCATTTTATACAAGATTTCACATGATTTAACAAATTTAAAACATTTTTTTAATTTTTACTAAATTCTAAACACTCAGTATATCATTTTCAGAAAATAATACAATTCTGTACAGTTTTACAAATTTTCACAGGTCTTAATAACATTAAAACATTTTTTTAATTTTTTACTAAATTCTAATCACTCAGTATACAATTTTCAGAAATGACACGATTTAGAACAGTTTTTACAGATATTTACAAAGTCTTAATAACATTATATTAATAATTATCTAACATAATGTATACAATTTCAAGAAATAGTAGATTTTTAATCCATGTACAAAATTCAAGAATCTAAAATACAATTAAATGTAGGCTTTTTTAATTGGCATCTCAGGCAAATTATTTCCCCCAAAATTATCTAAAAAAGATATACCAAAAACATTCTAAAGCGGTTTTTTACCTCTATAAGTATGCAGGCCGATCCGACCCTTGTCGGTTTTATTACCCGCATAAATTAACACAGTAGAGGAATATGGACAGAGTTCTGGGGCAGCGGCGTTTCACTAAAGCTTTGGTTTCCTACAAAGCGGTACCGCAAAAGAGTGACCGTAATTTGACGGCGAGCTTTGCCGCGACAAAGCGTGTATGTACTTGCAAATCGGAGTGTGTTCCTCCAGAGCGTTCGGCGCAAAAAATACGGCACCGTATTTTCTGAAGCGGACGCTCTGTACGTTGGGATAGTGCAAGCACGATTTTTGACGGTGCGCCAGTGTAGTGATTGTATGTTTTAATTATAATATTTGGAAATTAATTGGTCTAGCGAACAAGATAAAATTTTAATCGAGTTTTTTTTTACTATATCGCTTTAACAGCGGCGTTTGCACTAAGGTTAAATCATAAAAAGTCGGGTTTTATCTTGGGTCAGATCATAAATATTCAGGTTCAAATTATGGTTAGATGAGAAGCCGCCTCGCGAAAGCATCCGGGTTAGGTCGTAAAAAGTCGGGTTTTATCTCGGGTCAGTTCATAAATATTCAGGTTCAAATTAGGGTTAGATAAGAAGCCGCCTCATGAAAGCATCCGGGTTAGGTCGTAAAAAGTCGGGTTTAATTTCGGGTTATTTTGTAAACAGCACCACCGAACCACCCGGGTTAGGTCATAAAACGCACCACCGAACCACCCGGGTTAGATCATAAAACGCACCACCGAACCACCCGGGTTAGATCGTAAAACGCACCACCGAACCACCCGGGTTAGTTGCACCACCAGCACCACCAGCACCACCTGGCCTCGCTCTCTCCGTTTTCCTCTACTACCCTGGACAACAAGTTTTTCCATATTATTACTTCTATGGATATGGCCGAAGAACGTCAGGATACGCGTCAAGACAATGGAAGATAGTCGCTTTGGATTTCCGAGTTCACTCAATATAGAAACATTAGTTCGGTGGGCTGTATAAGGAACTCTTAGCATTCTTCTCCAAGCCCACATTTCGAAAGCATCTATGCGGTGGCGGTCTGCCTTTCTCACAGTCCAAGTTTCAGAGCCATACATAAATATGGAAAAGACAAGAGACTGAACCAGCGACATTTTGGTGGCTTTGGTGACATTATTATCACGCCATATTCTAGTCAGTTTAGTCATAACTGACCGTGCTTGTTGAAGGCGCCGTCGGATTTCAACCTCACAACCTCCCGAGTTATCGATCGAAGAACCAAGGTATACAAAACTTTGGACTACCTGACAGCGGCCTACTGATGTTATTGCAGGGTGATTATCATGTTCTCTGTCCACGATCATAACTTTGGTCTTTTTGTAGTTGATACTAAGACCATATGCTTCACTCTGTTGTTCCAAGATGTTAAGTAGAGTTAACAGTTCGCATTGAGAAGCAGCAATAAGGGTTGTATCGTCAGCAAACCTTAAATTGGATATCCTGACACCACCAATAGTCACACCACCCTGCCATCCGTCCAGCACCCCCCGCATCACAAACTCGGAATAGATGTTAAACAACATCGGCGACAATACACATCCTTGGCGAACTCCTTTTTTTGTTGTGGTTTGACCAGACATGTTGCTGTCAACTCTTACTCGGGCTGTGTTGGATTCATAGAGCTGTTTTATGAGAAATATCAAGTGATAAGGAACTCCCATGGATAAAAGAATATCCCAAAGCTTAGGCCACTTTACGTTGTCAAAGGCCTTAGAGTAGTCCACAAAGCAGATATAGACTGGGAAATAATGTTCTCTGGCTTTCTCAATAATCTGTCTCAAGTTCAAGATCCGTTCGCGCGTACCACGTCCCTTAACGAAACCTGCCTGCTCTGGAGATATTTGCCAGTCAATAAAACTCTCCAAACGTGATTTCAAAATATATAGTAGCACCTTGCTTGAATGAGAGATCAATGAGAGTAGCCGATAGTTATCTGGGTCTGTCAGCGATCCCTTTTTACGAAGTGGAATAAAAATTGAAGTGCTCCATTCGTGTGGCCAAAAACCGGAGGACCAAATTTTCTGACAGATACGATGTAAAAGATGCAGACCGTCATCACCCAAACATTTTAACGTTTCAGCAGGAATCGCATCAATGCCTGTGGCTTTACCGGCTTTCAATTTCTTAACGGCATGTTCCACTTCCGAAAAGAGAATATCCGGCTCACGCTCATAAGTCAAAAGAGGAGCTTGGAAGTGAACATCAGAATAAAGACTCTCACAATATGTGCGCCACACCTCAATAATCTCGTTCCAGTTGGTGATGAGATGTCCATCGTTATTCTTAATTGACCAAGTTTTGGGTTTAAAGTTTCGATTGAGACATTCTATCTTTAGGAACATCTCCCTTGGATGGTTCGTATTGGCATGGGTTTGTATTTCCCTGCATAATTCTTGTAGGGATGCGGTTTTATCTTGGCGGCAGAGTCTTTGGATTTCGCGTGTCATTTGTCTATATCGATCTTGTTTTGTAACAGAATCCAGACCTGAGCTCTTCAGTTCTCTGCGTGCTTCAATGACTACTTTTAGTGGGGGGTAATTTGTAACAAAATATTTTTATCGCACTGTTACTAACTGAAATCGATGCTTTTTTCGGAGCGTAATGGGTAATTGTAATTAAGTTACTTTTTAAGAGGAATTGCGACAGCTTTGGCTACAAGGGAGGAAAGATTATTATACAGGATCGGTCAAAAGATCATTCCAAACAAAGTTGCTTTTTTTTGTACTGGTGGTATTTCTTGTCTATTGTCTTATTTTTGGGTAAGGAATCACCACACGAGCGATACTACATGTTTTTTAAAACACCCTGTATATTTAGGTACTTTTTCTTCAACTTTTCCTAGAAACTCGTTAAAAAAATACTAATATAGGTATACATACCTATAGCATGCCGCTGCACATCATATATTAAGTAGGTATCCCTACATTGTGACCTCGACTAATTACCTCAGACATCCTTGGCCCAACAATATTGGCCTATCTCCGGTAGGTAGATATTTAGTAAGACATACCGGGTGTGAACGAAATCATTGATCAGAGCACCACAACAATATTGTATTCAAATTTGGTTTAGTGGGATCTTAATTTTTACCTAAAATTGACGTCAAGTTTCAAGATGGCCATTTACAAGTAACAAAATGGCGTCTGTAAACCAACATAAATATGCAAGTGAAATTATAAAAGTGTTGATAAAATCTGTTAAATTGAGCCCCTTTATAATCTTTTAAGCACTGACATTTAACCTTTATTTTTCAGTTTTAGAAGAAATCGAATTTTCTATTTAGGAAAAAAATCTCAACTTCAATTTTAGTTATCTTAAAGTGAACCATTATACTTTTCATTATTTAGTATCAAAATGTAAGGAATCTTTAATGATCTAAAGGCGTCTCGGAAATCAAATGCGTCTTCTTTAAATTTGAAACATATTTTAACAAAAGTTAAATTTTGAAAAATACACGCGGTAGAAAAATGTAAGTTTGGGAAGCAAGGCGATCCACATATTATATTCTGTTGCTTAATGCGAAAGAGTAATAAATCATTATTGAACGATAAAACCCAGTGGTCTTCGCCGTATTCCATAGGTGTAGTCCAATTATTATTATTGTACCTATCCGCTCGTTTTACTTAAAAAAAGAAATACCTACCTTGGACAAAATAATGTCTGAAATGAAAAGGGATGAATTCATTCCACCCATGGGTAAGAAGAAACTATGGAAAACCTTATAGGAAATTAATTTTTGTTATGAAAAAATTCAAAACAGAAAATCACTTCTAATAGAGAAAGACGAGATCATCTGCTGGCGACGACAATATTTGAGGGCAGTTAGACAGTTTCGAAGGGAAAACAGGAATATCTGTTATATGAACAAGACTTGGCTAAATGAAGGATATACCGTTGGTAAAATATGGCAGGATAAACATTCAAAAAGCGCGAGGCAAGCTTTCATGGAAAAAAATTACATCATTCATTGGCTTACTGTAAATAAGAAGCCATTTCATAAAGATATGCTGAAAAAGGAGCTACTGGACATTGTAAAGTTGAATAAACCTATTTGTACGAAATTGGTTGTCGACGAAATCGCTTTAAAACGAAATATAACG
This sequence comes from Polydrusus tereticollis, assembly GCA_963920685.1. NCBI lineage: Eukaryota > Metazoa > Arthropoda > Insecta > Coleoptera > Curculionidae > Polydrusus > Polydrusus tereticollis. The sequence goes on from OY987329.1 coordinate 120,184,401, forward strand.
GTACTTCGCCTTCCGTCATATCACTGTAAATTAAACCCCATAGAACTGGTGTGGGCGCAAGTAAAAGGGTTTGTAGCAAGACATAACACCACTTCTGAAATAAGAGACGTTGGAAACCTTTTGCAAGAGGAAATGAAGACAGTGGGTTGTCAAAAATGGAGAAAGTGTGTCGAACATATGATTGAAACAGGGAGTTTTTAAAAACCGTCATTGCAATTTACCTAAATTTTACAATGCAACCGTTAAGTTGTCCACCCTGCTTAATGGGTCCTGTCATTGCAAAGTTACATTGTTTTATTCTTTCGCATTAAACAACAGAGTTTATAGAACTGGATTCAGATCTAACCACCTGTAACTTTTTACGAGATCTATGAGATTCATCGCACGTAGAGGCAAACCAAACATACTGGGGTAAATTCGGACAGATGACCTGTGGCAGTTTCAGACTTTCCGAATCTGTTCCACGTTTATTTTTAGAATGATAAAAACATAATATAAAATAATTAAAACTGCCTTCAGGTATTTTTTTTTAACTAAGTTAGTAAGTACTTCAAATGGTCTTACCACCTTAATTAATTATTGTATGTTTTAAAAGTTTTTAAACATTTTTAATCTAATCTCTTATAAGTAAGTAGCTAATTTTACCTTCGTTTATATTTTATTATTATACATATAATTAATAAAAGTAAGTAAAGTAACTACAACGTTTCGGAATCTATTCCATTCCATGCATTTCCGCGGATTTACCATTTACCCCACCCATTGTATGCGCGTCCGTATCTACCCCACTATGGGGATACGGGCAAATGCACCACTAAAAAAGAAACAGTTTGAAATTTCACAGGTATTACGCATCAAAATGTATCATAAAAATCTGTTAAGATGAATGGAAGAGAGAAAAAGTCTGTCCAGAGATATAAGAAAGTTACACTTTGCCTTTGAATGGGATTATCCAAGGGTGGCCTAATAAACAAACAATGAATGAATGAATAAATGCAGGTAAATTATGATCCGTACTTAAAAATATCTTAAAGTAAACTGCAAATCCGGAAGACGTAATTTAATTTTTAAAGTAATAGTTTGGTGATTTTAAACCGATTTTTACCTGATTTAAAATGAGAGGGTTAATTCCATAAAACAAATTATGTTCTAAAGACTGTATATATAGCCACTCTAGTTAGTTTTAAGGTTAGTAATTCTTACTTCGTGTGTAATGCAGCGTTTGTGTTTAACCGTGTGTGAGTCATGGAGAATATGTGCGAGCCCAATGTATCTCAGGAGATAACCCCGTCAAAAAGCAGAAAACACTTTTCTGTGAAAACTAAGGAAGTTATAAACAATGTTTATTCAACTCTTATTCAACGTGCGGTTAGCAAGCAAGCAGCGTCAGAAGAAACGGCCACATTAACAAAAAATTCTAACATCAACTGTATGGAAAATTGTGAATAATCCCATTTTAGCGAGGAAAGAAAGAACCGATACTGGCATTTTCTCGAAGGTAGATGAAAGTGATCAAGATATATAATACGGCGTAAAATTTACAAGTTATACGAGGAACAAAGCGTGCCTACATTAGATAATTTAATTATAAGAGGCTTGAAAAAGATGAAACCGGCGTTAATGTGTTTTAGATTTAAAAAAATTAACAAAGATAAGTTTTAATGGAATCCAGTAGAATTCGGGAATGGCGATCCGAATATCTACAAAAAATTAGGATTAATAGAGATCAGCAAAGGCCGATTATTTACTTGGATAAAACCTGGTTCGACACATAACACATATAATACCCCGGAAAAGGGTTGGGTTGACTCAATTGGCAAGTGTAAAACAAGCGCGCCATCAAAAAGAGGTAAACGAATTACGATTTTGCATGCTGGATCTAAAGACGGATGGATTCCAAATGGACTTTCTCTGTCTGCAAAAAAAATTAAAAATTCTTCTCTGGATTACCATGAGGACACCACTGTTGATTTATTTGAAGATTGGTTTAAAAACAAGCTAATTCCATAAATATACCTTCGAATAGCGTAATTGTAATGGACAGTGCAAGCTACCATAGTAGGCAGTTGACCAAGACTCCCTCCTCAAATGACACAAAAGCAACAATCCAAAACTACATGTATGATAATGACATTAAATTTATTTTCAGGAAGATTACACCAAAAGGCAATTAATTGAGGTTTTACAAGGTTTAAAACTACAAAAGGAATACTTCTGTGATAATTATGCAAAAAATCTAGGGCATACAGTTTAAAGGCTTCCACCATAGCATTGTATATTTAATCCCATCAGGGCCGTCTTTAGGTATGTGGGGGCCCTTGGCACTTTTGGCGGTGTGGCCCTTCTACCATCCTTGTTTCTTAAAAAGAGCGCCGCAGCGAAATTTTTTTTTAGGTGCCACGCCCTTTTTTTGGACTATTAAAATCTAGAAATTTACTTTTCGATAGCCCAACCCGAGAAAACGTAGAAATAAAGAAATTTCTAAAATATAAACGCCAATATTTTTATTTTAAATATTTTTTTTTTGTGGGCTGGAAGTAAAAACTTGTTCTGAAGTTGTTTCCGTTGATTCGTTGTTTTTTTGATCTTAAGCTGATGCTTTGGAAGTAAAAAATGAAGTTAATTTGGGTAGTTTTTCAACAACTTCCTTTTGATGAGCATTTTTTTTTTCTCTTTTCTGCGCCGCTGGGATATAAGCGTTTTGACATGATGATGATTAAAATATGATAACAGTGACCAATAAGCCCTTAAAAAAAAAGAAAATTGATCATAAAATATACAACAAGCAAGGACAAGGACAAAAAAGTTTGTGTCTTACATTTTAGCTTTTTTATTTTAAAATATATTCCAAACTAGTTTAATTTATCGCGGTTTGCAACAAACAATCCAATTATTAATTAAGGAAATATACACTAACAAACTTTAAAAAAACAATTTAAACTTATAAAATCAAAACCTGCGCTGCGTGTCTAACTCAAAACTCAATATGTCAATTTGCACAACGGCCAACGGATTTTAAAACAGGTGATATTATTATATTACCATTATTCTAATTACGACAAATTATTGTTGCCAGATTTAAAATGATTACTTTTTTTTATGATTTTTTAAATAAACATTTTAGTCAAATTAATGTTAATTCCCAGTTAATAGTGTTAATACATAAGCCCTTTTAAGAAATTCTGACAGCCGTAGAAGGATCGGCGGGGCCCCCGTGGCCGGGGGCCCCGGGCCCGGGCCCAGTGGGCCCATGCCTAAAGATGGCCCTGAATCCGATCGAACATGTTTGGCACCAACTGAAATCTGCCATTCGTCGTAACAATATTTGCCTTACTATTAACTCCAGTGTACTTGAGTGTATAGAAACTGAAGTTTTTAACATTCCTTCACAAAGTTGGGCAAATTCTGTTACACATGTTGAAAAAGTGGAAAAATCCTATATCCATATAAACAATATAGCACAAATAATATAGAACAGATGATGATAGCGATAGTGATATTGATATATTAGGTGAATAATCATTATAAGTACCGAATAATTTATATATTTTTATAATCATAAATATAATTTTTAATAATAAAATAACTTGTAATTTCACATTTAAACATAAATAAAATATTATTTAATGTCTTACTTATTTTTATTACAAACCATGGTTAAATTGTAAGCAAAATACGGACCTGCTCGGCAATATTTCAATGTTACAGCTGGCCCGGGTCTCTCCTAATAGGGATCAGTTAGTCACTTTCTTATATCTCTGAACAGACTTTACCTAAGTATACTTATGACAATGTTTTGATAGCTACTTTATTTTAATCTCACAAGAAAGTTACGATAGTTTAAAAAAATATGTTCGAACCTGCCCTATACCCTATACCTACCCTGATAAATATTTCATTTTCTGTTAGGTATTATTTTTCCGAAAATTAGAAACGCGTTTCCATACTTAACAGCAATGTATTTAAATCATGTATGGTGAACAACATGACCCTAAATAAACAATAATTATAGTGTACATATGATAACGATAATTCTAATTTAATAGGTTCTCACATTTCGATATCATTAAAGCTACCAAATAATAATGGTAAATATATTTTAAAGTACATTAATTTTTTACTATTATACGAATAGATATATTATATTTTATTGCAGTATTCTTTTGTCATTTTAATCTGATGCATGACTTTAAATCAATGGTAAATAAAATATATTCAATAATTTAATAATTGCAAACATACCAAATTGTAAACACGCCAAATACAGTAAAATTGAACGGAATTTAAATTTAATAATAAACCCTAGCTTTGATTGACATCTCTACATCCAATTATCAAAATAAACCAGTACATTGCCGAAAAAATAAAAAACAATACGGGGAACACAATCCTGGATATTCTGTCAATTTGCTTCCACATTATTTTTACTTTTCCTTTGTCCTAAAAATAAGACTTAAATGAGAAAAAATTGATAAACAAAATGCATGGAAAATCACTTAGAATGTCGTACTTATACGCAGAGGCAGAGGTGACAAGCTGTAAACACTGATATGCAATGAACAAAAGTATTTACAGTCTGGACCGAGAAAAATAGAATTTACGATGCATTTTATTTTTACCGTTTTCCAGTACAGGGTGACCCATCCTTTTTTCCCAACTTTGGGATTCATTGGATATTGACGTCGTTTCTTTGGATTAAAGTCATTTGTCCATGGTGCAATAGCTTTCTCCTAAAAATAATGTAATGTCTATAAGACGAAGATATATTTCTACTATTATGTTCCACCAAAAGCATGAACTTTAAAATTGTATTTCTCTAACCATTGCTCTTTCATTTTCCTTTTGCTTTAAACATGTATAGTTTCCTTGTAACACTTTGACTATAACAAATTCTCCCAATGACGCAAAAACTGATATCATGCATCCTGCCATCCATAAATCCAACGCCTAAAGAAAAAATATTTTAAATTATAAATTTTCAAAATATAACTTTCTTTAGGTACCTTAACATAAGCTACAGCTGGTATGTCGGTTCTTAATCCAGTAAACATGGTTACCAAAGTTAAAAGACAAGTAACCAATAACGTGACTCTAGCAGGTATGGCATCCAAATCTAGCCAGAAACTAAACCAGGACAGGACCACTACTAAGGTTGAGGGGGCAAAGGTTTGAATCAAATGGTGTCCGATTTGTCGTTCAAATTTGAAATATACAACCAATCTAGAGAAATTTCCTAATAAATAAAATAATTAGATCAATTAAAAAAACTGCCATAGTAATAGATTATTTTGTGTTATTACCATTTTTCTCGCTAGTAAAGACGTAAGTCTCATGAAGCTGCAAAGGTTGCAAAATGTTATATTGCAACAACTTTAACTCAGGACTAATTGTAACTCCTGGATCTTTCCATCGCAGGATCATTTTTCGATTATTATACGAAACTAAAAAAAAAACCGAAAAATTACAAACCATAATTTAGTATCAATTTTTGGTCCCATTATACAGGGTGTTAATGAATGTCATGCTAATGAGTGATAATACTCATCAAAATTGGGCAAAAATACTTATAAACATGCGATCAAAAATGCTTTATTTTTGATATACATGGTGTCAAAGATTTCATTTTTTTTAAGTTTTTTTCGTTTTTCTCCCATATTTTCCGATATAAATATTTTTAATTTGGTAATTTATGGAATCTCTACAATAGGATGTCTAAATTGTGGGAGGCAGTATACAGAGTGTGACATTTTTTGAGGTACCAACACTTTCACCCTCCTAAACTATTTTTTGGGATACCCTGAATAAATATTGATATCATCTTTTGACTCCCCCGTTCTTTTCTCTTTCTTTCTGATCCCCTACATTTTTATCGTATCAGTCATCATTTCTAGTCGATGCACAGCAAGTATAGAATTTTCAGTGAGTAAACCTGCAATATGGCGGCGAACAATTCATGTCAGCATACTCCAATCGGCTATAACTGAAGACAAAAAGTTACTAGGATTTCACCATAGACATCGTAACTATTAGACCGAACGATAACAAATAAACGTGTTGTGATCAATGTATTTCAGTGTAAAGTAAATCAACATACAAGCTGCTCCCCTCCACTTGGTTTGTCAGACTTACGCCACAGAAAACGTAGTCTTCTGGGCTTACTCTGTTAAAAGTATTAACTTCTATGATTAACTACATTAACATGATGTGGGAAATATATAACATTGCCTAAAACCTTGTAAAACATCTGTATTATGGCAACGCAGCAATGAGGGATCCGCCCAGACACCATCATTTTCGTGGCCATCCGCATCGACTCGGCAATACTCGGCATAGCGGATGTTGTTTTCCTGGAGTTTTGTCGCATGCATAATATGTAAAGTCAGCGTAATCCCCACTCTCGGCCCCACCTAGCTCCTCACAGCGTCTCGCCACCAAACGATTTTGGCATCACAATTTTATAGCATTTATGAATGGCGTGTCGGATCTATAGTTACGATGCCTATGGATTTCACACCACTTATTCAAATCCAGTTCAAAGCATAAACAAAACCAACTTTTAATAGATAGATCATAATATCTGTCATGTGAACAATTATAGGATTACAGGCTTTGCTTGACATTGTTTTGAATGTTTTGATTTGTCAACTTCAATTCGCTCTTGTACATTTTTGTGCCTTAAAACTTTATTTAATTTTGAAAAACAGTTCCTTTCAGATCTATTTTCATCGTACTATTATTGTGTTGCTGGTAAGTATTTTTGGACATTTGCTATTATATATTAATTTTAAGTATTCTAATTATGGAAAATAACATATTTTATTACATTATGGGTATAAATAAAAACTACTTGTTATGTTTTACAGTTTTAGTCTTCAGTTACCTGACACGCATGTTTCAGCCCTTTCGGGGATGGAGTCTTTGTACTTCTTTGAAAATGACCCGAAATGACAGAAACACGCGTGTCAGGTAACTGAAGATTAAAACTGTGAAACATAACAAGTAGGTTTTATTTCCACCCATAAGGGATATACGGTTTCACCAAGAATGTAGCCCAGCACACAGTGTCGTTGCCACAGGGGAGCGATCGCATGCATTTCATTTATGGCATTGCCAATGGTATAATTCCTTTGGTGCTAAACGACTCTATCGGCAGCATTATCCAAAGTGAAGACAGCCTGATTCACGAACTTTTGCACAGGTACACATTCGGCTTTGCGAAAATGGAACTCTCAACAAATCCACTCATTTGGAAGGGGCACATCGCACTGTAAGAACTGTCGAAATTGAGGAAGCAGTCCTGAATGCTGTAGAAAATGAACCAGGTACAAGTACAAGAAATATTGTGGCAACTTTAAGGATTTTATCTGTGCTGGTTTGGAAAATTTTGATGAATAACTTGATGTATCCTAACCATATCCAGAGAGTTCAAGCTCTTTCTCGACGCGATTTTTCACCCCAATTAAATTTGCCAGTGGTTCATGTTGTTGGCCCAAAATCCATTGCTCGGAAATAAAATTTTATGTAGTGATGAAGCAAGTTTTTCGAAACTTTCAGGTTAGTTAATAATCATTTTTGGGCAGAAGAGAATCCTCATGCGGTAGTCGATAATCATTTCCAGTATCAGTTTACAGTAAATGTGTGGGCTGGCATGACTGTAGACAATTTGGTGGGCTATTTCTCCTGCCAAGAAGATTAAACGGGCAATATTATCGTCAATTTTTAGAAGAGGAATTCCCGGTACTGTTAGAAGAGGTACCACTTGAACTAAGAAACAATTGTGGTTTTTGCATGAAGGTGCATCGCCACATTTCAGTTTGGTGGTAAGGGAACACTACAACCGTTGGATAGGTCGAGATGGACCTCGGCCATGGCCCCCCTAGTTCCCCCGATTTAAATTGTTTAGATAATTTTTCTGGGGGCATTTAAAATCAGATAAGAGTTGCAGCACGTGGCTATAATTCTGTTCCTCAAATCTTCCTTTGTCTAAATGAGAGTCTGATACACCAACAATGTAATAAAAAAAAACACAAATATAAAATAAGTTCGTGTACAGTCTTGTCCCTTATCCTTCCGTCAGACCCAATCCTTGGACGCGTTGCGCCGTCTACGGCTCATCGGCAAGACTTCGGATCTGACGAAAAGGTAAGGGACCTCAAAGTGCTTTTGACACAGAAATGCAGTTAAGCAGATGAAAGTTCCAGCACGTCGCTACATCTCGTGGCAACCACACGCATCAACTCAACCAGGACAGCGAGAATCCATATAGGTTCAAACGCTGGCAAGGCGGCCCATCGTGGGCAAACTACTATGATCAAAATGAAGCGTTTTTGGCCATATGCTTATAAGTATTTTTCTTCTATTTTAACGAGCACTATCCTTATTATACTATTTCTTAAATATCAACGTGGTATCCATTATAACACCCTGTAGATACTATACAAAAAAATTAAAATAATACAGAATGCAACGTTGATGACTTACAACTTTCCACAGATATTGGGCAAACTTGAGTATCCATGGGATAATGGTAAAATTCCATTTGACAAGCTACTATGGCGTGCATTCTTGCAGAATACCTTATGGTTTTATTTCTAAATAGTGTTACAGATGAAAACTTGTGGGTTAAAGTTGCAATTTCTAAAAGCAAGCATTTCAAAGTTATCTAAAATCATTCTTACCTATATGTTTAAAACCCTATCAACGACATAGAACTACTAACCTATAACTTTCGAGTTTAAAAAGTATAGGTCCGGTTGCCATAAGTTCTCAAAATACTGAGATGGTAGGGTCACAGATTCATCCTTATATTCAAACATCTCTTCGGGTATTCGGATCCTGGCATCGGTCCATTCTTGTTTCAAAAACATGTCCATTCTGAAATAAACGAACACCAAGGATTAAAAATTTTTTGCATTCATTTCTGGATGTTGATGCCAGAGTATTACCGAAAATCCATATCTTCAACATTAATGGAATTTATGTCTACAACTCTCATACTGAAATCAACTATTATTGGCTCACCTCGTAGTGTCGGTGGTCGAATTTCTAAAAGAATATATTATTATCAAACTGCTTATATGAATAACAATTGTTTCTTGATTTTTAAAAATTTTTTTTCGGTATTCTAACAAATTGTTTTCAATTCAAAGCCTATTAAAATATTTACCTTTTACATAGTGATCCGGAATTATATTATTACTTAAGTTTTGACTATCGGGATTTCTTGGTTTTGGCACTAAAGCATTGGTTAGGGGCACCGGAAAGCTAAAATAGGTTTTTAAATTTTTGTAGATAATAATAATAATTTTCTTTATTTCAAATAATGAACACAAGAGGAACTTGCGTCAAAGTGCAAAGTAGTTAATTTACAAAACAGTCTCAAGTAATATCTAATGAACAAAATCACTCAATTTGTAGGGTTCTAGATCGATTATTATTTTTGTGATTGCAAATTTAAATTTTTGTGATCGTATTTGTTTGATTCTAGTCGACGAAGCATTGAAGAAGTTTAAGCATACATAGTGGGGACCAGTGGCGTATTTAGGGGGGGGGGGGGTCCAGGGGGTCTGGACCCCCCCCCCCCCGTGGACTCAGTAGAAAAGAAAACTGAAATTCACATTCATTTATTTGCAATAAATAACATGAAACATTATTTCAAATTTTCCAGATGTTTGGGGATTTCCACAGTCTTTTAGTTTAATAATTGTTGAATTTTATTTTTTGTTCCGTGTTTTCTAATTCAGGTGAGTAAAATAGTATACCGTTATACATACCTTCAAAAAACTAATATTTCAAATGCAAATATTGGCGTTTATATTTAAAAATTGCTTTATTTCTACGTTTTTTTTGAGCCGGGCTATCAAAACGTAAAATTTGTAAGTTTAGACAGTCCAAAAAAGGGCGTGGCACCTAAAAAAATTTTGCCTGCATAAATGGACCCCCCCCCCCGTGTCACAATCCTAAATACGCCACTGGTTAATCGATGCATTATGGGTATGAAACATCTCCTGTTCTTGTGCCATATTCATGATCCCAACAAACACCCTACGTACTAAAGACGTACTTATTGTGTTCGTTTTATGTCCCGTACGTACAGTAAGTAAAATGTACATTTTAAGTACGTATTTTCTCTGACATATTGTGTATGTACAACGATCATTCTTGATTGTACGTACAATGTATCATCCTTAAATGTACCAACGTCTAAAACACGGTTGGGATGATACGTTGTTATGTAGGTATGTTTTATTACATAATGTAACAATGTTTTACCTTATGTAAAACTAAATTACTAATAAAAAATAGTTAAATTAGACCTTTTTCAAACTTGGACATTTTTTTGTTCTGTGATTGTAAGGTTAATTATTAATATCCCCTACCGATTTAAATTTCGCGCTTGCTTACGTCGTAAAAATCCGACACTATTCGGACGTCTTTCTGTGCAGTTAAATTAACTTAACCAAACTTTTGAGTTTGTAAGTGTGGCTTCTTTTTGTTGTATTGCCGATGTTTCTCAACGAATTGGCGAATTTTACCAGGACGTTTTCCTCTAAATGCGTTAAGTTTTATTACTTTGTTCGTTAATTTATTATTTGATATACAATTTACAGGTAAATAGTAACTTATTGAGTGGTAGAAATGCCTCTTAAACAGTTTCGAAGCTTAAAAAACCTTAAATGTACTTAGCTATGTCGATTACGATTCGTTTTATTTTTAGCTGAATTCAATGCTGAAATTTTAAGACAGCATTTTTTTCTGAGAGGCTTGACTTTCCAAGTAAAAAACTTTAAGGTATCAAATACTGAAACTATTAGTCCTGGGGCGCTTAGTCAAGTAAAAGTTACTTGTAATCGAGCTTGTAATAGTGAAGCAGATCTACTGGCACTTGAAGATTTCTTAAATCGACCAGAACATTTCAGAAAGTTGGTAAGATTTGACCACCCATTCTATTTAAAAAGTAGTATAGTAAAACTTGATATACAGATACCTATATTTATTTTAAGGTAAAATTCAATTAACAATTGAATAAGACCTTAACAGCCCTTTACGTTAGGTATTAATATAGTAAGAATGTTTATTTTTGATAATGTTTAAGTACATTTACCATTTTAGGAGTCTAAAATGTGCATATTGGCAGGAAATAATTTGCAAGCTTTATTAAACGAAGCATGGGAGCATTTATTTGGAATCACCAGGCTAAAAAGATACCAGAAAAAAAGATTTTCGCAGTTTTTAATTGCAAAAGTTATAATAAGTAAGTACTAATTTAAATGATGAAACGGAAATTGGACGTTTTCAACTGGAGGTGTAGTGTATAGTAGTCAAGTAGAGTAGGATATGAGTGTATTTTGTATCTTGATATTATTTTTATTTTATCTCCCCTAATTTTTTGTTTTAATCATCTTAAAGTTTCTTTAAAATATGGCTTATTTTATTTAGTTGACTTGTATTTGTATATACTATAAAATATTATTTTTTCTGGGTTGTAATTAAAGTCTTTTCATTTAAGATGCCCTTCTGAGAACAGAAAAAAGCTGAAATAAAAAAGAGGCAGAGCAGGAAATAGCCAAATTGCTAAGGAGGACCCCCGATTGACTAAAATATAAACAAAAAGCGAAAAATAATGATAACGATGGGGAAACAAGTAATAATCCCGAGGTATCAGATAGATAATAATACATTCATATATACACAATATATATAGAATGTTACTAAATATTAACCAACAAATTTATTGTAATATATTATTGTAGATACTTTATCAGTAGTTATTATTTATCCATTGTAGGTACAAACAACGTACTTCTTACGTATGTAGTACGTACATAGCACGAAGTGTGCGTACATCTTTATTAACACGTACAGTAAATGTACGTACATTAAATATACGTTTATCGTACGTACATAAGATGTACTTGTCGTACGTCTTAATTAAGTACAATTGTGTGGAAAATTTACGTACTAAGTTTGTAAAATGTACGTACTACGTCCAATAACGTACATGCATAAGACGTACTTTATGTCCGACTAGTACGTACTTAAAACGTCTTATGTATGTATTTATGCTGGTTGGGATTTACTTTGAGATGGAACAGTTCTCTATGTTGAAAGAAAGACATTAGACATTCACAATGATATAAACAGTCATTATCCCTACATTCCTAAAAACACCTCTGGGGCCGTCCATAAATCTCGTGACGCACCGGGGGGGGGGGGGGGGGCAGGGCAAGCGCCACGTTTTGTCACGGGGGGGGGGGGTTCTTCGATCGTCACGGGACGATTTTAAAAAACGATTTTTTCAATTGCCCGCAAAAAAGTCGAACGGTTGGTACGACAATGCGATTGGAACGAACACCCAATCAGCGCACAGCGCCAGCGTGGTGAATTGAGGTTTTGGCTTGAGAATATGCTTTGTGGTTGACGAATGTCCAATTATTAGTTGACTAATTTTTAGTTCGATATATAAGTACTCCTAATTTGTTTTCAAATTTGCATGTTAAAATTAAAATCACCAATATAGAAAGAAATAAACCTATGATTTATTAAAAATGTATTCTTTATTCTGGTTATCGAACATTCTACATGAAGGGGGGGGGGGGTGCCTTTTCCTCCACATATCTAGCAATGACCCGTATGCCATAGTAAATAGAACTTAGTCGTTTTTCTCCATATGATTTATATGATATAAGACTAGTCGAAATGTTCATTAATATACATGCAGAGGGTATTTCAGAAGCGGGTGATTCCTCATGATATTCTAAGAGAAAAAGTTCATATGAACATGTGTCCGGAGTTGCTCCGTTTTTGATATACAGGGTGTTAAAGATTTTAAAAAAAAATCGTTTTTTTTAATTTTTTCAAATATCCTCTTCCCGATTGTATTGAAATTTGGTACCGTCGTTCATAATGATAAGGGGCTTAATGCTTAGCCCTAACTAAAATAAATTTATTAAGTTCATGCAGTGCGCGCATTAACGAATATTATTGACAAGAAGTGTACGCCACTGACTTTTTTCTTATTTTGATATTTTTTTCGGATTTTACAAACTAATAGTACAACTTTTTTATTTCCTGAATTGTTTTCGCATCTTGCTTCGTTTTCGAGAGAAAAAATAAAACCCACTTTGTTGCATGTATACAAAAAAAAAATCTTATATATTTCGAAGTTAATTAAAACATTCAAATTAAAAATAAAATTATTTTTTTAAATAATGATACAAAAAAAATGCAACAGTTAATCAAGGCCAATGTTGAAAATGGTCACACCTCCGGACACATGTTCACACGAACTTTTTCTCTTAGAATATCATAAGGAATCACCTCCTTAAGTTACGTACCGTACTTCTGAAGCCCCCTGTATATATGTACTTACAAATTTTGCCTCTTCTGAGAAAATCAATTCCTGATAATCCATTTCAACAACTGTTGGTATCTCAACTGTTGACTGTTTAGTTCTAAATAATGTGCCTAATGTTCGTTTTATCCTTATTTAAAATAAGCGGTTTTTTTACAAAACAGTGTCAAACCCAAAACTAAGTTAAAGAAAAAATTCACATTCAATATGGTGTAAGAGCGTAGGCCTATGTTTTTATTTGAACATCATTAACTCCACATTCTACTGCAGCACATTCAAACACGAAACCTTAATTGACTTCCCCTCGAAATAAAATAAAAAAAAACGATTCTAAAATATTGCAAATTTATACCCATTTTTTTAAGTAACTCACCTGAAAATTACGACAAATAATGTAAATCCTGTTGATATTGGAGACATACTAGTCACACTTTTTTAAAGTCAATAGCGATAGAGACGTGTACAACTTTTAAAATTTTAATATTATTTGCATATATGATTATAAGGAGTAAATTTATTGAAACATCTTTTAGCGCCAGAAAAATGTTTGCACTGCATCAATATTTTAATACAATATGCATCCATTAAGTAGAAATATTTTTCAGAAATCATTATCGGCACCATAAATTCTTGACCCCATGTAGTATAAGAAGCCCCGTCCGAATTTTTTTTTAAAACTGCATCAACTAAAAATATGTGTTGCACAAAATCGTCGGCAATTTTCACTGAACTTTCGGTAAAGTAACAAATTTTTTGATGACTCTGGTTAAATTTTAAATGGGAAGAAAGTAATTATTTGGCTATTAGAGTAATAATTACATTATTACCTCTATAAACAACATATAGCTCTTTGCTTAACTCGGTATGATTACAAAGCGCCTAATATGTCAAAATAACTCGTTTCCGTTTTTATGTCAGTAATTTCTTGCGAATTGATTAATGTGTCGTTTATCAGGTAATCTTCTCTAGTTATTTTTAAAAGTGTATCTGTTGTGGAAAACATAAAGATACCTAATCAACAAAACTACTAAGTTTTTAAAGTTTTTATTTTCTCACTTTAATCATTAATATAGTAAAGAAATACAAAATAGCTCATAAATCATGCAACAATGAAACAGCAATAAATACAAAAAAAAACTATATCAAGGCTCTCAGCACAAAGTTGAAGCTAATTTCGATCAAATCAGATTGTGCCGTTTAACAAAGACTCTCTTCCCTGCTTTTTGAGGAATTCGCATCTTCTTTAAGTTTCATCCTCTGAAAACTTCTATTTAAATTCCTAAATTCCTTTCCAATGTACTCGTCAGCCTCATATCGAATTGGTTCGTCCTTTCTTCCTAATATCGGCCTTGGAAATGGAATTTTCGTGCCTAGGATGGGCCTTGGACTATTTGGAGATGCTGGTTGTCTTACTGATCTCCTAGAATATCTAAAAAGTAATGTACCTATGTCATTATATACCACACAGAAAATTATAAACAGGAAATATCTACTAAATACTTAAACTTTTACTGCTGTCAATTTTTTTCAAATTAAATTCTTAAGTAGGTAGGTACCTATTTCAATTTATTTATACCTTGAACATTGAGCTTCTTTTGTTGGAGTACTTGGAGAAGAACCCGCAGAAGAATTTAGCGATAGGGTTTTCATTGCATGCTTTGAAGGGGGAGTAAAAACTGGAGCGTCTGGATCTAATTCCGTTGGCATAAATAAAAGCTAAATTGTTCGCTTCTTCTTTTTTAAAAGGACTAGGGTGCTTTAAAATTTTTTTAAAGACGTTTTTGACGTATACAAGTATTGAAGTTTTACGTTCATTCACAGCTTGCTAGAATGATTAGCGCTTTTAACCTTTCACCACAGTTTTTCTGGACTTTCACTACCATTTCGGTTTAGGCATTTTTGAGTTCTGTGGTTTAGGCTACAGCGCCCCTAAAGGAGTTAAGTAGGGTAACTTTGGCGCCTCCGCTTTGGCACTGGTGCGTATCATGCGCACCAGGAACTCCCCTTGACTTAAAAATTTGCTTTTTATACGTCTAAATTAGTTATTAACAAACTACTGCCGTCATAACTGGTACAAATAATAATTACGTTATTATTATTATAAAAATACTTTTAGCATCGCACCTCTTATCTGTTTTCTAATTTTATTGGGCATCCTGTTGACGAGCGCCATCTATAGGCAGTGTTGCTAGTGGTAAAATCAACAGAGAGGTAAGCTTTATTTTTCTGCGCAGGGAGGAGCTCTTGTGAAGTAGAAGAGCGTAAGTTAGTACTACAGGCAGCTCACCGATGGCTTCAAATAATCTACATTGGTTTGCCCCTCGCCCCTGTTTGTTTTGTCAAGGAATCGATACTAGTTAATCGATCTGAATTCATTCCTACGAATCGACCACTGACTGAAAAGAAGTCGAGAAGTATTTTGACATTTATTTGACACAAATCAGCTGTTGTGAGCCAAACAAGTAAAGAGTGAAGTGCAGCAGCAGCAGCGCAGCAGAGAAATAGGAGTTCATTGAAAAAAAATCTGTGAGGCATCTCTCCTCACATTCCTACGCGAAAACAACGCTATTATCACCACGCAAGGTCGGGGAGTTTTGTTTCATACTGCCGGATTGGACTATCCTTCCTTTGGAAGGGGGTATTTATTTAATTTCAAATTGCAGACAACGATGTGAACGCGCTCAAGTTCGATAAAATCTTCACGTCAAAATATGGCCGACGGTCTGGCGGCCGCGAACCGTATTTCTCGTGCTCAAAATAACAACATGAAACTCACAAACGGCCCTCGAGTAGTTACAATAAACAAGACTGACACGGGTTTTGGTTTTAATGTGCGAGGTCAAGTGAGTGAAGGGGGCCAACTGAGGAGTATCAATGGAGAGCTTTACGCCCCCCTACAGCACGTCAGCGCCGTTTTGGATCATGGAGCTGCGGAGCAGGCCGGTATACGGAAAGGGGACCGGATTTTGGAAGTGTAAGTTATACAGTCTTAAATCTGGGATTAGTTATCTTTAAAATCTGCAATGATGTTTTATTGATTTTTGTTTACTTTTGTGTCAGATTGATTACAAATACAAGAAAAAGGATTTGTAAAGACGTAGGCATACTACTTAGGTACCAAAGGTAATAAGTAGAGAGATTGAATAGGTATCAATCATGCTTGCATAAATAATCTTGTAAAGATCTTATTCTTTAAGAATACAGTAGGCATATTCTTGTGCCACTGTTCCTTAATCCACACAAAAATCAAGGTAAAATAAAACACCTCTATCGAGAGTCTTGACCAAGGTCTTGACTTTGCCCTTTAACCTCACTGGTCTTACTTTTAAATGACACTAGATTCATTATCTACAGTAGGTATGGGTTTCCATTTACTAAAATAATTAAGTATATTTTTTTTATGCCCCCATGGCATTAAGAATTGGCAACAAATAGTTTTTTTCCAATGAACCGGAAAACGAGCACTTTTTAGATCATTTTTTAACTTGAAAATGTTACTTTACCAGTCTAGACCAGAAAGCAAGAAAGTACTTTGCTGGTCCCTCTTTATTTACCATTCAGTTTTTTATTTAGTCTAAATATTTCAGTTCATTGAATATTTTCCTGACTATAGTTTTTCAGCTTTCTGAAACTATACCAATAAAGCAAGCCATTAAAAACATTTTCTCGTACGCCACTGGCCTTGCGTAGATTGATAAGAAAAATTGTATGTTACATAACATAATATGCTGAAAGTACATTAACAGGACTCCCAGACTTCCAGGGTGAGACCTGGAAATTGCCTACATCATTCTGTAAAACAGTACCTACTTTCTGGTCTTGTAACATAATATAGTAACTTAATATTTCAATGTCAACAGGACACACTAAAAATAGTAGGTATCTACATGTTACCAAAGTTACCCTATGGTTGTAGATAAAATATTTTAAATAGCTTGTGTAGCCACATCCAAACCTATAATTAATTGTATTTTAACCAACTGTGTCATAAGAACACCCTATATAACAAATACAATATTGTTGTCATGTAACTTAGCCTACTCTGTCAAGTTTATAGATTAATAAATAAAATTTCTGTTCCTGGTATTGAAATTAATTAATTTATTCACAAAAACTGTGTTCGTCTAGGTAAGTGAGTGTTATATATTTCTTGAATTATCTAAGGATTTAATCATTGAACCATAAATTTTAATATTTATTAAGAAAACCAAAAGAATCAAAATAACATACCTACCTCGATACCTACCTACCTAAGTACATAATATGTTTTGTAGGTACCTATACACCTATACCAAATTAATTTGTCGGGACACAAAAAAAATAGATTTGTTATGCAAATTCTAATGAAAATGTCCTTTATCATCTTTGCAAATAATAAAAAAAGACGTAGGTAGTTATTGCCATTATCCACCGGCCGATATTCCATTTCCTTTGAAAGCTTGCTTTTTTTCAAATTTCGCGGAATGCGATAAAAACCTATGTACCTCTCTCCTTTCCCAGGGTGTAAAATCAGAATCCTATTACTAGTACTTTATTTCCCGATATGAGTATATTGACTTTGTTGACAATAATTATTGTCATAATTTCTAGTTTAAACCATAGATTATGGCTTAATTGTGCCAGGTATTGTTTAGGGTCAACTCTCGGGTCAACTTCAATCTTTAGTTTAGTTGGTGAAATTGGAACCGTTTATTGGCCAATCCTCAGGTTAAACGGGTTAGACTGTAATCTTTTTCCAGTTCATGAACGCTATTTTAGGTAAACTAGAAAATTGAAACCTGACTCTCGGCATGTTTATTGACCTAAGCAAAGCCTATGATTGTATAGATAGAGATTTATTATTGTACAAACTGAGATATGGGATTAGGGGAAATTTACATTGGATAAGGTCCTATCTTTCAGATAGACAGTAAAGAATAGTGTTTCAGGATTGTAACAGAGAGATTAAATCTGACCTTTTTAGGTATTACTATAAAAGAATTTTTGTCATGGGGCATTTGTTCGTCTGAGGGGCAACCATATAAACAGTTTGTCTGAAACTTGGCAGTATAGGTTACGGAATAAAGCTGGTGGATAATTATATGAACTTAAATACCCTAAAAATTCTATGCCATGCAAATTGTGAATCTGTTCTGAGATGTGGCATACTGTTTTGGGAAAATAGCTCTGAGCTACAGAGAGTTTTTGTAATACAAAAAAAAGACAGTAAGGGCAATCAATAAAATGAACTTTCTGGATTCTTGTCCAGGAGTGTTTAAAGAAATGAATGTACTAACAGTGTAGGGACTTTATGTTTTTGAATGTTTGATGTTTTTTCTTAGAAATAGGAACAAGTTTGAAACTGTGAATGCTTATGGTAATTGAACAAGAACAAATAACTTATTAAAGAAAGAAATTTGTCCCTTTTCTTTTCGTCAGACCCAATCCTTGGACGCGTTTGGCCGTATTACGGCTCTTCGGCAAGGCTATAAAGTCTGACGAAAATACACGAACCTTACAGTGAACTTCATCACATAATGTATACATACATATGCAATATGTCTGGTCTGGTTGGGTGGATAGCTCAATTGCCACGAGATGTTGCCACGTGCAACATCTCGCATTTAAATAACTTATTGTATCCTCATTACCGTTTAACTATCACAGAAAAAAGTCCTTATTACATGTGTATCAGGCTTTACAACAAAATGCCAAATAATATAAAATCTATTATGAATATATCAAAATGGAAAAAACCATTAAAAATAATGAAAAATTTAGTAGGCTTTTTAGACAAGCAATGGTAAACCTATTCCATTTTGTGACGTCATTTCATTTTATCCCTCGTTTATCCCATTTTGTACAGCATAATTTGAAATAAATAAGTATTATTATTTTTTATTATTATCGTGAAAGTAATCCCATAGGCATTTCGAATGTGTAGTTAAATTTAAGCCATCATCACAAAACTGCCTAAACCTAAGATTAACCCTAACCTGTAGTTGAAGCATTAGTTAAACCATAATGTTGCCAAATTAGGGGTGGAAATGAATTTATTGAACGACATTTGCGATATATTTAACGAAATAGTTAGTGAAGAAGAGAAAGCCTTCTTTAACAAAACAAACAATGGAGAATGGACATTTTTGAAATGGTTGTTAAACCAAAGGTTAACCTCTGATTTAATTAAACCACAATATAATCTACAAATTAACTACATACACATTGAAAAAGTCGCCCTAAGTAGGTTTACTTTATGTTTTTTAGTCGCCCTCTATATTACTCCCTTTCTAAATTAGTACCTACCTATATTACTTTCTATAATTTACGATAAGATAATTAATTAACAGGGAGAATTTAAAATAAATATCAGTCCTGTGTTAACATTGAGTAAGATTAATTGACCTTATGATTTTTTGGTTTGAAGTGGGTACTTAACAATACAATAACAACAAATACT
Source organism: Polydrusus tereticollis (assembly GCA_963920685.1). Classification (NCBI taxonomy): domain Eukaryota; kingdom Metazoa; phylum Arthropoda; class Insecta; order Coleoptera; family Curculionidae; genus Polydrusus; species Polydrusus tereticollis. The sequence continues at coordinate 120,204,194 of OY987329.1, forward strand.
GAAATATTTGTGCCAGCAACAATCAATCCAAAAAGGGACAGATAAATACCTACTTTTATCTCACAACTTGTTTTAGTATTTTTTATTTTGGTGGCAGTAATTGCCAAGAACAGAGAAAGTGAAATAGCTCCCAGCCCAACGTAGTTGTTATATTAATGAAATTTAAATGTCAAGTTGCAAAATTCATAAATATTTTAATGATACAACCTGATTATTGGTTAATTATCATCAAAGACGTTACCAGTTTGAATGTGACAACGTTTAAGACTACTTGACACACACATTATTTCAGTCAATATAAGTTTAATTAGGTATTGGTGGTGCTAAAAAAAAATGCTGGGAAGTCATTTAATTTATTCCAGTATGCATGGGGTATTCCCTAAATATGGGTAAGTGAAAGCCTCTAAAATGTAATATATACAATTAATTAAATTACTTTATAAGTTGTTAACAAAATTAATTTTTTCTATTCTTGTCATGCATTAGATAGAGATGCCCATATTATATTCTAGGTGGTCAACATTTAACTATCATTTGGCTAAACTGCTTTTCTAACACTTATCATTCAGAATTTATTGTTGAGCCGAACATAATCGCCAGACTTAAATTTACAGTTATTGATATTATATTTATTAATTAATTATAGATGAACTGTCTGGCATGGACCATTATCACCTAATTCAATGTTTGTTTGTTATTGCAGAATTAAATTTTGATTGACCTTCAATCCGTAAACCATATTGCTGTTTTTTTCCTTCCTTGTTTTGCTTTTAAATTTAAATAATATGGTTCTGTTAATCTGTGCATTTAAACAATATGGTTATATGTAACTGCAAGGGCCGCAATTTAAAATAGAGAATACATATCTTGGAATAAAAAAGATGTTAATTAAGAAATCAAATTTTAAAAAATTACAAGATATACACGGTGTTAGTGAATAAGTGCGACAAACTTCAGGGGGTGATTCTACATGAAAAAATAATGATAGTTTGCTATATAACTTTTGTCCGCAAATGCTTTGATTTCCGAGATACAGGGTGTTAAAGTTTTTATTAAAAAGTGACGATTTATTTATTGCTCTGAAACCCATCGAGATATGCAAATGAAATTTGGTAGGTTTTAATAGGTAGTTATTGTGCATTTTCTGACATGCAATTAAGAATTTTATGTTTATCATTGGCGCGTATAAGGGTAATAATCTCAATTTTTTTAAAGAAAAAAATGATACGCCACTGAGATATATCAAACTAAAAACAATTTTTGAATTTCTCATTCAATTTGTGACAAAAAATCTCTCTTGCCTTTTTTTCGCATTGGGCGCCGTTTTTATGCAAAAAAATAAAACATCTTAACGCGTATTTTTCATTTCTTTAATACATCATCTAGTAGGTTACTGTCAACATTCTGTTAAATACGAATATTTCAACGAAATGTCAAATTATTAAAGTTTCTTCATTTTTAAGCTTTTAGTTTGGTATAGCATTAGTGTTAATAAGTAATTAATTTTTCTTTTATCGAAAAGAATGGAAAATTATACAAATGCGGAATTGACAGACATGCATTTTGTCTATGGTCGAAGTAATGGAAATGGTCGGCAAGCTCGACGATTGTATGCTGAGTTGTATCCAGGACGTAGAGTACCCCATCACACAATATTTGCTCGTCTGCACCAACGTTTGCGCGAAAATGGTACATTTAAGAAACAAACGGCTGACTGCGGACGCCCTCGAGAAGTACGAACTGTGCAACTAGAGGAAGCAGTTCTCGAGTTAATTGCGGAGTCACCTGAAACAAGTACTCGATAAATTGCCAACATATTGAATGTAAGCAACCTCACTGTATTTAAAATTCTTAAAGAACAGCAATTGTATCCGTTTTACATTCAACGTGTGCAAGCTCTACTACCTAGAGACTTTTTTCCGCGCCTAGTTTTTTGCCATTGGATTCTTCATCAAATCGCTCAAATTCCTAATTTTTTAAATGGCGTTTTGTTTACTGACGAGGCTAATTTTGGACGACAGTGTATACGAAATTTCCATAACAATCACTTATGGGCTGAGGAAAATCCACATGGAATCTGTGAAGCTCATTTTCAGTATCAGTTTTCAGTAAATGTATGGCTTGGGGTAATTGATGATCATTTAGTCGTTTCATATTTCCTCCCACAACGACTAACAGGCGACTCTTACCTTAATTTCTGACAGGAAGAGCTACCTGCTCTTTTAGAAGAAATCCCTCTACAGCTGAGACAACACTTCTGATTCATGGATGATGGCGCACCAGCTCATTTTAGCATTATTGTACGTAATCACTTAGATACAGTATATCCAAATCGTTGGATAGGTAGGGGAGGTACGGAAAATTGGCCTGCTCGATCGCCGGATTTAAATTCTCTAGATTTTTGCATTTGGGGTTTTCTTAAGTCGTTAGTTTATTCCACTCCCGTCAAAAATGTTGAAGACCTGAGGAATCGAATTATAGCCGGCTGTGAGACAATAGGAAATACACCAGGAATATTTGCGCGAATACGACAATCAATGAGGCGAAGAGTTGAATCTTGTATCACGTCTGAGGGAGGTCATTTTCAACATTTGTTGTAGCTTTGCCCCTATTTATTTATTAGTGTTATTTTCTGTTATTGTTCTGGTTTAATGTTTAATGTTATTGTATTAGATAGTTTTTAATAATGTATTAAAGAAATGAAAAATACGCGTTAAAATGTTTTATTTTTTGCATAAAAACGGCGCGCAATACGAAAAAAAGGCAAGAGAAATTTTTTGTCACAAATTGAATGAGAAATTCAAAAATTGTTTTTAGTTTGATATATCTGTGGCGTATCATTTTTTTCTTTAAAAAAATTGAGATTATTACCCTTATGTGCGCCAATGATAAACATAAAATTCTTAATTGCATGTCAGAAAATGCGCAATAACTACCTCTTAAAACCTACCAAATTTCATTTGCATATGTCGATGGGTTTCAGAGCAATAAATAAATCGTCACTTTTTAATAAAAACTAACACCCTGTATCTCGGAAATCAAAGCATTTGCGGACAAAAGTTATATAGCAAGCTATCATTATTTTTTCATGTAGAATCACCCCCTGAAACTTGTCGCACTTATTTACTAACACCCTGTATAGGTACATTTCAAGGTGTCCAGTAAGTACCTCATAATTCGTCATAAAAAAAATCCTAAAGTGCCCCTTAACGGAGATACAGAGCCTCTTTTTCTAACCTTATTTTGTTTACCGATGAAGCCGGTTTTACAAGAGATGGCATAATAAACTCACACAATTTACATTTTTGGGTTGATGAAAATCCGCACCCCATAATTCAAAACAAACACCAACAAAGAGTTATGGTAAATATGTGGGCTGGCATTATTGGAGCTAGCATTATAGATCCATTTGTTTTGGAAGAAAGACTCAATGGTGAGATTTATTAACAATTTTTGCAGTAATATTTGAATAATTTATTGCAAGACATGCCTGTTGATAGAAGAATGCAAATGTGATACATGCATGATGGTGCTCCACCTCATTATAACCGTATACTACGTCAACACTTAACAAGCGTTTTTGCCCCTCGATGGATAGGTCGAGGTGGGCCTGTTTTATGGCCACCGAGGTCTCCAGACCTAAATTCCTTAGACTTTTATTTCTGGGGGCATCTAATAAAACTAGTTTATTCAACAGCAGTAAATACTACAGAAGAACTACTAGCAAAAATAACACAGCATTCTAACCAAGTCCGTAATAATGCCGGAATATTCGAAAACTAAGAAAATGTATTGAAGTAGGGTCGACACGCCGTTTTTGGCCACTTTAAGGGTTTTTTTTTCTCTCAAAATGCACTAACGGTTTATTTTTTTCTTTTAAAAAGGAACAAACATTTTTGCAATTTCTAAAAGGTCTATAAAATCTACTTTTGTTAGGTTTTTCTTAATCAACTTTTGCGAAAAAACCCCATATTTTTGTTTTTAATAACAAATTTTGCCCCTTTTGGCCAATTTTTGCCTGTTAAGGCCTCTAATTATTGCCAGTTACTTATATCAAAATAAGTTAAAAATACATGTATACTTTTCCATATTTTTAATTTAGATGAAAAAAAAACAAATTTAAAATTATTATAGGTACTAGGTATATATCTCGGTATATATATTTATCATAATTTTACAAAAACTTCAACCGGTACGGAAAAAATCGTTTTTAATATATGACCATCTTGAATAACTTTGGGATCAGAAAGCTTTCCCAAAATATCTTCTATATCTACAACTGATATATCGTCCTCTATATAATTAAAAGCAATCTTTTCCGCATCTAAACTTCTTAAACAGTTAAAGACGAGAAATATTTTCTTTTCCGAGTCCCCAATTTTTAGGAGTTCCAGCAACTATTTTGGAAGGAAGGCGTTCATATTTGTATAATGTATATAATAGTGTAGTTATATTTTCCTTGTCGGAAGTGGATGATTCATTATATTATACCCTCTAGGACAAAGAATAAGTTCCCCCTGTGGCTAAAGATAAAATGAGGTTTCATCGATATTAAATACTATTTCAGCATCATCTAAGACTTGCTTTTGCTCCCTAAGAGTATCTAAAACCTCTAAAAACCAATTTCTAATTTTTTCTTCTGTTACAGTTTCCCTGGCTTTATTTACATATTCGGCCTTTTTTTGTGATATATTCTCATTTCGGTTTAAAAAGGAGTAAAACCACTTATCTCCGGGCTTGTTATTAGAAAATGGTGATTTAATTCCAGCCTCTTCTATCAATTGCTTTGCAGAACATTTTAGGCCTTCTTTATTCACAGGAAAACTGATATTAGCACATGTGCTACTTAACTTATGTCTAAGAATAGTTCGAGGAACTCCATAAAGTTTTGCTGCTGTAGACACTTTCATTTAATTTTCTTGTATAGCTCTAAAAGCTTGCTTCAGTTTTGTAGGGGAATAAAGTAACTTGCATTTTTTTTGTTCTTTTTCAACTTTTCTATTTTTTGGAGCCATTTACTTGTCTGTAATTATAAAAAAAAACATTTTTACCAGTCTTTGTTTTTGATGGCCATAACCAGTTTTTTTGTCTATTTTTTTATTTAGTTTATTTAAGTTATTTTTTTACCAGAAACCTATAGAGGAAAGTATATTCTTACTGTTCCCTACCAAGAGTACCAAGTACATCTATTAATAACAATTTTTTACCAAAAAATTAAAAAATAACTCAAAAATTTATTGCGTTTTCTTACCAAATAAATTAGGAACTCTGCAAAATTATGCAGAGGTGATTTTAACGACCGTTAAAAATAATAAAGTCGTTGTTGAGCGCCTTCTAACCAAAGAGAGATATACAAAAAGTAATGCGGATTTCATTAAAATGATAAAAAAATGCACTAGAATAAATAGCAATCTTAAAAATCAACATCTCTGCTGAAATGGTCAAAAGCGGCATAGTGGCCAAGAACGGCTTGTCCACCCTACGTGAAGCCCATATTGAACATTTGCCAAAATTTCCATTATTTTTGCATTTTACTAACATTGTAAATTAATTGACAATGTCTGAGCTGGAAATCTTTCAGCATAAAATCTTCTTGCCTTCGTAGAGTTGAAAAGCGCTTCCCCCAAAATTAAATGCATCACATCAACATACCCTGCGTATTTTATTATTACCTGTTTGTGTTTAGCATTAGTAACTTTTGAGTGTTTCGCATAAAAACCGATTTATCTCGAAAGCTGCCAGTTTTATCGAAATAAATTAAGAGTACCTTTCTTAAAGAGGAATGACCAGAGTATTTAAAATATCAGTTTTGAGCTCTGTCAAATGACACTGGTCAAACTTTTGGACCAATAAGTGTGGTGCCAAGTCCGTTCCTGACTTCCCTGACGATGTAAAACATCTACTGTAGTATGGTTTAATGACTATTTATGGCCTCCCTAAAATATTAAAATGTCATTAAATTATACAAGTCGGTTCAAAAGTTAGAGCCGAAAAGATAGGTCGCTGGATACCCCTATGAGGCTCTGTATACATCTCTGATAAGGGTCACTTTGGGAATTTTTTTTCTATAACAAATTAGGGTTCTTTTGGCCTTCTCTGTATGCTCCTGAGAAATTAGCAGATCTAAAAGTAAAATTACTCGTGCACAAATTAAGCTACAGAGCCTAAATTAAAATTTTAAATGATGAAGTGAAGGACCTTTGTGACCAAGCATTTTGCTTTTTCCATTGACCTGTCTTTACTTTTCTTTTAGGAATAGTGTAAACGTTGAAGGAGCCACCCATAAGCAAGTTGTGGATCTAATTAAATCTGGTGGAGATGTACTAAGACTTACTGTTATATCAGTCACCCAACAGGTAAGCAAAAAGTTCTAAGGTATTCTGGTACATTTGAGGATGCTCAGGTAGTACAAGTAGTTAAGTTAATCACTAGGTCACAATAGTCGTAAAAACAGTCCTTTTTTTATTTAGGAAGCAGAGCGTCTGGAACCGTCAGAGGACAGCCAAGTGTACTACGATTACAGTGAAAAAAGATCTTTACCTATTAGTATTCCTGATTACCACTATAATGAAAGAGGAGGCGAGCGCTATGTGGCATTTAACATATACATGGCTGGAAGACACCTCTGTTCCCGAAGGTACAGGGAATTCTCCAAGCTCCATAACGATCTCAAAAAGGAATTCATTGGTGAGTGCCTACTATTTTTTTTTGGTTAGAACGGCACACAACTAATTACAATTATTTAATCTTTGATTACTTATCCTTACTTCATTTTTACCTATACAGGGTGTTTCATTAAGGTCGAAGAGCGGCCATATCTCGGAAACTATTGGGCATAGAAATTCAGGAAAAAAAAATTAATGACTAAAGTGGCCATGAGAAAATCCTGGAAATAATTTTTAAGTTCCGCATTTTGCCGCAAGGGGGCGCAATTGAAAAGTAAATTTTTAAATTTTAGATATCCGAAAATTGCACGTTAAGGTATATTTTTGATAACACCATTAAAAAGCTTGGACAATTTTGCATAATTTTGGTCCCGTGCTTATTGGCGTACCGACTTTAGTAAGAGTGGGGGAAGCTGTTGAATGTGTAATCATTTAAATCGCTGTAACTTATCAACGACTTATCCGATTTTAGCAAACTAAAACTTGTTTGGAAGAGAAATGTAAGTACTTTTAACTATCGTCTTGAGTGGTCCATGATACTTCTCAATAAAAATACAAGAGGGCGCAATTTGCAATAATAACACATTTCTTAACTTTATTCATTTATTTCAAATCATACGGTATAATTATGATACCATAATCGAAAAGCAGATAAAATTTGCTACAAAAAATGTCAAAACCGCAGTTCGATATCTCCATCCGTTTCAGAGTTATTGCCAATAGAATAATTTTTAAAACTTTAAATGAAGAAGCGGTTGTTTTCATAGTTTTGTGATCAAGCATTCCATGACAAAAAATATTTTTAAACTAACCTGAAACGGATGGAGATATCGAACTGCGGTTTTGACATTTTTTGTAGCAAATTTCATCTACTTTTCGATTATGGTATCATAATTATACCGTATGATTTGAAATAAATGAATAAAGTTAAGAAATGTGTTATTATTGCAAATTGCGCCCTCTTGTATTTTTATTGAGAAGTATCATGGACCACTCAAGACGATAGTTAAAAGTACTTACATTTCTCTTCCAAACAAGTTTTAGTTTGCTAAAATCGGATAAGTCGTTGATAAGTTACAGCGATTTAAATGATTACACATTCAACAGCTTCCCCCACTCTTACTAAAGTCGGTACGCCAATAAGCATGGGACCAAAATTATGCAAAATTGTCCAAGCTTTTTAATGGTGTTATCAAAAATATACCTTAACGTGCATTTTTCGGAGATATCTAAAATTTAAAAATTTACTTTTCAATTGCGCCCTCTTGCGGCAAAATGCGGAACTTAAAAATTATTTCCAGGATTTTCCCATGGCCACTTTAGTTATAAATTTTTTTTTCCTGAATTTCTATGCCCAATAGTTTCCGAGATATGGCCGCTCTTCGACCTTAATGAAACACCCTGTATAATAATGTTCAAACAACCCTAATTTCTAACATTAGTGAGTTGATATTGAGAAATTCTGTCACACTCTATCGAAAAATACAGTTTTTTAGATGGTGTAGATTTTCGAATTTTACATCTTCATAAATAAAGTTTTTTAAGTGAACCCCTACAGACACAAAAAGAAGTCGTTTGGCGAAAGGTCAGGAAACCTGGCTGGCCAAAGGATTAGATGCCGTGGCCCAATAATATTTCCGTTAAAAATACTTTGCAAGTATTCCCTAACCATGTGAGAATTACGGGCAAGACAACCATCCATTTGATACCAGATCTCCTGATTTTCGCGAACAACTTCTTTTAGTGCGGGTTCAATTCGATTTTGTAGTAAGGAGGTTACTGCTGTAAGGTGGCCTTCCATAAAAAATGGTACAATAATGTGATATCCTACAATTCCCTCCCAAACATTTATATTTTGTGGATATTGAACTAACCTGAACAAGACGATGTTCATTTTCTTGGCTCCAATGCCTAGTCCAATAAACGGAACGCTTAAAAAGGAATTTTAGTTAGAAAGCTGCTTTTTCGGTGGAAGGTACATTTTAATGTTTGAAAAGACACTTCAGTGTTATTTTGTGTCCAGTCCTTGCACGAGAGCTAAAAAACCCTTCAATTGGGGTTGAAAACATATTTTTGAGTTATAACTTTTAAATGAAAAATAATATGAAAGAAAGTTTTTCTCAAATGTTGTAGAGCATTAAATTTTACACAAAAAAAGGTGATTACTACTTTTTTCTAATCTATAAATCTAAAAGCCATAAGAGGTTCGCAAATTTCAAAAACAATTTTTGGTCAGGTCTTTAATAAATGGGACCTAAATATCGATATGGCATCACTTTCGTCTTTGGAAAAGAGTTGCAGGGTCTAGTGCAGTATTTATCGGGTTTTTAGATGCCGAATGATTGCGGATACAGGGTGCGCAAATAACATTTATCTCTATATTTTAGGTGTATGTGAAATTTGGTTAGTAGATAGCTAATACCTCGGAACAGCACATAGGGTAGTTTTCAATTCGAAAATTTTAAAAACAAAAAATATTACTTAACTTTAAAAAGACAATGTAAGAGAATATTAAAATCTGAGTAAGTGATAAATTTCACTGCACAGTTATTAAGTACTTCATACTATTTTTCCTATAGGTGATACCTATTATATACACCCCCAATAAAAATATGATATTATATAAAATAGTTATAAACCCTCGTATAAACCATTCAAAATTTTTGGCTTAGTTTCATATGTACCTTTCACAGGGTTATTCAAACAGTATTTCACAAAAATGTTTCACTTATAAAAACCTCAAAACAGTACAAAAATAACATACTCTAATAAATTAACGTACCAAAAAACTTTTTTTAGACACCCGTATAGAGTCTCAGCCAGACGATGGGCAGTGTTGTCAAGTTGAAAATTTAATGCGTTTTAGAAATTTCGAAGACGCTGATGAACCCTCAAAGTTCACATGATTCTACGGCCACAACTATTAGAGATATCGTAAAAATGATCATAAACGTTTTTATTCAGATTTAAATGCTCTACAACTTTTGTCTAAAACCTTTTTTTCTAGTGTTTTTTGTTTTAAAGCTACGGGTCAAAAAAACATTCTAAAGTAATTTTCCATCCCTTATGCAAGGGTTGAATACAAAATAATACCGAAGTGTCTTTTCAAACATTAAAATGTACCTTCCACCAAAAAAGCAGCTTTCTAACCAAAATTCCTTTTTAAGCGTTCCGTTCATTAGACTATACCGGCAATTTTGAACATTTGGTTTGTTGTTGAGGATGAATGTACATTCATCGGTAAAACAAATATTTCTCAAAAAATCCCTATTATTATTTGCCCTTTCCATTACCTCAAAACAGAATATCATTCTCCGTTCTTCATCGCCTTGCCGTATCTTGATGTTTTTCATACTTCTATCGAAAATATTTATGTTTTTTTAAAGTGCGCAACACTGTGGTTTGATGTTTTCCTACGGCTTGCCCAAGAATCCTCGTGCTAATCATTTTATTTTCCTCCACGTGCAGGAAAATATCAAGATCTCTATTATCCCTTTCTTCAGCTCTATTGACATTCTGAGTTGAGCATTTACAGTTATTTATTACAGTGCCTTTGAACTCAAATTTACTAATGATTATTAATGAAATGGAAGGGATAGGCTTATCAGGGAATTGAACTGGAAACATTTCAGACACTGCTCTTAAACTGTTTCCTGTATAATACCACTTAATCATAGTTACTTTTTCTTTAATGAAATAGCTCATATTTAGCTATAATTAAAGCGCCTTTAATGAAAATGTTGTCACTGACGCTACTTTTTCGTTTTGTCAATGCCAAACAATAATTTGCTGGTGTTCGCTATATTACCTAAACTATGAAAATTTCGTAACTTTGCCATTACATTTAATTGAACAAGTTGAGATTGGCTTATTAAATATTATTCAAACTTGGCACATGGGTTTATTATATCGACCTCTTTAAAAAATTATAAAACAACTTTTCTCTAAGATGTACAGGGAAGCCAATATTTAGCCACCTTAAGATTTACATGCGATTTCCTATGTTGAACTAAGCCATTTATCACCTCTCTAGGGGTAAAAATAAAAGCAACTTTTTTGGAGGTTCCTGTTACAAAGTAATATATAGGCCTTACTCGAGGGGTGAACCACTGGCGTAAAATTTTCACTGACTTCGCGGGTTTCGCATTCCTAATTCCCAAGACTAACAAAATCACATTCTAAACACTTTTTTGAAAAAGTTTTGATATTATAACAAATAAATCATGTTATATTATTTGCACGTGCACTATAACAGTAATTTAAGATATTTACCGAGCTAGTTCGCCGAGTGTAGAAAGTAAGTAGGTTTTCTCTGCGTATTAAGTTGTGTATTTCTATAATTCGTTCTGTGAAAGAAAACGGGCCAGTCGATATTAAAGGGACCGAGAGATATTGTCGCTTCGCCTTAGTCCTAGTTCTCTGACTATTACAAATTATGATTAATATTACAATATTAATATAATATTATTATACTAACATAAACAATTGATATTTCGTTACAAAGCTTCCTACAGACTAATCCTATCTACCACCAATCCACTCCTTTATCAGCACAATATAAACATAATGCCTTAATAACAGACACCGTGTAGGATGCTGACTCAGGATAACGCCGTATACTTCGTCATTTCTGTTACTCTACATCTCTGCTAATCTTGCTAGGATTGAGACTTCGGTGATAATCCACAAGTCTGGAATGGAAAGTGGTAGATGATCAATTTTATGAAATTAGCATTTTACAAACTTTCTTTATATTGATGATAAATGGTTAATCATTCTATAAATTAAAAAAGTGGTTTCAGCATAATAGGCAAATAAAATCGGCTATATGCTATAAAGAAAAATAAACCTAATCTTTTTTTATAAAGTGTTTAGATAAGGTTTCTAATTTTTCAGTTTATTTACATAACTGTGCGATAACAAATAGGTTAAAGTATACAGGAGGTTTTAGCGGGATATATTGCATATGTTCTAAAAATAATAAGCTAATAATATTAACACAAAAAAATTGAGAATATCTCAAATGTATTTTTGATTTTTTCCAGGATACACTTTTCCTAAATTGCCTGGAAAGTGGCCCTTTACACTAAGCGAACAACAGCTGGATGCTAGAAGAAGAGGCCTAGAGCAATACTTAGAAAGAGTCTGCGCTGTGCGAGTCATAGCCGAATCCGATATCATGCAGGAATTCCTGACTGATCAGGATGATGAAAATAATAGCAGTCCTGTCGATTTAAAGGTACAAAAAATATAATTTTGCGCTCTAAGAATTTCCTAATTAACACCCCATTATCAAAATTACTTTTGCTTTATCAATAATCAAAAACTGATTATCCTCATAAGTTTAATCAAACATTCATTGACCTTTGTTTGATCCCGATTAAAAGAAAAATAAAACAAAAATATCATAGGTGTTAGGTCACTATGTAATTATCAAATTTAGACTTAGGTGGGAAGATGAAAGTGGCTAGACATTGGAAGAATTCAGAAATTTATTGGTATGAAGTCAGCATAATATTATTGTGGGCTAGTTACAGTAGAGATACAGAGTGTTTTTTAAGTACTGTCCGAGCTTCAAGGTGTCAATCCTGGCGAAAACGTAAAATCACAAGGAAAAAATTTTAAAATTTCTCAAATTAATTTTTTCAGAAATCCATATTAGGTATGCGTTTTCCTTATCTACTTTTTCTTAAAACAGTATATTGTATATATACTAATATTAAAGAATGTTCCAATAAATATAACAGAAACGAAACATCAATCATCCAACACAACAAAGCATTATTATTTCCCACGTAGGTGGCCCATATAAGCACGGGGAAGATGTTTTAAATCTTTGTATGAAGCTTTAGCTTCACTTAAGGGCAGCACCTGCAATTCTGATTAAAGTACGACAAAACTCCAGGAAACCCCACAGAAAAACGCTGTCAAAAATGAATGGAACATCCGCTATGCCGATTATTGCCGAGTCGATGCGGATGGCCACGAAAATGATGGAATCTGGGCGGATCCTTTATTGCTGCGTTGCCATACTACAGATTTTTTAGAAGGTTTTAGGCAACGTTATATATTTCCCACATCATGTTATTCTAGTTAATCATAGAAGTTAAGACTTTTAACAGAGTAAGCCCAGAAAACTACGTTTTCTGTGGCGTAAGTCTGCAAACCAAGTGAAGGGGAGCAGCTTGCATGTTGATTTGCTTTACACTGGAATACATTGATGACAACACGTTTATGTGTTATTGTTTGGTATAATAGTTACGATGTCTATGGGATTGTTTGGTATAGATGTTCCACATGAAATTTTGATTGTAAAAATGTTATAATCTAATTTAAGTAAATGAAATGTATTTGGTATTATAACTATTACTGTAGCTTTATCTTATGTCTGTTGTTAGTTAGGTATTTCTATTTGTAAACTATTTATATTTTGTAATGGGGTTGATCCCGTTTATAAAAAAAAAAAAAAAAGTATAAAAGATCATTCTTAGTTAGTGATAACCACTGAAACATAGCACACAGGGCACAGCGGAGTCTTCGGATAACTGCAGTTATTATTTCCCAAAACATAATTTATTCTACCCAGAAGTTTCGGTACAATATTTAGCAAACATTCTATATAACAGGCATACAAAAATTAAAAAATAGTGACCCAAGTTCCAGTCCAACTCCCATTTAAGTATATAACTTTTTTCAGGTATTGTTACCTGATAGGGAAGTGGTGACTGTGACGCTGAAGAGGAGCGCAAACGCCGACGACGTATACGAGGCTGTAATCAATAAAACTGGAATGAACAAGAAAGTGTCAAAATATTTTTACCTTTTTGAAATTGTTGAATATAATTTCGGTAAGGGCACAAATTCTAACAGTCTAACACTTAAAAAAAATTTTAAAAATATATATTTGAAATTTTTACTATAAAATTGGCACTACACTCTTTTTTAAAGTAAACTTAATGGCATTTCAGAGAGAAAACTACAGCCAGCGGAATATCCCCATAATCTTTACATTCAAAACTATAGTACAGCGACTAGTACGTGTCTGTCTGTACGAAAATGGCTGTTTTCAATTCCGAAAGAATTGACACTGATGAGCGACGCCCAAGCTACATCTTACGTATTTTGGCAGGTTAGTTCACGCAAATAAACACTGTAGATACTTGAGTATATTATAATTTGTTTGTGTTTGTCTTGGCAGCGGTATATTCTAAAAACGTAAAATTGAGCGAGAACCTAACATAGCTTTTTTCTTCTTTAATACTTCGTGGGTTCTTTGGTTTTTTTTTCCCGGTTTAGGCCAAAAACTTAATTTTTTAAGTGTTATATTTAATTACTCGAGGTAATTTTCTTAGGTTTGTTCTAAATTTGACATTAAGTTGTAATTTGTGCACTATATTATACTGCAGGCAAGGATCATCAAAATGTTTGGAAGACAATCAATTTAATCGAAAATCAAGGAAATCCTAAATATAGAAATGGTTCACATGACATAGGGGGTGTTGTATAATATATTTTTTATCAGGCTGTAGACGAAGTCAACAGGGGTTACATCAACGCCGGCGAACGTCTCTATCAACTCAAAGCTCTGCAGGATAACACGAGGGCAACGGAATACCTGAAACTAGCGCGCGAACTTCCCGGCTACGGCGAGATCGTGTTCCCTCACTGTTCTTGCGATTCGCGCAAAGAGGGACACGTGATCCTGTCGATCGGCGCCGCGGGCATCAAATTGCACGCGTGCCAGGAGGACGGGACGTTGGAGAGCCAGGTGGTCGTTCTGGAATGGGACACGATCAGGCAGTGGGAAATAGACGAGGAAGGAATGGCCTTCTGTCTCAAGTACAACAGGCCGGACAAGACGCCGAGATGGTTGAAAGTATTCACACCTTATGTAAGTATATTTTTTCCTCTTTCTACAACTGTCATGTGATGACAGTATTGCGATCTTGGAAATTATAAGAGATATAAATAAATTGAGAGTATGTTGGTAGTTTCTGCCTGTCGATAAATTCTGGTTTTTGATGTATTTTGGAAAAACTAAAACTTTGCGTTTTCTTTGATCAGTTTATTTCCCCATACTTTTTAAATTCCCAAATGGGAGATGTAACACAAAGTGCCATCTCGTGGCCCAATCCAACAGGAACTTATAAAAGTTGAAAAGTTACCGAGAGAATCTACAAAGACCGTTGATTGTAAATTTGTAGAAGTCGCCAAGCGGCGTCAAACGTGTGAACCGAAAACCAGTTTGTTGAACAACAGTTTTGCAGGCTCTCCGGCTTTCGAACTTTTATAAGTTTCTGTTGGTTTCGGTTAGTTCAAGTTAGTCCCTAGCCTCACTGAACGCGTCTGGATATATCTCTGGCGAAAGGGAAAGACGAACCTTTTAGAAATGTAAATGTTTCTTCATAATTTTTCTGTAAACACATTTTACATAGAATATGCCCATTTGGTCGGTTTTGGTCTGTTGCTATATTGAATTTTTTATTTATTGAAAAGTACTAAATTTTCCGGTAATACGATGCCAAACAATAATACAAAATAAAAAAAATATGACCTTAAAATAAGGAACTAGAGAAACCTAAAATGTGAATAAGAGGTATTTCTTAGGACCTAATGCCTTCTTACTGCCAAAACAGAAGCTCAAATGCTGCAGTCGATAATGGAGTAAAGTCTGCTCAGAGATATAAGAAAGTGAAAAACTGATATTTATTAGGAAAGACCCGGACCAGCTGTAAAGTTGAAATATGGCCGAACAGGTCCGTATTTTGCTTAGAATTTAATCATGGTTTGTAATAAAAATAAGTAAGACATTAATTAATATTTTATTTATGTTTAAATGTGAAATTACAAGTTATTTTATTATAAAAAATTATATTTATGATTACAAAAATATAGAAATTATTCGGTACTTATAATAATTATTCACTTAATATATCAATATCACTGTCGCTATCATCATCTGTTCTAAATATATTTGTGAAGAAGTAGTCCATACTTGCAGTGGAGTGTAGGTAATAAATTAAAACAACACTTCTGTCTTCCTCCACAAATAATATATATTTTTAAAAAATTTTAACGATTGTCCCTACATGTTTCGACCATATATATAGTCATCTTCAGGGGAACTATATAGAGTGTGAAATTGGATCCAATAGTTGTCTCAAATTAATGAGTACAACATTTTATATTATAGCAAGTGAAATTTGTGTAGTTGAAGACTAACTTGAGGTAACTCAGAGTTGTGGATATGTAAGTAAGCACATTTTAGTTATTTAAAAAAAATTTTTTATGTTGATAAAAGTCAGAAAATTTAGTTGTATTTAATGAGAATGGTGTGAAAATAAATTTTAATAATTAATATATTTATATTATAACATGGTTTATGTGGAGAAACCAAAAAGAAAAGAAAGAAAAAATTTTTTAGTTATTTTATAAAAATATGAAATTTCATGTTCTTAGAATACTATTATGAAAAAATAAATAAAGTAGAATGGGGGCTAAGCCCCTATGGGTTTAAATAGAACCGCATTGTGATGTTAAGAAAATAATTTTTTAAGTTCTTTACAAAATTTAAAAGAGAAACGAAATTTCGTGCGAACCACTACCACGTTTAACTTAAAAACTTTTTACCTTACCTTTTACCTTTTTAAGTTATTCAGTTCAAATTTTTTCTTTCTTTTCTTTTTGGTTTCTCCACATAAACCATGTTATAATATAAATATATTAATTATTAAAATTAATTTTCACACCATGCTCATTAAATACAACTAAATTTTCTGACTTTTATCAACATAAAAATTTTTTTTTAAATAACTAAAATGTGCTTACTTACATATCCACAACTCTGAGTTACCTCAAGTTAGTCTTCAACTACACAAATTTCACTTGCTATGATATAAAATGTTGTACTCATTAATTTGAGACAACTATTGGATCCAATTTCACACTCGATATAGTTCCCCTGAAGATGACTATATATATGGTCGAAACATGTAGGGACAATCGTTAAAATTTTTCAAAAATATATATTATTTGTGGAGGAAGACAGAAGTGTTGTTTTAATTTAAATATATTTGTGCTATATTGTTTATATGGATATAGGATTTTTCCACTTTTTCAACATGTGTAACAGAATTTGCCCAACTTTGTGAAGGGATGTAAAAACTTCAGTTTCTATAAGCTCAAGTACACTGGAGTTAATAGTAGGGCAAATATTGTTACGACGAATGGCAGATTTCAGTTGGTGCCAAACATGTTCGATGGGATTAAATATACAATGATATGGTGGAAGCCTTAAAACTGTATGCCCTAGATTTTTTGCATAATTATCACAGAAATATTCCTTTTGTAGTTTTAAACTTTGTAAAACCTCAATTAAATGCCTTTTGGTGTAATATTCCTGAAAATAAATGTCATTACCATATAATAATATGTAGTTTTGGATTGTTGCTTTTGTGTCATTTGAGGAGGGAGTCTTGGTCAACTGCCTACTATAGTAGCTTGCATTGTCCATTACAATTACGCTATTCGGAGGTATATTTGGAATTAGCTTGTTTTTAAACCAATCTTCAAATAATCAGCAGTGCTGTCCTTATGGTAATACAGAGAAGAATCTTTAATGTTATTTGCAGACAGAGAAAGTCCATTTGGAATCCATCCGTCTTTAGATCCAGCATGCAAAATCGTAATTCGTTTACCTTACCTCTTTTTGGTGGCGCGCTTGTTTTACACTTGCCGCTTGAGTCAACCCAACCCTTTTCCGGGGTATCATATGTGTCGAACCAGGTTTCATGCAAGTAAATAATCAGCCTTTGCTGATCTTTGTAAATCCTAATTTTTTATAGATATTCGGATCGCCATTCCCGAATTCTACTGGATTCCATTAAAACTTGTCTTTTGTTAATTTTTTTAAATCTAAAACCCATGTGTTGGATACACTTCCATAACGTTGTTCTGCCACATTTAACACCGGTTACATCTTTTTCAAGCCTTTAAATTATCTAATGTATGCACGCTTTGTTCCTCGTATAACTTGTAAACTTTACGCCGTATTATATATTGATCACTTCCATCTACCTTCGAGAAAATGTCAGTATCGGTTCTTTTTTTCCTCGCTAAAATGGGATTATTCACAATGTTGGAATTTTTGTTAATTTAATTATTTTTCTTCTAACGCTGCTTGCTTGCTGACCGAACGTTCAATGAGAGTTAAATAGACATTGTTTATAACTTCCTTAGTTTCCACAGAAAAGTGTTTTCTGCTTTTCGTCGGGGTTATCTCCTGAGATACATTGGGCTCGCACATATTTTCCAGGACTCACACGCGATTAAACAAACGCTGTATTACACACGAAGTAAGAATAATTACTAAGCTTTTTAAGTACGGACCATAATTTACCTGCCTTTTATTCATTCATTCATTGTTTGTTTATGGCCACCCTTGGATAATCCCATTCAAAGGCAAAGTGTAACTTTCTTATATCTCTGGACAGGCTTTACCTCTATGATCTGTGCTTGGGCCCTTATAGTGTTGTCAGGTGGAAAAAATACAAATCACCAGAAGTTGATATGAAAAATCACCAGAAATTTTAAAAGTTTATTTTTATGGTTGTATTAGTTAAAACCCCAAAGAACAAAAAACATTATGCCTCTTACATCTCTCAAACAAAAATCTGGGACCGTCTAATAAAAAAGTTTTATAAAACTATATTTTAAATAAAAATGACTTTCCTGTTACCTATCATAAATGTCCAAAATTATAAAAAGAAACATTTATATTAATTGCAAACTATTATTTTCAAACAGTTATAAACATGCAGTAAATACATAATAATACAGATACACATACATAAAGTTTTTCACCGGATTATTCATAAAATCGCCAGACCTGGTGAAATGTGTAAAAATAGACTTACTCTAAATGCTGAAAAAACAGTATAATATATGACTTTTAAGCAAGAAAATTAATTTGGTGAATTTGTTACCCACTATAAATACTTAGGACTTATAATATACAATAATGGGGTTGACTTGGTTGAAACATGAATAGTTAACTTTTAAAAACAGCTATATGTGAACTTTGTAACTAATAAAACTAAAATTATGTTGTTTTCCATACAACAAGTATTTGCAAAATTGTAGAGTATTTTATTAACCTAAAAAAGTGGTGATAGGAATTAAACAAACAGTTGATGTAAGTCCTCGTTTAGGTAGCCAAAAGCGGCACTATTAGACGCTATCAAGCTCTAATTTGTGTGGACATCGCGACATCACTAAATGGGTTAGCAGGGTCGAAGAAGTACCGCCGCACACTGGGGCAAGGAGCCTTTAAAACTGGCATTAAATCCAATTTACCTCTTACAATATTTTTGGTCTCATAATTATTTTTGGGATGATATAGCATAAACAAAAGCAAATAAATGGATGGTAACCGGCCATAATAGTAGTACTAATAACCAGATTTCAATTTTATTGAAAAAAAAAAATGAACAGAAATGTCGGTCTTGTTAACTAATAAATCGTAGGGTATCATCATCACTATCGTTCCCCTGGTCATCACTATCACCGCAGGTATCACCTTGACTGTCGTTATCCCTATTACTAGATGTATTAACGGTTGGTACTTTTAACAACTCAATAGCTTCTCTTGGCAGATGTTGCAGCTTTCTCTTCGGTGTCTTTTGTTTACTGGTGATCACCGGATCAGAAGTCAATAAGAAAAAGTTAAAAATGTCCGTGTTGGTTTTTTCTCTGCTACATTTTGTGGAGTAATGCTCCCTGTACCTCTTAAAATCTTTATTTTTTGCCTTTTGTGCTTCTTCGGTCAATTGTCCTATGGGTAAAAGTGCAGAGGATATAATTTCTGAGCCACGAATTAAATATTTCTGTAATGTTGAAGGCATATTACACCAAGGGTACTTGAACACGAAGTATCTGGCTGTATCAAGCGCAAATAGACGGTATTTTTCTACATCTGTCAAATCCACTGGATACCACAATCATAATTAAATGTAGCTTTTTAATTAATTCTAAATCAATTTTTGTAATTTGAGCAGAAAGTTCTGAATTTTGAAAAAAACGTCTGGCAATTACGTGCTCCAGAACGTTTCATTATATCAAGAAGTTCTCTTCTTGTTATAAAAAGGGTATTTAAAGCCGTTCCTAAAACAAAATAATACATAAATCAGACATTATGTGGCTTAACTTATAAAACATTACTTACGACTTGCTACAAAAACATGTCTAACTGTCAAAGTAGCAAAAAGTAGCAAAAAATTTAAAGATCTTTGTATTCCTACAACTCAACTCTTAGACTTAAAAAAATGTATGTCGCTCGAACTACCTTGGAACATAACTAAAATGTTAAATAATTTTAAATTTTGTCAGACGTAAAAAAAAACTGAGATCATATTAGTTAAGCCTATTTTATCGTATATTAATCTACTTAGAAATAAATTAAAAGTAACTAAAAATGAGTTACATACCTGAAGATGAAGATTCCATAGCTCAACAATATTAATATTGATTATTTAGCACAAAATCACAAGTCGAAACTAGTTATAAAAAACTTTAAATCGCGCCGCTTATTACTAGTCGAGTTCGGTTAATCCTCGCAGATGAGATGAAATAGACGGCAAATTTAAAACAGCTGATCCGCAAATTACTCCGAGGTGCCGGTATTTAAAGAACGGTCTTCCGTATTTGACAGCCACGATAACCTTAATTTTTGACTTTTTCTTTTCGTAAATAAAAATTTACACTAAATTATGAATCCCTATGGTTCAAATCGACTACGATATGATTATGAAAGATCATGATGCCGAACAAATAAATCAGTTCGAGAATGTGTAGCATTTGTCAATCAGCTGATTGTATCCTCAGCTTCCTCGCTCAAAAACCTCCGATGAAAAAGATGACGCTCCGAGTCATCTGCCCCGCTTTAAACGAACGCAGTTCTTTGTCGGCCGTCGGCTCTGAAACGATTAAACGAACGACATTTTGACAATCCGACGGATCGGAGCCCTCACAGAGGATTAACCGAACTCGCCTATAATAATGCTGATAAGCTACTGCAATAGCTCTAATTCATGGCCATTGCGCGCGATGTGAAGCATAAAAATATCTTGTTTGTGCGTACTGATAGCTGGTCTTGTAAACCGCATTAAGAGAATATGCCTAATTTTTATTTGAGTTTTCTATTTAATGCCAGTTTTGGTGGTTTCTTGCCCCAGTGTGCGCCGTAGGCTTTAAAGTAATTTTTTTCTTTGAAAGGGGTATCACCTTGAACTTTTTTGGGGTAATAGAATAGGCCTCGCCCAGTCAATGATTCTACAAGTTTAGCATTATAGAACCTCACTTGAGGTATTTAATCCCATGTTGGGGACATGCCAGACAATATTTACGTAACAGCCTAAACAAACTAAATGTTCAAAAACAGCCATCAGGAAGTTCAAAGAAAAGTATAATGAAGCAGCGTGCGTTGATGACAGAAAAAAGTGGAAGGCCTCCAAAGCTTACAGAACCTGATTTAATCGTTATATCGTTAAAAATCGTAAATAAACTTTCCCAGAACTGGCTTTGAAGATTGAATCTGCTACATAAAAGAAGGTTACTTACTCCCTCATGTTCGGGTTTAAAATGATGAGTTACCAATTTTATTGCAATAATTACCGTGCGAGCAGAAATTATTTTCATCAAAGTGTTCTTTGCATCTAAGGCCGTACTACTTAGCGGTAGAGCTTACTACCTGTTGGGTGTCAGTAAATACCGGCATTATCAATCGATCAGTTATTACGTCATCTTTAACAGTAGTTACAAGTAATTTGATTCATCGCTGTTTTATCCAATTTCTTGAATAATGCACGCAATAAGTTACGGAACAGCACAAAAATTCATGGTTGAACTCGTTGGAAACGTTCGTGAAATGATGCAAAATGCGCCAACAAAATGTGTAAGACGCCTCACCGATATGTGAATTCTCAGAATACACGCATGTGGAGTAGTGAAAATCCCCATTTTTTGTAGAGGTCACAAGGAGTTAGTTGGGAAAAATGCATATGCATTTGAAGACTAATTAACATAATTCAAACTCCTAATATTGCTTAATAATTAGACCAAAACCGTAATCGCATTTCAGTGAAAAGTTAATAATGATCGGCAACGCCGCATTTGGGTTATGTTCTACTGTTTTAAAGAAATAAATAAAACTCATCTTTTAACATATTATACAAACATAACTGCAAATTTACGTCGCATTTAATAATCTTTTCGGTAAAATAATACAATAGAAAACCTTAATAACAAAACAGCTTGTTTACGTTTTTATAGACCATTAATTTGCGTTTAGCTGGTAAGCAGTAGATATATGACTACGCGGTTCGATTGACGAAGCGGTGAAGATCAGTTTTCGGCAAGACTTTTCCAGTTATCACAAACGGCGACCGGCGACTGTTCAAGACGTTGTCTACGTGTTAGAAAATAGAAAAGTTAGTTGTTCTGGGTCGCGGGATGCGGTGTTGCTAATTGGTTCGCGTGGGAGGTGTAGTGAACGAAGCGAACGGTTCCACTTTAGTCTTAGTCAGTCAGTAGAGTTTAGAATTCTTTCCGCGGTGTACGTCTGCCGTGATTTAAATCGCCACGTATTCGGGCCATCAGCGCCTAATCTTTTCAAAGAGTGAGTCGAGTTACGGATTCTTTCCATGGAGGAACGTCTTCTCATCACAGATTTTCTCGGGCGCCGAAGTAGTCGTGAGTTTTCAACCTTTTGCAAAAATTGTTGAAGTAAAAGTATAATAGTTTGTTGCGGGTTACATGAACCCCCTTAAGTGTGATTAGTCAATGTGGCCATTGATTAGTTAATCGATAATAAGTCACGTGAAGTAGTAGTATGATTTCACAAATTATGTAAACACCTGACAATATCTGTTCCAATGGCATAGTTTGATAGAATAAATAAATGCTTTTGTGAAGAAAAGTGTTTTATTGAGAGTGAAAGTAGAAAAAAGAATCAGTGAATCACCCTATGGAGAAGTAGTATTCTTTGTTGCTGAGAGTGGGATTTTAAAACCCAGGCTCGCACAGAGTTGTTGGTCCTATATTTTTTCCATGACACAGTTACAACACAGCGATATAGGGACAATATTTTGAATCTATTTGTAGAGCAATTACTTGACGATGAACTACGTTTTGGTTATTTTTAACAGGACGGTGCAACCGCCGATACATCCGCCGAAACTATTAACTACTTGCGCACTTTTTTCGACGACAGATTGATCAGTTTTCGAACCGACATTGATTTCCCACTCAGATCATCTTGATTGACGACTATGGATTATACTTCATTTTTCCTCATTTGAAGAAGAATATTGTTAAAACGCCAGTTGAAAATTTAGACCAATTACAATAAAGTGCTAACATTTTTCCAGAGGTGGTGGTCGACGCTTTCGAAAATATGAAGAGACGTGTGAATTTATGCTTGAAGCATGGCGGTGGCCTATTTCAGCAATTTCTATAATTTTTATTCTCGTTTCTCTCTATATTCTTACTTTGTTAACTTTGTAAATAACGAAAATAAATGTGTAGGTATTTATTTATTTATTTTAAAGCTGAATTTATAGTTTGACGGTGGCTGGTACTGGTCGACGTTTGACGGTCGCATCACCGTTGTGCATAGGAGGTTATTTTAGGGTTCATATTTTTGTGGTTTTTTATTCCAATTGCAAATTTGTTAAAAGATTTTACAGGTTAAATTATTAACATGGATTATGGATGGGAAGTCGCTGACTGTTCCAACCACAAATGCTAGTCCAAAAAGGTATCCTAATGTGACGTACGTTCAGCTGTTGAGCCCCGTGACGGCATTCTACGACATGATTTATTATATTCCGAACAGCGAACAAAAAAAGTTAAAAGATGACCATCCCGACCGTCAAGCCACCGTCAAACAGCACCGGAACAGAAATCTATAAATCGGAAAACGGTAGAGCAATTTGTTTATCTCTACCTGCCACCGTCAAACCTCGACCAGTACCAGCCACCGTCGAAACTATAAATCTAGCTTAATATTCATGAGTTTGGCATATCACATCATAATATGAATTTGACACAATTTTAACCTAGATTTGGTTAGACATATCGTTCCCTTATAATTGTGATCTGAACCAAGTTTTTCAGTCCAAGACCTCTTGGATGAAAATAAATTTTTTGTCGCACAGTACAAAGCAAACTTGTTTTGTATTTTGTTATGTAACAGTGAATAAACTATGCTTATTTCTTTCAGTACCTTTATCTTATGGACTGTTTCGAGAGGATCATCGAAGAAAGCAAATGGCTCGATGCTGGCGACTGACTCCCGCCACTCCAAGTCATTTAGACTCAACCTAGCGAATTTATTTTAATTTTTTGCTCTATAAAACAACAAACAATATAGACTCGCAATAAATATTTATCACTTTAATCTTACCTGTGCGTACCACGGCTCTGATAAACGTCAGTCACTAAAAAACACCCAAGCGTTCCTTTGATGTGTGGGAAAGTCGACAGAAAATTAACGTGATTTGGACCATTTTAAATGGTGTTCAGCGAATATCTGGACAAAACAGGGAACTTGCTTAATAGATGTATTTGAACTTGAAACTTTAGTTCGGGGTTTTACACGTGTTCATTGTCTTTACGTGTCGTTTAAATTGGGATTTGTTTCCTTACTGTTGCGATTTGTAAGCATAAATTAAAGGTTTATTTTCAGAATTCGCTGGACCCTTTATAAAATCAAAAACATGTTGCGGTTTTCGTTCAGGTTAGTTCGATTGATGTTAATTTGCATAACATAAAATCTCCTTGTAAAGTTAAAGGAATTTGGTGCTTTTTTATTTTTCATCTATCAATTATTTACTTATAATACCTTAGAAACGTTGCTATAAACATCATCATAATATAATAGGAAATATTAGCGGGCAATAAAGTTCATAATGTCCGGTAATTAATATTGAAAGAAAATATTGAACAAAATTTGTATTTATTTTTAACAATTTTTTTTACATAAGATTATTCTGTTTTTCCTATGTTAGAAAGAAGCTGGACCAACTATGAAATTTTGGGACTCGATTGCTGAGTTTCTCGATGTGCATGCGGATTCCTGATCCATTTCATCATTAATTAACATATTTTCTTTTTCGGTAACAGAGCTAGCTATCATTTTTGCTTTTCGGTTTTTTGACGTGATGCTTTCCTCTATATAACCCTCCGCTACGCTAGTACTTTTTCAATTTCCGTGTAGCTTAAGGGTTGCAAGGGGAGTACCACCCTCGATAAGAAGTGTGGACGAGGTCCGACGTAGGACGTAGTATGTCCTGTATATTCCTTGGCGTTTTCTAAATTAAGAAATTTTGCTATGATTGAAGGAACACGTCCTAGTGTATTTTTACCCACAGGCATAGCTATGCATTTACCATTTCGGTATGTATGGAAAAATCTGCGTTCCTTAATTCCTTTTGGCCTTAAAGCAAGGTACTGTCTAACCAATTTTAAGGCATCTGTTTGGTCTCCTTCGATTATAGTAAAACTTTCTGGCGTAGCGGTTTTAGTTTCTGGTACCTTGACGAGGCCCCTTATCCTTAATATCATCAATGGTCATTTTTTACTATCTCATCTCATCTTAGGCCGCCAAAAACTCCCATTATGAGTACCACTTTATGCAGCAGGAAGGTATCATTCGGCGCATTTTTGATAAAAGTTAAAACTTGTTCACCTTCCAAAACTTTTGACTTTTTAGGAAGATATCCCTTTGATTTAACTTTTAAAAATGCTATTAATTAACAATATCATGAAATATTATATAAGTTCAAACTTCACCTGGGAATATTTTGTCCAAAGGCTATTTGGGGTATATTTTTCCGACTAAAATAAAGCAAAAATAATTAAAAATTGTTATTGCCAATGAGCAAAAGGGTTACATACCAATTCCTGAAAGTAAGCCATCATTACTGGTTCAGTATTTACCGTAATTTGGTTTTTTACTGTCCATTGTAGAAAACTTTCATACTCCTTGTCGCTTTTTTAGCATTTTCTAAAATATTTTGTGGAATTTCCATATTTTCGTTTATAAAACAGACGCTTAGAATAAACTACCCTTAGCAACCGTCAAACTTATTCTATGACAACCGATCAAAGCTTACTAAATACTAAAAATTGGCGAAAATAGTTTAAAAAAAATGCAGTAGTTTAACTATTTATATTTTAAAATTAATGAAAAATAAAGATCAGTTAGTTCTCGAACCGTTGCATATCCATCGTTAAGTTAGACAGAACCGCGTTGCACGCTCTGTAAGTTTATGTTTTATTTTACCATCCATAACCTATGAATCACACAAATGGGAAATGTTTTTAAGGCAAAGAGTCATGTCAACTTATAGTTATTTTGTTTTTATCAAAAAAAAAATACTGCGAAATAAATCATCAAGTTCCTGTTTCCTTACCATTTTAAGCTCGTCTATAACTGGCAACCTCGCTAGCCATTCCTTCAGGATAAAAGAAACAATACTCATTCTTACCAAACTATTTATAAAGAGTCCTTCCTAATATAGAACAATAGCATTTAGCAGTTATAAGAGATTAAAATTAGTTAAGTAATACGCAAAATATAATACTACAGGAACAAATAATTATTAATTTTTTAATAAAAGATAGCAGACTTAGAGGAATACTTGTTTTTGCACAATCATACTAAGGTTGGGTAAGATGCAGCGACAGTTTATCCTCCCATTTTTTTTTAAATTAACACCCTGAAAGCGGGAATAGTCAATAATTACCCAAAAATAAAATGGCTGATACGCTACTGCCGTTGAATCTTGTCACTATAGTGTGTAATATATGGGTTAACATCGTAAATCCGACTTCCATTTAACTAGGCGGGATAAATATGGTCTACGAATCAATCAATAGAAGCTGCCCATAATATTTTCAAGAGTTAAAAACATGTACAGTGCTTTCATTTTAATTTGTCCCACTTTTATATCCCTGTAAAATACCTATTTTTTGAGCTAGAAGGTTAACTAGTTGAATGGAAGTCGACTATACTAAAAGTTATAGTGTTGATACTGTCAAGTTAAGAGATCTGTTGTAAAAGATCCAAAGAATGTTTTTTTTTGCTTCGAAATTTTGACAGATGCGTGATGCAACAGCAATAGTAAGTCACGTGTCTGTCAAAAATACTAGTTTATTGCAGATAAAAGACACAGGGAACATGTTACAATACAACTTTTGATGATATCGAAACGACTCGAATTTTTCGAAGGGCAGACAGGCGATTGTTTTTAGGTAGTTATTACTTAACAGAAAATTGTTTAATGTATATATTGTGAAATGTGATGTTATTTGTATTATATTTTTTATTATCTGTACTGCAAAATATTTATTTTATTGTTGTATGTCTATTAAGTTTTAACTGTTTAGTAATTTAACAAAAAAGCACAAATCAGAGTTAAAAGTATAGTGCGATAGTTGAATTAAAAAAAAAAACGATTTAATCGTGTAGGAAGTTATTTGTTGCACCTGTTAAGTGATTTTTAAATCAATTATATCCAAAATAGAAGAGTAGAATGCTGTTTATGTGGTAAGTCAATTGTGCATACCGTTTATTCCCGTTATTCTAATGTCTTAGCAGTTCTTATGCCGGTATTACACTGAGATCTCTTGGCGAATAAATTCTCTTTGACCTCAAAGAAATTCGCGAACAAATTTCTTCACAAAATTAGCTATTTTCCCGTAAAGTCAGGGTGACGACCTAATAGAAATAAACTTGAAGAAGTAGTCCATTACAGTGGAGTTGATATAATCAAATAAAACAACGGCAGTCTACCTCCACAATATGTATTTCAATGTATATGTTTATATCCTACATGTTTCGGACATAGAAATGTCCATCATCAGGGATACTAAAAGAAATTTACCATGTAAGTTAAACGTTTTAAGTAAAATGAGAGGACTTACCAGTAGTCGATTACGACAGCTCTATCTTGCATAAGCGACGATCAAAAGTATGTTAAAATTGAAAATTGTAGGTTCTAATGAATGTTCAAGATTGAATGAGATGTAATATTTGAAATTTTGGTCAAGGTATCTTTGAATAAGCGGATTTCCAGTTTGCAGCCACTGAGACAGGTGATGAAGCAATTATGTTATTTGTAGCTATTTAGAGGAGGTTAATTTAAATGAGGTGCTCAAAGATGCTTCATCTAACCGTGTCTAGGGTGTGGTCAGCAAAATACTGAGTTAGACTTGAATAACACATTCTTAGGAGATAATAATAATAATGTGTTATTCAAGTCTAACCCAGTATTTTGCTGACCACACCCTAGACACGGTTAGATGAAGCATCTTTGAGCACCTCACTTAAATTAACCTCCTCTAAATATGTAATTAACTTGCGTTGGGCTACATCTTGGTGAAACCGTATATTATCCATTATGGGTAAAATTAAAATTGCTTGTTATGTTTCACTATTTATTCAGTTACCTGACACGCGTGTTTCGACCCTTTCAGGTCATTTTCAAAGGAGCACAAAGATAAAAATTATTGCTAAGGTATTTATATAAACTCTAATGTATGGTATCAATAGGTAATAAAATCATTAAAATAATTAAAATTACGGATTACAATGGATAGGTAGATTGTGGGTTTTTCTTATTCTTATACAGGTGGTTGTCAAAATGTTTTAATTTATTTTAATTTAATATGCTGTTGATAATTGGGTTAGCACTTGAAGGTATTTCTGTTTGATTATTAACAACATTAGTTTTATTTTTTATTGCTTTTTTAATTGTAAGTGACTCTAAAAGGTTCAATTTTCTGCTCTTGTTCTGGATATGTATAGGTTTTATTTTATTTGAAATTGAATGATTTTCTATTATGCAGTGGTCTGCTATACCTGTTTTATTTTGTTTTTTTAAGATGGAAGTTGTATGTTCCTTAAGTCTAGTTTTAAAATTTCAAACTGGTCAAACTGGCAGAAATTTTAAAACTAGACTTAAGGAACATACAACTTCCATCTTAAAAAAACAAAATAAAACAGGTATAGCAGACCACTGCATAATAGAAAATCATTCAATTTCAAATAAAATAAAACCTATACATATCCAGAACAAGAGCAGAAAATTGAACCTTTTAGAGTCACTTACAATTAAAAAAGCAATAAAAAATAAAACTAATGTTGTTAATAATCAAACAGAAATACCTTCAAGTGCTAACCCAATTATCAACAGCATATTAAATTAAAATAAATTAAAACATTTTGACAACCACCTGTATAAGAATAAGAAAAACCCACAATCTACCTATCCATTGTAATCCGTAATTTTAATTATTTTAATGATTTTATTACCTATTGATACCATACATTAGAGTTTATATAAATACCTTAGCAATAATTTTTATCTTTGTGCTCCTTTGAAAATGACCTGAAAGGGTCGAAACACGCGTGTCAGGTAACTGAATAAATAGTGAAACATAACAAGCAATTTTAATTTTACCCATAATGGACTCCTCTAAATAGCTACAAATAACATAATTGCTTCATAACCTGTCTCAGTGGCTGCAATTTGAACATAATTGCTTCATCACCTGTCTCAGTGGCTGCAAACTGGAAATCCCCTTATTCAAAGAAGATACCTTGACCAAAATTTCAAATATTACATCTCATTCAATCTTGAACATTCATTAGAACCTACAATTTTTAATTTTAACATACTTTTGATCGTCGCTTATGCAAGATAGAGCTGTCGTAATCGACTACTGGTAAGTCCTCTCATTTTACTTAAAACGTTAAACTTACATTGTAAATTTCTTTTAGTATCCCTGATGATGGACATTTCTATGTCCGAAACATGTAGGATATAAACATATACATTGAAATACATATTGTGGAGGTAGACTGCCGTTGTTTTATTTGATAATAGAAATAAGTTTGTTTTTATTTATTGCTTTGCACTTTAACTTGCTTTGATCTTTTATTGTATTTGACTTATTATATAAATAGTAAATTATGCTCATATGTTGGTTCAATGGTTTATTGACATTTGAATTGTCAAAAGTTGTAAATTGTAAGCCTATAAAAATTCATAAAGAAAATCGCGAAAAAATTCTGTAATACCGGCAATAGAGGCAAAAATCCGCTTCGCTAACACTCGGATAACTGCGAGAAGTCCGACATGTGCTGAATTTTAGCGATCCTCGGGCCAAGAAAACGGAAGAACCCGTTATATGAATGAGGGGGATTGGTCTAGGAGCGCTCAAGTTTATCGGGGTAGGTTTTATAGGCTGTCTTATTTAAGGAACTAATTAAGAGTGGGTTTTGTTAAAAACTGATTTAAAACTTGCTAGAAATAACTCCAAGAAGAATTTTGAGTGAGAGGCAAAAACATGAATTAGTATTTCATTAAAAAGACTTGCTACTGCGTAGTGGGGTAGAAATTTTGTTACGAGTTGTTTTCTTAAATTGTTTTTATTAATGTTTACTGCCTTATTAGATCTGTTATACTACTGAGAGCAAAAAAAATTAAAAACTTATACTTATATTTTCTACTATACGGGGTAAGTCGGTAGGAACATCCCAAATTATAGAAGGTATTTTACACGTAAATATAAGTAGAAGAAATCCGAATGTTTTGAAAATATGAAGATGCTTCTTTTTTTTATTTTTTTGTCTGCCATTACTGTGAACTTGATAACGTGGGGCTGTGTACACTTTTTTGAATTAAAAGGGAAAACAACAATCGTTTTGTGTATTAAGTGTATAAGCTTCAAAATTTAATAATTAGCAGAGCGCTTTCGGCCATAGGCCATCTTCAGTGCTTCTTAGTCAGGAAACAGGAAACTTCATTGATAAGAAACTTTTCTTCATTAAGTGGGTCATCAACACCACAATGTAAAAACTCATTACATAAAAACAATTAACACGTAAAATTGTAAATGACGAATAACTGAGACGAACCACTTTTAAATTTTAATCAGAAACCATCATTTTTCCTTTTTTTCCATTTTTCGTTCCACGTGAGAACGTGGTTTCGAGGCGAAAAAATGGACGTACAACTGGGCCGAACCACTTTTCTAAATTTTAATCAGAACCCATCATTTTTCCTTTTTCTTTTCCATTTTTCGTTCTACGTGAGAACGTGGTTTCGAGTCGAAAAAATGGACGAACAACTGGAACAAACCACTTTTCTAAATTTTAATCAAAAACCATCATTTTTTCTTTTTCATATTTCGTTCCACGTGAGAACGTGGTTGCGAGTGTTAATTGTTTTTATGTAATGAGTTTTTACATTGTGGCGTTGATGACCCACTTAATGAAGAAAAGTTTTTTTATCAATAAATTTCCTATTTCCTGACTAAGAAGCACTGAAGATGGCCTATGCCCGAAAGCGCTTTGTTAATTATTAAATTTTGAAGATTATACACTTAATACACAAACGATTGTTTTTTCCCTCTTAGTATTGTGAACGTACTGTCAGACATTAGCTTGTCATTGTATGCACAATATTTTGTAAAATACCACTTAAATCTCGAATAATATAATATAAAAACAATTCTATGTGGGTTTTATAATGACTACTTTATGAAAGTCAATTTTTATTTTTTTTTAAGTGGTAATGATAATATTTGTAAAATGTTTTATTCCGTTGTAACGAATAATTAAATTTCTCTTTTCAGTCGACCACGTTTGGTTGCAAAAACGCGGAAAGTAAAATTATTTGTTGACAGGGGAAACAGACATTTGTTAGTACAGTAAGACCTCGATAATCCGGACTAATTAAAATCGCGGTGATTCGGATTAGTAAATAATTCGGATTACTGAAGTGGGACAGTTTTTTATTGTTAAGTTTAAACATTTAATAAAAACAACTAGAAAATAGTACATAAACAAAAAAATATATAAAATACAAGCATGCTTAGTAAATTTGATATTATTTTGTGAAGTAATTTCTAATTTTTGTTTGCTTAACCCTTTTCTGGTTCATTATAAAAGCCGTTTCTTTTAATCTTTGAAGTACAAGAACATCATGTAGTGGAATATCATTTTCTTCTGCCCACTTTATGCACAAATTGAAACTTTTGACTGCCTCATCATTCTTAACAGTCTGATTTGTAATATATAACTCTGGACCTTCATTGTCACTATCATTGTTTTCGTCTATAACATCTATGTCTTTAAGTGGTAACAAATCTTTATCATTTTCAAGCCAGTTACGTATTTCTACATTCGTGAGATTTTACTCAGTGAGACCATTAAGCATACCTGAAACATCTGTTAGCTCTTCAGCCAAGGAAAGCAGATTACGCCGCAATTGATTCAGATGAATCAGATCTTCAGCATCATATTCAGTATCTGTGTCATTGGCTACATAAGCCATAATTTTGTGCCAGCACTTCTGCAAGACTTTGAAGGAGACTTTTGCATAGTAGGCATACAGCGTCCCTCAAGTTAGTGGTTTTTAATAACATAACAACATTCTCTTCGTCATTATATAAAATATGGGCTAAAAGACTTCCGATAAAATAATTTTGTTAGTCTGATGGTGTTTTGATCCAGAGGTTTCAAAAGTGCTGTACAATTTGGTGGAAGAAATGATGTTGTAAATTGTCCATCCTCACTAGTCAGCTCTTCTACAGTTCCATGGCTCGAGGCGTTATCGGCAATTAGCAGGGCTTCTTCAGGCAAATTGAGACTTCTCAAATGACTTTTAACTTTACGAATAAATGAGCAATGAAACCAGTCTAAAAAAATTTGTGTAGTCATCCATGCATTCGCAGGTGATTTATATTCAACAGGTATGTTTACATTTTTAAATACCCTTGGATTATTTGCCTTTCCTATCACTAAGAGTTTTTATTTTTGTGAGCCATCAGCATTGCAACATGTTTGAAATGTAATGCGTTCTTTGCTTATTTTTCGACTTGGTCCGGTCTTTTTTTCCAATACAAATACAAAGCAGATTCGTCTGCATTGTATATTTGAGTAGGTGCGAGGTTTAACTCCTTTATCTTCTCTGCGAATTCAGTTATGAAGGGATCGACGACATTTTGATCATTGGATAGTTTTTCGCCACACACTTTTAAAGCACGTAGATCATGTCTTTTTCTGAAATCAGAAATCCAACCCCTGCTAGCTCTAAAATTATCATTTCCATAGGTTTCGGTATAAAACTGTTTTGCTTTGTCAGACAAAATTTCATAGGAAATTGGAACGTGCCTAGATCGTTGTGCACAAAACCATGCATACAAACCAGTTTCCATTTCGGCTTTTCCTAATGTTTCTCTAGCACCGGGACCGCGGAATCACATTTTCCAATAAATCTATAAGGAGAAACACGTATGCATTTAGTAAAAGTCCCAAATGGTCATTAAAATATATCATACCTTTTGATTTTGCTTCTGTTCTTTTTTATATCGTATAATTTGATGTTGATAGTTGATGTTCCTACCCTGTAGTCATTTACCAACAGTTTTCCACTTTCACCACGGGCTAGTTTTTCTATTATATCGGATTTTTGTTTAATTGACAACGTAGTATGTTTCTTTTAGGAGGCATTTTATATGTGTATGTATTAAAAATGATTATATACTTATTTAGAACATAAACTATCACGTATGTACGTACTATGCAACAACAAATAGCTAAGCAATTAATCCACAGTCGAAACGAACGCGCACACACACTGTTTATGGGAACCTTAAAATATCAGGTGTGGCCGAATTCAAGAGAGGGGAAATCCCTCACACGATGGGTTTCATAAAAACGCAGGTCCGGATTACCAATTACTGTCAAATCGGGATTATAAAGTACACAATGCAATTAAAATTCTTGGCGGAATTACCGAAGAATCCGGTTTACTGAAGGTCCGAATTATCGAGGTCTTACTGTATTACGAACATAAAATTTAGGCATACAAATTTACAAAATTTGGGGGTTTTGTTTACAAAAAAAATGTAAAAAAAAGTATGTTTTATAAAGCTATTAGCGCGCACTTGCCTAGTTAGAAAATTCCCCGCAACGACTCGTTTTTTAACATGGCAGCGTGCGCTAAAATCGTGCTTTATAAAACTTATACTTGGAATGGTTACCGAAAGGAAAATCTCTGAAGTGTTCGTTTTACATGTATGGAAGGTATTTTTTCAAACCTTATAACTTAAAGAAATGAAAATTTTTTTTTTGTATTTACACGTAGAATACACTCCTAAAACTTGGAGCTGGGTATATGATAAGGCAATAAACTTAAGATTCTTCGTACTGTTTATCAGTCCCCGTATAGTTTTTTATTTACGCACATATAACACTATGGCTAAAAGTGGTACTTTAAAGCAGCATATCGATGGTTAAAGTGCAAAACCTCGTAAGTCGATTTTTATAAATTTTACAGGAGGGGCGAAAAACGGTTAAACTCTTAAATTGAAAAGTTTGAAAAAGTATTTTTATTAAATTGTTGTGATATGCTGAGGCATTTTATGATGATATACATAATTTTTTATAATTTTGGCTGATTGAAAAAAAAAATGTACTTACGAGGTTTTGACTTTTAATATTTAAACTTTTGGAAAAACTTACGAGGTTTTAAAAACAGAAATTAATTTTTTAACAACAATAATTAAATAATATGTTGGTTAAATAAATAAAACGACATAATTTACCAACCCCGTTTATTTAGATATTACAAAAAAAATCTTATGAATCTGAGCATAGGTTATTATTTTTCTTGACTAACAAGGCTGTCATAAAATGGTCTGTAGTCCTCTGGAATAAACTTTTTCAATTCCTGGAGGTGTTGGAATTTGTCCGGTTTTATCTTTAGCGGATTAGTATACAACAACGGAACCGTGATATCGATGTCTTGATTTTTTTCCCTACGCCTTGTAAGTTGAGTCCAAGCGTCTTGATAATTTATTTTAAATTCAATGGTGCCATCAACTCGATATGCTAAGCATCTTAGATCGGTCACTTTTGGATCATGAGTCTTATTCCCTGGACGAATAGAAGTATAGGAGTTTAACACAGAATATTTTTTAAAAAAGGTGTGAGGAATATAATGAACTTCATACTGATTTTTTATCTTAGCAGTTTTTGCTATTTGGACATAACACCCGGGCACATAAACCTCCCGATTTTTTAATTTTCTTTCGATACAAGCGTGTATGGAGTCGCACTCCATTTGAGTATGTCCTTTTTCGAGGTAATATTGGTATATTTCCAAGTGTTTTGTTTCGACCAATGCCGATTAGGCGTTAGATAAATTCACGTTCCTATTATGGTACCCACATCCATCACTAAAGATAATGACAGATTTAGTTTCTTCTGTCGCGTACCTATTAATATAATCTATAATAACTGACGCGAATTCGTTGGAAGTGACACCTCCTGCTGCCTCGTGCCAAATATAACAATCTCCCTTGCCCGATATCATATTAAAGAAAGTGAAGTTATGTACCGTTAGCTTCATTTTATAATATGATGCGGATACCTGTAGCCTAGGAGCTATCAATACTGATTGCACATCCATTGAAAATAAAAGTTTGCTTGGGTCATTTATGGCCTGTTCCTTTTGGGAATCCTTTTCAGCGCGAGCCATTTTTTTTCTATTTACATGCTGTAAGTATTCGTCTTCTTTAATGGTGCCAACGGAATAACCAGTGCAAATATCGCACTGATCTTTCCTGTAAATAAAAAAAAAAATTAGATATAAATAGTTAGTAAGACTATCAAATTATACTTTGGCCTGTATAGTGAAAGGTTCTGATTTTTGAACTCCTCTCGAAAAGTGATGTGATTTATTGCTTGAAAATTCTGCCTTGAGCATTCTGCAGAGTAGAACCGGTATAACTCATTTAGATTTTGCCATTTTGTTTCTAGGTATAATTTAGTAGTATCTTTCCTACAATAATGGCTTTCCATTTGTGGAAGGGTTCGAAGGAACCTAATAAGATACTCTTTGTCCTTTGAGGGTTGTTTATTTCTTCGAAGGTTTTCAGCTGGTTTCCGAATCGCTGCCTGTTGATTGCCAGGTGGGACATTCTCAGTAATATTTTGACTAACCCAACTTTTGATACTCCATTCTCCTATGCAGAGCGTCCCCATAAACATTTTCTTGCACACCCGTTTTCGTGCATTTTCTTTCTTAAGGTAAAATATGTACGCAACCTGTCTTTGTTTTCCCTGTATGTCTAAAAAAAATCCTGATTAAAAAAAAGAAAAAAAAAGGTAAGGATCAATTGTATTATCTGTCCGATGACATTTTGGAGCCGCTGTATCTACAAGTCCTCTTATGTAGACTTTCTTCTCATTCCAGGTTAGATTCGCCCAAAACTCATCGAATATTGCTTTTCTCTCCAGTTCTGTAAAGGCTTGACAAAAAAATTGGTTAGATGTTGCAGATAGTTTACATTTGCAAGCAGGCCCCATCTTTCTTTCTTCCCTTTGCATTTTTGTATACGTTCTTTCTTTCTTGAAACGTTTAAACGATACATAATTTTCGCCCTTCATTCTTTTGTCTTTATTTTTATTTTTTTCGCTATTTGAAGCATTATTTACGAATTTTCTTTTTGATCTAATTCTCTTTCGACCTCTTGATGTTTCTAGCTGTTCATTTATTAGATTTTCTTGTACAACTTCTTGAGGTTCTTCCGCAGATTCTTCGGATTCTCTCTGTTCAGAATGATTTGATGGCACATACTCAGATCCAGTATCTTGAAAAGGTTCACTTCTACTACCTCTTAAGTAGCAGATCTTTGCCTAAACAATGCTAACTTTAAATATCAAAACCTCGTAAGTCGA
The DNA here is from genome assembly GCA_963920685.1 of Polydrusus tereticollis. NCBI lineage: Eukaryota > Metazoa > Arthropoda > Insecta > Coleoptera > Curculionidae > Polydrusus > Polydrusus tereticollis. The sequence continues at coordinate 120,240,674 of OY987329.1, forward strand.
ATTAGGAGATTTCTGCATTACTACCTTACAAATAAATTTTACGAGGTTTCGGCAGATGGCGCCAGGGGTCCGTAAAATTAATAATTGACTTACGAGCTTTTGTGGGCTTAAAGATTATGATTTTTTGTAACTGTTTATCACATAAAAGTAAAATGGGAAAAAATCGACTTACGAGGTTTTGGACTTTAACCATCGATATTTTATTTAAGATCAAAAATAGCCTATAGGTTTGATTTAAGTTGTAATTGAATTATTTGTATTAAAAACTTTCGCATTAACAATAAACTATAATATTAATTTCATGTACAAACAAAACCCGTAATTAAACAACACATTTTTTATTACAAGATTAGGGTTCCTCTCTACGTTGCGTCACCATGTTTCGTTATTATAAATTAAAGTGTTAAAAATATTTATGATGTATAAAAATATAGTTAAAATATTTGGCAGTTAAATACAGAGAACGAAAATTGATTTCCGGTTTTTACTTTGATCCACCACACTATCCGGGAAAGTCTCTTTCACGAACATTGCAACATTACTCAATACCCATTGAGTGCATATATCTTTCTAGGGGTAAAAATTACAGCAACTTTTTTCGCAAAATAATAATAAAAAAAAATATGTTGCAGTAAGCTTAGAAATTTTTCCGTGTTGCTGATTAACTTATTTTACATGTCAGAATGACGAGGACTTTGACCAGGGGAGCACGAGCACCCATGCCTCACCTGATGAATCAAGAAACAGATGCTGTTTTAATCGATGCCAAAGATAAAGCTGAATTGCTGGCGGGCAAACTGCAATCAATTCAGCGAAAACCCGACCAATGACGCGTTTAAAGATGAGAGGGTCTCAAGGACGATACAAATTTATAAATCAATGAATTTCCCGTTTCAGGCCTTTCCACAAGTCACCTTAGACGAGGTAAAGTCTCTATTAAGCGTATTGAATATTAGAAAAGCCCCGGGTTTGACGGTTTAAAGAATGCGGCGTTGCGAAATCTACCTGACAAAGCTTTGGGAAACATAGTAAGCAAATCCCAGGCAATAATCAAAAAGGGTCACTTTCGGTCTTCCTGGAAGCATGCAAAAGTCATCCTAATATATAAAAAAGGTGAGGATCCTACGGCGCCCGCTAGCTACAGGCCGATCAGCCTGCTGTCGAGTCTTGGGAAAATCACAGAAAAACTAATTTTGAATAGACTTAATGACTTTGTGTTTGTGCGTAACGTTCTGACTGTCGAACAGTTTGGGTTTGGCCTGAACATTGGCACAGTCAGGCAGACGACGCGACTAGCTTCAAACATAATAAAAGGCTTTAAAAGGAGAGAGCACACGGGAGCGGTCTTCTTTGACGACGTAAGCAAGCATTTGACGAGGTCTGGCATGATGGCCTCTTGTTGAAATTGATAAGACTCGGAGCTCCGAACTACTTAATCAAGGTGGTAGCTTCTTTTTTTGGAGAAGCTTTGCTGTCTCGTCAGAGAACACACTTTCTTTGAATAAACACATCAGGGCGGGAGTACCGCAAGGTTCACCTTTCTCTCCGATGCTGTATAATATTTATACTCGTGACATTCCGCGCGATATATTTACGCAGCTCTATCTTTTCGCTGACGATACCGCAGTCACTTCAACTGCCAAACAGCCGCGACTTGTCGTCAGCCGGATGCAGCGCCACATAATCAAGCTAGAGAAATGGCTGTCGGATTGGAAGATTCGCTTGAATCCCTCTAAGACGAAGGCTATTTATTTTTTGAAAAGCAATGTTAGTAGGCCTGAGACAAGGCTTCGTGTCAACGGAGTCCAGGTGAACTGGTGCCAGGAGGTAAAATACCTGGGACTTATATTTAATCAACGACTGAACTGGAGGCGCAATTCAATTAATAGAGTGAAGCTAGCATTGCATCAATTACGCTCTATCTACCCCCTGCTTCACAGGCGGAGTGGACTTGGTAATAGGACTAAGGTCAACCTCTACAAGGTGTTAGTCAGGCCGGTTCTCACTTATGGTACACCTTCATGGTGCAACATAAGCAGAACGGAGCTTAATAAGTTCCAGGTAATACAAAACGGAGCACTAAAAATTATTGCGGATTTACCCAGGTACACGATGAATCGCATACTTCATCAAGACTTTCGTATGCAGACAATAAATGAGTTTTTCACAAAAATTATTTCAGACTATTACAGACGTATCGACAAACCCATTAATCACGGACTCCCACACGAGATCTAGACCAAATAGTACGTACAAACTCATGATACTACTAATAGTATCATGGTACAAACTACCAAAATACTGGCTCCCTGTTGATCCAATCCCATAGTAGAGAGGCACTAATAGTAGTGAGGCACTATCAATCAACCACCAATCACTCAATCAATTCACAATCAATGGAATAGGCACCAAAATTTTGCAGTATAAAAACTTTTTACATCAAACAAGCAAAGATACGAATAATCAAGGCAAAAGTCAATTTCAAAATTTCTACAAGTGATAAAACCTAAACAGTTTGCGAAGATCCAATTGAAGTCGCAGGAGCATTCCTTACTTAAAAAAAAAGAGATCCCAAGTATTTTACATGTCAAATTTTTGACGCACAGAAACATTTCAAAGCTCATTCTGAGAGGTAGTTTTTTACACGTAAGGTGACTTTCCATAAACGAACCGGTGAATGATCACATCACGCAATACAGGGTGTTATTTAAGTACGTGGCCAAACTGCAAGGGGTGATTCTTTGAGTGATTCTAAGACGAAAAGTTTATTTAAACATAGCTTTGGTAATGCTACGTTTTCAAGATACAGGGTGTCAAACTTTTTAAAAAATATCGTTTTTTCGTAAATATCTTAATAATCCTTTAGCCCATTTTGTTGAAATTTGACAGTGTTATTTAGGGTAGTAAAGAGCTAATTTAGCCCTAACTAGATTCAAATGTTTAAGTCCAGTGGTGTTCGGAAGGCACCTTAACTAAGATTTTTGACAAGAAAAATGTACGCCCCTGACTTTTTTGCAATTTTTGTATTTTTTTCTAATTAGGCAACTAAAACTGCAACTTTTTAATTTTAGGCATTTTTTTTCGTTTCTGAGAAAAATCATAAAAAGGACTTTAGTGCACGTCCCTGTGACGACATAATAAAAAAATGTTTTTTGCAGGGTGTTGAAATATTTTGTTTAATTTTAATTGCTTAAACATAAATAAAAATCACTTTATTCCATGTCCATGAACAATAATCAAAATAGTTTTAATTATTTATAAAGCACAACATTTTTTTATTGATTGCAACAAAGTGATTTTTATGTTTTTTCTCAAAATGAAGCGAGATACGAAAAAAATGCTAAAAATAAGAAAGTTTAGTCTAGTTTTAGTTGCCTAATGCGAGAAAAATACAAAAATTGCAAAAAAAATCAGTGACGCACATTTTTTTGTCAAAAATCTTAGTTAAGGTGCCTTCCGGGACGCCACTGAACTTAAAGAAAGATTTTAATCTAGTTATGGCTAAATTAGCCCTTACTACCCTAAATAACATTGCCAAATTTCAACAAAATCGGCTAAAAAAGGATTATTAAGATATTTACGAAAAAAATGATCTTTGTTTCTTCTTGTCGCTGTGATTACATTGTAGTGCGTAGCTATAATTTTCTTTGATTGTGATTGTAGCCAAGTTTTTGGAAAGACTGCTGGGCTATTTAGATTATACCAGAGAACAACAATCGATTGTTTCCTTCACACATGCTTTTCGCATAGCGCCATAGAGATTTTCTTTCTACTAATCATTTGTCGTAACAATATTTCTCGCGAAGTCGCCGCCATGTCAATCAACTGATAAATTCTCAATAAACAGATTAAAAGGAAAAATTAAAAAGCATTTGTATATTAAGAAATAAGGTACAATATTTACATTACAAAGATTTCTCATAAATAAATAGTCACATAAAATATTTTTGCAACGTAACTCTAAATTTAACGTAAAACGTTTTCTCACAAAATAACAAGTGGTTATTTTAAATTTAAATAAATCTTCTTAAAAACTATATAAATTATAAAGAAGGGATTTTTTCAAAAGCGGACAGTCTTTAGGAAATATCTTATTTATATTTAAATCAGGTCCAAGACAGGTGTTTTAATATATTTTACTATACAGTAATTACAGTTACATTTATTTAGTTTATTCAACGATTTGATTGAAACATCCAGGTTAAATATTGAAATTCACAAAAATTAGCGTTAACAACTTTTTAAATCAAAACGAAATTATGATAAATTGGTCAAATTAGCAGCCGGTTGAGTTAGCGTTCACTATAAACAGTGTCAGAAATTATTACTATTACTATATAACCCAATAAACACTTCGTTTACAATCGTGCAAGCAACTCACTGGCATGGGCGTAACTACAGAATTTTTCTGGGGGAGGGCCCTTTGTGTTCGAAATGCAAAGTAGATATGAAATCCCATTTCGTCGCGTGTATGCAATAAAAATCACTGTTTATCTAGGCGCTCAGTTCACTTTGTCCTACCCCCATGTTACGCCTATGCTCACTGGTCCATAAGCATTAATCGGTTTAAGCCATCGCGGAGGGCATCATCGATAGAGTCGACCAGTCCGTAATGCGACGAGCCACGGATGCATTACATGTTCTACTTACATGAACCATTATTTAATTGAAACGTAGTATTTGCTGGGAAATTAAGACAGGGGAGGAACCTTCTTGTCCAAACAACTCTTTAAAGAAAAAGTATATTTGTATTTTTTACGCTCTTTATCTATCCAAGTACAATTTAATCAATTGTCACAATGAATTTTGCTTCGCGTTAGAACTTTAAAACGTTTTTAATGCTCACTTTTGTAGACACAACTTACACTATTTAATAAGACTCTTTCTCGGTTCCATGAAAACACTAACCCAACCAAAAATATGTTTTCCAAAGAGATATGTAATGATGTATTACCTATCTACCTACATAGATGAGAGAAAAACATTGACTTATGTTAACACATTTAAGTTATATCCCCTTTTTTTTGCGGCTGCCATCAAAGATACTTCTCCGACTTGCGTTGTCTTCATTTTGTATTAAATAATATTTCAATTGGCTATAGTATGTCTAATTGTTTTCAAAAGCACTTTATACTTGAAATATACTAGCTAATCGAAACGTCGTGTAACAAAGGCTAAAGACAGTGTAAGTCCAAGAAGTATATTTTTGTCAATCCTTAACATTGTCTACAACCTTAGAAGAGTTCTTATGCTTAAAAGAGAAGGAACTGCTGACAATGGTAAGCACTTCTTGAACTACAATCAATTTGCAACTTACAAAGATATTAATGCAATTTTTGTTTGTTAGAGGTGTTTTCAGCCCTTCATCCTCAAAGCCTGTTCACATTAGGAAATTGCACGTGCAAATGCAATGCGCATTTTTTTGTGAAATCACAAGTACCAACATAAAAAAAATCAAAAATATCCGTTGATCCATGTGGAACAAAGCCAAGTTAAGCTAAACTTCAAACCTTTCTTTATTTGCAAACGTGTTCAGTAATCCACAATTTATAAATATAATGTCAGTGGAGTATAACACAGAATAATTAAATAAATTGAAATTATTTATTGCTATATTGGTACAGCTGGTTGTTAAGATGTTTTTGTCGTTCACTTGCATGACATAAAACATCCTTTTAGTGCAATCTTATTTGAAAACGTTAATTAGAACGTTAGAAAAATATGCAATTAAATTTTGTTTGTAGACCTCTTTACCATAAGTAACTGCGGAAGTATATCAAAATTATCGATTGTTTTGCGTGCGAGGGTGCTTAAATTTTTATATTTTGGTTAAGAAGCCCCACATGGTAAAGAGCTCTTTTAATAAAATATCTAAATGCAGTTTTAACCCTACAATGCACGAGTTTACATTTTTGTCCAAAAACAATATTATGCTATTTTATTTTTGACTTATTTATAACTTAGACTGGGAAAAATAATTTAAAAAATGATCATTGTCTTGTGTTCCCTGAAATAATACACGTTAAAAGACAGCAGAGACTTGCAGTAATGCCTTCGACGGCAACGTAGATAATATGAACTGCCATTTGGACAACCGCAGCGAAATAATTTCTACGTTAGAGTTTTAGAACCTACGTTCGTACACCTGCGGTATTTTAGTCTCTCTAACGTTACCTGAATCTAGCCGATTCCCCGTCAAACCTATCCGATTCTCCATAATGTTCCGCTTTTGTTTTTTTATTTCTGACCTAAAACTTACTCCAAGAATAGCAATTATTCTTATACGAATGTTTGTTTAAGCTGCCTGTCCACACCTATTGGCGTGAATCTAATTTTCCGCGTTTTAGTGCACATACTGATTATTCGTGCATTTGATGTGTACTAATTGACCAACTCAAGACTGAATATATTCTTATTCCGCTAAATCTACTGAATCAGTGGCGACTGGTGCATAAGCGCTGCAGTGCTGCAGAGCTCCCAAAAAAATAATAATAATTCCATAATCTACAAAAAATATTTTATTTCCATTGTATTAATTCTTGCTCGAATTGTTTTGCGAGCTCTAGACTCGTGTGTGTGGCGGACTGTACAAACCGCGGCGATCGCCAAAGTAAAGTCGACCAATGGAATATCGTACCGACACTACCCTGTCGCTGAATTATTTTTGATCTGGGCAACACGATCGGGCTCGGTGAGCTCCTTCGAACACCCGCGCGCTCTCCGCTTCCCCCGTAACGGTCTAAAATAAGGCCGTGATTTAACTGGAGAGTTCGCTGCATTTAGTCCAGCGCAGTGCGGTTCGCGGGATACGGTATTGAATAGTATCGAACGAATTTTTACGCGACTGTTTAGTAAACGGCAAGTTAAACTTAAAAACAATAATAATTGAGTGCGGGGGTGGTTTTTGTGTATTGCTGTGACAATTATTAACTGTGTAGTGTACTATGGAAGTGGTCTTCAATTTAATTAATGTGAAGAGATTTTTTAAATATTCATACGAAGAACAGATATAATTAAAAGCAAAAGGTAGACCATTACCAGATATTATTATTGAAAAATCTAGTATAAGTAGAAGAAAAAGCTATACACGTAAATTTAATGGAGACATTTATTTAAAAAATGAATGGATTTGTAGATGTAACAACAAAATGCTTTATACTGTTTTCCCTGCTTATTTTTTGGTTCAATTCAATTGGTTCAAAGATCGTTTAACAGCTCTTTTCATGCTATCTATTGAAAAAAGTTTATCTCCGAAATAGACAATTTTAATGACAAAGTGATTACAAAATTTGCCAACCGAAAAGAACGTAGGATATACTTAATTTATAAAAAATAGGTAGGCTTAGTATTTTTTTTTTAAATATGTTAATATTTTTATCTAGGTATTATTAATTTTCCTACTTGAAAAGCAAGATTCGTCAACAAAAAAAACGTGGCACCCACAAATTTTTGCGGCGCAAAATGTACTGTAACTCTGGCAATAGCAGAGACTCACTGAAACTTACGTATGAAAAACAATTAGTTGTGGAAAAGCGTGGTCGCCCTACGCCCGATTTAAATATTAAAACTGCGGGTAAAAGTCGTGGCAAAATTTATAATTTAAAATTTTTAGAAATGGGCGTGGTTCAAACATTTTTTTTCCCTGCCGCGTTATTTTTTTTTATCGATGCAGCACACCTACTAATAGAGTTCACAAGCCGCCACTGTACTGAATATTCGTTAACGAGGTAGTAATGAGGTAAAGTACACGAATAACACAAAAATAGAGCCGGGCTTAGAAATAAATAACATAATATATTTGGTCTTGTTTTAATTCCTCTAGAAACCGGTGCACCGCATTCTCTGAATGTAAACATTTAAATGCATATGCATCGACGACAAAAACCGATTAGGAAAAATTACCGTAACGTGTGAACGGGGCTGTAAGACGCTTTAATATGAGGGACAGAACTTATGGCACAACTACATATTACACATGAAAAATTTCGGACGTCTATTGAAACAAATACTTTATGGTTTCTGTACCCAAATAAGTTGCAAAAAGATTAAATAGAACGTTTTAAAAATATGCAATTGTTGGCTATGACTAGCATCGGTTCATGGCAACGGATATTTAATGGTTTCTGCATCTTATAAGTTGCGAAGAGATTTTATAGATCATATCAAAGCTATATTTGATCATTGAGTACTTTTTAAAATGATATAAACAATGCCTTCCATAACAAAATAAAATAATTAATAATTACATAATGTATGTAATATGTTTTACATAATATACAGGGTTGACAAAAAACAATCAGCCGCTTAATAGAGAGAAAAGAGAACATAATACACGAATTATAAGTTAAATAAAGAAAAAGAACTGCCTTGTCGCACCATAACACGCGCTGCTTTCTACTTCCACTATTAACGAACGTTAAAGTCAATTGCACCCCAATGGTAACGATCAGTGTCGGCAGGAAAAGTTGCCAGATTAGAAAAATCACCAATAATATTTTTTTCGTGCATTTAGATAGGACAGGTGATGATGGAAATTACAAAAAATCCACGCCTAGGTAATGTGATTAGTGAGTTTTCGAACGACTTTAATAGATTGTTGTAGTTCTGCCTATTAAATTATGTTCATCTTTCTTGTGCATTGCTTAAATAAAAACATACTTACTCGGAACTAAAGTTGTGTTGAGTAGCTTGTATTAAAAAATAATAGGTCGGTTTTCTTACAAAATGAAATAAACTACAGCAATGCCAAAGATTCACAAAAATATTACTTTTTAGAAAGTTTTCACCAATCACCAGATCAAGTCTAGAATCATCAGATTTGGTGAAATTTCACTGGAGCTGGCAGCATTGATTATGATTTTTATAATTAAAAAAATTATTATTGTTCATTTGTAATTTTCCCCAGATTTTGGTCGTTTTCAAAAATTTTTTTCGTATCCCCAAATGCGATCAAAAATCCTCGTACTGTCAATCCGAATTTGGACACACAAATGCACGATTTTTACACACAAATTAATATTTTGTAAAATCCGCCCGGTCAACCAAATGTAAAGTGACAGAGACACAAATCAATTTCTCTAGGTCTCCTAGATAACAAACAAGGAACCAGAACAAACTAAGAAAAGCACCGAAATTCTCGATAACTCCGTGAGGAATCCCTTCTCCCATCATCATCATCAGATCAATTTTACGGGGAAAGCCCCAATAGGAAATCAATAAAAGCAGCGACGGCTAACGAAAACTGCCGTGTCAGATGACAATCAAAAAAGGAAAACATGTATAGTTCTATTTATTAACAAGAGGTGGCCAGGCTATTGCTGTGGCGTTCGCAAAACCGTGAATATACTAACAATATGGGGCTTGTAAAATTGTTTGTGAATGTGATGATTATCTTGGTGAGACGAACGCTCCCTATAGTTTCTACTTCTACCCCGTTGATGTAGTGGAGATGAGGAATGGGTCTTTAAGGATTAAGAATAAGTATTCTTCTGGGTACGTCCATTAAAGTATTTGAAAATCCTTCGGAATCTGCTTGGCTTTCACTCGCAAATGCAATTAACGTCTTATTTGAGACCGGAGAATTTCATTCCTGCTTGAAACGGGCAATTGTATAACGGAGTAGTTACAAAGATCCCTCAATTTCCCTGTAGAGGGTGTTTGAGAAGCTGGTAAAATCGAGGCTTCTTAGTTTCCTATCTGCATTTAACGATATATCCGCTTCAATTTGGTTTCCAAGAATCTAAAAACACGAATGATCTTTTGCTCTTAGACACTCATCTAAATAGTGGGAATGTGGCTGCGGCGGTGTTTCGCAACTTTTCAAAAGCTTTCGACTGGCGGGAGCTACTGCTGCGGAAACTTTACCACCATGGTGTACGAGGAACGGCTAATGGATGGTTCAGAACGTATCTTTCGGATAGGGTGCACGTGGTGAGAGTTCGACACCCTTGGTATGTCACTATGGTGTAGCGCAGGGATCCGTGCTAGGGCTTGTCCGTTTTTTACTATAATATAAATGACCTTACAATGCTGAATATCCGAACTCTTTGCTGACGACACCACTCCCTTGTGGCACGCAGAAACGGATGAAGTTCTTAGGGAGATGATAACACCTCAGATTTTCCGAAGATTAAGGATTGGTGCTAATTCTCTCAGCTTAAACATTACTAAAACCAATATACTTACTTTTGGTTTTAATTTGGATGACTTACATATAGATACAATAGACAACAAGCTTAAATTTGTAGAACACATTTCTACACCAAGTTCTGGTTGCTTTGTCATTAGGGTTGTATCGAATGACTTAGGAATGGCAACGGCAAGAATGATGTACTTCTCATTATTTGAATTTCACCTTATGCGGCCACACACAAGCTACTTTTGGGGCGTTTTGGTAGCTGGAGTTTTTGCCAGCGTCCAAAACGCTTATACACTTTCACCACACACAAGAGTCCCAGTAGATCCCGATTCAATGACGGAATAATATTGAAAATGTCGCTTTGACAAAAACAATTAACAAGAAGCGCATTATTTATTGATGAAAACAGAAAGTCCAAAAAGCGTCGGTGAAAGAGTTGCTAAAAAATTTAAAGATTAATCATCCCATATAAATTTCTTGAATGAACTTAAACTACATCTAGATGACCATATTAATTTCCTAAGAACGGATGAGGATACATTCAAATTATTATTATTATATAGTCACACAACTGTTTTTTGCTTAAATAACTGAATATAAGCAGAAATAAATTCTTCGAATTGTCCAAAACGCCAAGTTTTCGCCGTTTCTGCACACAACATGGGTCTTTTAAACGTTTCGATGGCGTTTTGACCGCCAAAATCAAACAAGTTTGGTCTCAGCGGCCAACGTTCTGAGCCGCCCAGCGGGTCGTTAGCGCGGCAGCAAATACTTAAACAGGCTTTTTTCTTTTCTGCGTTTTGGTAGCTGGCGTCCACGGAAAAGTAGCTTGTGTGTGGACCGCATTAGGTACGGTATAGCTTCTTGGGGTTTTTGCAACCAGCAATTATTTAATTTAATGTTTGTTTTACGGTTGATGTGCGTGGAGAGTTAGGGAGCACTGAACACCGCTGTTTATTGCACAAGGAATATTGACAGTAGTATCACTATTTACCCTAGGAACAGTGTGTCTTATACAGAAAAAATGTCCCTGATCCATTGCATAATTCGTGATTAAATATGGACCAGAATCTGCGCCTCGCTATTCCCAGAATAACCCTTACTAAAAAATCTATTATATATGAAAGCATCAAGATCTATAACCATTTGAGCATGGAATACAGACAGTTGCCATACTCGCAGTTTCGGAAGAGGGTAAAGATAGTTTTGACAAGGTCTTATTACAGTACTTATTAAATTAACTATCCGCTTTGTAAACAAGATCTTTGTTCATATTACAATACAGCATATATTGACTTTTGACTTGTTTCAAAATTACACACAAGCAGTGAAAATACACCCAAAGGAAAATTGAAAAAGCACAGACTGTCAGAAGCAGAGCGACAAGGCATATTGCCACTATCTTTATTTAACTTGTAACTAGCGCATTACGTTCTCTTCTCTTCCGGTTAAGTGGCGGATCATAATACCCATATGCCAAACCTGTATAAAAAAAAAACGCAACCAAACAATTTCTTCTAATGACTCACTGAAACGTACTTCGCACACACAAACACCATTCGATAAGAGACACAAATATTCATACTCAGTGTTTTTGGTTAGCTTCTCAACTAAACTTAAACCGCAAACCCATACAGATCATTGATATTTAGTTTTGCGCGAGTAGATGTGCATTTTGAATGCTTTTACGTGGTTTTAGGCGCAGCTCCTTTTCCTTAACTTAAATAGAACATTTTTTTATTTTTATTAGCAGCAAAGAAATGCGGATTGCGACATATCCCCACTTAAGGGACATATAATTCGCATAGACTACTGCGTACTCAATTTTATTGGAACGGCGCAAAGCTCGCCATTTTGCAGTCTGATTGTCACTTCTCCTGCAAATTTGACGTTGGACTACTGGAGGTTCTAATTTGTTCTTCTGCAAGAAGATTTATTTGTTTGTGTTCAAAAAACCTAAATTTGTGTATTATTTAACATTTCTTAAACTATTGTGTTGTGTTTTGTTTAAAGTGTAAACTCGTTTTTTGAAAAACAAATCCTTCTCTGTGAAAGGGTGTAAAAATTTTGCTCGAATGTCAATCGCACCACAAGATGATAGCACCGCGCTCCGCATTCAAAATTTCCACCCACCCGCGCCTGTTTATTTCACGCGTATCCCTTCAATCACGTCATCAAACATTTATAAATTATCAATTTAAAATACTAACTAGTCCGATTCTTCGTCGGCCCCCTGGTCGAAGCCCGCCAAGTCGACTGACTGCAGGTACCCTTTCATAAGAGCGTATTCGATTAGCGCTAGGTGACAGAAAATATACTGATCCGGCATCTGGATGGAGTAGGCGCGTTGCGATCGTATCCGTTCGACGGTGCCGCGAATGTCGGCGGTGCCGACGTCTTCCAGCCGCGATATGCAGATGTCCAACGTGCAGAATGTACCTGGAAGAAAAGACACTGTTTAAGAGGTGAATTGTCATGGGCACCTTTCTTTCAACTGAAATGATCAACTTTTTAGTGGATCAAGAAAATATTAATTTATACCCAGGGTAAATTGTAAATAGATTCATGTTCAGCAGAATCTATCAGTCAAACCGGCAGAACTTATGACAAAAGAATTAAAGAACATCTCAGGTCACAGAGGTTAGTACACGACAATTAATCGAGTCTTGGTACTTAAAAACACACATTTTAAAACCGCAAATCACTCGTTTGACCCTTTGCCGTCTTCCAGTCGGACCCCACCAGTTAATAATCTTAATGAACCATGCTTTCAGGAGTTATGCTCAATAAGGTGGTAATTTCCAAATAATTAAACAGAGAGCGTCCCAGTCAATATTTCTTCGAAATAATAGTATATTATTAACCATTTAGACAGCCATCGTCTTAAATCCCTCGTCGCTCCGCTCCTCGTGATTTAAACTTGCCGCTCGGGCTTTAAGCTATCTAAACCGTGTTTAATATAATATTTTTTCCACTACTACAAACTTCTATAAGAGATTTATCTTTATAGTATTAATAATTATAAAAAATTATAGGTAGGTATAAGTATATTTTTTCATCAAGTTACCTGCGCTTTGGAATTGGCAAAATATTTTGTTGTTTTGTCAGGTGGCTTTGTTAATGTCAATTTTTGTTCTTTTATGTCATCAGATTTCACGAGTTTTCCGTTTTTTTACAAAATGAGCGAAAAAAATGTTAGTGATATTATTATGTGTACACCTCCAGAATTAAGGATGGAAGCAGAAAAAATGTTGATTGTATCGATATTTTACAATATCAAGCATCTCTAATAATCTAAAATGTATTGATAATTATCTGGTTGCCTAACCACAAGAAATCAGCTTTCAGGTTATTCTTGTTTATGAATTCATGATGTAGAATCAAAAAATCAAGTTACCTGCGTTCAAATAGATTCTTGAAGGTCGGTCAATAATGGATTTCAATGTCTTATTATTGACCATGGTCAATAATAACTTATAAGGTAGAGAAAAACGATTTCTAACGTTAATAATCGGTCAATAATGGCGATTTTATAGGTTAGTAGTGGTAAAACACTGTTATCTATAGAACCTTATTGGCATACCTTTCTGTATGTACCGTGTGATCCACTTGTCGTGTCCACATTTTAATTTGATATTATAACGTTGCCTTAAGAGTTAAAGAAACAAGTTAATACATAAATTTCTTGCATTGACCTAAAATTTTTATCTGTTCATGTTTTATATATACAGGGTGTTTCGTTTTCCCCGTTCAGGCATCAACTTTTTTATTTTAAATGGAACACCCTGTATATTGATATGTATTTAGATTCCTTTTAAAATCTTATGTGAATTTTGTATAACCTTTAATATGCCTATTTCTTATCGTTTAGCCAATATTTATTTGTTAATAATTTAACAAACAACAACAATATTACAATTATAACTACAAATATTTACATAAATTGTTGAAAATGACCTCCATTATTTTCAATACAACGATGGATTGCTCTCAAAAAATAATTCTTTACATTAACGAATACTTCAGGTGTTTCTCGTAAATCGTTTACCACTCTTCTAACATTAAATATAATCTTATTTAAATCACTGCATGGTTTTATACACCTCGTTTTTAAAGTGACCCCAAAAAAAGTAGTCCATTGGGGTAATATCAGGACTGTTTGGAGGCCACAGGATTGTGCCATTCCTTCCAATCCATTCGATATAATTTTGGTTCAAATAATCGCTAACTTCCCGAATATTATGCGGGGGAGCCCCATCCTGCTGCCACCTCGTTTAAAGGAAGATTTTCCATTAAACTATCTATATCATTTTGAAGAGAATTAAGGTATCTAGGGCCACTTAATGAGCCTTTATAAAATAACGGTCCAATTATTTTAGAACCTAAAAACCCACACCAGACATTTATAGACTGCCATCCTTGGTGTCTAACTTCTCGTATCACATGTGGATTTTTTATGGACCTGTGACGAGTATTTTGTCTATGTGGTGTATGCGACGCGTTGAAAAGCAGCTCTCATCAGTTCATAAAATATTATTAAGAAATTGGGGATTTTCTTTGATTTTACCTAACAAATCTCTGCAGAATTGAAGATGTCTTGGGAAATGTCGTTGTTGGAATTTTTGAACCGGCATTATTTTGAACGGCTTATACCCAAAATCGTGAAGAGTTCTCGAAATAATTCCATAGGAGTATCCAATGTTATCAATAGAAGTTCTTATTGATGTATTAGGATATGCGTTAAAATATCCTAAACATATTTCCGCCTGTTCCTCGGCTTTCACAAGTCTGGTCCTGACCGTTTTTACATTTGGTTAAGTTCATATAGAGGGCACAACGTTTATTTGCGATTTGCGATCGAGAAGAAGCGCCCTCCCAGATTTCGTGGTTGTCAAAAATTTGAAGTGTATTGTCAATTTTCTATTCTCGATTTTTTTTTAAGTTGTGTTGAATTTTCATGCCGTTTGTGATCGTTCGGTCTTTGTGTGTAGTATTAGCGTGTTTTTTGATAGTTCTTTTGACTTTTTGTTTAGTTTTAGCGTGTTTCTGGTTTGTTTAGTGAAAGTTCGCGTATTTATTTCCGTTATGGACTACGCACCTCCGTTAAAACCTAAGTTCCAAACTGTTTAAATAAACATGGCATGTGACACCGCTTGCCAAAAAGAGATCCGATAATTTTTGAAGAGTGGATTGAGAGGATTAAACCAGAAGACTACACTACACAGCTAATGAGTTTCATATAAGTAGAGTGTTATCAGGGATATTAAATATAAAAACGTTGTTTTATGCAGTGTCAATTTGTTTACATTTATAATAGATGTTATATATTATATCATAAAAATAATGCTTTATTACCTATTTCGCTTTATTTTAGTCAGCTGTATTTTTTTAAATAGGTATTGCGAGGTTTAAATAATAGACACTTTAAGCATGTCCTAAATTTCAACCGTATCCGTATCCGCATCGATCTGCGCATGTGCAGAATAGATGCGTTGGACTCAATACGTTACGTTGCCCGCATCGTTACGGGCCTGCCATCGTATCCCTATCCGTAAACGCATTCCAACCAATCGACCGATCTCTGGTTTCTATGATTTTGTCAGTTGTCACTTAACCTAATTTTTTTATTATTTTGTTATTTTTCTGATCTGAATTTTACAAAAATGTAACGAAGATGACCTTCACTTGTTAAGAGAGGTGGCGGGACAAAACCCTTACGATGACCCAGAAAGATGGCCTAAAATCAGAGAGAATGTGTTAGAGGCAACAGGAAAAGAATTTACTTTAAGAAGTTTGAAAGAAAGAGTGGCATTACTCGCCGAAAGATTTGCTACCAAGGCAGCAGTAAGTATTATACATATAAATATGTATACACAAATATAAATAAGATTAGAAATAGAAAATCTGACATGTGACGTTTACTTTACTGCTGGATGCGTTCGTTTTCGTATACGTATGGTTGTTGATGCTTAAACAGTTTTTTTTGCGGTCAACGTAACTCAATGCGTTACGGATGCGGATACGGAAAAAAAATACGGTTTGCTTAAAGTGTCTAATTCCTTTTTTGCTGCTTTCTATTTGAGCTCTTTATAGATATACGTTATTTGTTACTTTACCAACAAGATATTTACTCCAAACTTAAAAACAAGAGTTACAAGTAACGTGTATCCCTGAACTAATAATAAAAGCAGAAAAAAAATGAATATTTAAACCAAGGAATATTTTAAATTTTAGAGCGGCACCAATATCGACCGATAAAACAGATTTTATCAAAAGTTAATAAAGTTTTCTTTATTTTTACCCATAGTTGCCAAACAAATTTCTTTCTTGCGTGTTTCGGATCTCAAATACTAGGACATCAGCGCCACATAGTTTTTGACAGTTCTAAGAGTCCAGTTGCGTATCTAAATTTATTTTGGTGATTTGTGTGATTTGTGGACAATATTCAAAAAAGGCATATCAACAGGTAAGGCCGGTAACAGGTAACTCGGAAATGTAACTCTAAAAAAATAGCATTTAGGGTGCATATTCTTTTACCTAAAAAAAATTAAATATTGGCTAAACGATAAGAAATAGGCATATTAAAGGTTATACAAAATTCACATACAATTTTAAAGGGAATCTAAATACCTATCAATATACAGGGTGTTCCATTTAAAATAAGAAAGTTGATGCCTGGACGGGGAAAACGAAACACCCTGTATATATAAAAAAAAATGAACAGATAAAAATTTTACGTCAATGCAAGAAATGTAGGTATTTAACTTTTTTCTTTAACTACTAAAGCAACGTTATAATATCAAACTAAAATGTGGACACAATAAGTGGATCACACGGTACCTATACTCAAAGCCCAAAATTGCTGTCAGTGGCTCATTATAAGCATTTAGAGAGCTCCGGGTTGTGCGACGTCAGGGGAATGAATTCCACTGGTGTGTGCATTTCAAAAAATAATAAATGCTGAAATTTCGTCGAAATGTAATTTACCTAATTTTTTATAAATTTAATTTATTTCATTAACCCTTAAAACCTGATCTTGACGACGACCTCTTCCACTAGGATTAGTCCTTGCGAAAATCCATCCATAAATACCTGCTTTTAACTTTTAATATTTAGATCTCGCCATACCTTTTCAACTGTGTACCCTTTAGTGAGCCATGTTTTGTCGGTGTAATAAAATGTTTTCTCTTTTTCCCAACTCCCGTATTTTTTCCAAATATTTTTGCCGCCATACAGTAATTTCATTTTTCGATTTCGTTAAATATGTATATCCAAAACTCTCCCTTCTTAATTTTAGTCATCATTTTTTTTATTGTGGATATATCATTTAGGAAAAAAAATCCATGGATTTTGCGACGAACGGCCTATTTTGTTGCATCATTCAGGATCATTTGTTTCCGTCCTCTTGTCTGGGCTTCTCGACTATTTTCTTTTTCGTCATTTTCTTGAGGGGGCCTTTTAAACCCCTGAACATTACAGTGCGCGAAGAAAGTTTCGTTAAAGTGACACATATCCACCAATGTGGTTAGTTCAGGATTTCGTTCCCGAATTCTATAGTAGACGTTTTTAACTATTATTCGTTCTTTTAAAGTGGATTGAAATTTTTTTGTTATATGCGGACAACTAGTTGAAGGTTCGTTAATAACAATATCCAAATAAAGTTTAAAAAAATTACAAAATCTATCAATATCGACACACAAATTAATCAAACAGTGCCAAAACTCTGCCGGCACGCTTATTTTGAAATCTTTGAAGTTGTGAACTCGTCCTCTGTGTGTTGCCACATTTATTCTCTTCGCGATCAAAATCTCAGTATCGGAATCGCCGTGCTATTTTAAGTGCATTTAGCTGATTGCGACTTGTACAACAACGTCGCCTCATAAGTTCACTGTTTTTGTAGCGGAAAACATTGTTATATGCAAAAAAAATATTTACTTGTACAATTTTAACAATAAATATGAATGTAACCCGAGCACCCAAACATCCACCTATCATCTTACTGGTGGTAACATAATTGGGTGCCCATACATGGGCACTCACCAAAACAAACTCAGGATAGGTATTGCAAAGAGCAGCAGAAAGTCTGCCACCTTTGGGTTAAAAAAAAAAAAAAATGAGCAAGACCACTTATAAATTATGTAGCACACATAGCCCGGATTAAAGATGACAGATGGAATAGACGAGTGATGCAGTAGAGACCTTGTATATGCAAGAGATCTAAAGGTAGTCCTGTAACCAGCCCAAAACACTTAAACACTAGGCACAAGACAGTTGAAAGAAAAAAAAAATTAAAAAAGGTATATTTCTCACCTGTTCTACCGATCCCAGCGCTGCAGTGCACCACGATGGGCGGTCCTCTCGGATGCCCCGCCCACGTGTCCTCCAGAGCGTTCACCATACCGGCTTGTTGCCTCCTGACCCTCTCCAGAAATTCTAGCATCGCCTTAGCCGACGAGGGAACTCCATAATCCGGCCAGGAGGTAAATTGCCAGTGTGATACTTCTCTGGTTTCATCCGTCTAAAGACATATTTTAAGTTCAAGTTAGGATTGTAAAGTTTATCATCAACGAGGACTGACCTTTTTATTAGTTAAACTAATCGTAGTAACGGTATAATTGGGATCCGTCTCCACAGCGACTGTTTTCACCGTAAAATATCCATAAGTGGCCTCGGCGTCTTCCTCCGTTTCCCAATACTGGTGGCATTTGGGCCGTCCCCTCTCCATCACCCTGGTGGTCATAACTATAACTAATGTGTGCTGCTCCCAAATCATCCGCCAGAAATCTGGCGTCGTTTTAGGTAACGGACCTACAAATTTGTCTGTTAGTTGGTTGGTTGGCTAAAGTTGGTAGCCATGTTACGATAGTTTTATTTAGGTTTAAGTTAAAGTAAAAATCAGTGGCTATACTTTAATTAGGAGACTAATATTTCCGGTATTATCAGGAAAATTACCTTGTGTATTAATAAAAGCATTCTTCTGTTTGTACCCATCAACGAAATTCGCATGAATATAATCACTATCTTTATCACAATCGATTTCTGACAAAATTACCCTGCTATGATCGTAACACAACACGTCGGTGTAACGGTTCTTGGGCAAATTGTTCCTTAGTTTGGCTACGTTAAAGGTGCCGTCGGGAGGCCTAGATCTGATTTCGGCATACTCCTGCATCAACCCAGACCTGAAATAATATATTTATTTAAACTATCCATGCCGAGAGACACTTACACAAATCATACTTTGCTAAATCTATATATAATATAATATACAGTTACAAATGTAAACAAATTACAAAAAATTCAAAAGATAGGAACAATATGACAGTCAGCCCCTCAAAGCAACTCGTTTAGCACCATAGATATTAGAGGGGATGAATAAAAAACTTTAATAATCAGAAAACGTTTCATTTTTATTTTAAGGAGTTAACAAATAAGGGCTCTTATGGGAGCAAGCAAGGGGGTGAAAAACTTTACTCCGTAATAATATGTCACCTCCAATTGAGTACATTCCAGAATATAGACACAGGGAACTGTGGGAATGCCGAGATCGGAAAATGATGCCTGCATCAATCCCATTCCCCAGGAAAAAGGCTAATGCACTTACGCTGTTTACAGTGCAAAAATCCCCAACAGAGTGGGAAGAAACCCCCCATATAACGATGGATGAATGAAAAAATCCAAAGTATGCCGCTTTGAGAGTTGGAAGAGATACTTTATTTTCGCTATTAGCTATCAATGAATAAGAGGCAGATATGATTTTGCCATACCCCGCATAACTCAACATTTACAAGTTTCAGGTGGTACAACATAGAGCGTTAAAAATAATTACGGACGCACCGAGATATAATGTAAATAGAGTACTACACAGAGACTTTGAAATACCAATACTGACGGAATTTTATGACAAAATATTAGCGGACTACTACAAACGTACGGACGTATCCACCAACCCACTAATTAGAAGCTCACATGTGCAATCCCGTCGGATTCCACCTACAAGTTCCCTAAGAATTGGCTGCCTCCAGCAATACTGGAGAGGCACTAACGATGAAAGCCTCGACAAATCAAGCCTTTGTAAGCTGACAGAAGAATAAGTCTAAAAAGACGCTCATATCCCCCTTTAAATCCCCCCACAGTCCAAGCTCACAACGGCTTCTCTCTAACCTGTCTGGAATTGTGCAGGAAGAAACTCGTCCTAGTCCGCGGGGTCGGTTAGGGGGAAAGTACGATTGACCTGATCGGTTGACTGGGTGCTTTCTCCAGGTTGTGCCGAAGGTTTAGAATCTTAATGTGTAGTGGTTTAGGTTTGTAAAAGCATCGGACGCAAGTTGACAATATTAATCAAACTTCCTACTAACCTTCCACGATCCCTAACATAGTCCACCAACTGCACCATGGTCAGGGCAGCCCCGTCCCCGTGCAGCGAGTCGTCGTCGCTGAAACCGCTCGACGCGCTAGACGGGGGGTTCGGGTTCGCCTCCTCCGAGGACCAAGTGTCGGGGGGAGCGTCCTTGCCTCCCGAAATGTCGATGTCACCTGGAGCGCCCAGACGTTTTTGGGGCGAGGGGGTCTTGCCATCTGGAAGACAAAAAATTGTAGAAATCGTGAAGAACGTCGCTTTAGAATTAATTACCATCAAAATTTGACATGCTGTCTTAATTTACCTTAAAGAAAATATGGTATTTTACTTGCAACACAGCTGAATGTTTAATTATTGAAAATAAAACAAGGTAAATTTGTGGTATAAAAAAAGGTTTGGCTTGATTTCTGTGGATAGCCAATATTATAATGTAAATAAAATAAAAATCCATATGATTTATTACACCAAATTTGTACCTGTACATAAATAACTTATCTGAGAGATTTCTGATATTAGAAATAAAGTAACTAACGTAAAACAATGCTCCTGAAATCATGAATAACCCAAATTAAATACTGATAACAAATTTTAATTGACACGGAAAAATCCCCTGATTTTGGGGGATTTCGTTCTTTGTTGATGTATTTCATCATATTAAAGACAATTATTTTTAAAAGTTTTTATTCAGCAGATTTATAATTTAGGAAACTTCCTATACAGGGTGTACCAAATTAAGTGCGCACCATTGCTAACTTTTTTATCATTAAAGATACAAAGTCGGTTAAATTAGCAAAGTAGTAGCATTTTTTCTGTTAATTAAAATTGTGAAAGCAGAAAAACAATAGGACATAACGTTTCTGAATAAATGAGGAAAATGTATTTTTTTTAAATAGCACACCCTGTATATTTTTCACCGAAACGTTTGCAAAGCGTTTACGTAATAAAAAAGTTCATATGCAATATTGGCCTAAAATTGAAAAACACAACCATGGAAGTAAAAAATGGTTTGCCTTTGACGTTTTTATCGAGACTACCATGAAAACAAAAACCAATTAACTAAAGTGTCTTCATTTTGGGTAGCCATTATTGTTAACGAGGCCAAAATTTTCGTAGTTTAGCGTAAAATGGTGTTCACGCATTTAGAACATTGCGATATGTTAGAAGCGTATCTTGGTTGCAGAAAAAATAGTGTACTAGCACTCGAGCAATACCGTCAAATGTATCCTGAACGTGAGCAACCAGACAGAAGGTATTTTCTAAGGCTGTATAGAAAATTTAGAAGTAAGGAAAGAGTTTTTATAAAGACAAGGACTAAAAAACAGTTTATAATAAGTGAACAAGTAGAAGTAAATGTATTGGCATATTTTGAAGCGCACAAAAATAATTCAACTAGAGATTTGGTAAGAGACAGTGGTTTCAGTTTATTTACAATTTGGAGGATTTTAAAAAAATATAAGTTTGTACCTTATAAGTACCGACCAGTGCAAACATTATTACCTGGTGACACTGAAAGAAGACTAATTTTTTGCCAATGGTTACAAGATATGTGTAGGCAAAATCCTAACTTTTTAAACAAAATTTTATGGAGCGATGAAGCGAACTTTTCAAATAGGGGTATGTTTAATCGTAAAAGCATGCACTATTGGTCTAGAACAAATTTGTTTATTGCTGTTCCCAGAAATCCGCAAGTAAGATTTAGCATTAATGTTTGGTGTGGTCTCAAAGGCAGCCAAATTATTGGGCCAATTTTTTATGAAGGTACTCTGACCGGCAGGGGATACGTTAATATGTTGTCAGAATTACTAGAAGAATATTTAGATGATGTGAACTTAGGGGACCGTAACCAAATTTATTTTCAACCTCCTTATCAGTTTCACGAAGTGAGAATATTGTTAGAAAGGCTTTTCAGAGATGGGTGGATAGCAACAAATGGTCCGATACGTTGGCCCCCAAGGTCTCCTGACGTAACTCCATTAGACTTTTACTTCTGGGGGTATGTCAAGGACGAAGTTTTTAAAACGAGATATGCGAATCTGGTCGAACTTCAAGACAACATTAGACGCATTATAGCATCCATCGATGGCAGAACAGTTTTAAAAGCTACAAGACGTGTATTAAAGAATGCCCGCAAATGTATTGAATGAGCATTTAATATAGCTTTTTTTTATTTCTTCTGTTAAAAATAAAATCGAGTTTTAATTTCTGAAATAAATAAATAAATTCGTTTTTGTTTTCATGGCAGTCTCGATGAAACCGCCAAAGGCAAACCATTTTTTATTTCCATGGCTGTGTTGATGTTTTTTCAATTTTAGGCCAATATTGCATATGAACTTTTTAATTCCGTATACGATTTGCAAACGTTTCGGTAAAAAATATACAGGGCGTGCCATTAAAAAAAAATACATTTCTCTCATTTATTCAGAAACGTTATGTAGGTACAATTGTTTTTCTGCTTTTACCATTTTAATTAACAGAAAAAATGCTACTACATTGCTAATTTAACTGACTTTGTATCTCCAATAATAAAAAAGTTAGCAATGGTGCGCACTTAATTTGGTACGCCCTTGTATATTATATACAGGGTGTTATGGAAATGACTTATTATTTTTTAACCCGTAAATATATAGGTCGAGACGAATTGGGGAAAAATTGCTATAAATGGCGCTCGAAGCTAGAAATTCGAGAAAAATGCCTTCAAAAATTTAGGTCCAAAACACCTACGCGCCAATGACCCAAACAGCTGATTTGGGTAATTGTTTACTTTAGTGCAAATGTTGAATTTTTCGCTAAAATTTCGTATATAGGCTAATTAAGGGTAGCTGATCACAATTTTCCTTTTGCGTTTAGGCGGCAAATGCACTGGTTTTGAGAAAAAAAATGTTAAAGTTTTTCTAGCTCACCGGTATGTTATTTTGCATGTAATCCTAAAATGTTGCTATTTCCAATAAAATATTACTTGTCGGAGTCATAGTATACACTTCCGAGTTGAAATAAACGAAATATGCCACAAGGAAACTCTGAAAAACGGGATAACTTGTAAGCGAACAGAAAACTCTACGTTATCTGGAAAAAGACGGGAGACAGCTCACTGACAGCTGGCCAAAAAAGCAGAAGCAAACTGCACGGTACAAGGAGCCTGTTTGCAGGTTCACTGCACCCATGTTGTCAGATTGTTAGTGTATTATAAATTGCCTATACTTTTCAATTCATTTTTAATTATTGAATGAATCCTATTGGCTCGAGCTAGCATATCATTCTCCTGGATGGAAGCCATTAATAATTACAAGAAAAAGAAGAACAATCTGGCAACGTGAGTGCAATGAATCTGAAAAGAGACGCTTCTACTTTGTCGGCGTATTAACAACGAATTTAATTAAATTTGTGCCTTTTCCATTGTTTTTTTGCTAAAATGTTGTTCTTATTTTATGAACAGATAGTTTGGTGAAAGTTTTATCACATATTTTGAAGGGAAAACCATAAAATCTAGGAAATTGAAAGGAAAGTGAAACGCGACACCCAAAGATATCGAAATAAACAAACCTCGGATCGGCTCCAGACAAAATACGCTGACGGTTTGTTTTTGTTAGATTTGGTCGAGGTGCTGAAGAAAGCAAGTTGAAAAGAAAAGTAGTTGACTAAGAACTTTAGAGTTCATATGGTCGGTTATCGGTACACCTTTGATTTAATTTTATCGCTTTATGTTTTCCTTAAATTACCTAATTAATAAATTTGTTTTAATCGTTACAAATTTATTATTTCTTAAAGACATCCTTACAAAAGAATACCCTAACCTGTAAGCGAAAAACTTTAACATTTTTTTTTCTCAAAACCAGTGCATTTGCCGTAAAAACGCAAAAGGAAAATTGTGATCAGCTACCCTCAATTAGTCTATATACGAAATTTTAGCACAAAATTCAACATTAATTGCACTAAACTAAACAATTACCATTCCAGCAGTTTGTCTTGTCAAAAACACATGTGTTCAGGGGCATTGAACTATCATGGAAGGCGCACATAGTCCGGTTTTAAGGTATTTTACAAAATTCAAAATACTTCCGATTTTAGAAAAAAAAACTATCAAGTGTAACTCTAGACCACCTCAGGAGTGGCCCCTTAAAATATAATAAGTCATTTCCATAACACCCTGTATTTATGCAGGTAAATTTATACAATATTTCAACAACTCATTTACTTACAAATATGTAAATGTAATCCCTAGATCACTCTGCCAGAGGTGTATGCCATGCAATAATAATAATAATAATAATAATAATAATAATAATAAATGCCTTTATTTAATAATTAAACAAATTATCACAAAACAATTAAATCGAAAAAGTTATTTATTATTATTTATATTATTATATTATTTAGGAACCATTAATAAAGCTATTTATAATATTATATTTTATAATTTAATTTTTATTTAATTAAATTAATAATAATATATTAAGCAAATATTCAAGAAAAAAAAACTCTACACTACCTACCAGGTAAGACAAACAATATAATTTTAAAAATATTAATATACAATTTTGATTTCATAACTAGTAATCCAATATTCGAAGATGTTACAAAGAGGAGGAAACTATGTATTTAATGTAAAAGAAAATGTTAGAGCAGCGGTTCTCAAACTTTTTTGGTGACGGAACCCTTTTGGGAAGCAAAATACTTGATGGAACCCTACAATAAAACAATAGTTTTTAAAAGTGTATTCTTTATTAATAAGCATAATAAAAGTACAATGTAACAGTTACTAATTATTACTTACTTTACCACATGGCAAGTACAATAATAGAAGATATTAAAAAAGAAAAAATCTAACTAATGGGAGGTATGAAACTGTTTTTTATTTTTCATCAATTGGTTGATATCAGGTTTGATAGAAGACAGTTGAAGTCTCATATCAGGTTCGGCGTCCAGTCTATTGCGATATTTTGTTTTCGTGGCTGCATAGGTTGAGAATCCTGTTTCGCACAAATATGTTGTTGGGAACGGGAGAAGAATATTCAGAGCCATTTTGCCAAGCATTGGATATTCATCACGGATTCTGCACCAAAAATCGTTGAGAGGCGTCGTTTTGAACAGTGACTCCATACTTGTGTCTGATGACATTTCTAAAAGAGATTCATATATCTCGTTTGACATACTTTCGGGCTTTTCCAAGTTGGGTAAAAAAGGATTATGAATCCATGAATTTAGTTTCATTTTTGTATTTTGTTCTTCGGGAAAATACTTTTCAAAAGATGCGCGCATCGAACTGAGATATTGGACCAATTCTTCAAACACATCATCTTGAAACATTTCTGAGTCGTTATCGCTAACAAACTCACTGAGTGACGTAAAGCTTTCTATTTCTTTCTTACCAACGCAAATAATCCAAAAATCTAATTTTCTTTTGAAGGCAGTTATTTTATTATTGGCCTGAAACACTGTTGTCTGTTTACCTTGCAATGATAAATTCAATTCGTTCAGTTTTTGAAAGATATCCGCCATAAAAGACAATCGGAATAACCAAGTTTTATCAAACAAACGGTCCTTCAAATTAAAAGAAGTATCTGCTGAAAGAAACATATGTAACTCGGCTCTAAGTTCAAATAGCCTTGTTAAAGTTTTACCCCGAGACAGCCATCGCACTTCTGTATGGAGCAGCAGTGTTTTATGTTTGCTGCCATAATCTTCACACAATAATGAGAACAATCGGGATTGTAGTGGTCGTGATTTGATAAAATTAATTATTTTTACCGCTTCATCCATAACTAATTTTAGATTTGACGGCATTTGCTTCATCGCAAGTGCTTGTCTATGCAGAATACAATGGCTGGAACTACAATTAGGCGCTTTATTTTTTATTCGTGACACTGCTTCTGCTGTTTTACCTGTCATCGCCTTGGCCCCATCTGTACAAATGTCAATGCAATTGTTCCAACTGAGATTATTTTCTTCAAAAAATATATTTATTTTATTAAAAATTTCTTCCCCGGTAGTGTTTGTGAGCAGCGGTGAACACATAAGCATGTCTTCTTCAAAAGAACTTTCATATGGATATCTCACGATAACCAGCAAGATAGCCAAACCAGCGACATCAGTTGACTCGTCCATTTGCAAGGCGAATCGTGTTTTTTGTAGACGTGTAACTAGTTCTTGTTTGACGTATCATGGATTCGCCGTGAAACAGTATCGTTTGATAGCGGCACAGTAGAAAGATGCTTTGCAGATTTTTCATCGAGCATACATTTTGTTATGTCTAATACACATGGCTTTATTAAATTCTCAGCGATAGTGTGCGCTTCACCTGCTTGTGCAATGCGATAGCTAACTAAATATGATGCCTCCGTGGCCTTTTCGCGTACTGCTTTTGAACATTCAGCGTCATTAGAAGATGTTGTTGCAACACGTTTAACACCTTTAAGCCAACGTTCCATTCTTCTTTATTTATAATGTTACACGTCAGGATGGTGGGGTCTAAATAATGCACAATCGTTACTGCGTATAAGAGACTAAGTTTAGTACAATGAAGAAATGTATAAAACTGAGACAACAGAATACAGCAGGCAGTAGAACAATGAACACTAGTTTCTCGCTAGCGAGCTTGTAAGTAGGTAGGTAGGAACTTATCGCTCCGAACGCTAATCGTCAACTGACTGACGAGGCGCGACGCGCGATCGCCGCTTTTATACTTAGTCCTAGACTCGATCTCGAATATTCTCGAAAATACTCGAGTCGGCGCCTTTGATAAACAAAAAGCAAAAATAAAAAGAGAAATATAAAAATTGCGTTGTAAACAATTCAGAGGCGGCTTTTATCAAAGGGACTGCGCGCTCACAAGTATACAAGTATACATGTTGATACCAAACTTATGAGATATTGTACCAGCTATTGTAACACATGTTTATACAAATACAAATAAATAAATAAATATACCTACGCGCGGCCGCGGAGTCAAAACGTTCGACCAGAGAGAGGTGCTTTGATTTTTTTTCTAAATTCTTGAGGAACCCCTACAGAGATATCGCGGAACCCTAGGGTTCCGCGGAACACACTTAGAGTATAGCTGTGTTAGAGAAATGAAAAAAACAATTAAAGCCAAATTTGATTAGCAGTAGTGTAATTTTTCATTTAATTTCGGAATGCAACGGAATTCCAGACTATCGTCACATTATTGGGAAGCGAATTAAAAATATCAACGGCGTTATAAGAAAAAGAGCGTTGAAAAAGGGCCTTGGCACGCTGTACAGGTCCCTGTACCGTGTGTGTCGATCATGTATATCGACCCCTCTAATAAGTTTATTATACAAATATGCAGGCAACTTGTTACTTTTTATTAAAAACTAAAAAGATCTAATTGGCCATATGTAGCAAAAATCTCTCCAATAGACTTAACCAATCGGTCACAAAAAGCTGGCGTTATCTGATCATACTTACGGGCACTATAACTAAATCTCAGGCATGCAGTTTGAAGCTTTTGAAGTAACTCAAGAGAGACAGTATGAGGGAATTATACAACCTTAGTTTGGTATCCATATCAAAAATGTCTTTGTGCATATACAATAATTTAAGTTTGCCCTAAGTTTTTTGTAGTAAGTGTGAAACATGGGACGAAAATCTTAATTCAGAGTCCAAAATTAAACCAAGATTCTTACTAGTCATGGAGGGTTGAAGGTTGAAGCGCTACATTGTTAACTGAAATTTTAAATAGCGGATCTCGTGTTATAGCTTCTTTATGCTTACCAAATACTATTAGCTGAGTTTTGATTTCGTTTAAAGTAAGCTTATGGACTTGGGGCACCTTAGCCATCATCTCCAGGTCATTATTGATTTTATTTACAGATGCAACAAGTTAGTCAAAAGAAAATGACATATATATTTGTGTGTCATCTGCATACTGATCTGATTGACAATATGTTAAAAATTTTGGGAAGTCTATAGAGGAAAATAATTAATGAGCCCAGTATGCTTCCTTAAGCAACACCTCTGGTAACTGGAATCAGCTTGGAAGCTTTACTATTTATAATAATCCTCTGACCTCTATATGACATATATATTTGTGTGTCATCTGCATACTGATCTGATTGACAATATGTTAAAAATTTTGGGAAGTCTATAGAGGAAAATAATTAATGAGCCCAGTATGCTTCCTTAAGCAACACCTCTGGTAACTGGAATCAGCTTGGAAGCTTTACTATTTATAATAATCCTCTGACCTCTATTCCTAAAGTATTCTCCAAAAAAGTGTAAAGCAGTGTCACCCAACCCAACGT
The DNA here is from genome assembly GCA_963920685.1 of Polydrusus tereticollis. Taxonomy (NCBI): domain Eukaryota; kingdom Metazoa; phylum Arthropoda; class Insecta; order Coleoptera; family Curculionidae; genus Polydrusus; species Polydrusus tereticollis. The sequence goes on from OY987329.1 coordinate 120,269,433, forward strand.
ATCTAAGTTTCGCATGCAAAACTTCATGGTCTACAGTGTCTATAGTCCAAAAGAATTAAGCAGCTATATTGGTTTTTATCGCTGGCTTTTAGCAAAGCTGTTGTTGTGCTATGTTAACAGCGCAACTCAGATTGAGTAGTCATTAAAATATTATTCAAGTTTATGCGGTGTTTTCATTAGTCAGTTACTACTCTTTCTAGAATCTTAGAGAGGGTTGGCAGTATACTAATTGGTCTAAAGTCGGAGAGCACAGAAGGATTGTACCTCTTTGGTATAGGCACCACAGTGGCATTTTTCCATAAGCTAGGCATCACTGTCCGTACTTACCATAAAGAGGCACAGGCGATGTCCCGCCCGTTGCACTCATGGAGGCAAGGCAGTGCTCCAGCCAACCATCGTGGTCCAGGACGAGCGAGCCGCCCAATTGGGCGGGCAACGACTCGCGTGGGATGTGGGCCTGCAATTGGGCGGCCGACACGGTGTACACCCGCTCTCGCAGCTTTTCCCTGACGAAGAGGCGCAGGATCTTGAAGGGCGCCTTGAACCACAATGGAGCCGTCACTATGAGAACTTTTTTTAGTTTTGCAGGGTAGCCACCCTGAAATAAACAAAAAAAAATGGTTGCTTGAAACAAGAAAAAAGACAATCCTAATACTTGCTATCATTTATAGCAAAGTTTATTTAAGCTTTTGGCCAACGCCTACATAGGAACCGAGATAGGAACACTCAAAATTTGTTTGATAAATGCATGGAACATGTGCAGCGTGCAGTATCCTTATATAATTGCAAAAAAAATAAACCTTAGGTTAACTTTAGGTTTAATTTTATTTAGGTAAAGCTTTGGATTCATTTTATTGTTAACTCTAACCTGTCTTGCTCCTTATTATCCAAATTCTGAAAGATGGGAATGATAATTTAACTTTGAATTTGAGTTTTCAACTGAAATCTTGAAAAGTACGCAGCATAGGTTAACAACACATCAAGCGTTATTTTTAAATTTATGGTACAAGTTCAGCTTGCACATAACAGGAAATCTATTCTGGTAACGTAAACGTTACTGCTGTTATTAATAAAAATCTTTCCACGTAATTTGTTTTAAAGAGCGCATTCTAATATATCAAAGATAAAACGCTCTTTGAAATTTAAAAGATACATTTTTGACAGCGATTGGAATTTTAATATAATATAAGTATCTATGAATCCGCCTTAGTCAATAAAATCCAAAAATCGGGTCATCGTTTTTCAACACCTTGTCAACGTTTAGGTGCCAAAGAAAGGGTTAACTGGTATTCAACCCTATTAAACTCACAAGAGGGCAGAGTTGTGACAGATACTTCAAAAAATTAACTAGTTACTTTATAGATACTTTAGCATAAATGTATCTAGATACTTAAAAAGGAATAGATACGTTTCCTTAAAAGGTACAATTACTAAGTACCTAACTGATATGGTAACTTAAGAATATATTTGATTCAAAATATTAAGGAGTTTTACAAGGCATAAGAATTTTTAAAATATTTCCATGCAGTTAAGTAACAAGGGTGGTGTGGGGTAGGATAGTACGTTAGTATATTTACCTAACTTTATTTCGACGGCCCATTATCTTTTTAAAATTTAAGATGAACCAAGAACTATTAGAAATTGATATGCATTCATTATTTCTCACTTCTAATTACGCCTTTATAATAAAACTTGTATGTTCTTGGATAGTTATACACCATCCCAATGTTAAAAAATATCTAATTTTACTTTGTAGATTTTAAACTTTTTAACACGATTTCTTAACTATTATTGTAAAACGCTGTAACAAATAACCACCCATTAGGGTTTCACCAAAATTTCATTATTTATGTTCTATTGTTGTACTTTTGTTACGCTTGGAAAATTGTATTAAATAATTAATTATTATTACCAAAAATGCACGCGTGTCGTTTTCGTGGCTCCTTATAAAAATTTCTTGTTTATTTACCTTCGTTATTTAATTTATAGGTTGTATTACACATTATTATACTAAATATGGCTGGGTTCAAACAATACAACATTTTATAAACATGTTAATATGGATCTTAAACAAAAAAGGAAAGGTAACTCAGAACCTAAAATGTCGATTATTTAAAAACTGGTTAAACTAAACCTATTAAATAAACATAAATAAAATGACAACGCTAAATAAACAAGAAACTTTGAGAATAAGTGAGGAAAAATTGAAACCCTACAAAATTCAGTATTTGCAGGAACTGCTGGAATATGATCCATACCGTAGAATGGAGCTTATTGAGACACTGATGGAAAAGATTAATACAACCCCTAATTTTACAAAAAAATACTTTTATTTCTACTATACATGACACTACGATTCTATGGACGGGTGTGATCGCTGACGATACAGCAATTACTTCGACTACCAAATCACCGCGCATTGTCATCAGCCGGATGCAGCGACACGTAATCAAGCTGGAAAAATGGCTTTCGGTTTGGAAGCTTCGCCTGAATCCTACTAAGACGAAGGCCATATTTTTCTCGAAAAGCGGCGTACGTCGGCCTGGAACAAGGCTTAAAGTCAACGGAGTCCAAGTAAATTGGTGCCAGGAAGTGAAGTACCTGGGACTTATCTTTGACCAAAGACTTAACTGGAGGCTCAATTCAATAAATAGAGTGAAGCTTGCATTGCGACAGTTAGGCGGAGTAGACTTGCAAATAGAACAAAGGTCAACCTCTACAAGGCATTGGTCAGGCCGGTTCTCATCTATGGTGCACCTTCGTGGTGCAACATAAGCAGAGCGGAACTGAATAAGTTCCAGGTAATTCAGAAAAGGGCGCTGAAAAGTATTGCAGATGTCCCGAGGTACACTATGAATCGCGTGTTGCACCAGGACCTTCGCATACCAACTATTAATGAGTCTCTTTTTAAAAATCATTACCAACTATTGCGGACGTACGGACGTTTCGACAAACCCACTCATTACTGACTCACATACGAGAGCGAGACAAAATGCGACCTACAAACTACCTAAAGACTGGCTCCCCGTCGGTCTATATTAGAGAAGCACTATCACTTTCCTAGATAACGGTAAAAGGCGCCAAGAATATGCAAACCAAAATCTTTAATCATAACACATACGGCGCGACATACTCAACAAAGGCAACAGCTGATAGCAATAGTTTCTTTATGCGAAAATACCTAAAAAGTAGTCGAAGAATCAAAAGATGTTAAAGAGATGCCTGACGTAAAACCCCACTCATGAACCAATGAACCTATTAAATAAACATAAATTAAGTGACAACGCTAAATAAACAAAAAACTTTGAGAATAAGTGAGTAAAAATTCAAACCTTACAAAATTCAGTATTTGCAGGAACTGCTGCAATATGATCCATACCGTAGAATGGAGCTTATTGAGACACTGATGGAAAAGATTAATACAACCCCTAATTTTACAAAAATAATTTTATTTCTACTATACATGACACTACGATCCTATGGACGGGTGGAGATACAGGGGTTCTTATGAACACTGTCTCGCGTGATCTGCGTGCGGTTCGAGCCGATGTGATGCTAACTACCTTAGTTTTAATACAAATAAAACTAATATATTAACTTTTAAATTTAGTCCCTTGAGTATTGTCCGGTTGCTAATAAATCCAGTGTGAAATTTCTTGGTCTGTGGATGGACGAGAGGCTGAAATTTGGTACGCATATCCAGGCTCTCAACGCCAAGTTGGCATCTGGTTGCTATGTGGTTCGTGTGGTGGCTAACGAGCTGGGTATTGACATGGCAAAAAAAATGCCTATTTCTGCTCGTTCGAATCTCATCTCAGATGGATATTCTGGGGGTTTTGCACCAGATCTCTCTTCTCTTTTAAGTTTGTTTTGCAGAAACGGGCAATTCGATGTTTGTAAAGCAAGGGCCCGGGATCACTGCAGGCCCTTATTTATTCAACAAAAGATTTTAACCTTAACCTGTCTGTTCATATTAGAGCCAGTGATTCATAAGCGTTTTAGAGACAGCCGAATGATCTGCCATTACTTATCTCAAGGTCAAGCTAAGAACTCTCTTATGTACGAGGGCTTGAAAATGTATAATCATTTGCCATCTGCTGTAAAGGAGACAGCTACTCTAACGCTTTTTAAGAGAATGATTAGAAATAGTTTACTACAAAAAGCATACTATAGTTTAAACGAGTTTCTTGAAGACAACTTCTAGTATTGCAATGGTTTGGCTCCTTCTGTCTGTCTGTAATATTGTTTTGAGGGCTTAAGGTCTTAAGTTTCGATTCAACATAAATCTAGTCAAAGCTTTTTTTATATAGTTAAATATTAATTGACGTAAAAGATTGTGATTTTGTCTTATTTTGATTAACTTGGATTTTTTTTTCTCTTCTTATTGATTCCATATTATCTGTTTATTACATTTTACCGCTTCTATTTTTTTATTGTTCTTTCTTTTTCTTCTTTTTGCATTATATTGTCCTATTTTTACATTTTGAACTTTAATATTTTATTTTTTTTTATTCATGATTAGGTATGTTAGATGTAGGAGCTTTGTAAACGAAAACTTTGTTTTTTTGTATAATAAAGCGATTTTTAACTTTGACTTGACTATTTAGTTACCAGGCAATATTCTGTTTAAATGGACAAGTCAACCGTCATAATTGCAGATTGTGGAGCAGAAATATTCCTCACTGGATGTGTGAATTGCATACTCAATATTCAGAAAAAATCAATCTCTGGGCTGGTATATTCGGTAACCATATCATTGCGCCATTTTTCATTGACGGTACTTTGACAGGACCAAAGTATCTGGACTAGAGATGTGAGAGGAGAATATTCTCGAGGGAAGAAGAAATTCTCCCGAGAATATTCTCTAGAGAAGTTTTCTACATAACCTACTCTGAAAAATTTTGAGCTTCTCTAACCTTTTCTATAACTCTGGTAACAATGTTTTACGTCGGCTAGGCAATCCAAACCAGATTATGTTTGCCTGCCAGTCATATTGGAGTCACAAAGTGCTTCCAATATGGCCGTCGACGGCAAACGTCAGAAAAACTAACCTTTATTTTTGTGTGAACGTCAGTGTCAGTTTAAACAGCGATTTTTGTGTGTTTTATTAAGTTATTGTTGTTCAATTTGGGTTTTTTTTTTCTGTTATTTAAATTTATTAATACCTACTTGAAAGTTTTTTGACCAACAGTTTGATCAATTTGGCGGCAAATCGATTTTTAGGATCGTGAGGTGCACAGAACTCGACTGTAAACTAAGCATTGAATCCGTGGATTTCTGGCCACATATTTGCCTTCCACGACCATATTGAATTGTTCGTTGAATGTTTTTGAGTTCTGTGGAACGAATTCGTGGCAGGCAAATCGTAATTTGGCACATCGTTGGATTGCCTAATAACAGTAATTCAGGGAAATCCCCTAGAAGCGCGAACGTATACTCGTATACAGCTGTGTGAATTGTAAATGATATGGTAAGACTAGTTTTATTTCGGCATTCCGTTCGGCTCAGTTTAGACCGTCTAGAAGTATAAAAACATGGAGCAAAATAAATTAAAGGTTATCACAAAACCAAAAAGTAACGTTTGGAAATATTTTAATACAAAAAATGCACTGTACTGTAATGTACTGTAAAAATTTTATTTCTTTTTATTGCCATTATTCTAGCGATTTTCTTACCATTCTCAGAAATTTCTCTAATTTTCTCTATTCTTGAGAATATTCTCCAAAAGATTATTATCCAGAATTTTACATCTCTAATCTGGACATACTGACTATTGAGAGGAGACATAATTCCCAAAATTAGCCCATTATTCGAGAGATGTGACATTGTTCCTACATAATCAATTTTCATATAATAGTAACTATATTTAGTACTTTTAGTTCGGAACTAACAATAAAAAAATACAGATGCCATATATTCGAGCATATATTAAACTAAGTTATTGGCTTTGATAATAAAATGGGTTCAGAAAAATCAATTAACTGAAACTCCAGAAACTTGGCAACCTTGCAATATCCTTGTTCCGATTATTTTAGAGTTAACTAATAAACCCTTTTTTTTTCTCAGAGAACTATTTGGGATAAAAATTTGATACTATCAGGAAAAGTAATGTTGATGGGAGGAATCGAATTTAATAAAAAAAATTCTTTAGGTTACGGAAAAAAACAAAAATCTGGCAATGTCGCAATTGTCAATTTTGAATTCAATTTTTCAAGTTATCCACCGAAATACATTGATTTAGCTTTGGTAGCTTTGAACCAAATTAGCGGTTTTTCAGCTAACCCTGTATGTTACATCTAGTTATTTACAATGACTAATAAGAATAATTATTGTAAAATGAAAAAATTTCCTCCAGTCGACCTTGACTATTAAAATGTATCCACTCCCACCATAAAATATTAATTTAATCAACGTTCTAGTCATCCATTCATGTCGATTTGCTGGATTGCCTGATTTAAGTGGTTCATAAGCTTTATTTACTTGGATTTAACCAACTACTACGCAACATTTTTGATAAGTTGAAAATGTGTTTTTTTTTCGTTTTTTGCGCTAAAATTTGCAGCTTATGATATATTTGCATTTTTTGATCAATATAGAATCTGAAATTTCGGTACATTAATAGCTATTTATACAACAAGTTACGAAGTAAGAGTCTTTTCGGCACGCGACGTGAAAATTTTACTACGAGGCGAAGAGGTTATTTCAAAACGTAGTAGAAAAGTAATATTTTAAATACTATTTCAAAGTATCAAAAACAAATTAAACTTTTCCTTCGCGCACCAAATCAACTGACAACCAAAAATGATGTTTTTAAGTTAAGCAGGTAATGTAAATCGGAAACAGGCGTCTCGTAAAATCAAATTAAAAAACGCAATTTACCCGCTCACCTGTAGCGACGCCAAATAACTCCCTTTATCTGACCCCTAGCCACCCATTATCTCGTTGCATATTTGCTCAAAGCCTGACTAGACGCATCCCCAAACACTATTCGGGATAATTCGTTCGCCCCACCCTTCCCCGCCGCTCTGATTTGACAGCGTTTTATTGACACATAAAAGCGTGATCCGCCCGTTTAATGTCCCTTTGGAGGGCTCGTTATTTTTGACTGGTCGTGCGACGAATATTTATCGAGAGATTTTTTTCGGATACCCAGCGAACTGGATTTACATAGCGTTTTATCTTTAGTGCTTTTGATAACTACGTCGCGAATTTTAAATGGGTCAAGAGGATTTCCTTTTAATATTTAGGTATTTGAACCAAAGAGTAGCATAACCAATTATGCTACTCTTTGTTTGAACGTGCGGTTTGGTCAAGGTCACCAGTAAAACACCTTTTTTCCTCGACTTATTTTTATTTGTTATTTGTTTAAACGTCCATACTTTAAAAAGTATTGACATTTGTCAAAATACTGGGCCAAAGAAACTTGCTTTATTCTCCTGGACTAAACTGTTTCATACAATTTCATATTACCTGGCAGCAAGTAAAGTCCGTCTGGGCGATAGTAAACTCGGCCGCTTAAGAGAACAGGTAAACTCGGCCTGCTAAAATTGTTCTGCCTTAATCCTCATAGGTAAACTTGGCCGGTAGATATACACCTGCTATTTTGACCCTAATTAGAGACCCTGATTAGGGATTAATTAAATTAATTAATTAAAATTAAAATTACCTTACAGTTCTCAAGTAATGGGATTTTTCTCTTAAAATTTCCTAGAAAAACTATGAAGGCGTGGCGTATAACTTTCTTTCCTTTTTCTCTTCAAAAAAATTATTATTTACAAAACTGCCGCTAAAGTTTTATTACGTACGTACAATGCAGAGTGTTAAAGAAATAGTTAGTCAACGAGGCAAAGTTATGCTCTTGGTAGATAACTATAAGTATTCTTTTAAAGAAGAACTCAAAAGTGGCGAGAAAAAGTGGAGGTGTAAGATTGCCAAGTGTCTAGCAAATATTTATACAGTGGGTCCGGAGAACACAATATCAAAATCGAATTTAATTCATAACCATTCGGCATGTGACATTCGCAACATTCAAAGACAAGTGAAGCAAAACGTAAAGCTGTAGAGGATATTGACAGTCAACCAAGTAAAATTGTGCGATCCCTTATTGCCAAAGAAGATTCAACAAGTATTACAGCAACGGATATGTTGTATATAAGAAAGAATATATATAACGCAAGAAGAAAATTACAACCTGTACTTCCCAAAACAAAACTAGAAGTTCACAGTTCGCTTAAACCAGAGACGCAATTTTTGACCAGCCGTAAGGAAGAATTTCTTTTAGTAAACAGCGAAGATTCCAATGTATTAGTGTTACAAATTTGAAGCATCTTTGCTTAAGCGAGAAAATTTATGTGGATGGTACTTTTGACTATTGTACAAAATTTTTCTTGCAGTTGTTCATCATACATGGCCTTAATGGTCCATTAGTGTTTTGTGTGCTACCAGACAAAGCAACAGAAACATACAAAAAGTGTTTTGAATTTGTGACTGAAAAGTGTAGTGAATATTCTCTGTCGTTTTGTCGCACCGAAATTGTGGTTGATTTTGAGATGGCTACCCATAATGCAGCTAAAATTGTTTGGCCACAAATAAAAATAATTGGATGCAGATTTCATGTAACGCAAGCTTGGTGGCGTACGATTCAAAAACTTGGACTTTCATCAGATTATAAGGAAAGAAGCGAGGTTGGAAAATGGAATGGTTATTGTTTTGGATTGTTGTTTCTAGAACCACAAGATGTTGGTGATGCGTATGTTTTTACATTATCTGCTATTCAACCAGAAAATGATAAAGTTACTTTGTTTGCTGATTATTTGATCAACTCTTACATATCCGTTTTTCCACCTCATTTATGGGCATCAAAAACAGCAAGCGCCGCTCGCACCACCAACGCATGCGAATCATTCCATTCGCATATCAGCAAAACTTTAAATTTTCCTCATCCTTCTGTATTCATTTTAATTGATTTCCTAATTAATTTTCAAAATGAAATATATGTAAAGTTGCAAAGTATTCACAAACCATATGTACCTAATTCGGAAACTGATAAGACAAGAATACCTTCAAAACAAAATTAATGATTCTAATAATGGGAAAGTGTCAACGTTAGAATTTCTTAAGTTAACTTCGCATTATTATAGTTCTACAATGTAATATTAAAATATATTTTGAATTGGTGTGCATTTTTATGTGTATTGCTTTAAGGGTTAGATTTAATAAATTATTATGAGCCATTTTGAAGGCTGCAGATAAAGTAAATTCCGAGCTGTTACATGCCAAATCCAGACTAAGGTATGAAAAGCAATACGAACATTTTGTTACATGGTGTGAGGAGAAAGGGGCGAAAACCTATAAGGAAGAGGTATTTCTGGCGTACTTTTCAGACCTAAGTAAGGTTTTGAAATCTAATACATTATGGTCCCGCTATTCGATGGTAAAAAGTCTAGTAAAAATAAAACAAAATTTGGATATAGGAAACTTCCATAAGTTAACGTCGTTTCTCAAACAAAAACATGTTGGCTTTCAAGCACAGAAAGCGCAGGTTTTTACCAAAGAAGATATATCCAAGGTTATGCTAGCCCCTGATGAGGTATACCTGATGATTAAAGTGAGTACCATTTTTGCTCTGGCTGGCGCTCTCCGCAGAGCGGAGCTGGTAAATATCACTATCGAAGACATTCAAGATAAAGGCAATCTAATTGTTGTAAAAATTTCTGATTCCAAAAATCATCATTTGTTTTATCTGAAGAAATAAACAATGGAACCTATTTGATAAAACCCATTTCGTGAATTATTCAAGAAATTGGATAATTAGCGATAAATCAAATAACTTGTAACGACTGTTACAAGCTGACGGAATAACTGATTAATTGATAATGCTGGTAATTACTGACACCCAACAACCGCTAAGCAGTACGGCCTTAGATGCAAAGCACACTTTGATGATGATAATGTTTGCTCGTACTGTTATAAACGTGGCCGTAAAGTTGAATGCGTTTATTATTTTAATTTTTACAAATAATAAAGAAATAAGAATTAGCAATTAAGTTAGCCAAACCCGGTCTAAGATTTCCACCGAACAAACCTAATTGTCTCCATTGGTTCATAGGGTTGTAGCTAATCACCTACAAAGGAAGGGGGGATTATAGCTTTTAAAAGGTTTTATCATGAAAACATTTTACTATTCTCGGTTACAGAAAACGACTTACTTGACAGCACATACATTAAGTAATTATGTTTTACACAAACTTTATTTCTATTCGAACAAACTTAGTCAATGCTTTAGTTCATTTGCAATTATTGAAAATACTAGACATAAACACTGTCACCAACCAAACTAACCACATGATGACCGTAAAATTAATTCACCAGATTAATACGCAAAAATTCTTTGGCCAATAAGAACGTCACTATACGGAGGCTCGACCCAATTAAATCGTTTTAGAGAGAACATAAACAATACGTCACTTACACACGAATGAATTACACCATCGAGATTCTAGGAAAATCTCGATTTTATACGTCTCGAAAAAATAAAAGTTGTTTGTTGTCCCTTGGGCAGACGGAAATACACTCAATTTAGATGAATTAAATAAATTTTAAAACTGAAATTAAAAAAGTAGTCCATACTTGCAGTGAAGTTCGCGTATGTAACGCAACTAAAACTGTCTAGTCTTCCTCCACAAAATTTTTTAATGTAAAATGTTAATACTGTTCCCTACATGTTTCGTGCGTCTAGACGTCCTTCTTCAGGGGATATCAAAATCGAGTCGAAAGAAATTAATTAGACTTGCCTCAAGTTAATGAGTAACCGTAAAATGGGGCGAAGTTGACCGAATTTGCACTTGAAAGGCAAATATCTACATTTAGAAAGAGATAAAGCGGGCATTTCTGTACACCATATTATTGATATACAGTATGTCCGCGGATGCGGTTAACAAGAGGACAAATGGGCCAAAAATTGAAAGATACGAAAAAGTCATTCTTGATAAAAAAAATTTGCTTGTCGAAAAAATAGGAATTACGATGAGAAAATTGATCCTTATTATACAGGGCGTCTAAACAAGAGCAAACAGTCATTTTTTGAACTTTTAACGTGAAATGATAAAAAAACAACTTGCTCCAAATTTAGTCCTAACCCTGATTCCGAACTTACTGAAGGAAATTAAAATTTATGAAATAAAAAAAAAAATTAAACATTTTTGAAGTCCGCATTTCACTACTTTTACTTGATTATTACCTTTACATTACTAGACATTAATAAAAATAAATTTACATGGACGAGACATAATACACAATAGTCATAGTTCGAAAACCCCACACTTTTCCAACTGCTTCCTACCGTGATCAAAACTGGCTTGAATCTCTTCAACTGATAATGATTCCACTGCTCGCTTAATTCTTAGTTTTAAAATTTCGACATCACTATCCATTGGTTGCGCAAAAGTAAGCTGCTTTATACGGCCTCAAAGGAAAAAATCGGCTAATGTCAGATCGGGGCTTCTTGGGGGCCATAAAACTGGCCCATTTCTTCCTATCCATCTCACACCGAATTTTCTGTTCAGCCATTCTCTGACCTCTCCAGCGTAATGTGCAGGGCACCCATCGTGTTGAAAATACATTGCGTTGCGATAATCCACGGGCAGCTCTTCAAGATGATCGCACAAGAATGTATCAGTAATTGCAAATAGCTCGCTTTGTTACAAGTACCTTCGAAAAAAATAAGGCCCAATGATACCGTAATATGAAATAGCACACCACACATTGACTTTTTTAAAGTACTGACGTCTTGCGGGAATTCTAAATTCAGGATTCTCTTTACTCCAATATCTGACATGTTGAGAAGCAACAGTTCCGTTGGTTGAAAATGTTGATTCATCAGAAAACATTATGAGCTCGTGAAAATTTTTATTGACGTTACAAATCTCATTTCCAACCCATTAACAAAAATCTAGCCTTTTAGCTTCATCCCCAGCCTCCAAGGTTTGGTTAAAATGAGGCTTGTAAGGGTAAAGTTTATTATCTTTTAAAACTTTTTGAATGGTAGATTTTTGTACCACCTCTAAATGCTTAGTCCTGTTTTTCAAGGAAAGCAATGGATTTTCATTTACAGATTGCAATATCAAAACTGTACAGGCATCTTCCTCATTATATTGCTTCTTCTCTTTTTTAATGTCAACAACTGATCCTGTTCTTTGAAATTTTTTCACCAGTGTGTGTGTACACCAACTTCCGAAACGTACACGCCAGAAAATTTGCGTTGGAATTCCTCCACTACGTAGCGATAAGAGCACTGGCCATTTCCATAGCATTGCACTATAAAAACACTTTGTTCTACGGTCAGAATTTTCGAGAATATTTATTTCGACACTGACACTAACAATAATTACAACAGGTAATAATTTACAGGTATAAAAGTCCTAATATGAAAGTAGTAAAATGCGGACTTGCAAAAATGTTTAATTTTTTTTTTAATTTCATAAATTCCAATTTCCTTTAGTATAGGACTAAATTTGGAGCAAGTTTTTTATTTATCATTTCACGTTAAAAGTCCAAAAAATGACTGTTTGCTCGTGTTTGATTTTATGTTTTTGCATTTGTGAGATGCCCTGTATAATAAGAATAAATCTTCTCATCGTAATTTCTAGTTTTTCGACAAGCAAATTTTTTTATCAAGAATTAATTTTTTTCCTATTTTTCAATTTTTGGTCCATTCGTCCTCTTGTTAGCCGCATCCGCGGACATAATGTAGATGTATATTATGTATGTTCCTAAATAAATTTTAAAAATATTTTTTAAACTGAAACTAAAATAAATAAAAATTAGTGGTGGTCAACTGGGCCCCATGTTGGGGTGAAGTTGATTGAGGTATTTATTTTTGGGTAAGACAACAGCTTTTTTGTTGACGAGATAATTTACCCAGACACGCCACTGGGTATTTAAACAGTAAAAACTTGAGCTATTAAATTGTTTACAGGCATCTTAGGAAAGTTTAATAAGAATACAATGGTGGATTTTCCACCTTATGATCTTCCTCGAAATTAGATAAGTCTTTTTAAGCTAACTACTGTAAATTATTTGTAGATATTTTTGGTTTACCAACATTCAAAGAAAAAGTTAAGATTAGAGTAAAAAACCCACCAACCTTTCTCTACTTTAAAATTATTAAAAATTGCTTTTATTGTAATTTGTTGCTCTTCTTGGTATAACACCAAACTCGTTTTTCTATTGTATGCAAATTAGGGTGACCCTAATTTAGGACCGATTCGGGGTGTCTAGGTCTTAAATATCTAAAATACGGAATTTTTAAAAACGATCATTGCAATTTACCTGAAATTTACAATGCAACCTTTAAGTTTTATTACTCTCTCGCATTACGCAACAGAGTATAGGATACATTCTATACGCAAGCAGCAACATTTTTCTATTAAAGACAACATCCACGGGCTTTTAATTTACATGATTTTTCGTTTCTCAATTACTTAAACGAGAGGTTGTAAACGTAATTTACTAGAAAATTATAATATTAAGCCTGTCACGTTAGAAATGAAAACCTCCTTCGTGATCAACTGTTACTGTTCGTGCTATCCAAAAATAAGTCAATTTGGGTGTATTAAAATGTGTAATGACCGGGGCACAAATGTTAAACCTTTCTCTTGAATTAGTTATAAAACGCTCCGTAAAGGGTTATTTATGTCCTACAAAGTAGCACACATACCCCCCCCCCCCCATACGATTCATGATATTGAAAAATATTACATAATTAGTATTATACAAGGTTTCTATTTGTTTTTATAAAAGAAAAAGTTCATTCATATTAATGGTCAATGTTCATGCTCATTCAGAAAACACACTGTATATAATATTTCTACATTCAGAATTATAGGTAGGTACTTAAAAATCGGTAAATTCGGATGATTCAGTTTTATAAGTGAGACGCAATAAAAATTTGCGAGTTCCACATTTTCAGGTTGTGTACACCGAAATAAAACAGTCTATTTCGGTTTGGGGCTAATTATTTTCGGGTTAATGAGGCAATTAAAACGCGATGTGAATTACGAACAGTTAAAAGATCCCGTGCGGTAATCGGATTCTTTTCGTTTTTATTGGTTGACCCGAGACCATATGGCCGCATTTACAAAGTCGACTTTGCATTTATTAATTTTGTGGTGAATATATTATTAATATGTGATTCCTAAAAATGTATACATTTTGATGCTTTAAAAACAATATATGTGAGGATTTCAACATAAAGGTCCGTTTAGGTTTGTTCTCAAATAAATATTCTGTAATTCAAGCCATCATTTTGATTTTAAAATTTTTACGATTCTAAAGGGTGTTTCTAAAAACATCCATCAAAATTAAACTCACTTACTGTTAAAAATAAAGGCTTAGGTATTATTATTATTATCATAATAGTCATAATGTATATCATTGAAATGTAATACTGCAATTTTTTTAAAATGAAAAAACAAAAGATTCTTAACTGATACAAATTAGTAAAAGTATGCGAATATGAGTGTTGACAATGCAGTGCAATTTACAACAGGATAACAACAATTTATAAAGTTTTAAAAGAAGAAAAAATGGTGGCGTCAAACCTGTAAAACCTTCTCCAGGACAACCGAAAGTTAAGCTGGATGACGTTTTAATGCAGAGAATAAGGCGCAAAGTTCATAGTTTTTTTTTTAAAGAAATTCCCACGCTGGACAAAATTTTGTCCTCAATCCGAGAAGACCAGGACTACCCAATTATGTGTAGAAATACGCTTTGGAAATTATTTAGAAAAATGGATATTCAGTGGAAAAAACATAATAGGCAATCGATTTTAATAGACAGAAGCGATATAGTCTGTTGGAGAAGAAATTACTTAAGAAGCATCCGAAAAGTCAGAGAAGATCACAAAAAAATATTTTACCTAGACAAAACATGGCTAAATGAAGGCCACACTGTGACTTAATTTTGGCAGGATGAAAATATTAAAAGTTTAAGGCAAGCTTTTTTGGAAGGATTGTTCACAAGATTAAGACCGCCATCTGGAAACAGGGTTGGCAAATATCATGATATTTATATAAATATCAAATATCGGATATATATCCGATATATATCCGATATATATCTGATATATATCAAATAATTTTTTTCAGCCAAAACAGATAAAATCATACTTATAGTAGAGCCAAGTAAAATCAAGGAAGTAGATATTTGAGTAAATATTTTTATTAAAACATAAATATTATTTCTAAACAGAACAAGCCTCGGAACAAGCATAAAAGCTAACAAAATAATAATAACAGATATTCACCTAGACAACAAATATTTACCTAGGGTGAATGCCTACAACAAAAAATAATCCCGAAAAAAAAATAATATAAATAACCATCAGCCTTATCAATGGTAAGTCATCGTCAGATTCGTCAGAATTCGTCAGTCCCGGTAATTCTTCTGGTACAGTTCCTGCCCAAATCCAATCAATATTTTCTTTTTTATTTGTTTCTATTTGATTAGAATATTTAAATAAAAACGTTAATTTTCCAGCTTTTTCATTTTCAAGCCTATTGCGTAGTTTCGATTGCACGAGTCCAAATGATGAAAAGGTTCTCTCAATGGACGCGGTAGACGCAACTGCAGTAAGCAGTTGTTCACATAAAGCCAGACAGGAAGTCTTTTTTATTTGGGCAATCCTCATCCTCAATAACAATTCTTTTCCACCACACCATAGGAACTATGTACCAAGCCAGTTAAATTACTAAATAGTGTTACCAACCGTAATACCAACCTAAACCATACAAAATTTGGCAGTAAATTAAAATTTATTTTTTAATAATAAATATCATGATATATATCGAGCTATAAATATCATTGATATATATCGTGATATATATCATGATATATATCAGTGATATATATCATGCCAACCCTGTCTGGAAAAGGACATCGACTTATTATAACCCATATTGGAAGCTCTGAACGCTTCGTTAAAGGTGGTCTACTGATGTTCCAATCTAAAAATACAGGAGACTATCACGATGATATGAATTCCGATGTCTTTGAAGAATGGGTCAAGTAAATGTTGGATCTTATACCAAAAGATCACTCTAGGCTGACGAAAAAATTACCGACAAGTGCGTGGCGTAAAAGTGAAATAACAGAATGGCTAAGTTTAAGACAAATAGAATTTCCATTAGATTCCTTAAAAAAAGAACTATTGGTACTAGCCAATTTACATAAAAATGCATTATTCAAAACATATGTAGTCGATGAAATGGCAAAGTTACGAGGAATATCTGTGCTCAGATTCCCTCCTTACCACTGCGAATTAAAACCGATCGAACTTATATGGGCTCAAATAAAGACAGATGTCGCCGGAAAAAAAACACGATTTATTAAATGGTGGATTTAAAAAGATTCCTTAATGAAGCTTTGGGAAAAATCAGTGCGTAAAAGTGGCAGGTAGATATAATAATCGAAGAAATGGCCCATTATACAATATACATTGGTGGTGAAAGCCACTTTAAACAACAAGGTAATTTATAATTTACAATACAATACACTGTATTTAACTACTTATATTGATGATAAAAATTGGCAAATTTTCCCCAAAAAGAGAATATATTTGCACAACTAAATTCTTTTCGCATTTGCCGAAATCCTTCACCGGGTTTACTTGCACTACAACCCTCTTGTATCGATGACTCACCCTCTTAAAATTCGCCCGCTACTTCTACAACCCTCCAGCTATTTTCTTTCATCGAAGATCAACCCCGACTCAAGTATGTGTATCCTGTTGTACCCGCCCCATTGTTTTACGTTTTTCCAGGCAGGAATATAAGTAAGAGACAGGAAATTGCATCTACAGGGTGTTTCATAATTGCATTCATAAGCGCATATCAATATAGTTTTTTGTGAGACACACTTTCAATAAAAAATATGACATAGATTATTCTGTATAGATGTTGAAAAGGGACGGCATTATTTTATTTTGTCTTGGCCAGCAAATTATGTAAAAAGTGTCCACCCACAGTATGATTTTTCATGTTTTCGAATGAAGCGGCTATATAGTCAAAAAAAGTACCTTTGTGTAAAAACAGGAAGAGTTAATATGTGTTATCCGGGTCAGTCCATGTCAATCAACCAAAAAAGGATACTTTTTTCCTCGGCATCTCCGAGTCTTATGATTTTTGGTACATTTGCTCTACTCATTGAAAAAGTCAAAAATCCAAAATTTGAATATTTTAGAATAAGTAGTTTTTTCTTTATTGATTTTTGAAAATCCAAAAATTGACCAACTTGGGTTTTGCAGATACATACAATAATAGCAATATCTCAACAACTACTTAAAGTAAAAATCCGAGTAATAGCTTGTTTTAAAGATATTTCAAGGACCTTTTGTTCAAAAAATTTGAAAATGTTAAAAATGTTTTCCAAAAGTCTTAAAAACACCCTTTTTCATTTTTTCCAAAATCATATGTTCTTTTTGTGAATGTCTTGAAAGCTATATTCAAAATTTCAAGATGAACACCGTCTATCCTTGAAAAAAAAAATACAGAGACTGAATAACATACAAAAAAATGAATATTTATAAACTACATGTTCTTTTGTTACATTTTTCTGCAAGAAATAAGTTACTACTTAAAACAAGCTACAACTCAGATTTATACTTTAAGTAGCTTTCGAGATACTGCCATTTTTGTATGTATTTGCAAAACCCAAATTGTCAATTTTTGGATTTTCAAAAATCAATAGAAAGAAAACTGCTGACCCAAAAAAATTTAAATCTTTGATTTTTCACTGTTTCAATGACTAGAACAAATATGTCAAAAATTATTAAAATCAGAGAGGCTAAGGGAAAATTGTTGATTTAATATGGACTGGCCCCTCTGTTGTTTTTTGTTAAAAATTAGCTTGGCAAAAATTATGCCCTACTTTCATCAGCGAACAAATACTCAAAAGCTTTGCTACGAATATATTTATAATTAAGATGCTGCTATAAATAGAAAATTTTCCTGGAAATAAGCCGACCTAAATTTCTTTTCCAACGAAATGATTTCCATTGTTCTAAGAAAAAGCGATCGCAAAATGCAGAAATTCATGGAAAAGTAGGTCGTCGGCGAAAAAATGAAAAATCATTTTTATGATAAATTAAGAGTTTTCATAGAATCCACTTTTTAGCATGTTTAAAAGCACACGGCACGGCACTACGTCAAATGAAAGCCAGTAATGAAAATCTCTGGTACTTAGTTGGGAGTTATTCGAAAGCCTTTTACGGTAAGGTTAAATATTAGTTGCAATACACAAGGTGGCCTATAAATACAGGTATTTGGGATACTTGAAAAAACGCCTAAAAGTAGATTGTTTTTCAAATGAAACCCTACATACTACTGGTTTGAAAAGCTGGTGAAATTTCCTCATATTAACCCGCATTTATTTAAAAAACTTACTCCCATTCGGTTGTCAGTCAGTGTCGAGATAACAAACAAAACAAACACTTGCCGTTTACAAACAAAATACGTTTGTTGACTGGACTATTCCCATTTGGATCGAGATCTTGTAAAAACTCTTCTCTTGAATTTACATATGACCAATACTAAAACTCGAATGGGTTAAGATCGGGTGATCTTGGAGGCCAATTTGACTGGACTAGTCGTGGAAGATCTATTCCCATTTGGATCGAGATCTTGTAAAAACTCTTCTCTTGAATGTACTGGTGATTTCTAAATTTGTTCTTTACATATGACCAATACTAAAACTCGAATGGGTTAAGATCGGGTGATCTTGGAGGCCAATTTCAATAACAACAGTGACCTGACACAATGAAACACCATGGCACACTGACTGAAAACCGATCGGGAATAACCTTTTCAAGGAACTGTTTCATATAACCGCTCAGAAACTTCACTAGTTACGTATAGGTATAGTATTGTGTGTACATAAAACTAAACTCAGCTTGCTACTCGGTTCAAATTCTTAAGAATTACTTGCAACAGAACGTATTGCTCACAGTTTATTATGCGAACTTCTACTCCATTATGCGGTATGGTGTCATGTCTAGAGGGATGTTTCTGAGGCTGACGGGTTCTGATCGTACAAAAGGGGTGGTCAGAGTTCTACTTGGAATGAAAGCACGAAAAAGAGGGTGGGCGACAATATGGAACCTTGAATGACTCCGGCGTTGGATGTTAAATGTGTCTGAAAGAAATCCATCCACCGCCATTCGCAGAGAACGGTCTTTAAGAAAGCTTGACAGCCATGAACAAAATTGAACCGGCATTCCGCATGCTCTCACTTTAGTTAGAAGCCCCTCATGTCATACTAGGTCAAAGGCCTTGAAAATGTCCAGTGCTACCGCCCGGGACTCCCCATGATGTTCTATTGCGTTGTCTCAAACGTGAGTAACATAAGCGAGAAGGTCTCCTGTTAATCTAGACTTACGGAATCCATACTGGCGGTCACTAATAATCTGGACCATTTGCCTCCTCGAACACTAGAGGGGTGATTTAATAAGAAATCAGGCCGGCTATATCTCTGAAGCCGTTAGTTGCACAGCTTTCGGAATGTTTTTTTTAATGGTAAAATCCCCAATAAAAAACTATTAATTATGCTAAATATACCGCAGCTCTACTAAGCAAATTAGGAAATTAAATTCTGAAGAATCTACTACGTACCCTTTAAAAACAACATTCCAGAGATGATTATCAAGAACTACTGCGTCTGTCTCTTCGATTTCTTGGTGGAGGAAATAGCTATTGCAGTGAAACAATTCGAGCTCCCCATGTCCCAAGTAACATTTTAAGTTTTATCACAATCTACAAGAGGTTATTAAGTCTATATAATAAAACTGATCGTAAAACTGTTTATACTAGATAACCTCTTCCAAGCTCCAATAAACCCG
This sequence comes from Polydrusus tereticollis, assembly GCA_963920685.1. Classification (NCBI taxonomy): domain Eukaryota; kingdom Metazoa; phylum Arthropoda; class Insecta; order Coleoptera; family Curculionidae; genus Polydrusus; species Polydrusus tereticollis. The sequence goes on from OY987329.1 coordinate 120,289,324, forward strand.
GCATAAAACCAAAAAGAACCTTTTGTAAAGGTTATAAATATCTTCCTTAAAACTGTCAATAAAACCAACAGTACTTTTGAACCCAAATCTGCAAGATGTTTTTAAGTTTGCCACACAACATTTTATAAAGCCTTCTTAAAACCGTTAGTACTTGCAATCAAATTTTATGCGTGATATGAAACCATCATAAATAATTTTATTATTATTGTGTCTTTAATAACTTTTTGTCAAAGAATTGTTGCACTTAAATTGTCAATATCAAAAAATGTCACAAAGTATAGTTAAATATGTCTGCCTCGACTGAAATATATGCCTGTGCTAACATTTTATAATTTGATATTAATAAACAACCTAGTAATAAAAAATTGTCAACCTTGGCCACTTTATTGATAAAGTATATAAAAAAACTTTTAAAAAAATCACGCGCCTTTCGTTTGTTAGCTTATTAATTATTATTTACAATTAATAAAAAAAATGTAACCCTAGTTTTAGCTTAATCAGTATGATTTTGGGCTATTTAGGGGTTTATATAACATATTAACATTTTTGACAATTGCAGGCTAAATGTAAACAGTTAGAATAAATAAAAATATAACCAAACACTGTTGCCCTAACTTTGTTTAAACTTGTCTGCCGTAGTTAACGGAAAAAAACATGGCTGGAAAATTAATAAAACCGTTTATTTTAATAGAATGCCCTATTAAGAGTTTGTGGGTTTGTGAAATATTTTTATAAAGCAAAAGGTTTTAACTTAGCTTACTAAAGCTACCAAAAAACTATTAGGTTTCAAGGAGCCTTTACCAATTATCGTCCAAAGTAAATAGTATTTATGATAACATATATTAAGGGTAAGACTACTTTAGAGTAGGGGTGGGCAAAATAATCGATTAATCGATATATAATCGATTAATCGATTTTTCAATTTGAGAAAAATTTTAATCGATTAATCGATTGTTCGATTAATCGATTTTCCAATTAATCGATTTTTCGATTTTCCGATTAATCGATTTTTCGATTAATCGATTTTCCGATTAATCGATTTTTCGATTAATCGATTTTCCAATTAATCGATTTTTCGATTAATCGATTTTCCGATTAATCGATTTTCCGATTTTCTGATTAGTCGATTGTAAAATCGAGTGTAAATAAATTATTTTTACCGATAATCGAAAATATAAATTATTATGGTATTGAATGATTTTGAGGTTGCTGGTGAAATATTAATTAATATACTGCACAATTAATTATTACTCTACTCTATACAATAACAGTTACGTGTACTGCGCCCGTATTTCTACTAGTATACAGGGTGTTAATTAATGGTATGCAGATATTTCAGGGGGTGATAGTACTCGTCAAAATAAGAAAAAAATGCAAATATATGCATGGTCTAAAACGCGTTATTTTCGTTATACAGGGTGGCAAACTTTCAATTTTTTTTCTCGTATCTTGCGTTTTCTCTCTTATATTCTCTGATAATTGTTTCAAATTTGGAACAACAACCATTTTTTAGAATCTCTACAATAAGTATCAAAATTGTTGGTCGCAGTATACAGGGTGTTACATTTTCTTGAATCGGCTACAATTTTATCTTTCAGAACTTTTTTTGGGGCTCCCTGTATGAATTCCGGTATGAAATTTGAACTCTCTGTTCCCTTGTTTAGCGTTCTGGTCTCTTGTACTATTCTCGTATCTGTGGCCGTTTTCGATTTATTTGCAAAAATAGCCATCGATGGAAATTAAGTGTAGGCGAAATAGCGCAATAAAAATGAAAATAATTACTTAGAATATATACAAATAAAAACAGCTTTTTACTCTGCTTTATTTCGCCTATACTTAATTTCCATCGATGGCTATTTCTGCAAATAAATCGAAAACGGTCACAGATACGAGAATAGTGCAAGAGACCAGAACGCTAAACAAGGGAACAGAGAGTTCAAATTTCATGCCGGAACTCATACAGGGAGCCCCAAAAAAAGTTCTGAAAGATAAAATTGTAGCCGATTCAAGAAAATGTAACACCCTGTATACTGCAACCAACAATTTTGATACTTTATTGTAGAGATTCTAAAAAATGGTTGTTGTTCCAAATGAAACAATTATCAGAGAATATAAGAGAGAAAACGCAAGATAAGAGAAAAAAAATTGAAAGTTTGCCACCCTGTATAACGAAAATAACGCGTTTTAGACCATGCATATATTTGCATTTTTTTCTTATTTTGACGACTACTATCACCCCCTGAAATATCTGCATACCATTAATTAACACCCTGTATACTAGTAGAAATACGGGCGCAGTACACGTAACTGTTATTGTATAGAGTAATAATTAATTGTGCAGTATATTAATTAATATTTCACCAGCAACTTCAAAATCATTCAATAACATAATAATTTATATTTTCGATTATCGGGTAAAAATTTATTTACACTCGATTTTACAATCGACTAATCAGAAAATCGGAAAATCGATTAATGGAAAAAATCGATTAATAGAAACATCGATTAATCGAAATAACCGATTAATCGAAAAAATCGATTAATCGAAAAAATCGATTAATCGAAATAATCGATTTTCCGATTAATCGATTAAATCGAAATTATCGATTATTTTTCATAATCGATAATCGATTACCTATAACTTTTGATAATCGCCCACCCCTACTTAAGAGTTATTCGTTTTATAGCTTGATCGTAAGGAGTACTTAAAAACCATATTTTAAAACTCCCACAAAACCCAAAGATTTATAGTTGTCTATCACAAAACTTAAAAGATTTAAAATCCCCTATAAACCTTAATGTGTTTATTGTGGTTTTGATTAATGCAGCAATTAAGTGGTTATATAACCAATAGGTCCTAACGAGCAAAACTATTTAACAACTTGGTTTAAAGATTACTTAAAGGCCTTTTTTTTAAGTACATATTATCTGCAGATAAATTGGTATGCATAAAAGAAATATTAAAACCCACTTCGGTTTATTTACCTTCTTAAACCTGTGATAAAACCCCATAAATACTTGTTGGCATTTAAATTGTTACTTGGGGCGACATGGATGGCGAAGACTATTTACGCCCTACAAATTTGTCTGTTTCAAAAACAGTTTCAGCTGGCACTTAAAGAATAAAAAAAATACAGTAAACTGGTCTTTGTTTTTCAGTCTTGTAGAGGTGAAGATTGTTAGGTGAGGTATACCTATGTCAACGTTTCCAAACGATCTGCGAAAAAACATGCTGTGAGCAAAGGTAGCGCAATCTATGACCCATAATTATTGATTTGTGAAGTTGTTTACATGGACACATAGACAAAAAATTCTGGACAACATGAAAAATAATTGTTATTGCAATTAAGATGATATATTACACTAAAGTCTATTTTCTAGCCCCCTACTGTAACTAATAATTCATCTCATGAACGTCAATGCGGTATGCAAGTGACCTTTGACCCCAAAAACCTGGATTCGGGTCAGGCTGCCCGGCTATGAACAAAATTCGTACTTGAACTTAGACGAGAATGTTGCAAGATGTTGTATGATCCCGCGTTCTTTCAGCAAAATTATTTGGCCCCTATGCAGGCTTTCTTTAAAAACAAAAAGTGTATTTTCCGGAACATATTGTTTTTCAGATAAAAAAATGATACTAAACAATATTTTTAAAATTCGACGTTACTTGTATTCATCAACATCCACCATTGCCTAACCATCATATTGATATGCCAATGAACATAAGCATTACGTAACTCCTTATCTCCGATCTGAATTAAACAATCTCCATATCATAATAATATTAATAAACACATTAATTAGCCTGGTGTTTTCGACTACCGAAAGTCTGTTACTTCCCGAGATAAACACGTAAACGTAAATTAATTAATAATTATCTTTGGCACGACTAGAGTAGCTAGTACCTCCTTCCAGAGGTCGACCTGACAAACGTCTAAAAATACGACGGAAAGCCATGTTGGCCTAGGTCCTAGACTCCTAGAAATATCGACAATTGAGCTGCATATTTGAATGCTTTTTGAACATCAAAATACAAGCTAGTCCAATAGCGGGTTGATGGTGCATGGGCTTTAAATCGTATTGTATTATACTTAAAAGATTTTAACAGGTTTAACAGATCCACAGACAAAAAGTTTTTATTTCGTAATTACTATAGCCGATGACAGTGACGATAAACCAGTAACAATAAAATAAATACATGATCTTGTAATAGAAACTACATGTTGTCTTATGTAAATGAGCCTATTACTAAACAATTTCAACCCACGTACACTTTTGCAAAATATTTAACGAGTTTGCCATCAGTTACTATTCTGACATTCAGTTGTATCAATGACTTTTTGTATTTAAAATGACTGTAATAAATCTTGACGTTTATTATTTATTTGTTAGGAGACACCAGTATTATTATTAATTTCTGATTATGACTAAAGTCAAACTTAATGCCGTCAGATACACTCATTTTCAAAAATCTTGCACCAGTTTGAAATTACATCTAGAAGTAAACAAAATTTTCATTCTAAAAATATATCCTTACTATTAGGTATTTAATTGCTTTTTGCAGCATTTTAGAGGATGTTGACACTAACCTAATTAAAGGTTATTAGGGCAAACAGGAAAAATACCCAAAAATTCCATTGCCAAGTAACTCTATTTGTGAAAAGAATTAGATTAATCACACGTCACTATTTTCAGTACCTTGTATTGCCACCCATACTTTGTAGCAAGGCATAAACACGTCTGTGCATGCCTCGTATGAGGTTATTTAGGTATCCTTCAGGAATGTTATTCCATTCCTCAGAAGCGGCTACAATGAGCTCCTGAGCGTTCATAGGTGGATTCAAACGATGACGAATCGATCTAGACAAGTAGTCCCAGACATGCTCGATGAGATTCATGTCCGGAAAAAGAGGTGGCCACTCCAATCTGTCAATTTCACCCTCCCGAAGAAACTCTTGAACGGCTCGGCTTCGATGTGGACGAGCATTATCGTCCATAAAGATGAAATTGGGACCTGCTTCGTCTCGAATTGGTTGCACAATAGGTCGAAGTATGAGATCGATATAAATTTGGCCGGTCATAGTGCCAGAAACATGAACCAAAGGGGTTCTTCTTATATACATGAACCCCATAACATAACACTGCCGCCTTCAAATGGTACCACTTCTCTGGCAAAAGCAAGTCGGTGTTGTGCTCCCCGTTCTCTCCAGACTCAACATCGACGATCATCACTAACCAATCTCATCTGAGATATAACTTTTGACCATTGAGGCAAAAGCCAGTTTTGGTGACCACGAGCCCATTCTAACCGCGACCGTCTATGTCTATGTCTAGGTAGCAACCTTGGAACTCGTAGAGGTCTTCTAGGCAGCAAACCCGAGGCAATGACACGTCTTCTGATGGAGGCATTAGAAACGACTTGGTGGTATGTATGCTGGAATTGCCTTCGAAGACTGCTGACTGTTACAAATCCATTTCTCCGAGTCACTTGAGCTACTTATCGGTTTTGTCATTTTGTAACTCTTGGACGCCCACTTCGAGGTTTACTTTCCACAGAACCCGTCTCAATGCGCCTTTGAATGGTCCGAGTAACCGTACTGTGGTTACAGCCTAATCTATCGGCTATTTGTCGATGTAATAGGCCTTCTTCATGAGGAAGATTATTCGCAAACGAATTTCATTACTAAGCGAATTTCCAGGCATCGTTAAGTCGATTCTTATCGATGTTTATCTTAAACGACACGTACAAAACTGCATGTTTTGCTTTACGATTGTGATATGGATTAATGTGCTCCGTTTTTTGGGATGTTTTTTAATTTTTTGTAACAAAAACATTACCAAGTAAATATCTACACTGCTATAATTCAATACAAATAAATATTTTGTGTTTTACAGGGTGGTGCACGACTTTTGAAAATGAGTGTAGTATGCAACATAATTCCATTCAAGTCCTTGCCTATAAGTGAAGTACCCATTATTTGAGAAAACCTTACAAGCCTTATACCATTTTTCATACTTTTGCACTTTTCAAGGCAAAATACTCGATGCCCAATTTCTTATTTATATTTTACAAGCAAAAATTGTTATGAGGATACTTTTTTAACAAAAATTACAAAAAAAAAATCTTGTTCTTCTTGTTAACTGAATCAGCCAACATACTGTGTATACCCTACAATGCCCTACATAATTATCGTCTGTGTGTCCGCATTATATATCTTAACCTACCTTCAATAATTGAATTAAAATGACCTGCAATAACCTCAATTTATTAAAATCAAATAAAAATTATACCAATTACGTGATGTCTATTAAAAAAAAAAACGTTATCAAAGAAAGGTGCAGTACGACACAGGAAATTGATTAGTGTTACGTCGTTCCAGATAATAAAATGCTCTACATACCTACACGAAAAAAAGTATATAAGTACTTAAACTATATCAACATTTAGTGTACTAAACTGCTTTTAAACTAACCTTACCCGGAGTTAGTTTAAGTGTTATGCTGGTTTTACATTTAATTTTGTGTAATTTTCCGTGAATTTCTTCGTGTATTTCTACACAAAATCAGCTGTTTACAATTGTGGATTTCTTTACAAAACTTGCTTTAAAATTTCAGCGGTACCAAACCTAAACATTCAAGTAACTTGACAGGTTCGGATCAAACGTACATTCACTTACAGTATTTATTATTTAATAACCCCAAAACCTTTGCCTTCGTTGCCAAAACGCAATGTTTAACAATACTTTCTTTAAAAACAAGAAAGTCAGGTTATGGAGACAACGACAGCAGTTGGTAGCCCTCAAAAATAATGATCTACATTTGTGTAGGTGTTACATGTATTTATCCATGAAGAAATACCCGGAAAATTCCACAAATGTAAAACCAACATTATTGAGTGTGGCTAGTTTAAAAATTAAAGCGCTCTGTCAAGGATCAGTTTTCGGTCTTTTACAATTTTCAATCTATATAGGTGACCTTGCGTCAATGTTTATAAATGGTAAATTTACCATGTTTGCTGATGATACAACAATACTTTGGCATAATAAATATTGCATTCAATTAATTAAAATAATTAATGAAGATGACTCCATAGTCTGTTGCTTAATGCGAGAGAGTAATAAATCATTATTGAACTATAAAACCCAGTAGTCTTCGCCGTATTTCATAGGTGTAGTCCAATTATTATTATTATTTAATTATGTTTATTGTCAGGGGTCCCGCTGTGGATTCAGAACAATGAAGTACGTGCGTCGAACATGTGATTGGAGGTGATAGGAGAAAGAATGTGGGAGCCCCTTATTATTTCTCTGTACCCCAACGACGATAGTTCATCGGACTATTCGAAACATGATGACTAAAATTTAAAAATTAAGTTGTTGTATTGTACATAGTACATTTTTTTTATAAATATTAATATTTATTCCAATGTATCTAATTCCATATTATTCTTACTTATGATGGTAATAATTATTTACATTTTTTATTGTAATATTTCAAATTTTACTATATTATATTTTATTGTTGATTAAATTTCTAAAAGCTTTGTCGATGAAGATACTTCTTTCAGACAATAAAGCATGTTTGGACTTTTACTTTTTAAATTAATATTTCATTCTTTTGTTATCGAGGTTTTCCCTTTTTATCTGTCACAACGTCACAACTACTTTAGCCCTCAATGGTGTTATTATTGCTGTTAAAGAATGATTAAGATTTTATTTCGTAATATTCATGACAGGTTCCTAGTTCTAATTCATTGTTTAATTTCTTATTGTTAGGAAAACCGAATTTTAGATTTTAATTTTATAAGTAGCAGGTGGTCGCTTTGATTGCAGCGGACGTATAGAGCGATGTTCACGTCATAATAAGTAACTTTTCGATTATCGTACTTACTTGAATAAAATATTGTACCTGTAAATGTGTAAATGTAGATATCACATTAAAAAACAAATTTAATATAGATACATGAAATTATTTATAGCCTGGACTTTGGTTTCAAGGTAATTAGTACTTAGATATGCAAAAAAAAGTTACGTGGGTTCAATGGTTATTAACTTATTATGCAAAAAAAGTCTAATAAATAATAATAAAATTACATTTAGAACTTTAAAAAAAATCGAAATCATCCTACCATATTTTAAGGAAAAACCTAGCATAAAAATCCATAATTGGAAATGAGACTTTTTGGACAACTAGTATAAAATAATCAGAAATATTTTAAATTGATCGAGAATACATTTTTATTATTAAAAGTTCTGACTGCTTCTTAATAAAATAGAAATTACCAACAATAATATGGGAAAGTTAGTAGATGTCGGCAGTTTTGAAATCAAAACACTACGACACTTTAAGCAAAATCGAAACTCTTTGGCTATATTGTCGTCATAGTGCAGATATTCAGTAAAAGGTTAAAAAATAGATCAGGGAAAATATATTTCAGTTATAGTTCTATGCTTTCGTGCGTTGATTTGTATGAATCCTATCGATTCCACTCACAGACAGAAATAACGCCTGTCAAAAAATTAACCACAAAAAAATCAGTAGATATCCGCACAATTACGTAACTCAACGGACAAACAACAAAGGGAACTTACTTGGATCTTACCAAAATTTCCTCGTGTAAACCTTAAAAATATGTCGAAAATACACTTAAAATATATCTTATATAGAAACCACAGACGGCGAACGGCACAATGTCAAAAAATGGACGCGAGAATCGAAAAAAAACCCTAAAATTAGCACTACGAATGTGTACGCAACAGTAAATTGCGGATAAACTAAATCGATGCCGACGACGCTAGGCATCGGGACGCTTCGATTTGACGCGTGCGCGAGGCTTCAACGTCAGCGTATGGTGAGGGGCTGTTAGGGGTTCGTTAGGGATATTTAGGGTTGCATAAATGCTGCTCGTTCCTATTTATGCAAGAGCAAAAGCAATAGTCAGGATAAGATTAAATTTATTTAATAAACGAAAAAAATTTCCCGATTTCTGAATCTGGTAATTTTTCAAAATTACTTAAAACACCATCTTGATCATTTTTAATGCCATCCATGGACATATGGGGCTGTTAAGGGTTTGTTAGGGGTATTTAGTGTTGCATAAATGCTGCTCGTCACTATTTATGCAAGAGCAAAAGTAATAGTCAGGATAGGATTAAATTTATTTAATGCCCAATTTCTGAATCTGGTAGTTTTTCAAAATTTCCTTAAAACACCATCTTGATCATTTTTAATGCCATCCATGGACATAGGGGCTGTTAAGGGTTCATTGGGGATATTTGGGGTTGCATGAATTGCTCCTCGTCATTATTTATGCAAGAGCAAAAGCAATAGTTAGAATAGGATTAAATTTTTGAAAACTTACTTAAAACACCATGTTGATAATTTTAAATGCCCTCCACGGACATAGGCGCTGTTAAGGGTATTTAGTGTTGCATAAATGCTACTCGTCACTATTTATATAAGATTAAATTTATTTAATAAAAGAAGAAAAATTGACCGAGTTCTGAATCTGGTAATGTTTGAAAACTTACTTAGAACAGCATCTTGATCACTTTTATAGCCATCCATGGTCATAGGGGCTGTTAAGGGTATTAAGTGTTGCGTACATGCTGCTCGTCACTATTTATACAAGGGCAAAAGCAATATTCAGGATAAGATTAAGTTTATTTAATAAAAGAAGAAAAATTGACCGACTTCTTAATCTGGTAATTTTTGAAAACTTACTTGGAACAGCATCTTGATTACTTTTAATGCCAACCATGGACATAGGGGCTGTTAAGGGTTCATTGGGGGTATTTAGGGTTGCATTAATTGCTCCCCGTCATTATTTATGCAAGAGCAAAAGCAATAGTTAGAATAGGATTAAATTTTCGAAAACTTACTTAAAACACAATATTGATCATTTTTAATGCCACCCATAGACATGGGGATGTTAAGGGTTTGTTAGGGGTATTTAGTGTTGCATAAATGCTGCTCGTCACTATTTATGCAAGAGGAAAAGCAATAGTCAGGATAACATTAAATTTATTTAATAAAAGAAAAAAAATTGACCGAGTTCTGAATCTGGTAATTTTTGAAAACCTACTTAGAACAGTATCTTGATCATTTTTATTGTCATCTATTGACATAGGGGCTGTTAAGGGCTTGTTAGAGGTATTCAGTGTTGCATAAATGCTGCTTGTCACTATTTATGCAAGAGCACAAGCAATAGTCAGGATATGATTAAATTTATTTAATAAAAGAAAAAAAATTGACCGACTTCTGAATCTGGTAATTTTTGAAAACCTACTTAGAACAGCACCTAGATAATTTGTAATGCCATCCATGAACATAGGGGCTGTTAAGGGTTTGTTAGGGGTATTTAGTGTTGCATAAATGCTGTCCGTCACTATTTATGCAAGAGCAAAAGCAATAGTCAAGATAGGATTAAATTTATTGAATAAAAGAAAACAATTGACGGACTTCTGAATCTGGTAATTTTTGAAAACCTACTTAGAACAGCACCTTGATAATTTGTAATGCCATCCATGAACATAGGGGCTGTTAAGGGTTTGTTAGGGGTATTTAGTGTTGCATAAATGCTGTCCGTCACTATTTATGCAAGAGCAAAAGCAATAGTCAAGATAGGATTAAATTTATTGAATAAAAGAAAACAAATTCCCGATTTCTAGATCTGGTAATTTTTCAAAATTTACTTAAAACACCATCTTGATCATTTTCAATGCTATCCATGGACATAAGGGCTGTTAAGGGTTCATTGGGGATATTTGGGGTTACATAAATGCTCCTCGTCATTATTTATGCAAGAGCAAAAGCAATAGTTAGAATAGGATTAAATTTATTTAAAAAAAGAAAGAAATTCCCGATTTCTAAATCTGGTAATTTTTGAAAACTTACATAGAACAGCACCATTTTTAATGCCATCCATGAACATAGGGGGTTAAGGGTTTGTTGGGGGTATTTAGTGTTGCATAAATGCTGCTTGTCACTATTTATGCAAGAGCACAAGCAATAGTCAGGATATGATTAAATTTATTTAATAAAAGAAAAAAATTCCCGATTTCTAGATCTGGTAATTTTTGAAAACTTACTTAGAACCGCATCTTGATCATTTTGAATGCCATCCATGGACATAATAATATGTGTGCATCACTTGATATGGCGTTTTTATTAAATTACCCAAGAAAGTTTCCATACCATATAAAATCTAAGGTCAAATGCTACGATTCGCGGAAATCAAAATCGTTTTAAGTCAATTAAAATATAAATGACCAATATTTTAAGGCATGGTTGATTATTATTTATATAAAAGAATACGCTTTGTACACAATTCTATGAGAATATGAGACAATAGGTAGGTGTTTTTGTTGGAATTGGCGCCAATTGGTAAAGTAATAGCAAAGATTGTAACAGCTAATGTTTGTAATTAGCTTTTTTACATTGCTAAGTTATTAATTAAGTTATGAACATCCTTTGAGATACGATACCTACATAGCTTTGTTGTTGTGTGAAAATAAATTGAAAATAGTTTTCAGCATTTGATGAGTAATTTTAGCGACTTAATAATCGAAGCTGTCAAAGAGCTTTTTCTGAGGCTTTTTCTAAAATATTTTTGGAAACTACAACTGAGGGGTTAAAGAACCAAATAAAAAAATTATTTTGCAATTAAAGGAAAATCTGTACTTAACCTTGGCGCAAATAATGGGGTACAATTAAATTTAAAGAAGGAGGCACAAACCTTAATTACCATAGGAGCATGAGCACACCTGACACTAATTTGTACTGTACTTTTACTTTTCGTGAGATTTACCTGATAAGAATTTTACACCAAAACTCGCTGTTAAGAAAGTACCCAATGGGTTAATTAATTTCACCGTAATTTAAACAAATAAGGTATTTCTCCATTCCTCATATTTAATTAGCATAAAGATTTACAGTCACAATGGGTAAAACGATTTTTCTTAAAGATAAAGCGTTTTCTCTTTCATAAATATTACCCCATTATCGAAGCACGCGAGTCAACACACCTCTGCCATCAAAACTGAAACTTCAGTTTAAAAATTATTATTTTAGGTATAATTTAAGCTAAAAAGTTCAATAAATATAGGTCGGCAACTGCTTCATTTTTGAGATACAGGGTGTAACAATAATTTTTAAGCAGAACAGAAAATATGTACGCCACTGCCTCTATCCACTTTGACAGCACAATTATGTGAAGGATGCAATGCAATCTATACTACCGTCTCAAAAAAATTGGCAAAACTGTTCATATAACCATTAACGGTGTGCGGCGAAAATAATTAACATTGATTCGCCCACTTTTAAGTTAAATAAAAGCAATCCAAACCGCTTGGGAAGATTGTGCATAAATAGGTCATTGCATGTTGCCAAGTTCTAATAGATTTTACTGAAATTTTCATAAAATTTACCGAAATCGGCATGTCATTAGGGGCCTTTTCACCCTACGGTACCTGTATTACTTAATTTGGCAACGCAGGTAGGAAAAACCCAAGTCGTAAAGGCGCTCGCACGCTTTCTTATCGCCTCTAATCAAAGTTCAGTGTCGTAGACAAGTTTCAATGAAGCTGACATTAGCAATTCAGTTCTATTATTTTGGTGGTTATTCAAAACAGCAAATATTATAATGCAGGCGAGTTATTCAATAAATGATAGTAACCAACAAGTTACAAAACGACGTCATTTAAAACCTGGAGAGCGTACAATGGTAAAACATGTATATGAGGGAATTCTAAGTACACACAGTGGAATATCATTCACTGATGCAGCAGAACTTTGTGCCACATTGACTAAGACATCTTGCCGTACTGTTATAGAACTATCAAGGACAATAGGAATACTAAAGTGTCCGATCAGAAGAAAACAAGAGGACGGACAAAGATTTTTATTGATCAGCAAACAAAGTTAGCCATTCGTCGGAAAGTGCATGCATTCTTTTTTTCAAAATTAACTTCCGAATTTAAAAAAAAATTCTGCTGAAATTGAAAGGGATGACAATATGCAAAAAATTTCACGAAGAGTTCTAGTGCGTACACTACGAGAATTGAATTTTCGATTCTTAAAACGAAATCGCAAAAGTCTTTTGGTGGAAAAGGAAGAAATCGTATTGTGGCGTGAAAAGAAGAAATACAACAATATCGTTGTACAGGGAAAAGAATTTGCTTTTTCGGACGAGACATGGTTAAATGAAGGACATACTGTGAATTACATTTGGCAAGATCTCAACATTAAAGATGCACGTAGGGCCTTTATAAATGGACTGTCCACTGGATTAAAAGCTCCTTCAGGAAAGGGTCGTCGGTTAATTATAACCCACATCGGGAGTGATTCTGGTTTTCTTAAAGGTGGGTTAAACGTGTTTAAATCTCGTAAAACCGGTGATTATCATGAGGATATGAACTCGGGAGTGTTTGAAGATTGGTTTAAATCCATCTTACCGTGTATAGAACGTGGGTCGGTAATCGTGATGGATAATGCACCATACCACAGCCGTCGGGTGGAAGCCTTGCCAACTTCTGCGTGGCGAAAAGGAAATATTGTTGACTGGCTCGTAAACGATGTGTTGCAATATTACGTTTACCGCTTTACCATTATGAACTAAATCCAATCGTGCTTATATGGGCACAGATAAAAGGCGAAGTGGCGCGTGAAAATAAAACTTTTAAATTAAAAGATGTTAAAGAACTGTTAAAAACGGCAATAGCAGGGCAATGCAGCAGATTGGCATAAGTGCGTATTACATCTCGAGGGCGTAGAAAAAAAAATGCGGGACTTAGATGTACGCGTTGAAGTTATGGTAGAACCTATTTTTATAAATCCTGCAGATGACAGCAGTAGGGACAGTAATGAAATGTTTTCATCGTCAGATAGTGAATAATCGCTGTAATGCTAATAATGAATTTAAAATTGTAACGTATTATCATTATAACAATTTTTAATGTCGGCGTGGAATATAGTTTGTCAAATTATTATTAATTAGTGTTCATTAGGTAACAATAGTTAGGAAATTTATAAACATTTATAATTTAAAGTTGAAGAAATAGTCCCTACATGTTTCGAGCGCTTAAGCACTCATCATCAGGGGATACTAACATCGAGTTTTGTAGAAAAAACGTAGTCTCAAATTAATGAGTACAACTCATAGTAACTTGAAAGTTGAAGACTTGGTATGTGAGATGTTTAATTATCTTAAGAAATAAATGAAGTTCTGGTTAAATGTGAGATTAAGATCTGAGAAGAAACATTGTGAGTGGATAATGGAACAGTTTAAAATTTATGAAGGAGAAGAAATTTTTTAAAATTATAGTTGTGCGTTTAAAATTAAATTTGGTTTAAGAGATTATTGGATAAAATTGATTGTTTCATTTCATGAAAGTTCGTTATTTAGTTAGCTGATGTGGTAGTATGGAGCTATGATCCATATTTTGGAGAAGTTGTAGAGGGTAATCTTTTTTATAATCATGATTATTTAATTGTTTATTATATTTTAGAAAATTTTCAGAATTTTTAGTAATTTAAAAAAGTACAAACCTGTTCTTCAGACACTACCGCCGAACTGTCGCAACGTGGAGACAGCCTCCACGTTGCGATAGTATCCCCTGATGATGAGTGCTTAAGCGCTCGAAACATGTAGGGAACCTTTTCATCTATCATCATTTTTATTAAACTGTGGAGGAGGACTGCTTTGTTTTATTTATATTTATAATTTAGGTTTAGGTTTTGCCCTTAATCCACTATGATATGTTTCTATTATTATGTAGTATAATAAAAACATTATGAAAATAACATATTATACCGTTGCTTTATTATTCTTTTTGGATTTTATACCTGCGTAATTTAGTTTCTCTAATTACTTCATTAGATCACCAAATGTAAAAGCCTAATTTATTTTTCAGTTTAATTTATAATATTGTATTTATTATAGTAAATGTAAATATATTATAATAATAAACAAAAATTCATATATTTTTTAAATTATTATTGTTTAAAATGACACGCCTCTGGAATTGGCGTTCCCCTTACGTCTCGCACACCCCGGTAAAAATGAGTCACTGCCAATTACTTTGGTGCCGGAGTTATAGCAAAGCTCCTTTTGATATTTTTTTTGTCGTATAGGAGATAAATGCAATTCTGTCCAACTCTAATATACAGGGTGTCTAGTAAGAATATGGCATACTCTCGGGCGCGTATAGGGGAGGTCAAAAAAACCCTAATTTGTCACAGAAGAATATTCCTACAATGCCCCCTAACGGAGATACAGAGCCCCAAAGGGGTACCCAGCGACATATATAATTTAATAAAATTTTAATACTTTATGTAGGCCATAAAGACTCATAAAACCATACTACAGTAGATGTTTTATATCGTCAGGGAAGTCGGGAACGGACTTGCCAGCTCACTCGTTGGGCCAAAATTTTGACAGATGTCATTTTACAGAGCTGAAAACTGATTTTCTAAATACTCGGGTCATTCCTCTTGAAAAAAAAGTACTCTAGACATTTGTCTCGATAAAATTAGCCGTTTTCGAGGAAAAACACATTTTTTTGTATAACACCTTTAAATATTGACTTTCGAAATTTGTTTATTAACATAATGTAACTAATCCAATAACAACATAACTAATAGTTCGCATTAATATAATAAACTTTGTCATTGCTATTATATCTCATTAATGCTCACATGAACCTAACTTATAGACAAGCACTCGGAAATTGTGTGGATGTAGGAAGAATTTCTTCTGATGCATTCGCAAATCGAAGTGTGCCGCATAAAGGAACCATTGTAAGGGATGACATTTCGGAAATCACTTAAACGCAAGAATGTTAAAGATGTGAAAGATTTGCTTCTTCTAGTTTACTTCAGCAGATTTTCGAAATGGGCGGCACCCTGCACCTCTATACAATTCCTTAGCCGCCGGATGTTTTCTCGTTGTACTTGAAACAGCATTCCAGGATTGTCTCGAATTCCGTTGAAATGGTGTGTTATTCTTTTTATCAGATCTTCCCTGCTGTGAACTGGCGTCGAATATACAAGCCTCTTTAAATTTCCCCATAAAAATAAATCCAATGGAGTCATGTCGGGCGATCTCGGTGGCCATAAAATAGGCCCACCTCGATCTATCCATCGATCACCAAAACTACATATTTGATAGGTGCTGACGAACTAAATTGCTAAAATGGGGCGGTACACCGTCGTGCATATACCACATCTGATAATTTCTAAGGGCACATTTTCTAATAAACTGTTTAAGTTTTGTTGCAAAAATTGCAAATACATATCACCATTGAATCTGCCTTTATAAAAGAACGGTCCAATAAGATGATTCCCAATAGTCCCCGCCCACATGTTAACCATGATTGATGGTGCTTTGTCTGTACTGTTGCATGGGGATTTTCTTTATGCCAGATTATGGCAATTCATTACTATGTCTCGTGTGAAGCCGGCTTCGTTCGTAAACAAAAGAATGTTAGTAAAATTATGATTTTGCCTAAATCGTTACTAAGACCAATTTGCGTAGTTGACTCTTGCAGGATAATCAGCGGGAGACATGGCATGTACAGGTTAGTTTTCCGGGGTATCTTCGTTATTAGTAAAGATAGAAGGATACGGTTTTCGCAGCACTGTGCTACTTTTTTGTGAAACAAAAGATGCCGCAATCAGAATTGGTCTAGTCCTCCTTGTTTTTGATGTACAGGATGTTTTTAAAAATTTTACATTTTGTGACAGCCCCCCCCCATATTTAGGTTACCCTGTAGCTTATCAAAGAGAAAACAAATGTTTTGTACCATCCTGTATGTATACTGTGTGTCACAAGACGGGGTATCGCAGCCTTTCTTTCTCACTTCTGTTTTTTTTTTCAATTCTTCGAGAGTTATAATCAGCAATCAAAGTCAGGATAAAGTATACAGGGTATTCAAAAGTTATAAAAGCATGAAAGTTTACTAAAGTGCGGCACTCAATCCGAGAACACACCGTATTTCACGTACATTCTTGCTATGATAGTAAATTATATAAATAATGCAATGTAAATGTAAATACTACTATGGTTTTTAAAGTATGTAGTACGTAGTACAACCTTTAAAAAATATTTCCTCGATTTTATCGTACCCCGTATTCCTTTTAGAAGAATCCGATTTTGGATGTGTGTTAAATGTAGACTTTAAGGTTGCCGTATTACCAAAGCGTGAAGGTTAGTCGTTATTAAAATAGTCGAACAAGAAAGGAAATGAAAAGGAAGTGCGATGCCTGTCTAAGATGGTAGCCACTAATTTATGCGTCAAGTTAAACCGCTTGAGTTGTCGGCCAACTAAGGTTGAACTGACTATAAAACTTAAGGATTTCTTTTAGTAATCTGATATATCTATATAGTAATCTAAGTATTGTAGGAACAAGAGCAAGGAACATGAACAAGGTTTTCCGCATATTAACTACAAATGCTAACTTTTCTAAGCCTAATTTGGATCCAGCTTGATCTATACACTCTATAGACATTTCAAGACCCTAAGGCCATTACTACTGTAATGTCTATAATATAAGACTAGAAAAAGACGAAATAACCAGATCTTCTTGAAGACATGACTAATAAAATTTTTATGAGTAGGTACTGCCCAAAGTATAATAATACTATTCTGTATAAATCTGACATCATTCAACTGTTTCTTTGGCTAAACAATCGACACTTTGTCTTCCATGACGTAAAACGTCATAGATTCGCCAATAAATCAATCACACGTGCTTGCAAATTACCGCGTTACAAATATTGAACAACAGGTTTACAGCTGCTTCGGATTTAAATGTAATACATCAAATTTGCCATTTACATAACTCGTAATTTTTTTTAAGCGAACATTTTCGCCAGTCACTTAGCTTTTACGGATTAGGTATATTTTGCTTTAAAAAATGTTGAGGAATTTTTTAATAAAATGGTATAAAATATGTTTCTTATAGACTTGATAAATGTTTTTGGTGCTTTAAGTGGCCTAAGATAATACTATGCCAACTATCCGGCCATACACGGGCGATCTTTCCTGCGAGAAAGATCAATCCCGACGGAATTAATGCGGGTCAGTGGGTAATAACTTGATTAGATTCATTTGCAATTCACTCGTGAAGAAATTAGACAAGGAAATAAATAATATATTGTGTCAGTGGGCGATAACACTTTTATTTTCCATTTACTTTCATGAAAGGAAAGAATGTTGAAGTAAAGAATGACAGTATATGGCCCACTAATAACGGATAATGTTAATACTAAGACGCATATAAAAGAAGCCTCCTGCGATTTCTTTATTTTAATTAAAACACTGTGTAAAATTTTAAGAAAACTTATATTCAATACCGACCGTACAAGCTTCAATCTCTCAATGTAATTAATATTAAATAACAATCTTTCAAACATTTCCTTTAAAACTACAGTAAAGCTCCGCTAATCCGGATTACTGGTCCAATATTAAAATATGTAATTCTTTGTCGGATGAACTATCGGCACTATCCAGTGGTAAATGGTTTCATTCCCAACGATCCATTACTAATTTCAGATTTTTTAGGTTAGTGATTATCAGCGTTAATTTGCTGTAACATATTTCCGATTTCAGCAAATTCTTGTTGATCTTCAACCAGTGATAGCCATCTCTCTTTGAGAATCAACAATGAAATGTCGTCATCCCCTTCATTATCTGAATTTGTTGCGATATCAACGGGATTATTATCATTTGAATAGCAAAGTTCATTTTTTCTTTAAAATTTTTCTATTTATCAGGCGACAATTTGTCCTAGGAATTGGCAAGGAAAAACACGTCATCCTTTAGAGTGATGTTCTTAAGAGCCCTTGAAATGTCATCGCTTGTTAGTTGCGTCTCCGATGTATGGCTAGTAGGGCTGGGTGATTATGATTATCCACAATCGATTGTTAAAAACAATCGATTACTTTGATTAAATCGATTAATCGAAAAACAATCGATTATTCGAAAAACAATCGATTAATCGAAAAACAATCGATTAACCAAAAAACATTTGAGAGAACTTTCATTTTCTTTACTCTCACCTGAATACTATTCACCTGAAGACGACTGGAGATTTTTACCAGTTGAAACATTGTGATCAAAATAAATAAAGGCAATGGAAGTCCAAAACAGTCCCTAACCTTCAAACATAATAATTATATTATGCAGTATTTCTAACTTTTGGGAGAACAATATATCTTCAATATAATCTGTCCAAAATTGCTAAAAAGGAAGTTCCTTTTCTGCAAATTTTAATGTTGAAAAAAATATGAATGAAGAAATTGTAAAAACAAATTGTCCATTTTTTTTTACTTTTTATATTTGTCTCACTTGGTTAGCCTGGTTCTTTTATTACTTTGTTTTCTTTCAAAAATTCCAGCAAACGGTAAACATAATACGGGGCACAAATTCTATTTTAACGTTATATTACTGTTTTTTCTTCAAGAAAAAAAAGCCTAATATTATATTATGTTTATATGTAGGTTTATTAGATAGTTTATTTCAACAGGAGAATTAGCTTAGCAGGCTGCTCACTAGGATTATGAAAATTCATAATCGATTAATCAAAAAAAATCGATTAAACGAAAAATATTCGCGAGTCGATTAATCGATTTTTAAAATTTTCACATTCGTTTAATCGATTATTTTGCCCACCCTTAATGTCTAGGAGCATTGTCGATTAATAGAATTGCTTTCCATTAAGGTTATTCTCTACTTGAAATTTATTCACTTGTACAACAAATGACTTGTGAAACCATTTTACGGATAGGATATAGAAGTCATCCAGGCGTTTCTTGTTGAATAATAATCAACTGGAAGGCTAGCGCAACTCTTAAAGGCTCTGGGATTTCTTGCTTTTCCAATGATCATCATTTTGACTTTCTGTGTAATATCGCGGTTTGTACAGGCAAGAGAAGTTACTCTCTCTTTCGAAGCTTTTCGCCCTAGAGCAGTTCTTTCTCTGGAATGCACGAAAATCTGATCAGGTAGCGGTTTCCAGAGAAATGCAGAGTTATCTGCATTGTATACTTGGCTTGGCAGTAAGTTTAGCTCATTCATTTTTTCGGTGAATTTTCGTAGAAAAGTTTGCACGACAGATGAATCACTAGATAGTTTCTCTCCAACCACTTTGAATTGACGAATAACACGTCTCTTTTTAAACCTGTTTACCACCCTCTGCTTGCAGTAAATTTGTTGTCATTATAATATTTAGAGTAAAGTTGAATAGCTTTTTCCCTTAAAATATTACTTGTGACAGTCGCACGTCTTTCTCGATGTAACTGAAACCACTTGTATAATTCATTCTCCATTTCTGGATATTCTGGTTTTCGTAGAATTTTCCTACGTGTTGATGTTAAGACACAACTTGCAATGTAACTGTAAATACAACAACGCACCATTAATAAATTATCTTTTAATAGGAAAAGAGTAGTAGTTCGTTCGTACCCCATTATTATTTTCTTATTCTTTTTAATATCCGAAATTGTGGATGTACCGACATCATAGTTATCGTCTGAGTAGTTACCTGTAGGGGTGGGCAAAATAATCGATTAATCGATTATTTTTTTCGATTAATCGATTATTTTTCGACTAATCGATTATTTTTCGACTAATCGATTATTTTTCAATTAATCGATTAATCGATTATGAATTTTCATAATCCTAGTGAGCAGCCTGCTAAGCGAATTCTCCTGTTGGAACAAACTATCTAATATACCTACATATAAACATAATATAATATTATGCTTTTTTTTTCACGAAGAAAAAACAGTAATATAACGTTAAAATAAAATTTGTGTCCCGTATTATGTTTACTGTTTGCTGGAATTTTTGAAAGAAAACAAAGTAATAAAAGAACCAGGCTAACCAAGTGAGGCAAATATAAAAAATTTAACAAAAAATTAAATCATAATGGTATAGAGTAGGAGTGGGTAAAATAATTGATTATTAATCGATTAAACGATTAGACGATTGTGAAAATTTTAAAAATTGACTAATCGATTACTTCTCGATTAATCGATTATTTTTCGATTAATCGATTTAATCTAAATAATCGATTATTTTTAACAATCGACAATCGATTGTGAAAGTTTATAATCGCCCAGCCTTAGTTATCTGCTAGCGTTGTACCACTGACACCACTATTCAATTTTTTCAATATATCCTGTTTTTCGGCGAGAGTTAAAGTTTTGTGTGGCCTTTTTGGTGCCATGTTGATTCAAGCTGATTCGGGGATATCCCTTTTTATGTTCCATACTTAGTCCTTGTGCTATTCAGCGAGAAATATGTAATGAAAATACACGACATGCGAACCGGATTAGGGTATTCGCGGTCGGTCCGGATTACGAGGACATCCGGATTAGTGGAGCTTTACGGTATATCTATCGAACCAAAATTATTGGCCTAAGCTCCGAAGATTTAATGTATGCGGTCGGTTGTACCTCAGAAAAGCAAACAACGAGAAGCGACAATATGACATTTGGCGAAATCATTGGAGTGAGAGGTAACCCGGCCAACTGTCATAAGTTTAAGCCGGCCGTGTTTCAGCCGTTAGTCGATGAGTTATCGTTATCGAGTTTAGTTGTCATTTTTGTTGAAAGAAGTGTATTGTTTAACTGTTTGTTTTTGTGAGGGCTGTGCTATTATAAAACTATGCCTGGTAATACCTGTGCGTTTCGAGGGTGTCACTCAAAAGAAGGTCAAGGAATAAACATGTTTTCATTTCCAAAGGATCTTGAACAGTAAGTACATTTGCACCGCCATGATACATTTGCTTATATTTGTTTTGTTGTATTTATCTGCTGTATTTTATTACGTGAAAGGTTTATGGAAAAGACCTACCATTATCTATTATGTTATTCAAGTGAAGTTGATATTAAATGTATAAAAACAAGTACCTTTTTATGGAAAGGCGACGGGAAGGAAAAAATATCAAGTCAAGCTGTGCGTAAGAGCAGTTACGTAATATTATAATGTCTGTATTAACAAGGGCAATTTTCGCTACGCTCGTACAGTAATTTTCGAAATCGTGTGTAATAGGCTTCTTACCACTATTGGTATGTAATGTACTATTTCATATGCTTTCTAAAATGTTCTATCACTAAGTAACGCACAATCAATAAAACATTTCAAAAATATTTTTATGATTTTACGAAATTTGCTGGAAAGCCAATTACATGAAGCACAGAAGATATTCATAAAAAAGGTACTTCTTACTAGGTACCCACACTCTTTATTTCATTGTAAAGCATTTACTTCATCGTTTTAATGCTTCTTTTAGTGTAATAACCCGGCCAACTGTCAAAATTTCAAGGTGAAAGACATATAATTTGGTCTGCATTTAATCAATGCTAAACTCGGGATTTTGTCGCTTCTCGTTGTTTGCTTTTCTTGGGTTGTACGTTGAATAGTTGTAATATCTTTGGTTGCATACAATAATCCTGTGTTTTCTAAAGATTGAAGAAGTGTGGTCACAATTTAACAATAATTGTATCACATCGACATTTATACGCAATAACTTTCCAAAAAAAATGTAAATACGCTATTTAAAATTTATAATATCGCTCGGTAATTTGCGAACACGTGAGCGGCATTCATTATCATTAGTAGTGAAGAAGACATTCCATTCCGCGTCACGTCAAACAATGTACCGATTGTTCGCTGAAAGAAAAAAAAGCGACACGGCGCGAATTTATTTAAATATTTTCGCCTAGCGTGGCGTTGCCGCTTAATGTGATCGGAATTACCAAATAATATAGATTGAATCATTACGTAACTTTTAAGTAATACAGAAAGAACGATAAATATATAATACGCCTGTAAATTTAAGGCGATTTGTAATTATCGGTTTAAACGAGAAAGATTTGAGTGGTTTACCTAATTAGATCTTTTTCTAAAACTGCTTATTGATTGATTATGCAATTTTTGATAAATAATGTTTATCATTGCCAATTATTAGGTGTTAAGTAATAGCCGTTACAAGTTACTGAGTAAACTAACTTGACTAATGATTTTCTGTATATTATGTGGACTTCTGCAGAATTAGGAAAAATCAAAGAAAATTAAGCATAAATCCACCTTTATAGTGCAGGTAGGTAACAGATAAAATAGGAGCAAAATCATAGACCTCGTAACTATTAGACCAACCAATAACAAATAAACGTGTTGTCATCATTGTATTCCAGTGTAAAGTAAATCAACATTCAAGCTGCTCCCCTCCACTTGGTTTGCCAGACTTACGCCACAGAAAACGTAGTTTTCTGGGCTTACTCTGTTAAAAGTATTAACTTCTATGATTTACTAGAATAACATGATGTGGGAAATATATAACATTGCCTAAAACCTTGGCAACGCAGCAAAAAAGAATCCGCCCAGATCCCATCATTTTCGTGGCCATCCGCATCGACTCGGCAATACTCGGATTTGTGACAGCGTTTTTCTGTGGGTTTTCCTGGAGTTTTGTCAACCTAACCTTTATTGTTCTGTAGTTTTGTCGCATGCATATGTAAATTCAGAGTAATCCCCACTCCCGACCCCACCTAGCTCCTCACGGCGTCTCGCCACCAAACGATTTTGGCATCACAATTTTATAGCATTTATGAATGGCGTGTCGGATCTATAGTTACGATGCCTATGAGCAAATTAATACTTGGATCTGCTTCGGAATAGAATTATACCGAATTTGATTACTTTGTATCATGATCAAGATAACGATCAAATATTAGGGAATGACATTTGGTTGCAGCAAAACGGGGCGCCACCGCATTTTGGATATACATCTCAGAAACTATTTGGATCAAACGTTTCCTGCAAGGTGGATAGGTAGGAGAGAGCCCATATGTAACTCTTTGGAGGAGTTTAAAAACAGAATTTTAGATGATCTGCATGCTATTTCTCGTGAACATTTGCAAAACGTGCTTTCCCAATTTTCAGAGATGTTTGGACAGTGTCAGGTGGCTGAAGCACGACATTTTGAACATTTAATTAAATAGTTCTATTTTATATTATTGTTTATTTAAAAGTTGTTACTAATTTTTTTAAAATAAACTGTATTACAGTCATTTGACCGAAATTCCGAAACAGTTAAATTTAGACTTTCGAATGCTATATATAAAAATGTTTTAAATTAATTGAGAATTTAGAATATCTAATAATATACACGGTGTTCCATTTAAAAAATAAATAAGTAACATCACCACTTAAAAAAAATTATTTTGTCTATATCAGGCTTACAAATACATATAAACAGATTCTTCCTTTGCCATTATGTACTATGGTGTATCAAAAACGTACGTATCAGTAGTCGGCCGGGTCTAAAATGAATGATAAAGTCCCTAGGGGATATTAAAGTTAGTGGCCGACTACCGGCAAAGTCATAAATTGGTGATTGTGCTAGTACTCGGTCAGAAGATATTTATGGGTATAAAAGCACTTTAATCTAGCGAAAAATATTTTCTTTACATTATAGGCGATGCCACGCTAGGCCATGCAGGCAAAAAAGGAAGTTCCATAGATATTCTGAAGAGTCCTTAGAAAAAGCTTTAGATTTTATGAGAAATGGAGCTAAAATTTGAGAAACTTGCTGAAACTATGGTATACCACGTGCAACTCTGCAGGACCTGCTCGCAGGCAATGAGCCTCGATGAATGGGCATCAGATCCATATATAAGCACATAAGTAGTCATCAATAATCTTACATGCAATAGAGCCGATGCCGACATCCACCTCTTCTCCAACCAATGCTTTTAAAAAATATCCTAAATACAACAAGTCAATTCCAAAAGTCCGAAAGCTGGACCCTTCCACAGGTGTCATTTCGTCCAATGTTTGGAGAACATATTACATGGAGAAGGAAGGAGTACAAAATGAGAAAAAAAAAGCAAAGAAAAGGAAAAGGGATGAGTTAGAACGAAAAAAAAAGCGAAATGGTTAATAATACTAATAAAAAACAGAAAGAACCAACGAACGAAGCGAGATTTTAGAAAAATGCTTCGAAAGAAATATTGTGGTAATTATGAAGATGAACTAGATAGCGATAGCAGAAGCAGAAGGTGATAAAAATGTGGGATGTGACTGGTGTCCCAGGTGGTTTCTAGATTGTAATTGCGATTTTTGCGAATACTTTTCAACTTTACCTATACTTTTAAAAAATCTCATTGCATATTTTATATGTTCTTAGTAGGTACGTAAGTGTTTTTTTTTTATATTTTTAGCAATATAATTTTTGTGTTTTTTTATAATGTTTTCCCCTTTTTATTGACAAAATAAAAAATGCAAGCACGGGCCTGTGCTAAATAACCATTAATATATGACGGCCGACTTCTGGTATAGGCATGGCCGACTACTAAACAATAAGTGGCCGACTTCTGAAAAAACTGATATTTTTCAGAAAAACTTAAAAATAAAATATTTACGTACTTTCTCGGGAATTCATATTTTTTTCATTCGCTTATTTAATGTTTATACTTGACAAGGACACATATAATCATTTTAAGTATTAAATGAACAGATTTATTTAAAAAACAAAAATAGAGTGATCAAAAAAGGCCGACTACTAACGCTGTCTCCCTATACACAGTCGAAATTTTAGTCCTAGAGATCGCCCAAAACCCGGATTCGGTATCACTTTTCGTTCTTTTGTAACTAACCTCTCCGGAACATTTGCCCAATCCTGTATATATGCGGTAACAGAAGATTGTAAACTTTACATTTTTCGAAAGGTTGGTAAACGAAAGATAACTCTGGTTTAAACCAGAAAATAATCTACAAATTAACTACTCATTGAAATAGTCGCCCTAAAGCCCCGTTCTTTAAGCCAGTGTTAAATATCTCGAGTTATGTAACACTCAAATTAAATGCAAATCCAAATACATCTAATATACACTGTGGCTCAAATTAAAGGAGTACACTTTTTAATTGTGAATATTTTTTTTCATTTTGCGCTGATTTAATTTATTTTTGGAGTATTGATGAACTGAAATCGTCTCAGTAAGATGTGTAATTTTTATCGAAATATTTTGAACAGGGCCGGATTGACAGGTTTTTTTTCAAAAAACGTGCGCTTATGTTCGTTGCAACCAGAACCAGATTTATTTAAATTTGAGATGATACGTTTTTTAGGTAGTTTAACTATCGAAAATTCTCCAGTATAGGTCTCATTGTGAAAGATTTTAAAATTCAATAAATACAATTTAGTTTGTTCATTGATGTACTAAAACATTACAGTTATCATTTTGGAAATTTGAAGTCGTTTGAACCATAATCGCAGCATCCATGACCGTTATTAAAAATCAGAGTATCCATGACTGTTATTAAAATAATAAACAATGTTATTTTTGATGTTTTGTATGTTTCGTGACAGCTAATCCGTACACAATGGCAGTCTTAAGTGAAGAGGATCGAATTCTTATTAAATATTTTCGACAAAAACATAATTACGGTGCAAGAAAAACTGTAAAAGAGTTTCCCGAAAAAAATTGGTATGTTGGAACAGTTGGAAAATTTTTAAGACATCTTAGAGAAAATAATGGATGGATGGAAAGTTGGAAGGGGAAGAAAGAAAACTTTAAGAACTCGAGGAAATATTACCATGGTAAGAAATATTATAGAAAATGTACGACCTAAAGAATCTGTAGGTACCAGAAAAATAGTGAAAAGAACAAAAATTCACTGTTTTACAGTTCAAAGAATTATAAAAAAATGATTGCCAACTTAAGTTTACTGTCAAAAACTTAATGCCAATGTGAAGGAAAAATGATTAGAAAGATGTAATCTATTACTACGAAGATTCCGTTCTCGGGAAAATATCGCAAAGATATGGTTGCCAGATGAGAAGATGTTTTACTTGAGGCCGCCAAAGAATACACAAAATAATCGGGTATACACAAATGTGCGAGTAAAGAGGGGAATCCCTTTGGAAAATCTTTTAATCGAGAGAAGTCACTTTTCACCTGGCGTAATGGTCTCTGTGGCAGTTTCCAAATTGGGGAAGTCAAGTCTTATTGTTGTAGATGCCGGAGTAAAACTCAACTCGGACGCGTATCAACAACAAATTTTATCACTTGCTTCCTGAAATTGAAGCAATCTGCAACGATTACGTGTTCCAACAAGACGGTGCTCCTTCCCATACCTCTCGGAGTACAAGAATGTTCTTGTTTGAGCAATTTATTACATCGAACCGGAGATGTGGCCACCCAATAGTCCAGACTTAAACCCTGTTGACTATTCCATATGGGGAATTTTAGAGGCAAATGTTCACAATGGTCAAAGGTTTAACACCATCGAAGAGCTAAATGAAAGGATACAGTTCTGTTGGAATAATTTTAACCAGGACGTAATCAATGCAGCTATCGACCTATGGCGAAGGCGACTGCAATCGGTGATAGAAAATCATGGTGGTCATATTTATAATGTTATCCTGTAAATATTTAGACCACTTTCGATTTTAACTGATAGTTAGTCTTGATTATCATTAATTGTTAATATTATTAAATTTGTTAATTAAGATTGAACAAAATAAATTGTATTTCTTGAATTTTAAAATCTTTCACAATGAGACCTATACTGGAGAATTTTCGATAGTTGTTAAACTACCATAAAACGCATCATCTGAAATTTAAATAAATCAGTTTCCGTTTGCAACGAACATAAGCGCACGTTTGTTGAAAGAAACCTGTCAATCCGGCCCTGTTCAAAATATTTTGAAAAAAATCACACATTTTACTGAGACGATTTCAGTTCATCATCACTCCAAAAACAAATTATTAATTATTGAGTTATCCAAGTCCAACCGGGACAAAGTTAACGGCAACACGCGTTTACGAAACAGCTTATCAAGGCAAGGGTTGTCCTTAAAACGTTGAGTGGAAGTAACTAAACCTTTGCCTGGCACTTGGGTTCCACCTAAGCCAATGTGGTGCAAGTGTCTGTGCGCTGATCCAAATCTGAGGATATCAGAGTCGAAAGAAAATAAATATAAAACATTTCGCTGAAAGTGTTTTGTGTAAGAAAAGTGTGTTTAAAAACTTAAATAAACAATAAACAACTTACATAAAATTGTTCTCGGAAAAGCCGAAATAACTCCAACTTAGCCACAAAACAAACCATTAACAACACAGCGAAAACTAAACAGTCCTCGCTAACTAAATCATTGAATAGGTAAAACTTTCAGCCAGATTTAAACAATTTACAAATTTAAATCGCCGTCCGATAATTATTACAACTTATAATTATTTCTTTACAAACTGTTACTCAAGAATGTTTCGAGCGAGAGTCGCGAAAAAAAAATCGCGTAGTGCCGCTGAAGAAATTCAAATTTGACTAACTTAATTCGCCACACGCGATTCTAAATTTCGGACGACTCGCATTACTAATGATCTCGGAATTCAGACGATTACAAACGACTACGCAAGTCCGTCGTTATTGTTTATTGCTACCGTTGTGGAACTTTTAACATTAAATTAATATTGTTAATTTGGGAGTAATATACACGGTCGATTTATAAAAGACGGTGATATTTTTACTATAGCAGAGTAGTAATGTTTAATACTAAAATTGTCATATGTCTTACAAACTTTGGTTGAATAATAACTGTTATTATCGTTAGGGTTGCCAACTTTCGAATATAAAATTAAAGAACAATCCAGGGCCGCAGCCCACGCCCAAAAAGCTGTTTCTGATCTCTGAAAAGTTGTATGTATGCCTATCTAACAGGTTAGTTGGTTGGGGAAAAAAATCGTCAAATCGAGCAAAAATTCGATAAATAAAAATATCGAAAATTCTTAAACGAACAATATTATGGAGAATTTCATCCCAACCAGTTTACTACCTTCACTTTTCGTCGCGAGATCAACAGATATCGAGCTACCCGTGAAAATCATTTTCAACCCCTTCGAAAATAGTAAAATCGAGCAATAACTCGATAAATAATGAAAATATCGAAAATTCTTAAAAGAACAATATTATAGAAAATTTTACTCCCAACCATCTTACTATCTTCACTTTTCGTCGCGAAATCAACAGGAACCGAGCTACATGTGAAAAGCATTTTCAACCCCTTCGAAAATGGTCCAATCGAGCAAAATCTCGATAAATAATAAAAATATCGAAAATTCTTAAAAGAACAATATTACAGAGAATTTTACTCTCAACCATATTACTATCTTCACTTTTCGTCGCAAAATCAACATGAACCGAGCTGCATGTAAAAAGCTTTTTCAACCCCTTTGAACATGGTCAAATCGAGCAAAATCTTGATAAATAATAGAAATATCGAAAATTCTTAAAAGAACAATATTACAGACAATTTTACTCCCAACCATATTACTATCTTCACTTCTCGTCGCGAAATTAACAGGAATTGAGCTACACGTGAAAAGCATTTTCAACCCCTTTGAAAATGGTCAAATCATGATAGCAATGACGTCAACAGCTTTATTCAGAACGGCAGTGAATAAAGTAATATGGACCAACAGAGGATAGGCGGCTCTTCAAGAAGAAGATCTGTATAACATTCTGATTCTGGGTCAGAGTCAGTTTCTTACTTCGGTATTTTGGTTGTTTTAGCGGCATCCGTTTCTGAGGTCTCATAGCCACATTTTAACTGTGAGCCTATTTCTTCTGGCATTGTGTATAAACGCAAGTGTGCTAAAACACTAGCAGCAAAAGATGGAGGTTGTGTTAGCATCGCTAAAGCTAAATTTTCAATAATCTTTTTTACACATACCTAGCCACCAAGAAGTGGGTTAACTTTGCTTAGTGACGTCCATATATACTTACTCTACCGCCCAAATATCACTTTTTGCGCAGTTATTCACCAATTCAGCGAAAAGAACATCCGTCTTATGTATATGATGGATAATAGATAGTCAAAAACTTATTATTGATGAACTCCATAGCAGACAAGTGTTCTTGTACTTTAGTTAAACTTTCACTTCTGTATTTTGGGTCCAATAAATTTGTTCCAACGTTAGGTGGTTTAAGAGCCATTTTCTTTCTGTTTTAGAAATTGGCAATTCAGGCACATACTTATTGGATTCAGTCTCAATATTATTTAAAGCAACAATCACCTGCAAAAATTCTCAAGTTGGCGCCACCATCAAGGAGTTTTAAACAAATATAATTTGTATAACCAGTTGTTTCACGCTTCTTGAAAAATTAATTTCCTTAGAAATTTCAAATCTGAATTTTGATAAAATCTCGAATTTATTTCCATTTTTAAATAATTTAATTAATTATTTGGGATTCAATTAACTTCCTTCAAAAATTACAGACTAATTCAGCAGAAATAATTTGTCAGAAATTTCCGGAATATTTACATTTCTAGTTAGGATCAAAACTGTTTGAATTCAATACAAAAACAAAACGTTACATTATCAAAACTATTCTCTTGCTTGCTTTCTTTTTACTTCTGGAGTATGAATGTTGTATCACCCAAGAATAATAAAAACCACTTAAAACTCTAATGACCAGCTCGCCCACCTGATTGCTTACTTAACACCCTCTATTTTTTTTAGGGTTCAATACCAACGTTCCAATTAAGTTCATTATTAGAATTATCTTTGTCAAGGAACATCAAGACAGATATTCCAATGATATTGCATCGCAAAAGAACGTCAACAGATATATGATTTGATCATGATCTGAGATCAGAAAACGATGATCGAATTGAATATTTATTTAGTGATCAGTAAGTAAACAAGCAACACTGTCATAAATGAATACTACTTGACAAGATGTTTAAAATTCTCTTATTTATACAAATGTATAAGTAAACAAGCCACAGTTTAATAAACTGTGTTGGATTTGAAAATGTTTCAAGTTCTGACCGAAATTGCTGCGGTATGTCTCATCAAAATAAATAAAAGTAACCTTGAGAAAGTACCATTAACAAATTGACCGGTAAATTAAACAGATGGTTCCAGCTCTAGAACGAAAGACACACTTTATTTTATAATCATTAGTTTTAATTGCATCCTTCATACATTTTAAAGTTTTAGAAGCATGTGGATATCTACCGTATTCTAGTGGTTTGCGATGTGTAAAATTTCCGAGATAAGAGGGTTATCTTACGCGGACCACCCTGTATATATGTTGCCAATCTTGTCAGACTGGTGTGTCTCCGCTAAAAAAGTTGTTTTACCATAAAATCCTAACCGCAACCCATAAAGTTTCACCCACCATTTTTATATTCGCTGAAAGATTGTCTTATGCAAATTTATAAAATAAATAAAATAATAATGAGAAATGATTAATGACATAAATGTTCTTATACGTAATTGGCGTTGCACAACGTCAAAATAATGCGATGTAGGTATTCTTAGAAATTATAATTTCATATTTTGTCGTACCTAAAGAATGTCGAGAAAAAAAATTGGATTTTTATTAATTCCTAAAAATTATAATTCGCAATTATTCTTGACAACATGATGAAGAAAAATAACACTTTTTAAGTCTTACTGCGTAATTTATTAGAAAAAGAAGACGCACTTCTAACTAACCTGAACCAGAATTGGCACGAATTAATTCACATAAATTAAGTCAGTGATTTAATCGCGAGTTAAATCAAGTGATTTTTTTCAAAAAAGTCAAGAATTAATTCAAAGTTTGTTCAGCCGATGGATTAAGCCTATTGGCAAAATATTTAAATGTTAAAGGAGTTATGTACAAGGACATAAGTATTTTTGAAACAACCACATAGCAAAAGCTGGTGTTAGCTCAGCAGTCCGCGAGAAGAACATCATAATGAAGTTGATAGTGATATAGCTAAATTGGTAATTATTATAGATAGTAAACATAATTCTTAAGCACAACTAAAACCTAAATGCACTCGATTTAATTCAAAAAGACAACTGTACAATTATATGGTACAATCGCTAGATTGGTTATGATATAAGCTAGTCTGAAGAGGAAAAGCACTGCCACAGAATTTTCAAATATGTTGCTAACATTATTGATATTTAATGGAATGTAGACACCTTATAATCCGCCCTTGATACAAATGTAATATCAAGCATGACAGATATTGATGGGTGGATATCAGGCTTTTCTTAAATATATATCAAGTCTACAGTCCAAGGTAACATAAATCAACTTGCTGACATGATAACCGTAGCTTTTCTGCGGGTGTCGAAAGAATCTTTATTCTTTTGGACTAGTGCATTCTGATTTACAGATTAGGTGTGGAAAAAACAGAAAAATTATTATTTTTTAATGAAAATATGCATAAATCACATCTATTTCCTTCGCAGAAAATGTGTGTTTGATTATTAAGTATGTTATTTGAGCTACTTTTATATTCTAGTTTTCTGTAGAAGAAAACAAATGTGTCGTTTACTAAATGTAGTGTAGTATTATTAAATAAAAATATATTTGGGTTTTACGACTGTTGTATTTTTCAAATTAGAAAAAGGTTAATGGCGTATTTCCAAAAAAGCCTGAATTAATTCTTCAAAGTCGAATGTTTTAACTTTTCTATAAAACTCATGACTTATTCCAACCCTGGGAGCCATACACTATTGACGATTATCTGGAACATTTGCCTCCTCGAACACACTAGAGGGTCTGCATTTTTGTATATGTTGAAAGACTTGTCTTGTATCCTGAGAGCGTGAAAATATAGAGGTCATATAGACTTCCGGACTACTGCAGCATTTTTCAAGCAGAAGTTGATGCAAAAGATAAAGCAGTCAAATCCTGCAGGAACATCCAGACCTTAGAGCCGCTATCTATATAGATAGTCAAGCAGCAATAAAGGCCATTTGTTCCAACAACATAAATCAAAACTAGTAAGGCGATGTGGCAACAATCTCCGCATACTTGGTGCCAAGCTCGAGCCACTCTATGTTGGGTTCCTGGTCATCAACAACATAGATAGCAATGAGTCTGCTGATGTGCTCGCCAGGGAGGGCGGGCATATCCACCGATCTAGCAGAAATACTGTGACTAGACTACTGGGATCGGTCAAAGTGGAGATAGATCGCATAGCCAAACAACTTGCAATACGCAAATGGACAGCTAATAACCTGTAGGATCTCCAAGCAATTGGGGCCCTTACTTGATTACAGGAAAACAGCAGCGTTATTACAGCACAGTCGGAAGGACCTAAGAAATATCACTGCCGGACAGTGTCTTTTCGGTAGATTGCCGAACGTGTGCAAATACTTCTGCAGAAGTTGCAGCAGAGACGAAAAATGGGAGGAAAGTATTCAACATTTCTTGTGTGAATGCCCTGGCCTTGCAAGAAGAAGGTTTAATGCTTTGGGCGAACCATTATTCAATAATCTGGAGGAAGTAAGCAGCTTACAACTAGTAAGTTTATTAACAATAGTGGCTGGTTCTAGTGAGCTGCCAAGATTCTTCTGTGTTGTACGTCGCACTAGCCATCAGGGAGCTGATGCTGATAGGTTCCGCGAAACATATTTGGTATCACAACGGTCCTTATAGGACTACGTGAGACTGTCTGGACATACGAGAAGTCAGCCACTCTAACCTAACCCAAGGTTTGTCTTAATCTGTTGTCTTTGTGTAACGTTGTTACTTTCAAGTTGTTCTGGTTATATTTAATTATCTGTCGTAGAACCGCAAGTTCATGATTCTACCCCTTTGCGCGAAACTGGTTCTTCATTTTAGGTTGTGTTGCCTCCAAAAAGGCCTAAATTAATTCTTAAAAGTCGAATGTTTTGTCTTTTCTATAAAACTCATGACTTATTCCAACTTCGACCTGAACTAACCTGAACTACAGGGTGTTAAAAGATTAACGAAAAACATATTAAAAAAAAATTAAAAATGGCATTTATTTGCATATTATCGCAATCAGTTTGATAACTCCTAAAGAAAGCCGAAATTAAAAAAATATCAAAAGGTACTTGCATTAGATTTTGAACTGTCTATATAACTGTGTCATCGAACAGCAAAAAGGCAGTGGCGTATATATTTTTTGTACTGCTTTAAAATCGTACACCAAGTATCTCAAAAAAATGCGGGTGCGTATATTGATACCACTTTACGATTACGACCCTCAAGTATGCAATTACGAAACGGCCTGTACAATATATTGTATTATACAGTGCCTGCGATCAAATTTGCATCATAAAAGATGGGAAATATTTTTATTAAAGTAGTTTAGTTCTTCTTCGATTCCAGAAAAAAAGAGTGATATTATGCATTGGGTGGTACATATAAGTGCTAGTACCTGTGATCTCAATAGGTTTATCTTCTAGTATTTAAAGTGTTAGTTAGATAGACACATACACCCACACCTAGATGTGTAAAACAGTATGTTGTGATATTATATTAAATGTTTTTAAACTCTTACATGCCACATTGTGTTTATGTGAGAATGTATTATTGTACAATTAGATAAATTATTCCATAGGGGAATAATGAATCATTTTAGTAGACCAATCAAAAGACAGTAGTTAATTCGTATTGAGCAGGAAAGAAAAAATCACATATTTCTGAACCTCGCTATTTTATAATTACATAGAGAGCTTTCTGTACTTCAATTAATAAATGTCTCGTACTATAAAAAAATCCTATTAAAAGATAATACACTAGCTTAAACGTCGTCGTTTCCGTTTTTAAAAAGCCAGTTTTTACTTTCCAACAAACGACAATATAATGCGATATTCATAAATCGAAAATAAACGCAAAAACAATTTTAATGATTTACTTTCTTTTTAATGTTCTTGTGAACTCTTATCTAAACTACTTATTGTTCAGCGTAATTTATTACAGTGCGTATCTGAATGTATGGGTGTTTTTTCATTTATTTTGTTCTAAATAAAAGTTAGTTTTATGTTTTATTGAAAATATAGGGTCGCCTAAAAGGTATGGTCAATAATAATTAGATATGGGGTAAAAATAGGAACACTAGGTCATGTAACATTTTACCCTACATCCCCCATAACCAAGCTAGAGGCTCCCAAAGGGGAGACAGGGAAGATGATTTTTTTTAACGTTTTCGAAACTAACAAAGATACAAACTTGAAACTTACATATTCTAGTAAGCTTTACTCGCTGAATTGAACTATTGTAGTCTCAGAATTGTAGTTAAAATACTTAAAATGTCAACAATCTAAATGTGGCACCAGAAATAGGGGAGGGCAAGGTAGTCAAAATACACCAAACTTTTTTATATTGATTTTTTATATACAGCGTGTCCAGAAAAGTTCTAGACATATGGGAATTTTCTTTATTGTTGATTTTACGAAAAAAAGTTAGTCTTCATAAAAAGTTCTGCTTGATGCGCAAATAATATTGACATATCAAAACTTAAGATATCATGTACAGGGCGGCAAAAAATATAGAAACATAGAACTACGCTAAGAGGGAAGTACCCTCAATTTTTATTTTAGAGCAAATTGCTATAAGAAAACTTTACTAAGGACTACAAAACGTGGTCAGATACAATTTTTCGTTGAAATATTTTAATTTAAAGGGTACAATCAAAAACACGTTGAGCATTTATTACCTCTTGTTGGAAATCAATTACGTAAAAAAATAATGCGAGATTATTTCATGTTCTAAAATGAATCTATCTACCTATCAGGAATATTTAAAACATTTAATTTTCTTAGAGCAAAAATAAATTGTGAATGTGAATAATACACAATATTTTAGCAATTACATGATAAAAGTGATAAGTGATCTGAAAACGGATAGTTTAAAGTGAAAAATTATGTCTCGACATGCCCCCCTTCTTTTTCCATGCAAACTATAGTCAGGGTTGTTATGTTTAAAACAAAATGTTTTAAACCAGATGTTTTAAACATGTTTTAAACACGACCTGATGTTTTATTAGGTGTTTTAAACAGTGTTTTAAACAGGTGTCTAAAACATGTTTAAAACATTTATTAAAATATAGGCACTGTTTTTTTTCTTTTTTTGTCAATGTAGTACCTAGATGTCAAATATCACTTTTTTTTGTCTCCTCATATCACCAAAAAAAATTAAAAAAAAAAACACAAAAATAATTGGCACATACATATGGATATATTATTATTAACCTAAAGTTGAGCATTTAACATTTAACAGGACTAATACTAATAGCATGCAAATAATGCAAAGTAAGCTTAAATATTAGTGTAGATCTTAAAAGAAACAGAGAAACTAACAGTTATTCAAATTCTAGGAACAAAAAACAAACATTCAACTAGATATATTTTTAACTCAACATAAAAAAACCATAAAGTAATATCTTTGTTTAAAACGTGTTTTAAACATGGGTATGT
The DNA here is from genome assembly GCA_963920685.1 of Polydrusus tereticollis. Taxonomy (NCBI): domain Eukaryota; kingdom Metazoa; phylum Arthropoda; class Insecta; order Coleoptera; family Curculionidae; genus Polydrusus; species Polydrusus tereticollis. The sequence goes on from OY987329.1 coordinate 120,325,574, forward strand.
TTTGTTTAAATCATGTTTTTAATTGCCTAATAAAAAACATGTTTAAAACAAAAAAAACTGTTTTAAACAATAAAAAACACATGTTTTGTTTAAATATAAAAAAAACATGTTTTTTTTTCAACCCTGACTATAGTACGCCTTGTAATTTCTCTTACTGTCGCCCGTATCATATTGGGAGTAATTTCTTGGACAGTTTGTTATTACTGCTTCAAGATGGTTAATATCCTGCAAAGGTCTATGCCCATACGCCATTTCTTTTAATCGATCCCATAAAAAGAAGTCCAGGGGTGTGATGTCAGGCGACCTGGCCGGCCAAGGAATATTTGAACGTCTGCCTATCCAACGGTGCGGAAATACTCCATTAAAATACCCAGTTACTGTGTTAGTACTATGGCATGGGGCTCCATCATGTTGATACCAAATTGTACGTCTTATATTTAGTCGCAGTTCGTCAAGAAATTGAGACATCTGGTTCCTTAAGAAGTCCAGGTAAATAGCAGCATTTATATTTTGCCGGAAAAAGTATGGTCCGACGATCCGATCATTAAAAATGCCACACCAAACATTGGTTTTAAATGAATATTGACTACGGCATTCGATTATAAAATTTGGATTGTTGTCACTCCACCACCGATAATTTTGGAAGCATACCACGCCGTTGGAAGTAAACATGGCTTCATCTGTAAATTATATTTTTCTTGCAAAAAAAGGATCAACTTCACACTCGCCTTGGAACCATGCGCAAAATAGGAAATGGGATTCAAAATCTCTAGGAAGAAGCGTGTGAATGTATTTCGGTTTATATGGATGAAATTTATTTATTTTTAAAATATTACTAGCAGTAGACTTTTTGACGTCAACTGGAATAGTTTTTGACAATTTCCTTAAAGAAATTTTTAGGGTTTTCGATAACCGCTTGCATTACATTGAGTTGCTTTTCTTCTGTTGTGGGCCATTTGTTGTGTTGTTTCTTAAATACATTTTCGACGGAACCAGTAGCTTTAAATTTATTCGTTACGTTTGCAACAGTGGCGCTACATACCATTTTGTCAGGGTGTCTAGTATTAAATATGAGTGCAGCTTCCCTAATAGGTTTACAGTGATCTCCGACGATAAGTACAATTTCTATTTCCTCCTACAGCGTTAACTTTACAACCATGACGAAACTAACGAAAAACTCTTGTTAATAAGTCGAAAAATAGTAAATGATTTTTGACTAACATGTCAATATTCGTTACTATAGTATTGCACATAGTTGTTGCAAAATTGTTGCAGGTAACTGTTAAAGAAATAAAATAAAAAAATATTTTCCAAAGGCTTTTTGATGGTACCCTGTAAATTAAAATATTTCAACGAAAAATTGTATCTGACCACGTTTTGTAGTCCTTAGTAAAGTTTTCTTATAACAATTTGCTCTAAAATAAAAACTGAGGGTACTTCCCTCTTAACGTAATTCTATGTTTCTATATTTTTTTGCCGCCCTGTACATGATATCTTAAGTTTTGATATGTCAATATTATTTGCGCATCAAGCAGAACTTTATATAAAGAATAGCTTTTTTTCGCAAAATCAACAATAAAGAAAATTCCCATATGTCTGAACTTTTCTGAACACGCTGTATAATGTTCCTCTTTAAAAAAATTGAATTTTACTTCTTTGATCACTTTTTAACATTCGTCATTTTTTACACTAGGTAAGTACAATAATTTTGGCATGCAAGATAATATTTTTGATCGATTTATCTCGACAACGACGCCATAAATCGTGTCCGACTAACTATCGCTTTTTTGCAAAAACAACGTTGATGTTTTCTAATTTGACCTAAAAAAGTATAAAAATCAATATGAAAAAAAATTAGGTACATTTTAACTTCTTGCCCTCCCCTATTTCTGACGCTGCCTGTAAATTGCCAATATTTTAACGACAATAGTTCGATTCTGCCTATAGTTATTGCAAAACAATGTCCGTTGTACGTCATCAATTAACTGATAATTGTAAATCCGTAAGAAAACATGAGGAAAGTAAATTTGGGCAAAAAATATTAAAACTTTATGCGATTTTGAATATAGTAAAAACTTAAAGTATTCTTTTTTGATAGGAACCCACTTATAGTAAATATTTTTTTAATTTAAACCTATAAAAATTAAAATAATTTGAATTCTATTGGCAACAGAACTGGCAACAGAACTGGCAACGGTAAGGTGGCGCCAGCTCGTTCGTTGGCCTGTTTTGACGTTCAGTTTTCGTTTTTCGTGTTGTTACTTCTTGTTGTACGTGTATTTTTTTAACAAAAACTCCACACCTTCTCATAAATAGAATTAAAAAACTTCGTTTAAGGGCAACGAAGGTGTACACACATATCTCAATGTTTTTACTATTTGTGAAAAATGCCGAAGCTTTTAAATAGCTAATAGCTTCTCTAATAAGCTATGTTCAGGAAGAACTTAACAACAATGGCCCATTGCTACCCTTGACAGCAGTTAGAGAAATAACTTTAAAGGGTATGTTAAGGGCTACATATTTTATTTCTACTTACGCAGCTGCCCTAAATTTGAATATCTCCACTGTACGCGCAGTTTCAACGTCAGTTAAGAAAAATAAAATATTAGAATCACCTAAAAAGAATGCTTCTCATGCAAAGAGTTATAAATGTGTCAAGATTGGATATAAGTTCTATTTGTGACACTACATATTATGGAATGTACGAAACAAGTAAGTTGTATTGTTCAAAAACTATATTTTACATTGGTTATGCTTAAGCTCTAACTTTTTTAGGACTTCATGTAACTTTGAAAACTTCAAGTAAGAAATTAGAACAGACGACTGTTTGATGGTTGTCTTAACTCTTTAAGTTACATTGGTCGATGGTAAAAGGTATTATGCAGTTAACAAATATATAAATTATGGAAATTTTACCTAGGTGAAACATATTTTTCTAGGTACATAATACTTCCTGCTGGTGCTGGTAGTGAAGATGGTTTTGTTGAGGGTGCAGAGGCAATATTTTCTCCTAAAACTAAGCTGAGTGACTTTGATAGAGAAATGAATCAGCAAAGTTTTTTACAACAGACATATTGGTCAAAGATGACAGTACAGAAACTGACTGTATGAATATGTGGAAAAAAATTATTGCGTACTGCTACTCCTGATGTTTGGAAAAATTCAATTTGGCACACAAAAAGCAAGATATTAAAATGGTATGAAAGAGAGCATGTATTAGATGACTGATATCAACCCATTATTATTGAAGTAAATGAAATGAGTGATTCAAGTGATTTGGAGGATGATCGATAATCTATCTATGTATTATTATTTTTATTATTCTTAATATTGAAACCAAAAAACTAAAAAATTAAAAATTAGAGTATTTTAAAATAATGACTGCATACCTGTTGTATACAATTGTAGGTATATCTCGCTTAGTTTTATAAAAATATGGAATAATAAAATAGATTAATAACCAATAAAGCCGATATAAAAAAAGTAACAATAAAATTAGATGACTATTCCAACAGAATTTAGGTATATATTGTCATTCTGGAAGACTTTTAAAATAAAATAGGTAAATAAATTTGAATTTATTTTTGTAAACTTATCTAGTTTTTATGAAAAAATAAACAGTGTAATTCCCCCACTCGCTTATTTTGGTTACAAGCTGGCAATACTGCTGATAACTGACGTCACGCGAAGGGTATGACGTGCAGCGGAAATTGTTTTGCATTAAGTATATAAAGTTTACTTAGGTTCTTAAATTTCAAGTTTGTATCTTTATTAATTTCGAAAATATTAAGAAAAAAACATCTTCAGGGTCTACTCTTTGCGAGGCTGTAGCTCAGCAACCAAATGATCCCCAAATATTGACCATACTTTTTAGGACACCCTCTATAGTAGGTACAGTGAGTCCAAAAAAAGTTTGAATGTGTGATAAGAAAACAGGTTAGTTTGTTCTTACCTTCAGCATAGTCAATATTTTCTGTGACAACTCATAATCGAAATTTGAATACTTGGAGTTGGACATGTCATAAATGAACACTATCCCCGACTTCTGCGTCAGGGGGTTTTGTAAGGCCACGTCCAGTTGATAAACAACACCCTGTAGAGTAATCTGATGAGTGCTATTGGTGGGAATGTGTTTGTGAGCCGTGAACACAGCTATGGCAGCGTCATTTGAGTCTCTCTTAGGCTGAAATAATGATAAAGTATATTGGAATTGATTCGGCTTTTACCTAATTAATGCTAAAAATTTGTGGAAAGTGTTAAAAAGTGATAACACAGAATGTTTAAAAGCACAGGCATTAAATTTGTGGAAAGTGTTAAAAAGTGATAACACAGAATGTTTAAAAGCACAGGCATTAAATTTGTGGAAAGTGTTAAAAAGTGATAGCACAGGATGTTTAAAAGCACAGGCATTAGCTAGTACAGAATTTGACGTTTGAGTAACGGTTTTTGGCACAACAAGTTATGTTTACAAAGACTTTTTGCTGTCAAAGTCCTTTGTAAACCAAACCTCTTCAGATGCATCATTTTGGACTAGCTAACATATGAAGACTTGTAACCGTAAGACAAGAGTTCTATAAATATATGAAAGTATATCCCAATACCTACCAAAATAGTGAATTTTCCAGTCAACAGTTCACTGTGCAGCGGCTCCTGATAGGGATCGAACTTATTTAGGCCTTCCCTCTGTCGAGTGGCTTCGTGCTGTTCGAACAGTGACACCGCCCGATTGACGTCAAACTTCCTGGCGTATAAGAAACGTACTGCGGTAGACCAAGCCACTGGGGTACTGCCGAATTTCCTCTTGAATTTCGTGTTAACCCGTTCGATAAATTCTTTCGTTGCCTAAGAAAATAAGAGCAATGGTTATTAGGTTATTCCAAATTTAAATTCGTTTATTTTAATTATAATACCAAAAAAAAAATACAACTGGTCCCTGTACAAGCCATTAACCAAAACAATTAAAAAAAAAACGAATAGGTATGGCATATAAAACAATCAGTAGTATAAACACAGGGTACAGAAGTAGAAGTAAAAAACAATAATTAAGGCAGAGCCTCGGGCAGAGCTTTATCACAGATAAATAAAAATCTGTGTAATATGTACAGGGTGTCCGGAAATGATAAGCAAAAAATTCGATTCAAAAAAATAATAGTACGTTTATATAACATTTTTTTCGAAATCTCTAAAATAATGAAATTTCAGGGTGTCAAAATAGTTTTTTTGTTTTATAACTTTTTTCTAGTTTGCTCCAAATTTGACATAAATCACTTAATCCCGAAGGGCCTTAGCGGCCCTTACCATTAAGATAATGCCCCTAAACTTTTTTGTTTTAAGGTTTTTTATTTTTAATAGCCCAAAATAAAGGCCACTAAACAATCTTCAAAAAATGTTCTCCTCCTTAATCACGATATAATGAACAGTTTCGTGAAAATCACCTTTAAACATTTCCATGCATTAGGTAATTAGGCATACATGCCCTAATTAACTTGAGTATTAGTCTATTATGTCAGATCTTGTCGCTTTGTTCACGTCGAAAAGCACTGCTTCCGTGTCAAAGCGGCCATTGAAGCTCTTAAAGACAGTGGACGCTAACCTAGTCGTTTGTAGGGATCGACCGATATGATTTTTTGTGACCGATACCGATATCGGCCGATACCGATATATTCATAGCCGATATCGGCCGATACCGATATATCGGCTATATTTTCTATTATGGATATTTTGCTATATAAATTAGCTACAATTAATGTCCGTCTTGTTCAACTGCCCGCTCAAGTAAAACCACACAGCTAAAGATATTGGAATCCTTTGATAACATGCAGTTATGGGACATCAATAGTACTAAATCTAAAGACATTCACTATTCTATTGGATAATTATTAGCTATAGGTATACAAACCTTCAGTATTCTGAATGATGTCGGCTTTAAACAGCGTTTAAAAAAATTGGATCCTTGTTACAATATGCTTCTGATAAGTATTTTAGAGAAAATATACTTCCTGTTATTTACCAAAAATGTTCTTCAGCAATTAGTGAAAAATTATCATCATCACTTTCCTTAGAAGAAAACATTAAAGTTTCTGTAACTACAGAGAAGTGTTGACAAAAATGAAATCATTCTGGCAGTATTTTTGGATTTTAAACGTGCTTTTGAGACTATTGACAGAAACAAATTATTAAATAAATTATATCAGTATGGTTTAAGGGGTACTGTATATAAATGGTTTGAAAATTATTTAAATTTTCGACAACAAATAACTAAAATAAATGAAACATTTTCAAAAAGGGAATTTAATAATATCGGTGTACCACAAGGAAGTAGTTTAGGTCCTTTATTATTTATTTTATATATAAATGATATGCCAAATATTTTGTCAAATACTAATATTCAAATGTTTGCTGATGATACTTTAATATACGTAAAAGGTAAAAATATTTTAAGTTGCATAGATAGTCTAAATTCTGAATTAAAATTGGTATCAAACTGGCTAAAAGTAAATAAATTAAAATTAAATATTTCTAAAACGAAATTTATGGCAATAGGAAATAATATAAATTATGAAAATATAAATATTTTTATAGATGACCAAAAATTAGAAATAGTTCAGTCTTTTAAATATTTAGGGATAATAATGGATTCTAAATTAAAATTTGATGCTCATTTTGAAAACACTATATCTAAAATTGGAAAAAAAATTAATTATTTCAAAAGAGTAAGTAAAAATTTAAGTTTATTTTCAAGAAAAACAATATATAACACAATAATTTTACCTCATTATTTGTATTGCTCTACAATTTTATATACTGCAAATGAAGGAATTTTTAGTAGACTTCAAATTTTACAAAATAAGGCGATGAGAATAATATTAAATGTTGATAAATACACAAAGATAAATTATATGTTAAATAAACTTAAATGGTTGAATATAAGAAATTTAATATTTTTCCTAGTTTGTATTTTTATTTATAAAATTCAAAATAATTTATTACCATCTCATTTAAAAGACTTTATAACGCAAAACTTTGAAAATCATAACTATCAAACCAGAAACAATCAAAATTTTTATTTAGGGAAAGTGACAAAAAATTTGACATATAAATCAATATTTTTTAAAGGACTTCATGAATATAACAATTTAGATTCTTTAATTAAGAAACAAAATTCCTTAAGTAAATTTAAAAAATCCTTAAAAATATCATTACTTAGAAAACAAAATATCTGATAAAATTTATTTAAAAATATTTTTGGTGCATAAAATTGATTGTAATTTTAAATGTTTTATTATTGTTAAAAAAACTAGAATTTATAATATTGTAGCAGTATTGCTAAAATAAATCTTGTTACTACTACTACTACAGATTTATGGACGTGCAAACATAATAACAATTCATTTATGTGTTCCACTGCTCATTGGATGGATTTTAAAACGACTGAAAGATGTTCATTTGTACTGGCCTGCAAACATTTTCCAGGAACACATACAGCTTTAAATATTGCCCAGATGTTAAATGATTTACTGAAGAGATGGAAGTTAGTTCATAATCAGGTTCTTTTGGTTTTGGCTGACAATTCCGCCAACATAAAAAAGGGCATCGACGAAGTTAAACTAAAACACCAAACTTGTTTTATACATCTTTACAATTAGCCATACAAGACTCGATAGAAAGTCAACGATCAATCATGGATTTATTGGCAAAAGCGAGGCGTATAGTAACTTATTCTAGTCACTCCTCTTTGGCTTGTGATTGACTGAAGAATATTCAAAAGACTCTTAATATGGCGAGAAAATCTTTGGTTCAGGATATACCTACATGATGGAACTCAAGTTTTTATATGTTGGAACGTTTGGTAGAAAAAAAAACGCTTTTAATATATTTATAATGGATGATTCAGCTTTAAAAGATAAGGAACTAGCATATCACCAGTGGGAACTAGCAAAAAACTTATGAAACTTATTAGAACCCTTTGAAGAGATTACCAACATTTTTAGTAAGAACAGTGCATCTATATCGGAAATAATATCATTACTTAAGCCACTGTTGATTTATCTCGGCAAAGCTGAAGGAGCTGATTTTTCTGGAGTGCAGACTACTAAAATTGAGCTCAAAAATTCTTTATTTATTTACTTTACTTTATAAATTTATGTTTTAATTTCTTTAAAGAATATATCGGCCGATACCGATATACTCTTGGCCGATACCGATATCGGCAAGAAGGCCGATATGGCCGATATACCGATACCGATATCGGTATCGGTCGATCCCTAGTCGTTTGGCGCACCGTGCAACGAGTAGATCAAAACCCAAACTGCTCTGGCGGTAAAATGTTGTTGTCGAATACAAAAACGCTTATACTATAAAGTATTCGTAAGAATGTCAATTTGGATATAAAATAGTTTAAAATACTTATCGTTAACATTCTATTAAATTTTATGAAATTGTTAATTTTGGACGTATCGTGGCTTTTTTGCTAACCGACTGTTTATACCTATTTAATATAAATTTGTTATTTTTTTTACAATGAATGGTGTGTAAATAAATGTTTTACCTAGAACTAAAACGAATGATACCATCAAATTGCACATATGTTTATAGTGCGTAATTACTATCTCATATCCTCATAAAACCAGCAATAAAACCTTTACTACAACAATATTCAAAATACATGAATAAACATGATTTTGTATTGGTGCGGATAATATAACAAAATGTGTTGTTGCAGGCCATCCACAACTCCCGCGTCAAGGACGTAGTAAGAGTACGAGGAAGTTGACATTCTTTCTCATCGGGTGTGGCTTTATCTGGGATTATGGTCTGTGCAATGTTTACTACGTCCTGTCTATAGTATCACTGTTAGGTATTTCGATATTAAAGAGGAAAGAAAAATCCAAAATTATTCACAAATATTTAATATCTCGCTCTACGCGTTTCGGTTTCTTAAACCATTTTCAAGAGCTGTATAATATTTTCGATACTGCCCAATAGTCCCTAGACTTCTTCAAGGTTGACCTTACGCAAATTTTGAATTGGGTGCGGAATAGACCTGCAAATCCGAACCTTGGAGACCTACGCATCTCTCCTTGGATCCGTTGTCGGGTTTTCGCTAAACTGTTCTGTGAACAGTTACAATTTTTTTCCTGGGATCCAAACTTGTCTGGTAATCGTGGAGCAAGATGGCATTGTTGTGTTTTGTACCCCCTGACTTTTAAGTTGAAAAGGAATAGAGTGTAGTTAATATACTTCATTTATATGGACTTCCGTAATATTTGATGCTTTCGTTTATTTTTTAAAATAAAAAATAAAAGTTTAGTTTCTCGAAGTCACTATTTTTTTTTTAATTTTAACAAAATAAATAAAATTACTTACCCAATGCATTTCAGAGAAAAGAACCAATGCCATAATGGTTATTGGGTGAATTTTGATTTATACTTGCTTTCTACAATAAGAGAAAGGAATCTATCCAGAAATACTGGTACTGGTAAACACTAAACATTCGCATAAAAAAAAAAACATAATACAGTAGTCTCGCTATAGTGAACATACCTACTATATAATGAACTATCCACTCCAATGAACACACAAATATTAACATCAACCTCTGAATAGTGAATAAATAAAACCTCACTGGAGTGAATGTGCACACATACAAATAAAAAACTTGAAACTAATAGCGTCACACTCAAACGATTCTGATGAGGAAGAAGAAAACATGCCTTTCAGCATTTTAAAATTACGATTAAACGCTGAAGATCCGGAATATGCAGAAGCTGAAATTATGAACACCTTAAAGGTTATGAATACCCGTGTAAATTAAAAAATAAAAAATCTGTGTGTTGTTAAAATGACAATTTATAGGTATGAGATCGGAATGATGTCGAGGTTTGGAATGAGGAGAAATTGAAATTGGGGATGAAGACAGTGACGTTGCTCCAAATCCCATTGTAACATACAAGTTGATTTCCACTGGTGAAGCACTGAAATCTTTAAATATTGTTATTCAATGGGCTGAAGAAAATTTGAATGAACTACTTCTTTACTCAAAATATTCAGTTATACAGTACTAAACACGTTAGTATCCGTATTGTATATTTTTATCTGTATTCTAAATAGTGAACGACCTGGGTGGAGTGATAAAGCCGTTCATTAATTAGTTCACTATATCGAGACTCTACAGTATATTTAATTTGGAAATTTGTAGTAAATAAAAGCTTTAAACTGGCAAACAAAACGTAATACTGTTTAAAGTTCTTGATTCATCTTGATTAATTCAATTTTTACCTCAATTTTCTCAAGTGTAACATTGTGATGGTTAATGTCATCCAATTTAAAAAATGATTAATTATTTTAAAAAATCAGGTAATAAAGAAAATTATTTATTAATCAAATATTATTTTGAGGTGTTTGTAACTCTATTTATATTTACAATTGTTTTATTTAATGGTGTACACTGTAAACTGTATAGAGAGGGTGTTTCAGAGCTTTATCAAAACTGAATCCTGCATACACAGTAATACAGACGTCATTTAATTTAAAATAATCTTGTAGCGGTTAACCCTTTAAATAAAATAAATGAATAATTTTATCGTCCCTTTAGATGAATAGGTGCTAAAAATAAGTTTTGACCCGGCCGACCTTTTAATTTACGATTGTCACTGTCTAGCCCACGCTTACTTTTTTAGTCAATTTCAATTCTATAAACGAATAATCTAGGTTTTACAATATTTTGCTGCAGGGCTGATATACTTGTTGAGTCACAGTCATTGGACAACTAAGCATTGGTATAGGATAGCATGGCCCACATTTTGCCCTTTTTTTTCTTTGGTCTCACCGTTTTAAAATGTTGTAAATATCAAGAAAATGACGTGTGCAAAATTTCAAGTCATTTAATTAAGCCAAAATGGTGCCGCCGATGGAATAAAATACAAAGGTTTTTAAATCTTAAAACTTTTATTATCATAACTACCACTGACTACATAGAAACAGAGTATAATATACATATTATATAGGTATTGTAGGTATATACTATTAATAAATTGTACCTAAGAACTAACCCTATTATGTATTTACACAAATAGTTTGTTTTAATCACTTTTAAAAAAATTCCGCAGGTCTCGTCTTTAATTTTTTTTCTATATTCGCTTAATGTTTGCAGTATACATCAGGGTTGAGATGATTAAAATCATGATTTCAATCAGTATGATTTTTTTTTTAAATCATGATTAATTTAAAAAAGAGTTTTAAAATTTTAACACTTAAAATGTATTTGGTCATACAAAAAATAAAACCCGGACGCATTTTTATGTGGTGTTATTTATTATTTTATTATAATAATCGAAGAGAACAGCTGGTTATTACAAAAATAAAACTTGTAATGGATATTCTTCTTTGTTTATTGTAGGATCCAAAATATACGCCAAAAAGTGAAAGGGGGTTAGAGCTTGAACATATCTGTTCTTAAATAATTGATATTGACGCAAGCTTCTTTCTTCTTCAAATTCAAAACTGTCAAAAATAGCCAGTAACTTTTTCCATATGTACACTGCTTGAGATAAAAATGCACCTATTTGTTCCATTGCATCCAGTGCTATAGAAATTGGTTTTAGCAACTGTAGAAAATCTTCAGCCATCCTTTTAATACAGATATCTGAAACTTTTTTAAAAGTCACTGGATCAATTTGATCTTTATGCTCTTCACATATTAATAACAATTTTGGCCACTCATTTACATAGATCTCAAGACAATCTGAAAGTGTATTCCATCGAACATCCTGAGGTAAGACCAATTTCTTGCCCCTTTTTTCTTTATACCAAGCATTTGGCAAATGGGTATTTCTGAAGTATTTCACAATATGTACTATAATATGTTCTTTTATCTGCGATGCTCCTAAATCTTTGGAGAGCAAACTAAAGTGTGCCAAACAACCATATGTAATTATAGGTTAATTGGACGACTCGGTAATTTTTTTCTTCATACTGACCATGTTGCTCGCATTATCTGTAACAATACTGGTAACTTTACAGTTATATTGATTTTTGCACTTATTTATTGAGTTAATAGCCAATTCGGCAAGATAGTCAGCTGTATGGGGATACCCAGATGTATCTATGCTTTCTAAAAGAACACTGTTTCCATCCTCTGCAGTCAAAACGATACAGATTATCCAAAATAATCCAAATGACCGCTACTTCCACTATTTTCACGTCCACCTACACTTTCCTTTTCACAGTTATCGCTTTTCTGTTTCTTTGCCAACTGGATAATTTCACTCTGGCTAGTTCCAGGCTGTGACTGACAAGCACCATGCAGAGTGTCTTGATTCAAGACCACTGCTGATATCACTAGTTTCACTTTTACAGGTTTCCCAATGACTTTTTAGTCTGTCCACTAGACCTTGCAATTCTTTACCACACTTTTTACATACTGCTCTACAACCTAGTTTGCCCACCACATTATTTTTTATAAAATGCTGACAAACACTAAATTCCTTTCTGCCCCGGCTTGTCATGAGTTCAAATGTTTTGATAGATTAACCCCTAAAGCAAAAATATTACTGATAACTAAAATGAGTGCGTATCGTTTATATAGCCGGGCGTTTTCTGCCAGTTATTACAAGTTTCGACAAAGCGGCAAACTTGCAATACTGCGCGGAAGAAATTTTCACGTTAATACAAGTTTCGACAAAGGCGCAAACGTGCAAAAACTACGCGAACGAAATTTGCATATTAAAACTTCTCCAGTTTTGCTTCGTATCTGTACTATCCCTGCCTAAAAATATTTGTTTACTTAGCAAAACAAAATATAAGCAGTTAGAAATATTTAAAAATAATAATATTTGTAAAAGCTGGTAAATTTTTTTAAAAAATCAAAAAAATCATGATTTTTATCAACCCTGGTATACATTGACGTTGTTCTTCATCTTTTGTTAATATTTTATTATATTTGTCTATGCGTTTAATACCCCTTTCTGCTGTATCATTCACTACTTTTTTACTACATTCAAATTATTTATGTACTCATCATTACTTTCCCAGTTTTCTCGATTCTCTTTTAAAAAATTTGTGGATATTCCTAACCTTTCAAAAAACCTAAGAGTATTTTTACATATAGATTCCCAAAGTTTTGTAGGTTCTATTTCGTATATATTACTTAATTTAACTCGTTTTTCACCTCCTATCGAGTCTTGTTTTTCTAGAGCTTTTATCATATTTCTTTTAATTTCACCAGGGATTTCGTTATAAAAGAATGATACTGCGCAAATCTCAGAAGACAAGTACCACAGGTGATTTTTAGGTTTTTCAACAGCAGCTTCAGATATCTGTGGATCAATAGTTTTATATTTAATAAGATTTTTAGCCAATTGAAGATCTTGATATGGAGCCTTGTATGGACAGGGAGCGGTGAACCAAGCCTTAACATAAACTTTGACGATAAAAATGCATACATCTTTGATACTCTTCCTTTCCCTGACTATTAGTATAAACTCGTCCCTATAAAGATATATTTTTACGCAATAAATAGCTTTCGCCATCCAGCGTGCATGATGAAACGCTCCAGGGACACGAATGGTAAATTCTACACTGTCCTTTCCTAAAAACAACTGGGTAAAATGTATAGTAAACTACAGGAGCCACAAATTTATGATCTTTAAAAGCCAGTTTTAGTTCTTCCGCCCTTTCTTTTCTTAGTTATTGTAGCCAAACAAACACTTTTGAAACGTGAGAACATAGAAATTCAAAAACAAAAAAAACTATATAAAGATGGGCCACCCTAATAAACATACATAATGCAATATTTCTCACGAGGTTCTCCATTATTCATAACTCATAAAACAAGAAATAACTGTTACAACTCCAGAAGATCCCTGGTAAAATTAACGTTCTAACTTTACTAGGGCGCGACAGACCGTCGGCGTCGATGCGTATTGTGACGCGTTCCTTTAAAACCGCTCCGTTTTTGAGATTCGTGTATTATTGTTCAATTTAAAAACACCGCGCCGATCAAATTCAAGATTCAGTTAATATTCCAAATAGAACCATTTGGAAAAAATATTTGAAAATTTAAATCTTGTTTTTACTCTTAAAATATATTAGATCTTTATTTATAATTTTTTTGTAAATGTGTTATAGGTATAGATGTAGAGTTTCAAAATATGGACTAAGAAAAAATTCTAAATAAGCCCATTAGATAAACAATTTCTACCTATTAATTTTGCACCCTCATGAAAATTTTTCACAGTTCCTAATACTTTTGAAGATGTCTTTACAAAATTGAGAAATTCTCATCATCGGAATTTTTAGTAAACATTAATGCTAAAAACACCCTCCATTAGGGACAGTAAAACCTGACCTGACAATTCTTAAGAAATATAGGAACATACACTAATTACTTTATTTCAAAACTGGTTTAAGTGCCAGGAAATTCGCTGAAAAATTTAAAGTGGGTAAGACCGAAGTGACTATGTTACATCAAAATAAAGCAGAAGTTAGAAATTTTGCCCCCTCATGAAAATATTTCAGTTTCTAATACTTTTGAATATGTCTTTAGTGAATGGTCTTTACAAAATCGACAAATTTCTGGGGGGAGGGGATTTCACTTGTCATATTTGAAAACCAAAAAACCTTAAAAATTAATTTTGCACGAAATAATTTAGTACATCGAAACTACTTATAAAACTTCCAGAGCATATTATATCTTCCTTGCTTCTTGCTTCTATAGATGGATTTTCCAGGAATCTATCTAAAATTATCGTATGCAGCCGTCTTGGCAACAAATAAAGTTCCCAAAATAGATTTTTCTAATAAACTGTTTTATCGATCGTAATTTATAGGATGTTGGACTCATTATAATAATTATATTCCTCTTTTATTTTTCGCCAATTTGCCAGAACTCTATGCAATCATTCTTATGCCCGGTATTATAGGTTACGGTTAACTTTAATCTTCAGTTTTAGGTTCTTGGGTAATGCTTAGATAGAACTGTAATCTTGAAAGTAATCCGAATCATTAATATTTAGAAATAAACTTAACTATACAGGGTGAGAATGTTCATGTGTTACAATGTAAAATCCGAAAAACTGCTGAAAATATTCCGAATAGAGAGGTCGAGGAACATATTTTAAAACATTTTTGACATCTGGCTGGTGTGCGTTTTTTAAGTTAGATCCAATCTTTAACTTCTTCTCTTTCCTCGTTTCTGTTCGGCTGGTCATCATTAGATAAGTCGTGGATTCGAAAATAATTCTTTAAATAATTGACGTGTTTCGGCAGTGTTCAAGTTGGTACTTAAATTGATTGAATTTGGAAGGTTGCTTTGCTTTAACGAAATCAATCGGGTCTTGGTGTTTGACAGTGGCGGTAATCGCAGTATCGTCAGCAAACAGATAAAGTTATGTTAGTTCAGGTTACAGTTGTACAGGGCCGGTGCAAGAGGGGAACCTTGAGGTACTCTGGCTCTGACGTGTTGCACAGTTGAAACCGCATTTTCTGACGAAACTGCGAAAGTCCTAACTGCCAAAAAAGAGTGGATAACCTTTATTAGGTAATTAGGCATACCTAACCTTATCATCTTTAGTATCAGTCCGTCGTGCCAGACCTTGAAAGCTTTACTCACATCGAACAGAACCGCACCCATGTGAAATCGGCCTCAAGAACATTGGACGCCAGTCTTGTCGTTTGGCGCACCGTGCAATGAGCAGATCTAAAACCTAACTGCTCTGATGGTAAAATGTTGTCGAGTACAAAATCGGTAATACGATTCAGTATAAGTTTTTCAACTACCTTGCCCAGGCACGACAGCAGACTGATTGGTCTGTAACTGGCAACCAATGTTAATAAATTAAAATATTTTAAGCTCCTCCAGATTGATGTTTTGAAAGTTTTGAATGGGATCTTCTATTGAACGATAAATCTGTACTGTCCTGGAGACCGTCGCATCTCTCTGATGGTCCGTCGTCGGGTTATCGCTGAATTGCTCATGGAGGTTGTCCACGAACAATTCAACTTTGACCCTGGGATTAGAAATCAACTCATTGGTGGTAATATCTTTTGATGAAGGACATAGGTTCTCTACCACCCTTCATTAGAGAACGAGTCATCTAATGCTATTGTCCTGAGTATTTAGATTCCTGATCTTATGATCTCACAGAGAAGACGCTTGTTCTTGAATGAGCCCTGTTAGCTTCTGACTTAATGAGGGGATCACCAGTACGGTATGCACGGTTCATCAGTCTGTTTTTAATACGAATCTAATTTTTTAGTTCGTCTGAGAAGGCGCCGTACTTTGAAAACCTTGTCACTTTCGTAATAGAGGCATCAACCATGGCGGCGTTAATGGAATTGGTGATTCTGTTGACAGCTACATCAATTTCCGTCTGCGCAAGTAAGCAGAAAATTGTTACATTTACTCTACTGGTTACTTAGTTTATTTGAATAAACAAAATTACAACAGTAAAGCCCAGTAGTACAATTCGCGCTTAAGCCCGAGTTCAGCTAAAGTGAGGTGCGTCTTAAACCGTTTCTTAAATTAATCGAGCATTGTACATAGAAACTTAAGCCCATAATTGAACTTAGCTTTCTTGATTAAAGTTTAGTGCACAAATTGACAACGTTATACTCGAGTACCGACCTACCACATCAAGTAATGGTAGAAACTCCTCATCGTCAGTAATATCAACGGTAATATTTTCGAAATTATCCAAATCCATTTGAAATTTTAACTATTCATCAGGAATTGTTGTATGGACAATATTTTCAAGTTGCAAGTCACGAAAACAATGTATTTTTACGAAAGATAGTCTTTTCTGACGAAGCAACATATACCAAATCGTGGTCAGATAATTATTTAGATTAATCTGGATTATTATGACCTTGAATTTTAAATGTGAATCAATGTTGCTTTTATTAATTTAAGGTCAACCAGCACAATTGACACTATTGGGCACCTCAAAATTCTCAATGAATGAGAATATGCCGAATCAACATCCTTGGTCCGTTAATACCTGGGGTGGTATAGTTGGAGATAATAATGAGCTAAGCTGTTGTGGTATAGTCGGAATCATTGGACCATATTTTTTTGACAATCACCTAAATGGAGAAATTTACAATATTTTTTTAAGGAACGATTTGCCACAACTTCTGGATTTAGCAAGATGGTGTCCCGCCACACTTTGCACGACAATCTCGAGATAACTAAATGAAATGTTTGGAAACAGATGAATTGGTCGTGGCGGTGCTATATATATGACCTGGCCTGCGTTTAAATATGATTAATTATAAATTTAATTTAATAATTTTAAATTCCGGCGATGCCTCTAAAATTTCTGAAGGTGTGAAGATGTGCTTTGTATCCCCACTAATTGAATATCACATACGATAAAAAGAGACAAAACCATCAGTAAGGGACAGAAATCCCCGCTAATTGCTTGATCTCGGCTTGGGTTGCCAAATTTACCAAAAAATATTATCCTCACCGCTTTATATAATATAATGAATTATATTAACCGACTAGGTATAATTTGCAATGCGAAGGGGAAAAAATTAACGGGATATATGTTACAGGGTGTATAATATACAGGGATATGCATACGTCTAATTGTTTTAAGTGATAAATTTGGATTACATACAAATTTACATTTAATGGAAATTTAAACAGAAAACTACGGCAACAATGTAATGTTTTTTGCTCGGATTCCTTTCGTAGCTCATCACCCTCGTCATCACCCGTGTGGCGAACTTTAGTATGATAGTATTGAGTGCTCTAATTTTGTTTATTCAAAAATTCGTAACTAAGCAACCAGTAGAGTAAATGTAACAATTTTCTGCTTACTTAAGTAGTTGTTGACGGACGATCGAATCACCGAGGAAAATTTGTCAAAAAATATGTCCCCCAACCTCGCTATAGGCGTCCTAAAATATGAATAAAATATTTCCAGTCGTTTTTCGGATTTTGCATTGTAACACTTTAAAATCCTTAGGTATGCATACAACAACAGTCGTATAATAATGTAATAATAGGTAAAAAAGGTACGTGCTTGAGCCGTAGGTATTCAAAATAATTCCACAATCCAAACGAATGTTCAATTACCCTGTAGGTATGCCATGTAAAAAACGTGGAAATGAAATTTTAACATCAGTTAGTATAACAATAAGCCCCTTATAACTTGTAAATAACAACTTCCGCTTTTAGAAATCGACTTCCGCAGGTCGCGTCGTCTCGAAGCAGTATTCCTACATTTCTTGACTGAAAATTTGCATCCCGTTTTATCTAGCCCAAGCGAGGAACTATTCATACATTTTTCAAACGGATTTTATCTCCGAATTTACATCCTTTACGTACGTGTATTTATTACAACGGCAGGTTTATTGCTACTAAATATTTTAAGATTAGAAATTGCTTCTTTCTCCGTGTCTTTTAATCTAAAAATAAACGTGACACAAACAGATTTTTTTGCTCCACAAAGTCCCGTTTAGAAGCCCTTTTGTTCAGCTTTGTTTTTAAAATATGAGGAGGATGTGCTAAAGAGGAACCGTTAATGAAGATATGTATTTACTTTTATACTCGCTTTTATATTAAGGTCGGATGGATATATAAGATCATTACAAGCAAGTTTACTTTAGTTAAATAACAGTTACCTAGGTAATACGTAAACTACCGATATGAAAGAACTGAATAACGCAACATTTACCTCAACTTCTCCGTAAACATCTTGGTGATTAAATAAAATTGATTAAAACGCAGGATGTGTCAAATAATTTGGTAAGATTCCTATCACATTTTTTTTTTTCGTTTCCTAGAAACGGAAATTACTAAAATGTAAAGGAATGAGAGGGCACCGGACTAAGCTTTATTGTTCTGTGGCACCGGATACCAGTGTTGTAACCCTATGTTTCCACATGTGTATATAAGTTTATATGTATAGGTACAATACTTTATTTTTAGTAAGAATACGTCATTCAACCTTATTTTTATAGATACCTAATTATCTTAGATATTATACCAGACGATAGTAAAACGGCGACAGACCCTTCTATTGTAAGTTTATTATTATCTCTTCTAAATTTTAATTACTGTTTATTTAAAAACCTTTTCAAACAGAACAGACTAATTTCTATGATAGACGCCAGGTATCGAAATATTTAACCATAACAAAACTTTCCATTTTAGAGAAATTACTCATTTTATTAAATTAGTTTATTGTATCACATTGTAAACTTTGCAAATGGGCTTTATCACTCTTTGTTAAAAACATATTCTTGTTAAATAACAAGAAAGCTTTATTTGATTTGCTTTGAGTTGATTTAAGACCGCCCATTTTCAAAGGCACGCCCAAATTAGTCCTTAGGTTAGCTCTTAGAAATTTGAGAAGGGAGGTTACTTCTGAACATTTGTAAGAACAACTTGTGCTCCCAAAATATTTTAAAATCGTATTTCTTACAAATAAACGAAAGTGTTTTCTTTTTCTTCGTATAAAAGAGTTAGTTTTATTTCTTAGTTTAAAACTTAAGGTTCTTGTGAATTTAGTCACAACGCTCGTGGCTAGATCCA
The DNA here is from genome assembly GCA_963920685.1 of Polydrusus tereticollis. Lineage (NCBI taxonomy): Eukaryota > Metazoa > Arthropoda > Insecta > Coleoptera > Curculionidae > Polydrusus > Polydrusus tereticollis. The sequence continues at coordinate 120,345,117 of OY987329.1, forward strand.
CAACATTGGTGGCAGCGGAAAACTTTTCGGATTTTTGAAGGAGCGCCAAGACGCAGCAAATATCCAAGAAGTCTCAGAGAAGGAAGCAAGAAAGTCCAGAGGCAATTTGAAGGTGCGCCAAGACGCAGCAAAGACCCCAAGGAAACAGAAATCAACTGAATTAGTTTGAAGGAGCGCCAAGACGCAGCAGACTTTTACAGCCGGAAGTCGACCTTAGTTCACAACCATCTGCAGATTCCCGACGCGGAGTACGAATCCAGGTTAGCCAAGGCTTTGGAAAATCGGAGACGTAGTGCAGGATGAACAAGTAAGTCCCTTCTTTGTTTTCTGTGTGACGCTATTTTCTTTGTAACCTTTTTTAGTGTTAGGTTAAGGATAGGTATTTGATTTCAACATAAAAATATATTTTTCTTTTGTGATACTGCAAATAACAAATTATTATTATAAAAAATTATCAAATCAACTAAAATTATACTGACAAATTATCAATTTATTATTATTACATTAAGTTAAGTAATCAAAAAAAAAAAAATGAGTGATAAAAATGCATTTGACGTTTTAAACCAAATAGACTCTTTTGATGGGCATGGCGATACAAATTCACTAAATTTCTTTCTTAAAAGTTGTGATGCTATGATGAAAATTGTTAAGGAAACAGAAAAAAATAAGTTAGCTGAGTTAATTTTTGCAATGAAATTAAAAGGGAAAGCACAAGAAGTAACTCAATATCACGAATTTGAAAACTGGGAAACAATAAAAGACTTTTTACTTGAACATTTTACAGATAAGAGACCTCCTTCACATTTTTTAAATTTATTAATGAACATTAAACAAAACTATAGGGAAAGTATAAAAGAATACGGAGAGCGTATTCAAGCTCTTTTTAATAAGTACAAAGAAACTTGTAATTTAAATCATAACTTAAATGAAGCTAAAGTGCTTATAAATAGTTTACAGTCTGTGTTAGTAAGCAATTTTAGAAAGGGTTTACATGACGAAAAAGTGCAGATGCGAATAATAGCAGAAAACACCGTCGATTTAGATAGGGCAATCTCAGTGGCAATAGAACTCGAACTTGAGCAAAATGATAAATATAAAACTAGTCAAAATTTTAGAAATATTAATGTCACACAAAATCGCCCAAGTAGAAATCAAAATGTTATGACCCCCCAAAGTCAAAGCTCGTGTATGTTTTGTCACAAAAATAATCATTTTACATCACAGTGTAGACAACTTTACCGCTTCGAAAATAATCAAAATAATAGTAATTTTAATTCAAATAATAATCATCAAAATTTCTATTCACAACAAAGAAAATTTAGTAATTCTGGAATACATAACAACCGCCGTGATTATTTTAGGGAAAATAATTCTTATACGCCAAATAATAATATGAGTCGTTCAATTCCAAATAATAATAGCAATTATCCTCGCAATTATAATAATCAACAAAATTATAATAATCGTAGTTCTAATAATCATAATGACCACAGGCATCGATTTTCTAATCAACAAAATTTTTCTTTTGAGAACGCCAATTATCAAAAATACCCCATGCAACAAAGAACTTTTAACGAACAAAATCATTCACATCAATATCACCCCAATCAACAAAATTCTAGTGAATCTTTTATTCCACAAGTACAAACTGTTCAAGCACAAATGTCAACCCAAAACAATCCCGTCAATTCTACCACACTAACTAGCGCGCCTCGCGAAAATTGTTCGGGAAACGAATTGTAAACCATAGCCGCGAACAGCCGACAATGGTTTCTTATAATAGCTGTTCAAAAAATAATAATAATACATTTTATTCTCCAGATACGCCTAATAAAAATATTTTGAATAATAACATAAAATCAAATATTTCGTGCAAAACAATTTTACTTTCCGAAAACCATAAACAACTAGATATAATTGAAATAAATACTTCTGATACAAATAATTCTACAGTGCAACTTTTATTAGATACGGGTGCCGATGTCTCTCTTTTAAAAGCAGGTAAATTAAAGGACCACTCCATTATAAATAAAGAAATAATCGTAGAATTAAAAGGTATTAGCGAACAACCAATTTACACCTTAGGTACCTGTTGTATTTTAATCAAATTAGAAAACAATAAAACCGTAACACATTCATTTCACATTGTTTCGGATAATTTACCAATCAAAAACGACGGTCTTTTAGGGCGTGACTTTTTGCAAAAATATAGAGCCAAAATCGATTATGAAAAAGAAACGTTGTTCTTTAATGGTAATTATTTTAAAATTTTACCATCCGAACCGTGTAAAATTTTTATTCCTGCGCGATGCGAAACAATAATTCCTGCATTAGCAAATATTTCAAATACTGAGGGAATAGTAGAATTAAAACAAATTTCTGATAAACTTTATTTAGGGTCTACTTTAACAAAAGTGAAAAACCATAAATGTTTTGTCAGTATTCTAAATATTTCGGACGAAACTTTAACAATAGCAATGCCAAGAGTTAATATTGAACCATTTATTTCTAATGATTATAATGTTATCGAAACAAATAATATTAATCATATCGAACGTTTAAATAAATTAAGAAACGCTATTAATCTTGAAGGCTTAAATACTGAAGAAACTACCTCATTATTGGAAACTTGTAGTCAGTTTAGCGACATTTTTTATTTAGAAGGTGATAAACTCTCTCACACAAACACAGTTAAACACAATATACAAACAGATTCCGCCAAAGGACCAATTAACATTAGACCTTATAGATTACCATTTAAACATCGCGAAGTAATAAAAAATCAGACCGATCAAATGTTAAAAGATGATATAATTTCACCTTCTTGTAGCCCATGGAATAGTCCTCTATTAGTTGTACCTAAAAAAACCGATCCGTCGGGCGAACCAAAATATCGCGTATGTGTAGATTTCAGAAAAATTAACGATATTACGATAGGTACAGATGCGTTTCCCCTCCCTAACATTACAGATATTCTTGATCAACTCGGAAAAGCTAATTATTTTACTACCCTAGACTTGGCTAATGGTTTTCACCAAGTACCAATGGATGAAAAAGATAAATTAAAAACTGCATTTAGCACTTCAACCGGACATTACGTATACAATCGAATGCCATTCGGATTAAAGGGGGCTCCTGCAACCTTTCAACGATTAATGAATGCGGTTTTAAGCGGTCTTAATGGTTTAAAATGTTTCATTTATTTAGACGATGTAGTAATTTATGCCAATAATTTAACAGAACATAACCAGAGATTAACCGAAATATTTCAAAGATTTAGGCAACATAACTTAAAAATTCAACCATCAAAATGCTCATTTTTACGTAAAGAATGTTTATATTTAGGACATATTATCACAGAGGACGGCATTAAACCCGATCCTGCAAAAGTAGAATGCGTCTCAAAATTTCCTCAACCCAAAAATTCAAAAGATATAAAATCATTTTTAGGTTTAGTTGGCTACTATAGGAAATTTATTCAAGATTTCGCAAAAATCGCTAAACCTCTTACCAAACTATTAAAAAAAGATGAAAAATTTATATGGGATAACGAATGCAGTATTTCATTTCAAACACTCAAACAAAGTATAATCTCGCCACCTGTACTTCAATACCCCGATTTTTCTAAAGAATTCATAATTACTACAGACGCTAGTAATTATGCAATAGGCGCCATTTTGTCCCAGGGTAAAATTAACAGTGATCGACCAATAGCATTCGCCAGTAGAACATTAAATGCGGCTGAACAAAATTACTCGACCACTGAAAAGGAGTTAGCAGCAATAGTCTGGGCAGTAAAGCATTTTCGGCCATATGTATTCGGCACTAAATTTAAAATAGTCACAGATCACAAACCGTTACTTTATGTTTTTAACATAAAAGACCCAGGCTCGCGACTTACACGTTTTAGATTAAAATTAGAAGAATATAACTATGAAGTAATTTATAAGGCCGGAAAGAAAAATACAAACGCCGACGCATTAAGTAGAACAATTAATATTGTTAACAGAAACCTAATTACGGATTATACCGAATTTCAAAGTTATCTTAAAAATCATATTGTTTTAAACTCTAAAATAAAAGAAAAAAATACGACATATTTTCAAACCAATGAAACAGACCCAATAGTATTATTTTTACCCAAAAATTTTGACAAAGAAAAATTTAAAGTCTTAGAAAATAACCAACAAGTAAAAATTTTTTTTGAATGCTTTAATAAAAATACCGAACTTAATATCCCGTCTGCTCTCCATTATCAGGAACTCAATATGTTTTTGCTAATCGATAATGAAAATACTTTTAGTGACGCTAATTACGAAAACATCTGGTCCTGCTTAATTGACCTCAGAAATATTGTAAGTAACACTAAAACTAAACTTTCAATAATTAAACACCACTATAATCCGTTAATCAAATGGGAAATAATCTACCCAATGCTTAGATACCTTTTCGCAAATATAGATGTCGAAATAACAATATACAATAATAATTTAATAAACCCTACCGAGTCAAATAAAACCACTATTCTAGAAGAATACCATAATTCTCCGTTAGCAGGTCACCAAGGAGTATCTCGTACATATAAAAAACTCGCACAATTATACAACTGGAGAGGTATGAAAAAAGACGTAAAAAGGTTTATAAAAAAATGCAAATTTTGTCAAAAAAATAAATTATCGCGAAAAACTAAAATGCCAATGGTAATAACTACTACCGCATCTAAACCTTTTGAAAGGTGTTTTCTTGACGTAGTCGGTCCTTTACCTGAAACGGAATCGGGCAATAAATACATACTTACCTTCCAGGATGACTTAACAAAATATAACATTAACATTCCAATGATAAATCAAGAATCACTTACTGTAGCAGATCATTTTGTAAAAAATATAATTTGTCTCTATGGAATACCGGAAATATTAATTACCGATCAAGGAACAAATTTTTTAAGTGAACTTTTTAAAAATATGTGTAAAATGCTAAAAATAAAAAAAATTCAAACAACTAGTTATCATCCAGAATCAAATGGGGCATTAGAGAGGTCTCATAGGGTTTTGGAGGAATATTTGCGACATTTCATATCAGATACGCAACAAGATTGGGATAACTGGATTCCATTTGCTACATTTACCTATAATACAACTACACACACAGCCACAAAATTTTCACCTTTTGAACTTTTATTCGGTTTTAGTCCTACTTTACCAACGTCAATTAATCAACCTTTAAAAATGTCTTATACATATGATGACTTTATAGAAAATCTAAAACAAAAAATGCAGTATTCCAGGCAAATTGCCAGAGAAAATTTACTTCACAGTAAACATATTTCAAAAAATAATTACGACAAACATAGTTTTCCCAGAAATTTCACAATAGGAGATAAGGTACTACTATATGATGAGTCTGTCCGTAGAGGCAGAAGTAAAAAACTTTCCTCATTATGGATAGGACCATATATAATTTCAGATAAAATTTCTGACCTAAATTATGTTATTCAAAAAGGAAAAAATAAACAAACAATTCATGCAAACAGATTAAAGCACTTTTATGACTAAAAAAAAAAAAATATATTTTTATAAAACAAGATAAAAAAAAAATAAAAAGAAAAAAAAATAATAAAAAAAAAAAATGTCTAACAATACTTTTTCTCTTTTCAGATTTGTCCTTTTCATTAATATTTTCGTTTTAACGATGGCTCAACCTGAGTTTAACGTAACGTACTATGACCACAACCCTGGCATCCATTTTGAGAAATTGGGAGAAATGCGGCTTTACAACAACAAGTGGAAAATAATAACTTTTGTAAATATAGATAATCTTAGCGATAAGTTTTTAAGCTTAAATAATTATTATAGGAAAACTTTAGATTTGTGCGGCCACGAAAATGCACAATATCACTATTACATATGTGAATCTTTTATAAAACACTCTAAGTATAGTCTACAAAAAATTGATAGAGAATTACAAGTTTTGCATGAGCTAATAGGGCATAAAATTGTTGCTAGAAACAAAAGAGGATGGTTTGATATAATAGGTAAAGCTACAAAAGTTTTATTTGGAGTTCTAGATAGTGACGACGCAAAGTATTACGACCAAAAAATTTCGGAATTTTCAAAAGATGAATCCTCGGTACTTCATCTATTAAAAGAACAAACAAAAATAGTACAATCCACCCTAGTGAATTTTAACAATACCATAGGCACCTTAGACTTTAATGAAAGCATCCTAAAGGGCAATATAGAAAAAATTGGTAAACAATTAAACAAAAACCAAAAAGATATACAATTCTTAACGTTAAAAACAGTATTGGAAGATCATGTAGTAGTAACAAATATAATCCTAAATCAATTACAACTAGAAATTATGTCACTCACTAACGCAATCCTTGTTTCAAAGAAAGGTATACTACACCCTGCTATTATCACACCTGTTCAATTAACAAAAGAATTAAGACAAGTAACTGAATCTCTACCTCATGGGCTGGAATTCCCCGCACCTTTAGATTTAGCAAATGCAAATATGTTCCTAAATATAGTTGAGTTACAAGTTTTCTTTGAAAATAAACGTTTAGTATATATTATAAATATACCACTAGTAGAAACACAATTATTTTACTTATATAAAATAACACCATTTCCCAAACTAATAGCATTAAACGAATTTATTTTGATCCACCCTTCATCTAAATTTATAGCAATTGACGAAAGCAAACAACAGTTTATACAAATTTCAGATATCGAATACACTTCTTGTCTTAAATTACTAGAAAATAAAATTATTTGTAAGCAACAAAAACCTGTATCTCTTGCCCATCTCGTAGACAATTGTGAGATAAAATTGTTACAAGGTACAAGTAAAATACCAGAAAATTGCGATAAACGCATTGTTATGTCAGATAGAGGAATTTTTATTCAATTATTAACAAGCAACACTTGGTTATTTGCAGTACCTCAAACAGAAACTTTAACTATTTCTTGTGTAAATAAAAATAAACCGATAGATTTAATGTTAAAAAATTGTGGTAGCGTCACACTAGCGAAACAATGTAAGGCCTACAGTCCATCGGCAATGTTGGTGCCCCACGACAACACATATCAGTCCGAGATGTATAGTGAAATTGTTCCATCAGTTGATATAAGTGATGAGTGTTGTGAAAAAGGTAAAACAAACCAAATGAATTTTTCTGAAATTTTGTTAAGTGAAAACTATAAAATCTTAAGTAAACACATACCAGAATTAAATATTGCTAGTCATAAGCTGGACGACATAGAAAGGCTGGCAGATAACATTCAAAAAAAGAAAGAAATTTCTCATTACACAACTTTTACTTCAACTCTAGCATATATTTTAGCAATAATTACTGTTTTGTTTATAGTTTATAAGATATATAAAAAATGTTGCTGTCCAAAAAATAAAAATTCATGTTGTGGCATAATACCAAATTTTTGCATTAGAGTCAATCAAAATGTAGAACCATCTTTCGCCGACGATAGATATGTAACACGTTATGTTCATAGAAATAGAACCTCGGAGAATATAAACAATGCTGACGATTCAGAGGAAGAAAGTATTGCTTTACAAGTTCATCCACGTAAAAGCATTGGTTATACACCCACGAGGCGACCAACCAAACAAATTTAAAATGTATAATATCTATATAGGATAAAAATACTGATTTTATATATCGCCATTTATTTTTAAGTGCATTAAATTAGTAACGAGTAACTAGGTATATTAATTTAAATAGCTTTATTGATCTTATCAACATGTAGCTTAGTCAAGAACCATATTATTAGGGTTATTAACGAAATAATTTAGTTTAAATTTCATTATTGTATTTAAGTCAAGTTTTGAGATTTTACTCCATTTAGATTACATAAAATCTCTCATTAAGGTGGGAGGTGTTGTAACCCTATGTTTCCACATGTGTATATAAGTTTATATGTATAGGTACAATACTTTATTTTTAGTAAGAATACGTCATTCAACCTTATTTTTATAGATACCTAATTATCTTAGATATTATACCAGACGATAGTAAAACGGCGACAGACCCTTCTATTGTAAGTTTATTATTATCTCTTCTAAATTTTAATTACTGTTTATTTAAAAACCTTTTCAAACAGAACAGACTAATTTCTATGATAGACGCCAGGTATCGAAATATTTAACCATAACAAAACTTTCCATTTTAGAGAAATTACTCATTTTATTAAATTAGTTTATTGTATCACATTGTAAACTTTGCAAATGGGCTTTATCACTCTTTGTTAAAAACATATTCTTGTTAAATAACAAGAAAGCTTTATTTGATTTGCTTTGAGTTGATTTAAGACCGCCCATTTTCAAAGGCACGCCCAAATTAGTCCTTAGGTTAGCTCTTAGAAATTTGAGAAGGGAGGTTACTTCTGAACATTTGTAAGAACAACTTGTGCTCCCAAAATATTTTAAAATCGTATTTCTTACAAATAAACGAAAGTGTTTTCTTTTTCTTCGTATAAAAGAGTTAGTTTTATTTCTTAGTTTAAAACTTAAGGTTCTTGTGAATTTAGTCACAACGCTCGTGGCTAGATCCACAACACCAGGCTGCATCATCCGTTAAACACGCATTTTTATTTTTAGTTTTTTTTTTCTAGGATTTATGTGTGATTCTTGCAATATTAACTTAGGGTTACCTAGTTTACAACTTTTATCATAAATAACTAGTTAAAAAGTTTAATCTAAATAGTTACTACTGACTTGTTTCCAGATAGATTTTTAATGCTTTGCCCAATCAAATAGGCGAGAGTTAGCTAGTCGGCTAAAACGGGGCACTGCGTTTTATTTGGCAACAAAGTTTCATGTGTGAAATAGTCACTGAACTCTCACAACACCCTCTAACATGCTTGTAAGCATTGTAACTTTAGATGCACCTTGCTTTCTGTGCGTTTACTTTAGATAACTTAGTTTATGCTTTAGCCGACTAACTCTCTCGGAGCTAGTATGATTTACCCTCGGTTTTAGCCGACCAAATTGCCAAAATGAGATACTACTACTTTTTTATAAAGATTAGTCTTAAAAAATCTTTAGGGCATCAAAAATATTTTAAAATACCTGCTTAGTCTATTTTCACAAATTGGGCTCATCTCCCTTGATTTTACAAATAAAATATTATTCATTGTACCTATTCATTTATTTTAAATAAAAGATTTATGATGGAGCATATATAGAACATTTAGTTTTACCCAACTTTCTCCTAAAAGAACTGAAAGTGGTACTAAATTTATACATGACAATTTAGTAAGACCCTAGATCAAAATGCGAGTTAAAATGTAAAATGTAAATCCAACTCAACAACAATAGCTATATTGCTATATCATCAGTATAAACACTAGAACAAAATAATATAACCTACCCGAATGTCCCACACTAGTGAAAAAGTTGTATGAAACTACCACCTGACAATATACAAACAGATAAGTAAAAATTTTGAAGGTTTATATTGGAAATTAAAAAGATTATAATCTCGATATGAAAATATTAGGGTTTAGTGGTTAGTATAAGCAATGAGTAATGAGTCAATGTGCTGTAAATATTTTCTTTTGTTGTTTCTTGCTCATTTCAATTTGTAGGTAAATCAAATGTGAAATTTAAAAGAATAATAATAATTAGGTAATGAGTCCCATTGTAAAGATGAGGAAATGATTTATTTGACTAGTATAAAAAATATAACTAATAGAATTCAGGAAATCACTTTGTTTAATTATTATAAGCTCAATTTAAAAAAAAATTAATAAAATACTTGAATACATTATAACTAGGGTTTGGTATTCTACGATTTAACATTACAAATGTTATCCTTAATCATGGTTTTTATATAGACGAATAATTAATATAATCTGTTACATTATACCAAATATTTCTACCACTTTATAAACAAAAAAAAAGACAACCTACACTTCAACAGAGTACGGTAACAAAAGGTAAACAAAGGAGTAGGTGTCGCAAATGAGTTTTCCCAAGTCCACTTTAAATACAATCAACAAAGCCACAATGTGAAAAAAGGTAACAATTAACAAATTCTCTATCATTACCACAAAATTACTTACATTTTCCTGATCTTGTGTCAACGGAGCCGCCATCATGAATCCACACACGTAGTACTCACAAAACCGTTCTCCATGAAAAACTGAAGCAGGAGGAAGCACAGAATCGCCGGACCCGACCCTCCATGGGATGCGAAACGACAACTGACAACAGTGCGATAAGTGGCACGTAGATATATATGTAGCCCATGGTGTTATGCCCTAAACGACATGGGAACGAATAAAAAAAATCTGTTAGGCTTTGACTCTAACCAAAGATAAAAGACTAACATAAGGAAAAGGTTTATTATTTATATTGTTTTAATTTAATATTATACTCTTTAACCAACGACTATTTACCATGGAATTAAACGAGACAGATTTAGCAGAAATAGCTGCGGAATTTTCAAAGGACTCGACTGAAGAAGGTAAATTAAAAATTAACGCAAAATACGTCTTGAGACCCAATCTTGGGATACTTGCCTGATTTTTTTCTTGTAAAATAGGTTCTGCTGCTTCCGAAGCTCAAACAAGTACGTCAAAGGTTGCTACGAGTACTCACTCTGTGCTAGTCAACTCCAAACAGCGAGGAAACCCGCTTCTTAAATCCATAACAAAAGTGGTATGGGAATACAGTGATATTATACCCGATTACCAAATGGGGACTCAGATATGCGCACTCTTTTTATCATTAAGATATCACAATTTAAATCCTGACTATATCCATGAGAGACTAAAGTTGTTAAAAGATATGTATCGACTAAGAATTTTGTTAATACAGGTAAGTACAACAGGCTTTGGGAATTTAGATTATCAAAATATTGAGCTTTTTAGAAAGAAAAATACATTAAGACTATAAACGTTTCAGGTTGATATAAATGATCCTCATCATGCTCTTAAGAATTTAACAAGAATATGTATTTTGGCAGATATGACTTTAGTATTAGCTTGGAGCCCTGAGGAAGCAGGAAAGATTATTGAAACCTATAAGATTTATGAAAACAAACCACCTGATAATGTTATGGGTAAAGGTGAATCATCACCTTACTTAAAGGTAATTTTTTACTAAAGAATGAAGTAATAGGTAGTTGTAGATATTAATAATGGTATGGTATTTTTATTTTTAGGTAATTCAGGCATTAGCAGCAATTAAACCAGTAAACAAAACGGATGCAATGAATCTGTTAACCCGTTTTAAAACACTGGAAGGTATTATAAAGGCAACAGAATTCCAGTTGTCAGAATGCCCAGGATTGGGACCACGAAAAGCCAAAAAGCTTCACAGTGCCTTGAGGGAAAATTTTTGTAGATAACTTTAATACAAGTAAAGATAATTGCTAAAAAATCTGTGATAAAGAAATTGTTTCTTGTATTATAAGTTAGGTACCTACATCTTTTATATTTTTTTTATTTTAAGGACCTGCTTTCATGCAGGGACTGGTTAAAATATATTCAACGATTTTCATAACACCCTATAAATTTCAATATTTAATAAAACTGGCTAGACATTATTTTACCAGGAGTTATGCCTAAAAATGTACAAGGCTTTTTGTAAAATAAAAGATGTATGCTTGACCTCTAAAATTGGGAAATTTCCATTCTCTCTGAAGTGCAGAATTGATGTTGCCATTTAAAACCCGCGACCAGAATAGGGAACTTGCATACAAATTAAATTTGAAAAAAGGACTCTTAAGTGTAAGCTAACGTCATCAAAAAACCCATAGTTCGCAAAAAAAATATTTTTTTAATACCCCGAGTTATTGTATAATATAAGCTATTAAGGTTTGAATAATTTGGCCTATTCTAGTTAGGCGACGTCATTGGTTGTGACATCAAACCGTGCGACGGGTTTTTGATTCAGATGCGCCCAACACTAAGAATAAGACTGAGTTTGGCGTTCTCTGCCAAACACACTATATGTATATGACGTCACACACCGTTTCGCGTTACCTCGTTTTAAATACTAGGATGGGCGCGCGAACTTTAATTGTTTATAAAAAATTAAGGAGTGATATTTAAGAGGTAACATTTTGCATATGTTATTTTTTTATGTGACTGAACATGTTTCTGCAAAAAAAATATGTGCAAGTTCCCTATTGTTGATTAGTGGTGTTGCACCATTATCCGTGGCGTAGCCAAAGGGGGGGGGGGGGGGCGACCGCCCTCCTTAGCCTGGCGCCGCTTTATTACTTAAATAATAATTCTTAATAGGTAAACAAAATCGTTCTTATTTTATCTGTAGTAAAGAAGAGCGAGGGGAATAAACTTAATAAAACCGGTTTAGAGAGCGTCCAATCACATTATATTAATTTTTTTGTATATAGCGGATTTTCACTTTGTTTGGGGCCAGACCCTCGTTCCCAAGATATTTTTGTCTGCGGCGCTTTAGTTCTGCGATCTGAAACCCCCGCCCCAAAACGCTGGCTACGCCACTGATCATTACATGTCAAGAACAAAATTTGGATACCACACCCCCTTGAAATTTGTCATTTGGGGCAGTTCTAGTACACTCATTGGCGCCGATTCTCTGGGTGCACCCATACAAATAGTTAGTTTCTTGATGTGCTACTTATTTGGATTTTATACTATGTTTTGTTTTCATTGTCTAAGTTTTCATTAGAATAATTTTTGATTTATGATGTTTAAGTACTGAATTAATAATAAATTAAACTGCAAAAAAATTTTCTCACATTTTTTTTATATCAACGTTGGGTAAAATTTTGGCCTTGGAATTAGAAAATGCTGGCCTGCGGCATTTTTTTCAATAATTTTCACAGCATATCTCTACACATAGATGGGTAATCTTGGTCTTCCTGTATTGAGGACAAAATCTTTGTCCCGCATCGGAATTTCTTTTTTTTTTTTAATAAACTATGAACTTTTCGCCTTATTCTCTGCATAAAAACGTCATCCAGCTCAAGTTTTAGTCGTCCTGGAGAAGTTTATGGAGGTTTGACGCCACCTTTTTTTTTCTCTTAAAACTATAAATTGTTGTTTCCTCAACCCCAAGTGTATCTGCTGTAAATTGCACTGCATTGTCAATACTCATATTTACATTCTTACTTTTAATAGATTTGTAACAGTTAAAAATCTTTTTTTATTGAACATGGACCGATTCTAGGGCGTTAGGCGATTGCTGAAAAATCTTCATGCTTAATTAAAAAAACACTGACACTTCACAGTAGTTCTAGTTTCACTGAGAAAACGACTCATGGTAGGTATATATGGATATAAAAAGGTTTATTGTTCCGATAAAGCGACCTATAAAGACATAATAACCACATAATCAACAAACAGGATTAAAAAGGATTAGAGTAAAAACGAAATTACACTTTTATTAGTCTGAGAAAATCGCTTTTATAAATCGCAGGTAAATGGTAGAGGGTCTATAACCTAATTTTATTCTTAGAATAATTTAATTTAAGATATATATTTCAAGACAAAATTCGAATTTAATGTACTTGTACCGTCTCTGCACAAATTTAAAAATGTAGGCCTATTTTAACCTACTCATGTCGAAAAATCTTTCACGCCCATGGAGCAGACCGTTGTCACCAGTTGTCACTGACTTATAACTTCGCATCTTTTACAGATAGACTATAACAAAAACTTGTAGAATGTGACACTCCAAACTATTCACCAAATTTGCAGGGAAATCTTGGCCCCTTGTGAAGAAGGCCGCTCCTCTGGCGCGTAGTCCTCCGCTCCATTTGTGGGCTGGCTATTATCGAGGGCCGACAGGTGAACGAAGGCCACCAGAGCGTTCGTTCCACTGGGATGCGAGGTCAAAGTCAAAATGCATTTTAAAGGCAACGCTATTTTAGGCACTAATTTATTTAGATCAGCCTGTATAGTGATTATTTGAGAAAAAAACTGCATTACCATTATTGTATCTACTTTGGGTAAGTTTTTAGAATCACCACCAACAAAACCGTCCATTTTCGATTATTTTACAGAGCAAAACGATTTAGATCGTACAGAGTATAGACACAATAAAGTGTAGTATACTAGCAACCGCGTTTCCTGGCTTGTGCCGTGTGACGTCATGATGACCAATCAAGGACAGCGCAGAATCGTTTGTGCCAAAACAATAAAATTAATAACTTCGTTAAACTTGCAGATACTGAAATAATTCTTTAAATATGTTTTTAATTAAACTTTTTACTATTGCTTGACATAATATTCTTAGTTAATTGGAAACTTTATAATTTTCTTTTGTATTTTTAAATTCTCATTACAGGTGAGGATATAAAATATACAAAATGATTGAACTCAAGTAATAAACTTTTGCATTTATAGAAGTGTTTATTTCAGTCAACAATATCATAAAAAAATAAATAAAAAGGAATGTTTTTCAACTCAGTCTAAGAATCCTTATCTTTCTCACTATTGTCCTCAATCTGAAGAAATCTAGAATATTTTCTTACAATGCCCCAACATAAAATCATTGGGACAGAAGAAAACAATATCACAGCATTATGGGAGATTCTATTACATGCCAATCCAAAAAACAAGGGAGTTGTAAGACCAGCCACCACACTAGCAGAGTTATTAAGCTTGCTTAAACTGTCGTTTTGTCTTTCGTCAAATAATTCACCCCACATACTCAGTATGTATGTCCTTAAGAAAATTATAGGGATCAAGAACAACATGTATAGAGTATAGAATGGCGCATAAAAGTTTAGAAGCATAAAAACGGTCAATAAGAAGAACGACAGTTCACTTAAAAACATGACTGGATACTGCTCGGTAGTGGATTTGAACACAGCAACGTAATATGTTGCAGCAAATACTAAAATGTTAATATAAGACAGAGTATATCCAATTACAATACTGCTTGCTTGGTAATTCTGCTTTAATATTTGTGTAAACTTGGCAAAGAAGATGGCTAAACTTGACGTAAACAGATATTTAAGAACAAGAATATCCCAATGCTTCTCTGGCTTGGATTGTGTAAAGTCCTGTATATTCTCAGACACTTTTACCATTGCCTTTTCTAGTACGGACTTTTCGGTGTGCTCAGGATTTATGTCATTAGTGTCCTTCGCCACTTTCATAACCAGAACTAAAAGTTAAATAATTATGTAGCTGTAAAAGGTCTTTACAAAAACCTACCACATGTTCTTCAAATCAAAATTAGCCGATTTAAGTAAACTTACTTTAGTACAAAGTTGCAGTAGTAGTAGTAGCTTGGGCGCTAGACGGCGCTGAAGTGACAATCTTTCGATCATTTTTCTGGATTAATTCAAAAACTGCTTAAACTTAACCCTCTTATCTTCCATTGGCGTAGAAATCAAAAACAGAGAAATTCTATAAAACCCAAGTACTACGTGGTAAAAACTACTAAGTACGTATTAAGTAATAAAATGCAAATTTCCCCAAAAACCGTCAGAGGAAACGAGTCTTATCAAGAGTACCTTTTTTGTAGCAAATGAGTTGGTTCATCTGAATTTTGTGCCCAAACCCCTCTTGTTCCATTGGCATAGAAATCTGAAACAAGCAATTAGTAAAAAACCCAGGGTCTACGCCCATGGACTGATATTAATCAGAATTGTGGCATGGGTTTTGCCCCATAAAGCTATACCAACGTACCAAATTTCGGCAAAACAGTATGAGCAGTTTTTGAATTAATCCAGAAAAACGATTTAAAAATTGTCACTTCAGCGCCGTCTAGCGCCCAAACTAAGCAAGTTTACTTAAATCGGCTAGCATTGGTCTGAAGATTATGTTGTATGTTTTTGTAAAGACCTTTTACAGACACCCTGTATAAAAGAAAGATCCACAGTGTTACATGAGATCTAAAAGGTTTAAAAATGCCCACCTGAGTTTATGAGTGTCAAAAACGCAGCTAACATGCCTATATACCCAAATCCTTTGTCAAACATATATCCACTGATAATGGGTCCTAAAATGTAGCCAGATCCACTTAAAATACTATAATTCCTATGCAGTATTTCTCGTGTGTGATCGTTTTGCGCCTTGTTCAGTAATAATTCCATGCATAAAGTTTGAGATTGATTTGTAAGACCTGAAAATTAAGTACTTACATCAAGTATCTAGTAATGCGAGTTTTAAAACTAGATATTTTAGTTTAGATGTTTCAGTTAGGATAGCAAACTTACTGAATAAAATTCTTACTATGATTGTAAACCAGTAGCTGCTAGTCAAAATCATCAGAAGGTGTGTTATCATAGCAGTGTTGAGAACAAAAAATAATGAGTATCGTCTTCCCTGAAGGTGCGTAAAAATTTTCTAAAAAATCATAGGGCTTATATAAAACACTATGTAGTTTGAAGTGAGGGCGGGATACCATAGGGTTGTCCTTGGTCCCTTATTTCAGCCTCATTAAGTACTGAGTTTTACTGGCAAAATATTATACTTTTGCCGATGACACTGGGTTAAATAGTTTTGAAAATGTGAATGTGGTAGACAATTTTATAAATACAAATCTTAAAAGGTACACGGAGTGGTTTTTGAATAATAAACTAAAAATTAACATAGATAAAACTAAATATTAAATAAATTGAACATGGCTTAAAAATGAAATATTTAGGATTAATTATTGATAATAAACTTAGTTGAACAGAACAAATAATTTATATATCCAGTAAATTATTGCCAATGGTATGTGCCTTGCATAAAAACAGATATTATCTTATTATAAGAGTTAAATTAATGTGCAATAATGATTTCTTTTCGACACACTTTATATACCGGGTGATGCATGGCTTAATAGTTGAACATAGGAAATCCCATATAAATCTTGAGGTGGCTAAATATTGACTCCCCTGTATATTTTAGAGAAAAATTATATTATAATTTTTTGAAGAGGCCGATATAATAAACCCATGTGCCAAGTTTAAATAAATTTTAATAATCTAAATTTCAATTAAATGTGATGGCAAAATTACGAAATTTTCAGGTAACAAATTATTATTTGGCATTAACAAAACGAAAAGTAGCGTCAGTGACAACATTTTCATTGAAGACGCTTTAATTATAGCTAAATATGAGCTACTGCATTAAGGAAAAAGTAACTATGATTAAGTGCTATTATACAGGAAACAGTTTAAGAGCAGCGTCTGAAATGTTTTCAGTTTAATTCCCTGATAAGCCTATATCACTTCCATTTTATTAATTAAACTTAACATTGGTAAATTTGAGTCCAAAGGCACTGTAAAAAATAACTGTAAATGCTCAACTCAGAATGTCAATAGAGCTGAAGAAAGGGATAATAGAGATCTTGATATTTTACTGCACGTGGAGGAAAATAAAGTGATTAGCACGAGGATTCTTGGGCAAGCCGTAGGAAAGCATCAAACCACAGCGTTACCTACTTTAAAAAAACATAAATATTATTCTTAAAAGTATGAAAAACATCAAAAGCTACGTAGGTGATGAAGAACGGAGAATGGTATTCTTTTTTGAGGTGATGGAAAGAGCAAATAATAATAGGGATTTTTTGAGAAATATTTATTTTACCGATGAATGTACATTCGCCCTCAACAACGAACCAAATGTTCAAAATTGCCGGTATTGGAGCCAAGAAAATGAATATCGTCTTGTTCATACTCGGACGCAATATTCACAAAAAATAAATGTTTTTGTCGGGAATTGTAGGACATCACATTATTGGACCATTTTTTTATGGAAGGCCACCTTACAGCAGTAACCTTACTACAAAATCGAATTGAACCCGCACTAGAAGAAGTTGTACGCGAAAATCAGGAGATCTGGTATCAAATGGATGGTTGTCCTGCGTATAATTCTTTCATGGTTAAAAAATACCTGCAAAATAATTTTAACGGAAATATTATTGGCCTACGGCATCTAATCCTTCGGCCAGTCAGGTCTCCTGACCTTTCGTCAAACGACTTTTTTCTGTGGAGGTCACTTAAAGAATTTTATTAATAAAGATGTAAAATTTAAAAATCTAGACCAGCTAAAAAACTGTATTTCGTTAGAATGTAACGGAATTTCTCAATATCAACAGTAATGTTCGAAATTAATTTTATGATCGGTTAGGATATTGTTTAGCTGGTAATGGAGGGTTGTTGGAACATTTAATTAATTAATGTTTTTGTAAAGATCTGTAGTCTTAGGTATGTTATGTTAAATTAAAGGTTTAGTAAGAAAAACATAATGGTGTCTTTTATTTTGGATGTGTGGTTGCCCGATTGGTAAAACGAAAATGTCCAGCTTTACGTCAATTTTTGACAATAGTGTCATAGAAACAATTTGCTGGTGTTTACTGTATTACCTTAACTATGAAAATTTCGTAATTTTGACATCACTCTTAATTGAATAAGTTAGGATTGGTTTATTAAAACTTATTCAAACTTGTCACATGGTTATTATATCGGCCTCTTCAAAAAGTTACAATACAATTTTTCTCTAAAATGTACAGGGGAGCCAATATTAAGCCACCCCAAAATTTACATGGGATTTCCTATGTTCAACTAAGGAACTAAAGCCATGCATCATCCAGTATATTTAATTTCTGTATGGGGGACATGTGGGACAGTATATTATAATTTAATGCAAGTGTTGCATAAAACAAGTTATGTTTAATTATGACGAATTAACACAGTGGCGCAACCAGAAAGTTGAGGGGGACATCAAGGAAAAGTAGCGCCGTAGGCGAAAAATTTTAAGTTGCCACGCCTTTTTTTCAACGATGGTGCTTGGTTTTCAAGTAGGAAAAATAAAAAAAACAACACAATATCCTCAAGAAAATCACAAAAACAATCAGGTTAGTTTAGGGGGGGGGGGGAGGGAAGGCAATTTTTGTGTGTCTTAGGTAGTGATAAATTAACAGGTAGTTAGACTACCGGGGGCCACCCCCTGGTTGCGCCACTGAATCAACTTATAGATCATTTAAGAACATATGATTTTGACAAGAAGTATAACATAAACTTGTGACTTTGCCCCCCAGCAAATATAGCCGTTGTCAAATATGTAATGGTAATTTCATGGCTTTGACATAAACTTTAACCTAAATTTGTCAAATTTGCCCCCCAGCGACGTCATCCTTAAATGGTCAATACTGTTGATCTGTAGGTATAGGGATTTGGGGATTTAACAACTGAGTAAGATATTGAGGTTTGATCCAGTGTAAGCTATACAGAATAATTATTAAAATAAAAAATCAAACGGTAAGATATTATACAAGGTCTGTACAAAACGCTAGCACAAATTTCCAATGTTTGACAATCTAGCCCAACTTACCTTAGTTCAGGTTATAGTTGATCGTTTCCGAACAACATGTCAAAGTTTTTATTTTTTAAAACTTTTTTATATTTATCTTAATAATGGCAGAATTTGCACGAAATTTCGTAGTAAGGATTTTTTTGGTTGAGAAATCCGGATCTAAAAGCAGTTTCCCAAGGCATCTTTTGTTTAAAAAAGGTGTACCTAGTTTACAACCCTTTTAATTAAATTTAAATGTTTTATTGCCTATTTAAACTTGTCTTTGCCAACCATTACCCTTGTGTTAGAACTGGTCCAAACTTCCTAATTTTTTTGTTTATTAATTTGAAGAAAAACTAACCTGAACTAACACCAACTTTTTTATTGGAAAAAAAGGCAAAAAAAAATAACTTCCACTCCCCGCATTTCCGAAACTATCAACTGCTGGACTAAGGTAAGGTGGGCTAGATTATCATATTTTAGCTTAACAATTTGTTAAGTATGTCATTTTGTACAAATCTTTTAGAGAGACCATGTATATGTATTCAGCAGATATACATGCATACAATACCTGGTCACAAGACAATACATTTTATCATAATTAAGGTTTGCATAATCTATCTTATCAGGCATATAATGAGCTACAGAACAATATTAAAATTGCTAGCTCTGCTAAGCACTGAAAAATCATTCCAAACACTGTCTATTGTTAAAGATCCTTGTAAATATTTGTTGTTTACTTAATAAATGGCAGAAAAAATACTTACTATAACCTCTGGCGATAGAAGATCCCCAAGCAAACTTCCTATTGCAAGAATTCCAAGAGAAACATGGTCGCCCCCCAGTTTTAAAATGTAAGGAGAAATAAATCCATATACTAGGCCATAACTGAGAGAGTCCTAAAAAATACAAAATAAGCTCTCAATAAGTAGCTTTTTTTTATTGTTCTACTAATACTAGATTACAATGTGGCCTCCTCTTGTCTTTTGCAGACATCCAGTCAGCCTGATTATATATATAGTACAGCGCAAAATGAGCTCGGTACCACCATTCTCAATTGTGACAATTATCCTAGCCTGCACCCTCCAAGGGCTGTCAACTATGGGGTTTTTACTGACCTACCAACTGGGGAGTGCACGCAACGTCACCCTCCCCCTTCACGAGATATCCGATCACTTCCGACGTGAAGAGGAGAGTTAATGCGGGATACATTTTTTACACATCCCTTATTTTTTTATAGTATTTTGAATGCTAAAGAAACTGTTAACAGGTATTTTAAATTACAACCTAACATTTTTTTAAATTATGATAGAAATACTTCTTTATCTTTACTTACAAGAGCAGTAATTAGTTGAAGAGTCTTTATCGAGCGTTGTGTATCCATATCCATTGTGTAAAAACCACTACTGTTGAGAAAAATATCTTTGTAAATAGAACATTACTCTTTAGACGCTGATAAGTAAGCAGTAAATAATATCAAGGACTTAAATAAGTGTTTTCTAATCGTTTTTTCGCATCGCTGGTTTTGTGAATTTATAAAGTAATTTACCAGAATTTTGATTTATTTATCTTTTGACCGCACAACAATCATCTTTTGTCAAATTTTAAGGTTATATTTATTATATTATATAAGCCAAAACATATAGTTATATTAAAAAGCACTGATTAGAGTACATTTTGTTTTACTTTTGTAATTGTTTATCTTACAAGAAATATATTTTTTTTTTCAAAAAAAAAAAAGGGTTATCCTTCTGCCAGAACCACCTTAGACCACAGTATAACGGAACTATCAGACGCGTTATTGCAATGGCCACCTGTCTTAACGACAATCAGCCAGACTGGCCGAGAGTCGATCAAAATTATTCTTCTTCTCTTTAATTCAATGGACTTTCCTACAATACAGATAGTTCGTTCCTATGTTCGTGGATACGGTTAGGAAATTTACAAAATCGTCATGTGCCCTTTGCGCAGATTTGCACGGCGCAAGGCGCACGCGCTCTGTTGCCGATGAGTCATGGCAACAAGTGGTTCCAAGAATTAGAAAAGCGTATTTTTCTGCTTTTTCGGAAAAGTATGTAAAAAAATTTACATAAGAATATTTTACAGGTGAGTTAACTATGAATAGAGAATTATTAATATTTTAAATATGGTTTGCTACGGGAACAGGCAATAGAACTGCTTAAAAACACCATAGAATGAAGGTTATGTTTGTAGGGCCATGTCCGTTTCGGTACCGAGTACCGAGAACCGTTTTGTTTGTGGTTTTTATGATCACACATTTTACGCATTTTCTAAATAAGTAATTAATAATCATCCGTTGCAAATTTAAAAACTTAGTCATTAGCATTGAATTTAAAGCATGATGAATCAATTTTTTTTGTTGTGCAATACAAGATGTTTCCAGAGGATTCCAGGCTTTAAATAAAAACAGATTGGGATTTAAGTAGGTACATCTTAAAATTTTGTTTTCTGTAAATGCGGTTTATGCAGAAGAATTAAATAATATTGGTACCTACCCAAGTACCTAAATGTTTATAATATATGCGCTCACTGCATGTAATTAGAAAGTATTTTTTAAACAATGATTTTTTTATTTCGTACTATAATAAATATCGAAAGGTATATCGAGCTACCATACTGAAAGCCAAAAAATTATTTTACATAAAAAGGATAGGCAGGGCTAAAAACAAACAAAGAGAATCGTGGAATATTGTAAATAGCTTAAGGGGAAAAAACGGTAGTAACCCTGTGAATACTGAATTAAATTCTAATGACTTAAATAAGTTCTACTGTACTATTGGTCAATTGCTGCCTGGTGCTGCCTCTACTGTTAATCCAATCTCATATTTACGTAGGGTGTCTTTGCCTGAGTCTTTCTTTCTCAAGCCAACCGATGTAGAGGAATTAAGGGGTATCTTTAAACAAATAAAAAATAAAAACTCTGCAGGATATGACCAGTTATCAATAAAAGTATTCTCTGAGCTACCTCTTGATACTCTGCAGGTGCTGTCTGAGGCTATAAACAGATCTTTTGAACAGGGTGACTTTCCTACTTGCCTGAAAAAGGCCTTAGTTCTTCCCCTTTTTAAGGGAGGAGATCCAAATTTATCATCTAATTTTCGCCCCATTTCCCTCCTGCCTACATTGTCAAAAATAATTGAAAAAATTGTTAAGAGTCGAGCTCAAGATTTTTTGATCAAACATAAAGTTTTGTGTGTGGAACAGTTTGGTTTCCAATCATCAAAGGGGCACAAATGACGCCATTTTTGTGTTTTTGGAAAGCCTTTATTTACAGCTCAACAATGGTGACGTTGCAGCGGCGGCGTTTTGTGATTTGTCCAAAGCTTTTGACTGTGTTGATCACGGGACGCTGCTGTGCAAACTTGAGACTTATGGTTTTAGGGGTAGAAGTTTGGACTGGTTTCGCTCGTATTTGTCTTGTCGCAGTCAAAGGGTAACCTTGAATAGTGAACTCTCAAATGAATGTCAATTGCAGATCGGTGTTCCGCAGGGCTCTGTATTGGGTCCCTTATTGTTTCTCTTGTATGTTAATGATTTGTCATTTGTCCCAATAAGCGGCAAATTTACTATATTTGCAGATGACATCACTATCCTTTGGCATCATAAAGACAGATCTATAATGCAAAATTGTATCTTGAATGACTTGAAAATGCTAAAAGAGTGGTGCGATACAAACTCTCTCTCACTGAATATTTCGAAAACAAATATAATGTCGTTTAAGTGTGACTTGGATCAGGTTCTTTTGGATACAAATATAGTAAATAATTGTATAGAAACTAGATTCTTGGGATTGTTCATTGATAAAAGGTTAAAGTTTGAAAAACATATATTACAATTAAATAAGAAGCTCGCAGCAAACTGTTATGCTGTCAGAATAATTTCGAATAACTTGGATATTGCAACTTCACGAGACGCATATTTCTCATTGATTGAATCTCACTTGAGGTATGGGATTTGTTTTTGGGGCAACTGTTCTCAGGGCTTGCTTACTAGTGTTTTTATTCTTCAGAAGAGGTCGTTAAGATATATGTGCAAGGCTAAATAAAAGAAATAATCCCAATGAGGTCAAATTTAGGGACCGACCGATACCGATATCGGTATCGGTATATCGGCCTTCTTGCCGATATCGGTATCGGCCCATATCGGCCAAGAGTATATCGGTATCGGCCGATATATTTTTTAAAGAAATTAAAACATAAATTTATAAAGTAAAATAAATAAATAAAGAATTTTTTAGCTTAATTTTAGTAGCACTCCAGAAAAATCAGCTCCTTCAGCTTTGCCGAGATAAATCAAAATTGTCTTAAGTAATGATATTATTTCCGATATAGATGCACTGTTCTTACTAAAAATGTTGGTAATCTCTTCAAAGGATTCTAATAAGTTTTATAAGTTTTTTGCTAGTTCTCACTGGTGATATGCTAGTTCCTTATCTTTTAAAGCTGAATCATCCATTATAAATATATTTAAAGCGTTTTTTTTTTCTACCAAACGTTCCAACATATAAAAACTTGAGTTTTGAGTTCCATCATGTAGGTACATCCTGAACCAAAGATTTTCTCGCCATATTTAAGAGTCTTTTGAATATTCTTCAATCACAAGCCAAAGATGAGTGACTAAAATAAGTTACTATACGCCTCGCTTTTGCCAATAAATCCATGATTGATCGTTGACTTTCTAACGAGTCTTGTATGGCTAATTGTAAAGATGTATAAAACAAGTTTGGTGTTTTAGTTTAACTTCGTCGATGCCCTTTTTTATGTTGGCGGAATTGTCAGCCAAAACCAAAGAACCTGATTATGAACTAACTTCCATCTCTTCAGTAAATCATTTAACATCTGAGCAATATTTAAAGCTGTATATGTTCCTGGAAAATGTTTGCAGGCCAGTACAAAGGAATATCTTTCAGTCGTTTTAAAATCCATCCAATGAGCAGTAGAACACATAAATGAATTGTTATTGTGTTTGCACGTCCATAAATCTGTAGTTTCAGAAACTTTAATGTTTTCTTCTAAGGAAAGTGATGATGATAATTTTTCACTAATAATTGCTGAAGAACATTTTTGGTAAATATCAGGAAGTATATTTTCTCTAAAATATTTATCAGAAGCATATTGTAACAAGGATCCAATTTTTTTTAAACGCTGTTTAAAGCCGACATCATTTAGAATACTGAAGGGTTGTATACCTATAGCTAATAATTCTCCGATAGAATAGTGAATGTCTTTAGATTTAGTACTATTGATGTCCCATAACTGCATGTTATCAAAGGATTCAAATATCTTTAGCTGTGTTGTTTTACTTGAGCGGGCAGTTGAACAAGACGGACATTAATTGTAGCTAATTTATATATAGCAAAATATCCATAATAGAAAATATAGCCGATATATCGGTATCGGCCGATATCGGCTATGCATATATCGGTATCGGCCGATATCGGTATCGGTCACAAAAAATCATATCGGTCGATCCCTAGTCAAATTCTTAGATGTTAATTTAGATCCAAATCTTACTTTTAAAAACCATGTAGAGCATTTAATTAACAAACTTTTTTCAACGGCATTCTTAATAAAAAAACATCAGAAGAAATCTTTCAGAGCCTTTTTTAATCAGTGAGTTTTTCCTCCAATAATAGCCTGAGGTCACTTGTGTCACCTTGAAAGAGTTTTTGCCCTACAGAGGTGTGCAGTCCGATTCATGAACAACCTACCATATAGAGCCGATGTAAAACACAAATTTATTGAACTAAAAGTACTCACAACACCATCAAGATACATATGTAAAATAAAGACAATTACCAGACTCATAATGGTATACACAATTATAACACCAGGAACCAAACTTTCATCAGAATTGATTTTACTAGACTAGAGAGATGCAGAATAGCCACAAACTACTGTTGCCCAAAATTTCTTAACAAACTGCCCGAGGCCTATAATATACCTCAAGTTTTGGAATGTCCAATATGACTACAATTACTGTTTTATTGGTAAATAATAAACCTATATAATAATACTTAAATACTAGATTTACTGCTAGATATGAGATACTACTCAAGCCCCTCCACATGTGGCTGCGGAATACTCGATCTGAGCTGAACTGGATGGACTAGATTGACTGCTATCCGCGGCCACACGTAAAAGAAAATCATCAATCATTTGACGTATGGAAAACTGTAACTGTTATATACATGAAATAAAGAAATTAAAACTGTACATTAGCATTAACCAGAAGTTATAGGTTTAATCCTTACCTGTGTATAGGCAAAGAAACTTATAGCGTTAGCTATAAGTTTCTTTGGTATGGGGTACCATATAGTTACCATAATTCAAGGTTTAAACCAAGGAGTAACTTCACAAAGTTAAAACTACACATGGATGAAATCACCCTTGCAGCATCAGATAAAAAAAGCATAACCTTATATAAAACTAAACTGCTTATAATGCTAAAAATTCGTCAACACAGTACTCTGGGATTTTGAAATGATTAAATAAGGTATAAAAAAATTGTATACAATGTTCTTTTTCAGGTTTTTTTACACCAGGCGCATCATGTCTAGATCACAAGAATTTTCAGCTTCCTTCCCATACTCTGACATCCTAGACCCAGATCTACAGCAGGAAATTTTTCAAACTGTGTAAGTTTATGGTATAATTCACCAAATTAATATGGGCAATTTTCAGGTTACTTAGGTATATCAATAATATTCTTAATCCTCATGAAATTGTCTCCAGGGCAAAGATTTGGACAGTAAAAATTTCAGTTTAATTCTGTCTTTACAAAAACGTATGTTTTGCGGTCTTATTTTTATATAGTGCGAACTCGATATGTATATTTAGGTAGGTAAGTACTAATGGTTCTTTTTTTTTAAATCCTGAAAAGAAAATAAATTCCTGGACAAAATTCACACATCAATAAAATTTCCAACAATGTGTGAAAACTTGCTGCTCTTAATTGTATTTCAACCTGAAATAGTTATTATCCTAACAAGTGCGGAAAGAGCCACTTTCCCGCACGCGACTGCCGTTACCCGAACGACGCGAAGCGGAGTTCGGGTAAGCAGTCGAGTGCGGGAAAGTGTCTTTCCGCACAAGTTAGGATCAAAATTTTTCCTACAGGCGTTGGAAAAACTACAACAAAATATTTCTAAAAATTTAATTTTACTGAAAAACAAACACAGATTTAATTTCTAATTATAACTAATATTTACATTAAAAGTACAATTTGATGCATTATGCAAATTGATTGCGGATGAAGCCATTGAAGCCAACTGATCCTGATGAGCGGATGGTTGCAAAGAAAGAGGTATCGAGCTGTTGTTAGCGCTGCTGGGAAACTGTGGAGTTTTTGCTTCTAAATTATAGCTCAAACTTGATGGACTATTGAGATTGAGAATTTTGTTAGACATGTTTTTTTTGTGTGTGATGGATTCCTCCAGGTAGCCTTCGGCAACAGACGTGGATTTCCATCCTCCTAAACGTTTAATGTTTGTTATTTCTTCGCCAGAATTAGCAAGTAGAGTGGCCGAGGAACGTCTAAAACTGTGGCCTGTGTATAATTCTGGATTTTTGAGTCCTATATAAGCTGCAATGTTGGAGGGCATTTTTCCTATGGTATTAATTCCAACACATTGGGTACTGCATTTTCCATGTTTGTAGTTCAAAAAGAATCGGCGGTGTGGAGTTTGCTGTGGACGTAAGTTTGCATATTTTCTGTATAGATTTAGAAAAATTTCATTATTGACTGCCTTAGTTATTACAAAGGATCTAGCAGAATGGTTTTTGGAGTCGTTTATTGTGACAATTATAACGTCTCCTTTGTCGTCTATGTCGTCAATGGTAAATTTAGTTAGCTCCTCACGGCGGCAGGCACCAGCCAGTCCAAAAATCGTTACCACTTTAATTAGAAGGAAAATTTCATCAGGTGCTTCTTTCATAAATTTCGCAATCTCTTCTTGTGTAAAAACTTTTGCTTTTTTTGCTCGAAAACCTACATTTTGTCTCTTGATGTACGCAGTAACTTTATAGTATTTACTGATATCTAAATCTTTCTTAACCTTAAGTACACTTTTCAACATGGAATATCGAGACCATAAAGTATTTGGCTTCCAAAGTTTAGACATTTCCAAGAAATATGCCAAAAGTACTTCTTCTCTTGGTGCTTTTACATTTTTCGCTTCACACCAAGTAACAAAATTATCGTATTGTTTTTCATACCTGACTATTGACTTTTTTGGTAGCAAATCCAAATTTGCGACACTTGCAGCTTCTAGAATATCTTCTGGAAGCTCATCGTCCGAGAAATTATCTATGGAAGACATCTGTATCAGAATCTGAACGAAATTATAAATCAAAGCCACGCTCCGGTGAAATGTTGTAAGGTGTCACTTTGACAATTAAATTTTATGTGTGTGTCGTGGTTACCATGTTAACATCTATGTACGGGGTTTTTGAAATAAACCGTTTTAAATCAGCTTTTTTAAAAATGTTTAAAATAAACGGCAAAAATTAGTGTTTCTGTAATATACCTCATTTACTTTCAATAAAAATTTATATTTTATTTATTAAAGTGTCTTTCCGCATGAGTTAGAATCAAAATTGTTTCTACAAGCGTTAGAAAAACTACCACAAAGTATTTCTAAAAATTTAATTTTCCGTGCGGGAAAAATTTTCCCGCACCGTGCCGGAAAAATTTTCCCGCACCGTGCGGGAAAATGGGTCTTTCAGAACCAAAACGAGTGCGGGAAAACGGTATATCGCGCACGCTTGTAGGAAAAAGGATATACAAATCTAAATTTAAAAGAGACGTAACTAAAAGTTTCAAATTTTTGAAATTTGCAACAATGTGTGAAAACTTGCTGCTCTTAATTGTATTTCAACCTGAAAATGGATATACAAATCTAAATTTAAAAGAGACGTAACTAAAAGTTTCAAATTTTTGCTGCGGCTAATTCTAAAAAGTTGTAGAAATGCTAAAGTATGTAAGTACCAACAGAGGGGAACGTACACTTTTAACACTGAACATTTAATAATTACCATATAACCTGAAAAAACTTTGTGAAGGAACTTAGCTGCTGCAAGCATTTAAAGCTTAAACAAATTCCAAGACTTATATTTTCCTGACCGTTAAGTTTTTAATTAATAACACTATATATACTTCCAATGGCATTTTTTTTATTTGCTTTAATTTTGTCCAGCAGGTTACTTGCTTAATTGCAATTAATATTATTCATTATAGGGGTTCTCAAGAAATGAATGATATCTTGAATGGAGATCTAAATAATGGTCCCTACATGTTCAGTACAGATGACAATATACATGTAAGTATTCTTGTTAGGTGTGACTATACGTAATAGCTAATTCATCTGCGGACTTCTGCAAGTCTTAAGTGATGTTATATGTTGTGGGCAATCACTTGATCATGTCAAGGTTGTCGGAACACTCGCGGCTCGCAGATGAGTTACCGAAATTGTGGTTTTATACCCTCTCTGTATAAATAGAAATTAATAAAGTCAGATTTCTGTAATTTGTAAGTTACACTAATGATTAAGGACTGATGTTCCTGGATTTGACAAACTTACTAGTAGGTACAAAAATAAACCAGAAAAAAAAAACGTAAACAACTAACTGAACTTATGTTTTAGTTGTTCCATTTTTGTAAAACGTCCTATATTGGTTATGCGCTGTTGTGAAACAGCTATTATGGTTTTTCGTATTTTTCATATTTTTCTCATATTACAATATATCAGAATAATTCTAAATAAACATACCGTACAATATGGGAAGCCTTCAAAAACTTATGGATGTCTGCTAAAACTAATTACTTATCTTTGGAGTCTTCCTTTTAGTTATTGTCTTTGTGTATTTGCTCACAAAAAACTATTACACAGTACACTCGCACTTATACACTGCAAGAAACCATTGAATACATTTGCAAATATTTCACAATAACAACAATGTACCAAAAACTAGAACTGTTATCTTTTTGTGTTTTCCAATCCCAACAAAGAAAGTTTAAAAATATAAGTTCTAGAAACTGATAATTGAAAGCTCTGTTATCATTGATAAAATAGTATAAAGCATCATCCCCTTGTCGAAACCTTTCTAGACCTAACTTGTTATATTTCGCAATAAATCTGCTACGTCATAACGAATAAACAATATGATTGGTCAGATAGAAGAAGTAAGTATATAGCGTTGACGCGATAATTATAATTATACCATATTATTAATTGTGACTTTAAAATAAAATAAGTTTAGTGCTAAATGCTATTTAAAAATATGCTGAAGAACAACTTTAATAAAAAGGTATGTCATTTTTATTTATATGTATACAGTAATTTTTAAGTAGCAGATAATTGTGGGCTGTGGGCTCTGCAACATGGATAATTAAATTTTCATTATAGATAGAGTGTGTGCTCACCGATGAAAACACTTTAATACGGTTTTTCGTCCTATAAAAATATTAGCTTGTAGAAAAATTACAATGTAATAAATCGGGATAGTTAGTAATTTCGAAAAAATCAACTATAAAGTGCAGCCGTTTCTCTGTTTAGTGTTCAGTGACTAGGTACCATTTCGCTTAAAATATATTTTTCTTAGTTCAATATTCTCACATTTTTGTTAATCAAAAGTTAACGGGTAGTAAAACATACAAACCTCTAGTTGTAAAAATATGGAAAAGTGTTCCGTTTTAACAAACTTAATGCATATAAATCAATTTGTTTAATTTTAATTGACAAATTTAACAATGCCATAACACGACCTACTATCTATCAGAAAAAAAACGACCTTAACCCGCACATTATGTATTGTACGGGTCTCTGTGTTTACATTGATGCACCTTTTGTTGTCCCTAGGCCAATAACCCATAATATTACGTCATATGGTGGAATTCGAATAGCTCGCATTAGGGGGACATTTATAAGAGGGTGATTCACCACTTCCATTAATAGTAATCTCGAAAATAAAACGAACACGTTCGGACTTGTATTTTTAGAATAAGGAATAAGTATTTTTAGTAGGTCTGATGCATTCATAGATGCAGTAGCTGCTAAATAGGTTTATATAAAAAAAAATACGTGTGTCGACCTGAAATTTATAGTTCCTAAACTTGTGACGTTACTTATCTTTGTGATTTAAAAAATTGAAATTATTTTTATTTTTCGTTGGTGTTTTTTCCTTAGAGTTTATTATTTTGTTCTTATATTTATTTTTTGGCAATAAAATTAATAGGTCTATCCAGGATAAACAGTGTGTTTATTGTGTGAATATGGTTGTTATGAAAACGGTGAGTAGTGAGTACCTTACCTACTATAATAACTTTAAGCCAGTACCTATATCGATTTATTACAATAATTTTTTTAATCACGTAGGTAGTATTTTGATTGTCCTTACAAAAAATATAATAAATCAAGTTTCAGAGACATAATGCATTAGGAAAAACAGTTATTTGCAAAGTTTGGCTTATTTGCGAATATTTTAAGCTTATGATAAGGGGCCGTCCATAAATCTCATGACGCTAAAATTCGGTAAATCTGACCCCCCCCCCCCCCCTGAGACGGTAGCGTGACGCTTGACCAGACACCCCCCTAATACTTCCCTAAACGTCATGTGACGGTGACCAACCCCCACCCCACCCATCCCTTCATGTACAATGCTCGATAACCAGAATAAAGAATATATTTTTAATAAATCATAGGTTTATTTCTTTCCATATTGGTGATTTTAACATGCAAATTTGAAAACAAATTAGGAGTACTTATATATTCGTCAACCACAAGGCATATTCTCAAGCCAAATGAGTTTTAACCTCAATTCACCACGCTGTGCGCTGATTGGGCGTTCGTTCCAATCGCATTGTCGTACCAACCGTTCTACTTTTTTGCGGGCAATTGAAAAAATCGTCCCGACGATTGAAGGGACCCCCCCCCCCCACCCCTGTGACAAAACGTGACGCTTGCCCTGACCCCCTCAGAGCGTCACAATATTTATGGACGGCCCCTAACCAGTAGCGGATCCAGGATTTTGCTGAGGGGGGGCGACTCGAGCTTATCGTCAATCATAATATATCAAATTCATATTTTCTGAAAAACCTCGCATTCGACATACGACTGCAAAATTTTGACTTTCATTCTAACTTTTTATAAACTATTCAGTTCAGTTACGCACAGTTCAGTTCCGCAGCGCAGTACGCCAGAGTTCGCTCGAGTTCGCCGTAAAAAAATTTGTAATTTATAAACTTAGCTGCTGTTCGCATGTCGTATTGCATTTCATTGGTCAACTTGCGACAACCGTCATCTGTCAACCACCACGTGATTCAACTTTCGCATTTCATTGGTTAAAAGTCCTGCGACAACGAACTGCAGCGTCAAAAGATAAAACTTGGCCATCTCGAGCGTAGCCGAGCGTTTCGCTGCGCGACTGGGCGTACCGCTGCGAATGAATTGAGAGTTTATAAATGGTTTGGTATGTTTTTGTTTGTTTAAAGTCGAACGACAATCAGCGGAACTGAACTGGACTGCGCGGAACTGAACTGAGCGTTGCGACCAAGTTTATAAATCCCACTTTAGACTATGCAGAAACATAAACGTTTAATGAAAAATAACTTTTTTCTTAAAATTAATAATAACAAAGTTTTCCATGCGATTCGAGCTTACGTAGACACACTGTATAAAAACAATTAAAATGTACTTACAGTTTCAACTGGTTCACTACCATCATGCTTATTTTCAAAATTTTTCATTCGTTTAAAAAAGCTGTCAATTGTCCCTGAATTTCTTTTTTTATTTTCATTAGCACTCATTATGAGGTAATTGTGAAACTTCACATCCAAACAATAACTCACTCGACACCAATAAATTAATAAAATAATAGAGCTACAATTAAGAAATAAAAATTCCAACAGCTTTACTAACGCGAGTAACGCCTGTTTACGTGTTTTACTCTTCTACGGGTGGCCGGGGGTTCCCGGCGGGCTGGAATTTGCAGTGTTTCTCAGTATTCGGCGGGTTAAAAATACGCGGATCCCGCTCCTTTGATCCGTTCCGGCGGCATCGGCACTCGGCAGTTATCAATACAATACATATATACCGCGGTAACACAATGTTGAGATTTGTTAATTTTTAAAAGCAATAATACCGAATACATAACAATAGATTTGTTTATATTAGGTATTAGCTTGTTTTATATTATATTAATAATTAAGTATGTAAAGTTGACTGACTATAAGCCTTTCCTTATATTTATTTCTCTGGAATTTCTGGTCTCAGAAAGCGTATGTCGTATATCGGCTTTGCGACTTAAGCCGCGATTAAGGCTCGGGGGGGGGGGGGGGGCGAATGGGGTTTCGCCTGAACTAACCTGAATCCGCCGCTGCCCCTAACTCCCACGTCTCTTTCTAACTTGTCTAAGTCTCGAATTAAGTCTCCTAAAATGTGCATAGCAAAATGCAAAAATAAAAATCATCCAATCTAAATTTTATTTGCCCTATTTCAGGATGAAACAACTGCCAGCATGGAGGACTTTAAAACGTTTCTTCCCCTGGCTCAGCTTCAGCCCATCGCTGCCAATGGCGTGCTCTCCAACGATGAGTATGCAGGTCCTTATGACTTCGAAGTGAATGTTTTACCAAATTACAAGTCAAAAAATCCGTGGGTTGTAAGTTTCCTCCATACAATATATTTTAATTGCCTTTTAAATTTAAACCTTTTTGAATTTCAATCTCGTATGGTGGGTTTACACAATTTATTGTTAGTTCTGCATTCCATTTGTTTTGGGCTTGCCAACCGTCCCTTATTTCAAAGGACAGTCCTTTATTGCAAAATAAAGTCCTTTGTCTTTTAATAAGGTGTCAGTAAATGTCCTTTAAAACCAAACGATTTATCTAGTACCTAAGTACCTTAAAAAAACTTAACGTTCAACAAAATAAAAACATGTTACCTAACATATCCTATCTAACATCAAAGGCTCAGATCAAAGATTAAAAATGTAGTATTTCTTTTTTTTTTCTATGTTTATGTGTGGCGTGTTGGCAATAGTTAAAATATACCGGCGAATCCCCGAATTCAGCCAATTCCCCGTTAGGTTAGATCGGCATGCATTTATTGCTCCATTTGACCATTTTCAAAGGGTTTGAAAATGCCTTTTGCGTGTAGCTCGTTTCCTGTTGATTTCGCGACAAAAAGTGAAGATAGTAAAATTGTTGGGAATAAAATTCTCTATAATACTGTCATTTTAAGAATTTTCAATATTTTTATTATTTATCGAGTTATTGCTCGATTTGACCATTTTCGAAGGGGTTGAAAATGCTTTTCACGTGAAGCTCGGTTTCTGTTGATTTCGCGACGAAAAGTGAAGATAATAAAGTAGTTTGGAATAAAATTTTGTATAAAATTGTACTTTTAAAAATTTTCAATATTTTTTTTTATAAATTGAGTTATTGTCCGGATTTGGCCATTTTCGAAGGGGTTTAAAATGCTTTTCAAGTGTAGCTCGGTTCCTGTTGATTTCGCGACAAAAAGTGAGGATAGCAAAATGGTTGGGAATAAGATTCTCTATAATATCGTTCTTTTAAAAATTTTTAATATTTTTATTATTTGTCGAGTTATTGCTCGATTTTGCCTTTTGCGAAGCTGTTAAAAATGCTTTTCACGTGTAGCTCAGTTCCTATTGATTTCGCGACGAAAAGTAAAGATAGTAAAGTGGTTTGGAATAAAATGCTCTATAATATTGTTCTTTTAATAATTCTCGATATTTTTATTATTTATCGAGTTATTTCGAGATTTGACCATTTTCGTCCCCAACCAACTAACCTGTTAGATCGATCGGCATGCATACAATTTTTCAGAGACCAGAAACAGATTTTTGGGAGTGGGCTGCGGCCCAGGATTGTCCTTTAATTTTGAAAGTTGGCAACCCTTAATTTTACCAGTCCAAATTACTATCAATAATACTATTAAGCACTTAAAACTACCCGAAAACTGTACACAAGACTGATCTAACCTCAACCGAATCGAAACAAAACTGGCAACTGGCGAGCAGACACGCAGGTACTTGTTTAGACATGCAAATAATGCAGCATTATATTTTTCTAAGGCTATGAGTCACCACTGGCGAAAGTAAGCTCAGAAGCCTGCAGACTTTCGGTCCATGCATGCATACTTTCTACTTGTACGCAAGTTAGTGTTTACACATGCAACCTAAATTTACTGGCGCCACTATCCATGCATATGTAAACCCACCATAAAGAACGACTGACATAGGCGCAATTGAAATGCGTTTAACTCCAAAATTGACTTGATTTGTAGGGACGCTTCCTTTTATTACGCGACAAACTTCAACGCCGGTTTTCTGACATAGATCGAAATTGGAGTTAAACGTATAATTCATCGTTAAAGCGGGTTGCCAAGATTTACATGGTTATAGGCTTTTCTTTAGAGATTAAAATTCTAATTGTGTTGGGACACAAAGACTTTTTTCTCATTGCTATTCACCCTGCGAAATTTTCCATTTCTTTACTTTCCAGTACTCTTCTATTTTTAACAAAGTCTACATGGACATGATGCAGCAATTTCCCGTCGACTTCAAGATCAGACACCGACCAGAAAAGCAGCTGTTCATCAGAACAACGCCTCAATACTGCGCTCACAATCACGCCGCTGAGTGCGTAATGCGATGTATTCAGCACGAATTTCATTCAGATCCAACAAATAAAGGTAAGTTTATCTATCATACTTGAAGGCTTGTAATGGGGATACGTACCAAAATCAAAATTTTTGGATAATCAATATTTTTGGTATATAGGGTTAATTTTTGCTTATAGAAATTCACAAATATTTTTATATGTTAAATAGAATTATTGTTTTGGCCCTATTAAGTGTCATCATCAAATTTAAAAAAAGATGGGAAGTATCATGATCAAAATTTAAAAACCAACTAAGTGTGATATTTGTAATTATGTAATGCAACATTATAAATTATTAAAATTCCATTTTTAACGCGTTTTTTTTTCATTCACACTGAAGTTTTAAGATCTGCATATCCAGACAATTAATTAAGATCAAAGCGAGCAAATAGTTGTAAGTACATTGCTTATTTTCTGTAGTAACTATTTGTGTTGTTGAGTAGACGCATAATAAAAAAATAACATTTTTATTGAAAATAAATTTTTATTATTGTAATAAAGAAACTACAAAACAATCATTCTTACAAAGAAGAAAACATTGATCAAGAAAGTCGACCTTAACAAATTTTCATGGAACTCCCTATTTTCGGGCTTTGAAAATGGTAATATTGGTTTCATATCCGTTTTTCCGATATTTCTTTTTTATTCTCTGGATGGCTTCCATTGTGAATAAACAATACACATAATGACACAGTTAAAAACGACCAACGATGGCAGCTGCTTATGTTATATTAATGAATAAATTAATGACAGTAATGGCATTTAGCGCGGTTTATATTAATTGACTCCCTACACTTAACACGCGCGCCATCTACGAGCTGGTAATTAAAATATTTCCGATACGTTTGGCACGTAGCCTGCTTTATGGGGTATGTGGTGTGGCACTAAATACTGTTTCCAGGTTTAAACGAGATTCTGTATTTTTCGGTACTTTAGCCCGGTTTTTATTACAAGTCTTCACTTATATAAGCGCGCATTTCATTAATCATAAAGTGTAGGTTTACATAAATAAACACAATTAAATAAGTTATCCATGCAGTTTAATTAGAAATGGCGGCCACTAATCTTAGATATACTGGGGTGGCACAGAGTAGGCGTAAGTCCTGCTGGGTTGGACTATAAAAGCCCAATATACTAAGTGTCATAAAGAATGTCATAAGATGTAAAATTCGTGTCTGAATTTTTATGGCCACACTGTACCTCCATGGTTAAGTTAATAATTTTAATAATTTAATTATCTTTCAGATGTACCTAAACATGTACGGCAACACGTTATACGTTGCACTAACAAATGTTCCCAATATTTGGGAAATAAGCAGGATAAACAGCGGCTCAGTATAATATTTCCTTTCTCCATGCCGCAGGCCGGGGCTGAAACTGTGAGGGAATTGTTTTTCTTTGTGTGTAAGAGTTCCTGCAATACGCCTGGGATGGCTAGGAGGGGAATAGAAGTTATTTTCACCTTAGAGGATGAAACGTAAGCATAAAAACGAGCTAAATTATTTTTTAGTTGATTTAAACCCCTATTATTTAAAATTTCGAGAATAATTTTTTTATGAGAGATTTTACTCAATTAACCTGCTTTATAACACTTGTTTATAATAAAAATAATATTTTTAACGTTCCTTCTATATTTGTATTATCTGTACAGCTTTGAAACTGAGAATAAGACCAATTAAAAATTTTTCAAGTTAAAAGTTTTTATTTCGATTGTGATCGCACACAACTTGTTTATTTATACAGTAACTATGTGATTTTTCTCTTTCAAAGTAGACTAATAAAATATTCAACTGGTAAACTTAAATTCAAACTAGAAAGGCCAGGAGCGTCACCCGCTTGATGGCGTAAAACGAATTCTATCTCACTTTGACTTTAAAATGTTCAGGTCTCGTTCGAGATCGATAAATCCATGGCGTAAGCGAATAACGCTCTGTACTATTCTAGTTTGCATTTAAGCCTACTTGCATTAAATTATGACAGATCCCTCGAGCAATAGACTCCATTCGCGGCATTAAATGAGTCACTTTAGTCCCTTGGTTTATAATATAATATAACATCAATCTATAATCTTTCCCTTAATATCTTTTTGGGTTTGTACATTTTTCAGTTTAACTGAAAGTTTGTTAAAACCCATAATGCACATGTAATATGACGATTTCTCTGATGTGTTTGAGTGCATTACCTCCATTACCACAATTTTTTTATTAACAAATTTCGAT
This sequence comes from Polydrusus tereticollis, assembly GCA_963920685.1. NCBI lineage: Eukaryota > Metazoa > Arthropoda > Insecta > Coleoptera > Curculionidae > Polydrusus > Polydrusus tereticollis. Next base: position 120,382,294 of record OY987329.1, read on the forward strand.
CCAGGAAGTCACAGGCTTTTGAGCAGTGCTGGGTTCGGATACAGGTAAATCGTACTCGAGTATCGATTACGGATACTTTCTAAGTATTCGGATACCTGATACAATAAACTCGGATACTGCAGATATATTAAGTATCCAGATACATGTATCCGCATACTTTCTTCGGATACACGGATATGGATACTGTATATAAAATAAAAATATAAAGTAGTGCAGTAATCTCTTCTCGGCTAGGGAAACATTTTATGAAATAACGAAGTATATTTTCATTGGTTTTAATAAATTTATTCGAAAAAAAGTAACAAAGAAATCATCTACATATTTGGCGACTTCAATATTCCAAAAGCAGTTTGGACATCGGATAACCTCTCTTCTACGGCAGCTTCATTGGTCTACTCGTCCGTTAATGAAGATGAATCCATAAACATAGTGTCTGAAACCTGTGCTTTTCTTAATTTATTCCAAAGAAACCTAGTGTACAACGACAGAGGCAGTTTGCTTGACCTGGTGTTGTCATGTGATTCGACTTTGTGTGTTGAGCTGTGTGACCATCACCTTGTACCGCAGGATGCTTACCACCCGCCGCTGGTTTCGGAACTTACGCTGCTCGGGTGTCTTAGTGACGACCCTGGTCTTACGGGCGATGGGTTTTACTATGATTTTGGGTCGGCCGATTTTCGCCTGGTTAATGAATATCTAGAACATGTTTGTTGGGACTTATTATTGAATGATAAATCTTTGGATATTATGATAAATGCATTTTATTCTGTTCTTTATTTCATTGTTGATACTTTTGTACCAGTAAAAAAATTTTCATCCAGGACATTTCCTAGATGGTTCTCGGCCGAACTCAAAAATTATGTAATTTTAAAGAAAATAGCACACAAATCTTACAAAATGTCTGGATCACAGGCTGATTATAATGAATTTAATAGGTTGAGATCATTGTGTAAGGACTTGTCCAAAAATTGTTACAATGGCTTTGTCTTAACTACGGAATCTCGTATTTCTAGTAATATTAAATCCTTCTGGAATTTTGTTAATTCAAAGCGTAAGTCGGCCACAATTCCAAGTCAGCTATCATATGAAGAGCATAGAGTAGACAACGGCGTTGTCAATTTGTTCGCTAAATATTTTTCATCGGTCTATAGTGATCGTAAATGTAATTTCATCTCTAATCCGTCATTTAACAATTTAAATATTACTAATTGTCAAATCTCTATCTCCGATGTTTACTCAAAGTTATCATGTCTTAATCCTAATAAGGGACCAGGACCTGACGGCCTTCCCCCCAGTCTGTTGAGAAGCTGTAGTTTTGTACTAGCAAGGCCTTTGCATAAAATCTTCCAACTGTCTCTTGATACCGGCTGTTTTCCAGACTTTTGGAAATCAAGCTTTGTTACACCCATTTTTAAATCTGGTAGTAGGGCCAACATTAGGAACTATATACCGATCAGTATTATTAGTACCATACCAAAGCTCTTTGAGAAAATTGTATATGAAAAGCTCAATCATAGCCTTGGCAATCTAATTATTGATTCACAGTTTGGTTTTCAATCTCGCAAATCAACGGAACTTAATTTGTTAACTTATGTTGATTTCGTGTCGAGTGCCCTGGAGAAGGGATCTGAAGTTCACGCCGTGTATACGGACTTTTCCAAGGCATTCGACAGGGTGAATCACAGTGTTCTACTAAATAAACTGGCTGAAAATGGTATTGGCGGGTCACTGCTGCTCTGGCTGCAGAGTTATTTAACCGATCGGGTACAGGCTGTTCGTATTAGTAATTTTATTTCAAATGAAGTCAATGTCATATCCGGAGTACCCCAGGGTTCGCGTCTTAAACACTCCAATTATCTTCTTTTTGCGGATGATCTAAAAATATATGCCCAAATTGATTCCCCACAGAGTTGTATCAACTTACAGCAGGATATCAACGCTGTCTCACATTGGTGTGAGTTAAATGGGATGGAGTTAAATGCAGCAAAATGTTACTTGATGTCATTTTCTAGATTAAGAAATCCAACCATTTCCAATTATACAATTAAGGAATCGGTATTAGTCAAGGTTAATATGATAAAGGACCTGGGCATTCTTCTTGACCAGTCTTTAAGTTTTGTTCCCCACGTAACACATGCTATTTCTAAATCCTTAAAATCCCTAGGGTTTATTAAAAGATGGTCACAGGATTTCACTAGTGTCAATTCCATCAAATTATTATATACGACCCTGGTGCGACCGCACTTAGAGTATGGCTCCAGTGTGTGGTCCCCTCACTATCAATCAATCAATCAATCAATCAAATATGCTTTATTATCCAAAGATTAAAAAATCTCATTGACAAAGTCAACATTTATAAAAACAAAATTTATACATATATATATCTAAAATTAGGAAATACATAGTTGCAAAAGAGCTAACAAGTCAAAATAGAAAACAAAAAAAATATATATTATTATTAGACCACCAAGCATAGTCAACCATAACACAAAATAGGAAAAAGAAAAAAAATAATAAAAAAAAAAAAAAAAAAAAAAAATACTAAATGTACACAATGTAAAAAAGTCATACAACACAGGAAAATCAATTATTTTAAAATATATAATGGACATAAAAACACAGAAAAAGTATAAAATTCAAACACACTTAGAATAATTATCTTCGCAGTTTACAATAAGTCACTATAATATTCCTCCAAGGTATAATAGGCCTTGCCCTGCAAAAGTACTTTAACCGCGCGGTTAAAGTGTTTATCACCCACAATATTTCTATACTCGCTCGGCAAGTGATTATAGATCTTAAGGCTTTCATATATCAGTGAGTTCTTGGTAAGAGCACTCTTTGGTGCTGGTAGTCTTAGTTTATCCCTATTCCCAGTTGTTTCCAGTTTGACTTTGTACATAGACAGCAGCTGTACAACGATCTGGAAGAATTGCTGAGCCTGTCAACACTTTTCCAGCGCAGAGAGCAGCACGACCTAAAGATGTTGTACAATATTATTAACGGGTACTATATTTGCCCTACTCTCTTGGGTCGTGTAGGACTACATGTTCCTTCCAGAAACACACGCTCTACTAATAATGTGTTCCATCAGCCATTTAGTAGAACTAATTATTGTTACAATAATTTTATTGGTCGGTCTTCAAGACTCGCCAATCATCGCCATGGTACGCTTGATTTCTTTGTTAATAAAAATGAGTTTTTAAGAGATCTAAGGCAATGACAATTATTAACCTGTGTTTAGTCTCATCCATCCCTTTTATTTTATTGTGTTTTATTGTGTTTCCTTATTTGTGATTAATTATACCGATACATATATATTATTTGCAATTGATTATACCAATATGTTTAATATCGTAAATAATTAATCTATTATTGTTAGTTATAATATTTTGTAAAATGGACCATGTCCGTAAATTGATAATAAATAAATAAATAAATTTTCGGTAAGTCATGTAACATGTTACTAACTTACTAACATACTAACATAGTTAATAGTAAAACTAACTAATAAAGAACAAAAGAATGCAATAAAAAAAACCTACAACATGAACTTATATTTTTGTTAATGTTTAAAAAAAATAAGCAACTAACAAACTTTTTACTTTTCAATTTTTCTTTTCTAGTCAATTATTTTTTAATGTAGTATAGTTTGACTTTGAAAGCACAAGCACTTCGAAGTGTTCGTCACTTAAGGCGGTACGTCTTGGATCATCTATAAATGTAGCTATTGAAAAAGTCCTCTCACCCGTGCCGAAGGAGTTAGGCAAGTGTTATACTGTATCGACAGTTGTTTTAAAACTGGGTAATCATTGAGCATTGATATTTGCACACTTTTATCTTTCAAGCATCTTAATAACTTCAGCTCTATTTTCGAGGTTTTGCTTTGTTTTAAACTTTGTTAAAGTTAAAGTTAAAAAAGTCGTCTATCATTTTCTCTTCGCTGTTATCGGATTCTTCACTGGATTAGGATTGTAGGAATGTTTGTGCTGCAATAATTATACTTTTTTTTAATGCCCTCTATACATTTTTTTGGATTTTTTACAACACTAAACCACCTAAGTTTAAATTGTGGAAGCAGAAGTGCAGCAACAACCGGTTCTTCCCATTCTAAGCTCAAAATATTCTCAAACCCAGTATTTAGGCCTTTAATGCACATTTGAAGCAGGTGTTCTCCTCCATACTTAAGACTAAGCACAGAACACAGATTGAGAGAAAGAGTGAAAGAGTACGTCTACGTCTCCACCTCCGGCATTTCAGCGATCCTATTGGTTAGGAATTGTATCCGAGGTTAAAAATGTATCCGGATACTCCACAAGTATCCGGTTACGTTTGGAGTACCCGGATACAGTGAACTCGAGTTTCAAATACTGCATTTTTTCGGAAGATACGGATATCGGATACAATGTTGTGATAAGTATTTCAATACCGTCTTCGGATACTGAAGTTGTATCCGAATACAGTATCCGGATACTGCCCAGCACTGCTTTTGAGTATTAGCAACCCTAACGTTAATTTACTGCTTCCTGCTGATTGTCCTACAAGTTCATAAAACATGCAAATCGAAGATTTGCTTAAATTTTGGCACCTAAAATCTACATGTATATACCTCAGGAATTAAAAAATTCAGATTTAAATACAATCGTATTACAATACATCAGTACAATGAATAAGAGAGAAATACACATACAGGTGGTCCCCGCCATTAAGATTTTTTTTTGCCAGACGCGTTATCCAGCACTAAATGAGTTATGAGGTAGAGGTTCAAAAATGATTGTAAAAAGCCTTTTATTGATCTTATTGAAAAAGTTTGAAATGCTAATTTGTTTTTAGTGGAACCGTACTAGGCAGGAAGTGCTTAAACGTACGCATTTGTGCCTGCCCTAAAAGGGACAAGGAAAAAGAGGAAACAGAATACAAAAAAGAAAAACCTCATGGTGGAGCTCCCAGGGGCAAGAAGAGGAAGGTAGATCACCCTCCCGCTAATTCGGGCAAAGTTTTGGCACAACCCGAGGAGTTAAGAGACTATACTTTACAGGTTAGATCATGTATTGTTTTAGATAATATTTTTTGCTTATCATATTTTTTTTTTAGTTGAAAGTGACTGGAAAACACAATTTAGTGAAGGTCTTGACCATGGTGGAGGATCTGAATACTGCGGAGATCCTACGTCATATGGGACAACCGGCTGAGAGAGTGTTCAGGAATAATTTGAGTGAGGTTCAAGAGATCAAAAGTAAGTTAAGAGTCTTTTGACCCTAAATTTTATTTCCTCTATTTTTTTCTCGGCACATTTTTTATAACGATAAAACTATCAGGGCTGTTATTTTTCAGATAATTTGCAGTAACTACAAAACAAGACTTTGCAGTAACTACAAACAAAACGTGCTTATAAGAGTTTTTTTATGGATTAGCTAGTTTTTTATATCGCATAAATGACACACAATCACACACGCATTTGCGCATAACATCGCAGATACAATACATAGATCCCTTTTTTTATTGTTGATTCTCAATGAAGGTATTATTGATGAAGTATTCTGCAGGCTGTTTAGTTGAAAAATGGCCACGACGCTAGGCTGCACTACCTACTTATTTCGGGTGTGTACCAAAAATAAGGAAGTTTCCATTTTTTTTACTATACTCTGAATTATAGTCATAAAAATTCTAAACTTTACCAAAAAAAATATTGAGATATCTTTAAAAATTATTATACTGCTTTAATATTTTGATTTTATAATTTCTATTTTTGTTTGGGAGAGAAGCAAGCTAGTCTCTCGGTATAGTCTATGATTTGAGCGGATGTGAGTGGATATGAGATCAGTGGATTCAGGGAAAGTCCGTCCGTTTGTTAATAGTCGATAATAAGTTTGTCTATGTGTTTCGTTATTGGCGGCATTTGTTAGTCGTTAAAAATATTCTTGTTCCAACTAGCAGTCCGGAACTAGTTCTTAATCAGAAATATAGTCTACCAGATGAATACTCCAGGATGCCTTCCCACAACTGGCTGATTGCATTTGACAGTTTGAAACTGTCAGGGACTGATGATTGGAACAGACCTAATGTATGGACCATTGTGAAGCGTCGAGTATTTGTCATAATTCTGGAATGTTTGGATTTTGGACCTTCATCTTCAGGAGATAAAAGCAGTGCTGCAGTTAGTATTAGCAGTAGAGAGAAAACTGTTGGCGTCACTTTCCACCAACAGTTTTCTCTCTACTGCTAATACTAACTGCAGCACTGTTTTTGTCTCCTGAAGATGAAGGTTACTACCTTCGAAACATGTAGTGACGTTTTATTTTTAAAATTGAGCCTTTGATAGCTCACTATTAAATCAGTGGAGAAAGACTTTTTCACTTTCTTTCCCCCATATATACGTTGCGTTGTTATGTTGAGGCCAATGAGGCAAGTAAAAATAGTATTGTATCTTATTCAAGCCATCGCGGTACGCCTATAGTTTATGTTAAGTATGTCTTTTAAACCGCTCCTAAACAAAGTTATTTGTTATTGTGTGTGTGCTTTAAGTATATGGCTCTAGTTAAAACCAAATGGCCCACTCGTAAATTTTTATTGTGACATCTTAAATTTTATTTTGATCATTGAGTTAACGCACCTTACATTTTTGTTCCCTATGCACTCTCGTGTATTTGGTGGAACAATATTCTTTAATTATATATCTACAGCTATTTAATTTAGTATTTGTGTGTTTATATGTCTATTTTTCCCCCTTTTTTTCCTGTTTTTACAATTTTTTTTTACTAATTCATTCTCCTTTTTTTATTTTTTTTTTTACAGTTTTGTTGTGCTGGTTTATTATAACACACTATCAGCCCTATGATCAAACACGCAAGTTAACTTTAACGTACCGTTTCCATGACAACAACCGAAAAAAGCCTACTTGTTAATTTTTCACTGTGGTTGAAAAACAGGTTATTTTGTAGTTAGCGTCTAGAGTTAACTTGTGTGTTTGATCATAGTGCTGTATAAATATTTACATTATTTAATGTGATAACGTAATTTAAATGAAATGGTTTAGGTATGGATTTTCTCAAGTTGTCAAATAATTTTTTTTGTTGGTACATTTTAAAATAACGTTTCGTTAGTTTTGAAGACGCGAACACAATACAAAAAAGTTACCACGTTTCAGTAGAGGTGTTAATAAAGCAGTCTACTTACTTTGAAAAATTTGCACCTCTGATTTTAGCACTAGTATAATCATACTTAGTTGATTATTTGAAAAAAATGAGGATTTTTCCTCGACCTTACCACAGTCTAACCACGCTTATTTCTTTGAGCAGTATTCCTAACCATAGCGTTATAGTAAGTCACACCCAATAACTAGCTTTTGGCGTGGTTAGCCAGTTTGGTAAGTTGATTGTTCATTGTTTTGGTTCGACAAAAATGCCGTTTAACGATTTTGAAGATATTGAAATAATTCTTTGGATACGTTTTTAAATAAGTATGCTTTTTACTATTACATGCCGTTAATATTACCTAATATTTTAATAAATTGGAAACTTCCTAATAATGGCCATTTTTGCTGTTTTAAAACCCCCTAATCTATAGCAGAAACTCACCATCCCAGTATATTTTTTTATTTTTAATACTTATTTACCTATTTTCTTATATAGTTATAGTTTCCCATGTATTCTTTACCTTATTGTCTAGTTATATTAAGCATTTTTTGTCTACATGATATTTTTGCCACAGAAAAAATGAAAAAAAAAAAAACATTTGTGCCATCACATTTTCTTTGTTCGGAACCATTATTTCTAAATGCATGGTGTTATACAGGGTTCCCCATAAAGTTGGGCCATGTAGGAAAATACCAGCTTTTGACCATGACAAATTTATTAAAAGTTTATAAAAAAAATATTCCCATGTTGCAAATTTTAAGGGAGCCACTGTACATTATAATAGTGACATATATTTTCAGACGTTAAAAAATTCTTTATTTTTTTTAATCAAACTGGCTCTTAGAATATATTTTACTATTTTTGTAACACCCTGTATATTGAGTACCTGAAAATGTTTGTTTGAATTGTGCACTTGTTTACTTACAAAAAAAAATGTTTGTATTTGTGTTAAAGCTATGACTTATATATTGTTATACCTACCTAATTATCCTAAGAATAACCATAATTTTACAGGAGGTACAGAGCTATTTTCTATGGTTGATTTTGTAGTTAGTGACGCACACCAGGTAATGAGGGATATTTTGAGGCTACCCTGTATTTAGTTTTTACGCAGAATAAAACCATTGCTTAGAGGAAGGCTCATAAGCCGCATATTGCTAAATTCAGTAGGTTGAATTTCGACAATTTTAAAGACGGCAACACAATGGTCGCCTTCATCAGTTAGAACGTATCGTTCGAGTAGCGCGTTTATATGTGGATAACTTTCACTCACAATAATCGTACAGTGAGCCATACTATGGGGTTGTTGTAGATTCATCGATTAGGCAACCACCTATCCAACAATTCCACTGCCTTCATGCCGAGATTATTAATGTCCTGTTAGCGATAACTTCTAACACAACAATGGTATCCTTGGAAGTTACCTCATAGTTAGTGTTAACAGGGCATTGATAATCTGGACCTTAAGGGTCAGTAAACAGTCTTTAAATATTTTTGTCCAAATTTAAAATAAGGTAACAAACTGGGTAGACAACTCAAACTTAGGTTTCCTTTAGTTCCCATAGTGTCTGTCACAATTACAGAAGTTGCCGCCAGGTAGCATTGAGCTCATATTATCATTTTGTTTCGAAACCAATAACCGGTCATTTTTTTCTTTCCATTTCATTTCTTCGATTTTGACTGTTGAGCTGCAAGCTTGCCATCGACATGTGGATGAGCCCATCGCTCATCCACATGTCACGACTGATCGGTAAGATTCGGTTCCGACTGACTGTATATCTGTAAGTATTCATTTGTAAGTTTCTCTGTCTAACACATTGGCTGGCTAACCTATACCTTTCTTTAAGCGATGATAGGACTACAATATTTGTAGAAGGTGCAAATCGGGTACATGTTTGATCAGTTTTACTATAATATTAATTTATTGCGTTAACAATATTAATTTTGCCGAAATTATTTCAGCGCACTAAATTTTATTATAGTGAAATTCAACAAAATATGCAATATTTGCATATACATATGTGCATTTTTTACTTGTTCTAAATTTTGAACAATGCAATTCTTGTGATTTTTGTTATAACTAAAGACCTTAAGAATATGCGCATATATGCACATATTTTGTAAAATTTATGCAGGATATATGCAAAAAGACGTAAATTTGCAATGCATATGCGGTAATAAAACAACTAAATTTTGATATTCTAAATTAAATTTTCATTTAATTAGGGGATTGAGTATTGAATAAAGATAAATTCAAGTTATAATATACTTTATTAAATCAGTTAACACCTAATACAGTTACCAAACTTATACTGATATTAATTTGAAAAATTATAAAATGCACCAGTTATTATGTGCGCTTCAAGGTTTTGAACTAAAGAATTGTGGCGTCTATCACTAAGGACATGTTTGTAACAAGAAAACGATCTTTCTACATCTACTGAAGTTATAGGGCAAAATTTTAATTTCGGAACTAAGGCAGATTCAATAGTTAAATTATTTACAGTTTTCTCTGACATTATGTTTACGACCTGCCTTAAATACTTGATACCTGTGTTTTTTTCTATTAAATTTTCTAATTTTGCCACTACTGTTTTTCCTATCTCACTTCGTATTTGTTTGCAATTTTGTACGCATGTTTCTATTATATCCATCGACTCTGGTAGACTTGTACACGATTCCTCTAGTTGCAAAATACTGTCTGCTATAAATGCATAGTTACATTTAATATACATAACTGTTGTTCCACTTTAGCACTTTGAAATATTTCTCTAGACTTTAGGACGCACTGTGAATCATCACCAGACATTTTTTGTGACATTAAGTCTTTCAATTTTTGGAAATTATCTGCATAAAATATTGCCGCACGAATCCAGGTGCCCCATCTGGTCACGACAGGCTTAGGTGGTAATAGTACTCCGGGAAGATTTTCCTTGTAAAATTGTACTCTTAATGGGGCCTTTATGAATATCTTTTTTACATTTGCTATTAGGTCATTGACCAACGGAAAGGAAACAAGAATAGTTTCCGCAACCCTATTTAGTCCGTGAGCTAGGCAAGTTACATGAATCAAATATTTTTAAATTCTGTCCTGCCTTTATCATATACGGCGCAGCATCGGACAACAGGACAAGAATTTTATCTGTAGGAACTGAATTCGGCAAAAAGAAATGTGTTAAGGTTTCTTGAATAAAACGTGTAACGTTGAGGTTGTTTGTTTTTTCCACTTCTTTTATGGCTATAAGGTAAGCTTTTCCAGGTTCTTCTTCCTTGAGTTTTCCGATCATTAAATTAACTATATAACGACCACACGAATCAGTTGTTTCGTCGACGACAATATACATATCGTTACCTCCAATTTCTTTCTTTATTTCATCTAGGACGATACCAAATACCTTTCCAACGACATTTTCTCTTAATGTTGATTCATCTAGAGCATTACATTGTATATGTTTGCAGAAAGGCCTTAACTTGCGGGTTGGGTAACTTGCTTAAAGGAATATTAGCAGTTTTACATAGATCTTCGTTAAATTCTGACTGGTCATGGTTTTCGTTTTAAAAAATCTCAAATGACTGCTTCAGCGTTGACTGTATGGGACCAGACTTCATCTTGCTAACCTTAGCAATGTAAGACGGCGTCTTAATGTGTTGGTCTATTTGATATTTCTTTGAGCAGGAAACAATTTTTGAACAAGACTTGCAAAAAATGTGGTCGCCGTCCAAAGCAAGTTTTGGGTAAGGCTTAATCCACGAAATACATCGTATTTTCGACATAATCACCGCTTTCACTTTCACTTTGTTTGCGTTTACAATACTAACTGCGGCTACGACAAACGACAACCTCAATAATACTGACAAACTGTAACAAATGTGAGCAAATAAATAATTATAGAAGGTGTAGATAAAGAAATTCTAGTTAAAATATCTGGTCAGAAATACCCACCCACTAATGGAATTTCTCAATAGAAGAATAATAGCTTATTACTTTATTAATTAGCCTATTTATTGCCCTCTTATCTTCAGACCCCGACAGCACAGGCGACACGGCGGTGTGCGACCATAAAACGTAAGAAAAGAACACAGAAATCCCAAAACATTCTTAGCTATGCAATAGTTCTTAAAATATGCATTTGTTTCCTTTAAAATCACAAAATGTGCAAGAAATGCATATATATGCAAAATGCATAAAATCCGGTCTTTAGTTATAACAAAAAGCAGTCGATTTTAAGTAATGAAATCCAAGCATCAGGAAAAATTCAGATGCATCTTTAGGCTTACTCTGGCTAAGCGTGTAAAGAGCCTTAAAGAATTAGGCTCAAGTGTTTACACTGTTCGTTTTTTATGCAATATTATTTTAGTTTTTAGGTTTAAATTTAGTTTGTTTTTCCAGTGGAAATAGTGATGTATATCTATTTTTTTTTTATTAAATAAAACACATTTTTAGTGCTTCATCAGTTTTATTGCAAATTATATACATTCTACTAGGTGATTCAACATATTTCCTGAATCACTCTATACCTATAATAACAAGAAGGCAAAAAATTTACAAGCTGGTGAGCACAGGGGAATCATAACTGCTCTCGGACATATCAGCTAAATTATCCATCCTTTTATAATTAGGCTCCTTCTCCTCTAACGTGGTGCCTTCCAAAGTACCATGCTGCTTGACCATGTGATCTCTTAAATAGTACCTTCGAATAAACCCTTTAGAACAGATAGGGCATTGGTGAGGTCGTTCTTCGGTATGCACCATTGTGTGATATTGCAAGTGGACTTTGGTACTGAACCGTTTGTCGCAGAAAGTGCACGGATACGGTTTTTCGCCCGTGTGAACGGACTGATGACGTTGAAGGTCGCTCTTTTTTATGAAGGCTTTATTGCATTGGTCGCAAGGAAATGGCCTTTCACCTAAAAGAAAGTAGGTAAGAACAAAAAAAAATAGTTTTAATAAGTAAATCATACACCATTTTTCCTATGAACACTATTTCAAAAAGGCACTAAAACCATTTTTTTTTTAGATACATAACCATTGTTAGTGTTAAAGTTGCCAAAGTCAATGTTGATTAATATTCACGTTTATACTAGACTTAAAAAAAAATTATACAGGTTCAATAATTAATGAGAGACTTAAAGTACAAAACCCAGTTATACTCAGTAGGGAGTTCAGTGATTCAGTACTAAGATATAGTTCTTACCAGTATGAATCATTTTATGCCAATCTAGATGACTCTGAGCCCCAAATGATTTACCACAAACATCACAGCCATATGGTCTCTCCTTGCTATGTCTTTTGACATGAAAATTTAGCCCTAGAAAATACATATAAAGTTTTCATCAACGTATTGGTGTCCACTGTAGAGATGCCTTATAACATGAAACAACATAGTACCTGTTCGATTGGAAAATGATTTTCCACAAAGATTACAAAGGTAAGGCTTCACACCAGTATGAGTGCGTAGATGTATGTTCAGGTTATTTGAAGATGGAAAGCGCTTTTCACAAATTTCACACTGATAATTCTTTTCACCTGAAAGAAGTTCTATATTGTAAAACAAGTCGGATTGGAGCATCTTAACCAAGTGGAACTAGAACTAATAGATTACAACGGCCACTTGTACTCTATTCTTCTAGTACGTAAGTACATGCATACATTTTGCTTTTGTTAAATACCTATACTACGATCCCAAAATAATTGGCAAAACTGGTAACTGAAATAATAAAGCATTCAAAACCGCTTGGGAAGATTGTGCATTAATAAGATAATGTACAAAAATCAGCATGCCATTAAAGGCCTTTACACCCTACGGTACTTGGTCTACTCAATATGGCAACGCAGGTAAGAAAAACCCATGTCTAAAGGCGCTTGCACGCTTTCTTATCGCCTCTAACCAACGTTCAGTGTCGTGGACAAGTTTCAATCAAGAGGATATTAGCAATTCAGTTTTATTATTTTGGTGGTTATTTAAAACAGCAAATATAATGCAGGCGAGTTCTTCAAGTGATAGTAACCAACAAGTTACAAAACGACGTCATTTAAAACCTGGGGAGCTTACAATTGTAAAAAAGGTGTATGAGGGAATTCTAAGTACACACAGTGGAATATCATTCACTAAGGCAGCGGAACTTTGTGCCACATTGACTAAGACATCTTACCGTACTGTTTATAGAACTATCAAGGACAATAGGAATACTAAAGTGTCCGATCAGAAAAAAACAAGACGGACAAAAATTTTTATTGATCAGCAAACAAAGTTAGCCATTCGTCGGAAAATGCACGTAACGCCTTTATCAATCGATTGCCCACTGGGTTAAAAGCTCCTTCAGGAAAAGGTCGTCGGTTAATTATAACCCACATCGGGAGTGATTCTGGTTTTCTTGAAGCCGGAAATACAGTACTTCCGGTTTAACCGGAAGTTGATGTCGGGGGGTGCGACAGGGAGACACCATATCGCCCAAATTGTTTATTACTCTCCTAGAACATATATGCAAGAAGACAAATCTGAACGAAAAGGGTGTAAATGTAAATGGAGAGAGGCTTGGACATTTACGATTTGCAGACGACATTGTCCTAGTGTGTGACCGTTTGGACGAAGCCAGGGAACTATTGAATAGGCTGTATTTTTCCTCCTTGGAAGTCGGACTAAAGATAAACATGTCGAAAACCCAAATAATGACTAATCTCGTGCCCAGTGAGAACATCTCTATTGCTGGAGAAGCCATCAACCAGACAAATTCATACAAATATCTGGGACACGAGATCTGCATAGGAAGAGACAACCAAACTATTGAACTTGACCGCCGTCTAAGACTAGCATGGGTAGCATTCGGCAAGCTAAATTATGTTTTCAAATCATCTCTTCCAGTATGCCTTAAAAGAAAGACTTTTAACCAGTGTGTATTGCCAGTGTTGACCTACGGAGCGGAAACATTAACACTGACAAAGAGAACAGTGCATAAAATCTGTGTGGCACAAAGGGCAATGGAACGAGTGATGTTGGGCATTTCCCTCAGAGATAAAATCACAAATCAGGAATTACGCCGACGAACAGGGGTACTAGATGCAATAGAGAGAATAACGACTCTGAAGTGGAACTGGGCAGGTCACGTCGCTAGATTATCGGACAATAGGTGGACAGGCGAATACTGGAGTGGAGACCAAGACAGGACGCATATCGAAACAGAGGCCGACCACCAACAAGATGGACCGATGATTTAAAGCGCTGCCAAGGTAACTGGATCCAGGTGGCGCAGGATCGGGACACATGGAGAAGGATGAGGGAGACCTATGTCCAGCAGTGGACACGAGAGAATGGTTGATTGATGATGATGATGATGATGTTTTTGGGAAGATAATAAAAAAGTAAGATAGGGACATGCAAGCCGTTTCACTCTAAACGTACCGTTAGAAAGCTAGAAGCTGTCAAAGTTCAAAAATGTCATTTTTCAAAAGTCGATATCTCGAAAACTATTAGGTTTAGACTTATAATGCACTTATTAAAAATTAATTGTTATTTCATGATAAATCCAAAAATATTCGAAGATATAGGGTCTTCCATTTAAAAAAAGGTAACTTTGCTTCTCTACGGTTTTCTGACTCATCCTGTATATTTATTTTTTTAAAATTCTAATACACCTTAAAAAACCCTAAAACTTTTATCTAAAATATTTTTTGCTAACTGTTATACTTTAAGAAATAATCGACCGTTTCCATACATACCAACGACCCTGTATACGAATCCTTAATCTTTGTACACCAAAATGCGCATAACTTTGCAACTAGCAGAGAAATTCACTTGTATAATACAAGGTACCGTGAAGATATAAGGATTATTTTTTTTTTAAAGATTGGGAGCATCCTGGAATGCCACACTTCACTATGCGCCGGCATTTTTTAATAAGCTGCCTCTTGCAGTAAGGGAGATGCCGTTTAACACTTACAGAAAGGCTATTAAGGGATCCCTGATACACAAGGCATTTTATGATAATGACTTTTTAACCTGCACTGTAAGAGCTGACGAATTCCAAATGTAATGTAGATCTTTTTTTTGTATTTATTTTAATTAAACTGAAATTTTCACAACGATTGTATGAATCAGATCACTACTTATAGTATTGATGTAAAAAATTGTTTCCTTTATTTGTTCTATATTTTCATTGTGTTCTTAGTATTAGTGTTCATTGTTTTTACACACTTTGTGACGACTGAAAAATTTTGTTTGTAAAATTACAGTAATATATTATTATTATTATTATTATTAAAACCGGTGATTATCGTGAGGATATGAACTCGGGAGTGTTTGAAGATTGGTTTAAATCCATCTTACCACGTATTGAACGTGGGTCGGTAATCGTGATGGATAATGCACCATACCACAGCCGTCGGGTGAAAGCTTTGCCAACTTCTGCGTGGCTAGAAGGAAAGATTGTTGACTGGCTCGAAGAAAAAAATATTGCATTTGGCGAAAAAATGCTAAAAGAGCAGTTGCTCGATCTTGCAAGACTTCACAAAAAAAAATATACGAAATATGTAGTGGATGAAATGGACCGTGAACGAGGTGTTACAATATTACGTTTACCGCCTTACCATTGTGAACTAAATCCAATCGAGCTTATATGGGCACAGATAAAAGGCGAAGTGGCGCGTGAAAATAAAACTTTTAAATTAAAAGATGTTAAATAACTGTTAAAAAAGGCAATAGCGAATGTACAAGCAGCAGATTGGTATTACATGTCGAGGGCGTAGAAAAAAAAAATGTTGGACTTAGATGTACGTGTTGAAGTCATGGTAGAACCTATTATTATAAATCCTGCAGATGACAGCAGTAGCGACAGTAATGAAATGTTGTCATCGTCAGATAGTGAATAATCGCTGTAATAGTAATAATAAATTTAAAATTGTAACGTATTGTCATTATAATTTTTAATGTCGGTGTGGAATATAATTTGTCAAATTATTATCAATTATTAGTGTTAATTAGGTAACAATAGTTAGGAAATTTATAAACATTTATAATTTAGGTTTAGGTTTTGCCCTTAATCCACTAATTTATGTTTCTATTATTATGTAGTATATTAAAAACATTATGAAAATAACATATACCATTGCTTTATTATTCTTTTTGGATTTTATACCTGCGTAATTAAGTTTCTCTAATTACTTCATTAGATCACCAAATGTAAAAGCTTAATTTATTTTTCAGTTTATTTTATATTATTATATTTAGGTATTATAGTAAACGTAGATATATATTATAATAATAAACAAAAATTCATATATTTTTTGAATTATTTTTGTTTAAAATGACACGCCTCTGGAATTGGTGTTCCCCTTACGTCTTGCACACCCCGGTAAAAATGAGTCACTGCCAATTATTTTGGTACCGGAGTATAAGTACTTACATACATATTTTATTTTATATTTTATACTTTATTTTTATTTTAGCTTTGTAAAGAAGAAAACATTCCTTAAGTATAATAAAGCATATTTTGAGTTGAGTACTAGTTCTAGTTCTACTTGGTTAGAATAGCTTAGTTCCAGTTCTACCTCTACCCATCATTGTAAACAAGTAGAGCTCAACTCAACGCGGTGAACAGATGGAGCAATCACGCGCATCCGAGATCCGCCCTAAGCTAGTAAACAATAGAGGAGTAGATTTATTTTCTTAGGTTTCTCTTTGTGTAAATGTTAAAACAATACACTGCAAACCCTACAACCCTGACAATCTATAATGGTTTTTATATATTCAATTACTTTCACAGTTTACATTTAAACATCCATTTTAAAATATTTGACCTTTCACATAGGCTATATACTTTCTGTGACATTACCTGAGCAACCCTGCTCTGGGTCAACGCCCTTTTTTAATGGGCACCCCTTGGGCACGAGGTGATCATGCAGTTTTACTGCTCTATCTCTTCAGCTAACTGCATATAGAACTAGTTAAATAAAATAATATTTACTATTTTTTTTATAGTTCTGGTTCTTACTTGGATAAATGTGGCCCAATTCCAGTTCTACCTGTAACCAAATAGAACTGGAATTAGGTTATTGTAATTGTTTTACAATGGCTACTTGTATTCTATTGTAGATTGCTAGTTTTATTTCTAGGTGGTTACTAGTAAAACTAGATCTAACATCTAGGCTAAGTGGAACTAGTAATCTAGAATAGAATATACAGTGAGAACATCTAACATGGAATAAGTTCTGTATTGTCAACTCCGTATTTTTTTGTCATATTTTAAAGGAACGTCTATAGTTGTATATTGGTGTCGAGTTTATCTTTTCTATCTTTAACCGTTATTTATACAGAGCGGGTAAAAGATTTGCTAGAATTTAAAGATATCTGTAATAAAATGTATTACACTAAGTTTAAAAGCTGTTGAAAATGTCGTCCGTTTACTTGCTGGCAGCAATATAGTCCTAAATAATTTCTTACATAATATGATATGATATAATAATAACCTTTAGGGCAAAAAATTCCTTTAATTTTTTGGATAGATAAAGACTGTATCAGATATGTTTGATTGTTGAAATAAGTACTTGTCTTTAAACATTAATGAATTTTAACATTGTGTACAAGATAAGGTTTAGAATGCGTCATTTAACAGACACACTTATCATATTGAAAACTAATGATGGTCAAATATGGAGATAAATTTAGAACTCAGCAGGAAGTGATTAGATTATTTAGGAAAAAACATCTCGACTTGCCCCCTATAAGTAAAATTGAAAAAATGGACATACAAGATCTACATCTACTAAGAGGCAATCTGCACTGGACGATAATACGAATATAGATGTACTTCTAACAACTGAAGAGAATCCATTCATTGCCACAAGACAGCTAGGAAGAGAAAATGGTACCTACACACAAGTATCACCCTTACAAAATACAGCTTGTACAGGAATAAGCAGAAGATGATCAAGATAGGAGACTGCAGTTTTGGGAGGAAATGATGGATTTAATTGACAGAAATGTCACTCAGAAAACATATTATTTTCTGATGAAGCTACGTTTACGTTACGTGGCCATGTTAATCGACAAAATTGCCGTTATTGGGCAGATATGAATCTCCATTGGCCCAGTGCCCCCAAAAAATTAATGTTTGGGCTAAAATATTGCGAGTAGAGCAATTGGGCCCATATTTTTTGACAATAACTAACTGGAGTGCAATATTTGTAATTTCTACAACAAGAACTTGTTCCAAGCAGTTTTGTTTCCCATGCTTTGGATCCACAAGCGCCAAATACGAATATCTGGTTTCAGCAGGATGGGGCGCCTCCTGCGGCGAAGCCCGTTCATGATTATCTAAATCAAATATTTCCAAATAGATGGATTGGCAGGGGGGTCCAGAAGAATGGCCACCGAGATCTCCGGATATTACCTCACTTGATTTTTTCCTGTGGGGCTACTTTAAAAGTAGTTTTTAAGACAAAACCGGAAAGTATAGAAGTATTAAAAGAACGAATAAGTTATGAGTGTGGACCTATTACACCAGAGGTTATTTAGAATGTGAGGAATGGATTTTATATATGACTACAGCAAGTGAAAGGACGACATTTCCAACACCTTTTAAACTAAGATAATTTTGAACTCTAGCAACTCTTATACACGCTCTTTATAAATAATGGTAAAAGATGGAAAAGTCAAACCCAGCACCAATATACAACTTTAGGCGTTCTTTCAAAATATGACAAAGAAATACAGAGTATCCGTTAAAAAAAACAAGTTGGCCATGATAAGTATTTTTGGCTCAACCTGTATAAGCGTATTTTAGTTCATAATATGCGCAATAAGAAATAATATCAAACAATCTCCTATGGACAGAATAATGTCTAATACTAACAAGATCAAACTCGATATCTTTAACTTAACCCTTAACAAATTGAAGGGTTTCTTACGCAGAGTACCTATTGATGTGAACTGAAATGTATTTTTTTTTTTCTCTCTTTATTGTTTGTTTGCTGATCTGTGTATTTGTTTTTATAATGTGACAGTTAATGATTTGTATTGTGATGTATAGCGTACAAGCTTAAGCTTGGTTTTTATATTTTTATATTTTGAGAGTTTTGTTCTTCTATGATAATATATGTATACATTTTTTGTAAATTGGGTGTTAGCCCGTTGAATGAATAAATAAATAAATAAATAAATAAATAGTTCACTTGTTCAAGCGATCTTTAGAAAAATCTACCAGTAACAATACAGAGTTGACTTCATGTTAGATGTTCTCACTGTATTGACCATTGTAGGTAAGCCCAAAAAATATCATATCAGGGCCATTGCATAACTAGAACTAGCTACTTGTATTATATAAAGATATATTGAATAAATCAAATTAAAGTACCTGTGTGCACCCTAGTATGCCTATTAAGACACCCTTGTGAATTGAATCCCTTTCCACAAAGGGTACATAAAAATTGTCCTGCAAACTTATGCCTTTTCATGTGAACATTTAAAATATACTTGGACTTGAATGTTTTGTTGCATGTTGTGCATACAGCAGGAGATATTGTGATTTCAGAGTTTTTTTCCTGATTTTGATCATCCTGAAGTTCTAAAGTATCGGCTGGGTCTTTCTTGCGTTTCCGTCTCTCTGTCTCTCTCTTTTTAGCATTCTTATCACTATTATGACTGGCATGATCATCTATGATTTTGAGGGGTCCCAAATCAATGTCCGCCTCGTTAACTTTTAAATCAAGAGGTTCATGATCTAAGTACTCGTTTTTAATGTATAAAGGGGATATGCGTGAATCAAGTGAGTGTGCACTAAAAGTCAGTGGGCTCCAAGGTAACTCATTAGAGGGGAGAGGACTGAGAGAAGGATTCCTATTGTCGAAAGGCCCTAAGTGTTTCTTTAATACAGACTCAGATTTTTCTACTTGCAGTTTGAATTTGTAAAAGGAACGGAGTTGGTCAAGGCAGCTGGCACAAATCTCGTCTGGGAATCCTTTTTGTAACTGTAAGAAAATAGTTATTCATATTTAACAGATATAGTGTAATCTTCAGTTTCTAAAAACTGAGTTATAGGGATATTTCATTCTCAATACCCTCAACCCCTATAACCTAGGGATAAGGCTTAAGGCATATGATTTTACCGAGGATTTTACTTACCTTGACCTCATGGATTAATCTGAGCAATTCTAGCACCGAAATAGTCTTAGAACCCACCCGTATTTTTTCCTCTTGAATTTTTTGCCTTCGATTTTGATTATTCATACAGGTCCTGCAAATATTCTTTAAATCTACGACATTTCTATAAGCTGATAAATCCATTTTATCAAGTCTGGATCTGCAGCCTTATTATCTTCAGTCTAGACATTACACTCGTTTCTATTTTTGATAACCCCAAAACATTTAAAAACATACATGATAAAAAAAAGTGATCAAATTCACTGTTTGTTTGCGTTAGAAAATTATTAGAAAAAGATCAAGGTTTATCAGCCCAAGTAGCAAAAGCCTAAATGATTTTGAGACGTGGCCACTACCACCTACAAATCCGCTGAAGCTTAGCAAGAGGCAAGAGGCCATTGCAACCTAGTAGAATAGAATAAAATTTTGAGTTCTGTGATAGAATAGAAGGCTGGAGACGAGTGGCCAGAAAGGCACCAAAGCTTCTTAAAAGACGTTTTGAAATGGGAAAATAGTTTGCAGTGCTGATGTATCCTATTCTTCTAGTTCTACCAAAGAGTAACCCAACTAATGGGTAACTGGTTGCAAGTAGAAACCTGTGCATTCGTCGAGTTGAAGTAGAACTAAAACCGGGACATTGTAAATTGTAACCATATCCTCTTTGATTGTAACCAAGTAGAACTAGAAAAGTCGGTAATAATATATTTATTTCAATGGCGATTTGTATTCTATTTTCCTATCTTACAGGCATATGTTTGGCTGCATTACCATTACAACTAAAACTAGATCTAGCCCATTGTAAACACAAAGTAGAACTAGTGATTAGAAAAATATAGTTATACGAATGCATTAGGTCTATAGGAAACTGATCCCATTCAGTCCCACTTGGTTACAGCAGATAGAAAGAACTATGTATAAAGCCATTGTAAAACTAAAACCATCAAGTGACTTTAGACGCAGGTACACAGAACTCAAATGTATGCAATATAGCTGCCATTACTGTAAAATGGGCAATATTTATACAGGGTGTTCCTTAATGACATGCTAATATTTAAGGAGGTAATTCCTCGATACATTTTAAGAAAAAAACTTCATATGAACGTATGTCCTAAACGTCTTAACTTTTGAGATACAGGGTGTTAAAGTTTTCAAGAAAATAATCTATTTTTTAATAATAACTGTGATACTATTATAATATCTTTATGAAATTTGGTACACATCTTCTATGCATTAAGGAGCATTTTCTGATGTACAAACAATTTTATTATTTTTACCAGTGGCGTCTGTACGGGTTTTGCATTTAATAGTTTTGGAGAAAATAATGGTACGCCACTGCTTTCTTCTAAAATAAAAATTATTTTTAAAATCTCCACTCATTTCTGAGCAAATTTGATCTCTTGATTTTCTTTCGTCCGACGCATGGTTTTCGCTTAAAAAATATAAAAATCGTTTTACATCAGGGTCAAATCGCTGAAAATCTGAAGCATTTCAGCACAACAGTCACCGCTTCAGTTTTTCAGCCGATTTCAAATTTGCTCAGAAATGAGTGAAGATTTTAAAAATAATTTTTATTTAAGAAGAAAGCAGTGGCGTACCATTATTTTCTCCAAAACTATTAAATGCAAAACCCGTACAGACTCCACTGGTAAAAATAATAAAATTGTTTGTACATCAGAAAATGCTCCTTAATGCATAGAAGATGTTTACCAAATTTCAAAAAGATATTATAATAATATCATAGTTATTATTAAAAAATAGATTATTTTTTTGAAAACTTTAACACCCTGTATCTCAAAAGTTAAGACGTTTAGGAAGTTTTTTTCTTAAAATGTATCGAGGAATCACCTCCTTAAATATTAGCATGTCATTAAGGAACACGACCCTGTATAGGTATATTATATACCTATATTATTATTTTATGTAGAACTAAAACTAGGCCCTTGCAATCGAAATAAATAGAATACAAGGAATAAAAGTGGTAGTTAATTCTAAAAAAAAAAATGAATTGCTTTAAAGTCCTTAAGTATTTTATTAAAGG
Source organism: Polydrusus tereticollis (assembly GCA_963920685.1). NCBI lineage: Eukaryota > Metazoa > Arthropoda > Insecta > Coleoptera > Curculionidae > Polydrusus > Polydrusus tereticollis. The sequence goes on from OY987329.1 coordinate 120,404,601, forward strand.
ATTACATTTTTTTTTTATAAACCAACCTCATAATAACCTCATAAAACCTCATTTATTACGTCTTCATCCTCTATAATAACATCTTTTATTTTGTGGGTATGTGCATAATGAAACTTTAAAATGTCAGCATCAGCAAAGTTATTTGGACACACTTCACACACGTATGGTCCACTGTGCTTCGTCATATGCACCTTCATATTGTAGACTTGAACAAACTTCTGGTGGCAGTACTTGCACTGAAATCTATACACTCCTTCGTGGCCGAATTCGTGTCTCTGTTTCTCTGCAGCTCCGGCGAATGTTTTCTTACACCATTTACATTCGTACGGCCGTTCTCCTGTATGGACTCGCTCGTGTCGTTTGAGGGAACTTTGTGCCAAAAAGGAGAATTCGCAGTAGCGACATACGAAATTTTTGGAGTCTGTATGTTTGTTCATGTGGTACTGAAATAAATAATTTTACAAAATTGTCAGTATAAAACTATTTCGTGCAATGCACAAAAGAAAGCAATACCCATTATGCATGGCGGCAAGTTTAAAGCAAATCTCTTGCCAGAGGATTAGTCAAATTCTTGTACAATCAGTACGTCTAATTAAGCTTTGAAAGTTGGTTCTTCTCTTGCATAGAACTCATATTTTGCCCTTTGATGATTTTTGTAAAGCCGCTTTGTTTCGAAGATACAGGACAAGAAAAATTTTCGACAAAACCCAATATTGATATTTTTTAACTTATTATTGTAGTCGAAATAAAAGTATGGCGTACTACACTGGGCTTACGGAGTATAATTTTTTTAAAAAATGCGTTATCTTTTTAGAAAATTAGTTAAACGTTATTTTCATTTTTATCACGTCTCGTAATTGATCATTTTGTACGTGTCGAATTTGTTGAGACTGATTGACGTGTATTTTCTGTTTAATAGTTAAACTTTTGTTAGTGAAGTCCTCTATCATGAATCGCTATGCGAACGCCGAGATGACTGACATGCTTTTCATTTAGGGACTTGCTAATGGCAACTCATTTTAAGCTTCCTGATAGAAAAACCTTCCACCAAACCAAGTATTCATTAACGTCAAACAGGCAATTGAAACAAACTGGGGGACCAGAGGAAGGCCAATGGCATTAAGAATGGTAGAAGTGGAAGGGAATGAATATGCTGGACATGATAGAGGAAGATTCAGATACTTCTACTTGAAAAATTGCAAATACCCCACCATCCGTTCTTCTAGTTGTGGACTCGCTGACCCCCTCATAATCAAAAAGAATCACAGCATATGAAGTTGTTTGCGACAGGTTCGGATTCTTTGATGATATTCAAACGATTACAACTGAAGAGTTAAACGCAAAAGCGAAAAATGTTGTTGATTGTTACCCAGAAGATGTAGAATCGACTCTTGGCAATGAACTGGTTCAACTCGCCGAACTAGAAAGGCTCTATGAACGGAAAATCGGAGAATCTGGAGCACAATTGCTTTATCGCATAATAATGGAGAACAATCTGCGCTCAACTTTTCTAAATGCTGAAATAGTTCTTCGCATATACTTGTCCATAATGGTGTCCAATTGCAGTGGAGAGAGATCAGTCTCCAAAATGAAACTGATCAAAAATAGATTACGTACGAGTATGGGACAGAAACGTCTTACCAGCCTCATGATTCTGAGTACAGAAAGAGACATTGATCGTGGTTTATCTTTCGAAAATGTTATCGAAGTGTTCGCTTCGATTAAATCTCGTAAAACTTCTGTATTCTAACCACACATACGATTCTGATAATTGTCATTAACGATATTCATATTACAAACAACGATGTTTTTTTAATGAATTATTCTGAACATAATAAAAATTATCAAATTAGAGTCATAGTTTGCATACATTTTTGTGCAACCAACTTCTTACGTTCATTGTCAGGGGCCTCCACAATCAACTAGCCTCAGGGCCTTCACCAACCTTAATCCGGCCCTGGTTGTACCCATACCACATACAACGCGTTCAGGCACTTCTTCCTGGTGACTTTCTTCCATGGAATAAATTCTGTCAATCGCTTTTACACACATTGATTCAAATCCCTCAACTACTGACGCTGATTGTTTTTGTCGTTGAATCGAATTTCTCAAGAAATCCAAAAAGGAATCTTTACAACAACCATGTGTGGGCTGAAGAAAATAGACATGAGGTACTTAAAGATCGTTTTCAACATCAGTTCTCGTTGAACGTTTGGGCTGGAATTGTGGGTGATTGGCTAATTGGACCGGTATCTCTACCAGAAAGACTTACCGGCGAGGTGTCTCGCCACTATTTGGAACAAACGCTACCTCAGTCTCTGGAGGATGTACCACTGGCACCAAGAAATGCAATGTGGTTTATGCACGATGGTGTACCAGCGCATTTTAGTGTGGTTGCTCGTAAGTTTTTAACAGTAACATACGGAGATCGCTGAGTTGGTCGAGGTGGACCTCACATGGCCTGCTCGATCCCCGCACTTAAACCTCCTGGATTATTTTCTTTTTTTCCCTTCAGTTTTTGCCGTATGTTTAATAAACACCCTGTATAGCGGAGGTGTAAGTAAATGTCATCTAATTTTTTAACCGAAAACCGTTTGTCAGACAAAAAAAGGCTAGGAACGATTTTCGCTCAGGCGTAATTGTGAAAGTAATATTTATTTTGAAAAAAAACAGTGGCCTATCATTTATTTTGCTAAAAGTATCAATGATATATGTTAGTGCGGACGCCACTGGTAGAAGTAGACTAAATCTATTTTATGAAAGAAATATGTTGTTAGTATCAGTTAAAATTTAAAATATCCAAGGCGGTCTTAAACATATTAGGGAAACCTCGATTTCTTTCAAATTTTCAATACCCTGTATCTCAAAAATAAAGAGGTTGGGGACCTATTTATAGGAACTTCTTGTCTTAAAATCTAGGCAACAACCTTGAGTGTGGCCACATAATTCTAAAATTGACTGCTGTTGCTGAAAGATATCAGATCAGAATTGTCCAAGTTACATGCAAGTTATAGGTATGCAATGTAAAATGCTTTTGCACATTGGTAGGCAAGACACACGCGAATATTACACATACGCACGTGTAAGTTTAAATCAATTCATGTGCAAGAGACAAGATCATACAAATCTAATTTACTTACTGCGGTGGGCATCAGAATTGCCTAGATGTAACATGGCGTGCAAGTCAAAAGCTATGATTGTATAACAAGCCCTATATTGCTTTCGAGAAAACCAAGCCACAGAGTAAAATGAAACAACGCCACAAACAACAATTCAAGAATTGTTTTTACGCAACGGTGGCGAACGAAATTACTAAAAAAGTTCATAGAGGTTTGCATCAAAAATCGCGCAGATTTAAATATAAAAAAAAAAAACACGTTTCTATCAACACAAAAGAGTTTAGTTAAAAGTGAAGTCAAACTATATGACGCTTCCATAAATGTTATAGGATAGATATCTGCCCATTTCATAGAATGTTTAGATATCTTTTACAATAAATTAGGCTTGTCGAATGGTTGAGAAATCCAGTGCTTCGGAAACCGGGCATATATGGGTAATTATCAAGAAATTCGGGAAAGTTGATAATATTTTGGGACAGTTGTTAAATATCAAGTTCTATAAAATATTTTTATGTAAATGTATGCACTATTACTAGGCAATCAAAACTGTAAAATGTACCCTCCCATATTTTTGCTATATTTGAAAAAAATAACCAAAAACGGCATGGTAATGAGATTTAGTTACACGGTAATGTCAAGGAGAAATGGAAATGTTAATTAGCTGACATGGTAATGTCAGAAGAGAACAATAAACACCAATTTTTAATATATTTATGGAATAAATTTATTAACAAAACGTGTGTATTAAAAGTTACACAAAAACTCAACGCAACTTAAAGTTCTGTTTATTAAAAAAACAAAAAAAAGTAAAAAAATGTATGGAATCTAGCAAAAAAAAACTTAAACCATCTCATTTATTTTTTTGTATTCCGGAACAGAAAAAAGTCGTGCAGAGCATGGCACAGGTGGCTTTGAAAGTTTTAGTAAAATTTCGGCAGCTGGAATAATCTGGATATCTCGTTCCTCCGGCCAAAAGAAATTTTCACCTTTTCTGTCCATAAACTGGATTTCCAGAGATTTGCGTTTCAGTGATAGAACTACACCTAAAAAATACAACAAGTTGATCCGATAATAGACACTTATTATTTAAACTTTTAACTGGATACCAGAAGTCGTTAAACAGGACTGCTACCCAGTCATCAGGTTTAATCTCGGACCTAGTCTCTGACTGAATGTTAAATTCAAAATCTTCTGCATTATCAGAGTTATCAGTGGACTTTATAATTTTATTAGTAGGCAGGACTCTAACTTTAAGCTTTCCTTCTGTTTTTCTTTTTAGGTAACGCTCTTTCTCTTTTTGTTTTTGCTTTTCATATTCTTCTGGATTATTTTTTATCTTTTTTCTCCTAGCTCTTTCTCTTTCTCGCTTTTTCTTCAAAACATCTTCTTTATGTCGTTTCAGTGATTCTTTTGGTAGCTGACTTTTTTTTCTCGAATTGGGCATCTACAATTATTAAGAATAAACGTAAGAATAGTAACTAAAAACATTTCCGTGTCATAACAACATCACCATGTCACTGAAAAGACATGGTAATGTTGGGAATTTTTGACACGGTAATGAGCAAAACATAAAAAAAAAATGAAACTATTACATGAAAATTAAGTTATGTATTTTTCTTACCTTGGTGTATTATAACACTAAAATATTAAATATAATTTAGTTCTTCCCAAAACATACAACAACACAAATTTTAAGACACGGTAATGTCGTCAAGGTGGTTACACTCTGTGATCTGGGCGATAAACCTACTCACTCCGCGGCTAGGCAAAAACTAATCTCAGATCAGGGACTTGCCAAATTAACTACGTATATAGGGGAGTCCCCCGAATCCAATAGATCTGATAAACGCTTTTCATTGTTGCCAGACTATGCAAGATTACGGAAGACATGGTAATGAGCATTAACTTTACGTTACAGATTTTGGATAAATTTTTCTGAAACACCAAAAGGGTTAATCGATTGCAGAACTCAACAAAAGATAGACAACCGATCGCAAAAGCAAATCTTACTATCTGTTTATTTAAATAACATTTTATAGTTACAGCGCTTCAACACTTTTCAAGGAATTAGGGTATAACCTCGACATGGTAATGTTTTTTTTCTGTTAATCTTTTCTTTTTTTTTCTATTGTTTTGACTTTTTTCTAAAATCACTATTTGTACATATCGAGTATAGTAAACTACTTATTCTAAAAATTAATACAATTTTGAATACTTGAAAATACTAACGGGGGATCACAGAAAGTAACTTTCCCTCTTTTTTTGATAATGACCCACATATTACACATATAAAGAAAACAGATTCCTACAGAGTAAGCTTTAAACTGTCTAGATCAAATAAATATAATATGGTGTGCAAGTGAATTGCAATTCAAGAGAAAAATGAACTTGCATTGCTTGGATGTTAATAGCTGTGAAAACATGCCTGCTACCAGTGCTATCTAGAATTCAACCAAGTTAACACATGGTTATTTCTTAAAAAAACGTCAGTAAATCAGCAGCCAAAAGTCAAAAATATAACTAAATGTACTGATACTGGTACTCCTAAGACAAAATAAAAAAGGTGAGACGTGAAATATTTAATAAACATATATATCTAGGTACTTACTTTTAAAGCATTTAAGTGCTTAAAACCTCTTCCACACTGGGTACATAAATATTTATATTTGTTTTCATGTATCTTTAAGACGTGGTCCTTTAATTTTGAACGTGCTAGATATTTTTGATCACACTGGTTACAAGAGTACCAATGGCCCTTGTGTTTTAGCATGTGACGGTTAAAGGCTAAAAAAATAAATTCTTTTGTGTAGCCAATTAGAAAAGTATAAAAAAAATAATTATACTTTGTAACAGGTAGAAAATAATTCAGTACATACATAGTAAATTATTAGGTATTAATAGACATAAAAATGTATCTAAAACTATTTTCATCTTGATTACTCTTTAATTGAAATATATGTCAGGAATGAATCCAGTTTTATAAGCATAAATAGATTATCAAAAATAAAGGACAAAGAACTTACAACCGAAAGTTTTAGATGATATTTCACAAATATGACATTTGAATGTCTCCTTCCAGTCAGGATTGTGGGTACGTGACTGGTGTGCATTGAGAGACTTCCGCTTATTAAAGGTGGCGCTACAAATATTACATTGAAGTATTCCCAAATTCTGTGCTTTATTTTTCCTAGGCCTTGGTTTTACTTTTAATACATCCTCCACTGACATTACTCTTATTGTATCATCTTTGAATTTTATTGTAGAATTAAGCACATCATCTATTGTTACTAGTTGTATGTTGCTCATGTTTCTTTCACGATTTGTTTCCATTTTAAATATTGCATTAACATCTAAGTCGTTATTAAACTCAACATATTGAGCTTCATTACTGTGTCCACTAGCCTCACCCTGCTCAGTGTAGAAAACCTCATGGTCTTCATTGAAGTAAACCTCATTATCATTTTGAGAGGTAACTTCATCATTCTTACTTAAAATAACCTCATTCTGCAATTGCTGATGGGAGATTTCAATATCCTCATGACTAGAAAGATTGGCATCAAAAAGCTTTAAAGATTTTTGTATCAATTTGTCCTTCAATACATCTTCCACCGAGACCAAGATTGTTTTAGGGGTTTTGTTTGTGCTTTTAGGTGTAATATTCTCCGCCTAAAATAGTTTACTTAATAATATCTCTATGTATGTACATCTAGGCATGTAGGTACGTTTAAACACAATAATTTCACTAAGAAATAAATTTATATAAGATTACAATACTACAATTTATCGAACAAAAGTTTAGCTAATTTTGTTTAATTACTTTTAAGTGAGTAATGTCAGCACCTAATAAGGGGAGTCCAAATGATTTATGGCATCAGAATTATAAAAAAATAGTTATAATAATATTGAACAGCCCCTATTAAATTTAATTAACACTTCTTTGGAAATTGGCATGGTGCCTTCGCCTTCAATCAAGATTTCTATGGTTGGTCTAATTCAGAAAGAGCTTGGTCAGGGCAGATGACTTCAAATACATAAAAATATGCTCCTGACAATTAAAAAAAGTTCTGGAAAATTAAAATAGTATATAATTAACTACATAGTACCATTTTATAATAGACTCTTATTATAAAATGATAGTACTTAGAATTTATACCTCCAGCAACATTTTTACAAATAATAATCAGTAAAAATGTATTAGATGGATATGGATAGTGCATCCTTTTAGCAAACAAGAACGAAATGAATAGACTCCAAAAAGTACATAATAGAAAAGGGGCTCACCAACAAGAAATATGCTGGATAGGCTGAACTGCGTTTGTTCAGAAATTTCTAAAATATAAAACCATGATTCTCATATTTAAACTTAGAAATGGCACAACACCCAATTATTTAACTGAAAAGTTTGTTGCTAAGTCAGTTCATTCATATCCAATAAAAAAACAAACATAATGTCTATGTCAGGATAAAGAATAAAAGTAGCTCAAATTCGGTTTACCATCAACTCTACTTCAAAAATATAGGAAACCAGATTTAAAATCAAATTAAAAGAATATCTTAAAGGCGAATTATTTAATAAGTACTTAATAAAGGATTTAATTTAATGAGTTGGCAATATTTTTGGATAGTTATTTATTTAATTTAACAATACATTTTCACTATAAAATGTGTTTTTTTCATATTTCTTTCATATTGTATACATTTTTGACAGCAGTCTTCTTGTAAATTCGTATTTGTATTATTTTATTTGTTATTTTTTGCAATATTATTTGTACATACATGTAAAAATTACTTTTGTGAAGTTAAATTCGATTTTATACAGTGTAATGGCCAAATGCTAAATAAAGGATTACTAGCTTGTATTACCCATGGCTTCCGTGCAATCACACACAATGATATAAATTTTGAATCCTCTTGAGGGATTGTATTTTGAGAAATCCCTACGCAGCAGCAGATAATGAATCGAGTCAGTCAGACCATGTTACTTTATAAACTCCTAAACAAAGTTAGGTACCTCACTTTCAGGGGAGATACCCACACCAATTTTTGAACAACTTTTTGCATTACAAGAAGGAATTCTTTTTTATATGAATTTCGACCAGGAATTTGTATAATATAGATACCTAATAATATATTTACCGATCCTTGAATGTATTCTTGTCTATCTTTAGTTTCTTCACCAAAAATTGCTTTAACCATATCCTCATAGGTGCTACCATCATCATTCAAAATTACATTTCGTTCTTCGGAGTCAACAGAATTCCCAATCTCCTTAATGTTTTCCTCTCTCAAAATCTCACAATCATGCCCTGATTGAATATTGGTACTAACACAATCAGAAAATGTTTGTGCTTTTTGTAAAACTTCTTGAGAATTATTAAATAAGACAATAAAATTGTAGGCAATATTTAAATTCTTAAAGCAAGTCATGCAGATACTCTGTGCAAAACTTTCTGAATACTTAATCTAAAATAAAAAAAAAATTGAATAAGTTCAGCCTTATTGGAAACACTGTGATGCTTTGTGATTTATGCAGATCCAATTAAGAAAAAATAATGATTTATGATATGGATGAACATAAACTTTTGTAATGCTAAGGTTGCATATTATGTATTAGTTAGGGAGGGATATTTATGCAAATTACCTAATAAATAATAATTAAACAAAAATATGGAAAATTAGGGAAAAATAACCTATTGGTCTGCATTTACTTACATTTGATGATGTTACAATGTTTAAAAGGTCCAAAATAGATTTATTTACCAACTCTGAAAAAACACTTCGTAGTGACAAGTACTCTTCATTGCTGTTTCTTATTAAACACGACCGGCAAGTAAAACTCATTTTAATTGTTGCTTTTTCTATAGTTTCCTTGCTTTAATACATTCTCGTAAAACTTCATTATTCTTAAAGAAATATTAATGCAAACAAAATAAACACAGATAATGTGTGACCTTGTGACAGATAGATACAACTTCCCTAACCACACTTTTTCTTCTATAAATGAATATTGCTAACCTGTCTGGCAATTGCCTAGTAGCAAAGCCATAAACAAAAACAAGCAAGAAGGCAAGATTGCTAACCTGTTGATATTTTGATTTTTTTTCAACTAGCCCGTATACTATTGCCTTACAAATTTAAGAAAATAATGATATGATCCAAACCCAAACCTTACTTTATAGGTGTCAGAAGAAAAATTGTCAACACCTTTGCGGTGATGTTTCATTTTACACAAAATATTTTTTTAGTAAGTAAATAAGAACTTATCAAACTGTTTTCGAAAAAATGACGTCAAGGAAACGAAGCGGCAGTGGCTCGAAGCGCCTATTCAAAGAGAAAGTAGTTCAGATCTATGAGACTATTTTAAAAGGAGAAGAAATCGGACCAAATAATCCCTTATCATGGGAGGAATTCTTCCTGTTAAAGCCAAAAGTCACCACTTTTGAAAGTGAAATTCAAAAATTAACAGTGGAACAGCTACAGGCTGTTAAGCCAAATTTAAATGAGCTGTTTACCCATTGTATTGAGATTTTAGCTCAGCGGAGCAGCATAAGAGCTGCTTATGGTCTACAGACTTTGGCTGTCTTTTTACATGCAATTTTTAAAAAGCTTAGTGAGAATCAAGTCGATAATGTACAGGCTATAGAGTTTTTATCTGGATTTGATAACTATGTAAAAAATGTACAGAGAGTATTGGATTTTTGTCAAGAATTTTTAGAAGGTACCTACCTACAAATTATATTCTCTTGAATGATATGCTTATAAGTTACTTATTAATGATTATGATAAATATGTATTTATATGATCCTTTAAAAAATGTGTTTTTATTACAGGTGATTACACAGATTCTATAAAGGGTCTTTGCCTTAAATTAGTAATAATCCTTACTATAGGAACAGACAATATTAATCAGAATACCCTTATAGAATACATAATGTTATCTTCCCTCTTTGACTGCTTAGTAAAGTTACTGTCAGATGTCCCTACAAGGCAAAAACATGGCTATGATGTGGTACTTATTATTACACTGCTTGTAAACTACAGAAAATATGATGCCACAAATCCATATGTAGTGAAACTTTCAATACTAGATGATGAATTGACTTTAAATGGCTATGGACAAGTTATAACAGCATCTTTGACTGAATTTTGCAACCAGTATAATGTTGAACATATTGAGAATCAAAATTCTAGTTGGTTTTCTTCTTTGACAAATATGGTTGGAAGCATGTTCATTTCAGAAGAGGGGGGATATAGAAATCAACAAATTAGGTGAGAAAAATAAGATGTGTTATATATATCCCTTTATCCAATTGGCCTAGTCTGGTAAATCTTCAAATTAAAGTTAAAGTCAAAATATGCTTTATGGTCATAAAGAAATATCTTTATTGACAAAGCCTTTAGAAATTTTAATCAACAATAAAATATATTGGTAGTAAAATTTGAAATATGTATTAGAATAAAAAATGCAAGTAATTATGACAGATTATCATCAAAATATTCATTTAAGTATGGTTACAGAAAATATATTTTCTGTGGTATAATTAGCTTTTTTCAATAATAACTTTTTAGTTTTTTAAACATTTCAAAAGTTGACATTTTTTTACTATAAATTGGAAGAAAATTAAATTTTTTTTAGAAACATAAATCATAGTTTTCTTTACAAAAGTTGAAGAAGGAATATGCAAAACCTTTATAAAAGTCTTGTTTTGTATTATAAGTAGGTAAATTAATATTATTTCAATTTTTTTTTAATCAAACAGAGATGAAGTTAGTGTTAAAATTTTTTGATATAAACAAAGATTTACAAGACTCTCTAGATCTTGCTTTGCACAAATATCTGTTAGAATTAAGAAGATATTGACATGAATTTCCCAAGAAGCAAATTCCATATTTCAAAAGGGATTCTATTAATTTAAATTAATATGTTTTTAGAGCAAATAACGCCTTGTTACTAGCATTTTATGAAGCAGTTCATTTAAACAGAAATTTTATAACAACTCTAGCACAGACACAAACTGATGCTAGTGGTCCTCCCTCTCCAAATAATACTTTACACAACAAAGTTGAATCCCTTTCGGACCTGTCAAATTTACCTGTCAATTTTGACATTAATTCACAACCATCCAATTTATTGGTGACATTCTTTCAGTATTGGTAAGTTTTCCAATTTCTGAGTAGTGTATTTAGTTACCCTATAACTTTTTTCCAGTTCTATAGTGATGCAAGATACGAAAACAGAAGCTGGAACAAATACAGTAAAATTGTGTTTTTTGATTTTGGGTTGCATATCAGAAGACCAATATGCCAATTCCTTGATGCATGACATCAGCTTGGCATTTAAAGTGAGATTGCACAGGCTGCCTATGCGACATAGAAAGCTAGCTAGCGATAAAACTACTTCCAGTCAGTCATTGGTCTGCACATTATTAGGTAAATCTTGGTTTAATTAATTATGTTGTTTTCATTAGTTGTGCTTTTTATTTTCTTTAGATTGAGAAACTAAAACTAATAAAGGGGCATCTTGTCTGATCCAAAATAACTTCTCCCATAATTTTATTTACTGATTATATCCCATCATAAAAAACTGGCAAACATTTGGCTAGGTTGGCTTAGGTTAGCTCAGTCTTTAGGAGAAGTTTATCATTGCCATTTATAGACATATTATGTAGCAGTACCCACACAGTTAGTTACCTAATCTATACCTAAAATCCACAAAAACTGTCAGTGACTCATTTAATACCAATTACCAAATGTAGGAAGCCGCAGAATAAAAATTATGTGCAAGTAATGTTTTTTTGTCCATATAAGGTACGTTGCCGCTTCAAAAACAGTAAACTTAAGAGTCATACAAGCCGCAATCAGCCAAATGCATTTAAAAAAGCACGGTGATTCCAATACTGCGATCCTGATTGTGGAGAAAATAAATGTGGCAACACACAGAGCCGGAATTCACAACTTGAAAGATGTGAAAATAAGCGTGCTGGCAGGGTTTTCGCACTGCTTGATTAATTTGTCTTTTATTAATTATTTATCCATACATTTTGTGAGTTTTCGTAGTATATGGGTTCTTCACATAAATATTGTTTTGTGTGAATATATAGTTATTACACTTTATTTCGTGTTGTTCAATGCTTATTTTAATTGAGTCTTAGTCAGCCTTCTCTCATCCACTCCTGGAATAGGCCTCTCCGCACATCTTCCATGTTTGGCGATTTTGGGCTTTCTGGTACCAGTCACTACCGGCGAGCGATTTAATATCTTTCTTTGTGGTTGAGTTTTAATTGAGTAATCTATGGATATTAACGAACCTTTAACTAGTTTTACAAAAAAAAATTTCAATTAACATTAAAAAAAGGAATAATAGTTAGAAACGTATACCATGGAATTCGGGAACGAAATCCTAAACTATAACCACATTGGACGCTGCAGAAATATGTGGCACTTTAACGAAACTTCACTCGCGCACTGTGTTCAGGGTTTTGAAGGGTCAAGAAAATGACAAAAAAAGAAAATAGTCGCGAAGTCGAGAAAAGAGGACGGAAAAAAATAATCCTGGATGATGGAAAAAAATAATCCTGGATGATGCCACAAAATACATGGATTTTTTCGTAAATGAAATAACTACAATAAAAAAAAAAGATGGCTGAAATTAAGGACACATTTACCTTTACTTAAAATATAATTAAGAATTTTCAAAGAACCTTTTTAAAAGACATTAATTAAATAAATAAATAAATAAATAAATAAAGTTTTTATTTCTACAGAGTGTTACAAAGTCTGAGAAACAGGTCACAAAGAAAATGCGTTTTACAAGCAAATTAAAATTTAAATTAAAATACTTAGACAAGGTAACATGAAACATTAAAGATAAAAAAAATACACCTAACTAAAAAAAGACAAACAAAACTTGCGACTTAATGCCTTTGAGTTACATTTGCAACTAACTAAAAACCTCTGGCGACTGATCGTCTGTGAGATTAGAGCCTCCCTTCGTTATTAGATTGTTCCAGGAACTCATTTATTGTGTATGGTTCAATACTACATAGGTACTGACTCAACTCATTTAAAAACTCACCTTTTGCACATCTCAGTTCTTTAATGCGTAAAGGAAGCTGATTAAACAGCTTGATTGCTTGAATAAAGGGCTCCTTTCTTATAGACGGCTCGTTTATGTATTGGATAATCAAAATCCCCTTTGTTTCTGGTGTCATACACATGATATCTTTCATAGGGACTAAAGTCCGACGGATGCATTATCATTATTTAGTTATATTACACGAAATTGAAAAATCCTACTAATTAAAATAAAATAAAATTATTGCATAGCGGCGAAAATATTTTTAAAAAACGGGAGTTTCGGGAAAAGGGGAAAAAATGTATTACACCGACAAAACATGGCTCAATGAAGGGCATGCACTTGAGAAGGTATGGCAAGATCTAAAAATTAAAAGTTCAAGGCATATTTTTCTTAGTTGGACTAATTCCTAAAACATCGCGTAGGAACTATAGGTCTATCTCTTCAAATAAAAAAGTTAGCCTATATGTCAAGTTTTAAACAAACAACCCTGTAGAATCAGCTTTTAAGGGTTAATCAAATAAATTTAATTTGTAAAGAATTATATGAAAATTTCATCATTTATTATTTTTTGAAATGCCCACGCTATTGGAATTCATCCCCTGACGTCGCAAAACCCGGAGCTCTCTATATGCTAGTGATGAGTCACTGACAGAAAATTTGGACTTGAAGTATACAACTTAAGTGTAATGGTATGTGCTTGTGCATCTATATCTCTTGTAGACCTGCTAAACAAATATCACGAGGATAAAAAAAAAGATTTATGTGTGCCTAAAAAGGGTCACTAAGCAGCTTCAACATTCTGGTTCAAAACTTGAAAAATTCAAAGCACTCAAAGCCGTAACGATTTATAAGCATTCAATGTTTGTCTCAATGCAAATCTAAAAACCTCCTATGTAAAAATTAGTATAAAAAAACGTCTAAAATTCCATCGTTTTATATAAATTCATACAGAAATCAATAACTTAAGGGTTGTTGCTTTAAAAATTTAAGTGTAAGCAAAAAAACTGAAGCTATGTTCCTAGCTATAATTGCTTTATTTTTAGACCTACTAGTAGAATTTATGTTAAGTCATATGATGAAGAAATTCCCCATGGAACTGTACATTCTGTGCATAGGAACAATCCAACGTATACTGTGTTATCAGAAAAAATGTCGGATACGAGTCAATTATGTGTGGAAAGAATTGTGGACCGCATTAATATCCTTATTGAGATTCATTTTGCAAAATGAAAACTACCTAGGCAAGAAATTGAACATATTCGAGTTGTGCATAAAAGTAGTTAATATTTTAAATTTCTTCATAACCTATGGAGATAATTTCTTGCCCACGCCAGGAAGTTATGATGAACTCTATTATGAAATTATCAGGATGCATCAAGTGTTTGACAACATCTATTCCATGGGTAGGTAATTTTCTCCAACCAGATATTTCACATTTTTCTCCTGTTTTGCCAGCTTTAAGGTACTCAATGAGCGAAGGGGACTTCAAAGAAGACGCGTTAAAGCTTAACAATGCCCTGTTTAACGTACGAGCAATAATAAAGCATTTTAATCCAAAAATTGAGCAGTGGCTGGCCAGCGCGAATTTGTCCACGCCTTCAGAGGAACAAATTTTGGACATAGTCAAAAAGAATTACGACAGTTTAACGCTAAAATTGCAGGATTTGCTGGATCACTATGAAAGGTAAGTTAATTTTAATTTCATCTCCTGCAAGGAAAATATAAAAAATCGTCATTTACATTTTATTTGCTAAACTTTGGAGAACCCTACATTTCATTTTATGATTTTGGCAAAAGCTAAAGGGAAAATTTCTATGAATTTTTAAAGCCCTGCATGCTGATTTGCCAATCAAATAAAATCTTATCTTAAAACCTTATTTTCTACAACATATTTTGATAATTAAATGCTTAAACTGACAAGAATATGCTTATACAGAATGTTCCTTAATATCCGAATATTTAAGGGTGCGAATCTACATGAAAAATTATTGATAGTTTGCTTTACAAACTATACTACAAAAATGTTCCGTTACGAGAATAATGGGTGTTAAAGTTTTAGGAAGAAAATGGAAAATAATTAATATTTTCGAAAGTGCTAGAGATATTTCAGTGAAATTTAGTACGCAGCGACAGTTAATAAAGGTGCATAGTTTTTCAATACAAAAATCATTCTCAGCGTTAACAGTGGCGTGCCTACGGCCAACGACTTCGATATTTTTGAGAAAAACAATGGCTTTTCCCAAAATAAAAAAAATTTTTGAATTCACCGTTTAATTTGAAATATAAGAGCTCACATGAGTTGTTTTCCTGTGATGCGCCGTTTTTGAGTAAAAAATTAAAAACCGTTGTATTTCCCGAGAAAATTAATCTAATTATTGAAGAATACAATTGTGCAATAAATCTAGTTGTCATGGAATATGTCACTTGCTTTTTACATCTGATATTTTCTAGTAAGTCTCTGTCGTTCAAGCCTGTGCGTTGTGAACAGAATGCGTGTTTGAAATTGCGGATTTTGTGCAGTATAATGTTGTAAGTAATGCCTGCACTCTGAAAATATGGTACGGATATAATAAAAAATCCACTAAAATTCTCCAAACAATATCGAACATTTTTTAACCATAGTTTATAAAGCAAACTGTCATTAATTTTTCATGTAGATTCACACCCTTAAATATTCGCATATCATTAAGGAACACCCTTGTATATTATAGTTTTTATGCAATTAGTACTTCCTGTTTTTAGGTATACAGAAAAGCCTCATTATACAGTTTTCTTTACGAACATGGTCAAAAGCATATTGTGTGATACAAGACATAACTTCAGTTGCTCATTGTTAAACTTTTCAAATATCGCCAGTGAGTATCCTACGTTATAGTATTAAGAAAATGATCCGTTTTTATGTGGGAAGGCGCTAAAGTTGGTAATTACTAAAAAATCCTTTTGTTGCATTGTTTTTGGGCATACGGTTTGCCTAAAATCACGAAATATTATAAAAACAATATGAAAAAAGGTGTGGGTGTTACAATTTTTGAGCAGAACGAAATATATGTACGCCACTGCCTATTTCCTTTTTGTAAGCACGGTTTTGTAGGCAGTTTAATGTCTGATGCAAATAAGTACATTTTGATATTTTATTGAGTTATTTTGGTAAAAAACAGTGGCGTGTCTTTTATTTCGTTATCAACGCTATAACGCCACTGGTAGAAGTAAGAAGTAGACGAAATTCAAAATAATATACAGAGTATCCCAAACTCGACGGTACATTAGGAGAATCTAGGAAAAGAATATTAACATCCTGCTGAAATTGTGTAAATTAAATTTGATTATTCGATTTCTTGATTCTGCGGTTAAACCAAAAAAGACTTATTCCAAATAGGGTAGAAAATTCTCAATGTATTAGTATAACATATTTCTATACCTATGATCAATCGTTTTTCACTTAAAAAGATTTATATTAATAAGAAATTGATGGTCGCTACTAAAATTTTAAAATTAATACAAAATAGGTTGGCATGACACCATGACCGGTGTAAAGGTAGTAAATCAAAATATACGTAGTAAGAAGAAATTTTTCTAATTCAGAGTTACCCAAATCCCACATCGCTGTACAGGGTCTTCCAACGAGGACTGAACAGGGGCTCATTTTTGAGCTTCCTTGTATTTAAAGAAAAATCCAAAATAGCCAATCGATGTACTTTTTCCTGCAGAATTCAAAAATGAAACCAAAAATTTATTTAAACCAGAAACAAAAGAGTTACGCAATGGATAAGGTGTTTTTTAAATGGAACATAGCTTTTTTTATACGATTTTTGGAACGAGTGATTTTTTTTTTGTCCCTTCTGATTAAAATATTTAATATTATGACAGCTATTTTTATTAAATTTTAATGTTTTATCCAGTATAATTTAACTTTAACCTGTTTGAAACATACACTAGGTAATAAAGGTATAATCACCTTTGAATCCTTCAAGTCAAAAAATTTGACAAATTTACTATAATATTGCGGAAATGAAATATTCATTAGATGAGAGATTGCAGATTGTTATCTTGTTCTACAAATGCCAAGAAAATGCAAGAGAAGCAAGGAGAAGATTTATTGCAAATTTTTACAGAAATATATCCGTCAATACTATTCTAAGGATAAAGAACCTATTTGAGGAAAATAAAACATTACATGACAGAAAAAGAAATCCAACTCTAGGTAATTATGGACTTTAGGGGAACCTCTCAAAAATGGTAAAAAAATGAAAAATGTTTCTTGCAATATGTAGCACGTACTTTCTAAACGACAAATCCGCGAGCGGAAAACCATTTTTTTAATTGCAAATATAAAAAAAATGTGAAAATAGGGTACGCGCTTGTGACAAAAATGAAAAAAAAAATGAAAAACTCTTGTTGATTTATGTAGCACATACCGAATTGAAACCAAAAAGGTGGATTAGATGCCGTGTTAGCGCCTGTTTAACCAATATAAGTCTATAATTATTACAATTTTTGTCGAGTGACTAAAAGCCGTATTACAGTCGGCAACGAATTGCAGCAATACTTTGACCTTGCAACTCTATTGCTGCAATTCAATTGCAGGACTGTAATACATCGTGCAAGTCGTGGTGCAAGTCCATGTTTTTAAAATTGCAATATGAGTACTATATGAGTACCAACCTCTAGAACTCTATGCGAAACGGCAAACTCAACAGGCGCGTCCTTTCTAGGGACTTTCGGCTCTGTCGTTAACCAAGAAAGTCACTAGAAAACCACCAGAATTGCAAACGCACTTGCAACAAAAATCGATCCCGACCGATCTTTTGGCAATAGCAATAGAATTGCCAAATCCGATCAGCTGTTTTCAACTGCGCATGCTTATAAGCAAGAGAATTGCGACTTGCCACAGCTACAGTCTTTAATTTTTATATAAATATAAAAAATAAATAAAATATATAATAATTTAATACGTTCTTTAAATGGCCCCAAAGAAATGTGTCTAATATTGACAAATCGGGACTATTGGGTGGCCAAGCATAGGTTCTATTTCTACCAATCCATTCTTCATGGCGTCCGTTTAAATATTGAGTAACCTCACGCACGGCATGCGGAGGGGCCCCATCATGTTGCCAAATTAAATTTTGATATTCTTCCAATGGTAAATCTTCCAAAAAGTTCTCAATTTGGTTTTCTAAGAACTCGTAGTATCTCTGTCCATTTAAAGTCCCGTTAAAAAATTTTGCTCCCAAAATTCTATTATTTTTTATGCCACACCAAACATGGATTGAAGTCCTTCCTTGAAATTTAATTGTCTGAAATTTTCTTGGATTTCCAACGGCCCAGTGATGATTATTATGTGTATTGAAAACCCCCGATGTTGTGAATGTGGCTTCGTCAGTCCATAAGATATTTCTGAATACATTAGGGTCTTCGTTTTCTTTCCGAATCACAATTTGGGAAACAAATTGGAAGCGAAGTTCTTTTTGTGCCGGCGTTAGATGTTGAAGTGGAAGGATATGATAAGACTTAAATTTATGATTTCTTAAAGTCCTGTGAACAGTTCCTTGGGTAACTCTTCTGCGTCTTACACCGCCGCCGTATTGAACGTCCCGAACTGCGTCCAAAATTGATTTGGTTGGATTCAGTCGAAAATAATTCACAATGGCACGGTCTCGATTTCTATTCCTTTCTGGATTTCTTTTTCTGTCATGTAATGTTTTATTTTCCTCAAATAGGTTCTTTATCCTTAGAATAGTATTGACGGATATATTTCTGTGAAAATTTGCAATAAATCTTCTCCTTGCTTCTCTTGCATTTTCTTGGCATTTGTAGAACAAGATAACAATCTGCAATCTCTCATCTAATGAATATTTCATTTCGGCAATATTATAGTAAATTTGTCAAATTTTTTGACTTTGAAGGATTCAAAGGTGATTATACCTTTATTACCTAGTGTATGTTTCAAACAGGTTAAAGTTAAATTATACTGGATAAAACATCAAAATTTAATAAAAATAGCTGTCACAATATTAAATATTTTAATCAGAACAGACAAAAAAAAAATCACTCGTTCCAAAAATCGTATAAAAAAAGCTATGTTCCATTTAAAAACACCTTATCCATAGCGTAACTCTTTTGTTTCTGGTTCAAATAAATTTTTGGTTTCATTTTTGAATTCTGCAGGAAAAAGTACATTGATTGGCTATTTTGGATTTTTCTTTAAATACAAGGAAGCTCAAAAATGAGCCCCTGTTCAGTCCTCGTTGGAAGACCCTGTACATAAGGATAGTTTAAATTACTGAAATAAGCAAGAACTGGGTATTACAGAACTGAATTAAAACATAGGAATCACATTTTCTCTTACAACTATTAGCTTAGATGTTTGAAGTGCTGGCCATGACACTGATGAATCATAGTCATCATGTTCAGTTGAGCTCTTTGAATTTCTGCTGGATCCAATTCTTGAAAGGCGCGTGTTACCCTATTTCGCAGATTCTCTTTTTGTCCCCACAGGTGTCTTTTACACTTCTGTTTTAATCTTGCCTCAGAGATGGAAATCTAGGGGAGTAAGATCTGAAGACCGCGGTTGCCAACCCAACCCGTCTTATCCATCGATAGAGCCCATCTAATTGATACCAAGAACTTTGGGAGACATTTAGCGGCAAATTATCCAAAAAGTTGGAAATAGATAGTTTAGTAATTTGATTTCTAGATATTTTTGCAACATTCAATTTTGGTCATAAATGTAAACTGAAAATTCATTAACGAACAAAACACATTAAAATAAGTTTTTGTTGATATTCCCTTTCTTTAATATAATGTGGAATTTCCTGAGCTCAAAAATGATTGTTGCGCCGATTAAATACACCCTCAAATCAGTTTGATATGAAAGATACACTACAAAAATACCTACTTGTCATGTATAGTTTTTGTTTATAAAACCAGCCTGTCAGTAAGTTAGTCAAAAACGATTGATCATAGGTATATAGGAATGTTATACTGATACATTGAGAATTTTCTGCCCTATCATCTGCTCTAATAATATACTGGGTGTTTCATTTGAAAAAGTGGCTTTTGGTATTTTTTGGAAAGGCCCACCGAAACATATTTTTTTGGCGCCCTGTATAAAATATTTTCCAAATTTGTTCTTTAATCGAAACACCTGTATATTGTTTATTTATTTCAAAAATTTGAAATCGTTAGATATTTGATTTTTTGTTATTCCTGCTGCAAAAAATAACAAAATAATTAATATCTAAAGAACAATGGGAGATGGATATAGAACATTGTAAATAAAAGTTACTCAGATTTAACCGCAGAATAAAAAAAATCGAATATTATACAGGGGATTGTATTCAGGGATGCGCCAAGTATTTTCAGCGCCGTCGTGCGAAATAATGATCGGCGCCTTTAACCAATAATATAATATTGAGCTAAAATTACCACCCTTCTCTCATAGTTGATCCTTGAAATTTTTGTAGAACTCCTCAACATTCCACAAAAAATTAAAAACATCAGAATAATACGATAATAGTTTAAATATATCATGTACGGATGAAAGAGTAATGTCTAACATTCCGAAAAAGCAATTTACTTTAAATTTAATTTCTTGATTTTCAATCGGCTGGTCGTCACCTTCGTAAGAAAATTGTTTTTTTTCATCTTTCGTGCCCTTAAAATTTCTGCGGATATAAATTTTGCATTAACTTCTAAGCAAGAAGCTAGTTGTTTGGCATCTACTAATAAGTCACTAAAGCTTTTGTCAGATCGATATTGTTTTACAAATTCATTGAGGTTATTTAAACTTTCACAAGCCTGAGAAATATTAAATGTTTTTGGTTGCAGAATCTTAGTAACATCCACTTTACTTAGAATCTTGTAACAAGAGACTACCATACACACAAACTCATAATTTTTAATTTTTTTACCTAGAGGTAGCTAGATGTTTTGTAGTATTAGGGGGGGTTATTGCATCAATTCTGCTAAACCTAGTATCTGACAAAGGCTTTAATGTCAGGCTTGAAATGTTACTTTTCAAAACGGACCACCGATTGGTTGAGGCAGAAAAAAATTATATAATTCTTGAACAGTTGAAAGAAAAACTTATATTAGAAATATTGGATTTCACAGCATCGTTTATGACAAGGTTCAAACTGTGGTTACAACATGGTACACACATTGCTTGTGGATTAATGTCTAGAGGTCTTTTTTGTACACTTTGATGTTTACCCTTCATATTTGAACCATCATAACCTTGGCCGCGCATATTATAAATGTCTAAACCATAATTCTCCAAAGTTCTTAGTAAAAAGTTGGATAAACCTTCTTCACCTGTTGTATCACTTATAGGACGAAATGTTAAAAAACGTTCTTCGACACTAAATTTATTGTTTTTTAAATTAACGTATCTTAACTAAACAGAAATCTGCTCCTGCCGGCTCTCATCAGGAGTACAGTTAAATAATATAGAAAAATACTTTTGCTTCTTTAACTTCGTTTAAAATATTATTTCCTATATTGTCACATATTAATCTAATTGTTTCGTTTTAAATTTTATCTCCAAGGTAAAGTGGAATATTTTTTTGAGATCTATTAATATGTGCAGACATGACTGGATCAAATTTTGCTATCATTTCTATACATTTTAAAAAATTTCCATTATTTCTTTCAAATAATTTGTTACTAGGACCACGAGAAGCCAAGTTTTGTTCAGCCAAAAATTGAATAGTATAAATTATTCGTTCAATGACACTGCCCCAATGTTTAGTTTCATTTTTTAATAAATTTTGCATTTCCGAATCAATGGTTCGATTAGTTTTTAATCTTTCTAGTTAATCTGAGCAGACACGTAAATTTTGAAACTGAGATTTACTCTTTTCGTGGATTTTCAAATGTTCGCTTAAATGATGCCAATCATTGAAACCGCCTTGGTTATTTAATTTAGTGTTTTTAAAAGTCAATGGATTGTTGGGGTTGGGGTCATTGAATATTTTACAGCAGAAGCAGAAAACTGCATTTTTTTCAACAGAATCTAGCAACCAATGACGCTGAACCTTTTCACCATTTAACAAAATTCGAGTAAAATATATATCGGATAACTTACGTCCACTTTTGTCTTTAGGATACATAGTTTTATTTTGATAATGCATTGGACCTTTTTCGACAAGTTCTTGCACCTGGATTAAAGACAATACACTCGGCCAAAGACCTGGATCGTTAGAAAGGGGCGCTTCTTTGGATAATTCGTCTTGCTTACCGAACATGATGGTACCGACACTGACTGAAACGTATCAGGATCTAATTCTTTTGGATCTTTATCCTCATTAGCTTGCTTTTCTAATTCTGATGGCAAGTTTGATTTTGTTGAATGTAGAAAATCACTGTTATCAGAAGTAGTGTATTATGTAGTCTTTCGAAAAGTTACTAATTTTGAAATTGGTTTTCTCGAAAGTCTTTCTCCCGTTTTCGCTTGTTAAGCAAGTTTTGGTAACCAGACAATTTCTTTTTTTTTCTTCTCTGGCCATTTAAATAAAATAAATAAAAAATATTAAACGCTAAGCCTTATTTGTTTCATAAACAAAAGTTATTAAAAAGAAAAACAATTATTTGCATCCCTGTTAATTAATTTACTTAATCACTTACTTACCTTATTTTTAATTATTTTTCACAATTGCGGTAGATACGTAATAGCAAATAAGACACTCTATACGTCTTATGCGCTTATCAAGACAACAAAGCAAAATTAACCTGCTACATCGATTACGAACACGCAAAATTTTGCAAGTTTAAACCAGCGCGCCGAACGCACGCGGATTTTCGCGCCCCCTCAGGAAGAGGAGTAGTAAAATTTCACCATTGGTACTGGTCGCCGACCGGCGGTCGGTGTTGGTGGATAATGCATTTTCACCACCGGTATTCATAGATAATTTTTTTAGTTTTATGTTAATTTGTGTTGAAGGCCTGGCGGCTCTAAGGCCTTGGCGCCGCACGACCTTACCCATATGGACGGCGCGTCCCTGGTTGTATTTAAAATTGTAAAGTTAGTTTCCGGTAGAGGTACAACAAGCAACGCCGCATTCTCAAAAATATTTTTAGAGGCTAGAATACTATGTCTTATCGCCATTTCCAAAATTTCAGCACGATATTAATATTCGTTTTCTAGATTCTCCTAATGTACCATCGAGTTTGGGATACCCAGAGGAGCCTCAAACAAATTAAGGAAAAACCTTTTTTTTTTTTCAAAGCAGTATTAATATGCGCTTTTTTTCTTAAATTCATCAAAGGATTAAGTATTAGCATGCAATAATGAAACGCCCCATATAAGATTTTTTTAATATTAACTTTGTTATCGCCTTTCACTGGTTTTTGGAAAATTATTAACAGCAAGGAAATACATATTATATTCAATGTAGGTAATATCTAGTATTAAGGAAGCTCATTTATATTTTTTCTATAAAATGTTTTTATAAATTTCATACCTACTCCTACTAGGGTTAAATAATAAGCTGTTAATGGTTTTCAAAAATGTTAGATTAT
The DNA here is from genome assembly GCA_963920685.1 of Polydrusus tereticollis. Taxonomy (NCBI): domain Eukaryota; kingdom Metazoa; phylum Arthropoda; class Insecta; order Coleoptera; family Curculionidae; genus Polydrusus; species Polydrusus tereticollis. The sequence goes on from OY987329.1 coordinate 120,428,316, forward strand.
TTTTTGTAACTTGTTATAGTTGTGTTATATGTTTACTTTATGTAAGTTTAATTCAATTCCAAAATCAAAATATTTTATGTAATAAAAGGCCTTAAGATTCAAATAGTGTGTCTTATTCTTGGAAATTAAAATAAGTGAGAAAAGAAGTCAGTCACTCAAAGTAGATCTAAGAAACAAGGAATCTCTTTAGTTTTAGTTTATTAAAAATATATATAAAGGATACTTTAACAACTAACAAAAATATTTTCTATATTTGATCACATACAGCATAATTTACACCAAAAACAATACAAAGCTAATCTATGCTAATTTTATTATGATAGGTATAAAATATTCATGAATAATCATTCTTCATAGTTTCAGGTATAAAATGTGATTCTCAGTACATGGAAATTGCATCTTAAAAATAATAATGGGATCTAATAAAATCCTTACTTTTATATTCAGAAAATTGTACTATAATGCTTAACATAAAATCACAATCACATGTTAACATTCATACTTATATTATATCACAGAAATATAGCTATACAGCTATATTTTGTGTGCTTATATACAGCGTGTCCAGAAACCATCTTAACATATGGGAAACTTTTTTATTTTTAACTTTACGAAAAAAAATTATTCTTCATAAAAAGTTCTGCTTGTTGATAAAATAACATTCAAATCAAAAGTTTTGAGCCAGCACATACGGGGTGTTCAGAAAGTCAATAATATTAATACCGTAAATGGAAAACTATATTTAATAATTTTAATTACAAAGTACAATAATGAAATACTACACTAAGCTTCAACATGACCACCGTTTTTTTCCATACAAACGGTTGTACGTCGTGAAAATTCCATTACTGCATTTCTAACCATCTGAGGGGAAATTTCTTGGACACATTCTCTGATAAATGGTCTATGTTCTCGAAAGGTCTGTGGGTATACACTTTTTGTTTTAAAAATCCCCATACGAAAAAATCCAGAGGTGTTAGATCAGGTGACCTTGGTGGCCAAGCAAATTCTGATCTTCGTCCAATCCATTTCTGTGGAAATGTCCGGTTTAAGAATTCTGTCACTCTTGCAGAGCTGTGGCATGGAGCGCCGTCATGTTGGAACCAAAGTGTTTGTCTTATATTCATTGGTAGTCCATGAAAAAATTCAAATAATTCCGTGTCCAAAAAGTTCAAGTAAATTTCACCGGTAATATTTTCTCGAAAAAAGTACGGCTCTACAATTTGGTTCCTAAAAACGCCGCACCAAACATTTGTCTTGAAAGAATACTGGTCACGACACTCAATTACAAAATGAGGATTCTCATCACTCCACCACCTACAGTTTTGAGAACACACTACTCCATTTGAGGTGAACATCGCCTCATCTGAAAACAATATTTTTCTTGCGAATAGTGGGTCATCTTCTACCTCACCTTGAAACCAAGAGCAAAACAAAAATCGTGAATCAAAATCTCTAGGCTGCAGTTTGTGAAGAAATTTTGGCTTGTATGGGTAAAAATTATTTTTCCTTAAAATAACTTGGGCAGTGGACTTTGTAACAGGTCGTGGAACAGTTTGTGAAATATTTCTCAATGAGATTTTAGGATTTTCCACGACAGCTAGCAAAACATTCAATTGGGTATCTTCGTCCGTACGCCAAACCTGATGCTTGTCAGAAAATTTATTACTTACAGATCCGGTATTTTTAAATTTATTAAAAATATCTCCAACCCTTACATGGCTAATAATTTTATTTGGATATCTTGCATTAAAAATTTGAGCAGCCTCTCTGTACGTCTTGTAGTGGTCTCCAACAATTAACACTATTTCAACTTTTTCCTCGATTGTAAATTTAAGCACCATATTTAATTAAAAGGAAACTGTCCGCCTTGACAAATAAAATAATTAGTTGTCATGGTTTCATTTAGTTTTCCAAGGCGTGCTGGACCTACTAAACGAGAATGAATACCGCTTCTTAAAATCTTGCTCGCCCTTTTCTGAAAAATTCTGTGAGATAATTAGAGAAACTATGGAATCAGGAAAAACAACAACATTACGCCACAGTATCTTTGTTTTAAGCTAAGTCGCCTTTCGAATGGCAACTTTAGACCATTTATTATATTTTTGACAATATCGAAAATTGTCATTAAAAAAAATTGATCAGAACCAAAAACCACGTTTAAATTACAATTAGGTAATGCAATGAAAAATTAGGTTTTATTATTTTTTACGAATTTTTCTTCCACAATCAAAACAATTTCAATTTTCTCCTCAGAAGTTAATAACGCTACCATTTTTATGTTTTATAAATTTTAACGCGTTTTGACGGTTGCTGTCAAACATTTCTTGCTATCAACAATTAATTTGTATGTTACAACCATCCTAGATTACATGTAACTACAGTTAAATTTGCATTGTTATTGTAGACATACGTTTCAAAAAAGACGAAATCATTTTTTCAAGGCAAATGGGCGTAATTTCATATTTGAACGTGGTTTTTAGTTCTGATCAACTTTTTTTAATAACAATTTTCGATATTATCAAAAATAAAGGTACTTTACTTTTAAGCCAAATTCATATTTTTTGACTTACCTCGTATACGCCTGGGAGAATTTAATATCTGATAGTTCCATTTTAGGTTTTAGACCATGCAGAACTTTTTATGAAGAATCACTTTTTTTCGTAAAGTCTAAAATAAAAAAGTTTCCCATATGTTAAGATGGTTTCTGGACACGCTGTATTTTATACCCAAGTTGATCTTATACCTAAAGCATAAATATTCAGAAAAAAATATACTAAGTAAGTATAAATAAACAGATTTTTTTAGCAAAATTTCATATTAAAGAAATTTAATTTGTAATTATTCATACCCTGATAAAATTAACTTTATATCAACTTTACCCTATGTATTTGAAGAGTTCCTCCCCTTATCATCCCCGCATTTGACTATTATGCCTACGCAACACTTGAAAAACAGTATCTTTTAATGTTTGGGGCTTACAGTACTCTTCTAGCCAACTAAAGACCCCTGCAGATAACTCTGAAAAGTTACTTACAGAGACTGGGCTAAAGGTAAGAAACAATTGGTCCATGATAGCTTGAAACTAAGGAAGAAAAAATTTTGTAGCAAAATAAAGCATTTAAATAGGTACCATCTATCATACTTACCACAGAAAACTTGACCTCATCTGAGACAGGTGTCTCAGTATGTCCTGGTTGTGACTGTTGAGCCTTCACAATCTGTTCATAATTTGTTTGCATTATGCGCAAAGCTATAACTTCCTTACGGAGTGCATTACGTTCCTCTTCTTGTTTTTTCTTCTGCTGCTGGAGATACTGAATATAGTCTATTGATTTTGTTAAGACTGTTGCTTTACTTAGTTTATATCCTGAAAAGCAAGGTAGCAGGTAGCTAATAAAAATATCTCACTATAGCCTGATTATTATTACCTGATACATCAGTTTGCTGACATGTTGGAACTAGCTCTTGCAGAGTATCATACCCCTTCTTAATAGCATCACGTCGTTTTTGTTCGGCTTGAGTATGAGCCTCTCGTCGGCGCTCCTTGTAACTTAAAGAGGAATGTCTGGATTCAAGATCCTCATCATCTAAAAAAAATCTGTTATTAGTGTGCCATAAATCAATGTTATTTATAAAAGAAATTACAAAATTGCCAGCAGTAATGGAAATTCAAAGTTCTTTTATTATATAACTAAGATATTCTCATTTTTTGGCAAGTATTTCTTTATCCATTTTTATTATTTAAGGCAAAATATTTCACAACCTTAATAATAAAAATACTGATAAAGTATCAACATGCTGAAATACTGTTCTTACCAGATTGGTTGCTTATAGAATTCCTTTTCGTGTGATATCCCATGGATTCTTGGGCCATTTTATTATTTCAAGGGTTTCTAATAATTTTCTATAACATAAGCTTACCACTGTTTCGCTAAATTATTTTCAAAGAAAGTAAAAAACTGAAATCAAAGTGAAACTATTTAGGAAACTCCTGTGAACGTTTCCACTCTGGAATCTGGAATTCTCGTGTTTATCCAAAAAAACAACGCTGTCACGGTTGTCACCACAGAACTCAAAAATTTGTTGTCACCACAGAACAATAAACTTTAGTGCTGTCACGACGCAGATCACGCTGTCAAAATTTGACATTCAGAGTTTATTCAAATCCGGTGATTTGTGTTCTTTAAATTTTTGAGGTAAATCATCCCACAAGTTAGAAGGATTTACGATCGTGTGTAAACTACCTTCAAGAATTTAGGAATAATTTGTGGGATAAAAATAAATTTAAAAATATTTTATTTTTTATTACTTTGCTTTCCTAAAAGAATGTCACAAAAAAGATAACTTCAGTGTAAGCCCGGCTAGCTCAGTCGGTAGAGCATGAGACTCTTAATCTCAGGGTCGTGGGTTCGAGCCCCACGTTGGGCGGCAAATTTTTTCACAAGTACATTTTTTTTCTAGAAATTTAAAGGGTCCCTCGGACAATCAATAAATTATTGAACGTTTGTGGAAATATAATTAGTATTGAAGGATTGAAAGTATTTTATAGGCTGGATTGATGAAAATTAAAATATTATAGTATTGAGTATTGACAATAAATAATATTAATTGCCCGATGCCGTTATTGTACATAAATCAATAATTATCGCTAATGCACACCGAAAATAGCCTTATTACCTATTGGCAATAAATAATTATTGCCGGGATTGACAATATTTCTTGACCACCTGTGCTGAACAAGGGATTTTCCTCGTATTATGATTTTTTAATTTATCAAATTCGGGGTGAGGGGGGGGGGGGCAATTACCCCCAGAAATACGCCATTGCGCCTGAGAGATGGAATAAAAAAAAAAATGAGTTTTTACTTTATTTATTGCTGTAGTAATGCACAAAACAGATAAAAGGTTAGTTGATGAATGATATTTGAATTTGATCGCTTGGTCTTGGTGTTTGTCAGTGGCGTAGCCAGCATTTTGGGGCGTAGGGGGCAAACTGCCGGAGGGGCGTAGATGGCGGAGCTAAAGCGCCGCAGGCAAAAAATTTTTGGGACCACGCCAAAATTTCGTAGGAATTCACCTTCTTCATGCTTTCTAGGGAACAGGGGTCTGGCCCCAAATGAAGTTAAAATCCGCTATAAAAAGAAATAAAGTAAAATGTGATGGGACGCTCTCAAAACCGGTTTTATTAAGTTTATTCCCATCGCTTTCCTATACTAAAAATAAAATAGGACCGATCTTGTTTTTCAAGAATTATTTTTTAAGTAGTAAAAAGGGGCGCCAGGCCAAGGGGGGCGTAAGGGGGGGGGCGATCGCCCCCCTTTGCCCCTCTGTGGCTACGCCACTGGTGCTTGTGCTTATCAATTTTAGTGGTAGGGGGTAGGGGGTAGGGGACTGTGGCACTGCATCCGTGCTATGTGCACTAACTACCTATTTTGTAATTGAAAGAGTAGTCCATACTTACAGTGGAGTTGATACGATAGGAAATAAAAAACTTGAAGTCTTCCTCCACAAAATATAGATTTAATGTTTTAAAGGTTTATCCCTACATATGTTTCGGATGTTTAAACATCCATCATCAGGGGATACAATATAGAGTTCATATAATGAAGTTCGTCATCCCAAATGAATAGGCATAACTACTTGAAGTTTTGAAGCGAAGAAATTTTCACATCAAGGAGGGAAATAGTGTTGAAACGTCACATTAGGAGGAAAAAAAAAAGAAAAATTTTTTTCATTTAGATGATGAAAATAAAACAAAAAAAATATCTATTTAATAATAAAAAAATATAATAAATGTAATTTCGTTAATTATTCCTAATCTAGTTATTAATTAATGGATATCATCATCTAAATGAAAAAAATTTTTCTTTTTTTTTTCCTCCTAATGTGACGTTTCAACACTATTTCCCTCCTTGATGTGAAAATTTCTTCGCTTCAAAACTTCAAGTAGTTATGCCCATTCATTTGGGATGACGAACTTCATTATATGAACTCGATATAGTATCCCCTGATGATGGATGTTTAAACATCCGAAACATGTAGGGATAACCGGATAAACCTTTAAAACATTAAATCTATTTTGTGGAGGAAGACTTCAAGTTTTTTATTTCCTTTCCTATTTTGTTTTGTGGGCGCACAAAACTTAAGGTAGTGGCATCTATCAGCTGATCCCTAAAAATAAATAGAGAATTCCAGGCAACCACACATACAAGGCACCATATGGTAAAAAGAACGCTGCTGCAGAGAGTTGCTCCAGGAACTTTTGTCGCAGAACAGAGGAAAATAAGGAAATTTCAGCAGTTTAGTTTAAATGTCATAAAAGCAAAAAAGCATTTGTATTTGACAGTTTATCCTTCGTAGGTGTGTGTGTGTTGTGTGGTGCTAAAAACAGACATGTTTCATGAAATTTAGTGGTTCTTTCTTGCCAGCATTATTTTGGTATTGTTTTCGGTAAGTGGTTTATGGTTTTCATTATTTAGATTTTAAAATATTAACCAAATTAAAAGTGTAACGGGGGCGGAAGAAGGTTAATATTTCTACCGACCTTGGCCCTGCAGACTCAATTTTCTCTTTTTCCTTCTGTGCGGAATCCTGTCGGTAAATATTTGGAACCTATTTCAATTTTGCATTTGTTGAAGTACCAGCTGTATAAAAATAATTAGGTATTTTGCCTTTGGATAGCAGTTTATAAAGAAAGGCTTTAAGCTAAATCAGGAAGGGTAAAAACCCAGGGGTTTTGTGAATTTTTTATTGAATTTTAGATGAACTAGGTAGGTATGTCCCTTTGTTTTTTTTTAGGTTTAAACTCATCTTTGTCGCTTTGTTATCTTCATAATCTGCATGTTTTTATAAGCTCGCAATATTACTTTATTACTGTAGGAATTGAAGTCTCTTGCAGCTTGCAATATTATGCTTAAGATTGTTCATACACCTGAACTAACGAACGATATAATAAAGTAGACAATTGTTTTTTAAATACCTACCTAAATAGTTTAAATTTTGATTATGCCTACAGATTAGGTAGTAAGTAAGAAAATCACTTTGAAGGTCTGTGATTTAAACCTATAAGAAGTGAAGTAAACATTGTGAAGGGGATGTCACTGTTTACCAATTTTTATTATCCTTGGTTTTATATTACCTATTTTATCTGCCAATAAAAATTAATTGTTTCTTAAATCATTGGGAAAGATAAAACATCCTGGAATAGGTATATCCTAGCATGTAGGTATATTAAAATAATATGGGGTTGCTGGAACTAATGTTTGTGTGTCTATCATATTTAGTTCAAAGTGATCTATATGTCTGTGCTCTTCATAGTAAGTAATTAGGTATGTAGGTACCATAATTTTAAAGAGAAGGTATCTTAGTTCAGACCTTTATATACTTACTTTAGGGTATCCCTTTAAAGTATTATGAAGCATCTTGTAGCTTACTTATATCCTTATATAAGTAGGTAATGCGGGTAATGCATAAAAAAAATATCATACTATTATTGGGAAAAAAATAAATTGCTGTTTTACAACAAGAGACACATGGCTTTTATAAACAATTTCTTAAAATTAAAATAGGTACCTGCAACTATAATCTTAATAGCTAACATAAATATTTATCATGACAAAATAAATAGCTGGCTGCCAAGTGTCAAATCATTATGTCAACAGTTAAAACAAAATATTGTAAGCAATACCCAATGCATCAATTTCTACCTAAAAACTTAACAATAGATTCTAAAAGCCGTATTACAGTCACGCAACTCGATGCAAGTCCATGCAAGACGCAATAACAATTGCCCAAAGGCATGCGCAGTCGAAGCTCAGCTGATCCCTTGGTGCAACTAAGTTGCACGAAAATTTTATCGGTCTGGCGCGATATTTATTGCATTGCTCGTGCAAGTCTGGGGGAAAAGTAGTTACTTTTGTGTTACCAACAGTATTAATGGTGTATAATGATGCAGTGAGTACTTTTTTCCGCTTTAATTTATTTATTTTGTTTATTTATTTCATTTCAAACACAAAATATTTCACAAACACCAGAAAATCACAAAATAAAATAATAACAATAACAAGTTTGAGGTTAGAAGGTTTGTTGCAACTAAGAAAAAGTTGCATGGACTTGCACGCTGTTTTACATTGTGCAACTTTCTTTCATGCAATACTTTGACCTTGCCATTTATTGCTGCAATTAGTTGCGTGACTGTAATACGGCTTTAAGCTACTTCTAAAAATCAATAGTGAATAAATACAGATGACAGACATAAGGACTGTTCCAACCATCAGTCACTGACAGTTTCAAACTGTCAAATATACTCGACTAGTTGTAGGACTTAACAAAGCATTCTGTGGTCTACACGCAATATTCATCTGGTATACTCTATTTCTGTTTAAAAACTAATCCCGGACTGCTGGTTGGAACATTTTATTTTCTGCTGGTCTCCTCATACCCACCACTCTTTAAGTTTTCTAAGCCATGAGATGCCTCTATGGCCCTCAGTGTTACTCTGCATTATGACCCTAGGGATTTTATATCTTTCATGTCTCAATAGATGTCCCAGATAGATACTCTAATTTAGTTCTTTAAATATAACATAATTTCTGTTTCTTTTCCTATTCTCCTGAGTACCTCTACGTTTCTAAGTTTGAGGGAATTCTAAACAACCCAATGTACGAATAGAGAGCTCAGGGTTGTGCGACGTCAGGGGAATGAATTCCAGTGGTGTGTGCTTTTCAAAAAATAATAAATAATGAAATTTCGTTGGAACGTCATATAATTTGTGGATTTTGGGTATAGTATGACTATCTTGTAAAAAAAGAACTACCCTCTGGAGGAGTTCAATAAACCGATCCATGTTCTAATGTTTTTAAAATTCACAATATGCTGTTTTTTGTTTCCTTTTTTACTCCAGAATATTATCATTATTATCACTTGTTCGTTTTTTCTGTTTTATTTTAAACTTTGATTTTTTGCATTATTGACATGCACATAGCCATTTCAGAAGTCCGGAATAAATACTGCAGAAGGTCTGAATGAGGTGTTGAACTCTCGAGGTGAACTGAACCTTATTGATCCTGTCATTTTTGTATGTGGTTCTCATATTTTTCAGACCAGCATTTGCCACATTCCTAACTCTCTGTCCCCTGTGCCCCACTTCCCCCTGTCTATAATCCCCAACAAAAATTCGATATAAGATATCCGCTTATGGATTTTCATGCATGTATTTCAAACACCTATTTACTGACAAATTGTGTATGTATGCAACAAAACCAAAACCTCTAAACAAATTGTAGCTATTGACTTATCGTGACCTAGTTTTTAAAGGGAGCTTTACGGGGTAGCTTCTTATTTATTTAGAAAAAAATCCCACCCGTTCTCGTGGACGAAGCACTTCAAATGATACTTTAAAATCGCTGCATCGTTGAATCTCAACGGATTAGCTGATGGCACTTTTTAAACTGATTAAACTTTTACCCTATTCATGTTAGTTTATTTCTAGCACCTCTCGTTTGAAAGCATTTAATTATCTTAAGAATTTGATAATTTACTAATAATTACACTGGACGACAAAAAAAATGTTTGCTGTAACATAAAGCTGAATATCATATTGTGGTAGAATTAACCTATCTGAATACGAAAATGGCAAAAGAAAAGTTGTAGCACGTAAGGTTTTCTTGTTACATTAAACAAACTACATGTAGAACGGTATCATCAGGAAGAAGATACAACAATAACTGCCCCATCTGCAGAGGGAAAAACACCGGAAACAATACAGAAGACGAAAAAGAGTAAAATATCCTACATTACACAAAAGCAGACAAGTGGCGCAAATAAAGTTTTAACTCGACAGCAAAAAAAGGATAATGGCACCCAATTGTCTGTACTGCTGGATTTAAAATAAGGTAAAGAATTTTTCACAATAAATGGTTGACTCCGTTTAACTACCTGGGACGTTTTGCAAGAGCTCGGCCATAAAAATGCAAATAAACTGTCGGTCAGGGTCGGATTATAATTTGTAATTATAGCAGGTAATATTTAACTATCTTGTGCTTGCGATAACATCTTTCAGTCTTTGTGTTTCTTAGGAAGTGTTCAAGTTGTGCTACGGTTACGATACAATAACCAAAAATTTATACGTATAAAAACAGATATTATGTGGCGTCCGTGGGTAAATATTAATAGTGGTTCTTCTAGTGTTCCGTTGAAGAAAAACCACCTATCTCTTGATGCTAAAAACATTGTAAAAAATGTATATAGTTCTTTACTTGACCAAGGACTTGAGGCGAGTGCTGCGGCAAGTGTAACAAGTGATATGACTAAGGTGCCTCTTACTACAGTAAGACGAATTGCAGTAAATCCCGTCAAATCAAGAAAGAAGCGTATAGATACCGGTTTCAAGAAAAGTATCGATGAAGGCGATAAGGACCTAATAAGACGAAAAATCTACACCATGTACGAAGAGCAACGTATCCCTACATTAAAGAGTCTAAAACAGCGGCTCACTAATGACGAAACCCAAATAAACTGTAACATCACTAGTCAATGTGTGTAAAATTACTTGTTCCCTAAAAACCTCAATAATTTTAATTAGATTGCATAATTACCTTCATATTATATTATATACCGAATTAAATATCTAAAGTCCTACCCTGTAGTGTATTTGCTTGTTGATTGTGTATAACAATGGGATTAAACCGGTAGTTTTATTGCAGTCAAAAAGTCGATACCATAATTTTTAATTTATATTAATTCAATAGGTAATTTAAATTTAAGGGGTAATGTAAATTTATTTGCAGATGATACTACCATAATTTATTTTTCAGACAATATTTTTAAATTAGAAAATGACATAAAATATGATTTAAATATTATTTCTCGTTGGCTTCAATCATATAAATTAACTTTAAATTTTGAAAAATCCTCGTATATGCTAATAGGAAAAACTACTTTAAATAAAGAAATTATTCCAAAATTAATATACAACAATCAAATTATTAAGTATACTAACAAAATTAAATTTTTAGGGCTAATTGTGGATGAAAAGCTTAGTTGGAAAAATCACATCCAAAAACTTTGAATGGATATTTCCCCATTAATAGGGATATTATATAAAGCAAGAAATTATATTTCCTTAAAATATTTAAAAATTATTTATTTTTGCCTAATTTATTCAAAAATACAATATTTAATATCTCTGTGGGGTTCAGCATGTGAAACCTATTTAAAACCATTACAAAAATTACAAAATAAAGTAATAAAATGCATTTATAACTTACCTATTTTGGAACCAACAATAAATCTTTATAAGCCAAGAGGTTATCTAGATCTAAAAAATTTATACAAATTAAAAGTTGGCATACTAATACAATCAATAAACTTAAAAGAAAAAAATTCCAATATAAAATTATCAAAATCCAATATAATTCACAATCATAATAGGTACAAGACATTGTGATAACTTTCAGAGTATTAAAGTTCGGTCAAATTTTGATAAAAAATCAATCTTACATGATGGAATAACAATTTATAACGTATTGTCGGAAAGCCTTAAAAGTATAAAAGATATTAAAAAATTTAAAATCAAACTCAAAAAACAAATTCTGGAAGGATATTAATATTAAAAGTTATTAGATAATGACTGGGAAGTTGTTAGATGTTTATTTATTTATTATTTATTATTTTAAAAGTATTATACTTACTCATTTTGTCTATTCCCTGTAATGAACTTGATAAGTTAGTTGGGAATAAAGTTAAAGTTAAACCAATTTAGGGTGAAAAATACTTACTAGTTTTTTGGTTCGTGCGATTTTTTTTTCTTGGTTCTTTGCCTTCTACTTTTTTCTTTATACATTTCGGGAGAAAACTAAGAGAATAGATTCTCATTAACTGCTCAATACTCATTAACCTTATTAATAACACAATTAGAATCTACCTAAGGATTCCCTTTAATATTCTTTTTCTCTTTAAGTTAATATATTTAATTGAATTTTATAATGGATCAATATATACGAGATTTTCAAATTGCCACTATACCTACAAAAGTAACAACCAGCACTGACGAGTGTAAAAAGTATTTAGCTAATAAGGATTTTAGCATAAGGAGCGTAAATAAAAACTTAGACGAATTTAAATTGATGTTGGATGACTTTTGTTTTGATTTTGATTGTATAATTTTGTCAGAAACTTGAAAAATCTATGATGTTGATATTTATACATATAACATAAAAGGCTACGATTTAATTTATAGCGACGGTGAAGTCAATCAGAATGATGGTGTGATTCCTTATAGTAAGAAAACCTTAAACTATAGTTGTGATGTTGTTAAAATAGCTAATATTAATGCAAATTGAACTAAACATTTCTTATGAAAATAGGTAATAACTAATCACAGGAATATATAGGCCCCCTTGTATGTGTTCAAACGAGTTTGTTTTGGGTCTAAATAATTATCTAAGAAATTGCACTAGAAATTCTAACGCATATATGATTGCCGGTGATATGAATATTAACCTTTTTCAAAAAGATGACGTCTCGGAAGATTACCAAAATGTCCTTAACGAAATGGGGGTTTCTTCCATGATCAATGCGGCAACCAGAGTACAAAATAATGCGCGTAGCTGCATAGGTTATATATTTTTCCGAAAAAATAACTTTACAGAACCGCTATTGTCTACCAAAGTAATATAACAGACCATTTTACATTAATTTTTTAATTGATATTGCGAGAAAAACCAAAAAACCAAGAGTATAAACACGCCGGTAAAACATGTATCGATAATAATAAATTAATTATTTCTCTAAAAAGGGAAACATGGCAGGAAATATATAGAGAAAATAATACAAACATATGCACTGAATTACTTATAAATAAAATAAATACTTACATTTACATAATGAATAATACAAAGGAAATTCAGGTAAAACAAAACAAAACCAAAAAAAAATTCCTTGGATAACAAATGGAATAATCAATTCAATTGCCACTAAAAATCGTCTTTTTAGATTAATAATAAGAAATCTTACCAAAATAAACAAAAACTCCCACAAAGCACACAGAAATAAATTGAATTCCTTATATAATTAAGAAGGCAAAGTCAAATTTTTTTGAACAAAAACTACAAAATAACCGGGGTGATTCTAAAACTCTCTGGAGGTGTATAAATGATATTTGTGGAAAAAAAGCTGTAGAAATTCAAGAAGTTAAAGGGAAAGATGGTCTAGTAATTAACAAAGGAAAAAATATTGCTGAAACATTTCTAATTTTTTTCACAAGTATCGGAACCCAGCTAACAAACACTATTAAAAACTTTGATCAATATAATGGTATTTTTCCTAAGAAACAAGTACAACAAACAATCTTTTTTAGTCCTACAAACGAAGATGAGGTAGGTAAACTTATAATTAATTTAAAAAACGGCACATCTCCGGGGACTGATGGTCTCACGCCGGATATGTTGAAAACAATTTTGAAGTTTATTGTGAAACCATTAGTGTATATGACTGTATATTATGAATAGGTCATTGGAAAGCGGTGTATTTTCAAGATCTTTTAAAATAGCAGAAATTACACCTATTCATAAAGGAGGTGAGAGACAGGATGTGTCAAATTGTAGACCCATATCTTTAATGTCGAATCTTGCTAAGATATGTGAAAAAATATTAAAAATCCGCATTGCAAATTTTCTTTACAAATAAAAATTGTGGCGTGCCTTTGATACAGTCTCTCATCTAAAGCTTATCGAAACTTTCGAGTCGATTGGTTTTCGGGGTACTGCCCTCTCGTTAATGCAAAGCTACCTATCTGAAAGACCGCAAAGAGTAAAACTTAAAACTGCCTTCAGCAATTTTAAAGACATAGAATATGGTGTTCCACAAGGAACCGTACTCGGTCCTCTATTATTCAATATTTATCTAAATGATCTCTTTAGTCTTCCTTCTCTGCATTGCTTCCTACGGATATGCTCAGCCTCGCCTTTTCTTCTGCATGAGCAGATTACAATATTTCTCTGAATGTGATTCAACTGAAAAATTTCTTATTTTCTCGTTTCCTACAAACATCATCAGTATCTTCCTTTGCTACAACATGATATAATTTACAATGTATTTTATAGTTGTTTATGTTTATGCTTATTTCTATTTATTTGAAATACTGCGTAAGTGCATGTATAGATTTATTGATTATCTTCTTATAATACGCCAAAATGTATGCCAAGAGAAAAAATTTTCCTTTCCTTCTAAGCATTTTATTTATTTTTTCTTTATTATTAATTGTTACAGCTGTAAATAACATCCTCTTAGTAAATTTCCTCATATCCTTTTTTAATGCACAAGAAGGACATCATCGCTCAAGAAATCCTACTGACTCACTTGTTATTATGTTAAAACAACTTATATTACGCGACTAAAATAAGCGGGATAGCTAATCCGTCTTCTGCATCTAAACCCAAGTAATCCTTTAATTTTGTGTTATTTTGCTGCAAAAGCGCACATAAATTTTTATCACATATTGCATATAGTTGGGGTCAAGCAAATATTTGACGCGTGACACTTCCATATTGTCATGGGTGTCAAATACGGCAGGCCACTCATAATATAAAAGTTACTAATGGCTAATTTATATTATAATAATTACCACCCACTCGAAGTATTTGTATCTTTATCCTTTTATATGACTAAAAAGAGATATACATAAACCGAGTTACCTTCTCGTCGATTTGGTCAAATCATATGGGCTGCAGATCCGCATTTTATTTATTAATTTAATCGTTATACACTACTAATCGTTATAAGATTGCTTTTGTTAAGACCTGTGATATTAATGGTCAATCCTGAATCCCACCATTACAATGCACAGAATTTATCAAAACAAATTTATTTATATTATAATTCATATTCTTAGACCAATTTCCCAGCAATCATTTTCTGCAAAGGTTTATAAATAACAATATTCGTCAGTCCGGCCCTGACTAAGTATCAGCTGTAATAAAGTTGGTGAAATCGAAATAACCTAGTATTGGACAAATATGACAAGATGGAAGTGTCACGCGTCAAATATTTGCTTGACTCCAACTATACCTACTACTTGCTTACAAATAGGTTACCTATATTCCTATACGTATATATATAGTTGGGGTCAAGCAAATATTTGACGCGTGACACTTCCATATTGTCATGGGTGTCAAATACGGCAGGCCACTCATAATATAAAAGTTACTAATGGCTAATTTATATTATAATAATTACCACCCACTCGAAGTATTTGTATCTTTATACTTTTATATGACTAAAAAAAGATATACCTACATAAACCGAGTTACCTTCTCGTCGATTTGGTCAAATCATATGGGCTGCAGATCCGCATTTTATTTATTAATTTAATCGTTATACACTACTAATCGTTATAAGATTGCTTTTGTTAAGACCTGTGATATTAATGGTCAATCCTGAATCCCACCATTACAATGCACAGAATTTATCAAAACAAATTTATTTATATTATAATTCATATTCTTAGACCAATTTCCCAGCAATCATTTTCTGCAAAGGTTTATAAATAACAATATTCGTCAGTCCGGCCCTGACTAAGTATCAGCTGTAATAAAGTTGGTGAAATCGAAATAACCTAGTATTGGACAAATATGACAAGATGGAAGTGTCACGCGTCAAATATTTGCTTGACTCCAACTATACCTACTACTTGCTTACAAATAGGTTACCTATATTCCTATACGTATATAGTTGGGGTCAAGCAAATATTTGACGCGTGACACTTCCATATTGTCATGGGTGTCAAATACGGCAGGCCACTCATAATATAAAAGTTACTAATGGCTAATTTATATTATAATAATTACCACCCACTCGAAGTATTTGTATCTTTATCCTTTTATATGACTAAAAAGATATATACATAAACCGAGTTACCTTCTCGTCGATTTGGTCAAATCATATGGGCTGCAGATCCGCATTTTATTTATTAATTTAATCGTTATACACTACTAATCGTTATAAGATTGCTTTTGTTAAGACCTGTGATATTAATGGTCAATCCTGAATCCCACCATTACAATGCACAGAATTTATCAAAACAAATTTATTTATATTATAATTCATATTCTTAGACCAATTTCCCAGCAATCATTTTCTGCAAAGGTTTATAAATAACAATATTCGTCAGTCCGGCCCTGACTAAGTATCAGCTGTAATAAAGTTGCTGAAATCGAAATAACCTAGTATTGGACAAATATGACAAGATGGAAGTGTCACGCGTCAAATATTTGCTTGACTCCAACTATATAAGACGATTAGGATTATTTATTTATTTATCTACTCTCACAGATTATTTTTTTTGTAAGTAACTCTTGAATGGAAAATAAATAAATATTTATTGTTATTATTATTTAATATTTATTGAGAAAATGATTTTACAGGTTTTTTTACCCTGTATATCGACTATATTTATAATTTATATTAAGTTAACTTCTAAGAAAAAAGCAAACATCAAAAATATTTACTTCAAACACACTAATTCTATTTTTTCCTTTTATGGGGTTCACATTTTCTCCCTTCATAATATAATATCTTTTTCTAATGACCCATCATGGCTTGATCCCATCGTCCTGGGTATCGAATTTCCATTGTCCTGATTAGGGATGTAAACTGAAAAAAAAAACAAAGTGGTTTGTTTTTTTTTCAAAAATTTGTTTTTTTCTCAGAAACATTGTTTTGCTGGAAACATAAGCACAAAATCTGGTATTTTCCGATGGTTAACAGTACTAAAAGCTAAAAGCATGCAGCTAACCTGTCGAACGATGATTTTTATTAGAAATCTCCCATTTTTTTTGTGTCGGGAAGTATTTTGGTCCAACCGTGGAGTTCGTATACTGCTATAGTGTCTTTAAAACACTAGATGGCGGCACTTGTCCTTGCCATAAATTGTTTTGTTTATTTTTTTCATAAAGAACAAAAAACAAACGCTTTTATAATTTGAAAAAAAACAATGTTTTGTCTATTTTCAGAAAAAAAAAATGTTTTAAAACGTTATTTTTTTTCAAATTTGAAAAAAAAACGTTTTTTTTACATCACTAGTCCTGATACCTTGATGGAACCTGATCGTCACTGACAGCGCCCAAACTCTCAAGAAGAAATGATAAATGGGAATGGAGAAAGTGAATATTTAATGACATTCGGCATCCAAGCGATTTGTAGGAGTCTAAAAGTTCATTAACTAGTAGTTTGTAGTTTGCATCCATATTGTTGCCTAAAAATCCCCTCACTACACTTACAAATGAGTTTTTGAGTGGTGGGCTTTTCTATAAAATTAACATCGTCGAGCAATTTTCTAATTTGTGACCCAATAAAAACCTTCTTTTAATTTAGCGTCACTTAACTGGGGAAAGACTTATCTTAGGTATTTAAATCCTTCACCCTCCTTATTCACAGCTTTCACAAAGTTTTTCACAAGTCCAAGTTTAATGTGAAGAGGAGGCAAAGGACATTTTTTGGGTCTACAAGGGGCACATACTTAACATTTTGAGATTCCGGTTGAAATTCACTCCTTTCCGGCCAAATTTTCGTTACCATGTTCATTCACTGCACCGCTGTCTCACAAATAACGACAACAGCAATATTTTGTAAATCCTCCCTGAAGTTCCACTAAAATTGCTATAACTTTTAAATCCCCACATATCTACCATTTGTACTGATTGTAGTTTATTTTATCTAAAAGGATGCGCATATTTTCATTGGTTTCTTTCATTGTCACTAAATAGGCAACTGGTATAGCTGGTTTTACATTTCCATTATGTCTCTCTATAAACAATATCTTACCAATCTAAGGACGCAGTCTGCATTGGGAGGAACAGGTCTTATGGCAGAAAGCAAATTCGGATATTCGATTGCTTCTCTTTTTTGGAATAACATTCAGTCATTTTCGTCGTTAAAAAAACTTTCTACTACTACACAGAACGACTCAATTCTAAACTCAAAAGAAAACTGAATAAGAGAATAAGTTTAATGTTATAAACAATCCATTTTAGGTTATCTTTCTGTTTTAAAATGCACCCCTTTTAAATGGCCCCTCATAAATTTTTCTACCTGCCCATATAAAAGGGTTTGAAAAATGGTACGTATTAGGGCTTTATGAATATTTTTTCTATTATTAGAAAGGTATTAGCATTGCGAAATAATGGGCTGAACCGTGTTACGGTTACAACAATGTGCAGAAAAAGTCTTCCATGGATTTTAAAAAGAAATTTCCTGTATACAAAGTTATAGTCCAATATTGTTTTTTATTGCCAATCAGCCTGATTCACGTGTCCCCTTAGTTATTAAAATTTTCCAATATTGGATATTGAGATATTTCAATATTTGAAATATTTCTTATTCACGGGTTCCCCTTGAGAACGGGAATATTGAAAAACTGTTCTTGAATTGAATAAGTAGATGTGGCAACACAGCGAAATTGTCAAAAATCTTAAAATATAACCCCACTTTTCACATTTAAATTTGACTGTTCGCCGCCTTCGGCCGTTCCTCAAAAGAAAAACCGAATTAAATAAAAAATTTAGTTACCTATATACCTAAAATGGAGAAAAAACGCATGTCTAAAAAACAATTTTAAATTTACAATAACTTCATTATAGAAAATCCGGTTTTAATATCAGGAAAATTGCACCCAACCTGTAGTCCTGAAAACTTGGAGGGTTTGTGGCAGGCTAGGATAACTTAAATGGTGAAGATCGTTCCTCGTTCGTTTAGTTTTTCAACCAGACGATGATGGCGCTATTGTAGCGATTTTGTTTTATAACGTTGTTCATATCCTAACGTTGGTAGCGGCAAAACATGTATTTAGAATGAGCGTGGGGAACGTTCTCTATCTTTCTCTCTCTGAGTTCAACCGCACCAGCTAAGGTGCGATAAAGATAAAAATATGACTTATATGCGCTGATCCATAATAAAAATATCTTCCAAAGTCGGACTCAAGCGACATTGACATTTTAAAATTAAATTTTTAAACGAAGCGCCGCGACGTATAAGATTATTAAGTTTATTCTGCTAAAATGGTGATTTATTGTAGCGTTCCCGGATGTAAAGTACAAAGCGGGAAACGTGTGAAAATGCACAGGTTTCCAAAAAGCGACCCGGTAAGTTTTTTGTTGTTTTAACGAAGTAATAAAAAGGGTGAATCGTGAAGAGCCAAAAAGGCACCTTGCGCCTATATATCTCAAAAAAAAATCTATGCAGGACACCTTTTGATCCTGAATAATCATAAACATCTTATATACTGATTTTCTTAGAGTTTAGACAGTTTTACGATCTTAGTATAATGTCCGTGTATTTTTAGACGCATAAACTTTGGGTAAATGCTATTCAAAATCTATTACTCTGTTATATAGACAAGATTGGCATTCAAAAAACTTATAGAGTTTGTCACACACATTTTGGATATGACCAAAAAATTGAGCATGGCAGAAGAGGATCCTATTTAAAGCTGCATGAACGCTGTTTCTATGTTAATTCTTTACAGCACAATCCTAGGGAAAACTTGGATTGTTATTATATTAATTTATGTAAATATCTAATATTAATAAAGCTTGTCGCCATATCAGAAACGTTATTACAACTTCCTTTTAATCTCCCAAAATATATTGACTTTAATTCAAAAGGTTCACTTTTCTAACTTTTCCATCAGAGTTAGAAGCGCGAAAATTCGAATTCAAAATTGTAAATTTTAAATTCTCATGCGTGGCGCGACCCCCCACCCCTCGCCCACAGTGCTACATTTAGTTCTTCAACCAGACACGAATGGCGCTATAAGGGAACCAATTTAGTATGTTAAGTTGCCTATCTATCCCTACCATAAGCGCATCTCCTTTGTCTATATCTCCTTTGTCTATGGTTTGTGGGCTAAAGCTTACACAAATTCTAAATTCTTGTGGGGTTGGACCTATCAGAGAGGTGGCGTCATGGAAAAAGGTAATTATTGTAGAAAATTTCAAAAATTTTCAATTTTTACATTTGACATGCTCTTTTTGCGCTAGCACGGACTCTGAATAGACACGGCCGCCGTATATCTAGTTTTACAAAGTATTTTGTTACGTTTCTTACAAAATAGTAAATATATTTGCTGTTTAGATTTGTAGTAAGTTGTTTTCAGGGTAAGTATGTGCAAAACATTTTTCTGTGATTTATCGGTTATCTCTTAGGTACCTGCTACTTATAAGTTTCATACTTAAATGTTTTGAGAAAATACCTGTAATAGCAACCCCCCTTTTCCCCCTTTTTTCATATCTTCAGTATTTAATTAAAACTTATATTTTCAATTATTTCTAGGTGTTTACTGAGTGGAAAAGTGCCTGTAGAAAAAAAGCTAGAGAAAACAAACCCCTATCAAATTCAGTTAAGAATTTCAAGAGAAGAAGTACTGTAGATATAATATCAACAATGTTATTGTCAAAACTATTTAATTAAGAATTGTAGATTGTTTAAAATTAATGCCTCAAATAATCCAAAGTTGTTTGTAAACTGTTAGCAGTTTATGCTATTAATCATTAATAAATAAACATAAGAATTAACCTCAGGTTAAAAAACAATTGCTTTGAAAAAAAAACCCGAGGAAAAATCATTTCTGAACAGTTAAATAAATGATTTAACCGAGGATTTAACATTGATTCTCAAGTTAAAAGCAGTCATTTTTCATTAAATAACGTTAAATGTTTGGCATAATTTTTTAACCATTAGATTTCTGTGATGTAAACTGCAAAATATGATCTATGAAGAAATAGGTATCCCTTAAAAGCCTATGTAGTGATGGTGAGTTTATAAAAAAACCAACTACCTTAATTAATTTTAACCTAAAGTATTTACAAATAAGTCATGTTTTTTTAAACCATTAATTTTCTATCGAAAACGTTTATTTTTTGTGAAAACATGAATAACTGTTTGTAAATTTTTAGGTTATGTCGTTTTTATAAATTCCCCCTTAAGGACGAAAAGAAACTGGGTTTTCTAACTTTAATTCTGGTCTTCTAAAGCCGCAATCAGCAATGGAAAATTATCTGCCATAGGTACTTAATTTTAAAAAAATCGCTCACTATATAAACGACAGAAACCGATTGATCCACGCAAGCATGGCAGAAAAGTAGAAATTTTATTAATTTCCAATATCCAATCTGCCAAGCAGTCCTTTAACCAACAGCTTACAAAATATGAAACACTGAAAACTGTTACTGAAAAATATGGTACACCTGAATAAGACAATTCGTTATCAGTTTCAACAAGCAATATGCCATTCAATAACCAATATTCAATCCAACAGCCAAAGAACACCGGAATGACAATTCGTTAAATTTTCAACAACCAAGGCTTAACCAATATCCAAGAGTACACGTGAATAAGGCTGAATAATTTTGTTATGACTGAGTAATGCTTTTAATTTTTTATTTATAGTGTAAACACAAGAGTACTTACGCCTCGAGATAAATAAATGATAATTGTAATCAATATTACATGGTAGAAAACATTTTTGAACTCGTTTCACTTTTGATATTGCTATTGGTACACAGCCAAGATAAGGGACACGCTAGTAACTTTGGATTGAGCTTAGATTGATTTAGATTAATATTTTTATTCATTTATCAGTTACAACTTATAGGCCTAGTGAAAGATGGGATGTTCTATTATTTAAAAAACTAGTTTTTAATTATATTGTGTGGATCATTCCTTCTCTATATGAGAAATATTATATATGTAAGTATAAATAAATCCTAATTTTATTTTTACAATACCTACATAACAAATAACGAGTTGTTCTTGTCCCACCTTTATTTGTTAATATATTTATAATTTGTGAGTAATTGGGTTTATTTTTGCAGTTGTTTCAGCATAAATCTTTTGTAGGTACATATTATTATGGTACAAATGTTTTATTAAAACCTGTTTAATTCATAGAAACGTTTGCCTTTGTTTTTTTGTTGGCACTATTTGCCGATCAATTAGTAATCACTTTTACTTTTGTGTTCTTAATTTTCCAACCCACAAAAATTAGTCCTAAATCATTAATTTGTTAATTTACTTGGTCTTTGTTCTTTCTGGGTCACTTTATGTGTAGGAAAATTTTCTGTATATATGGTAATTTTTCATTTAATTTTTTGTTTATCCGTAAACTTTCCAAGACATTAGATATAATGTTGCACAAGTGTAAACGCTACCAAGCGTCCTCGGGTTAGGTCAGATTTTTTTGTTATTTTATGGCGCGGTCGAAATTCTAACTGTGTTTCACAGTGTCGGACATAAAACGATCACAGAGCGCACAGTTTCCTGATAACATTGGCCGACACGATTTTTGTAACACAGTTCAGGCCATTATTTTCACAATGCTGATACCTTTCTAATAATAGGAAAAATATTCATAAAGCCCTAATACGTACCACTTTTCAATGAGCTCATTAGACCCTTTTATATTGGCAGGTGGTAAATTTTATGAGGGGTCGTTTAAAAGGGGTGCATTTTAAAACCTAAATGGATTGTTTATAACATTAAACTTATTCTCTTATTCAGTCTTTGAGTTTCGAATTGAGTGGTTCTGTGTAGTTTAGAAAGTTTTTTCAACGACGAAAATGTCAAGTGAAACGCGGCGCAGTTGCAAAATTTCTCCTGACAAGTTTTGTTATAGTTGTGGAGAATTTCACACGCCAGACCATTTTCTGAAAATGTGGAAAAAGCCTATTTTATGTATTTTGGTGTTTTAATCGGAGATCAAGAGCAGCAGTGGGCGCCCCATGTGTGCTGTGTCAGCTGTAGCGTGTCATTGGTGCAGCGGATGAAAGGGAAGAGAAAAAGTATGCCTTTTGCAGTTCCAATGGTATGGCGAGAATCTACCAATCATTTTGACGATTGTTATTTCTGCATGACAAAAAGTAAAGGTTATTCCAAAAGAGAAAAGCACAAAATCGAATATCCGAATTTGCCTTCTGCAATAAGACCCCTTCCTCACAATGCAGGAAAAAATAAAATGAAAGGAAAAAATAGAATTAGTGGGTTTAAAATAAATATTTTTGATGTTTGCTTTTTTCTTAGATGTAACTTAATATAAATTATAAATATAGTCGATATATAGGGTTAAAAAACTTGTACAATCAATAAATATTAAATGGTACCATTCTACATCTGGTTCGTTTAATGTAACGAGAAAGTCTACGTGTTACAACTTTTCTTTGCCCACTTTCGTATTCAGATAGGTTAATTCTACTTCAATATGCAATTCAGCTTTATGTGACAACAAAAAAAAAATTGTGTCGCCCAGTGTACTTAAAAAGAAATATGAAATAATTAAAATTTTTGAAAAAGACGAGTACGCTACTGGTGGCGGTCACACTTATACAGGGTGATTCAAAAGTACTTTGACAAACTTGGGGAGGTAATAGCCGACAATATTTTAAGATGAAAAGTTCTTATAAACAGTGGTCCTTGACGTCTTCGTTACGGAGATACAGGGTGTTGAAATGTTAGAAGAAGTAGTAGTAATTTTTAAATAACTCCTTAACGAGTTATTTTTTTTTTATAAAATTTAGTGAGTTAAATAAGCATCTAAGGACATTTATTTTCAAAGTTTAACATGTTCGTAAATTTAACCAGTGGCGTCGGTACAAAATGTTGCTATCATATTTTTTGTGAAAACTATGCTACACCACTGACTTATTTTATTTTAACTCTCCTTTTATGAACCCCCCCTTTATTTACAACAAAAAAGATTACGTGAGTTTTTTTGATACGAGGAACGGTTTATGGGTAAATGATTATTTTATTTGACTTTACACAAATATTGAAAAATGTGTTTTAAATTAACAAATACCCTCAAATATTTATTAAAGTATTTTAATAAATACATACATACTTAATAATAAACAAATAAGTATATTCCTAAGGAAGGCATCTGAAGGTGCCTATTTTCTAAGTATAATACGTTCTTAGTGACATACATATTTATTTATTAGTATGTTATTTTTTAATATTTTGTATTTTAACAAGGCGGTTTGGAAATGCTTTTTTAATATTTTGTATTTTTTCAAGGCGGCTTTGGAAATGCATTTGTCGATAAATTAAAACATATTTGACAGTTAGTTGCTAATGTGGTTTATTTCTTCAGTTTGGTTTTTTTTGGTTGGATATTATTAGTATTGTTTATAAGGTACCTACTATGGATTATTTAAGAAATAATGTGCATTTAGCCGACATGCATTTTGTATATGGCCTTGCCAATGGAAATGCACGAGAAGCGAGACGAATTTATCAGGAGCAATATCCTAACCGAGTACTGCCTGCAGCTGCAACATTTACAAATCTTTACCGCCGTTTAGCTGAAACAGGGAGTTTCACAAGGCCACGTGACATTCCTGGAAGACCACGAACAGCCCGAACCCCAGAATTAGAAGAAGCTGTTTTAAACGCTGTAGTGGAAAATCCAGATACAAGCACCCGAACAATTGCTGATGCTCTCAATTCCACCCAAGCCACAGTTTGGAGAATTCTGCACGATCAGCAGTTGTATCCGTACCACATTGAAAGGGTACAAGCTCTTTTACCCAGGGACTTTCCTCAGCGCATTAATTTGTGTCAATGGTTTTTGGAAAAATTTGCTGAAAATCCCCAATTTATAAATTATGTACTTTTTACGGACGAGGCAAATTTTTCTCAGAGTGCGATTACAAACTTTCACAATAACCATATAATAATATGGTCTTTGAAAAATCCCCAAGCAGTTAGTGAACAAAATTCTCAGTACCAATTTTTATTTAACGTGTGGGAAGGAATAGTTGGCGATTACTTGATAAGACCTTTTTTTCTTCGACTTCGGTTTAATGGCGATACGTACCGACACTTTTTGAAAAATAAACCTCCTCCCTTATCGGATGATGTACCCTTAGAAACTCGAAGACGTATATGGTTTATGCATGACGGAGCTCCCGCTCATTTCAGCATAGTGGCCAGGACTCATCTAAATCAAATTTATCCAAATCGATGGATCGGAGGGGAACCGTAGCCACCAAGGTCCCCAGATTTAAATCACCTTGATTTTTATTTGTGGGAACATTTGAAGTCAATCATTTACAAAACGTCAGTCGAAAATCCAGAAGTGCTAACAAACCGAATAATCGATGGTTTTGAAGGAATAAGAAACAGGCCAGATATCTTAACACGCGTACGAGATTCCATGCAAAGGAGATTAGATGCCTGCATCGTGGCTGAAGGTGGACATTTCGAACAATTCATTTAAAAATCATTTAATTTCTGTAACGTACTTATTTATTTAATTAAATTAAGTGTATACCTTAATAAATCTTTGAATTAAAAACACATTTTTTAATATTTGTGTATAGTCAAAAAAAATAATCATTTACCCTTAACCGTCCCTCGTATCAAAAAAATACACGTGATCTTTTTTGTTGTAAATGATGGGGGGATTCATAAGAAGAGAGTTAAAATAAAATAAGTCAGTGTTGTAGCATAGTTTTCACAAAAAATATTATAGCAACATTTTGTACCGACGCCACTGGTTAAATTTACGAACGTGTTGTATTTTAAAAATAAGTGCCCTTAGATGCTTATTTAATTCACTAAATTTCATAAAAAAAAATAACTCGTTAAGGAGTTATTTAAAAATAATTACTATTTCTTTTAACATTTCAACACCCTGTATCTCCGTAACGAAGTCGCCAAGGACCACTGTTTATAAGAAGTTTTCATCTTAAAATATTGTCGGCTATTACCTCCCGAAGTTTGTCGAAGTACTTTTGAATCACCCTGTATAGTGATAATAACATAATAAGAAATACAACCGCCTTATCGCAGAGCACCAATATCGTTTTTACCAAAGCAAGTTTCTTGACTTTTTTTTTCGCACGACCCCTAATCATCTATTTTTTCTTTATCTTGTTTGACTGTAATATACTTATTTAAGTAGTGTGCAATATTTATGGTTGTTGTATTGTGATGCTTTTATTAAATCTATCTAACAATTATTGTAACATTCTGAGGTGAAAGAAAATATATAAATATGAGTTTTCTGTTCTTGGAATTAAGAGGCCCCGTAGATTAGCACTTCCCCTTAAATTCAAAAACTCAGTTAATATTCTGAATAGAACCATTTGGTAAAAGGATTTGGAAACTTAAAGGATTCCTTAACCTTTCTCTAGTTTCGTTGTCGTTGGAAAGGTATTTGGTACCGTGCTAGATGAAATAAAGAAAGAAATTGGAGGTAACTATATGTATAACTATATTGTGGTCGACGAAACAACTGATTCGTGTGGTCGTTATAATATAGTTAATTTAATCATCGGAAAACTCACAGAAGAAGAACCTGGAAAAGCTTACCTAGTAGCCATAAAAGTAGTGGAAAAAAACAAACAACCTCACAGCTACACGTTTTATTCAAGAAACCTTAACACATTTCTTTTTGCCGAATTCAGTTCCTACAGATAAAATTCTTGTCCTGTTGTCCGATGCTGCGCCGTATATGATAAAGGCAGGACAGAATTTAAAAATATTTGATTCATGTAACTTGCCTAGCTCACGGACTAAATAGGGTTGCGGAAACTATTATTGTTTCCTTTCCGTTGGTCAATGACCTAATAGCAAATGTAAAAAAGATATTCATAAAGGCCCCATTAAGAGTACAATTTTACAAGGAAAATCTTCCCGGAGTACCATTACCACCTAAGCCTGTCGTGACCAGATGGGGCACCTGGATTCGTGCGGCAATATTTTATGCAGATAATTTCCAAAAATTGAAAGACTTAATGTCACAAATGTCTGGTGATGATTCACAGTGCGTCCTAAAGTCTAAAGAAATATTTCAAAGTGCTAAAGTGGAACAACAGTTATGTATATTAAATGTAACTATGCATTTATAGCAGACAGTATTTTGCAACTAGAGGAATCGTGTACAAGTCTACCAGAGTCGATGGATATAATAGAAACATGTGTACAAAATTGCAAACAAATACGAGGTGAGGTAGGAAAAACAGTAGTGGCAAAATCAGAAAATTTAATAGAAAAAAACACAGATTTCAATATTTTAAGGCAGGTCGTAATAAAACATAATGTCAGGGAAAATATAAAAAATGTAAATAATTTAGCTATTGAACCTGCCTTAGTTCCGAAATTAAAATTTTGCCCTATAACTTCAGTAGATGTAGAAAGATCGTTTTCTTTTTACAAACATGTCTTTAGTGATAGACGCCACAATTTTTTAGTTCAAAACCTTGACGCACACATAATAACTGGTGCGGTTTATAATTTTTCAAATTAATATCGGTATAAGTTTGATATAAAAAACTGTAAATTAACTGATTTAATAAAGTATATTATAACTTGAATTTATCTTTATTCAATACTCAATCCCCTAATTAAATGAAAATTTAATTTAGAATATCAAAATTTAGTTCTTTTATTACCGCATATTCATTGCATATTTACGTCTTTTTTGCATATATCCTGCATAAATTTTAAAAAATATGTGCATATATATGCGCATATTCTTAAGGTTTTTGGTTGCATATAATCCGGTCTTTACAGTGATAATAAACTAAACACTGAAATATGTAGATCCACCTTTGCCGATACGATATATCGATAGAGGCCGGTATATCGTATCGGCAATAAAAAGTTATATCGTGCGATCTCTATAAAAATATATTCTTCACATTACGCGATATTTGAGCGCGGAACAAGATTCACTAGATTAGTGGAAAGAAAGCTGAAGAATTGAATAAATTATACCAAAATGAATATTTTGATGATAACCTGCCATAATTACATATTTGCATTGCACTTTAAGTATTATATTTTATTGTTGATTAAAATTTCTAAAAGCTTTGTTCATAAAGATATTTCTTTCAAGAAAATAAACCAGAAAATAAAGCATATTTTGACTCTTGACTTTAATACTCAAGATTAAACATTTTACAGTTTAAAATAACATTTATATGTGGTTAAGGTCACGGTTTAAAAATTCTTCATACCTATAAAGCAGGTTGAAATTCTTGTTGCTAAATTTTTTAGGTCCCTAACTTGTTCGTGTACCAAGTGCCCAACAGGTAGCATTATCCTGATGAGCAAAAGATATTAACTAAAATTGTACTTGCAATATTTATCTTGAAAAAATTATTTTTTACAGGTGTCCTAAATGCGAATTGTGATGGATCCCGAGCCTCTGGGCATCCCGGCGTCCCTCGTGAGCGCCAAGGACCTTAGTCGATGGGGCGACGCCCCCCCAGGTCAGCACACCTCCGTCAGTATCCCCGCGGAGGGTTCCAAAAGCTCGAATGTATCTCAATTTTCCTGGGACAATGAGATCAATCACAAACTGGTGCTGTGGTAAGGATTTCTATGTCGTATATTTTTATTTCAATTCATTATACTTAAACCTTGCCTAAACTATGGAAGAACACCATTCAAACGCAGTTCTAATGAATTTTGTTTAGAAAATGTGAAAAAATAATATGCAGCACATGTAGAAAGTTTAATGAAATGTTTTCGAATCTACCGAATTCAAAACAATTTCGTTGTGTAACCTGTACAGAAACCTTCCTGACGAACTTTCTAGATCTAAAAAAATAAATGGAATTGAAATGAAGGGTTTTTTTCCACATCTTTATAATGTAAACTTTTTATCTTAAAAGTAGGGATCGACCGATACCGATATATATATATATATATCGGTTATCGGCATCTTTGCCGATATATCGTATCGGCAAAAAAGTGCCGATATGGTTTTTTAATTAAAAAAAACAAGATAAACTATTTTATTTTTGTTATTAAGGCTTCAAAACATTATCAAAAGTACAAAAATTTCCTGCATAATGAGGCAAAAGTAAAAAACAGAACTTTCAAATCATACAATGTGTATGTCCATATTATGTACAATAAAAATAATAAAAAAAGGTATTCTTTGTCTAAAAGTTTAAGAAACAATAATTTTGACCATAAATGTCTAGTAATTGAAATTGAGTTTTCTAAGATTGTGATGCAGAAATATAAGTGTTTCAGTCCCTTGTGGCCCAAGTCGATTCCTACTTGGTTGACATATGTTCCCTGCCTCTGAAAATATCTGTTCACTGAAGACACTAGCTGATGGCGCTGACAAGTAATTTACAGCTTGACCATGCAACAAAGGAAATTTCTAAACTATCACATATGAACGTTAACGTCGATTATTTCCCGTTTATTCAAACGGTGATTCCCCGGCGCGGCGGTTACAACGTTCGTCGAGACCTTCAACTGGAAATTAGGGAGTTTTAGCAGAAAATAATCCTTTGAACCCTTTCAGAAGATGTGCGATTTTTAACGTAAAATATGTTTTAAGTGCCGATATTTTCTGATTTTGGTAATACTGAAAACACAATTTATAGAAATACGTTGAAGAGAACATAAAAATTTTGCCGATATATATCGGTATCGGCATTTTATATCGGCCGATACCGATATATCGGTATACCGATATATCGGTATCGGCAAAAAATCACTGTATCGGTCGAACCCTACTTAAAAGTAATATAGGAATTGTCCTGTGAAATATTGGACACTTATTAAAAAATACCCTGTATGGTTATATTTTAGGAACGGCGACATTTCTTCCTTACAAGTAGACGCT
Source organism: Polydrusus tereticollis (assembly GCA_963920685.1). Classification (NCBI taxonomy): domain Eukaryota; kingdom Metazoa; phylum Arthropoda; class Insecta; order Coleoptera; family Curculionidae; genus Polydrusus; species Polydrusus tereticollis. Next base: position 120,457,962 of record OY987329.1, read on the forward strand.
GTAGTCAATTCGACGAACGAAACAATGAATGACAGTAATCCAGTAAGCGATAGTATATTTCAAAGAGCCGGCCCCAACCTTAAAGAAGAAATTAAAACGGATGTCAGAGGTAATAAAGCTATTACATACAGGGTGTTCAAAATGTTTTTTTTTTCAATATTTTTTTAGAGTGCAGGACAGGGGAGGTAAAAGTTTCGCAGGGGCATTCTCTGCCGGCGCGTTACATAATTCACACTGTGGGTCCTAAATATAACATCAAGTATCAGACAGCTTCCGAGAATACCCTCCACATGTGCTATAGGTAAGTAGATTTATTAAAGAGTCGAAAAAGTGAACCATAGTTTCCATTTTTGTAAATAGTCCCAGAAATTCTAAAATTAACAAAAAACAAATGATTGAAATAATGCTTTAAATTTCGAATTTGATTCTTTCCCGCTATTTGCCTTGCCCAGTGCTGGTGACGTCACGTGGCATGATCCGAGACGCGGTCACGTCCGCTCTCGATTATAAACAGTTGACTTCGGTTGACAACAACAATTATTATAAATAAATAACTTTGTGATAGATGCAAAATTAGTATTATTATCGATATCTACATACTGTCTTATTAAATTACAAGTACGAATTCACGATACTACTCCTATCTAAAAACGGAAATCTTTAGCAAAAGTGTCAATCCTTTCTCAAAGATTTTCTTCAAAAAATTCAAACAATTTATTCCAATCTTCCCAACTATGACATGAAAACTAATAATATGTTAAATGTTTTATAGGACAAAAGTTAATTGAAGCTTATTGTTAATAAAATAGTTTATTTACCTTAAACTTGCACCTCGTATTTCAGTACTGGTATACGAGCCCAATCACACATGTATTGAATCAAAGAGATAATGTAATACCATATTGTAGTTCTGAATAACTATTTATTTATTGCGTATTCATGCTATTATAATGCTATAATATAAGTATACTTACATAATTATGCCATTAGTGTCAGAACAACAAACAATAACAAAAGTATTTATCCAACAATAACAAAAATTACCTACAATAAGTTCTTAAACACGTTAGGTCATAGGAAAAGTCATATCCTCTCAGTAGGAATATTCCGACTTTGAAAGTATTCCTCAAATTTATAAAACGCTTTTTTAATTTTTTATTTTTTTTTAATTTAATGTCTTAAGTTTAACCCCATCTTTTGTTCTATCCAGTCTGTGAAAATCTGGCAACAGCAAACTCATGGTTACGCATTTTATAGTGATGCACGGTTTTTATAAAGCTAAACATTTACACACTAACAGACTATTTAAATCTATAAATTGTTGTCTGCAGCAATCCCTACAATTAATACCCGCAAGAAGCCTAATACATTTACGCTTTTAATAAGACATTTCAGACTGAAAGGTCAGTTGTACGGTATGTAGAATAGTTTAGATTAAGGAACAAGAATAATACTTTTGACGAGTTGTTCGGTGGAACACATTCATGCTCTTTCCATGTTAGTTCAAAAAATCTACTGGTTTCAAGTCATGATTGATATGTCTTAAGAATAAATAAATGATACTCTGAGTCTTTCCTCCATTTACATAGAACCTTTTTGTCAAAAACCATTTATCTAGTAAGGACCCAGAGCAGTTAGCCGTATCATTGAGTTTACTCAATTCTTCATCAGAAATCCGCGAAATAGTATTCTCAGGATATGAAAATAAAATGTCATTAATAAATATAAGAAATAGGATTGAACCGAGGACGAAGCCCTGAGGTACGCCCATGCCTACCAATTTACGTTGTGGTTTATAATTATTAAAAAAGATATATTGGTTTATGTTGCTTCAATTACTTTTAACCTGAAGTAACCACAGGCTCTAAGTTTATCCAGTAAAACTGTTTGTGTAAAATTTATCGTGAACATAATCGAAAGCCTTTGTCAGGTCATGACATGAAGCAAGGGAGTAAAGTGAATGATAAACGTGTTTTGGAGTTCCATTGTCATTATTCATTATATGTTTACCAGTTGAAACGTTGTGAGAAAAATAAATAATGACAATGGAAGTCCAAAACATCATTGTCTCTAATCTTCAAACAAAGATGAAAGTAAAGGAAGGCCTCCCTCGAAGTTTTTGCACACGTTTCGAAAAATGTTTTCAGTTGTCCCACTGCACTGGTGGAATGGTTTCTTCTAAACCTGAACTGTTCAGAAGCAAAAACAGATTTCCCTTCAAAAGTCTGGAATTTCAAGACTGATACATAAATCTTAGCAAAAATGGGCACCAACAATTTTTTTTTTAGGCACAACACTGCAGGAGTAATCCTTCATGGCGCTCTGCGAGCGGTGCGTGTGCGCAGGAAATGATTCATGTTGGTCTTGAATCTTTAGAGATTATACTCGTTGGGAACACGGCCTCAGGGCGGTCGTTCCAGAGTGATGACGTTCTCCAGATGAAAGAATTCTTAAACAGTGTCGTTCGAGCGACACTAAGCTGAACCACGTACGGGTGGGCTGCAGTGGCTCGTCGTGTATTTCTACCATGCACCGCTCTGGGTTAAATCAAGCGGGCAACCTCAGTTAAGCACTTACCATGAAAATGTTTGTAACTTAGACTCAAGTCGCCAACCTGCCTTTGATGTTTAAGGCTTTCCAGGCTGTTTGTCAGATTATGGTCACCGATCAAGCGAATGGCTCTTTGAATGTGTTGAATCTAGCAATCTAAGGGTATGTTTAGGAGCAGAGCCCCAAATATGCGAACAATACTCCAGCGATGGTCGAATTTGGGCTTTACAGAGCATCAGTAGTTGTTGGGGTGTATAGAGGTTGTTAGTTCGGAAAAGTATTCCAAGCTTCTGCGAGGCTGCCCTAGGAATGGCCGCAACATGACTATGTCAAGACATATGACTATCCAAATTGACGCGCAACAAATGAATTGATGAAGCCAAGTGTTAACGCCGCCGTTATATGCTTACGCCAAACATAAATTGTTTACTGTATTTCTCCATAGGTTGCGTGGTTCAAAATATGTCAGTTGAAATTAAAGGCTTTTTTGTCACACAAAATATATCTATTTAATTCTGGTATTTCATGTAATCATCTTCAAATCCGTTTTGCGTACCAGCAAATGCTTTTTACTTTTACAACTTAGTATGGTAACTACTTACTGCATTAAAACAGCTATACATTGTTACATCACCTAACATTACATCACTAAACAAACAGTAATTTCGGGATACACGTATTTATCGTATAAACGAACTTGAGATTGCTTTTTACAACATATAAACAGAACTAGAGTTGGGGTGTAACAATCACATTAGATACACCTTCGGGATACAATACCGCGAGTTCTCCAACTTATTTCATGGTTTGAATACCATCAAATCAGCTAAAACCGCGCCAAATGCCGCGAGAAGCCCGTGTGCTTTCTCCAAGGCGGGATATGGAATTCTAATTAAGTCTGAATACATCAATCACATTAATATATCTTCGGGATAACACGGCGAACTGACCGACTTAATTACTTGGCTTGTGTGCCATAAAAAAAAAAACAAAACTCGCTAATCTCGCGAGGAAAACCGTCTATTCTACACGCGAGCTGTTACATAACTCTACTGACCGCCCAAAAAGCTCAAACACGTCAAGCCTTACTTGCGATACATCATCCGTCCGTCTCACACACACAGTATCATCATGTCGTACTGTTTCAACCCCTGCGCTTAGCAACGTATGCTTAACACGTCGTTGCCTGGGCTACCGCTCGTTTTGTAGATGGCGGATCTTCCTGGAATCTAGTCTGGGTGTTGAAGACGGCATACCTTCTACGAAATTAGTCTAGACAGCAACATTGCTGTACTTTCTCTGCTTTGAATTTATACTCGTTTGTGTTATTAAATTATGCAACTAGCTAACTGAACCTTTCCCCAACACCAAGGGAACCGTGTGTTCCGCCATCACTATATCCGGTTTTTCAACATTAACTTTTTTAGAAAAGATTGCTGCCTGGGTTTTTTATCGTTAAATTCTACTACTTTGTGGTATAAATACAAAAAAATTAATTGCCTCGTTAAACTTAAAGATTACTATTACGTGACGTTAATATTACAATTGGATGCTTCATAATGTGGCTGATATTATTGTACAAATGATTTAGTAAGTACATTACATCAATAACTAAAATGTTTTCTCGGACTTTTATTATCTTTATACGATGTTTCGATTAGCTAGTACCTCTAATAGTCTTCAAGAACAAAGTAACGTTTTGTAGAAGAGACTCATTTTGTATTGAAAAATGACTAGGGATATCAGCCAATGGAAACGTCGTGTAACAAAAATAAAATAAACACAATGCAAGTCCAAGACGTATATAGGTATCATTAGGCAATCTTCAACATTGTCTACAACCTTCAAACGATTGTAGTTTTATAAATATTTAATATTTTTTTTTATTACGGTATGAACCAGTGACTTTAGTAGCAACAAGTTATTGTCATTTGGAACAAACAATTGTGATTACAAATGGGATTTTAAGAAAAAACACATAAATGTTTTGAGTAGTATTATATCATAAAATATTTAAAGTAAAAGGGATTTAACGGTAATTGTTGTAATTTTGTCAGTTATTCTTCCGAATAAAAACAGTAATTTATTATTTATAAATCTATTTACCATTGTCAGAGCTAAATACAAAATTTATCGTGTAAATTTTCCTAGCAAAATTAACTTTTTTTTGTATTTCAGAAATATTTTACAAAAGGCTAAAGAAATGGGTCTTCATTCGATAGCGATTCCAGTTATAAATTCCGTAAGGAGAAACTACCCACCTGATCAAGGCGCTCACATAGCTTTACGTAAGCATTTAAATTTTTTATAAAAAAAATATACCTATGAACGTCAATTGATTGCCCTACCAGAGGCGTCCACGCTATGTATTAATAATTAAATATCCGCAGCATTGTACAGAGTAGTTTTTCCCATGAAAAGAATACATGTCTAACTTACATTAGACCAGCAATATTAACGCATCACTGTAAATTAAAATTCAAATTCAAACGTTTATTTACCCAGAAGACAATATACATTATTGTAGGGGAATAGTCAAAGTTAACCTAAAGCTAATTACGAAAGAATAAACAATTAAGTATATAAATAAATAAATTCAACAATAAGTTCTGACAAAACATTAAGACGTACAGTGTGTGTATAAAGTCTGGAAACGGCTTAATAACATCACAATTTATTGGCCGATTTAAACCAAATTTGGTACAGTTGTGTAAGAGGATCTGACGCACCGAATGACGATATTGGCGTTGTTGTCAGCTTTTTAGTTTGTCTGGAATTCGAACGAATTTTATATTTTTAAATGTAACACTCTGTATATTAAATATAATATACTAATTAGGAAAATATTTCCTAGCCATCTGATTTAAAAACCTTATACTTATAAGGCCGTATTTGGCCAACACAGTTAGAAAGACTTGAGGCCTTTCTGTTGTTAGGTATGTCTGCGCTTACCCTATGCTGACGAGAACCAATAAGTTCGAAACCGGTCCATAGGTAGCAGCATCCTACCAACAGAAAGGTCTTCCTTTCTTGGTAGTTTTAAGCAATCAATTTAGTATTCTAGCGCTAACTGTGTTAGCCAAATACGGCCTTATAAGTATAAGGTTTTTAAATCAGATGGCTAGGAAATATTTTCCTAATTAGTATATTATATTTATTCTACTCCATCTGACAAGTAAGGATTTTTAAAGATTTTTAAACTCAGTATATTTTTTCATTTATAGTTTTTACTTTAAATTTGTTACACTTTTGGTATAACATACTTTGTTCCTAATATTAGTAGTTTTCGAAATAACGACGTGTTTTGAAAATATCAACAAATTGTGTTTTATTTATTAATAAATAAAACACCAGTTCAGTTCTGATGTAAAGTCATAAAAGCTGTCATTTTTACATGCAAAAATGTCTTTAACTGAAAGTGAAAGAATTACAATTCTTATGATGAGAGGATATAGGGTCAGGTCTTACGAAGAGGTTAAAAAGCTATTTAATGACGCATTTCCAAACCGAAATCCAATTTCAACAGCAACTGTTCTAAAAACTGTCCGACGGTTCGAAGAAACTGGAAATTGTAGAGGTAGGCGACGACCAGCAGTAGTCATTAAGAAAAATTTCTCAAGTAAGTGACGTCTGCTTCAAATCCGTCCATAATGTTTTAATAAAACACAAATATCACCCTTTCAAAATACATGTAGTTCAAGAGTTATCAGAAGATGATTATGAGCGAAGAATTGAATTTTGTGATATTATGATGTCAAGGTTTGACCAAAATAACCAGTGCTAAAAATGCTTTCAATTTTATAGTATTTTCGGACGAAGCAACATTTATGTTAAATGGTAAAGTCAATAGACACAACTGTAGGTTTTGGACAAATGAAAATCCCCATTGGATGAGAGAAGGTCATACACAACGCCCTTGAAAATTGAATGTGTGGGCTGGGCTTCTGGGTAACCACAAGATCAGTCCATTTTTTTTTTTATGAAAATTTGACATCACAACTTTACCTTGAGCTCTTGGAAACGCAAATAGTGCCTACTATACGAAATGTGATGGGTCCAAATTATGCAAGTACATTCTTCCAACAGGACGGAGCTCCTCCCCATTTTGGTCGAAACGTGCGCGAATTTTTGAACAACACTTCCGAATAGGTGGATTGGTAGAGGGGGTACAATCGAGTGACCACCTAGGTCCCCTGATTTGTCGCCTAACGACTACTTTGGGACATTTGAAGAACACAGTTTATACCACAAAACCTCAAGATTTGGCCGATTTGCAGCATCGAGTTTTGGACGAATTTGAATTAATAACGCCAGAAATGATTTACAACACAATTGAAAAATTTTATTTTCAATTAGCACACTGTAAAGCTGTACAGGGAAAACAGTTTGAACATTTAATATAAAAAATATATTTTTTCTAAATTGTACTCGTTATTTCGAAAACTACTGATATTAGGAACCAAGTATGTTATACCAAAAGCGTAACAAATTTAAATAAAAACTATAAATGAAGAAATATACAGGGTGTTACATTTAAAAATATGAAATTCGTTTGAATTCCAGACAAACTAAAAAGCTGGCAACAACGCCAATATCGTCATTCGGTGCGTCAGATCCTCTTACACAACTGTACCAAATTTGCTTTAAATCGGCCAATAAATTGTGATGTTATTAAGTCGTTTCCAGACTTTATACAGACACTGTATATTTAAAGAACTCATCCATACTGTAACAACACTTTAAGATCAAAAATGCTTTCAACTTTTTTTTTAAACACATTAAAGACCTTAACACCAAGACTCCCTGGAGATTTGTGTGCTATGTCACCTCTTGAATTTGGAGTACAAGATTGATCCCTGTTTCTTGTATTAAAATTGTGCAAATCCTTGTTATAAACAAAATCACTCCTATTACAAAAAATTAATAGTGCTAACTCCATTATATATAAACGAGGAAGAGGCAAAACATTATATTTCCTAAACAGGTGTCTGCAACTAAAGTGTCTTGGCACACCCGCAATGCAGCGTAATATTTTTTCTGTTTAATAAAAACATTCTTACTCAAAGTGGAATTACCCCAGAAAGCTAGTCTGTATCTCAAATGTGATTCCACATATGCATTGTACAACATGATCAATTGTCCCCTGTCCAATATAGATCTTAATATTTATTAGTAAATAATATGACGAGTTAAGTTAAATTACTTTTGATATTACACAGGGTGTTCCAAAACAACATAATATAGATATTTTAAGAAAATTTCGTATAAATATACAAAATGCTCGGTTCTTAAGGTACAGGGTGTCAAAACTTGAAGTGTAAAGATGGTTTTATTTGAATATTTTCGAAACGTTTGAGGATACGTAAATCCAATTTTGTATCTACATGCCTAACAGGGTAAAATTAGGGTTACTGTATTATTTTTCTTTTTTTTTTAATTCTACTTATTCTTTCAATTTTTTTAATAAATTGCACCATATGCAGATCTTATGGAAATTATGATTTAATATTCATTACTAATCAGATAATAATGTAATTTTTAAGTTAATTCTGAATAAAAATATTAATTCAAATTAGACCAAAAGAATGTGAAATAAAACATTAACTTAAAATTATAAAAATTGTTGAAAATAATTTCCCTCAACCATTATGCAGGATTCTGCCCTTTGTCTCATAGAGAAAAGCACTATTTTCAAAATTCCAGGTATATTGCGTACCCTATACATGTTGAAACTTATAAAAAATAAAGCGTAACTCACCTAAAGTAATAAAAAATAAAATGTCGAATATCATTTGACATTATCATAATTATTACTGGTTTCATTGAGGTATGTGTCAGAGTTTTTTCTAAATAACTTTTAATTGGCTTATTAGAATTATTTTATAAGTATTAAAAGTTGGTGTGCGAGTCCATCATACAAGGGCCTTCAAAGAAGTCTAATACCATTTTGACGTAAAATGAATAGGGGAGCCAATATTTGAGGGTAGCAAAATTTACATGGGATTTCCTATAGCCAGTCTGGCGGTGCATCACCCGGAATTGGACAAGAAAAAACAAGCAAAGGAAAAAACCACTAGGAGCACTTATCTGGACAAATGTTAGATCCTAGCCTTACTGATATTGATACTGACGTGATACAGCAAAACGCGTCTGAGGAGGGATCTGGCACAAGGAAAAGGACGAACCTTGCCTAGAATTGTAATTCATGTGCATTTTTTTTATCACTGGCCATTGGTTCGAAACCGGCAATAGGCTTTTGACGCTGTCTAGCGGCGGCAGAGTACAAATATCACCAACCAAGTAAAGTCACTCACCCAAAATCCTTTGATGTTTTCACATCAAAAGCAAAGAGCCGACCAGACAACTGCTGCACGGGGGTTCGCTTCATCAGTCGATAGAATTTTAAACAAACAGCAAGTGAATGTAGCGCTCTAAATAATTATGTTCATCATACGCGACCACTCAAACAGAACAGTTTTCGGCGACCCAAATTTTGGAAGGATTCAATAGAAGAGCACACACGGGAGCGGTTTTTTTCGACGTCTCAAAAGCTTTTGATAAGGTTAGCGGCCTGACCTTAAAATTGATAAGACTGGAGACTCCCAATTATCTCATTAAGATTGTTGCTTCCTTTTTGGAGAGAAGGAGTTTTGTAGTCTTGTTAAGGCGCGCTTTCTGAGACCAAGCACATCAGGGCGGGAGTCCCGCAAGCGTATATATCCTCTCGTTCCGATGCTGTACAATGTATACGTTCATGATATCCCGAGGGGTAGATTTAACAAGCTGTTCTTATCTGCTGACGACACTGCAATTACTTCAGTTTTAGATCAACCGCGGCTGGTGGTGGCTAGATTGCACAGGCACTTACGAGTTTTAGAAAAGTGGCTTTCGGGGTGGAAGATTCGTCTGAATCCTGCCAAGGCGAAGGCCATTTTTTTCTCGAAGAGCAGAGTTAGAAGACCCGAGACTAGGCTCTTGGTTAACGGCATTCAGATAAACTGGGTCCGAGAAGTCAAGTACTTGGGACTTGTTTTTGATGAGATACTAAATTGGAGAAAGAACTTTGAATTGAGATTTAAAAAAGCTGCCAATCAGCTTCGTTCCATATATTGTCTGTTAAATAAAAGGAGCAAGATAGGCTATATAGAGAGCACGACAGCGCATAACAAGTTCCAGGTGCTACAAAATAAAGCGTTCAAAATAATTGCGGACGCTCCGATATATACTGTAAATAGAGTACTACACAGAGACTTTGAAATGACGACACTGACGGAATTTTATGACAAAATATTAGCGGATTACAACAAACGTACGGACGTATCCACCAACCCACTAATTACAAGTTAACATGTGCAATCACCGCCGAATTCCACCGACAAGTTCCATAAAAATTGGCTGCCTCCAGCAATAGTAGAGAGGCACTAACGATGGAAGCCTCGATAAATCAGGCCGTTTTTAAGCTGAGGGAAGAATAGGTCTAAAAATACGCTCTTACCGCCCTTTAAATGATCCAGGGCTTCGCTCAAATCCATTTCCATAGTTGAAGTTTGGCCAACAAAGGCCCCAATGACTAATAGAAGTTAAAGGCAATGCCTGACTTGAAAGAGATAGAGACCCAGAAGGAAGTTTTCCAACTGCCCTCGTTAAGCGAAAAGACCCAGATTAGTGCTCGCGCTAGCCATTATCCAGTTAGAACAGCAGCCGGATTACGAACACTCGATACGTACCGAATCCACCATGTTTTTTCGTAAACGCGATTCGAGTCCATTCGAATGAAAGTTGTTGATGATATTCTAAAAATATCTTTTTTTCCTTTGTATCTGTCTTTGTTGCTGTCGGATACTCGGCTCGTTTGGTTCCGTCATTGTCACAAAACACAAAGATGGGGAAAGATCTCTCGAATTTTCCCACCAGGGCTAAGGGTACGACACAAAATAAAACATAACTAATGTAATGTGTGTAAGTGTAAGTATAATGTTTTAAAACCGCTTTATGGTTCATTTTTTTGCGTATTATAGTCTTATTCTTCAAGAACTTCTTCGTGTTCGTAATTTATGTTAGAAAGACATACTGTGCTATTTCTTGAAAATTAACAACACCTTGTGGGATATTCTAGCTTTAACGAAATATTGCTGTTAAAACAGTACTCCTCTTGTGTGTTCTAAACGACGAAGACACGACAGTTTTATGGTCCAACACTTTATTAAAATAAGAATAAATACCAATAATTACAACCAAAATTTACACTGTTGGGGCACCAATGGAAAGGCATTGCAATTGGCCGGTTATACTTTTGAGTAATAACCAACACAAGTGTCCATCGTTTGCTTATAATTGGCTTGTAATTAGAAGCCGCAGTAAATAACCCGCCAATAATAACCATCGTTGTACATATTGTCCCTAAAAGTAATATAGTATTTTTAAATACGATTACAAATAAATTTGATTTTTTGCAGGAACTGTTCGTCGTTTTCTAGAACGACACGGCAGCTCGCTCGACACTGTGATATTCGTTGTTGACAAAGTAGATTTAGGTATTTACGGAGTTCTATTGCCTTTGTACTTCCCCCGATCCAAACAGGAAGAGGACGCTGCAAGGTACAAAGCAACAAGTAACGATCACATATAGAGGTAGTTCATCCGTACGCCACCGTTGCAGCGACCAGCGCGCAGCGTTGCCACATATTTCTAAATACATAGTCGCTTAATCGTTACCTCTATCTGTGCTTGTGGCTAGTTTTTTTTTTTATGTTGTACAGTTGTTTAAGGGTATTGTACATGTATTTTTATACAATTTTGTGTTATTTAATAGGTATCAACTGCCGAGTGACGTTGGCGGTCCTTACGGTGAGCCTATGATGCCAGATCGCCAGATTAGAATTATTGACAATCCCCAACATACTTTGCACCGTAAGTATTTTCGTAAACATGTGTTGTTTCTTTAGCTGCTGAAAGCTGAATGTTATGGTCATAAGTTACTTACTTACATATGCTTTATTGTCTGAAATTACATAAATTCATCGATAAAGCGATTTATAACAGGTAATTAATACATATCAATAATTCAGAAATCAATTTACAACAATAAATATAATTATAATTATCCTGGGCATAACAATACATTAACATGTATTTTTAAAAACATTACAAACCAATAAAGGTAAACAGTAGGTAAATCAAAAGTCCTTCACAATAGATAAATAAAAGAGACTAGGTAATAAAAATATAAAATATAAAACAATAGGACGGACAAGTTAAAAACGCACCTATCAAGTTAAAGAACACGATAAATACCTATTGAGTTCAGGAATAAAATAAAGTGCAAACAGCATAAAATTAAAATAAATTAATCAATGAAAATAAAATTGTAAAAAATAAGAAACAACAAATATGTAAATCAGAAATATTCGATCAAAAAACATTTAAGACTTTAAAAGTCATCACTGTAAAATTTGTCCAAGCTATAATCTGCCCTCTGAAGTAAAACACTCGTTACCCTTCTGCGGAACCGGAGATATGGCAATTGTCTACACTTGATACTTGAGTGGTTGTAGAACTGTCATAGATTATTGACCGTTTGGTCAAAGTGAGCCTAGGTATGTAATATGGTACAAAGACACCGGGTATAATGAAACAATAAATTATGCATCATTTAATAATAATAGTAAAGTAAACTACGAATCAGCATAGGATTAACTTGCTGACTCCTACTATTTCATAAAAGTACAATAGGAAATTGTAAGTTGAATGAATAGAGAATATACAGAGTTCAATAGCAAAGCATGAATTTTATTACTGATTAGTTAGAACAGAACCTAAATTATTACAGGTATAGGGAGGCGTATATTTTGGTTGTGTCGCGTATTATGTGTGTGTGATCTTGATGCGTTTTCAAGTTGATGAAAGTATTTTTTGTGTTGTAGAAAAGTCTCTAAGATAAATAAACATATTAATGTTAGTATGCCACGTCTGATAAATAATGGTTAGTTCAGGTTAGTCAGTGGTCTCTGCTTCTCACCCTGCACATATACCTAATAGCTCTTTTTTGAAACACAAAGATGCTATAAAAAAGCCTCAAAATATGATACCATAGCGAATGTAGGATTCAAACAAGGAAAAATATACCATTATTGCGGAGGAAGTATCCATCTCAACGGACACCATCGTAATTCAAAAATCAACATACAGATGATAACCTGTTACTCAGCTCGAAAATGGGCTCCTCAAACCTCAACCTATTGTCGATAGAGATACCCAAGAAGTTAACTACCGCTTTGTTTTCAACCTGTTTATTTCCTATATGAAGGCTGATGTTGTTAAAACCAAAAGTTAGAATTTTGGTTTTATTAATATTGAGGCAGGGAGAATTTGAGTCAGGCCATTCTCTAACCCTGCACAGATCATCATTTATGGTCCTCATCGTAGGTTCGCCACTGCTTGAACGCCACAAAAGGGTAGCTTCGTCGGCACGTCAAGTGTAAAGCCTCCATGAATGTTCAAATGTGTAATATCATTCAAATATAAAAGAAATAAAATTGGACCAAGTACAGACCCTTGAGGAACGCCACAACTAATACTCAAGGGTTCGGAAAATTCACCATCCACCCTCACTGTCTGCACTCTCCCTGAAAGATAAGTGGAAAACCATTAAATTAGCAACCGTTAAATAGCTTTTCTAGGAATGATCAATTTTAAATTAAAAGTTTTGCAAAAGTTTCTGATTTAAAAACGATTCGTCCGGTTGTTAGTAGGACATTAAAATTTTTCTGATTTAGACATTCAAGAACAACTTTCTGTTTTTGAGCGTCCATTTGTGGAAGGGGTATTTACTTATTACGTGGCTTTGACGTCAAAAGTGTTGGCGAGAGATTCTTTGAAAAATTCTTTGTTTCTTTTATTTGTTCTAAATTGGTCTATTTGGCCTTTAAATTTAATAAAACTGGAAAAGTATTAACTATAACTACCAGTGGCTGCTCGTTGTGCATTTTATAGGGTAGTCAAAGTATGCAAAAAGTTGCGCTGCAGGCAACATTTTCTGGGTGCTACGACCTATTATCTACATATCTTTCTAAAAAGGAAAAATAAGCAGAAAATGCAAACGATTAATATACTGAGGTGTTTTCTTCAAATGTTTTAAATCGTTAAAACTATACACAGATTACAACGCCTGCATATCATTCGAAAAAAGCATATATACAAAATATTAAAATGAATTGGTCTCTTTACATCCACAAATCCACTTAGAAAAGTCATACATAGGCTTAGGAAAATTTCAATGCACTTCTTTATTTTTGTTCTTACTGGTTTTCTCCTAATTTTGTACCTACTATTTTTATTATTTATCGAGTTATTACTCGATTTGACTATTTTCTAAATGGTTGAAAATGCTTTTCGCGTGTAACTCGGTTTCTGTTCATTTCTCGACGACAAGTGAAAAGAATAATATGGTTAGAAATACAATTCTCCGTCATTTTATATTACCAAGAATTTTTGATATTTTTATTATTTATCGAGATATTGCTCGATTTGACTATTTCCGAAAGAGTTGAAAAGGCTTTTCGCGTGTAATTCGGTTCCCGTCGATTTCCCGACGAAAAGTGAAGAAAGTAATATGATTGCGAATGAAATTCTCTATAATTTTGTAAGAATATTTTTATTATTTAATTATTATTATTATTTATTTATTATTATTATATTGCTCGATTTGACTATTTTCGAAATTGCTGAAAAGGTTGTAATTCGGTTCCCGTCAATTTCGTCACGAAAAGTGAAGAGAGTAATATGGTTGTGAATAAAATTCTCTTGAAATTTTGTACTTTCAAGAACATCCAATACTTTTAATATTTTCCAGTTATTGCTCGATTTGACTATTTTCGAAGGGGTAGAAACTTTTTACGTGTAGCTCGTTTTTTGTTGATTTCGCGACGAATAAAATTCTCCACAATTTTTTACTTTTAACAATTTGCGATATTTTTATTATGTATCAATTTGACTATTTTCGAAAGGGTGGAAATGATTCTAACCTCAAAATTCGGTCAATTAATTGGCAGCAACTAAAATAGCAAAATTCATTATATTCTGTCCTAACTTGGCCAAAAGATTAGAGCACGTTCTAATTTCATGCCAATAAATTGTGCGACATTTTAGCTGTTTACACATGTAAATAAATTGAAGGCCAACTTGTACAATTTCTTGGCCAAGAAAGTGGCCCATGAAATACGGGCCATCAGTCTCTTATTTACTCACCTTTATATTTTTGTAGAGCAGTTCGACTACTTGCAGTCATTGATGCTTCGCTTAAACTGAACCTGCTATTAAATCAATCAAATCCTTGAAAACTGGCCTAATTACCTGCTCTTAATTGTTTTTGGTAATGACACGATTAGGAATACCTAATTAGAGTTATCTTATAGTACAAGAAATATAGTCAACATAAATATTTTTAGTAACAATGATTGCTTTTGCTACAGTTCAAATTGTTGTCATACTCTGACCAGACATTTTTTAGCTTGTTGATATAATGTAAGTGCTTATTGTAATAGTTTTAGCGTTAGTATTTCTAATAATTATAATATAATTAGCCATATTCATAAAACTGAAGGAAATCCTCCCAAGTTTAAGGTAGAAGTACAAGCATTTTCTTCTTTCTGTATGCATAATGATTAACTTATACTTGCGAGGATGTCCCTTCATGTTTAAAGTAAAAGCTGTCAGCAATAAGAACATAATAAAACGGCGTTTCAGTTGGCCAAAACATCGTTCGATTGTTACTCTCTCCTTCTTCAACAACTTGTTATATTGCAGCTCAGCAGCAGGAGCAGGATTTGTAAAGGGAGTCGGGAGGCATGGTTCTATCCCATACCCATCCTGACCAAGTAGCACAACATTTGCTTTGTTTCTCAATAGTAATCTAACCGGTGAATTTTTCCATAACATCTGGGCTAACATCAACACTTGTGAACATTTCTCTGGCGTCACTAGTGACTTGCACTTTCAGAGTAGGGTTACCTTTTGGTTTATGTACTCGTCTCCATGCTCTGTTGGTTTTCATAGTCAACCACACCAATAATTGCTGTTGAAAACCTAAATTTGCTTTGCCTTAACTGTTTACCCTGCGTTATTTCAGTGTTGGTGGTTGAGAAATTTATCCATTGCCTCCATTGCATATCATTTGCCTGTGCAATTAAGCTGTCAACCGCTGCACTTACAGTTCGAGATACTGTAGACTGACTAAACACCAAGTTCCTCGCCGATTCCTTTTTGATAGCCGGAATCTGCGAGATAGCGTAAACATATTTTCTTGATTTGCACCTACAAATCTATAAGTTGCCTTTTTTAAATCGGTATAGTGCTTTAAAATCACGAACAAGTGTAGGTAGCGGGGCTTGTAATGTTTAACATTCCTCACATGAACAACATCCGCCATTGCACGTAAACAAGGCAAAACAACCTTTCACTACAACGCAACAGTGAGGTTGCTAATAGCCACATCCAGTATGTTTCAAGCATACGATTTTTTCTTAAAGTAAAAATACTCATTTACTTCAATGTGAAGTAAATGGATCACCACGACCAGAGGATCTGCTTATACCGTAAAAAAAATATTATAAATACAAGCTAAAAGATTTCCTTCATATCTTGCAAGTATAAGCATATCCTTTTTTTTATAAATACGAATCAATCAGTTGACGACTTTTCTAATTCAAGGCATTTGATAGGGTGAACTACTCTCTTCGTCTTTCCAAGTTAGAGACACTTGGCGTTGGTTGTGGGTTGTATACTGTATTTGGAGCTTCTTGACAAGTCGTTCTCAGATTGTTTGATTCAACAATTTTCGTTCTAAGAGTATACAGATCCCATCTGGCGTTCCCCAGGACTCGCAATCCTGGACCACTTTTTTTTTAAATTTTGAGCATAGCCAGTTTCTTTTCTCCTTTTTGCCGACGACGTAAAATTATACATAGTAACACTGACCGTCCTTCAGGTATGTTCATCACCTGTTGATTTCTGTCATTCTGACTGTGATCGGTAGACAATGTCATATAACTCTGTACATTACGTTGTGTAAAAATATTAAATATTTTTTATAATATTTACCCAAATTACATATTTACATACATGATAATTTATTTATTAGTAGTTCTCCCATAAACGCTTTGCCTTTTCCCCTAGTTTTCATTTTTATGATCATGGTACTTCCTCAAAGTGAAAGAAGCGTCCGCCTTAACTTGTTCCCTTAGGGAGAGCGCATACCAAAGCAGTGAATTGCTTGAGGTGAAGTGTCCGTGAAGCACACCTGAGACGCACTTCATTTTAATAAAAATTGACAGATTGACTGGCGGCGTAATCACCTAACTCTGTCAAGTGAAAAATTTTGTGTCCTTTGGCATGGCGCTGGCCTATTTGTATTCACAGTCCCCCTTGCGAAAAATAGCGTCGCTTAGCGCGTGGTGAGTCAATGTGTGCTTGTCCAACTTCTCGGGACGTTACACTTTCGTACTGTTTTAACTGCAATTAAAATTTGAATTAGTTGTATGCAAATAATATAATTTAAAATAAATATTTATATTCTAGGCCTTATTACGAAATTTCTTTGCTAATTAATTGACTCGGGGTTGGGACGTTTCAATAGAAGTTTCCTCGTCCCGTGATTGCTTAAAACTTCAGTCGGACTTGAAGTATGGAACTGATTGCTTCAAGAAAGCTACTCAGTCATTTCCCATAAATCCAGGGCAGCATTTGAGTAACTTTACTCAATTGATAACATTGTAATTTCTAATGTCCCTCAAATTAAGGATCTAGACCTAATCATCGACAAAGCTTCCTTTCATTTCTCATATTCAAATGTTACTTCAACGACTAGGATATGTTAAGCGAGTTGCATGTGATTTTACTAACATTAGAGCGACTAAACAGCTTACTGCAGGTTGTTAAGGCCTCACCTTGAATATTCTTCCTGTGTTTGGAATCCCCGCTACAACATTCACGTCCGGAGCATAGAGAGAGTCCAGCACAGATTTTTGAAATATATCGGCTTTAAACTTGCTATGCCACAGCTAATCTATCTTCAATTGGAATCTTATATTCAGCTTCAAACCCTTGAGGAATATGAAGAACCTCAGAATGCTCTATAGTAACAATGCTGGATACAATAAGTTTGCATGTTCCTTCAAGAGAAATATGTTTGCGGCATACATTTGCCATACCCGCACACAGAGCTAACTATAGTTAAAACAACTCTTTATCCAGGCCGGGTAGGCTCGCCAATGGGTATCCTGGGCTTGACTTTTTTTCGGATAGCTCAGTTTTTATGAGACAGCTTTGCACTACAATTTGAAACCTCTTATTTGAAATACTGGATATTCATTACTGATGTTGAATTGTCTTCCTTGCTATCTAGCCAATAAATTGTAAATTGTAAATTATAAAATTATACAACTTTGCAAGAGATGAAATATTACCTATTTGCATTTCCTTGCGAAATTGGGCTTTGCCGGTGAATAAACAAATACATTAATTTGTTTTAACTACAAATTTTCCCAGAAATTAAATAACAAATTTCTACTTTATTATATTTGGTTTATAAAGACGCGATTAAGATTAATTAAGATTATCTTAACGCATAAATTAATAAAATTTTGACACTGACATGAAATGTTTGACATTCAGGATGTTTTGCAATCACTTAACTAGGTCATCTCACTCTTTGGCATGCAAATTTAGCATGTTTTAGTGTCCATGCGTCTTAAATTTAAGTTGCTGATAAGATGTTAAGAAGATAAAGAAGGCTAGATTTCAATATTATACAGTGTTATAGTTTTTGTGAAAATTTGTTATTGTTGGTGTTGCTAAAGCTAGAAAAAATGATTAATGAAGCATTTGATGATTTTTGTAAGTAGTTTTCATTACGAGGAACCTCGATACTGATACCCTATCTGTCGAAGCACCTTAACAATTAGAAATTCAACATCGTTGGGAACAAAGTATTGAGGTTTTCTTTATTTCTATGGAAGAAATTGAAGTGATAGCCAGAACCACAGATACCAATGTCGAATCTACCAATAATTTTAAAATAATAAAAAACAAGTCAAAACTACCTGAATGTTATGTTGTTTTGTTTACGGTTGGATCAACTTCAATTGACTGCTTCTAATGCCAAGTGGGATTCTCTTACTAAAACAATTTTGATTCAATTCTGGTTTTTGGCAACAGTGTCAGTGCTGCCAACTCACCTCTGAGTTGGTTTGCTTTTTCATTTTTTAAAAAAACGGTTAAAAACTTAACACGACCAGAAATACAAGCCACAGAGCACGACAAATCATAACCACATCAATTTTTGGGTGCTGGTTGATAACAAAATTGCTAAAAAAGTTACTAGGCTTGCTGGCTTCGAGTACAGGGTTATCCAACCAAGACTAGACAAGGCGATTTTTTGACTTTTCCTGTACTTTTATAAAAAAACTGAAATAGCCATCTTAAGTCATTTTCTCCCGCGAATTCGAATATCTTCAGCAAAAAACAATTGAACATCAAACAAAAGTACTAGGGGTCACTTTGATATTTTTTTAAATGGGATGCCGTATTTTTAATGAGCTTATCCGATTTCTCATATAAATTTTGATCTAAAATGTTGGATTTTTAATTCAAAAACGCCTTTTTTCTTCAGTTTTAAATTCGGAAAATGTTAAAAATTAAAAAAAAAAAAAAAAAAAAATTAAAAATCCAACATTTTAGATCAAAATTTACATGAGAAATCGGATAAGCTCATTAAAAATACGGCATCCCATTTAAAAAAATATCAAAGTGACCCCTAGTACTTTTGTTTGATGTTCAATTGTTTTTTGCTGAAGATATTCGAATTCGCGGGAGAAAATGACTTAAGATGGCTATTTCAGTTTTTTTATAAAAGTACAGGAAAAGTCAAAAAATCGCCTTGTCTAGTCTTGGTTGGATAACCCTGTACAGTCGTGTCCTGACAAGTCTGATGTTGCGTCACTTGAGATTTATTATATATTAGTATTATATTATGGTGCCTTGCTTGCCTTATAGTGCCTCTGTCTTGTGAGAGGCGTTACGCCTCAATCAAGTAAACGTTTGTGTAGACAGGAATATATATACAGGGTTTTTCACTTAAAACTCCGCACGCCAATATCTCGAAAACGAATATGAATATTTAATTTCTGTAAAAAGTAGTCAATGTATGGGGTCAAGTAGATATTTTTCAAAGCTTAAAAAATTCGACGCCTACTAAGAGCTAAGCGTCGCGACGCGTCGAAACTATAAATCGATTGCATTGACTTTGAAATTACGCGCATGCGAAAGTACATGTTATTTATAAACTTTTTTGTTATTTACTCGAACTTATTTATTTCATTTCTGAGTTATACCGGTTTATAGTAAACATTTCTTGATTGACAAAAAATGCAATTACGGATGATTTTTACAAGAATGCCAGGTGAATATTAGTTACTATGGCAACCACCATTTTTATCGCAATTGTTTTAAGTGCAATTACAAGCGACAGATGTTGTCATTGCTGCGTCAAAGTTATATTGTCACATTTTGTCACTAGAAATATTGTAACTTGTTCGGTTTAAACGAAACTAACAATAATTATATGAAAATGGTTAAATTTAGCAGTGAGGAAAAAGTAGACATGTTACTGGTGTTTGGAGAATGCAAGTTTATGTAAAAACTTAAGAGAATATGGCAGTTTTGTAAAACCTAAGAGAAATAGAGAAAAGACGACTACAAATGATGAAAATACTGCTGCTGTAATTCAGCAGGTTGATAATAACCTCAAGATATCCCTATCAAAAATAAAAGAAAATACCGGTGTTTCCATAAGTTCCTCGTCGAGAATTCTAAATAGAAACTCTTTTCGCCCTTACAAAACTAAACTAGTGCATAAATTAGAACTAGGTGATCCCGCTAGAAGAATGGATTTTTTAGCAAGATTTGTCGATTTGTATAGCCAAGATGCAAATTTTCTCTTGAAAATTCTATGGAGCGACGAAAGTCGATTCCATAATAATGGAATCGTGAACAGACAAAACTGTCGTTTTTGGTCCGAAAACCATCCTCGTTGAATTACAGAAAGAGGTAATCAGCAAATTTTTGGCATCAATGTTTGGTGCGGCATAATAAACGGATTCCTTATTGGACCTCACTTTTACGAAGGCACTTTAAATGCAAACTACACTTCCGGAACTGTTAGAAGAAGTGCCCCTTGAGACTAGAATGAATATGTGGCTACAGCAGGATGGAGCGCCTGCACATAATGCCGTAATTGTAACGAGGTATTTAGACAGACAATACCCCAATAGATGGTTTGATACTAATGGACCGATAAAGTGGCCGGCAAGGTCCCCGGACCTTACACCACCAGATTATTTTCTTTGGGGTCACCTAAAGGACGTTGTCTATGAAGAACCTATCAAAGATATGGCTGATCTTATTAACAAAATTAGTGCAGCGTGTGCCGCTATTACAAGAAGGACGCTCCTACAAGTGACTCAAGCTCATCTGTTGAAAGTTTTTAATAGGTGTATTCGAGCAGATGGACATAATTTTGAACAACATTTTTAATTTGTTTTATCACCTAGTTAAGTGCAATAATAATTTTGTTCATTAGCTTATTAACTCAGAATCATGTAAGTAGTTAATTGCCAATAATAATTTTTGTTTATTACTTTTGTAATTGCACTTAAAACAATTGCGATAAAAATGGTTGCCATAGTAACTAATATTCATGGCATTCTTGTAAAAATCATCCGTAATTGCATTTTTTGTCAATCAAGAAATGTTTACTATAAACCGGTATAACTCAGAAATGAGTAAAATAAATAAGTTCGAGTAAATAACAAAAAAGTTTATAAATAGCATGTACTTTCGCATGCGCGTAATTTCAAAGTCAATGCAATCGATTTATAGTTTCGACGCGTCGCGACGCTTAGCTCTTAGTAGGCGTCGAATTTTTTAAGCTTTGAAAAATATCTACTTGACCCCATACATTTTACAGAAATTAAATATTCATATTCGTTTTCGAGATATTGGCGTGCGGAGTTTTAAGTGAAAAACCCTGTGTATATATATTATATATAATAAATATGGCATTTTAATTATACCGGTACCACCAGTAAAACACACCACAATACTACTTTCTAATAAAAACTTGAGCAAAGAGAGAAAAAGTTAACCGCTTCATTCACGCTAGCGCACTAGAAAATAATGGCGGGTGGCTAAAGCGCTCAAGCGACACGTACTCCTCGCTGTGTCTACGTCATGCGGCTCTGACGTTAAGAGCACCGAGTCCTTGGTATAGCCCCCCTGTAGTCCCTCATAAATCCGCCACTAGTTTAATGCAAGAACGAATATCTCTTTTATTTTAGAACTGTTTTTTTTTGTAGCCGACGATGAGTCGATAACGACCCAATTAGAAATCGCCATTGGTGAAGCAGGAACTTTTGCTCAAATGCAAGCCGATCCCGACAGGCAGCGACTGTTAGGAGAAAGACCGCCAAGCGATCCTATAGCCGACATCATGCTGAGAGAGATACAACATCAAGAAAGGTAAGACCTGAATGGCAAATTGTTTCGTAATATCCTAAAAACTAAAAATCCTTATTCTTTCAATGTTGCTAAACCAGAAGTATTGACAAGACTTGGTATAAGGTTTGGCCGAAACATACTAGAAATATTAGAAATTGTAATTTCGATGGTTAATAAAACTGGTACCATGCATCTTTTTAAGCGGCAAAAGATATATCTATAAATAATTTATCAATTCAAAATGTCTTTCCTAAATAATCCAGTGATTGTTTTCCTTTGAAACGTTTTTTTTTTCTGCTAATACGTAATTCATAGCCGAATCGCGTGGCGAGTTTGTTAAACATTTATCAATACATTTTAAGTTTCCATTATTTTTTTATAATATCGGTGAATCCATCTATAATGGAAAAACGAGAGTTTCCCCTTGGCCTGTTTGAATATTTAACTATAATCTGTTACAGGGTAGGTAGCAACATGTAAATATAGACTTAATTATAAACTGATTGTGGTAGCCAACCTTTTCACTGTATCCCCAAGGTCTTTTAAGATTTGTATTGTGGTAGTGTGCGTTAGACAATCCGAAACAAAAACGTAGTTCAAATTCTTCATTTCATTATATTAATTTTTGTGTAGACAGATGAAGTGTGGCTTAATTTATTAGTCCAATGGTACGATTATTGCACCTCGTCCTGGAGGACAATTGAATAAGCTTCGTTGGCACTTCACCAATTTTTAGATTATTTTCAGTTTCGTTATAAAATTCTTTTTGCATGTTGTGAATAAATTAGTGGTATTTTAACGCTATTAAGTCATATTGTAAATTATTTGATGAATTCTTCGCTCCATTGATGTGCCATTAATTGATTTTTCATCAAATCCTAAAAATTAAAAAAAAATCTACAAAAAATATGTTATGTTATTTAGAGACTTTTGAGCCATCGCTGACTGTTCTATTGTAAGTAATTCTCAAGATACCTTTAGCTTTAGAAGTGCGTATAAGAACAAACTTGGTTAAAAATCATTAGAACAAAAAAAAAACTGGTAAAAAAAACCTGCAATTCAGGATTTTTGAGTTTTTCGATAAGTAAAGCAACTGTACCAAACAGCATTACAAGCGAAGATGATGCCGCAACGCTTGGTCAATTACACAATGTTTTTGCAAAACATTCATGCTTAAATTTAGCGGTAGAAGGGGTGGCCAGGACTAAATTATTTTATTACCATTTTTTTCCTAAAATCAATCAGTAAAAAAAAAATTTTATTTGTATTACCACCAGATGGAGAAATTCTCCCATGGAATAGTTTCTTTTTTTGGTATGTATTAAGCTATCTCATGATATTTTTAATATTTTTTTTAAACTGAACTACAAAGTTTGCCGACAATTTTACAATAATGCGACGCGCATTTAACAAAATGAAAGCTGGATATTGCACAGCTTTTTTTTATTATATAATTTATTCATTAGTTGTTAAATCGTCTAAAGTTTCGGTTAGTTCAGGTTAGTTCTTTTCAAATATTTGCACCAAAACTGTGTTATTCCAGTTAGGGTAACTAATTTTATAACACCCCTTAATTATAATGATCTAATAATATACATAATGATGAAGTTTTCAGGAAAAACGCATGGTGGACATTTAAATATACCCTTTACCGCTTTTAAAGCCCGTGACACATTGTTCTGACGTGTTGTGTCGGCGTCTGACGAGGATCTGGTCGGTTTGGGGCACAGGACATCAGAACACGTCAGGCCGCGTAGCATCAGATAAATGTGCACGTCGCTCATTTAAATACACGAGAAATAAGTTGTATGATCCGTGTAGAATCACATCACAACACCTCACATCAGAACAAGGTGTCCCCGGCTTAAAGCGGACCCCTGATAGGCAGGTAGTCACGTGTAGAGGTGTGTAGTTGACGAACGAACTATTTCAAAAGATCGAATCTGCCAACTGAACTAAAAGATTCAATCAGTAATTCTTTAAAGATTGAATCAACGCGAACTAAAGCCTTGTACTACACGCAAAACGCGAACGAGAGCGAGACGATAGAGAGGAAGGTTGTCGATGATGACGAACGATTTCTTAAGCGAGAGCGAATTAACCGTGAAGCAGATCCTAAACTACCCGAAGACCGACCGAGGGTGTCGGCTGTCGGACAGATGGACTGCTGCCTCATGTACAACTCGTTCAAGATAGCGTGAGATATGAGAATATCAAACATGTATCGTCCATTCGATGCGCCATGGCTAGAGACTAAATTTGTCATCTTTATCGAGACTTTCATAGAGTAAAGAACGGTATAGTTGCATTGTACTATCCAAGAAGCAGCAACACCGATGGGTCGCGCGATCATGCCTCTCTTGTCCTCGGAATGCGTTATTTTTCTGGTTTGTGCGCAACTAGCAAAATGTTCATATCTCACGCTATCTTGGACGAGTGGTAGTGTAAACTAAGAAAAATACTTATTTATTTAGTAAGTTTCTTCGTTATTTATAACATTACTTTAAAAAATTTCGCTTATGTATTTCTTTTGCTTCACTGTGCGTGTGCGAATATAAATCAGCTAACTAAACGAACTAGTCTTTTGTACTATTCACTTTATTGAACGAGATCGAAAAATTAAATTCGGCAAAATGAACTAAACTTCCCAGCATTAGTAACCTGTATTGTAACTGAAAATTTACGCTTTCAGTCTAAAAATAATATGTTCATGCTGTTAGAATTTTGAGTTTTTGATAGGTAAACTAACTACTGTAGCTACCAAACGTCATTTAAATCGGAGATCGTATCGTAAAAACCTGTGGTTGATTTTATATGAAGGGACGATTATCCGATTACATGTAGCGTCATCTATGTCGTTATTTTTTTGAAAGATGGGAATCTCACTTATTACTAAAAATAAATACTCCCGAAATTCGCGTACAACGTTTGATGAGAAACTCCTGAACCCACCCAAGGAACATTTTTGGATATAGTAAAGTGCTAAAAGTAGCTATAGAATCAGATATAAATTCTTATGATAATGCTTGTTTGCTGGGAAAACTGCTATTAAACTATTTTAAACCATTCATAAAACCCCACCCTTAAAATGTCTGTTACAGCCTTTTTTAAAACTTGTCTTAAAGCTTGAAAGGCATGTAAGAAAAGGATTTGTAGCAGCTATTTAAAAGGCATTCATAAGACCGTTGCTTATCCTCTTTAAATCCATGTACCTATTTCAGCAGCCTAATATCTATTTAAAAATAATGATGCGTTGGTTCTATTTGAATTTAAAATAGTGTCAGAAACATAATTTTTCTAAAAGACATTATTATGGATGGAAACTGACGTTGTAACAAGTAAGATTAACGATTAATATATCTAATTGTGCACCATGATCTGATTATGTTAACTTAAAATATTTTTTTCCAAGAAAAAAATTGTGAACGAAAACTAATGTATTGTAAAAACTGTGTAAAACACACGCGCCCTAAAAATGATGCAATTTGTAAAGACAAAAAAAACTTTAGTAGGTATGTAAATTTTATGTTTGAAATATTTTAGGTCTAAATACACCGGAAACATCTTGGAAACAGTATAATAGCAAAAGAAAATAATGTAATTTCAAAGATTGCCTAGCGATTTTCCTAAAAATTCTAAATATTTATTCTCTCCCTAAAACGACCGGTGTATTTCTACAACAAAGGTTGGTATAAAACCTGTTGCAATGCTATGTAATAACGGATAAAGCCAACAACTTTGTTTTAGGTCATATGACATATTTTAACATAGCATTACAAGTTATTATTAAGTCGTAAAACGGCTAATAAAATTCCTTTGGGTAAAATACAAAGATTTATTAAAACTTTAATAAAGCCCATAGCCCTTAAACGTGTCACCAATGATTGTTGGAAGCACCCTGAAGTCAGTTTTTAAGTTAAATATCTATTATAATTTATATATCCTATTTGCTTTAATAATGTTTAAAGAATTAAGATGTATATTCTAGAAATATAGCTGTCGAAAAAAACAGAGTTCTGTTAAATCTTCGTTTAAAGCTATATACACTTAGTAAGATACAGTTTTATGATGGCTTTGTCCTACCT
The DNA here is from genome assembly GCA_963920685.1 of Polydrusus tereticollis. NCBI lineage: Eukaryota > Metazoa > Arthropoda > Insecta > Coleoptera > Curculionidae > Polydrusus > Polydrusus tereticollis. Next base: position 120,484,148 of record OY987329.1, read on the forward strand.
ACTTAAAGCTGAATACTTACTTTTTAGCCACGTTAAAGCTTTTTAGATTTAAAGTCCCTGATAAAGCTATTAAGTTTTAATTATACGTTTAATTCTCTCTCTTAAAGTTGTTTTAAAAGTCCCTGATAAAGCTATTAAGGTTTAATTATACGTTTAATTCTCTCTCTTAAAGTTGTTTTAAGAATATTCAGTATCAGATAGCTAATTGGCTTTATGTTTTATACTTAATGCAAAACAAAAACCGATGCACGTCATAACCTTCGAGTGACCTCAGTTATCGACAGTGTTGCCAGCTTGTAAACAAAATATCCGTGTAAGGGACATACACATTTCCTTTTTCATAAAAACAAGATAAATATACAAACATTTCTCATAGTTTATATAATTGTTTACTGCATAATACCTTTTATCATCAAATTTAGTAGATCTAACACTTCTTTTATTTTTATCTTGCCAAGATCGACCAATGGCACCATTCTGAAAAATCCATGTTTTATTGAAGAAAACGAATTGGTACAAGAATGCTTCTTTTTCTTTCATATTCTTTTAAAAATACCAGTCGTTTGAAAGCTACATGGGAAAATTCCATAAGCCCTCGCCTCAGTTCATCTTTTTACCATCCGAAGCCTATTTCCTTTAAGAGGCTTGTTAAAGAGTTAAGACGACCATCAAACAGTTGTCTGTCTTTAATTTCTTACCTAAAGTCCTCAAAGTTACATGATGTTCTAAAAAAAGTTACAGCTTATGAATAACCAATGTAAAATATTATAATTTTTAAGTAATACAACTTACTTGTTTCGTACATTCCATAAATAGTGTCACGGATAGAACTTATATCCAATCTTCACACATTTACAACTCTCTTTAAATTGGAACGTTTGTTTTAAGGTGATTCTAATAATTTATTTTCCTTAATTGTTATTAAAATTGCGCTTACAGTGGAGATATTCGAATTTAGAGCAGCTCTTTGCACCGACTATTTAAATGCTTCGGCATTTTTCACAAATAGTAAGCAACGTAATCAACAGAAATATGTATGTGCACTTTTGTTTCTCTTAATAGAACAGTTTTTAATGCTATTTATGAAAAGATCTGGGTTTTTTGTTTCAAAATAGACGTTCAACACGAAACCACAGAAGAATTAAGGTTGGTTTTGCATAAAACATCAAACCAAGTCGACGAACGAGCCGGCGCCACCGCCGTTGTGTTGCCAACTATCGGCCAATAAAATTCAAATTATATTAATTTTTACAAGCTTAAATAAATAAAATATTTGCTATGAGTGGGTTCGTATTAATTTCCTCGTGTTTTCCTGCGGATTTACAATTATCAGCTGATTTTTATAGCTTTAACAGCTTTAAAACTAAAAGTTTTATTTTTCGCCATTATAAAAACCAATATAAAACCAGAACAAAACTAAACGGAGTTTAAAATTTTACTTGAACAGGAGTCTGCCAATAAACCTAGTAGTTTACACGTATTTTCCGGGCACCCTTTATATATTTTCTTGTAGGTTTCAAATAATTTAAGTTTCTATTATTACCATACAGTCAAAGATGTGCACGCATTAAACACAAGACTGTTTAAAAAAGTATTGAGTTGACCTGGCTTCAGTGTAAGCAAGACGTTTCAATATATAATAACAAATGAGGCAGGATCTGTATATTCTGGAGGAGCAATCTTCATTTATTTTCCGTAAACTCTCACTCGATTTCACACGATATACGCAATCAATCGTGTATTTTTAGCCGACAACTATTTTCTAGCCTTGATCCTCTTACACCGTTCAATCGCATTATTTTGGATCAATTCCTTTTTAATTCGATTAAAATATCCTCCCTGTACATCAACAAACGTATAATATATAGGAAAATAATCTTTCCAAGTTCACAATAATCTAAATTCAATCGATTATAGTGTCAGCCTTTAATAGGATATGAATACGTTTTAATCGATGACGGGGCGAAATAGGGGGGTAAGGGGTGTTATTTCTCCTGTCTGGAATTCATAAAGACGTGATGGTTCAAGAGGAAATGTATTGATAATAGTTTAGTTGCTGCTGATGTGAAAATTACGGAATGCAATGTATGTGAAGGCATTACATGCACGTAATGTCCGTCTATCTATCCTACAAACTCATTATGAATGCTAATCCCTAATGCCGATAAGACCTAGCGGGTGATCGAATGAAAGCAGGGACACACTCGTTGCCGATAGAATAAAAGGTTGCGTTGCTTTAAGATAATAATACAGGGTCGTTGATATGTATGGAAACGGTCGATTATTTCTTAAAGCACAACAGCTAGCAAAAAATATTCCAGACAAAAGTTTTGGGGTTTTCATAGTCTATTAGAATTTTAAAAAATTAAGTATACAGGATAAGTCAAAAAGCCGTAGAGAAATAAAGTTACTTTTTTTTAATGGGTCACCCCATATCTTAAAATATTTTTGAATTTTACATAATTTTACAATTATTTTTTATTAAGTGCATTATAAGTCTAAACCTAATAGTTTCCAAAATATCGACTTTTGAAAAATGACATTTTTGAATTTTGACAGCTTCCAGCTTTCTAACGGTGCGTCTTAGAGTAAAACGGCTTACATGTCCCTATCTTAGTTTTTAACTATCTTTCTAAAATTGTCAACTTCCGGTTAAACCGGATGTACCTCAAAGGCCGGAAATATAGTACTTCCTGTTTAACCGGAAGTTGGTATTTTCGGGAAGATAATAAGTAAATAAGATAGGGACATGTAAGCCGTTTTGCTCTATGGCGTACCGTTAGAAAACTAGAAGCTCTCAAAGTTCAAAAATATCATTTTTCAAATGTCGATATCTCGGAAGCTATTAGGTTTGGACCTGTAATGCACTAAATAAAAAATAACTGTAATTTTATGTAAAATCCAAAAATATTCTAAGAGACCTTAGGACGTCTAATGTGCCTCTGAGGACGAAATGACCCAGTTTCGCCTAAACGACCATACATTCTTTAAAAAATATTTCTGTTTGGGTGCCTCCTATTTGGATATTTTTGCCGATATCGTCTTGCTGCTGCACGTACATTGAAATTTTCTTGGGCGTAAGTACACATCATATCTCTCATTTCGCTATTTGAATATGCATTATGCCCCCAATTACAAATTTTCATGTTTGGATCTCAAAAACAGCTCGAGATATGAAAAGAAAATGAATTTAGAAATTAAACTTTAACACCCTGTATCTCCTTAACGACCAACATTTTACCAAGGCATGTTTAGCTGAAACCTATTATTTTCATGTGTAGAATCGATGGTTACTCTATGGCGCATTCACTACAGACCACCCTGTATAGATGCGTGGAAAAAAATATTTTTTTTTATCTACCTGTTTGCAACAATATCTATATTTACGTATGATTTTTCTACTTTTTGAACATGCGCTACACAATTTCCCCAGCTTTTGTTTGGAATATTTTGCATCTCTAACTCTACTAACGCTGCCACAGAAGAATTTAAGATTGGTGAAACATTATTCCTCCTTACCGATGCTGTCAGCTGGTGCCATATATGTATGTACAATTGGGTTGAACATGCAATGATAAGGAGGAAGTCTTAACACGGTATGACCCATTTCTGCCTCCAAAGTGTCACAATAATATTGCTTTTTTATTGAAAATGATTTTAAAATTTCGAGCAATTGCTTTTTTGTGTAATTTTCCTCAAAATACATATTATTTTCCATCATATAGTCCTGGATGGTAACTTTTGTGTCATTGGAACACGGAACTTTATTTAACCTACGACTGTGGTAGCTCGCATTATCCATCACTATCACACTATTTGGTGGTATATTTGGTAATAATTTGTTTTTAAACCAGTCTTCAAATAGTTCTGCCGTAGTATCATGGTGATAATCAACAAGGGAGTCCTTTATATTTTTGGCTGATAAGCGTTTGGTATAAATCCGTTTTTTGTCCCAGCATGAATTATTGTTATACCTTTATTTGATGGAGCTTTGGTTCTGCATTGACCCGATAAATCTACCCAACCTTTATCTGGAACTTCGTGTGTGTCATACCACGTCTTGTCTAAATAAATAATATCCCTTCTATCCTGTCTATATCCATGGACTGCAATTAGGTATTCCATCCTCCATCTTTTTAACCGGGCCGATTCCATAATTACTTGTCGTTTGGTAATTTTTTTCATTTTAAAACCGTTTCTTAAAATACGTTTCCTTAGAGTCTCACGACAACACTCTATTCCTGTATCATCTTTTTTTAATCTTTGCAATAGGGTTTTTAGGGTGGGTATCATTTGTTCCCTGTACATAGCATATATCTTTCCTCTTTCTTCTCTCCAGTATAGGTTTATTTACAGCAAACCACACTGTGCTCACTGGCCTGCGTGTCAAAGCTGCCGCTTCCTTCACTGCACCAAATGTTGAAAAACCACGTTCAAAAAGGGTGGCGTAAACGTCGAAGATTACTTTTTTGTGCCAACTGATAAAGTACCACGCTTTAATTGGTTTTTATCACGACCCGTAGATCCACTTGGCGTACTGGTTTCTTCCCACGGGCGAAACATTCTTAGATATCACGGGTAATTTGCAACAGATACCTTCTTGTCTAAACCAATACGAACATCTAATTGAATTTTAAAACCAAAAATCAGCATATTTAAATAACTAAAATAAACCTATTTTATTTTACCCTAATTATTTTAAGAGGATTACTAAGAAAATATAATAATATAATAGTATTTAAATAGATCCGTACCTGGACTCCCCAGATCAGGTGGCCGAGTTTTACACCTCACACAATAGAATATGACGGTAAGGGATTAGCATTTATAATGAGTTTGTAAGATAGATAGACGGAGTATAAGCTTAACATGGTAACGGTTTCCATGGTAACCGAAACCCAGTAGGTAAAACGATGGTCTAAGCGTCTAAGTCTTAACGATTGACATAAAAGTTCATGAATAGCACCTAACAATTAATCAAAATTAAGGTCTTAATTCGCCTTAATAAATCCACCTTTATAGTTTTGTCATTTTTAAGAATTATTAGACGTATTCATTTGAAAAATAACTGCACTTTTTCTTAACAACAAGATAATTAATTTCCCAATGTCTAATACCGTCTTCAATAATGACACCACATCGGAACAAATCGGGAACAAAGAACTGACCAATTTTGGGAAAATATTATTTGGCATACCCTCTTAACTGGAGTTTATGTATTATTCAATCAATTTCAAATCGCTAGAGCGACAATAGAGTATTGTGAGCCGGTTCTAGACGACAAATGTCGCGGCGTCGTTTGAGCTCGTAGAGCACGGAGTTTATATTATTTGAAAGTTTTAAAATAGAGTTTATGTACTTGCGACGTGTTGAAGAGGGAATATATTCAGAATATAAGGCACGGCATAAATACCATTAATATTTGTGCTGGTTGTTGCAATTTTGCATTCAAAAACTTATAAATAATGACTGATTCTGCGGATGAGAGTAACTACATTCCTGAGAAAGTACCAGCGAGAGTACCTTTTAAAAGTGCTTTCTATGTGTGGATGAGAAAAGCCAGGTAGGTACTTGCAATAATGTGTTTACGTACGGTGCACCCTGTATTTGATTTGGTGTGCCAAATACGTTTATACAGGGAGATATCAGTTGCGTAATTGGATTATATTGACTATAACTTTGTTTCAATCTAGGACAAAATAGGGGCAAATCTGGTTAGTGTAACAAATTTTGTGTATTATCGTGTGGCTATTGGTCCCGTTGTGTCGAGGTTTGTAAAATATTCCAGAGGCCCATTGCAAAATAAGATTATCCTAATTAAAATTTAATTGTCCGTTTTGTTATAAATTTTACCTCTGGCTGGAAGTTTTAAGACTTGATACTTGAACTATATCTATGTTAGCTAAATTCAATTGACGTGGCGTTAACTACTTAAAGGCGGCTGTTTGATATTTTGTAATGTGGATTTGCTGAACGTTTTTTGCTATTCCAATTGATTTTGGATAAAGTAGTATACCACCATAATGGCGTCCAGGGGCCTCACTGCATGACGTCAGCTAGGGCATGGACTTTAGCTTTATGACGCGAGTAGTTGTAAAAAGCTAATTAAAAATTTACTATTTCTTTCATTGAGTAGGCTTTATCGATTCGTTTTACGCACAAAATAGGTCGGCAGGTTTTTCAGAGGACATTTTAGGTGTAAAAACGTTCTAGATTATATTCGGCTAAGGTCCAAATTATCAATTAACTATAACTCTAACTACAAGATAACTTTTAAAGATACTGTTGTTGAAACAATTGTTGTCACGAAAGCTATGTGGCTGTTATCACTTGATAATACTAGCCGGCACGATTTTTGTAACACAGTTAAGCCCATTATGTTCACAATGCTAATCCCTTTCTAATAATAGAAAAAATATTCATAAAGCCCTAATACGTACCGCTTCTCAATGGGCTCATTATATTGGCAGGTAGTAAATTTTATGAATGGTAATTTTTTTTTATGATAAGGCTTAGCACTGCAGGATTAATCCTTTATGGCGCTCTGCGAGCGGTGCCTGTGCGCAGGAAACGATTCACGTTGGTCTTGAATCTTTGGAGATTATACTCGTTGTAACAGGATCATGGTACACCCCCTGCTGGCCATTAACGTCAATGCACTTCTGAACTTGCATAGCTGTTTCTTGAAGAACGTTCGCTAATTGCTGGGCCGGGATACTATTAATTGCACGTCTTACTCGCAACTCCAGGTCTTCGCGGGTTGTAACGGCGGTTGCATAGACAATGTTTTTTAAATGGCCCCAAACAAAGAAATCAAGAGGTGTTAAGTCGGGTGACCTTGGAGGCCATCTCACAGGACCATTCGTCGAAATTACCTTTTCTTCGAATGCCTGTTGAAGGTAATCAATTACTATTCTTGAATTATGGAGGGGAGCTCCATCTTGTTGGAAATAATTTCCCTGTCGTAAATGGACAGGTTATTCAGTTAGACTGTCCTCAATTTTATTTTGCAGAAATTCTAAGTATCTAGCTCCAGTCAAGGGTCCTTTAAATATTATTGGACCAATGATTCTACGACCGAGTATTCCAAGCCAAACATTGAAACCGAACCGCACTTGAAAGTTGCCCTCCCACAATAAATTTTGATTGCCTTGTGACCAATACCTTGTATTTTGTCGGTTAAGTAATCCCATATTTGTAAACCTAGACTCGTCCGAAAATAAAATCCTTCCCAAAAAAAGCATTGTTTTGCTGCACATTATTCTGCAAGATCCAATTGCAAGATTCCATCCTACGTTCATAATCAGTTTCGTACAGGTGCTGGTGCAATTGATATTTGAAAGATTTATAATTATGTTTGTGCAAGATTCGACTCACCGTTTGGTGACTAATTTTCACCTCACCGTTTGGTGACTAATTTTCACCTCAAACCCAATTTGCCTTAAATAAACAGTCTTATCAACTTCTATTCGAGCTAAAACATTAATTTCCGTTCCTTCATCAATGATGAAGTTTTCTTCGGGTTCATGGTTAGGCTCTCTTCGGAATTGATTTTCAAGACGATTAAAGTAATTTCTCGCTGGACATTGTCTATCAGGATATCGGTCAGCATAAAGGTTTCTAGCCGCAATTTTTTCTACATTCCCCACAAATAATTAACATGTCCACTTTTATCTCTTGTATAAATGTGCGGCATTTTGAACAAAAATAACAACAAATGTAAAGACTTTTCCAATACACAATAAAAACACCGATAAACCACCAAATACTTATTTGACAATCGGAAGGAATAATTTTATTGTTTTCAAAGCCACCTTAGAAACTTCTTAGCATTACATTAGAACAAAATAATTATATTTTCTTATTTTCTTTTAGTTGTAATTTTGATTGTATTTATCGCACATGTTATTACCAGGTATGAATAAATTCCTTATTAATAGTACTAGAAATGGCACCATGGTACCAATATGGTTCCATTTGAAAAAATTGAGTTTTACCCCAAAAACGATTACGATGAACTTTATTTGCTTATAAAAAACGCAATTTAGTATTTTTGACGAGACTTCGATTTTTGTAGCATTAGACGAGTCAATTGGAATAAATCGGAACCGTCATGGCACACTTAAATGGAAAATTAAAAATTAAATAATAAAATTTTTTTACGTTTGAAATGTCACTTTTGTGGTATCATTGGATTCAGAAAATTATGCAGAATGTAATAATATACAGGGTGTTCCATTTAAAAATCGAAAGTTGGTGTCACTTCCGGCAAAACCGGAAGTGAAAAAAAATCATTTGTAGGTCAAAAAGTGTTGCTTATTATGTATGTGGGATATCCCCAATTTCAATCAATTACCTTTAAAACTAACGGAGATACGGCGGGTGCACCATGATCCTGTTACACCCTATAGGATTTCTAGTTTTTTTCAAAAGATCGTTAATGTATAGTACAGAGCTTTATCTTATAACAAAAGAAAAATTGTTGTCGCTTAGTGTAATTTCGATGTCGGATGTTTTTTAATCACTTTGTGTAAGAGAGGAACATTTCGATAGGTAAGTTTTATTTTAATGTACGAATCCAACAAAATCACTGAATTGCGACTAAAATATCAATTTTTCTAACAAAAGTTGGTGCTCGATTTAATTAAATATAGCTTATGACGAAATGAACAAACCTCGGACATTTGACATTTGCCAACAGCTCGCCTAATGGAGAAATTCGTGTAAAATCCGTCAAACAAAAGGGCATGGTCACCGAAGTGAGACCTTTGCTTTCATTCGTTTTTGTCGTGCGCTTACACAATAGAAAGTAGGTCTATAGAATTTTTTTATTTATAAAATAAAAGAGTTTATTAAAAAGTCATTAAGTCTGGATTGCAATGTCTTGTCACGTGCCTCTAAAGAAAATAGGAATATCATAGCGTGACCATTACAAAGCCGAAGACGTAAATCGGGAATTCTTCAGGTATTTGGTTTATTTTCCGAAAAAAGATCAACACTAAAATTGGGGGAAAAACTCAGAAGTCAAGTGGTATAGTTTTTGAGATTTTTTAATGATTTAAATATAGATGAATATACAGAGTGGCAAAAAAGTCGCACTTTTGAATTAACTTTATAATAACAAAATAAATAGCCTAGAAAATTGAACAATTTAACATAGGAATAATAAACAAGTGAAACCTTGTCAGTGGATCAGGTGTTCAAAATAGATAGATAGATAGATAGATAGAAACGTCTTTATTTTTTAGCTCGGCGAAGGGCAGCAATACTGTTTACTTAACCGAGCATATTATACAATACAATTTACAATTTTACAATTATAATAGGTAAATATTTTACTAAAATAGGAAGTATACTGTATAAACAATTAATCTGCGAACCAACCAAGGAATCCTAAACTACAAGTGTATCAATGATCAACTGTTTAAGAAAATAACAATTTTATTGTACTTTGAACTATGGTGTTTACCAAATTGCTAGTAGGACGGTTCATTAGGAAAATCGTCTTTAGTATTTATCGAGGTATTTATCAAACAAAGAATTTCTGAATTTCCGCTTAAACGATATATAACTGATATTTGAAAACTTATTTCGAATTTCAGAGTTAAACAATCTGGGAATCACACAAGAAAAGCAACGCTCATCTAGAGCTATTCGGTGACGCGGTATATTCATTAGGTCATTGTGGCGAGTCTCGCGGTTGTGAGTGGCGGAGCGAAATGTCAATTTTTCCCTTAGGTATTGAGGAGTCCCGTTTTCGAGCAATCTATGCAAAAAACAGGCCAGATGTAATTTTAGTCTGTCCCGCATGCTCAGCCATCGTAAATCACGTAATTTGTGTGTTATATACATGATCCCTCAGCCTAAGGTTGTAAATAAAGCGAATATATGAATTTTGAATTCGTTGCAATCTGCCTTTGGACTGAACATCAAGGCATGGGCCATTAACGATATCTGCATAGTTACATTGCGAGAGCACAAGAGACTCGCACAATCGCCTTTTTAAAGATATACTCAATATTTGCCTATTTTTATATAAATTCCGAAGAGAGATAATTACCTTTTGAACTACTTTACCGATATGACTTTTAAATCTAAGATTGCTGTCCAATAGAAATGACTTAGAAGGAAATGACCACCATTTCCTGCTAAGCAGAGCGCCAGTCGATCCCTGAATCCGTCTACAACGTTTCAAAGGAAGTCCTCTGAAAGGCCCGAATTTCAGCATTTATTTTGACTTTTAAGGATTCTAAGTCATTTGGACGGTTAACGTAGGCTTTATTCTTTAAGTGTCCCCTCAAAAAGAAGTCGAGCGGGGTTAAGTCCGGGGACGCTGGCCAGTCAATAGCACCTCTTCTGCCTATCTAACGTCCTGGAAACTGTTCGCTTATCTATCTTGCTGGAAACCATACCTGTTCGTTTATGTCATTATTTACACCCGGTAAGGGAGGTCCAGATAGTTTTTGCCATTCAAATTACCATCTATGAAGAAAGGTCCCACAATATGTCTACCAACTATTCCCGCCCAAACAATAACTTTTTCGGGCCTTTGAGTATGACCTTCCTGGAACCAGTGAGTATTCTCAGCAGACCAATAACGATAATTGTGTCTATTAACAATGCCATTTAAATGGAAAGTAGCTTCATCCGAGAAAATAACATTTTTGCAAAGTTATTATCGTTGTATTATGCATCTTTCCATCATATCATCAACTCACAAGATTCAGCTCATCTATCAAAATCGTACTGACTGATGAGACACATTAAAATCCATTGCCATTGGCCTGGATGATTGTGTTTTAGTTTCATGTATTGAGAGCATGATATCCAAAGCTTTGTCTCCCCCGGTTGCTGTTTTAGGTCGACCTGATCTAGTGGCTTCCCTAACACTGCATGTTTCTCGAAATTTCTTTACCACTCGACACACCGTTGACTGATTTATTGGAGGCCTATTTGGATATAATTCATTGAAAAGTTGACAAACCTAATCTTGCGATCTCTTTATATTTCCGTAACCGCTCATTATTAAAATTGCAACTCGTTGTTTTTCATTCAGATGAACCATAGTGTAAACAGATTAGAAATCAGACAACAGAAATTTCAACAGGAACTCAAAATTGACACCTCTTAGGTCGCTGTCATAGAAACACCTTGACTCAACTTTTTCATTTTTGAGCTGTCATTATCTCGGAAAAAATTCCCAGTAGAATCCAAATATGCAATCATATGCAGGGTGTTCCATTTAAAAAAAGTAAGTTAGTCTCTATGGCAACCAAACCAGAAATGACAGAAAAAATTCATGCAGGTAGAAATGTGGGGAATAATTTAGTGCCGGGCGTCGCCTATTTCGGCCCGAGGAGGCAGGTATCGTGCATAAAAACAGCCCAATTCGGCCCCCAACCCAAAATGTACCTATTTTAAATTTACCCATCTCGGCCCGGAGGGTTTTAGGTTTATTTTTTTTTATAAGTAGATCGACTCAAAAAGGGCTGGTAAATAATTGGGCCGTTGAACTTAAAAAAGGCGAATTGAACCAACAAGGTGGATTAGATGCCGTGTTAGCGCTGTTTAACCAATATAAATCTATAAAAGGGGCAAACAATTAATAATAATATTCCCCGGTGAACTTGAAAAAGGCGAATTGGAACTAAAAAGGTGGATTAGATGCCGTGTTAGCGCTGTTTAACCAATATAAGTCTATAAAACCTTATACCTGCGCAAGGATTCTAATTTTAATTAGTTTTTCGTTGTGGGCCGAAATGGACATTATCCAAGCTCATTAAAATTCATCTTACCTGGTATTTCCAATTTTCGGGCCGAAATGGGCGACGCCCAATTTACCGAACAACTTTCATAAAGGTCACTTTTTCGTACTTATACGAATTAATTCAAAAGTTACAGGCATTATGCGCGACTTTTTTGTCACTCTGTATATAAATATGCGCATTTAATAGCTCAAAAACTAGACAAAATATGCTAAAGTTTTGGAAAAAAATTAAAAATAATGTATCAAATTTGCATCCTACAAGCGATCATTTCAACAAAACCAAATATAAATGAAATTAGCATCTATTAATGGAAAAAAAATAAGCAACAGAGTATAATTAATATAATAATACAGTAATAAAGTAATAATAATAAAAAAACAGTGTCAACACCTTAATTTTAAATTACACTTTGTCAGAATTATAAAAACAGTTGACAACTAAACATTTTGTCGGTAAACATGTGCTTAAAAATCGAAAAGCTTCGATGTAATCTGGCACGTCATCTTCAATTAATTTTCTTTTTAATTGATAACCCGTAGTATTTTTTGTTTATGGATTTTTTTTATCTACCCTTAACCAATAATTGGTTCGCTGACATTTTTGCAATCCGATCCATATTGATTTATAATAGATACTGATTCTATTAAGAAAGATAATATGTAGTTTCCAGGTTTTATAGTGATTTGCAGCCAAACGAATAATTTGTTTTTATAAATATCAGTTCTTAATTTTTTAAGTTTAATAGGAGTTCAGGAAAAGTCGATTATTTTCTAGCACAGTTATGACGTAAGCTAAACAGCAGTAAAATACTGTAAAATTTTGTCCTGCTTTGACCAACGTCAAAAAATTGATTAGTGAAACTTGTACAAATCTCGTTATGTGTACACGTATAACCATAAAAGTACTTACTATTTTTTAACATGTTCTGCAAGACAGATTATCCCCATTTCAAGTTACTAAAATTCTCGATAACACTTTATCCACAATTCTTTGTCTCTGTCGCGTAATAATTGTGTAAATTCACTATCTGCAAAATGATCTCTTCTCTAACTATTCTATTTAATAACCTTCTGTGCTGTGAACTATGATATATTACATTTCATTTGTGACTCAAAGACGAAATTGTGGTAAATAATATAGGCTGTAGGCTTAAGTATGACGCCTAAGAATTTATCTCAGATGCAAGGGCATTACATTACTTCTAGAAATTTAACCGAGCGCGGAAGGACGTGAAGCGGAATATTTTTTTAAATAAAATTGTGAGGGGATTTTCAGGGACAATGCAAGAAAATATCCTATTGATATAAACAAATAACTTTGTTCCAAAAAGCGACGTAAACTGCAACCAAATGCACAATGCATTTTCTCCGGTGAAAAAGTGATCGATTTTGGACATGCTTAGAATAGTGATTTGTTTAGAAATACTTAGGTTTGTATTACGCGTTATATATTTTGCACCACGCAAAAAGTACCATCCAGTTTTAATTGCTCAAATTCGCCAGTTTATTTATAATTAATTAACAAGATGTAATTACAAAAACATCTTAATCTTAATTATTTAATTATTTTTAATCAGAGCATATATTCTAGGATGTAGAAAGGAAAAATACGTTTTAACACTTCACAGATTAAGAAATCTTCGTTTATAAGGTGTTTAATCTTATTGCGCTTAATATGATAATGAGAGGATTAAAACTGCTTTCGTCAATTTGTTTAGGCTTTTTCTGTAATTAACTGTAATTTAATAATAATTAATAAAAATAACATGTACTGGTTCTCCTCTCCTTTTCACTTTTGAAACACCCAATATTTCCCAATTTATCCTGTCTATGGTCTGTTGCTTAATGCAAGAGAGTAATAAATCATTATTGAACTATAAGCCCAGTGGTCTTCGCCGTATTCAATAGGCGTAGTCCAATTATTACTTCATATAACATTCGGAGTTGCAAACATAGTGTTCGAATATGACTGGAGTCGGACAGTCAACAACACGAGGATAAACACAGCTTACACAGCCCCACCAGGTCACCAAAGGGAAGTACAGGAAGAAAAGAATCTGTATTACATGAGGATGAAAAGACTGCCATTAAAAGAATCATACACTCGATCGTTTTACTTAAAAAAAGAAATACCTACCTTGGACAAAATAATGTCTGAAATAAGAAAGGATGATTTCATTCCACCCATGGGTAAGAAGAAACTATGGAAAACTTTGAAGGAAATTGATTTTTGTTATGAAAAAATTCAAAACAGAAAATCACTTTAATTGAGAAAGACAAAGTCATCTGCTGACAACGACGATATTTGAGGGCAGTTAGACAGTTTCGAGGGAAAAACAGGAGAATCTATTATATGGACGAAACTTGGTTAAATGAAGGTTATATCGTTGGTAAAATAAGGCAGGATAAGCATATAAGAAGCGCGAGGCAAGCTTTCATGGAAGGATGGTCCACTGGAATAAAAGCCCCCTCGGGAAAAGGTAAAAGATTAATAATTACTCATATTGGTAGCAAAAATGGATTTGTCGATTGCGGCTTACTAGCATTTAAATCAAAACGGACTGGAGACTATCATGAAGACATGAACAATGATGTCTTTGAAGAATACTTCCAGCAAATGCTGGATCTTATTCCTCCTGGGTCTGTTATAGTCATGGATAATGCCAGCTACCACTCAAGAAAATCCGAAAAAATACCAACGTCTTTTTGGAGAAAAAAATTACATCATTCATTGGCTTACTGTAAATGAGAAGCCATTTTATAAAGATGTGCTGAAAAGGGAGCTACTGGAGATTGTAAAGTTGAATAAACTTCTTTGTATGAAATTTGTTGTCGACAAAATCGCTTCAAAACGAAATATAACGCCTTGGCCTTCCGTCATATCACTGTGAATTAAACCCCATAGAATTGGTGTGGGCGCAAGTAAAAGGGTTTGTAGCAAGACATAACACCACTTTTAAAATGAGAGACGTTGGAAACCTCTTGCAAGAGGGAATAAAGATAGTGGATTGTGAAAAATGGAGTAAGTGCGTCGAACATGTGATTGAATTAGAAGAAACAATGTGGGAAGCTGATAACATGCTAGAAAACATTGTAGAGCCCCTTATTATTTCTCTGGACCCCAACGACGATAGTTCATCGGACTACTCGGAACATGATGACTAAAATTTAAAAATTAAGTTTTTGTATTGTACAGAGTAGATTTCTTTTTATAAATATTAATATTTCTTTCAATTTATCTATTTTCATATTATTCTTACTTCTATATACGTTTTTATCTACTGAATATCTCAATTATCTGCCTATCTCTATAATTATAATCAAGTATAATTATTATTATTCTTTTATTCTAATAAACTACCTGTAGTAACGCCGCTGTCACATTACTTTCATTCACCAAACTCGTCTTTCTATTGTATGCAAATTAGGATGACTCTAATTTAGGACCGATTCGGGGTGTGTAGGTCTGAAATACGGAATTTTTAAAAACTATCATTGCAATTACCTAAAATTTACAATGCAACCTTTAAGTTGTCTACCCTGCTTAATGGGTCCTGTCATTGCAAATTTACATTTTATTACTCTCTGGCATTAAGCAACAGAGTATAGTTCTTCCTCTAATTCGTGGAGGTTTTCGTCTTTAGCTATGGATGTAATAATATGGGTTACTACTTGCAACTTGATGATGTGACCTTTCTGTCTTCTATTTCGGTATGTCGAATTTTTGTCTCCCCCAGATTCTATGAGGCTGACTGGGCTATCGGTGTGGGATTCTGAAAAGACTGTCCTACTCACTTGGGGGTAATAATTTTGTGTTTCTTCTTGTAATCGACATGGTTATTTGGGAGGTGCTACCAATTTAGTTACAGCGTGTGTTAGTAGTGACGCTTCTTCACTTAAAGATGATGTTCCCGCTTAAAGACGATACGACGACGATTTCCTAATTCCAATCAATCTGCAATTCAATATAGCTAATCTTATGAAAAAAAGAATACAAAAATTACGTTCATTGATCACATTTTTTTTAGTTTTACATTTTAATTTGTATTTTAACATGCACATGCCATCATAATACAATACTAAAAATTTAATCTAGGATTGTTTTTAAACAAACGCAATTTAAACCACGAATAATACCAAATGACACTCTTATAATTCCAGATTCAACAAATCCACGTTAAAATGTGTGTACACTTTTATACTTATTATAAATCTAATAACAATCTAGGCCTTGCTTAAGTACGCATCAAGCTAGCTGTTTTAATATAATAACAAATAGCTTTTGATTCTGAAAGATTGCGCAAAATGTGCATGTGTGAAGAGCCCTTAAACATGGGCGTCCGGTGAAATTTTTTCATGGGAACAAAATTAATAACGATAATAAGTGAACTACTAGTATGATCATATGCGACTTGTGAAGTAAGTCTTCGACTTCTTTTTCTTCATAGTGATACAACAGGCGAGAACGCGAAATTAGAAAGACACCCACATTTAGTAATTCCTAGCGAAAACACTTTCCGAAATGTGTTTCGTCAACTTTCTGAGCGAAAAACATTACAAAGAAAGAAAAGGCATTGTCGGATACTTGAAGATGAAGAACTTGCTGTTCTTTTAAATTTTCAAGGTAATTTTTTGTTTGTTTTTATATTCGCGTCCTATCATTTTGAAGCTTAATTTGTTTTCAGAAAATCCACAAACTTCGATAAGGGACTGTGCAAGATATCTCGGCAAATGTTGCACAGTAATTTTTAAAATTCCACGACTTTAAATTCAGAAAAGTTCAAAAATTAACAGAAGAACAGAAGCAAATATGTTTGAAGTTTTGCCGTCACATAACAAACATCCTCAACAATAACGCCAATTTGTTTGAGAACACTATATTGACCGATGAATCTTCTTTTAATACGGCTTCAGCTCCAAATCCCAAAAACACTTCTGGGCATCGCAGAATCCGCATCTTACAGTTGAAGTGATACGTTCTGGGTGGCTATCAGTAAATGTGTGGTGCGGCATAGTGCAAAACAGAATCATCGGTTCAATTTTCATTGATGGATCTTTAAATGGAGTTAGATATCGTGAAATGCTTGCACATGAAATAGAGGATATTCTTGAAACTTTTCCTCTAAACGCCGCAAGAAATTTTATATGGCAGCAAGATGGTGCTCCATGTCATAGTGTTCTTCCAGTTAGAGAATACCTCAATGAGAATTGTGATATTTGGATTGGTCGTGGAGGGACGATTGAATGGCCTCCCAATATTCCAGACTTAACACCATTAGACACATTTCTTTGGGGGCTACCTCAAAGAGATATCTGCATCCAGACCAAATAGTGTTGCCGATTTATAGGAACAAATCCAAATTGAAATTGACTTTCTTAACTTCGGTAGGCCAGATATGATTGCTAAAGCAACTAAAAAACTAAAAAAGGGTTCCCAATCCTGCATTTTAATGAAGGGTGGCCATTTTGAGCAATTATAAAAATAATGTATGTTGTGTGATGTTTTAATTTCGTTCCAAAACGGTAAAAAATAACCCCAACAACCACTATATACTTAAAAAGAGGATAAAATTCTTTAACGGATACAATGAAAAAATAGGGGATATTCCATTTAAAAAAACTGTCACTTGTCAAAAAAACTGTCACTTCCGATACTCAGTTGTTTTTGTTCATTTCATTTTCTGAGGTTCGGTGAAAATGCTATAACTTTGCTAACTTAACAATTTCTCTAAAACTAATAATAATGGAGATATCTATTGGGCAATATATACGTGAACACCCTGTACAACCGCCTAGCTTATAATGAATTGCCATCAGCATGTCCGTAAATGAAATGCATGACAGTCATCTTGGTGTTCGTATAGCGATTCATTATAGAGGACTTCACTAACAATAGTTTAACTATTAAAGACAGAAAATACACGTCAATCGACGAAACGGCAATTAGTCTCAAAAAATTCGATAAATGCAATATGATCAATTACGAGACGTATTCAAATGAAATCCACGTTTAAACTAATTTGCTTACGTTTAAAAAAATGTATTTTCGGTAAGTCCAGTATAGTACACCTTGGACTACATTAATAGTTTGAAAAATATCAAAATTAGTTTTGTCGTAAATTTTTGTCGCCCTATATCTTCGAAACGAAGCGACTTTTCAAGAATAATCAAAGGACAAAATGTTCTTTGAATAGTCCAGGGAATTACCCCTTCAATTTTGGCCGTATGTTTAATAAACACCCTATATATTTTAACTATAATTTGATAAATTGAATAAAGAAATAAATTTAATTATCTGAAAAAAACGGCTACGATTGCCACTTGTCATGTTTGCTCATATTAATATGAAATTCCGTGGGCATATTTCTGAAAGTGATTTCTTGAAGCACGTTCAATAAATTGTTGATTTAATTTATAAAAAAAATCAATGGGTAAATGAAAATAGCTTGCTGTTGTAAACTATCGCAAATAAATTCAATGCTTGTCCAAAACAAAAGACGATTTGTAGGTTATATTTATGACTGAGAAATTATTTTCTCTTATAAATCAGGTGTAAAAAAACTGAATCACGCACTAATGATGACGCTGGGATTATGATTGCATCTGGCGGGCCGCTACTCCCCGACGTATCGTGAGTCGTCAGTCACTTGTTGCCGAGATTCGTGAATGTCTCACGGGGTTCGAATAGGTAACTGGATTTAGTTTCGATTCAACAGTTTTCCGCAAAGAATTATTTTCCGGTAAAATTGTGTGAGAAAATGTCGGTGGAAACACAGTATCCGACGATTTTTTCGAATGTGGCCAGTTTTCTGGGGCTGAGCGCCACGGACGCTGCCTTAAAGTTCGAAGAAGATAGGTAAAATTTATTTAAAATAACATAGAATTTGGATCAAGGTAGCAGGTCTGCGAATAATAGTAGTTGCGTGCTGATTTGTTTATATGAAAACATAGTTTAGATTTCGTGAAAGTGAAATGAAAGATATGGTTTTTAAGAAAAACATTGTGTTTTTAAATTAAAACACTGTTGTAGATAAAATAATGTGCAAAACTCGTGTTGTAATTGATTTTAGCGTACACGCATTGTGAGGGTTGCAAACTAGGCTATAGGGGAACTAACATTTTTTCCGCGTTTGATGTACAGAAACTAAAAATCCAAAATTGATATAAACTGCTGCACATAATTATCGTTACAAGCGCATTTTTTAGTCAAATTTGATACCTTGTGATTCCTGAAATACTGAACGCATTTCAAAATGCAGTCAGATTTCGAAAGGTCTTTTCATCGTCTTTTGAATCATTGGTAACAACTTCTTAGATTTCGACCGGTGGCTATCGTACAGGGAAAAGAAAATGTCATGCTATTTGAAAAAAATTTCACTGGCTCCCCATTTTGTAGGAAGACCATGCTGACATTTTTTGAATGTAATATTTCGTAGATATTGATCATGCCTCGGGACGTTTTTAGAATTTTGCGAAAATCTATTATGATTTTCGAACAAATTTTTTTTTTTTATGTACCTTGCAGAGGGCGCCACCAGCAACACCACGCGCACATCTAAAGCTTCATAACTTGTTTATACTTCACTGTATTAAATTTCTAGTAATAAATTTATATTCCGAGGCATCTTTTGTCCAAAAAAGGTATACCATACCTGGTAGGTTTCCCTCAGAGTTTCCGAGATATTTTCAATTTCAATTTATTCACACACAAATAGTACATAATACAATTATAAGTAAGTTGTACAATATATTTTATATAATACAGGTTTTTTTATTAGTGCCTAGGTTGTGAGACCCGTATGCTCTGTATCAAATTTTTATTTTTCTTTATCTTTTTTTTTTTTTTTAGGGGCTAAGCTATTTTCTATATTAAATGCCCAATGTAATATATTCAAACTTAAACTAAATTAAACTTAGAAGGGAAAAGAGCAAATAAGATACATTAACATTATACAAAGCAGATCTAAAAAATGTCAGATTAGAGGTGTAAAAACAAATGAATTTGTTGATTTTTGTCAGATTTCTGATATATATTGGCAAAGTATTTAATACTTTAGGTCCTAAATAAGATATGCTATTTTTGTAAAATTTACTGTTTGGTTTAGGGACCTGTACATGTTGATTAGCCACTATTCTGGTATTATAGCAATGAGTTATGGGTTTTTTTAGGTGATCCTTCGATACATATAACAACACACAAAGTGAGCAAAAAGGCAGTGGATATTCTGTATTTTTTCATCAAATAATAGTCTGGTTGGATATTGTCTATCTCTTTTATAAATTGTTTTAAATATCCTTTTTTGTAAAATATTTAATGGTCTCAAAGTGGTACTGTATAGGCCACCTCACACTATAATTCCATATCTCAGTATACTTTCTACTAGATTGAAGTATAGTGAGGTTAGACATTTTTGATTTAAAAATCCCCTCAATAGATAAAATGTATATACAAGGAATTTCAATTTTTTTGATATATAGTCAATATGTTCATTCCATTTAAGGTGTCGGTCTATTATAATTCCTAGATATTTGATGTTTTCTACATCTTTTACATTTTCATCTAGATTCTTAGCCGTTAGAGTTTGGAAGTTAGGCCTGTCTATCGTTGTTTTTGAAAACGCTACGTAGTTTGTTTTTTTAACGTTTAAAGAGAGTCTGTAACAGTCAAACCATTTTTTACCTTTGTGATTTCTGTTTCTGCAGTCCGTTTTGTATTTTTACATGTGTCATTAGCAAACACCAGAACTGTATCATCTGCATAGGATAAAATTTTTCCGTTTATATTTAGGAGAGATAGCCCTTTAAGGTATAAATTAAATAGGGTTGGTCCCAGGACAGTGCCCTGGGGTACTCCAATCAAGATATATTCACTGTCACTTAGAGTTTCTTCTATTCTTGTTCTCTGCTGTCTTCTCAATAAATAGTTTTCAAAGACTCTGAACGCAACGCCCCTCACCCCATTGCGTTCAAGAATGTTCAGGAGTTTTGTGTGAGGCACTGTATCAAAGGCCTTGGCAAGGTCCAAAAACACTACCATGCACTTTTTGCCGTTGTTAATTTCTGAGGTTATGCTATTTATTAGCTCGCTCATGGCGTCACCAGAATTGCAACCTTCTGTAAAGCCAAATTGATTTTTTTTATATAAATTATATTTTTTTAGATATGCGCATAACCGTTCATTAGGAAATTTTTCAAAATCTTTTAAGATGTTACTAATTAAACTTATTGGTCTATAATTACGGATGTCCCCCTGATTATCGGTCTTAAGGATTGGTGTTATAATAGAAATTTTGAAATGGTTTGGTACAATTCCGGTTAAAAATATTTGATTAATGATATGTCTCAGTGGTACCAGTATGTAACCATGTAACATTTTAAGATTCCTTGTTGTTACACCATCATGACCAGATGCGCTGTCGTTTTTTAGGCTATTTATAAATTTTATAAGTTCATTATTCAAATATAAATGTTTTATTGCGTACTGAAACTTCTACCTACTTGCCTTCCCTTGCGCTTAGGGCCCCTTACATGCCCCCTTATTTTTGTTGATGGATTCGGAGAAAAACCGTTCAGAATGTGTGTCTGGGTTGCCATTTTTTTGTTGGAAAAAGTACCGAAAATTAAAAAATAATAATAATAACTTTGATGCCCTTTTATTTCGGAAACTATCAACTTTTGGACTAAGTTAAGGTGGACTAGATGGTTATGTTTTAGCCTTAGCATTTTGTACAGACCTTTTAGAGACACCCTGCATAATATACTCACCCTAATTATAACTTTCCTTAAAATTTCATTTTGTTTTTCTTCTTCCAACGTCAGCAGTTGTACCGTATTTTTTCCAGGGTCTCTCTATCGAGCACGCATGTTTAATTACTATACATATTTCAAAATTCTCCACGGTGTATTAATAGCGAAACGAGTTTAAAAAGTACGTCATTTATATGGATAAAAATAGATCTAATAAAAATTGGGATATTCGCAATGTAAACCAAAAATATTGAATCATAAAAATGCTTTTTAGATTCGACGCACTTAAAGAAATGGTTTCTATTTTTCTGTTTACCTTTTTTTGCAATTGCATTAGTATGGCTTTGTCACATATAAATAACAATATGTACACACCCGGTATAAACAGGAACTGACAAATTTATTTTTCTGTAACTGTCACTACGTCGACTTAAACTTCCCAGACTTAAATATGTCGGAAAAGTATTATTTTTCTGCCTTGTCGGTTCTCGAAACAAACCCTGTTGCTAATGGCCCGAATCAGGTGGTATATATTTCCAGATGAAAAAAATCGGCGACTGATTGCTGCCATTATGTTTTTAAACGACGCTGTCACTTTTAGAAGAATTTAATGATTTTTTTATGGTTACCTTTAAAGAAAACATCCATCTACTTCTTTAATATGTGCTTTACCCGCAAAAACTTTGTGTGTTGCGCTAATACATACATATTGATTTATTTTTATTTTGAATTGAAGAGACATTTTAAACCAAATGAAAGTAAAGATCAATTATCATAATAATATTTTGATACATAATAAATACAATAAATATTAATGGAATACCTAACATATAATTTTTTTGTCTTGTTTATTGGGTTTTTAGGTCATTTATAAATAAATAAAGGTTTGGTTTAAGTTGACGTTTCGGTTTATATTACATTAAACCATCTTCAGAACTCTATATAAATCTTAGCACTATCACTTCTATTTTTACATGTTTAACTATGTGGTAAATATCGTCTTGCATAATTTTCTTAAATTACATCATTCATTGGCTTACTGTAAATAAGAAGCCATTTCACCAAGATATGCTGAAAAAGGATAAAGATAGTGGATTGTGAAAAATAAAGTAAGTGCGTCGAACATGTGATTGAATGCTAGAAAACACTGTAGAGCCCCTTATTATTTCTTTGGACCCCAACGATAGATAGTTCGTCGGACTACTCGGAACATGATGACTAAAATTAAAAAATTAAGTTGTTGTATTGTACATAGTAGATTTTTTTGATATAAATATTAATATTTTTTCCAATTTATCTATTTTCATATTATTCTTACTTCTATATAGGTTTTTATCTACTTAATATTAGAATAATTAATATCTTAATTGTATACTATAATTATAAATAAGTATGATTATTATTATACTTATTATTCTAATAAACTACCTGTAGTAACGCCGTTGTCACATTACTTTCATTCACCGAACTACAACGAAATATGTAGGACATGGTGTTTGTATCATTTTTATGTACCTTGTCCTTGTGTTGTTTCTGTAAAAAAAAAAGATAATGTACACAATAAATTATTTGAATTGAATTGAATTGAACTCGTCTTTCTACTGTATGCAAATTAGGGTGACCCTAATTTAGGACCGATTCGGGGTGTGTACGTCTTAAATATCTGAAATACGGAATTTTAAAAAACTATCATTGCAATTTACCTGAAATTTACAATGCAACATTTAAGTTGTCCTGTCATTGCAAATTTATATTTTATTACTCTCTCGTAGTAAGCAACAGAGTATAGCCAAATTAATCGCTGTGTGTTCATCTAGTATAATATTTTTCCTTATTCTAAAAAACTTTACCAAACAAATCAGTACAATGTAATTCAGGTAAATCTAAAATGCTGCCGATAGTACACTTCTTAATCTAACTTAAACTAAATTATAGCCTAAACGCATTGATTTTTATTGAAAACAACCAAATTTGTCAATATTTTCACAAATGTAACCTCTGCAACGCTGGCTGAAACATTTGATGTTGGAAATTTGCTTTATTTCATTTGCTACTTTGGTGCTAGACAGTTTATAAACCTATGACTCTTATTCTTATTTACATTTATTTTGGAATCACTAAATGCCTATTCATTCTACTTCTTGTTTTATCCGTATGATTTATAATGTTTTTTTAAATTTGGAGATTTGTGTATATAAATACAGGTAAACAAGATATACAATGAGCAAACACTATATGTTTCTTCAGAATATAATAATTTAGTTGTATATCTTTTTTTTTTCTCCTATAAATCATTCTAAGTATATAATTCTGCACCACTTTAAGTGGTTAAGAATTCCTATATAGACCATCCCAGACTACTTTACCATACCTTATCACGGATTCAACCAAAGACCTGTAGACATTAATCAAGAGATTTTCGCTTAGGATAATAGATACAATTTATGTATTAATTTTCTTATGTTTGAAGTTAATTTTAAAATGTGTTGACCCATTTTAAATGGTTGTCAATAATTACTCCTGAATATTTATTAAAGGTACTTCTGTAATGGTTAAGGATTCAAGGTTAATATCATTAAATTCAGGGCGATTTGCGGCTGTTATTGAGAATGCAATGTTATGTGTCTTATCTATATATAATGTGAGTTTTAATGAATCTAGCCAATTTTTTATCTTATTCAGACCACGTGTTGCCGAATCTCTGGTTTGGTCCCAAATATCCCCTGAGAACATCACAACAGTGTCGTCCGCGTATGAAATCAGAGAACCATATCCTATATTTAGATCTGTTAAAGAATTTATATATAGCCGATAAAGAAAATTGGACCCTGGGGTACTTCTATCCTTACACTTATAGGCTTGTTGAAGGTATCGTCAATTTTTAGGATTTGTTTTCTATTTTCCCGATAGTTCTCAAAGACATTCACAACAGTACCCCTTACACCATAGTTATTTAACACCTTCAGACAGAAGGTTGTCATGCGGCACTGTATCAAATGCCTTTGCAAGGTCCGGGAATATAGTAAGACATTTTTTGTTGTTGTTAAGATTTTCAATTATTGTTTTGGTAAATTCATATACTTGGGTGTTGCATCGTCGAGCGGGACATAGGAAATCCCATGTAATTTTAAATGGGGTCAATTATTGGCTTCCCTAATTATTTTAGAGAAAAATTCTATTTAGGTTTATTAAAGAGCACTAAAACCCACATTCAAAAGAATAACTTTAGAAATTTTTGATGAGCCCGTTTACGGGTTATTGCCGATTTCTTTTTAACTATTTCTCCTTTTTATGGCCCCGTATTTGCGGGCACCAGTCAAGGTAAAAGATGACTGTCAAATAAAGTTGTCATTTTGAAATATGTGCTTTATTGTTATAAAAACTCGTACATCGAAAATATTAGCCATGAATTACACTTCTGAAGAAAAAATATTGATGATTAAATGGTATTATCAAGGAAATAGTTATCAAAATGTGTCAGACATGTTTGCTGCTCTGTATCCAAATAGACCGATACCTGCAAAATCTACAGTCGAAAGGACTATCAAGAAATTTGAGACAAAAGGCACTGTAATAAATAACTGCAGATGTGAAGAAAGGCAGGAACAAAGAAGAGATGCAAGAAATGATAGGGACTTGCAAGTTTTATTGTGCGTGGAAGAAAATGATGGGAAGATCAGCACAAGGAAACTTGAGGATGACATAGGATTAGATCACACCACAGCGTTAAGAGCTTTGAAACGACATAAATATTATTCATACAAATATGAAAAGCACCAAGAGCTAAGAGATAGGGACGAAATACGACGACAGGAGTTTTGTTTTGGTATGATGGAAAGAGCAAACATGGATAGGGAATTTTTAAAAAACATTTGTTTCACTGACGAATGCACATTTACCTTAAACAATGAACCCAATGTTCAAAATTATCGATATTGGAGCAAAGAAAACCAACACAGGTTTGTGGAAACAAGGACGCAATATCCACAAAAAGTTAATGTATGGGCTGGGATTTTCGGAGAAAATATTATCGGGCCATTATTTCTTACACGAAATTTAAATGCAGAATATTTTTTGGAACTACTTGAAGATCATATTTTACCTACTTTACATGATGCCGCCAGGGAAAATCAGGAAGTTTGGTACCAAATGGATGGCTGCCCGGCACATAGTACCCTGCCTGTCCAGGAATATTTAAACCGTGCTTTTAATGGAAATGCTATTGGCTTAAATCATACAGTAAATTGGCCAGCCAGGTCTCCTGATTTATCGCCAAATGATTTCTTTCTCTGGGGCCATTTAAAAAACAGGATATACAAAGATAAAAAATACCCAAATCTAGACGAGTTAAAAAATGCTATTTCTGCCGCATGCAATAGAATTTCAGTTTACCAACTAGCGAATGTAAGAAGAGAATTTTATGATCGCCTCGGTTATTGTCTAGCAGTCAATGGAGGAATATTTGAACATCTTCTTAAATCCTAAAGTTCTAACAATTTAATAGTACCTACCTATTAATTAGTAAAATATTGAAACATGTAAAATGTCATAATTAACCTTGTAATTGGATACTTTATTTTAGTTTTATTCAGATTAATTTGTACTCATAAATACACCTTTAATATTTTCGATGTACGAGTTTTTATAACAATAAAGCACACATTTCAAAATGACAACTTTATTTGACAGTCATCTTTTACCTTGACTGGTGCCCGCAAATACGGGGCCATAAAAAGGAGAAATAGTTAAAAAGAAATCGGCGATAACCCGTAAACGGGCTCATCAAAAATATCTAAAGTTATTCTTTTGAATGTGGGCTTTAGTGCTCTTTAATAAACCTAAATAGAATTTTTCTCTAAAATAGATAGGGAAGCCAATAATTGACCCCATTTAAAATTACATGGGATTTCCTATGTCCCGCTCGACGATGCAACACCCGGTATAGCATTCGTTGTACTTAAGCCACTGGTAAACTGAAACTGTTTTTTTGAGAGAATATTATTTTTTTTTTTTTTTTTTTATATTGGTGATACTACACTAATTTTAAAATGTTCAGGTACTAAATTAAATTTAAAAATCAAATTTAGAATATCTACTTAAGGAGCAGTTAGAAAGATACGAAAATGTTTAATGAATTTAGAGTCTATTGCATCGAATCCTGCTGCACAGTCATTTTTTAGTGAATGTATTCGTTCAATTATTTAATTTTTATTGGTGTCTAAGGTTTTGATGTAGCTAAAATTCATCAACTGGTGCTTTCACTTTTTTCGGTATATTTATGCCAACGTTCACGAAATAGTCGTTGCAGAAATTCGCCATGTCAGCTTTATTTGAAAAATCACTGTCATTATTCTTTATTTGTAAAGTCTTCTTATTTTTTATGGGATTTTAATTTGTAGCTGCATTTATGACTTTACATATTTTTTTCAAATCATTTCCGCTGTTTTTAATTTTTTTTTGTAATAGTCACATTTATATTTATACATTAATTTATTTAAATGGTTTCTATATTCTTTGTATCTTTGTTCATCATAAATATTAGAGTTTTTTCTAAGCTGATTTTTCATTTTGTGCCTATGCCATACCTAACACTATTTACAACAAAACTAATTTTATTCAGGGTGACCAGATTTAACAAATTTAGTGGTTTCAATATTTGTTACAGTTAATTTTTTACTTATAAATACAACCATTCCATCATTTTGGTTAAAATCACCATGATTATAAAATATATCAAAGCCATCAATGTCATATAAATTATCTGTAATTTGCCATGTTTCACTTAATATAATAATATTATAGGATAACAGCTTATACGCTTCTAAAAATACTAATAATTGGTTAAACTTTTTGTTTATACTGCGAATATTAAATTGTATTATATTTGGTAGTTTTTTATTTATGTCAATTTTTGTATTCAATAGATCACAATCAATACTTGTTTGATCGGGGTAGTTGCTCATTGACTCGAGCTCTTGTAAAATCTCAATTTCTTGGGAATTAGCGGCCATTTTTACCTCCATAGTCAATTTTATTTCTTACTATTTTTAGTAGGTACTGATATGACAATTCCAGTCACCAGCTTCTTGATTCACATTATTGTTAAGATTATATTTATTGTTTGCCATCATGCAATTTATTTTTGTCTCTTTGGACATTTATTCACAGGTCGTTGTTTAGTACAAATATCATTTTTGTGGAAATACTAATGTCTTCATAAATTGGGTAACGTTCCCAACCAATACAAATTTTCTTGACACTCATGAATTTGTGAAATAATTTTGGAGAATAATCTCCCAGTATTGTGTAGGTTCCCTTTTTTTATTTTGTTTTTAAAGAACGTTACATCCATTTCATCATCCGTGTCTATAAAATACAACATATTCCTTATTCCAAACCGTGGTTTCCTCATTTTTGTAATTTGTACTTCGTATCCTTCCAGTTTATTTTAAGCTTCTTTTTTAAGGGTCTCAATATCCTTCGTGTTTGAACACTTTATGGGAAGGTTTCCTTGTTTCGTGCTTCTTGTTCCACTTATACATATCTTAAGATCTGCAGGCTTAATGTATTTTTGTATATCGTGTTTTCTTTATTGGTATCATTTTTTCTTAATATGTCGCTAAAGAGAATATGGTCATTATTGTTGTTTTGTTTGGATTACAACTCGCGCATCTTCTGTCATTATTTCATCTTTGTTTTTTATTATCTCTTCCTTATCCTCTATTGAATTCTTAAGTAATTTGTGTGTGTTAAATTTTAGGCACTTTGGACAGTCAAATCTTAAAACTCTGTCACCTTTTAACTCTAACACTTTAACTTCGGAAGCAGACAAGTTCCCACAGGCTTTGCATACTTCGGTTTTGCAGTTATGACACAATACTAAAATACAGATTTATTTGTTTCAATAAAAATTAGTCGTCAACAAAGTACACTAGGTATATGAAAAAGATTTTTACAAGTTAATATGATTAAAATTTACAATGTTACGATTTAGACTACACCCTATACAAGATTAAAATTAAGTTTAAGATTTAAATACAGTACCTTGTGTGTACACAGAAAAATTTTACAATAATCAATTTTGGCTCTAAATTTAGTTCTGTGTCACTATCACTACCTTAATCTAAACTTATTATTAAGGGTTGAACATTAGTCCTCATACACTTATAAAAATTTTCCACCTTAATCACTTGTTGTATACAGTTTTTCCAATTATCTGCTGATAGGTTACTATGCTTTTTTATTAATTTTACTACAGATGTATTTGATTTTACTTGGTGCCATATTAGTTCGATTTTATTAAATACATAATAGTAGGAGGAAAACGCAACATTGTATGTCCACTTTCCGTTGCAAGTTCACACACGTATTCCTTAATAATTTTAAAAGCCTGTAGTACTTCTAAAATATCCCGTTTCCTTCAAAATGTATACATATTACTATTTATCGTAAAATTTTCTGCTTTTGTACTGTTAGAACTAGGAAACATTTTTACTTGACGACTATGATGTTTAAACCAATCTTCAAAAAGTTGTGCGTCAGTGTCTTGGTGGTAATCTAGAGAAGGATCTGCTATGTTTTTAGCTGAAAGCAACAGACAATTCGAAACAAATCCATTTTGTGAACCTGCGTGTATTGTTATTCTTTTGCCTTTGTTTGAAGGAGCCTTGGTTTGACATTTTTTTAAAAAATAATTCTATTTTCTTGCAGTGTCATGTGTATCGAACTATGTTTCGTCGTGGCAGTCGTTTTCCCCAGAAGCGATTTAAGGTTGCAATGTGAAGTTTGTCGGGTTCATACTACACTGGTTTATTAGACATATAAATTGTGTTTTGTTACAGATACGAAAAACTATTGAGAAGAGCGAAAACCGAAGATTTAACTGAAGTATCAGGAATTGGGTGCCTGTATCAAAGTGGTGTCGACAGATTGGGTAGACCGGTTGTGGTTTTCGTAGGAAAATGGTTCCCTTTCAATAAAGTTAATCTAGACAAGGTAAGCGTAGCACATTAAAATGGAAAATATGTCTTATATTTCCCACTTTACCATATTGACCTAACATAAATTTCTATAGATGTACCAAATACCCTGTATGTACACTTGCTTCATGGAGCCATTTTGAAATGAACTCCTCAATTGTCCAAAATAGCCTTAAGATCGTAAGCGTACGTAAGAGCACCTGCATCACGGAGCCATCGTGGAAGACGGCTCTATTCCCCTTTGCGCCGTGCTTTTTGTCTTTCGATCGACCGGCGCGCGATGCGACCCAACCTATTTTTCGCCCAATAGGAAGGGCACCGTCGTGGCGCGCTTTCTAGCCGTTTCTAGCAGAGATTTAAATCGCACGCACACAGTATTTACCAACCTATTTTCTCTGACACGTTTCCCCAACACTTTGCTTTTACGCTTTTTAGTTACTGGTTCTTTTGGTACATTGATTAGTATTGTCCCAAAGTATTCTGTGGTCTTTATTAAATTTGCTTATGCCACTAGTCCATAATGTTTTAATTCGGCCCTGTTATTTTGCTAGTTTTTCCTCCAATGTCCTGGATTCTTTATTTAAAAGATGCAAGTTGTGGTTACAGAGCGGTAATTTTCACTCTTAACACTATTTGCTCCGATTTCCTCGATAAACAACAAAGAGCTTTAAATCTTTATTAAGATGAAACAAATTTAAAATCCCGTATTTAATTTTATTGTTATTATACCAAATATAAGTCAACATTATTTAAATTAAGCTAATTGTTGTACACGTAAAAGGATTTAAATTATCGACAAATTATCAAATTAGTGTAAAAAACTATAAAAATAAAATGCATATAACTATATTTTTTCAAGGTTCTTTCTTAACTTATAATTACGTCTCATATATTTTCTCGCAAATCGACTAGAGTATAATTTTTTACACAAAATTTTATAGATTATATTAATTATTGGTATAGAAAATTGATATTTAGTTTTTTTGTAGACGTCTGTTTTCCATTTTATAGGTACTGTCAAATAGGTCAAAAAATACTTTGTAATTCAAAATTCCTTTATAGGATATGTATATTTTTTACTGGGTTTAGTAAAATTTATAACACACTGTCATCAACATCGTAAATCACCAGTGACGGTTTATTTAATTAGGTTGGGATTGTGCTTGGTATACTTTGAACTTTAATAGTATAAACTTTTATAAATAATATATATATTATATAGTATTATGTAATGCATAAAACCAAAAATTGAAACGAAATAAACCAGATTCCAGCTATTAATTTAAGTAAAGTACAGTGGACTTAATACCTAAACGCTTATGCTTAACCTAATTTTTCGTTCAAAGTTCCGTAGGTAAATTCATCCTATTAAGGTAACTACGCTTATAAAGCAGCTGTCAGAAATCACAGTAAATAATTAATTTACTTATAACTTTTTTGTTTTTTAATACAAAAAGGTTATATAGCGATTTTTTGCTTTGAATATGTCGCATGTCGGTGACGTGTCACATGTCTGCATAAAAAATATGAGAGCAAAATTTCATACCGATGCCACTGGTCAATTGTAAGATGACATATCGTATTTTTAAAATAAAAAATTGGAAAAACAACAAACTTAAAATAAGTTCGTGTACAGAGTTGTCCCTTATCCTTTCAGTCAGACCCAATCCTTGGACGCGTTTCGCCTTTTACGGCTCTTCAGCAAGGTTCCGGGTCTGACGAAAAGGTAAGGGACCTCAAAGTGCTTTAACACAGAAATGCAAATATACAGATGAGAGTTGCAGCACGTGGCCACATCTCGTGGCAACCACACGTATCAACCCAACCAGGACGCGAGAATCCATATAAGTATATTCAGCTGTTTTTTACCCACCAAATTTTTTCGTCTTAGATAATGTCAGCAATCAGCTCCGGAAGTTTGCCTCTGTAATTTTTATTCGCCTTGTATAAATATATTTTAAGGCGAAATTCAGACCCCAGCTCGAAGGCGGTCAGATCTGATATACTGACGGCTCAAGGATGGCTGGCACAGAGCTGGCCGGGGCCGGAGTATACCAAGAGGACACGGTAGAAAAGGACAGGCATTTCCTTTGGGTGTTCCAAGCCGAGGTCTTCGCAATCCTCAAGGTTACAACCAGAGAGGCGGTAATACAGGAGATATATACATCTACTCAGTCATCAGTCAGGAATCACTGAAACCAGTCCAACGACCAAAGACGAGCTCCAAGCTCGTTCGACAGTGTCAGGCTGTCCTCAATGAGCTAGGAACAAAAAAATATTACAACTTATATACCGGATAATACGAGGGCCGATGAACTGGCTAGACGGGGCTCGTCGATGCTCCCCATAGGACCGAAACCACAGCTAAGAGTAAGCAGAATACAGGCATCTAAGATCCTCTCTGAGTGGGTTTGAAGTCGCACGACGGTTAACTGGAGAAGAAACGAAGTCTATAGGTAGACGAAAATCATGGTTCCGGAGCCAACTTGGTTGTTGTCAAAGGGACGGGCAGCTCCTAGTGGGTTTTCTAACCGGTCGTTGTAGGCTGAATAGACACCTACACCTTCTAGGAATCGGGGGAAAAAAAAAGTTTTAGCGGCACCAGTTAAAAGCGAGCAACAATAAATCCAGAATAGATATAGAATATAATGAAGATATAGATATAGAATATGATGAAGACACTTGAACGAGTAAATGAGAGGCTCAACACTAATAGGCCAGAAACACTGGAGCTATACCCAAAGAGAAATAAATGTAATTGAAGAATGTGACCTACGAGAGTATAAACTCTCTATCAGCCTCGGTCAACCATAGCAGGAGAGTGGCATTGCTTAATGATGTTTTACTATAACTTCATGGAACAGAAATTTTTGCATAATTATTTCCTTTAAAAGTTACATAATATTTACATTAACAATTAGTAAACAATTAAAGTTAAAGACGTTTAAGATTGGTTTTAGGAAATTGTGATGTTTTAATTGTTTTCGCTTTATAAAAAATGAACTTTAACATCATCTTGAAGGATTGAAGATGGCAGATGAAGAGAGTGTTTACTCTCAAAACATGTCCTTTACTGTAAAATATCATCTGAACAATCATTGAATAGAGGAGCAGACTTCGTATGTTTCATAGCTCCGAGGAAGCTTGAAATAAAACCCCAACTTTAGCAAATGAAATAGTCTACTCTACATCTTTGCATCCATTATTCTCGTGAATCTGACAAATAGAAATACAATAGTATATTAAAATACAAGTTTTATAATGCATTGTTTTTTTAGCGCGCGCGTCCATGTTAGAAAACGAGCCACACTTCTAACGGGATAAGTGCGCTAACAGCTTTATCCAGCATATGAATGGTATTCTGAACAAAAAACATGACTTAGAAGTATATTCTTAACACTCAGCATATACGGGGTGATATATGGCTTAGTTGAAAATAGGAAATCCCATGTAAATTTTGAGGTGGCTAAATATTGGCTCCCCTGTACATTTTAGAGAAAAATTGTATTATAATTTTTTGAAGAGGCCGATATAATAAACCCATGTGTCAAGTTTGAATAAATGTTAATAAGCCAATCCTAACTTATTTAATTAAATGTGAAAGTGTCTTTAACGAATCGGCTTTAAATTTAAAAAAGTCGATAAACGGCAAGTTACCAAGGAATCGCAACGACTTAAGGCATGGCGATTTGAATATTTGACAAAAATCGCTCAGTACAGAAGGGAGAACAGACCTATTATATGCTTAGATAAAACCTTGTTGATACCCATGATACCCCATCAAAAGCTTGGGTTGATTCTAGTGCCAGGTGTAAAACAAAGGCACCATCAAACAGAGGAAAAAGAATAACCATTTGGATTCCCATAACGATACCACAGCGGAGTTATTTGAGGATTGGTTCGTAAATAAGTTAATTCCTAATGTTTCTCCAAACAGTGTGATTGTTATGGACAACGCAAGTTACCACAGTAGACAGTTAAACAAGTACCCTTGTTCAAAAGATACGAAAATGGCAATACAGGAATTTATGTATCAGAATGATATATATTTTCATAAAAGTTCCACTAAAAGAGAGTTAACTTGATGTGCTTAAATTTCTGAACCTAGAAAAGGAGTATTACTGCGACAGCTACGCTAAAAGTAAGGAGCATACAGTGCTAAGGCTTCCGCCGTATCACTGTATATTCAATCCCATAGAACACATATGGCATCAATTAAAATCTGCCGTTAGACGTAATAATGTATCACCCACTATAAACGCTAGTGTACTGGATATTAATATTAGTGAAGTGAACAAAGTGTCTGTGAGTAGCTGGAAAAATTGTGCTTCGCATATTAAAACTGTTGAAAATTCATACATTCAAATTGGGAATATTACAGAAAGATTTATTATTAACATAGGTGTTGATAGTGACAGTGAAAATGAATTAAATTAGTAAACTGTAGTTGCATTAATTAATTATAATATATAATTATAATATAGTCTATCTAAAATTGTTTATTATTTGTGTCAAATCATCCATGCTTGAAATACAATTCAGTGCGGGTCTGTGTAGACCCCAGTCTGGTTTTAAACAGGCGTCAACACGAGTCGGTAAGTCATTCTTTTAAATCTGTGAACGGACTTTATCAAAATCCGTAGTGCTGTTTCGGGCTCTCCAAAGGCATGATATTTCCAAGGAGCATATACCTTAATCATCTAAAACTTTTTTCTTGGTAAACAAAGTATTTACCTTCTCGACTCGATTGTCATCCACATCTGTGTCAAATGAGCGAGGATTTTTGTGTCTAAAGCGCGTTAAAACTTATGCTCGTAATACAATTTACCAGGCTTGCTAGTCTGATCATTAAAAAAAAGTTAAAACTTTAACACAAGTTCAAAAAACAGAATAACGTTTCTAATATTGCGGCAATATTTTCAAAAAATATATTTACGAAATATTACATCTGTAGGCGTATAATCATCCTATTGCGGGTTTGGTAATAATACTTTTTTCGTCATTCCAGGCTCTTTTGTACCTAATCTACCTCCTAGACCCGATAGTGAAGGGCGACTACGTCATAGCCTACTTCCATACACTCACTTCGAACAGTAACTACCCTTCGTTCTCGTGGTTGAGGGAGGTATACAACGTGTTGCCTTACAAATACAAGAAGAACCTCAAGGCGTTTTATGTGGTTCATCCCACTTTCTGGACAAAGGTAAGATAATCTGTGTTAACGGCAAGACAGAAAATTAAACCTAGAGGTTTGCCGCACCAACTTTTATCACGAAAGAAACTTCCTGAAAAATAAATAATAAAAAAGATTTCATTAATTTGTTAAAGCCTTGTCCACCCTCTATGAAAAGGGTCCTTTTGTTTCAGTCCTCAAGAGCAGACCGTTTTCCGTGAGAGTTTTAGAATTCTATTTGTGCAGTCGTGAATAATGACAAGTAACCATTTCTCCTTTTTTGACAATATAATATATCCCTTGACGTTTCACTCTGCTACGCCCGTCGATAACATCTTTAGGGCCGCGTGTGGTAAACAAAACATTTCCGCACGGTCAAAGATTTTTCATTATTTTGTAAAGCAGTATCATCACAACAATATATTTATTGTGTATTTTATATATCTCCACACTGACTAGGAAATTAACAGGAACGTTTTTCTTAGGTTTTATTTTCAATTTCTAACTTCTTATAAGCTCGAAACCGCATGTGAATGTACACCTTAAAACAGTTTGGAAGAAAAGTTTTTAGCGGTTAACATGTTAAAGAAGTTTATTTGTGGTTTCCGCTTTTCCACTGTTCGTAGAAATTTTAGTATCTCTTTTTTATTTGAGCTTGAAGATCAGTCTGTGACATAGGTTCTGTCTGGATTTTGAATAAACCATTTAGTGCTTGCTAATCTTTTGAGTCCCTTCTTGATTTGTTTTTAAGAGTAGAGGCAATATGAGGTTTCTGCGCCACACAGTGCAGCGATCTTATGGGGACGTGGGACAGCTCGAAAACAAATTGATATTATGATTTGATTTATTTACCACCAATACTAACGTTAATAACAATAGATACGAATGATAGGAACCTAATTCCAGGAAAAACAAGTAGGTACATGTATTTATATCTTATTCTGCCCTTGAGTTACTTCCACTTGTTTCGCTATCTTCGAGAGTATTCATGATATTAAATTCTGACATAGGATTAGTGTTTTCTGTACGAATAAAGTATTCTTCGAGCATACTGTGATCACGTACATGTTTTCCCTTTTTATTGTTTATATTGCGATGGGACGCTAATAGAGGATCTGATGTGATGATCAACCGATTCATTAAATCAATATTTGATTGTAGTCGGCAAATTTTTCTAGCATTTGTTAATTTTTCTTTCCGAATTTCTTTATGCCTAGCTTCCAAACACTCTTCTGACATTTCGCCAATTGGTATTGAGAAGTTAGAGATAACCTCGCAACCGTGAACCAGTATTTTGTGGACACTAGTCGGCATATTGTACTACGAATACTCTTTGAGATACAACTCCCTAGTTTGTCTAGCAAAATCGTTAAATTTATTTACATTAAGCTTTTCTTTGCAGTTTCAAAAGTCTTAAAAGTGTGTAAAACTTCCTAAGCAGTTCCTCGTTAAGGCCAGTGATTTTGGCGCTTACCTCATGTTGCTCAAAAAATTTTCTGGCAGTATTTTCGTCATTTGAACTGCCATATCCTTGTTTCGGTTTATCAATATTGAGCCCTTACTGTTTTTCAAACTCATCTTGAATTCGTTTTTCGGTTTGTTCTTTTAATCCTTTATATTCTGCGGTAGCTCGCCAGTGTTTAAAAGGAAGACGATATGCTATTTTTAAGCAACATTCCAAAAAACGAATCCAACTATGCAAAGTTGGTAATCCGTACTTATATTTTTCAGAGTCAGGTATAAACGTAGCAGAAGATTTTGTAGTAGTCACAACATTACATACACTTCCATCAATCATTGTCAAATGAAATTCAAAATTTGTAGTAAAAACTCGCCAATTTTCAATGTTGTTTTTAAAAAAATTTTCATATTCATTATATTCAATTTCAACCAAATTTTGATTTTCTTTAGAGAATAAAAATTTCAGTGGCCGACAATACAAGCTCGATGACGAACGGGGATTTTTCCAAAGCACAGTTTCAGAAGTTTTGTCAATTAGCATAATTAGTACGAAAGCTATAAAAAACAGAAATTCGTCGGTTGCAGTTTCTTGTACAAACGTTTGTTTGTAAGTACTGTGACCTGAACTCCCATCCATGCCCCATTTACATACAAGAGTTAAATGTACTGAAGTGATGCTTTCTATAGCCTCGATATCAAAAAGATCTAAAATACTATTGACAGTTTTCTGTAGTATGTCTCGAGTATTTACTTGAACATCTGTCTCAGGTTTTGTTATTGTTGTGTTGGCGATGTGTTTGTATGTTTCCAACATAACTAACACGTTTTAAACCTTTTTAAATAAAAACAGACATATTATTATTGTCAGTCTTTTGATTGTGCAACTTTTTTCTCATGTAGCCAAAATTGTATCCCCATATTCGGTATAATGGTATCTTGGTATAATATTATGCTAATGTTGACTTTGACATAGCTGTCCTAGTCTTGAGGGAAAGATAAAACTAAGAAACGTTATCCTTTTTTCTAGATGATGTCATGGTGGTTTACGACATTCATGGCACCCGCCATCAAACAAAAAGTCCACAGTCTACCTGGCGTAGAATATCTCTACTCAGTCATGTCACCCGATCAGCTGGAAATACCTGCCTTTATTACGGAATACGATATGACGGTAAGCTATGTTAAATATGATGCATATTATGTTAGAAAATATTCATTACCTAGGCTGGCCACTGGATAACTCATGTTTCACGAACCCGATTGTCTCTTAGGATAACACGTGTTTTCTATTATTCCTGTTGTTATTAGTAGAACAACTCAACACTGCACAAGTGCACGAAATGACACTATACCCAATTCAAGAAATAATAAAACGCAAACGTTTTCATACCAGGGCTTTCATTTTAAAACGAACCACACTAAATATCTCTTAATTGAAATAAGATTTGACAAAATATAAGTCAATTTTAATATTGAGGGGAAGTTTAATTATACATTTGTTAGAATTTTACTATTAACCTCCACACCTTCTATATATAGCTTTGCTGATGACAGCACACTTGTTTCATCTTTTACCTTGGATGCTCGGACATCGGCTGCCACTGCACATCTCTATAGACAGCAAGACGTCTCACATCTCAAAAAAGACCTGGAAGAAATTCTGTCTTGGGGTGACAGTAACCAAGTAGAATTTAATGCTAAAAAAACCTAGGCGGCAGTTTTTTCTAAAAAAGTTAATGTTGAAGAACCGGATATAGTCATGGCGGGATATTCGATTCCCTTGGCTTCATCAATTCATTTATTGGGCGGCAATTTGGATAGTGATATGTCTTGGCTTAGTCACGTTGCGGTCATTGCTAAGACAGCCTCGCAGAAGTTTGGAATGCTTTTCCGATTCTAAGAATCTCTATACACCCCAACAACTTTTGATGCTCTATAAAGCCCAAATTCGACCATCGCTGAAGTACTGTTCACATATTTGGGACCTTGCTCTTAAACATACTCTGAGATTGCTAGATTCCATTCAAAGAAGAGCCATTCGCTTAATCGGTGACCATGATCTGACAAACAACCTGGAAAGCCTTGAACATCGAAGGCAGGTTGGCAACTTGAGTATATTCTACAAAAAATTTTCATGGTAAGTGCACTCAGAGCGGTGCAGGTAGAAATACACAACAAGCCACTGCAGCCCACCCGTGCGTGATTCAGCGTCCCTTGAACGACACTGTTTAAAAATTCTTTCATCTGGAGAACGTCATCACTCTGGAACGACCTTTTTTGAGGCCGTGTTCCCTAACGAGTATAATCTCCAAAGATTCAAGACTAACGTGAATCGTTTCCTGCGCACACGCACCGCTCGCAGAGCGCCATAAAGAATTAATCCTGCAGTGTTGTACCTTATAAAAAAATGTTGAAACTAAATAAATTAATTGCATTACTACTACATTTTTCTACCTAACTCGCAAATTTCACTTTACTTCACACGGTTGGATAGGCAATTTAATGTCCTTTGCAACAATGTATCACTGGATAGGTAGTGCCACTTGACATTTCAAAGTGTGATTGACTGGAGGTGTGGAGGTCGATAGTAAAATTCTATCAAATGTGTAATTAAACTTCGCCGTCAATATTAAAATTGACGTGTTTTTTGTCAAATCCTATTTCCCTTCAAATCAAGAGATATTCACGGTGGTTCGTTTTTAAATGAAAGACCTGTATAATAAGCTTGTAGAAGATCCAAAATAGCATATTGTTATCCTTTATACAGAGTGGCAAAAAAGTCGCGCATAATGCATGTAACTTTTGAATTACCTCATATACGAAAAACTGACCTTTATGAAAGTTGTTCAGTAAACTATTCCCCACATTTCTACCTGCATGAATTTTCTCTGCCATTTCAGGTTTGGTTGCCATACTTACTTTTTTTAAATGAAACACCCTGCATATTATGATCGCATATTTGAATTCTCCTGGGAAAACTCTGAATTTTTTGTATTTCAAATTTTTATTTATTTAAAAATGTAACAAACTTTATAATAACAAAATAAATAGCCCAGAAAATTGAGCAACTTAACATCGGAATAATAAACAAGTGAAACCTCTTCAGTGGATCAGGTGTTCAAAATGACCACCATTTTCTGCTACGCAGAGCGCCAGTCGATCCCTGAACCCGTCTACAACGGTTTAAAGGACGTCTGGAAGGCCCGAATTTCAGCACTAATTCTGGCTTTTAAGGATTCTAAGTCATTTGGACGGTTAACGTAGACTTTGTTCTTTAAGTGTCCCCACAAAAAGAAGTCGAGCGGGGTAAGTCCGGGGATCGCGCTGACCAGTCAATAGCACCTCTTCTGCCTATACAACGTCCTGGAAATTGTTCGCTTATGTATTGTCTAACATTTGCCGCATAATGCGCAGGTGCTCCATCTTGCTGGACCCATGCCTGTTCATTTATGCCATTATTTGCACCCGGTAAAACCATTCTGCAAGAAGGAATTATGTGATTATTATATTATGAGGAGGTCCAGATATTTTTCGCCATTCAAATTACCATCTATGAAAAAACGTCCCACAAAATGTCTACCAACTATGCCTGCCCAAACATTAACTTTTTCGAGCCTCTGAGTATGACCTTCCTGGAACCAGTGAGTATTCACAGCAGACCAATAACGATAATTGTGTCTATTAACAATGTCATTTAAATGGAAAGTAGCTTCATCTGAGAAAATGATATTTGTTACGAAGTTATTATCGTTATTGCATCTTTCCATCATCAGCTCACAAAATTCAGCTCATCTATCAAAATCGACTGATGAGACACATTAAAATCCATTGCCATTGGCCTGGACGATTGTGTTGGATTTTCATGTATTGAGAGCATGATATTCAAAGCTTTGTCTCCCCCGGTTGCTGTTTTAGGTCGACCTGATCTAGTGGCTTCCCTAACACTGCCTATTTCTCGAAATTTCTTTACCACTCGACACACCGTTAACTGATTTATTGGAGGCCTATTTGGATATAGTTCATTGAAAAGTTGACAAGCCTGATCTTGTGATCTCTTCATATTTCCATAACCGCTCATTATTAAAATTTCAATCCGTTGTTTCTCATTCAGATGAACCATAGTGTAAACAAATTAGAAATTAGATAGCAGAGAATTAAACAGGAACTCAAAATTGACACCTCTTAGGTCGCTGTCACGAAAACACCTTGACTCAACTGGTGGCTATTAAATTTGAAATACAAAAAATTCAGAGTTTTCCCAGTAGAATGCAAATATGCAATCATATGCAGGGTGTTCCATTTAAAGAAAGTAAGTTAGTCTCTATGGCAACCAAACCAGACATGACAGAAAAAATTCATGCAGTAGAAATGTGGGGAGTAATTTACTGAACGACTTTCATAAAGGTCAATTTTTCGTATACGGGGTAATTCAAAAGTTACAGGCATTATGCGCGACTTTTTTGTCACTCTGTATGTATAACTGACTCAGTTCATATCCAATAGAAAGTTATCGCAATGGCCAATGGCCAGCCCTAATCATTACCAAAGCATAGCAACTGTTACCCAACAAACTTTACCGTAGCATTACCGTGAGCAGAAAACCTAATGTCGTTTTACTTTTGCAGATTAATGGATTAAGGTATTTCCAACCAAGCGCTCCGACATAAAGACGCATTCCCTTCAGATAGTGCGTCTCGAAAACTTACAAATAAGTTTAGTATTATTACTCGCACCGGTGATAAGTTGCAATATTTTATTAAACAAAACATAAACAATTAGTGCTAATTCAAGTGTGTGCCAACGCGAAAAAATTAATGTCGTCGGCTGAATATTACTAAAGAAAAAACAGATAGCTACCTATTTTTAACATTTAGTATAGTGGGAAGTGAAAGATTTTTACCGTTAATTTAATTCGAATGGATGACTGGTTGGAGCATGGTTGTGTGTAAGGGAAAGAAACTCCTAAATGATTTTCAGTTATAGAAATCCGTGCTGTAATTATATAAAACAATGTTCTATTCATGACATAACCCCCATGTAAGCAACTTTTCCCCTAGTGAAGTATGAAGTATGAAGAATCTTAGATTTAGGCAGAGTTATGATTTTTAGTTGACCTATTCACGGAAATGTCTAAGGACTTGGGGGTTTTGTTCTTGTCAAATTACCGTGGGACTAGCCAATAAAAACGTCCCTTGGTTGGAGGAGCACCATAGTTTCATCTCGATAACATGCTGCCATGTCTTTGTTCAGTTAACATAATCGGACAAGGATAGCATACCGGCGTTCTGTGGCGTCATTAGGCTTCATTTGTTTGACGTTTAACTGAGATTTAAAGATCAAGATTTTTCTTTGATTAAGCGTCATTGATTTTCTCGTTTGAGAATGCTTTAACTTTATAAATAAATGTTTTCAATAACTATCTTGAATAATAGTTTGATTATTACTTAGCTGTTTTGCCTTGATCGAATCTCACCGGGGATGTATGAAGCAAACGTTAACGAAACGTCGTGACATTCCAATTTGATAAGTTTAGATTAACACCGCGGTTTCTAAGCGTTTACAGGGAGTTAACGAAATTATTGCACGTGTCGCCAGAGCGTTATGTTTAAAGATATATACTATTTTCTCGAATGGCCGTAACTTCTGGTTACAATATCGCGTCAATAAAATACCGTATGTAGTTGACATGCGAAAAGAAATGAAAAAAATTTTTTAAATTGTACCCTTTCATATTTCTTTTTCTTTAAGCTTTTGAATAAATCGAGTTTTTATTTAAAAAATGAAATCCAATTCAACATTTTTTTATAAATGATTTCACTATTTAATATCGAAATGTATTTCAATTTTTTATTAATCCAATACGTGTTACATTACATAGTATGTAGAATCCGCATCAAGTAAGGAGAAGCCACCTCATCATCAGCTTACGTCACGAGACAGGAACATTTTAAAGTCAAAATGAGATAGAACACGTTTTATGCTTGCAGGCTGATGATGACGTAGTCTCTTCTTACTTGATTTTATCCTCAGACATTTAGCTTTATAATAACCCATAAGGGTGTTAATCAATAAAAGGTGTATAAACTTACAAACTAGTACCAGAATGACAATAATGATACTGCAAATAACACATCCATGCATAATACCATATACAGGGTGTTTCAGAAGTACGGTACGTAACTTAAGGGGTGATTCTTTATGATACGAGAGAAACAGTTCATATGAACATGTGTCCGGAGTTGCCCCGTTTTTAATATACAGGGTGTTAAAGTTTTTTAAAAAGAATCGGTTGCAATCGTTAAAGGTGGCCATTTTCAACATTCGTTTTGATTAACTGTTGCATTTTTTTGTGTCATTATTTAAAAAAATTATTTTAGTTTTAATTTAAATGGTTTAATTAACTTTCCAAATTTGCATTGTAGTTTTCAACTTTGCAAATATACGGGGGACGACAAAAAGTATTTTTTTTTTTAATGGAATGTCCTGTATATTTTCGGCTAAAATGAAAGATCTTTTTTTTCTGATTTCAAATATACCATACAAGTTGACATTTGGTTCAGCCATTTTTGCGTTATTTAAGTTTACATTTTCATTGAATTTACATTATCTTGATATACGAACCGAGTAAGTTGCACTGACAGTTATTATTTCAATGACAATGTCAATTCAGAAACATTTGTTACTATTGTTTTCATGGCCCACTGTTCAAAAAGTTGTTGTACTCAGTAATCATGGTGGCGTATATCAAGATAATGTAAATTCAATGCAAATGTAAACTTAAATAACGCAAAAATGGCTGAACCAAATGTCAACTTGTATGGTATATTTGAAATCAGAAAAAAAAGATCTTTCATTTTAGCCGAAAATATACAGGGCATTCCATTAAAAAAAAAAAAAATTTGTCGTCCCCCGTATATATTTTTATACGTACGATAAAAAATAAAAAAGTTACGGGGGGTGCTAGTTTATACGAAGTCACCCGGTACAAAAATTCAAGGAGCAAAAAAGTTGTATTATTAGTTGGTAAATTCGAAAAAAAAAAATTAAAATTAGAAAAAAGTCAGTGGCGTACATTTTTTGTCAATATTATTCGTTAAAGTGCTCCCGGGACGCCATTGAACTTAATAAATTTAATGTAGTTAGGGCTTATTAGGACCCATATCATTATGACTAACGGTACCAAATTTCAATCAAATCGGAAAAAGGATATTTAAAAAAATTATAAAAAACCTATTTTTTTTTAAAAAAACTTTAACACCCTGTATATCAAAAACGGGGCAACTCCAGACACATGTTCATATGCACTCTTTCTCTTAGAATATCATAAGGAATCACCCCATTAGTTACGTGCCGTACTTCTGAAACACCCTGTATAATAAACGTACAATGATTGTACAAACAATAACTATAAATTGTTTAGTATTAAATAAATACATAAATAAATATAAAGTAATAGAATTTAAAATACAACTCAAATCAAGCAAGGAAGTTATGCTGCTTGCAGCAAAGGAATTGTATTATTAGTGAACTAGGCAAGGAACTAATTAGCGCTCAA
Organism: Polydrusus tereticollis; assembly: GCA_963920685.1. NCBI lineage: Eukaryota > Metazoa > Arthropoda > Insecta > Coleoptera > Curculionidae > Polydrusus > Polydrusus tereticollis. Next base: position 120,527,830 of record OY987329.1, read on the forward strand.
TAATAAACATTTTTTAATCTTGCTACTGAATTGTTTAGCACTTAGCTGTCTTATAGGGGTATACTGTTGTAAAGTGTCTTTCCCAAGTGATAGTTTGTGTTCTTAGCTAGTTCACGTCGAGACTGAGAGACAGTTAAGTTATTTCTGAATCTTGAAGGATAGCTATGTATGTTATCCCTTGTCTCGCCTTCATGCCTATGTAAGTAAGTTATAGTTTCGAACGTAAGTAGATCATATAAGGAAAGGATTTTGAGTGATTTAAACGGTGGCTTACAGTGCGCAAGTGTGTTGCCGTTACATTGCTCGTTTTTTAATCAGGAAGAGGGAAGGTAGTCAGGTTACAGAAGTGTGGCCCCAAAAAATCAGACAATATCAAAGATGAGATTTAAACAATGCGTAGTATACGTCCAGAGTAATTTGCCTATTATCCTTAAAACAAAAAGAGATGATGCCAAATTTTTGGATAGTCTCTTAAAATGTGCTTCCCATTTCAAGCACCGTTAATCCCAAAAACTTTCCGACACCCTTTGCACCACGTGAGTTCTAATTCTCAGTGATTTAAGGAACTTTATTCAGAAATACCATATTTTTAGTTTTATTTGTAGTTAATGCTAGCTTGGTTGCATCAAACTATTTCTTAATCAATGTTAGATCTTTATTGATTATGGTTTGCAAGTTTTCCAACTCTGCCTCAGCCCAACAGACAGAGCTATCGTCCGCAAATAGAGTAAATGAACCAGTAACGTCTAACTATGAAATACGGTTTATGTAAAGTAAAAGTAACAATGGATCCAGGACAGAGTCTTGTGGAATTCCATCACTGATGTCCCTAGTACGAGAACGAACTCTTATTACCTTACGGATCTAGTCTAACTAAAGTATCCCTGAGCATCTAAAGGTATTTTGTAAATCATAATGCGTATTACCTTACGGATCTAGTCTAACTAAAGTATCCCTGAGCATCTAAAGGTATTTTGTAAATCATAATGCGTTTTGCTCCAGTTTTAAACAATTTCAAGTGAACCAGTGCGATCCGTTGTTATTTATTTAATCTAGTCTAACTAAAGTATCCCTGAGCATCTAAAGGTATTTTGTAAATCATAATGCGTTTTGCTCCAGTTTTAAACAATTTCAAGTGAACCAGTGCGATCCGTTGTTATTTATTTAATTATTGCATTTTTTATTAAAACATCTTTAAAACCGGTACCTATTATTATTTCCAAAATGCTCTCAGATTATTAATCACACTTTAGATTTTGATATTAAATAATGAAAAGTACATTAATCATTAATCATTTTAAAAAATTCTGCAAAAAATGTTTGAAGTTAAGATTTTATTTTTAATAAAAAAAGCTATTTCTTCAAAAACCGAGACAATTTGTTTAATGTCTTAAAATGTATAAAAAATTATGAAAGGGTCCAATTTAATAGATATTATCACTACTTTTCCCATGTTGCATATATACTTTGTTTTATAAATCGCATTTTATTTTTGGTGAAATGACTCTTACTCGACCATTTTGAAAGTAAATGTCAACTTGTTGTACATCATTGAAAAGGTAATTTTGAGAAAATATCGGTTGTGCACTAAAAATACACGCTGCCATTTAAAAGAATGGACTTGGGCAACTTCCGGTGAAGGTGACGTTCATTTAGTTTTGAAACTTAAAAAATAAAACATCTTTTAACATGCCGCCCTCTTATTTGTTTTGTGCATACCTCTGTGGTGCTATGTAGCCTTCGACCAAGTTCGAAATGGTACATTAAATGACCTCGACCTAAGTTCCGCAGTAGTTTGTTTACGCTCCCTATCTAGCTACGGCTACGAAGAAACGTCTTCTGAAGCGATTCAGTACCGTAATCTTGTTAGAGGGTGGCAGAAGTGATAATAGTAGGTAGCGAGCGTAAACAATCCATTTGCAGCTTATTGGGTCAAGATCATTTAATGTACAGTTCTGTTCGTAAAAAAGTAGGACAAACTTTGCACTATGTAAACCTGCCTATGGTGTTCCACCACTGTTCCCCATTTCCAAAAAAGGTTGATTTTGAAAGTGAAATCTAGTTTCTGCAAAACTGTTTTCAATCTCAAAAACTAAGTCAGCTACATTATATTATACATAATATATACTTACTGACTACATATATAATTTAAGTTAATAAAAACTAGTAAGATTAATTTATTTAGTATTTGGTCATGGCCCTATTTTTTTCTAAAATGTTGTTTAATTTGTTTGGAATAGGTGAGTAAAGGTTTCTTATCAAATTGGAGCTATCGCTTAATTCGTCCCATGTTTCTTGCTAATAATTGATCAGCTCGCGTCAGTTGTTGGCTCTATTTTTTTCATCACACATTCTCCATTATATTGATATCAGGACTTTTTGAAGGCCACAAGAGATTTTCTAAGTTCTGCTGACACCATTCCTGCAGTATGAACTGTTGGAATATGAAATTATTAGCGGGAAAATGTTCTGTTTGGCAACAACCCATTTTCCAAAATGTTTCAGTGACTTAGCGTTGTAAACATTTCCTCTATTACCCAACAAATTCCCAGACTCTCAAAACTAAGCCAAGCCCACACATTAATCGACAGATTGTAGATCTCGATGCAGGAAAGTTTTTTACCGCCATGGTTTTTACTGGTATGTACTGGTGCGATGCTTTGAATGAGCACTACCTGAGGTTACTATTTACAAACTTTATTATTAAGAAGTTCACTAATTACACTCTACACTATTTACAAAGATACCTAAAAGGTAGAGCTTGACCTGCAACGGTGCAAAACCATTGCCTTTTTTTATTATTAATTAATTATGACCAGAAAAAGGAGAGACAACCGTGCTCCTACCTATTTTGACTTTCTACTACCTTTAGTTCGGCGATGCCAAACTTATTCCTATTTTTACATAGTTGCCATTGTTTCTTATTATCCCTTGTTAAATATTGCATCCAACACCTGGAATGGATTTTCTTCTAATATTCTTCTTGTGTGGTAGCCCTTGGTCTTCCCGTTGGCTTTTCCTTATCTAATATTCCGTACATCTCCCATTGATATTTTATTTTCGGAACTGTGTTTTTATTATCATGCATTACTTGCGCGACGTCTCTCACTGGCATGCCATCTTGCACATAGTCAATAATTTGAGCCCTTTGAACGGTGTTCAGCTGTACGTGACATACTATTTTTTGTCACACGATTTGCATAATTGCCAACGAGACATCTCATGACAATTTTGAAAACTGGTTTACACTGCCAAATTAGCATGTGAATTATAGATTTATGAACACAACTGTACCATTTTGACTTGGTCAAAATCTACAATGAATTCGTTGACACTCGGTATATCATTGGTTTAAGCGGGATGTATCATAAATCCGTTACTTATTTGTTTTTTTTAATTTTTACCACCCGATTTCTGTCTTCCGGTGTTAGATGCATCCCGCGTTGACGCTTGTCAGAAGAAAATCTACAAATGTAATTCAACGGCGGGCATATTTCTAAGAAACCTAAATACTTTTGTATGCTTCTAATTCTAAAGGTATCTTTTTGGTTATATTAGCCATAGTGTATAAAAATATACAGGGTGTGTATAAAAAAGCACGTTCCTTTCAATCGTTCAGGTCATAATAAAATATCATTTCGTCAGACGCACACCCTGTATAAAAACATTACTTATGCTTACAGGGTTGTCAAAAAGAAAAGAATAAATTAAGAGCACAAATTTAGGAAATCTTCACACTTTTTGACGTTTCTTACACCTATCGGAGTTAATATGGATAATTTACCCCCACTTGAACCACATCAGTTAAAGCTTGATTTAGCGAATGCTCGCATAGAATATTTCTGTATAGTTCAATGCAAAGCACAGCTTAGCTAAACCCAGGTTTTTTGGTGTTTCAAATGAGGGTTACTCTTTTGAGATTAGAGGTTATATTTTTAAATAGAAAAAACTTATGTTTTAAATAAGCAGTAAAAAAAGGAACTGTGTATGTACAAAATACTTGCATATTTAAAACAGAGCTATAACTAGATTAATCCTAGTAAAATCGTAACATTCCTTTACAAAAAAGAGATGCTTTTAATATCGCTGTAGAATAATCGGAAAATAAAAATTAGGTAAAGTTGTTAAAATTTTTAGATAAACTCAGATCCAAATTTTTAAAGCGTAGCGCTGTGGTATTGTTGTTATTCTACTCGGTGTAACAAAAAACTATAGTCAGTATCATTTTTCCAATGCACTCTAGTATCATCGACAGTGGGTTTAAAAATACTCTAGCAAAAAATATATTGAAGTTTTTTTGTTGCACCTTTAAAAGGAATTGGTTTACGTACCTCATATTACGTAGCCTATATTTTGTCATAAAACGTTAATTTAGTTTCGATTTTGTAATAATTTCATTCGTTTTTAAAAGGTACACCCTATACAGGGTAACTTACGGGGAATGGAACATTGTTTATGGCGAATCAATCAACTGGACGATCCAATTTTTTTCATAAACGGGCATGCTTCATTTTCGACGATGAAGTGTTGCTGCTTCAACTAAAAAGTTTTTAAGTGAGGAATGAAACACAAAGTCTGCTCCACTAATTTAATAAATAGGTTCAGATTAACATCCCAAACATGTTTCAAAGGCATAAACCTTCATCTTCAGTGGGTAATTATTAAGATGTTGATATTTATGAAGAGACCAATGACATTGTTACGTTTTTTATAAACTAATGTTGCAGAAAAATTTTTATGAAACCATATGTAACTTTAATTCGGTAAAAATATATCTTAAATTAAAGTAAAATTAAATGAATAAACATAATTTAAATGAATTTAGTTTTATTTTAATTTTAAACTTGTTGAAAAACCCAAATTTTACTGGGAGATTGTAATGGGGTACGACCATCATGGTGGAGTCGTACCAAAATTATGGTCATCATTTTGGTACGACTCCACCATGATGGTCGTACCCCATTACAATCTCCCAGTAAAATTTGGGTTTTTCAACAAGTTTAAAATTAAAATAAAACTAAATTCATTTAAATTATGTTTATTCATTTAATTTTACTTTAATTTAAGATATATTTTTACCGAATTAAAGTTACATATGGTTTCATAAAAATTTTTCTGCAACATTAGTTTATAAAAAACGTAACAATGTCATTGGTCTCTTCATAAATATCAACATCTTAATAATTACCCACTGAAGATGAAGGTTTATGCCTTTGAAACATGTTTGGGCTGTTAATCTGAACCTATTTATTAAATTAGTGGAGCAGACTTTGTGTTTCATTCCTCACTTAAAATATTACTCCACTGTGAGATGGACTATTTCCATAAAAAGTTTTTGATATATTGAACGGGATCAGCCTGTATATAAAATTATTTTTACAATTTCTATTGGTTTTTTAGTAACTTTCCTTATTATTTTCCTATACTTCTCCATTATTTTTTCAAAAAGCATGATCTGCAATAAATGCTGATATTTTTAAACTCTGAGATACTAATGCACTGAAATTTGGTTCGAAGTTCCGCAATATCTGGAAGAATTTAAACGCCTGGACCGGACGTAACAACTTTTATGGAATTTACTAGTGATTTGTGCATTTTTTCTTTAAGTATAGCTCATCACAGGTAAAAATCTAATGGATTTAGATCCGGTGATCTCGAAAGCCAATTCCGATAACAGCAGTGACATGACACATGACTAAGAACCGAACAGAAACATCTTTTTCATTTTTAAATAAATGCTTACAGTCGGATACTTTACTGGTTAGTTTCAGCAGCTTTTCAAATCAGTAAAGATATGCAGGGTTGTACTAATACTAATAATAATAATAATAAATTACTTTTATTAACGGCCCAAATAGTAAATTAACAGAGTAATTATATATAAATTATCATAAAATACATGATATTGGCTTCTCTTACTTAACCGAAGGTAGGCTCATATAAATGGTATAAATACAGGCAACACAGGATAATAAAAGAACAAAGAAGCAAGACACTGCGTGATGAAGTTCGTTCAAAACAAAGAAAATATCTAGGTTTTCAGTAGCATGTCACTGTCCACTTAGCAAAGACCTTATTTTTTACTCGAAAAACGAACGAAAAGCGATGAGAATGACTTGTACGCGAGTACTATTTAATAATTTCGCATTCTTCACTACTTCTACCGGTAACTTAATGTACGGAAGTCGGTAAGATTGGCAAGTCGGAATTTCGGTAAGTGAGCGCTTGTCACCTGACTTCCTAACCTTATTTTGCTGTTTAAAAAGTCCGTAATTTTATAAAATCAATTGAATTTTTTCATTTATTTAATAAAGAATGGAGGGTCTATTACATATTAACCTGATTAATGATTTAGATGATGCAGTGGCGGAAAATGATAGCTTTCATATGATAATCCATGGTGCTAAGAGAAGTGCACTGGAGGACTTATCGGATCCTAAGTTTACCAGAATGTTGACTGAGCAAATTTATATTTAGACAATTGGTGCAAATTTTAACACCATACTTGCCTCATAAAAGAATCCCTAATCATTCCTTTTTGCAACATGCAAATTTAAATAAGTTTTACAGGTTAGAAGTTGGGGCCAGCGTTGTGCTTTTGACCTGAAGCAAATGTACTGAAATTGTTCTCAAAAATGTAATAGATTGTACTAGACTGTCAATTTTTGGGATTGGGTTTGATTTTTTTGAGTAGAAGGCCAGGTTAAAATGTTTAAACTGCTCTTATTAATTTTTTTCCTGTATTTTTTATTAAAACAATTTTTGAATAATACATAACATAAAAAGATCAAACACACAGTCGTTTTGTTACACAAACAAATAAATCGTTTACGGACTGAAAGGACTAAATAATGCGGCTTCAAAACTACTGTACAACTGTACTGTAAACAAAAGAAAAAGGCCGACTGCCGAATTCAATTTGTCTGCACCGAACAAAGACATTAGCACCGAATCGCCGAACCTCGGTGATTCCCCAGAAACAAAATAAACACCAATAGGCGCGAGGGAGATGTAGGTCACGTGGTTTTACCGATTAGAGAGTTCTCGCACTACTCTAAGAACGAAATCAAATAAATCAAAATTTTTAGGTTGTAATTTTTTATTACTTTTTACTATAGCTTATTGGGATTTTGTGTTGTTGGGTGGTATTGACTGAACCAATGCTGATGAATTTTGTGAAAATGTAATAGATTATTCGAATTTTAGCTATTGTAGTAATATCGTAATAGGCAATGCCCAAATGTAATAGATCTAGTACAATTGTAATAGCAAGCACAACGCTGGTTGGGGCATGTCGACTTGTGCCACAGAATAAGAACATAACACGGGGTAATACTCGAAATATACAGTGTTGCCACGTCTTTTCACTCGCACCGAATGATCTAAAAGCGAAGGAGACTGAAGAATGCCAGTCAAGCGTGCCATTCGTTTTTTTGTGAACGCTCGTCACACGAAACTTTTTGAGAACGTATGTAGTGAAGAATAAGCTCTCAGATAATTACGGAGTTTAAATTTATTTTGCATAATCTGAATTCCTCGGCCAGAGAGTTATATGGATTAATGGCGTGAAATGAAGAACTTCTCTTAAACATTGCTGTTCTATGTTCGGGTGTTGTAATAATAATAATAACAATGATATCTTTTATATCTCTAATTCAAAAGTAATAGGCATAGGCACATTCACAGTAATTGAAAAAAACGTCAAAGAACTTAAAGTTACATGAAACAGATTACAAAAAGAATTCATTAAGACTATAACAGTTTTTTTTTAAGTAACTTTTTTTTAACCTATTCTTAAAAATGCTTATGTTAAGTGCTACTTTTATACTATTATCTAGGGCATTGAAAGCTTTAAAACAATTAAAATAAAAACCCCTTTGTTAGGTTGCTGTTCGATGAGGCGGTGTGACCTCTGGTATTATACTCATGTTTAAGTTGATATCTCTTGAATTGGTGTCTATATTTATATATACTTGCCCTGCATCTTAAACGAAGCCCGGAAAGCACTGCAGGCCTCCCGAAGCCCGGCCTTAATAATGGAGATTAATTTTTTATATTTGTATATATCAGTCTTGTACGTAGTAAAGATAGCGAGCAACCTTAGAGGGGTAAGTATATTTTAGATTTTAATTTTCAACTAATTCGACAGCGTTTATGAGTCCAGCTAAAGATTGCATCTCTTAGCCGGCCCATTTGTATATGTGTATATAGATTACCGATTATACGAAGCCCAGCAGTGTTGCCACGTATATTGGATACGTATTAGATACGTATAAGTAATATCGCGCATTAAATGAAGCCGCATATTATCTGTTTATTATTATAGTGGTGCGGTAGTATCCACGTGGTGTGATAAATAATGAAACGAAGCGAGTTTTTAGTCCGGTTGGCACTAGAAAATAAGTTTGCGTGTGTTTCAGATGGCATAGAAGTTATCAACAATCCGCAGGACTATGAATCTTCTTTCTCAGAAAGCGAGTAATATCCCTTTGAGCATACGGATTCTCCGGATGGAGATAATGTTTTCAAAGAGTCAAGTAAAACTTGTTCGCCAAAGTTGTTAGAGACTCTTGATTTTAGAGAGCAGTCGAACGCGACCCAACTGAACTTAATTGCTCAAGTCATCATCATCATAGTCACAATGTCTTAGCAGACATGTTGTGAACTCGTAAAATGAAATGTTCTAAGTCAGAGCTGGAGGGTTGCCGAAACGAAGGTTGTCAATTGCTCTAGAAATTGTATTTCGCCATCTTTCACGATTATTTGTCAATTCGGTCGCTCTTGTGACGCTAGTATTTAGCAATTGTTTTGTCGCATCCACCCAGCGTGTAGGAGAACGGCCACGACGCCGTCCTCCCGGAGCATGACCCTGGACAACAAGTTTTTCCATATTATCACTTCTATGGATATGGCCGAAGAACGTCAGGATACGCGTCAAGACAATGGAAGATAGTCGCTTTGGATTTCCGAGTTCACTCAATATAGAAACATTAGTTCGGTGGGCTGTATAAGGAACTCTTAGCATTTTTCTCCAAGCCCACATTTCGAAAGCATCTATGCGGTGGCGGTCTGCCTTTCTCACAGTCCAAGTTTCAGAGCCATACATAAATATGGAAAAGACAAGAGACTGAACCAGCGACATTTTGGTGGCTTTGGTGACATTATTATCACGCCATATTCTAGTCAGTTTAGTCATAGCTGACCGTGCTTGTTGAATGCGCCGTCGGATTTCAACCTCACAACCTCCCGAGTTATCGATCGAAGAACCAAGGTATACAAAACTTTGGACTACCTGACAGCGGCCTACTGATGTTATTGCAGGGTCATTATCATGTTCTCTGTCCAGGATCATAACTTTGGTCTTTTTGTAGTTGATACTGAGACCATATGCTTCACTCTGTTGTTCCAAGATGTTAAGTAGAGTTAACAGTTCGCCTTGAGAAGCAGCAATAAGGGTTGTATCGTCAGCAAACCTTAAATTGGATATCCTGACACCACCAATAGTCACACCACCCTGCCATCCGTCCAGCACCCCCCGCATCACAAACTCGGAATAGATGTTAAACAACATCGGCGACAATACACATCCTTGGCGAACTCCTTTTTTTGTTGTGGTTTGACCAGACATGTTGCTGTCAACTCTTACTCGGGCTGTATTGGATTCATAGAGCTGTTTTATGGGAAATATCAAGTGATAAGGAACTCCCATGGATCAAAGAATATCCCAAAGCTTAGGCCACTTTACGTTGTCAAAGGCCTTAGAGTAGTCCACGAAGCAGATATAGACTGGGAAATAATGTTCTCTGGCTTTCTCAATAATCTGTCTCAAGTTCAAGATCTGTTCGCGCGTACCACGTCCCTTAACGAAACCTGCCTGCTCTGGAGATATTTGCCAGTCAATAAAACCCTCCAAACGTGATTTCAAAATATATAGTAGCACCTTGCTTGAATGAGAGATCAATGAGAGTAGCCGATAGTTATCTGGGTCTGTCAGCGATCCCTTTTTATGAAGTGGAATAAAAATTGAAGTGCTCCATTCGTGTGGCCAAAAACCGGAGGACCAAATTTTCTGACAGATACGATGTAAAAGATGCAGACCGTCATCACCCAAACATTTTAACGTTTCAGCAGGAATCGCATCAATGCCTGTGACTTTACCGGCTTTCAATTTCTTAACGGCATGTTCCACTTCCGAAAAGAGAATATCCGGCTCACGCTCATAAGTCAAAAGAGGAGCTTGGAAGTGAACATCAGAATAAAGACTCTCACAATATGTGCGCCACACCTCAATAATCTCGTTCAAGTTGGTGATGAGATGTCCATCGTTATTCTTAATTGACCAAGTTTTGGGTTTAAAGTTTCGATTGAGACATTCTATCTTTAGGAACATCTCCCTTGGATGGTTCGTATTGGCATGGGTTTGTATTTCCCTGCATAATTCTTGTAGGGATGCGTTTTTATCTTGGCGGCAGAGTCTTTGGATTTCGCGTGTCATTTGTCTATATCGATCTTGTTTTGTAACAGAATCCAGACCTGAGCTCTTCAGTTCTCTGCGTGCTTCAATGACGGATAATGTATGAGTGGAAATCCATGGTTGTTTAGGTTGTGTGCTAGGTAGTGATTGAGTTGTTTGGGCAGCCTGTGTAAGAATATTTTTAAAAGTTAGCCACATGCTATCAGAATAAGATTCCTCAGTTATCGTGACATTCTGTAAAAGCTCAGAACACTTTGACCGGAAAGAGCCAGAGTCAGCAATCTCCATCGGAAGTATCCGTTCAGAACGCGGACATATCTTTAGCCTAACCCGGAATTCGCAGAAGAGGAGTTGATGATCCGAGCCACAATCAGAACCGGGTAAAGTTTTGCAGAGACCGACAGATGACCTCCACCGTGTTCTGACTAGAATGTAATCAATTTGATTGCGATATCGTCCGTCAGGTGAGGTCCAGGTATACAGACGTCGTGGATGTTGTGCAAACAAAGTGTTGGTAATTGATAGGTTGTGATCAACACAAAATTGTAGCAAACGTTGGCCTCTTTCATTTCTGGCACCAAGACCGAATTTACCAATATGTGTCCTAAGATGTTCATCTTCCATTGTTTGACCAACTTTAGCGTTAAAATCTCCGAGAACAAAAACCATCTCACGATTCGATAGAGATTCGAGTGTAGACCCAAGATCGTTGTAAAAAGATTCCACAGTGTCGTCATCCGAGCTGGAGGTAGGCGCATATATCTGCACAATATTGATCGGTGCAGGGGTCGCGTTTAAACGTATTGTGACTATTCTATCACTGACACACCTAGAGCCCAGAATAGTTCTTACATGGGCTTTGGCCACCCAGAAGCCGACGCCATTATTGCTTACATTAGAATTACCCGAGAAGCAAATAAAATTGTAATTGCTGGAAGTGAAGTGTCCTGTGCCTCTATAATGAGTCTCAGACAGACCAGCGACCGCAATGTTACTCCGTGCAAGCTCCTTTTCAAGGATATTGAGCTTACCAGTCATTCGCAGACCTCTGACATTCCATGTTGCCAGGCGATGTTTGCGACGAGTCTTAAAGGCACCATCAGTAGCAAATTTCGCACAAGAAGCCTGACGGTCATGCCTCCTGTGCCCGGTAGATAATATTAAAGTAGATAATACTAAAACTTTGTCTCACCTCCAAAAAAAGGATTCAAAAGACCAGGCGGACATGTCAAATTATAAAGAGAAAATTTTTATCGAACTCACGGACACGGATGAAGATAAGTTTTCAAAGAGTCAAGTATAAAACTTGTTCGCCACAGTTGTTAGAGACTCTTACTTTTATAGACCAGTCGAACGCGACCCAATTGAAATTAATTGCTCAATGAGATAATACCGAAACTTCGTCTGACCTCCAAAAAAAGTATTCAAAAGACCAGGCGGGCATGTCAAATTATAAAGAGAAAGTTATTATCGAACTCACAGATGTGGATTATGGAACATCAATCCCCGATACAGCATCTAAGTCTCCCAATGTTTGTATAAAAGAACACATAATTGTTCGACCAAATGCCTTGGAGTCAAATTGCATAACATTACGTGGTTTACTTAACAAGACAGATTCTACAGTTGTGAACAATGAAACTTTACATATGCCGGAAAGCCTCTTTGAAAATAATAACTTTAGTGAGGGTGAGCCCTTGCAAGAAACACAAGACAATTTTTAGTCGTAGAACAGCGTATATTTTGGGTTATTTGAGAGACTTTGCCATTGATAGGATTCGGATTCTTACATATTTTAACATATTTGGTAAAGGATTTTGGTTGGGTTTTTCAAGCCACTCATAAATATCACTTTTTCGCCAAGATGAACTAGGTTGTTTATTTAAAATTCTTGAATGATATGATGCATTGTCTAATACAATTAAAGACGGGTCATCTAAATTTGGGATTAATTGAGCTTTTAGCTATTTTTCAAACATTTCGCAATTCATATTGTCATGATAGTCACAACTTTTTGATGTGGAAGAAGAAATTAAGCTTGCACCTGGAACATATCCTGTTACAGAACCGGCATGTAAAATAATGAACCGCTTTCCTGTGCCACATCCCTTTTTTTTCACGCTTTTCACAGAATCATCTTGCCAAGATTTTGAATCACTTCCATTTGAAAATATCCATGTTTCGGCTAAAAATACTACTTTTCTAAATTTTGATTCAAAATTTTCCGTATATTTTTTTAAAAACTGAATACGCTGACTCACTATTTGTGGCTGCTCACATACAAATCTCCGGTTACAGTCTTTTTTATAGCTAAAACCAAACTTTTTTATTAATTTTGATAACGATTCAAGTCCGATTTCCAAAACACCTCGAATTTTTAAATTTTCTTTTAAAACTGGAAGAGTTACATTGGTTTTTAATCTATATAAATCATAAATCACATTCCGAACTACCATTTTAATATTTTTGCTCAAATCTTCAGTCTTTGGCTTTCTTCGTTTACATTTTTTAGTATTCCTCGGTATTATATTGTGCTTTCTTTCATGCACAATTTTCTGCACAGTCCTTAAACTAATTCCCAGTGCTTTTGTTACGGTTTCCTGCATATTAATTGACGAATTTTCACTTTTTCTTTCATTCTCGAAAAAGTTTATCAAATTAAGCACCATTTTTTTTGCATGGGGATGCAAAAAACCAGAAAATTGCTTTTTATCGTTCATGTTGTCACTTTAAATTAATTGTCAAAGTCACAAAACTGACATCTTTAAATCAAGACGAAGGTGGCAAGTACAAACTTTTGTGAATCGCTGAAAATTAAATACATATCCTTTTCTTTCATGTCAAAATTGCATAAGTCTGTCATATTTGTTTTACGGATTTTATTTGAATAGTATGATTAAACGCAATAAAAGAAAAGAAAAATTGAAAGTATGTCTTTGTTAAATCGTATAAGACCCGCACGATAAGACCGGATCTGACTTTAAAAGTAGTTTTATCAAAAAATGCATCGTTTCCGAGATAACCTGAAAAACCTCAAAGTGGGGGTGCAAACGACGTTCTTGGAGATGAAGCACACTATGTAGTGGTGGGAACTTTCCGGTTTAGTAATTCTTATGCTAGCTTTTACATTTCTACCAATTTTCAAAACTATGAATTTTGTTCGATATATTACAATTTTAAATCAAATAAACCGACTTCCAGTCTACCTCCACAGTATTTTTATTATTATTCGAAGTAGTTATCCTACATGTATCGGACACTTAAATGTCCATCTTCGGGGATACTAAAAAAATTTCGCTATGTAACATGTATACATAAAGAAATGTAACATAGCGAGATTTTTTTTAGTATCCCTGAGGATGGACATATAAGTGTCCGAAACATGTAGGATAACTGCTTTGAATAATAACAAAAATACTGTGGACGTAGACTAAGGTCGTTTTATTTGATTGTATCAACTCGTCTGAAAGAATAGACTACTTTTACAATTTAAAATGTTATATTACTGAACTATAATATAAACTTATAAAGTTAATTCACGAGCTGATCATTTGGTTTCAATCAGAGCCATAAATTAAAAATACACAGCAACTCCATATAATATAAACCATCAGCGATGCTGCCAGATTTAGAGGCTTCCCAAAATACGCCAAACCACATGGTCTTCGGATAATCCTTCAACACTCTATAGTGTATATACATTTCGATCGCAGCGCTCTCTGCCGAAATTTCGTATGAACTAAAAGTGTATATTTTTAGAGACAAATCATGTTTACGAAGCCCACCTCATTTTCGCTAAAGAAGGTCATTGACCCTAATACGGCTAATGGTTAGTATATACACGCAGTTTTTACGAAGCCCGATTTGGGCTTCGTAAAATTTCCTCTGGCTTCGTATACACTGCGACATATAGCGATTTCGGCTTCCTAATGGCGGTTAATGTATGTATATATATATATATATATATATATACATACTTGCCCTGCATCTTAAACGAAGCCCGGAAAGCACTGCAGGCCTCCCGAAGCCCGGCCTTAATAATGGAGATTAATTTTTTATATTTGTATATATCAGTCTTGTACGTAGTAAAGATAGCGAGCAACCTTAGAGGGGTAAGTATATTTTAGATTTTAATTTTCAACTAATTCGACAGCGTTTATGAGTCCAGCTAAAGATTGCATCTCTTAGCCGGCCCATTTGTATATGTGTATATAGATTACCGATTATACGAAGCCCAGCAGTGTTGCCACGTATATTGGATACGTATTAGATACGTATAAGTAATATCGCGCATTAAATGAAGCCGCATATTATCTGTTTATTATTATAGTGGTGCGGTAGTATTCACGTGGTGTGATAAATAATGAAACGAAGCGAGTTTTTAGTCCGGTTGGCACTAGAAAATAAGTTTGCGTGTGTTTCAGATGGCATAGAAGTTATCAACAATCCGCAGGACTATGAATCTTCTTTCTCAGAAAGCGAGGAATATCCCTTTGAGCATACGGATTCTCCGGATGGAGATAATGTTTTCAAAGAGTCAAGTAAAACTTGTTCGCCAAAGTTGTTAGAGACTCTTGATTTTAGAGAGCAGTCGAACGCGACCCAACTGAACTTAATTGCTCAAGTCATCATCATCATAGTCACAATGTCTTAGCAGACATGTTGTGAACTCGTAAAATGAAATGTTCTAAGTCAGAGCTGGAGGGTTGCCGAAACGAAGGTTGTCAATTGCTCTAGAAATTGTATTTCGCCATCTTTCACGATTATTTGTCAATTCGGTCGCTCTTGTGACGCTAGTATTTAGCAATTGTTTTGTCGCATCCACCCAGCGTGTAGGAGAACGGCCACGACGCCGTCCTCCCGGAGCATGACCCTGGACAACAAGTTTTTCCATATTATCACTTCTATGGATATGGCCGAAGAACGTCAGGATACGCGTCAAGACAATGGAAGATAGTCGCTTTGGATTTCCGAGTTCACTCAATATAGAAACATTAGTTCGGTGGGCTGTATAAGGAACTCTTGGCATTCTTCTCCAAGCCCACATTTCGAAAGCATCTATGCGGTGGCGGTCTGCCTTTCTCACAGTCCAAGTTTCAGAGCCATACATAAATATGGAAAAGACAAGAGACTGAACCAGCGACATTTTGGTGGCTTTGGTGACATTATTATCACGCCATATTCTAGTCAGTTTAGTCATAGCTGACCGTGCTTGTTGAATGCGCCGTCGGATTTCAACCTCACAACCTCCCGAGTTATCGATCGAAGAACCAAGGTATACAAAACTTTGGACTACCTGACAGCGGCCTACTGATGTTATTGCAGGGTGATTATCATGTTCTCTGTCCACGATCATAACTTTGGTCTTTTTGTAGTTGATACTGAGACCATATGCTTCACTCTGTTGTTCCAAGATGTTAAGTAGAGTTAACAGTTCGCCTTGAGAAGCAGCAATAAGGGTTGTATCGTCAGCAAACCTTAAATTGGATATCCTGACACCACCAATAGTCACACCACCCTGCCATCCGTCCAGCACCCCCCGCATCACAAACTCGGAATAGATGTTAAACAACATCGGCGACAATACACATCCTTGGCGAACTCCTTTTTTTGTTGTGGTTTGACCAGACATGTTGCTGTCAACTCTTACTCGGGCTGTGTTGGATTCATAGAGCTGTTTTATGAGAAATATCAAGTGATAAGGAACTCCCATGGATAAAAGAATATCCCAAAGCTTAGGCCACTTTACGTTGTCAAAGGCCTTAGAGTAGTCCACGAAGCAGATATAGACTGGGAAATAATGTTCTCTGGCTTTCTCAATAATCTGTCTCAAGTTCAAGATCTGTTCGCGCGTACCACTTCCCTTAACGAAACCTGCCTGCTCTGGAGATATTTGCCAGTCAATAAAAACCTCCAAACGTGATTTCAAAATATATAGTAGCACCTTGCTTGAATGACAGATCAATGAGAGTAGCCGATAGTTACCTGGGTCTGTCAGCGATCCCTTTTTATGAAGTGGAATAATAATTGAAGTGCTCCATTCGTGTGGCCAAAAACCGGAGGACCAAATTTTCTGACAGATACGATGTAAAAGATGCAGACCGTCATCACCCAAACATTTTAACGTTTCAGCAGGAATCGCATCAATGCCTGTGGCTTTACCGGCTTTCAATTTCTTAACGGCATGTTCCACTTCCGAAAAGAGAATATCCGGCTCACGCTCATAAGTCAAAAGAGGAGCTTGGAAGTGAACATCAGAATAAAGACTCTCACAATATGTGCGCCACACCTCAATAATCTCGTTCAAGTTGGTGATGAGATGTCCATCGTTATTCTTAATTGACCAAGTTTTGGGTTTAAAGTTTCGATTGAGACATTCTATCTTTAGGAACATCTCCCTTGGATGGTTCGTATTGGCATGGGTTTGTATTTCCCTGCATAATTCTTGTAGGGATGCGTTTTTATCTTGGCGGCAGAGTCTTTGGATTTCGCGTGTCATTTGTCTATATCGATCTTGTTTTGTAACAGAATCCAGACCTGAGCTCTTCAGTTCTCTGCGTGCTTCAATGACGGATAATGTATGAGTGGAAATCCATGGTTGTTTAGGTTGTGTGCTAGGTAGTGATTGAGTTGTTTGGGCAGCCTCTGTAAGAATATTTTTAAAAGTTAGCCACATGCTATCAGAAGAAGATTCCTCAGTTATCGTGACATTCTGTAAAAGCTCAGAACACTTTGACCGGAAAGAGCCAGAGTCAGCAATCTCCATCGGAAGTATCCGTTCAGAACGCGGACATATCTTTAGCCTAACCCGGAATTCGCAGAAGAGGAGTTGATGATCCGAGCCACAATCAGAACCGGATAAAGTTTTGCAGAGACCAACAGATGACCTCCACCGTGTTCTGACTAGAATGTAATCAATTTGATTGCGATATCGTCCGTCAGGTGAGGTCCAGGTATACAGACGTCGTGGATGTTGTGCAAACAAAGTGTTGGTAATTGATAGGTTATGATCAACACAAAATTGTAGCAAACGTTGGCCTCTTTCATTTCTGGCACCAAGACCGAATTTACCAATATGTGTCCTAAGATGTTCATCTTCCATTGTTTGACCAACTTTAGCGTTAAAATCTCCGAGAACAAAAACCATCTCACGATTCGATAGAGATTCGAGTGTAGACCCAATATCGTTGTAAAAAGATTCCACAGTGTCGTCATCCGAGCTGGAGGTAGGCGCATATATCTGCACAATATTGATCGGTGCAGGGGTCGCGTTTAAACGTATTGTGACTATTCTATCACTGACACACCTGTAGCCCAGAATAGTTCTTACATGGGCTTTGGCCACCCAAAAGCCGACGCCATTATTGCTTACATTAGAATTACCCGAGAAGCAAATAAAATTGTCATTGCTGGAAGTGAAGTGTCCTGTGCCTCTATAATGAGTCTCAGACAGACCAGCGACCGCAATGTTACTCCGTGCAAGCTCCTTTTCAAGGATATTGAGCTTACCAGTCATTCGCAGACCTCTGACATTCCATGTTGCCAGGCGATGTTTGCGACGAGTCTTAAAGGCACCATCAGTAGCAAATTTTGCACAAGAAGCCTGACGGTCATGCCTCCTGTGCCCGGTAGATAATATTAAAGTAGATAATACTAAAACTTTGTCTGACCTCCAAAAAAAGGATTCAAAAGACCAGGCGGACATGTCAAATTATAAAGAGAAAATTTTTATCGAACTCACGGACACGGATGAAGATAAGTTTTCAAAGAGTCAAGTATAAAACTTGTTCGCCACAGTTGTTAGAGACTCTTACTTTTACAGAGCAGTCGAACGCGACCCAATTGAAATTAATTGCTCAAGGAGATAATACCGAAACTTCGTCTGACCTCCAAAAAAAGTATTCAAAAGACCAGGCGGGCATGTCAAATTATAAAGAGAAAGTTATTATCGAACTCACAGATGTGGATTATGGAACATCAATCCCCGATACAGCATCTAAGTCTCCCAATGTTTGTATAAAAGAACACATAATTGTTCGACCAAATGCCTTGGAGTCAAATTGCATAACATTACGTGGTTTACTTAACAAGACAGATTCTACAGTTGTGAACAATGAAACTTTACATATGCCGGAAAGCCTCTTTGAAAAAAATAACTTTAGTGAGGGTGAGCCCTTGCAAGAAACACAAGACAATTTTTAGTCGTAGAACAGCGTATATTTTGGGTGATTTGAGAGACTTTGCCATTGATAGGAGTTCGGATTTTAACATATTTGGTAAAGGATTTTGGTTGGGTTTTTCAAGCCACTCATAAATATCATTTTTTCGCCAAGATGAACTAGGTTGTTTATTTAAAATTCTTGAATGATATGATGCATTGTCTAATACAATTAAAGACGGGTCATCTAAATTTGGGATTAATTGAGCTTTTAGCTATTTTTCAAACATTTCGCAATTCATATTGTCATGATAGTCACAACTTTTTGATGTGGAAGAAGAAATTAAGCTTGCACCTGGAACATATCCTGTTACAGAACCGGCATGTAAAATAATGAACCGCTTTCCTGTGCCACATCCCTTTTTTTTCACGCTTTTCACAGAATCATCTTGCCAAGATTTTGAATCACTTCCATTTGAAAATATCCATGTTTCGTCTAAAAATACTACTTTTCTAAATTTTGATTCGTAATTTTCCGTATATTTTTTTAAAAACTGAATACGCTGACTCACTATTTGTGGCTGCTCACATAAAAATCTCCGGTTACAGTCTTTTTTATAGCTAAAACCAAACTTTTTTATTAATTTTGATAACGATTCAAGTCCGATTTCCAAAACACCTCGAATTTTTAAATTTTCTTTTAAAACTGGAAGAGTTACATTGGTTTTTAATCTGTATAAATCATAAATCACATTCCGAACTACCATTTTAATATTTTTGTTCAAATCTTCAGTCTTTGGCTTTCTTCGTTTAAATTTTTTAGTATTCTTCGGTATTATATTGTGCTTTCTTTCATGCACAATTTTCTGCACAGTCCTTAAAGTAATTCCCAGTGCTTTTGTTACGGTTTCCTGCATATTGGTTGACGAATTTTCACTTTTTCTTTCATTCTCGAAAAAGTTTATCAAATTAAGCACCATTTTTTTTGCATGGGGATGCAAAAAACCAGAAAATTGCTTTTTATCGTTCATGTTGTCACTTTAAATTAATTGTCAAAGTCACAAAACTGACATCTTTAAATCAAGACGAAAGTACAAACTTTTGTGAATCGCTGAAAATTAAATACATATCCTTTTCTTTCATGTCAAAATTGCATAAGTCTGTCATATTTGTTTTACGGATTTTATTTGAATAGTATGATTAAACGCAATAAAAGAAAAGAAAAATTGAAAGTATGTCTTTGTTAAATCGTATAAGACCCGCACGATAAGACCGGATCTGACTTTAAAAGTAGTTTTATCAAAAAATGCATCGTTTCCGAGATAACCTGAAAAACCCCAAAGTGGGGGTGCAAACGACGTTCTTGGAGATGAAGCACACTATGTAGTGGTGGGAACTTTCCGGTTTAGTAATTCTTATGCTAGCTTTTACATTTCTACCAATTTTCAAAACTATGAATTTTGTTCGATATATTACAATTTTAAATCAAATAAACCGACTTCCAGTCTACCTCCACAGTATTTTTATTATTATTCGAAGTAGTTATCCTACATGTATCGGACACTTAAATGTCCATCTTCAGGGATACTAAAAAAAATTCGCTATGTAACATGTATACATAAAGAAATGTAACATAGCGGGATTTTTTTTAGTATCCCTGAGGATGGACATATAAGTGTCCGAAACATGTAGGATAACTTCTTTGAATAATAATAAAAATACTGTGAACGTAGACTAAGGTCGTTTTATTTGATTGTATCAACTCGTCTGAAAGAATAGACTACTTTTACAATTTAAAATGTTATATTACTGAACTATAATATAAACTTATAAAGTTAATTCACGAGCTGATCATTTGGTTTCAATCAGAGCCATAAATTAAAAATACACAGCAACTCCATATAATATAAACCATCAGCGATGCTGCCAGATTTAGAGGCTTCCCAAAATACGCCAAACCACATGGTCTTCGCATAATCCTTCAACACTCTATAGTGTATATACATTTCGATCGCAGCGCTCTCTGCCGAAATTTCGTATGAACTAAAAGTGTATATTTTTAGAGACAAATCATGTTTACGAAGCCCACCTCATTTTCGCTAAATAAGGTCATTGACCCTAATACGGCTAATGGTTAGTTTATACACGCAGTTTTTACGAAGCCCGATTTGGGCTTCGTAAAATTTCCTCTGGCTTCGTATACACTGCGACATATAGCGATTTCGGCTTCCTAATGGCGGTTAATGTATGTATAAACATATGCACATACCTCCAGTATGTATGTATATATCAAAAACTGTTAAAACTATTCCGCCTGAAAGCTCCCATACATATTTCCCGTAGTTGAAGTTTGCATATGATTCGAATGGCAAACTTCTGAAGAAGAAAGACCCTGTTTACCTGACTACAATTACCCCAACACATACCTCAGATAGTTGTGACAGTTAAAGCGACATAAGGGTGGCAAAGCCACATTGCTGGGACAAGAAAATAAAGCCCATAACAAGTGCCATACAGATTATCAACATTGCAGCCTATGATCAAATCCCATGCACAGCATCTTAGTATTCTTCTCACAGTTCAGCTAATCCACGGTACCCTCAAAAAGACCAACACCATTGTCCGCCCTACGTCCAGACAGTGCACATCATATTAACACCGTTTTGTCCTTATAGTTTTTTCCGTCCATAAAAGCGTTTCCTTATAAACATTTTCACATTCAGTTCTAAGTGCAGATGGATTTTCCGCAGTTACAAGGATGTTAGTATCTTCTGCGTCAATATATTGACTAAACTAGCGAAAACAAGATATAATATTTATTCTTAAATCTTATGTGCCTATTATGAACAGTTAGTTGTTCTAGGGATAAATTTACTCTTTAGCAGATTGGAAGAGTCGGTTGAAGTAAGCAATTTATGTACGAAATTACCAAGGTAGTGGAGCCGGCGATTATTCATTGCATTCAGTTTTTCATAAATTAGTCTACAACACATATTTTGCATCTTCCGCACTTTGTATCTGTCCTCCTAGCAGAGGCACGGCCTATTAATGAAGCCACAGAAAGTGAAATGCGATAACACCAAGCTTTCACATACAGTTTTCTTTAATAAAAGTTTAAGTGAGGCGAATGCTTTTTTCTTAAGATTTTTCATATGTTCACGAAAGTGCAGTTTTTCATCGATCATTAAGCTCAAATCTCTAGCAGAATTGACAAAGTTTAATGGAGTGTCTGAAACTTGCAATTTTAAGCTCTTCTTCACATAGTCTTTTTAGCCTTGGTACCTATCCATAGTAACTGAGATTTCTTAAGTGTTTAAATTGTGTTCCTCTGAGAGTGATCAAGAGTAATATTGTGAGTCGCTTGAACTGTGTCTGGACTGATGGAAATAATAATAAAGCTGTGTGTCCATCAGCATAACCCAGTGTTTTACAATAAGTTGATGAGGTTTATTATGTCAACAGTATAAATTATAAACAGTAGAGGAGAGAAGACAGAGCCCTGAGACACTCCATAGTGGATGCTTGCACTGCTGGACTCAACACCATTACACGAAACCCTCTGAGAACGGTTTGATAGGAAGGAGTTTACTAGTTTCAGTGCTGGTACTTTTGATACTGATTAACTGGTTTGATAGACGATTAAAATAATCAGGGTTTTGAATGTGCCAATGTCAGTATTAATTTGTAGGTACCGGCAGTGGAATTAAATCCATAATATTTCAAATGTGCACATAAAAGCCAAAGTGTCAAATGCCTTGGAATAATCCAGCAGTACAATAAGCACACTCACCATTCCCACGTCGCGTCGACCGCTTTTATTGCATCGACAATAACCGAAGTTAGTGCAGTTGCTGTACTAAAACCTTTTTTGAAGCCACTTTGGAATTCGGGAATTATTTTGTTTCCTGTAAATCTGATTGTACAAATCTTTTTCCAGAATTTTTTAAATTGTGAACAAAATAAGTACTAATAATTCTTAAATCTGAGAAGTTTTTTTGGGTTATTTAATTTTGGACAGCTGTTTTCCACAAAATAGGTGAAGTATTGAATGCTTGATAATTTGAAAAAAGCTAATCTTAGACATTTTTCAAGTAACCTAAATACATGTATTTGTAGATAATCTTGTATGTTGCAACTAAGATTTGGCCACAACGTAAATAGTCTGCAGGTATTACCTAACTCTCAACCAAGTTTCAGTGCCTTAGTATTGCACAGTTAAAAAATAGCATTAATTGCAGTTCAGGTTTTTCAAAAAAAAAAAAAAATGGAAATTAATCTGGAATCTGGAAAACCACAACAGATTAGTATACGGAAATAGCAAGGGCAGTTGTAGCACGTTGTACAGTCGGCAACACTATCTGCAACTTAATTGCTGCAATGCATTGCACAAGCAAGACGTTGCCTGAAACGTTTCTTGTAGGACGTTTTTACAGTTGGTAATTCAATTGTAATTGAAAGCGATATCCAACATTATAAAAATTAATGCCTCTGTTGCCAATCTAAAAACGTTCTTAAAGAAACTTATAGAGAAGTTTGTATACAGGGTGTTCTGTTTAAAATTAGAGCATGTCTGTTTATGCAAAAGAAAACAACTTTTTAAATAAATAAATATAAACTTTATTCAGAAGGTACAAAATAAATTAGGGGTATAAACAGAGAGAATGTAAAATAATTACATCCACCTTCTGATATCGTGAAATGGCGAAGGTAATCCTTTTACTGATAAAAAGGTTGATCTCCCACTTAACTTTGGATGTAACTGGCACTCAGTTAGTCGTCCAGCAACAAGTATATTTAGTTAGTCTTATCAAAGAGTAACCCAAGTTGGGTTACTCTTTGGTCTTATGTCCATCTGGATCGTCCTGTTGATTTAGTCGCCATAAAAGTCTAATGTTCTATCCAGAATTAATATAGAAATGAAAAGTTTTTTTTTTGAGTTTTTTCCAAGTAGTTTTATTTTAAAGTATTAAGGTATCGACATTTTTTTTTAGATATAGTTTTTTTTTCATAATTTCTAACAAGATGTAATTCTAAATAGTATTTTTACTTGTACTTGTTAAAATATATATAGGTACATTAATGTTAATTTATATTTTGTATGTTATGTTAAATAGTTGATTTTACCCTTTACGTGTTATATAGGGAATTTCCGGTGATCGGAGAGCAAAAAGAGTATATTTTTGTGGATCACCAAGTTATATATTTTAGTAGTTTTACTACAAATTGTAAGATCTATCAATGAGATATAAATACATTGTTATCGCAAATAAATTAAACTTATTAATAAAAATTATATTGAGTTTTTTTTAAGGCGCACCTGGGAAATCCTCGACAATAACTCTGGATAAAATATCGGGTGTCAAGGAATAATATTTTCTTGTATATTAACACTACCCAGAGCAAAAACTATAAGAGAGTAAGAAAAAAAAATTGAACGCGAAAGTTTTCAGGTTTTTTACTGGATTAAACATGTGTAAATAATCTGCCTTTAATAGATCAAAAATCAAATTATTCCTTTTGCTGATGACACAACCATCTATGTTGTGGCAGACTCACTCAGGCTTCGGTTTTTTTTATCAATATCTCGAGATCCTTTTGCCGATTTTGGTGAAACTTGGCAGTATTGTTCGTTGTGATAAGATACTAAGCATGCTTAGCACTAATTAGATGATAATTGCGAGTTCCAGTGGCGTCCCGGGTGGCAGTCTCACGAATAATATTGACAAAAAAAATGTCCGTCACTGACTTATTTAAAAACTTTATATTGTTTTCGGGTTAGGCAGCTAAAAATACAACTTTTTTGTCTCCTGATATTTTGTCGTATCGTACTTCGTTTTTGAGAAAATAAATAAAAGTCACTTCATTGCATGTCGAAAAATTGATAAAATAAAATCAAGTTAACTGGAACTCATAATTATCATCTAGTTAGTGCTAACTTAGCGTCTTATTACATATCACAACGAACAACACTAAAAAATTTCACCAAAACCAGTAAAAGGATCTTTGAGATATCAATAAAAAAAAACATTTTTTTTTAACTTTGACACCCTATATCTTGAGAATCAGACTTTTTAGCACACGTGTTTATATGAACTTTTCTACTTTAATTTGGTTCAGAAATGCTCTCTGGGAATTACGGCCTATCATTAGGTCTATGCATTAAGTAACACCCTGTATAGCAGTAATTCAAATTTGAATAAAATTTCTTTTAACATAATATTACATAACTCTATGGTGCTTACAATGATCACTAGGTACTTATAGACTATAGTGAAATAAAACAACATATTTGGGTGTGTAATTCTAAATTTATTAAGACACTTTAAAATTTAACATTCTATTAAACATAGTCAACTCCCATAAATATTATTTTTCATTAATTAATCATTAGGTACACTAAATACAATAACTGGTGTTTACATACACATATTTTTTGTAGGGATCTACTAGGATTTAAAATTTTCTTGAATACCTATTATTATGATTTATAACATTATGTATTATAGGCATTATATTTATTTTGTTTCATATTATGTATAGATAGGCATTATTTGGTTATTAAAGTGCAAATCTCTGTACTTAATTTTCTTCTATTATTCTACATATAAAAATATTTGTATATTAATTATTTTTGGCACTAAAATATAAAAAATATACTTATATTACTTTAAATTGCTTATTTGTTATTTCTGTACCCTGCACTGTAACATAATTTTTTATTTAGTCACAATATATCAGACTTTGGTAGCATACGCCTAACGGTATAGAAGAACTAGACTAGGCCCCAGAGCTGAGAGTCTTTTTCTATTAGCACAACGTATTGAATTAATGTCAAAGAAAATTCTAAATCCTACATTTGGAATTTTTGAAGCTTAATTATAACTATATTGCTCCACCACATAACTTAAACCTTAAGCATCTTTGAGATTCAGAATTACTAACAAAAATAAAAGGCTTTGAAAACGGAAAAAACTTTGTGATAGTTTTGTTATAAGTAGGTGCATTTTTTAATACTTAAACTGAAAGCAATACCAAAATATAAACTTACCTTAAAAGTTAGTTTATGTGGTAGAAGCAACTATTCTTAATCTCCCCATGTCAGGCATTTAAAGCACAGAACATGGGGTTTTCTCACGAAAGGGATTGACTCGCTGACTCGAGAAACCCACTAATAGACAATCATCTTGTTCATGTTCCTGTATGTACTTCACTATGTCTTTTACGGCGAGTGAAATAGGCATCCGTTTTATAGCTGCCTCCCGACGCAGCTGTTCTGTGATGGCCCGCTGCTGCTGTAGATTTGAGACAACCTGTAAACAATTTCTGGTAACAGGTAATGTACATTGTAAACATAAATAACTGAAGATGCTTTGGATCTAAGTCATTTTGGATCATCACTATGAGGCAAAATCAGACTTACCATGTCCATATAGGCAGTTTCGGACAGCCCAATGTTGATAACTTTCTTTAAATGGGTAAAAATTAGGGGTGCGGTTGAGTACCGCCAAAAGCACTGGCTTTAACTTGCAATTTATGGGATTTAAAATAGATTTTAGATTGGTCGATCAATTACGAACAGTTTAGGCAATTAAATTTAGATATAAATTCCCTGATTTCGCCCTTGTTTTTTTAATAATTTAGTATGAGGAAACGGAAACGTCAATCACAAAACGGATAGACGTCAAGTAAAAAAAAATTGGAACTCTTCATTTTTCAATAGATAGCGCTTAGCTAATAGTTCATTCCTTTCAGCGATATCATAGGCACACCCCGCTTGCGCTCAACCTCTATTTAATTTTAAGAAGAAAATATTGACCGTCATCTGTCACAATAAAACGTGGTGTGGTGTGCGGTTTACTGAATTTTCTGGACCGGAAAACAAGAAGTTAGTTTAGAAAATATTTTCTACTTGCAAAACGTTTAAAAATGGCTTTACATGTTCCTAAAGCCCCGGGCTTCGCCCAGATGATGAAGGAAGGTTCCAGAGTGAGTTATTTTACTTATAATTTTATGTTAAAGTCACATGTGTTTTGTCTATTGTGGGTGTCACAAGAAATTTTAAAATTCCATTTTAATTTTTTAAATCTTGTGACGCTGAAGCGTTAATAATGAAAAAGAAAACTAATATTCTTGAGCATACAAAGTATCAGTCATCAGGTTTCTAGAGTTAACTTATCAAATTTTTTTTAGTATTTTTCTGGTCTCGAAGAAGCTGTAATACGCAACATTAAAGCATGCAAAGAATTCTCACAGTCTGTTCGTTCAGCGTACGGTCCTAATGGGATGAACAAAATGGTGATTAATCATATAGAAAAACAGTTTGTTACAAGTGACGCTGCAACCATTATAAGGGAATTGGATGTAGAGCACCCTGCAGCTAAACTGATGATTTTAGCAAGCGAAATGCAGGATGCTGAGGTTGGAGATGGGACAAATTTTGTTATAATTTTGGCTGGGGCGCTATTAGGTAAATAAAAGCAGAATTTTGGATAAAGCAATGATAATATCCTACAAAATATTTAAATGCAATTTTAGAATGTTCGGAAGAGTTAATCCGTCTTGGTGTGACCCCAACTGAAATAGCTGAAGGATACGAAACAGCCTTGGAAAAATGTCTTGAAATTTTACCCAGTCTTGTGTGTTACACAGTCAAAGACAACCGTAATATTGAGGAAATCAAACAGGCTATGAGAACTTCCATACAGTCAAAGCAATATGGGAATGAAGACTTTTTAGCAGATTTGGTGACCAGAGCTTGTATTTCAATTTTGCCAGAGCAAACCACATTTAATGTTGATAATGTTAGGGTTTGCAAGGTTTTGGGATCTGGATTATTAAGTTCACAGGTATTTCGAAGTTATAGTTGCTTAGAAAATTGTACCCTCTTAAAAATTACTGTATTTCTTCCTAAAAATAATTTTAAATGATGGGAGGGCCAAAATTAACTTTTAAATATTTTTTAAATAATTAGGTTGTCCAAGGAATGGTATTCAAGAGGCATGTAGAGGGAGAAATAACAAGGGCAGATGATGCTAAAGTAGCAGTTTATAGTTGTCCAGTTGATATTTTGCAAACTGAAACAAAAGGTACATAATTCTGTTGTAGTACTCTTATTGTTTTTTTTACTATTAAGTTTTGAATAAGTTGATTTAGAATCACAAATTATTATTTTAGGTACTGTTTTGATTAAATCTGCTGATGAGCTGATGAACTTCAGCAGAGGAGAAGAAAATCTTCTAGAACTACAAATTAAGTCAATTGCAGACACTGGGGCCAAAGTTATAGTTGCTGGTGCCAAATTTGGCGACATGGCACTTCATTATATACACAAATATAAGATGATGGCTGTCAGATTAAATTCTAAGTTTGACTTAAGAAGATTAAGCAAAACTGTAAGTATCTACTTAGTCTCCCATAACTTTTTTACTGAATGGCTAGTCTATTTTTATTTGCAGGTCAACGCCACGGTGTTGCCGCGTCTCATAGCCCCCACTCCTCAGGAATTAGGTTATTGTGATGTGGTTTGTGTAGAAGAGTTAGGAGACACTCCCATTGTAGCCTTTAGACAAGAAAGCAAAGAATCTAGGATTTCTACAGTAGTAGTGCGCGGAGCGACTGACAATTACATGGACGACATCGAAAGGGCCATTGATGATGGTGTGAACACATTCAAGGTAGGAAAAAATTGAATTATTTTGATACAAAACTTAGTGCCATTAGTCATTAGTTCAGGTTAGTCAGCACTTTTTACTGAATATTGTGAATCAGTATTTTGCACAATTGTTGTGAAATGAATTTAGTCTGAACAAGAATAATTAAAATTTTCAGGGACTTTCAAGAGACCCGAGATTCGTACCTGGCGCAGGCGCCGTCGAAGCCGAATTGGCAGTTCAGCTATTAAAATATGCTGACACCCTCCCCGGTCTGGAGCAGTACGCTGTTCGAAAATTCGCCACTGCCCTGGAGACTTTCCCAAAAACGTTAGCCGATAATAGCGGATTGAGATCTCAGGCCGTGTTGGAGAAGATTTTGGATGCACATCAGGTAAGTTTGTATTTTGTGTCAATAATTAATCCATCCTAAGATGAAAATTATGACAGAAACCTGTAAATTAGCTTAACATGTAGGATATAATTATTTTGCTTATTTTAGGACTAAACGTTTTTATTTTAAAATGTATGTTTGAGCTCTACCACCACTTTGGGTCGATTCCGGATTGATTTAGCTAAGCTAGTCTTTTGTAAAAATATCACTCCCCCTCAATTTTTCCAAAAGTGATTTTTAACTAAACCAGCGGCAAAGCAAGATCACGTGGCTCGATTTAGGTTCAGTTGAATGTTTTGCTGTTGAGCCTGGAGAGATTAGAATTTTAATTTTAGATATTTTTTTAGAAACAAAGTAAGTGATTGACCTTGATTCACTAACTGATTTTTTTTAATTGACTAGATCCAATTTAAGTTTTTAATAAAATACAGCTCAGTACCTACTATAGTCTAAACAGAATATCGAGTTGAACAAGTAAATCTGAGCAATCTTTGGTAGCTTTTCTATAGAGGCATTTTTAATATCATAATTCAGTTTGTTATCAAATTTAAAACTTGGACTTTTTTCAGATAAAGTTAATCAATGGTTTGGTTAATTTGTGTCACTAGTTCCGTTATTATAACTGTGTTTACTTTGCTTACTTAACACATTTTTGTATTTGTAGAAAAATACAATATGTAGTTTCAAAAGTATACAAAGCAAAAATTGACATGACTTTAAATATGGCATGTTATATCACTCTTAAAACACGTTTTGAATGACAAATATCTTGTGTGTATTTTTGGATGTGCTCCCCAAAAAATAATACTAAATCTAGCTGATTATTCAAAATTTGCAAAATACAGTGTTCTCCTTGCAGTTTCGTTTAGGTATTTAGAAACAGTAGTTTATTACTTTCAAACCAATTTGTCCTAGTTGAAAAAATACCTTTTGCATTATTTATTATATTATCTATTCTTTCGCCACCCACTAATAGATTGGTATCATCAGCATAAGCGGTAATACTGAGTAAACATTGTTTATTTCAAAGTTTAAATCATTTTCGAAAATTGTAACAAGCACTCTTACTGTAAAATTCCGCTATGGCTTAGTAAACCTTACCAACATATCAATGAATAAATACAGTTGAAATACAATGTCTTTGCTATTGCGAGAATATTTTCATATTGTTGTTGATGACGGATATATTCTTATTTGTGAAAGTTAAAAAGATAAATGTATTAAACTTTATGACAACGTTTATATAATTTAATAAAAGTTGTATTGCACTTTTACGAATAGGGAATAAAGAAATAAGAATTAGTAATTAAGATATTGGCTAAACCAGGCCTTACTCTTTGATCATTCCACAGACACTTTTCGTTTGACAGATACATATTGTCATCAATCTATTTTTATGAGTAACTTCTTTTAATCCTTTATTATTAAGTTTGATTGATTGATGCGGTGCATTTGTTTTCATATATTTTTTAAAATGGAATAGACGAAAGGATGTTTTTGCTGCGTTTGAGGTATTTTGCAGGATTTTTCTATTTACAATTTTTCTTCCAGAATGGTCAGAAAAACGCAGGCGTCGATATTGAATCGGAAAATTCAACGTGCGACGCAGTAGAAAAGAAAATATTCGATCTCTATCAATCGAAATATTGGGGAATAAAATACGCTGTGAACGCAGTAGCCACGATTTTAAGGGTCGATCAAATCATAATGGCTAAAAGGGCTGGAGGGCCGAAAGCGCGACAACCTCAAGGCAGCGACGACGAATCTTAAGTTATTTTTTAGTAAGCTCTTAGACAAAATTAAGGCGTATGTTTTAATTTTAAACAGTGATGCGTTAATTTTGTCGCCGAGTATTATTTTATGCATTACTTATTTCTGCCTTAGAATGTATCTTAATCAAAGTATTTTCACGTTTAGCTTTTTGTAAGTAAACCTTACATTTGTGACTAGAAAGCTATTTAATACTGATTTTTTTACAATTATTTCAGTTAATAACACACTTGGATCACTTTTCGTATCACGTCACATGCATTTCCTTGTTTTAATAAATTAATATCTTATCTTTCGAAATTGTTTTACTTCTTAGTTTGTAAAATGACCAAAGTTTTAAGGGGGCGTTCACTGATGATGACATGATACTATTCACACTGTGAATTAGCTTAGATTAAATAAAAAAATGTATATACCCAATGCCGACTGCACCTTTTTAAAACGCTTCAATAAAAGTAATTTTTGTTTATTTCGCCAGGCAATTGTTGAAATATCTTTTTACCCCTCGAAAGTGAGTGCCTCCTTAACACAAAATTATGGTTAGTGTTTATTCATTTGATCAACAACAGAGTATCCAGAAGGTTACATATTACTTATTTAATTTCATATACTCGCAACGGGGTTGTGTAAGTAAGGGAAAAATTCCATCCTACATTTTTTAACCCTCTATAAATTGGACCTGATGAGGATCAATTTTAAGACATTTAAGTTCCAGCGACAAGAAGAAAGAAAATAGCGCGCACTTTTGAAAATTATCAATAAATCCTTGTGTATTTCAAAGTTAAAACCAAGAGGCCACATTTAAACAAAGTAAATTCAAAAATTGTTCACGCAGTCAGAACGGCACGACTTCTGGATATTTTAAATAACATCATAACCTTGTATGGGAGTTCTTAAAAAATGAGAACACCATAAGATTTACTTTTTACTATTCTGAACAATTCTGTAACAAACACACAATGTGTATGTAACCCAAATTGTCTTTAAGTTCACGTATGAAAAGTATTTATTTTAAATAAAACAATTCAGCCTTCCTCCACAATTTAATATACGTAAAATATATACAGTGTGTTCCCTACATGTTTCGAACGTCCAGACGTTGATCCTCAGGGGATGCTAGAAGGGATAGTACATTGTTAGAATAAACGACCAGTAGGGATAAAGTGTAATTTAAAGTGATACTTACCTAACATCGAGTTTAGTGAAATTTTAATGTATGGTTGTCTCAAATTAATTAGTACAACTTAAGAAAGGTGAATAATATAAAATTGAAGACATAGTGTAAAAACTAGTCATATTGTGTATATTAACATATTATTAATTGTAGGACAATTTTTATATAAGTGAAATTTTATTGTAAATGTGAAATCTTTATTTAATAAAGAAACATTATGGATAAAGTAAAATCATTTTAGAAAGAATATAGAGAATAACATTATTGGAGGAAATTTAAAAAAAAGTAGCGCCGTAATGTAAAAACCGCAAGTCTCTATCTTTACTAGTTACTGAGCAATTACATCGAAAAGTGGACACCCTGTACTATCCCTTCTAGTATCCCTGAGGATGAACGTCTAGGCGTTCAGAACATGTAGGGAACACACTATACCGGGTGTTTCTCAAAAGACGCTCATCCCTATAACTTTTTTGTATTTATAGATATTAAAATGAAATTTTGGGATTGTGCATAAGAGATGCGTCTGCATTTATTGGCATAATTTTTTATTCGTTAGCACTTCCGGTTTAACCGGAAGTGACCTTGACTTTGGTATTTTAAATGGGATACCCTGTATATTTTTACTTATTTGGATTCAGCATGATATTCTGAGTAGAATGACATCCCACTTGTCATTTTTTGACGTGTTATAACATTTTTATTCTCATTTTTTGTATTGAATCTAGAGGGTCATGAATCAATTAAATAGGTTAATTTATAGTTAAGTAGTTTACGAAAAATAAAATTATGTCATATTAATTGACTTTCTAAGTTTCAAGCGTTTAAAAAATGAAATGACGTTTACTCCATTTTTCCAAATGGAACGATAGTGGTTCACTAGGATATTTGAAACGAGCATTTTTTCCCAACAATTTGATACCATACACTCCTATACTCCTATGCTATTTTAAAATTAACATGAAAAAATGTGCCTTAAATCCCAATCACATATTTAAAAGAATTATGTATTATTATTGCCGCCCTGTCCTTTCTAAAGACAAGAAATATAAAGGCGGCTTTGAAAAACAATTGAATTTAATAATTTAATTAAAAGTTGTTCAAATGTCATTCGTTTATAAAACTTAGATTTTAAATCAGATAAAATGGTTAGTTTTACTAGAAATGAACAAATTGATATGCTCTTAATTTTTGGAGAGACCAGAAAAATTCTTCGGACAAGATTGTATGCAGAGAGATTTCCAGGTCGTCGACTTCCAATCCGGCATTATTTTTCAAAACTGGAACAAAAAATGCGTATCATTACTTAACATAAGTATTGCTGCCTCAGTCAGAGAAATTGCTGTTAAATGTGATATTAGTAGCTCGTCAGTATGGAGGATCTTATATAAATACAATTATCATGCATACAAATACCAGATTCATCAACATCTCTATCAAAATGACCATGCCAGAAGGCTTGAAACTGTAACTGGTTTTTACAAAAACATCAACAAGAAACATCAACAAGATCCAATATTTCTGTCGAAAATTCTTTATTCGGATGAGAGTCGATTCACAAATTTGGGCATGTTTAATAGAAACAACAAGCGTTATTGGTCACAAGATAACCTGCATTTAATGGAACAAGGCAATTTTTAAGAGCGATTTGGATTCAATTGTTGGTTAGGTATCATTGGAGATAGAATTGTTGGACCAATTATTTTTGATGGTCACCTTACCGGCGAAAGATATTTAGGTTTCTTGCAAGTAAAAATAGAACAATTTCTTGAAAATTTGCCTGTAGTTGAACAAATGGCTATTATTTTTCAACAAGACGGGGCTCCACCACATAATTCTCGTGCTGTTAGGGAATACCTTCATAACACGTATGGGGAAAATTGGATTGGCACTAACGGACCGATAAGATGGTCAGCAAGGTATTAAGCTTTTTGGTAGGTATGATTTTTCATCCTTTAACATTTTTATTTTCTAAATTAGACCCCCGACCTAACTCCGTTGGACTTTTTTGCATGGGGAACCCTCAAAAACAAAGTCTACAACGTTCCACCGTGCAGAACTTGAAAATAAAATGAGAGCAGCAATTCAAGAAATGAATGTAAACCAGTTGAGAAATGTAATGAGGGCAACTGCCGAAAAAGTGGAAAATTATTTTCATCAACAAGGAGGACATTTCGAACATTTAGAGCGATGATAATTGGTATTATATTTAAAGTCCTAGATTGATTCATTAATAATGATAAACAATTACTATCTACTATTAGTGGTTTGTTGAGAATGAATTAGTTAACTGTTTAGTTCTTTTAGTTTAGTTTTAATTAAGCCTAGTTGCCTAGATCAATTTCTTAATCAATCAATCAATCAAAATATACTTTATTGTCCAAAGAATACAAAATTCTCATCGACAAAGTCTACCTATATCTAGCATATCATCTAATAATAACAATAAGAATAAAAAAACAAAAAATAAGAGTACACATTAAAATTTGGTTATTCACGCTAGGTCAACAATTATCATTATATCTGAGTATATGTTATGGCCACAGGGGCCATTAAAATTGTCTGACTATGATTTAATAAAAAACATTAAGTAAGTAAGTATTAACATAAAACATTTAAACAAAACAGCAAAGAAAAAGAATAAAGAGGTTTCAATTGATATAATCAAATCAAATCAAAAATATACTTCATTGTCAAAGAACACAAAATAATCCTTATTGACAAAGTGTTTCTTAACCCAATAAAAGATACAAATATAATGTATATGAGACAAGCATCAATAAACGAACTAAACAACAAAACCACAGAAACAGTGAAACAACATAATCAAGTCGGAGTCCATGTTAACTATAAAAGCTGAAACAAACCTAAACTAAAAATGTATCATTATAATATTCAGCCAGAGTGTAATAGGCCTTACCAACTAATAGAGATTTCACCCTCCTACGGAACAATCCGATAGACGTTTCTCCTTTAATACCCACAGGTAGATGGTTAAAAATTTTTTTGCTTTCATAAATAATTGATCTTTTTGTTAACGTAAATGTCGGTATTGGGAGAGGAATATCCGGACTTTGTCGAGTAATATAATGGGGACTTGGGTCCACAAACCGTTCCCTATATTTAAAAATTAGACTAACAGTCTCCAATATAAAAAGAGACACCAGAGTAAGAATCCCCTTCGAAGCAAAGAATGGCTTACATGATTCACGATGTCCTATGTGATAGAGAGACCGAAGGGCCCGTTTTTGTAATACAAATACAGTATCAAACAGACCCTGACCACACATTCCCCAGAAGGCAATGCCGTACCGAAGGCGGGCCTCAATAAGAGCATAATATACGCTCTTAGCCGTGTTGACGCCCAACTCCGTCACAACCCTCCTCACTGCATAGCAGCCCGAGGCAATTTTCCTGTTTAATGCAGCTATGTGTGTCCCAAACTGTAAGTCACGGTCTATGTTGAGACCCAAAAACCTTGCACTAGACAGGTCCAGCAGTGAGCAATCTCCAATGCTCATTCCACTGACATTACACTTAAAACCCACAATGTTGGTTTTGTTAACATTCAGAGTTAGTTCATTACAGTCGAACCATTCTTTCACCTTTGGTAAATCAGACGACACCATCTCCACCAACGAGTGAGTATTGTTACTATGCCACAGAATGGTAGTATCGTCCGCAAACAGTGTAAATTTGCCCCTTATGTCCACAAGAGCCAGGTCGTTAATATATACCAGAAACAACACTGGCCCCAGCACCGAACCCTGCGGAACACCACACTTTATCATTCCACTGTCAGATGCAAATGGCCCAATTAAAACTTTTTGAGTCCTATTCTCCAGGTAGGATCGAAACCACTCCAATACGCTCCCCCTAAATCCGTATCTGAGGAGCTTCAGCAGGAGTATCCGGTGACTCACGCAGTCAAATGCTTTTGACAAGTCACAGAATACAGCAGCGGAAACGCCACCCCGATTAATACCCCCATAGACCCCCTCCAAGAAGCTAAACATGGCATCGTTAGTACATTTGTTACTTTGAAAACCAAACTGGTTTTGATTAATAATATTGTGGTGTTCAAAAAACGAGATGATTCTGCTCTTAGTAAGCTTTTCAATAATTTTTGAAAGGGTTGAAAGCAATGAGATTGGTCTATAGTTAGATATATTCTCTGGATCACCCCCCTTAAATAAAGGAACAACCCTGGCCGCTTTAAGGCTAGCTGGAAAAGTGCCGTAATTCCATGAGTAATTAATAGCCTCGCCAAGGACAGTCAGAACACAATCAGGCATGTTCTGGAATATTTTAATTAATATTTCGTCTTCCCCAGATGAATTTTTGTTTCTAATTGTTAAGAACACCCTCTTAAGTTCATGAATATCAGTTGGAAAGAAAGAAAAGGAGTTAGGAACTGATATATTATTGAGATAGTTCATTGGGTCACTACCCGGATTTATTCTATCTGTTAATCTTTGGGCCACTGTACAGTAATAATCATTTAACTCATTTGGGTCCAAATCAGACCCCACACTGGATCCACCCTTTCCTCGCTGTAGACTGTTGACAATACGCCAGCTTTCCTTTTGCTTATTACCGGACCCTTCAAGTCTGTCAGAGTAGTACATCTGTTTTGCCCGTTTAACTACTTTCCGATAAATAGTTCTGTACCTACCAAAATAAATGCTAAAAGGTTGATCACAAAAAAACTTCCTTATCAAATGAAGCGAGCGTAAGTTCGCTGCTGATATTTTTAATCCCTTAGTAAACCAGGGCTTTCTACATTTATGTTTTTTGGGTCGCAGGGGAAAGACTGCATTAAACACCTCGACCAGTTTAATATGAAAAGTCTGCAGAGGATCCCCCCCCTCCAAAACAAAGTTCCAATCAATCTCAGAGCATAGTTGGTAAAACCTATTATAATTAGCGGCACTAAAAATTCTACCCAGCTTCACTCTACCCTGTCCACAATAGAAATCGTGAGAAAATCTGCACAATACAGCCTCATGGTCCGAAAGACCAGCATTCAGAACAGAACACGATACTTCATGTGAATCAAAGTTTGAACAGACATAATCAATCACTGTAGAAGAGTACCGCGAGAATCTAGTAGGAGACTCCACATGCATAACCAGCCCAAATGATTCCAACAGATTGCGCAAATGTACAGCAACAACTGAGTTCTTATCTTCAAAGTTAATGTTAAAGTCTCCGCCTAGAACAATATTAGAGTAAGAGGGCAACAGTGATAAAAGTTGTTCGAGACTATATAAGAAATGCCGAACATCTGACGACGGAGACCGATAAATACATATGACAAACACATTGTAACTTTTAGAGCGTACAACAGAAAATTCAAAAGTGTGCTCAATACATAATTTATCATACTTGAGCTCAGGTACAAAAACGTTATTTACCAAGAATTCTTTCCTTACACAAATTATTGTCCCTCCATGGATTGACTTACTTCTACAATAACTTGAGACAACCACATAATCAGACAAACAAACGCATTCATTTTCCCTAAGCCAGTGCTCCGTGAGTAAAACAATATCTGGATAATTCTGACTCTCTAAAAAAATATGCAGTTCATCACATTTATTTCTTAAAGATTGAATGTTTAAAAGCAGCACTGACAAGGAAGAATGATATTCAGAGTTAATAGTGATGTTACTTTTCACAGTAGGATTATGGGGTACCAGAAAGTTGTTACTCATTTCACATTCGGAACTTAAGTTTCTGTATTGAGGAGTGGGGTTACTCCTAAAAAATATTTACTAACTAAGTCCTCACCCTCCTCAATCGGATTGTTCATACGTTCTACACTATCATAAATATTCTCTCCCCTCACCTGCGCGTACGAAGCTTCACCATCCCTACAACATTCGCTCTCCACCTCCACAATATCTGACTTGTCGAAGACAACAGTCTCGACAAAAACAAGGTTGGTATAGCCTATTTCAGATTTATTATTCACAATATCCAAAAATTGACTGCACAACGCAAAATTACCAAGTCGAGTGCCATATTCGGAATTAATATCTATCATACACACAATACCCTGAGACACCCTATTAATCCTGTAACAAAAATCTCTTAGTCTAACATTATAATTGTAAATCTTAGAATTAATTTTATAATTATTTTTGGTAAATGGAATAGAAAGTAATATAATATTAGTAAATGCACAACTGCGGACTACATTGAGCAACAATTTAAAAGACGGGTACCTCTTATTTAAAACATCATTGATACCACCTTCAACAATCAAGTAGTCATTGAAATTATAGTCTTTAATAAGTTCATCGATATTTGAACAAATATTATCAAGGCCTGCCCCAGGTTTGCATATACTTTCAACCTTCACACTTTTTCCTTGTGAAAGTAAGCGTTTCTTCATGGATAAGGCTAGGTATTTTCCTATTTCATCTGTTACGAAGAAGAACACCTGCGTAAGTTTTAAAATAGCATAGGACTGTATGGTATCAAATTATTGCGAAAAGAATGCTCGTTTCAAATATCCTAGTGAACCACTATCGTTCCATTTGGAAAAATGGAGTAAACGTCATTTCATTTTTTAAACGCTTGTGAAACTTAGAAAGTCAATTAATATGACATAATTTTATTTTTCGTAAATTACTTGACTATAAATTAACCTATTTAATTGATTCATGGCCCTCTAGATTCAATACAAAAAATGAGAATAAAAATGTTATAACTCGTCAAAGAATGACAAGTGGGATGTCATTTTACTCAGAATATCATGCTGAATCCAAGTAAGTAAAAATATACAGGGTGTCCCATTTAAAATACCAAAGTCAAGGTCACCTTTGGTTTAACCGGAAGTGCTAACAAATCAAAAATTATGCCAATAAATCTCTTATGCACAATTCCAAAATTTCATTTTAATATCTATAAATACAAAAAAGTTATAGGGGTGAGCGTCTTTTGAGAAACACCCGGTATATATTTTAAGTATATTAAATTGTGCAGGAAGACTGGATTGTTTTGTTTACATTACTTTGACTCCACTGAAAGTATGAACTATTTCTTGAAAGTATATATTTATTGTTTTCTGTAAAAAAAAACAAAATTTTTCCAAAACAAAACTTTTATTTCAATCCAAATACTCATCATATGGAACAAAGATACAGTGACTGACATAATTCAGTCTCCATAAGTACCGGAAACTTTTTCAATCATTAATTAGTTGGGAAACGTTTTGGTTGATAAAAATTGATGCATGTTCTAAAACTAAAATACCCCCTACGAAAAGTCAGAAAAAAACTATTATAGGAGAGAAATTAGAATTATTTTTTAATAAATACATTAAAAGTCCAAACCTAATAGTTTCCGAGATATCGACTATTGAAAAATTACATTTTTGAACTTTGACAGCCTTTAGCTTTCTAACGGTACGTCTTAGAGTAAAACGGCTTACATATCCCTATATTAGTTTTTTATTATCTTCCTACTGGTGTCAACTTCCGGTTAAACCGGATGTAACTAAAAGCCGGAAATATAGTACTTCCGGTTTAACCGGAAGTTGATATTTTTGGGAAGATAATAAAAAAGTAAGATAGGGGCATGGAAGTCATTTTGCTCTATGGTATAACATTAGAAAGCTAGAATCTGTCGAAAGTTCAAAAATGTAATTTCTCAAAAGTCGATTTTTCGGGAACTATTAGGTTCAGACTTATAATATACTTATTAAAAAATAATTGTAATTTTATGTAGAATCCAAAAATATTCTAAGATATAGGGTGTTCCATTAAAAAAAAAGTAACTTTGTTTCTTCACGGCTTTTCGACTCATCCTATATTTATTTTTCTAAAATTCTAATAAACTTTAAAATACCCTAAAACTTTAGTCTTAAATATTTTTTGCCAGTTAATTGTTTTACTTTAAGATATAATCGACCGTTTCCGTACATACCAACGACCCTGTATATATTTTTTTTAATTTTAAAGCAAACGTGGTCAAAACTAAAGCGCATCTTTTTTGTGCCACAAACATATACATAGTTTATCAATAAAATTTTCGGCGCAATGAAGTTTAAGTTATTAACGCTAATCCGAGATTGTTAAAATGTTAAAGGTGATATAATATTAATCATTTTTCACGAATGAGCACCATTAAGCTTTGGCTGATCAATTTTTAAATAAGTAGGTACATATTTATAATCTTCGTTGCCATACGCCCATTTTAAAATATGTAATTTGGTTCCAAAATTCTGCACTAAAAAATTAAATATCTCTTTAAATTGCTATATTTATCAGGCTGCATTATACAATCACTATATAATATTTGTGTAAGGCTTTTAAAGTGTCAATAAAATATTGTATAAATATCGCCAAATACACCTCATATAAGGGTATTTAACCACGTTATATGAATTTTAAGCTTCTATAAAATTTATTGTATAGCAGTTTATACTACCTTTATAAAATTTATATTGCTAGTTTTGGCGCTACCATTAAGGAGGGGTGGTAGAATATAACTTGACACCAAGTACATTGCATTGCATCTCGCTCGCAAATCCTAGTTTTTTTCAAATATTTTCTAGGCAGTCCTTTAGTTTAAGAACATGCATCAACTTTTTTTAAGAATAACATTTTCTGAGAAATTAATAATAAGAAAGTTTACCATATAGAACTCGGATTCTGGGGGGCTACTGTGGAGCTCGAACGCTGTAAACGCCGCTCGACAACTATTGCAGTAGGCATTACCTACTATATATACTATAGTTTATAACAATGCCCTATGCTTTTGGCATAGGTATTAAAATATTAAAAAAAAAAATAACTAAACAACAAACTCTTGTTTTGCCTAAAACTACATAAGTATAAAAATATCAAATATTTTTTACTTAACTTAACGTAAATTCTTTTATTAGTTAAAAACTATTTTGGACCCATCAGCTTGATGATAAAATTAAGTAACATTTCTCAGTCTTACTGGGATTAAATAGGAACATCGTATTTTTAATAATACTGTTTAGTCTTTCAATTATCTAGAAACAAAATAAACACGACTTGGAAACCTTACCATACTAACGTTAACAAAAAATAAAACATCAAAATCTAGAACAAATCCAAATAAACGTGTAAAAAGTACAATTATATTATAAAGACAGTATAAAGCAAAAAAAGGTTCTACTTAGCCTGTTGATTAGGCTGAGGAAAAACGAACCCTTGAGAATTGTAGGGAAAACCGGCGTGCTGGTACCAGGGGACGGTAGGTACGTTTTGTCCCGCGGAAGAATAAAGGTATCCCGGTGGAGGTACCAACTGTAAATCGCCGGGAGTCGTCGGTGTGTACATCGCGACGGGCGAGGTGGGTACTACCATTTCCATGTCAGGTGGTAATGTGGTGTATATAACGGGAGTACCTGATAATGATACAGTGTGGTTGATCAAGTGTGCAATAAATGGGTAACTTCTTTATTATTGATTTCTCAAGAAAATTTTATTCATGATAAAAGTTGGTGCATGTCCGAGAACCACTTCAGGTGCACTTAGAATGGCTTATTCAATCAAATAGAATACAGGGTAGGGCAAAAAATATGAAAATCGTTCAAGAGTAAAGTACCCTAATATCGAAAAATACAGAGAAAAGTTGGTTAGAACTAAAAAATCTGTCTAAAAAAATAATTTTTCTTTAAAACTTTAAATTCTCCGTATGATTTTTTTTATATTTAGGTGCAATACCTTGTTAAATTAACCACAATCAAATCACGTCTGGGCAGCTTTCATTAAGTTGAAGCAAGTTTGTAAAATTTGTTTAGATTTATATTTCTTTAAATAACCAAAAACTTCATGTTTGTTGCAAGGTTAATACAGTAAAACTTCTCATTTCGGCCACCCGTTAAAAACGGTCACCCCTCTGAACGGTCAGTTTTGGCTTCTTAAAATAAATCTTATAGCATTTTTAATAATAAAAGACCCCTCGAATACCGAAACACTTCTAAAACGGCCACGGTCACATAAATCCGTAACTTTTAAGAAAATTACCTTGAATTTTTACCGTTAATTGCGGTCGTCTCGACCCTACTGGAAATGTTTGCACCCAGCCGGTACTTTATTACTGGTACTATTGGAAATACCGGAGAATGATAAAACCTAATTATGTAAATGGGTTTTTAAGTACCTACGTACAAATATAATTTGTTAAATCTTAAGATGTTTTCATAAAAGGTAAAATTTTATTCAGTTGCATTTTAACAGCACAATAGTCGATCATGTCTCTGAAACGTAAACGTTTATCTTTTAAACAAAAGTTCGAAATCATCGCGGATAGTGAAAAATATGGTATCAGTGCTCGAAAGATAGCGGAAAAGTTTGGTGTTGGAAGAACGCAAGTAAATGATATTCTAAAAAGTAAAATTGAACTGAAAAAACTTTATGAAGAAGGAGGAGTTAATGCAGATCAAAAACGGAAGTTTCCAAAAACAGACGGACTTGCGATTGACCAAATGGTTTATGAATGGTTTTGCAAAGCAAGAAACAAAAACATTTCAATATCCGGACCACTACTAAAGGAAAAAGCTCTGGAAGTGTCAGAAAATTTGAAAAATTGTGATTTTAAGGCATCAAATGGCTGGTTAGATAGATTCTGCAAAAGACATGACATCAATTTTAAAACAAAATGTTTCCAAAAAGCTGGATTTATAGAAACTCTCCAAGAGAATGAGATTTTTGAAGAAGAAGACGATATTCCACTAAGTCAGTTGTTTTCCGGTATCCCAGGAAATCCAAACCTGGAAAATTATCTTCAAATCGACTCAAACATTTCAACGGAAAATCCCAGTATGGAGATGCAGGAAATAATTCAGGAGTTTACCAGCCAATCTGAAACTACCGAAAATGAAGACTGTGAAAGTAAAGAAAACCCGGAGGTTTTTAGTTCGTCTTTAAAAAGCATGAGTGAAGTTTGTGAAAAAATAAGAGACGTACAAAATTTTTTATTAGGCAAAGAAAATGGCAATTTGGCCATTGATATTTCAAATATCCTAATGAAATGTGAAAATGAAGCAGCAAAAATTAAAATTAAAAATATGAAACAGACTTTTATTGAATCTTTTTTTCACAAAGCATAATTTTTTTTCGTATGTAGTGCACATTTTTAAACATTATTATGTATACATATTATGTAGGAGTTATGAAATAAATAGTTATGTCTATATATATTTACATTTCATATTACAGAATAACGTATGTGTTTGTAATTAGCCTTTTATTAATTAATGAAGTTGAATTTTATTCACATGACACATATGTTATATGTAGATATGTAATTTATTTTTTTCCTTCCCCTCAAAAACGGTCACCCCCTCAAACGGTCAATTTGTAATGAAATTTTTAGTGGCCGCTATTGAGAAGTTTTACTGTACAAACAAATTTCGAATTTTACAAATATTCCTAAAAATAGAATAAGCACTCTTCTCATATTAATGTACAGGGCCCACGTAAGATTACCCTGTACCTTTTCTCGGAAACTGTAAGAGTTATGAAAAAATCTCACAATAAAAAGTAATTGATTGTAAAGAAATTTTTATTTTATTATATTTTTAGGTATACAGGGTAAGTCGTTTAGCTGGAATTGATATCAACTTTCGTTTATTAAATGGAACACCCTATATATTTTTATATTTTTATATTTGACACGACATATTATAGGTGTTTTTTGTTAATACATATTCAAATGGCTCGCCCTAAAGAGAGTAACTTGAAGTATGTAAATTGTTGATTTACAAGAATTGTGTATTATTTAAAAATTATGGAAAAATCTGATTTACTGAAGAATGGTTTAGAATTTTATATTATATGTATTAACAAAAAACACCTATAATGTCGTGTCAAATTTAAAAATATAAAAATATATAGGGTGTTCCATTTAATAAACGAAAGTTGATTCCAGCTAAACGACTTACCCTGTATACATAAAAATATAATAACATAAAAATTTCTTTACAATCAATTACTTTTTATTATGAACTTTTTTTCATAACTCTTACAGTTTCCGAGAAAAGGTACAGGGTCATCTTACGTGGGCCACCCTGTACCTACATACCTACACAGTAAAAAACTAAAGACCTTAGAAGTCAATCCCCTGTGAAATAATAAGAAAATACAAATATTAATTTAAAGCTTTTAAGAAAAAAAATGTAGTCTTTGTATTTAGACATATTTTTTAATTCTAAACAACTTTTTGTAATAACGTTTTTCTTTAATTTTCGGATACTTCACCCTTGAATGATACCCATATTTTTTGCCATACCCTGTATCCTGTTTAACTTAAAGCTTATTCTAAGTGCACCTGAAATGGTTATCGGACATGCACCAACTTGTATCAAGAATAAAATTTTCTGTGAAACCAATAATAAAGGAGTTTCCCTTTTTTTGCACACTTAATCGACCACACTGCATATAAGTAACCATTTAAAAGGAACCAAGCATCTTGTCTGAATCCTGAGTGAATCTTCAGGGTCTGTTTATGATTTGTGGTAAAAAAATAACATACCTGGTGGTAAAGGTAGAACGGGTGGATACATCTCCATAGATTGTGGTGTGTGAGACACATAAGTCACATTTTGTCTTGGCGTGTGATAGTTCTGGACGGTAGCCTGAACTGTATTTTGAACCGGAGCTCCCTCGTTAGAGCTATGTTGGCACTGTACCATCTGTGGCGGAGTGTCTGCTGTTCTTTCATGAGTATTTTGAGGTACCATTGAAGAGGGTGTGGTCGGGGTAAGCGGATAATGAGGATAGTGATCGACGTGGTAGTTGTAGTAAAAGGGATACGATGTATCTGCAAAAAAAATTGATTACAATGCTTATAAAATGTAACATGTAACTGTAAAAGATTATAAGCAGAAATGTAAACTTTTTAAGTGTTTCACTTACCATGATATGGGACAACGTTTGGGGTTGCCGGTGCCGACGCTACCATAGGTTTGTAGTCGAAATAGGACGGCGCGTGCCCTTGAGGCCACATAAAGGGCTCAGGAGTATGAGGGTAGTAAGAATTTTCCGGGGGCGGCACATATTGAACTGAGGTAGGCCAGTGGACTTGTTCCCATTGATAGCTTAAATGAAAAACATTGAGAAAATGTTGTTAGAATCATTATTTTTCTGTTCATCAATTAATATAAAATGGTCAGTAAACAGTAAATACTTTT
The DNA here is from genome assembly GCA_963920685.1 of Polydrusus tereticollis. Classification (NCBI taxonomy): domain Eukaryota; kingdom Metazoa; phylum Arthropoda; class Insecta; order Coleoptera; family Curculionidae; genus Polydrusus; species Polydrusus tereticollis. The sequence continues at coordinate 120,572,627 of OY987329.1, forward strand.
TCGTCGGGTGCCATACCCGATATAGGACGTAGGCGACCTCTCTGCAACTATCCGTGCTGGGCGTGATTAAACCGATAGAAGGGACCTATTACAGTTTATCGCCGGTTCCGAGCGGCTAAATTAGAGAGGCTTTATTAAGCAGATTACTCTCGGCGGCTTGTTATTGTCTGCAGAGAAGTGCCAACGCATTTTTTTGAGAAAAGATCAAGATAAAAGAAAGAAGCTTGTACCTTTTCTTTTCGTCAGACCCAATCCTTGGACGCGTTTCGCCGTATTACGGCTCCTCGGCAGTCTGACGAAAAAAAAGGGCCATGTGCAACTTCTCGCATACAGTGTGTCTATAAAGTCTGGAAACGGCTTAATAACATCACAATTTATTGGCCCATTTAAACCAAATTTGGTACAGTTGTGTAAGAGGATCTGACGCACCGAATGACGATATTGGCGTTGTTGTCAGCTTTTTAGTTTGTCTGGAATTCGAACGAATTTTATATTTTTTAATATAACACCCTGTATATATTTTTATTTATAGTTTTTAGTTTAAATTTGTTACACTCTTGGTATAACATACTTTGCCTAATATCAGTACTTTTCGAAATAACGAGTACAATTTAGAAAAAATATATTTTTTATATTAAATGTTCAAACTGTTTTCCCTGTACAGCTTGACAGTGTGCTAATTGAAAATAAAATTTTTCAATTGTGTTGTAAATCATTTCTGGCGTAATTAATTCAAATTCGTCCAAAATTCGACGCTGCAAATCGGCCAATCGTTAGGCGACAAATCAGGGGACTTAGGTGGCCACTGGCCACTCGATTGTACCCCCTCTACCGGTCCACCTATTCGGAAAAGTGTTGTTCAAAAATTCGCGCACGTTTCGACCAAAATGGGGAGGAGCTCCGTCCTGTTGGAAGAATGTACTTGCATAAATTGGACCCATCACATTTCGTATAGTAGGCACTATTTGCGTTTCCAAGAGCTCAAGGTAAAGTTGTGATGTCAAATTTCAATCAATACAAAAATGGACCGATCTTGTGGTTACCCAGAAGCCCAGCCCACACATTCAATTTTCCAGGGCGTTGTGTATGACCTTCTCTCATCCAGTGGGGATTTACATTTGTCCAAAACTTACAGTTGTGTCTATTGACCTTACCATTTAACATAAATGTTGCTTTGTCCGAAAATACTATAAATTTAAAAAACTGGTTAGTTTATATTATATTTATTATCTCTACAATTTCCAGTTTCTTCGAACCGTCGGACAGTTTTTAGAACAGTTGCTTTTGAAATTGGATTTCGGTTTGGAAATGCGTCATTAAATAGATTTTTAACCTCTTCGTAAGACCTGACCCTATCGCCATATATATCCTCTCATCATAAGAATTGTAATTCTTTCACTTTCAGTTAAAGACATTTTTGCATGTAAAAATGACAGCTTTTATGACTTTACATCAATACTGAACTGATGTTTTATTTATTCGTATATAATATACCACAAGAGAGAAAATTTTGCCGGCAAAATTTTTCGATTGTTATGAAAGTTTGTTGCTTGGCAATTTCGCGATTGACATTTTTGTTACAAAACCACTCGCCTAACGCTAACAAAAATGTCACGAGCGAAATTGCCAAAAAGCAACAAACTTGAATATGAAAGAGGAAAATTTTACCTAAACAATTTTTTCTTGAGTGTTATTCGTCAAGACTATTTCACGAATAATATTAAAACTAGGTATATGGGTGAAAATGACCGAAACGAATGGTTTCACACATACTTTGGTAAAAATAAATAAATTTACGTGAGATTACAACCTTTCAAAAGTAACAGTGACAATCTACTGTCAGTCATTAATTACCAATCTTAACAGTGAATGTAACTAAGGTAACAAAATTTTGCCGATTAAAAACTATGTTGCTAGCTATTTTCTGTAATTCTGATTGGTCAGTGGGGTCGGCAAAATTATGAAGGTAGTGTTTTTTCCACAAGCAATACCATAAGAGCTCAGATTTAGCCGGATATTTTTTATGCTTGGTATCGAACACTTACTTTCAGAAAATTTTGTCGTACAGATCGAGTTAAATTTTCTGAAAGTAAGTATGAGATAGCAAGCATAAAAAATATCAGGCTCATAATCTGAGCTCGAATGGTATTTAGTAAGGCAATTCCACGAATAGGAATGGAATTTTCTATTTCGTTATTTATTTCCTTTTCGTCAATTGTCCCAAACCGCTGCATGTTAAAAAATACTTTTTTTATTTAAAAATCGACTTTAAAACAGCTTAAACAATTATTTAGTATTTGTGACAATTGCCTGACAGATGATTTAATAACTAGTTTAAAATGCAATTGTTACCACGGTAACGATTGGAGGAGCAGAAAATATATCCGATTTTTTTATCCAATTACATTTCCTCTTCCTTCCTTTTTATCCGACAGCAAACTACGATTTTTGACATTTTAAATGGGACTATTTATATATGAGTGGAATTGCCGATTAAAAACAGGTAAATATCTAAAATTGCTACATTTTGATTGGTTCAAATTATGATAAGTGGAATAGTCATAAATAAAACACAATTTGTTTATATTTTCAAAACACGTCGTTATTTCGAAAACTACTGATATTAGGAACAAAGTATGTTATACCAAAAGTGTAACAAATTTAAAGTAAAAACTATAAATGAAAAAAATATACAGGCTGTTACATTTAAGGATATAAAATTCGTTCGAATTCCAAACTAAAAAGCTGGCAACAACGTCAATGTCGTCATTCGGTGCGTCTGATCCTCTTACACAACTGTACCAAATTTGGTTTAAATCGGCCAATAAATTGTGATGTTATTAAGCCGTCTCCAGACTTTATACACACACTGTATGTATCTTTACATTAAGTATCAAGATGTTCTGGTCGGGGATAGAACCCACTACTATTGGTACAGTAGTGTCTACGCTCTAAACCAGTGCGCCACAAACCGAACTCAGTTGGAATCAAGTGTTATTGAGAGGGTAGTTAGTTTTTAAATAAAAGCAATGCATATTATAGTGTAAATTATGATATGATCTTACCGTTGCGGATAATGGTTTACATCTGGAGTACCCGGAGTAACAAGCCCATCTGAAGGAGTTACCATCAGTCCAGTGGTTTCAGCGGGAACCTCAGTCTTGGAACTTTCATTATTGTTATTATTATGCATTTGCTACAAACAGGAATTGGTCGTGGTAATGATTAAAACATTTAGGTAAGTCCAATATATTCAGCATATAACTTACCAAAGGTGCCCCGACAAAAGCACTAACATTGTCCACACCATCATTCCCCACATTGGAAACTTCGCTAAGGCTTTTACTTTGTCTCTTTTCTTTATTCTTCCTTCTCATGTTTTTAATTTTTTCTATTGGCGCCAGCTGAGGGACGTTGTTAATGACAAGATTTTTCGAAAATCTGCAAGGCGAAAAGTTTGTTGGAAAATTATTAAAGGTTTGTGGTTTGCTGGTATCGGGTGATTTCTTTATTATTAATTTCTCATAAGAATAAATTGAAAAATTAGGGTATACGGGATAAGGATATATCTCGGAAACGATACGTCTAACAGATTTGAAAAGAAAGCTACCATTATAAAAATTTCTAAGAGAAATTCATTAAAAATAACTTAAAGTTTCGAAAATTGCCGCAAAAGAGGACGTAACGGCTCATTTATTTTTAGAAGTTAATTTTACGGCAAGAAATGCCATTTAACCCTAAATGAAAACTGAGTAATTTTTTAAAGAAAAATCAAAATAACTCTTAAACCGTTGGTGATATTGATTTGCGGTTTTAACGAGTCGTTTTCAATGCAAATTGTCTCGAATACTGACAAAAAAGTTGTACCTTTCTGTTTAAAAATACCTTGAAAAATCAATAAATAAGTTAGATTGAATTAAATTGTAAAAATGTGCTAATAATTGTTTTGCATTATATCGCTTGAGGCAGATCTTAAGTATCACAATGATGTTCTATTTTGCTAATTTTGAATCACGGCATTTTATAAATAAAAATTTTTAAGTGGCCCCACAGAAAGTGGTTTGGCGAAAGGTCAGGAGACCTGATGGCCGGCCAAAGGATTAGATGCCGTGGGCCAATAATATTTCCGTTAAAATATTTTGCAAGTATTTCCAACCATGAGAGAATTATGGGCAGGACAATCATCCATTCGATACCAGATCTCCTGATTTTCGCGTACAACTTCTTCTAGTGCGGATTTAATTCGATTTTGTAGTAAGTCCAAATAGGTTACTGCTGTAAGGTTGCCTTTCATAAAAAATGGTCCAATAATGTGATGTCCTACAATTCCAGCCCAAACATTTATTATTTGTGGATATTGCGTCCGAGTATGAACAAGACGATGTTCGTTTTCTTGGCTTTAATTTTCAACATTTGCTTTGTTGTTTAGGATAAATGTACATTCATCGGTAAAACAAATATTTCTCGAAAAATCCCTATTATTATTTGCTCTTTCCATTTCCTCAAAACAGAATACCATTCTCCGTTCTTCATCACCTTGCCGTGTAGCTCTTGATGTTTTTCATACTTGTAGGGAAAATATTTATGTTTTTCTAAAGTGCGCAACACTGGTTTGATGTTTTCCTACAGCTTGCCCAATAAAAATCCTCGTGCTAATCATTTTATTTTCTTCCACGTGCAGTAAAATATCAAGATCTCTATTACCCTTTCTTCAGCTCTATTGACATTCAGAGTTGAGCATTTACAGTTATTTAATATAGTGCCTTTAAACTCAAATTTACCAATGATAAATTTAATTAATGAAATGGAAGGGATAGGCTTATCAGGGAATTGAACTGAAAAATTTTCAGACACTACTCTTAAACTGTTTCCTGTATAATACCACTTAATCATAGTTACTTTTTCTTTAATGAAATATCTCATATTTAGCTATAATTAAAGCGCCTTCAATGCAAATGTTCTCACTGACGCTACTTTTTGTTTTGTCAATACCAAATAAAATAATTTGCTGTATTACCCAAACCATAAAAATTTCGTAATTGTACAGGGGAGCCAATATTTAGCCACCTCAAAATTTACATATGATTTTCTATGTTTAACTAAGCCATGCATCACCCGGTATGTATACATTATGTACCTATACGTATTATCTTAAGTATGTTGACTTGTCCTATATGCTATTTGTGATCTTTTTCGGATTAATAAATTTAGTTAATTTCATTTCATTACAGCGCCATTTTAAAATTTTATTAGGAAACTTGTGACAATTCCTGAATGATTTATTTAAACTTCAAGGAATCCCCTTTTAAACGAGTCGAATTTGAAGAAAATCCGTTGAAGGGTAAAGACATAATGACAGTTTTTTGAAAATGTCACAAAGGCTTCCCTCACTCCTTTATTAGGCGAGATTCGAAAACATACCAATAATATAAAAGTTGTAGCGAAGGTGTATTTGATTTTCTACGGTTAAGTAGCATTTTTTTTTTTCGTAAAATGAACATGCGGCAATTTCTGAAACTTGAAATTATTTTTAATGAATTTCTTTTGGCAATTTTTATAAAGATAGCTTTTTTTCCAAAATCTGTCAGACGTATCGTTTCCGAGATATGGCCGCTCCATATCCTTATCAGGACACCCTGTATACTTTACACTTGCGCTACTTATCATTATTATTTTTCTAACTTTTGGTAAAGTCTGTTCCGAGATATAAGAAAGTGACTAAATGATCCCTATTAGGAAAGACCCGGGCCAGCTGTAAAATTGAAATATGGCCAAGCAGGTCCCTATCTTGCTTACATTTTAATCATGGTTTGTAATAAAAATAAGTAAGACATTAAATAATATTTTATTTATGTTTAAATATGAAATTAAAAGTTATTTTATTATTAAAAATTATATTTGTGATTACAAAAATATACAAATTATTCGGTACTTATAATAATTATTCACTTATTAATATATCAATATTACTATCGCTATCATCATCTGTTCTAATTATTATTTGTGCTATATTGTTTATATGGATATAGGATTTTTCCACTTTTTCACAATGTGGAACAGAATTTGCCCAACTTTGTGAAGGGATGTTAAAAACTTCAGTTTCTATAAGCTCAAGTACACTGGAGTTAATAGTAGGGCAAATATTGTTACAACGAATGGCAGATTTTCAGTTGGTGCCAAACATGTTTGATGGGATTAAATATACAATGGTATGGTGGAAGCCTTAAAACTGTATGCCCTAGATTTTTTGCATAATTATCACAGAAGTATTCCTTTTGTAGTTTTAAACTTTGTAAAACTTCAATTAATTGCCTTTTGGTGTAATCTTCCTGAAAATAAATGTCATTATTATACATGTAGTTTTGGATTGTTGCTTTTGTGTCATTTGAGGAGGGAGTCTTGGTCAACTGCCTACTATGGTAGCTTGCATTGTCCATTACAATTACGCTATTCGGAGGTATATTTGGAATTAGCTTGTTTTTAAACCAATCTTCAAATAAATCAGCAGTGGTGTCCTCATAGTAATCCAGAGAAGAATCTTTAATGTTTTTTGCAGACAGGGAAAGTCTATTTGGAATATATCCTTCTTTAGATCCAGCATGCAAAATCGTAATTCGTTTTTACCTCTTTTTGATGGCGCGCTTGTTCTACACTTGCCGCTTGAGTCAACCCAACCCTTTTCCGGGGTATCATATGTGTCGAACCAGGTTTTATCCAAGTAAATAATCGGCCTTTGCTGATCTCCGCAAATCCTAATTTTTTGTAGATATTCGGATTGCCATTCTCGAATTCTACTGGATTACATTAAAACTTGTCTTTTGTTAATTTTTTTAAATCTAAAACCCATGTGTTTGATACACTTCCATAACATTGTTCTGCCACATTTAACGCCGGTTTCATCTTTATCAAGCCTCTTAATTAAATTATCTAATGTAGGCACGCTTTGTTCCTCGTATAACTTGTAAATTTTACGCCGTATTATATCCTGATCATTTCCATCTACCTTCGAGAAAAAGCCAGTATCGGTTCTTTTTTTCCTCGCTAAAATGGGAGTATTCACAATTTTACATACAGTTGATGTTGGAAATTTTGTTAATGTGGCCGTTTCTTCTAACGCTGCTTGCTTGCTTTTTTTTTTTTTTAATAATAATTTATTATTGACCTCAAAACAGTTTACAATAAAACTGGCACCGAGGCCTACAAATTGTATGGTATAATTATTTACATTCAAATAAAGTTATTCCGAAAGGCAAACAAATGTAGTTTATATTTCTTTATCCTGCCACTTAAATGTCTATACTCTATTTTCCTTTATATAGTTCTTAATATTGCACGTCAGGTTCTTGGTATTTCCATGGAGTATTCTTTGTGGAATCCTATTATATTCCTGTATACTTCTATATATTGGTGAGTCCTGTCCCTTTTTAGTTCTAGCATATGAATTTCTTAATTCATGGTTTGTTCTTGTGTTGTATGTGTAGAATTGTCTGTTATTTTGTAGTTTTACACTGGTTTTAAGTTTATTATTTTGTATATCATGTATTAGTTTGGTTTGTTCAAATACTTTCAATTGATTTATTTTCAGGTATGTCACTTTTTTATATATTTCCTCACTGGGCGTGTAGTAATTCATCCCGAATATTAATTTAATCGCTTTGTTTTGTAGTCTTTGGAGCTGATCCAACTGTCTAGTACATGTATTTTCCCAGCAGGGCATTAGGTATCGCATATGTGGCTCTATAAAACTGTTGTAAAGAAGCTGTCCAGATTTTTTATTGAGTTGGTGAGCACATCTTCTAATAGAGCCCAACATAGGAACTATTTTGTTTATCACACCATTTACGTGGTTTTTCCAGGATAGATTATCTGTGATAGTTAGTCCAAGGTATTTATATTCAGTAACTCTTTTGATATTTGTTTCATTAATTTTGATTTGTGGATTGCACGGTGGTTTACTTTTCTGCCTAATAACCATAAATACTGTTTTCTGGACGTTTAAAGAAAGTTTATTGTAACACAGCCAGTTAAAATACTTTACTAGATCACTATTGACAGTTTCTTCAAGTTGTTTTTCACTTTCTCCAGAATATATTAGCACTGTGTCATCTGCAAATTTGAAATATTTTGCTGTCAGGTTGGTGAATTTCAGATTGTGCACGTATAACAAGTATAACAGTGGTCCGAGAACAGATCCCTGTGGGACACCTGTATTTAGTATCTGTTCTTCGCTATGTTCACCATTTATTGCAGTGTAGTGTTTTCTACCGCTTGAGTATGTTTTCAGTAGTCCATGGCATGTACCTCGAAAGCCCATTTTGTATAACTTGTTCATCAAAAGTTCAATATTCACTGTGTCGAATGCCTTCTGTAGATCAACAAATACTGCCAGTACATATTTGTTTTTGTCCATTTCACTCGTTATATGTTCTAGTAGGTCCACTGTTGCCCCTTGGGTACTACTTTTTTTTTGAAATCCATATTGTTGATGATCAAACTTAAATGTTGCTTCTATGAATGTTACTAGTCTTTCCTTGATAATTTTTTCTATAACTTTTGAGAAGGTGCTTATTAGTGAAATTGGCCTGTAGTTGTTCATGTCTGCACGACCGCACGTTCAATGAGACTTGAATAAACATTGTTTTGAACTTCCTTAGTTTCCACAGAAAAGTGTTTTCTGCTTTTCGACGGGGTTATCTCCTGAGATACATTGGGCTCGCACATATTTTCCATGACTCACACACGATTAAACAAAACGCTGTATTGTACACGAAGTAAGAATAATTACTAAGCTTCAAACTAACTAGAGTGGCTATATATACAGTCTCTAGAACATAATTTGTTTTATGGGATTAACCCTCTCATTTTGAATCAGGTAAAAATCGATTTAAAATCACCAAACTATTACTTTAATAATGACTTTACGTCTTCCGGATTTTCAGTTTACTTTAAGACATTTTTAAGTACGGACCATAATTTACCTGCATTTATTCATTCATTTATTGTTTGTTTATGGCCACCCTTGGATAATCCCATTGAAAGGCATAGTGTAACTTTCTTCTCTCTAGACAGGCCTGGTCCTTTGGTTTAAGCCGAGGTTTATTAATTAATATTAAAAACAATTAACTATAATACGGCGGAGCTCGATTCCGCCAGTCTATCACAGTATACAGCAAAGAACTCTTGTAATATATGTGTTTAAAGCCGGCATCCCATGGCGCGTCGCTTCGCGAGCCTGGCTCGTGGCTCGCGCTTGGCTCACTACTGAAAAGGCTTGGCAAGTTATTTCCAAAAATATAATTATTTTATGTTAAAACTCGCCAGGAAAAATACAATATTTTTAATAATTTCTAAATTTACTAGACGCTACTGAAACTCTGCACAACGATCTGATGGTCGTTCGATCGGATTGAGGGTTGAAAGTAGACAAGCCAGAGACTCACGACACAATTTTACAAGATGCGGGAAGGTCCAAGATGCACCAGAATTGACGGGCAAGCCAATTTACACGGCGCGTGTGTCGTGACTCTGCGATGCACACGCCAGGGGATGTCGGCTTTAAACTTGTATAACTTTACCTGTAAGGCAATGGCCAAGGTTTAGCATCATTCTCTGGAGCTAAGTCTGAATAATTTACTATTCTTTTCTCAGCAAACTTGGTTAAAAACACAACGCATTTATCTTGACTTTTGAGTAATTCTTGAATGTAGCACTCATAGACTTCTCCCATATGTCGATCGTTTAGGACACATCTTGTACCTAACTTTAGTTTGTCGTCTCCATAATACCAATCACCAAGTCTTAGTTCTTATAGAAAAGAAAGTAAAAAAGTTAATATAAAGGCCATATGTAATGTAAACACCCAAAATTACCTCTTCTTACTTCACCCCATGAATCATACTCAATGTTTCTGTAAATAGAAGGATCCAGTGCTTTAGCGACCTTAAAAGGAAATGGAGCTATAACTGCGTTAAGAAAGTCCTCTGGTTTTATCTCTTGGTCATCAGAAGTCAATTTTTTTTCCTCTAGTTCCTGCAGATTAATAACATGGGTTTTTTCATAAAGCATGGCGTTAACTATATCGTCTACTTTTGGAATTTCGAATACATCTTCGTATAGCAATTTGTAAACAATGGCTGTAATAAAGTTCAAAAAATTTCAATTGAAAGGCTGAACATTTATTGATGAGACAGAACTAATTAAGTTTAAACAACTTACATTGACAAAACCCAGCATCTGAAATATGGTCCTTTCTATAAACAGCATCATAATGGTCATCGTCCATTAAACAAAGCATAATTGGCTTTGATGGTAGACCACGTTTGGTGACATCATAGATTTGCTGCCGGTTAGCAAGAAAAATAAGAACGTCTCGCCTATTATAGTATTAAAAACAGAAATAGTTTAATAGACAATTGAAAGGGGCATTCAATAATGCTGTAAGTACCATAAGGCTAGGAATTAAGAATTTCTAGTTGGAACTGGCAATCCCAAGGACCAATAGTTGAGACGCCACTCAAAAAAAAAACAGTAAAATGGGTCGCAAAAACTTCATATCAATATGAATGGTCTACTTTGGAATAGGCTTAAAGTGTGATACCTATAAGAATATTTAAGTGATAATATACAGGTTAGTTTTTTTTTAGTATTTCAGAACTACGGTACGTAACTTAAGGCGGTGATTCCTTACGATATTCTAATAAGAGAAAAAGTTTAAATGAACATGTATCCGGAGTTGCCCCGCTTTTGATATACTGGGTGTTAAAGTTTTTTTAAAAAAATGGTTGCAATCGTGCGTTTTATCAGAAGCTGGCCATTTTTAACATTTGCTTTGATTAACTCTGTTGCATTTTTTTTGGTATCATTATTTTAAAGAGTAATTTTATTTTTAATTAACTTTGAAATACACTCGGAAATACATATAGGTACTTTTTTTGTACATGCAATAAAATGTTTTTTTATTTTTTCTCTCAAGAACGAAACAAATACAAAACAATTCAAGGAACAACAAAGTTGTATTATTAGTTGGTAAATCTGAAAAAAAAATATCAAAATTAGAAAAAAAACTGGTGTACATTTTCTTGTCAATAATATTCGTTAAGGTGCTCCCCGGGACGCCACTGGACTTAATAAATTTAATCTAGTTAGGGCCAATTAAGCCCCTTATCATTATGAATAACGGACCAAATTTCAATAAAATCGGGAAAAGGATATTTGAAGAAGCGATAAAAAAGTGATGTTGTAAAAAAAACTTTAACACCCTGTACCTATATCAAAAACTCCGGACACATGTTCATACCAACTTTTTCTCTTAGAATATCATAAGGAATTACTCTCTTAAGTTACGTACCGTACTTCTGAAACACCCTGTATATAACTGTTTTAAGAAGACAATGCAGCAGCCAGTTTCATTGAACTTCCCCGCCTATTGCTGTGAATAATAATAGCCCTAATAGTAACTTATAAGTGTGTGCACAGCAGTCACGAGCTTCAGTGTTGACTTACAACATTGCTGCAAGAGTTTCTTAAAAAGGCCCTAGAAATGTTTAGGTAGTGTGTGAGGTATACCTGTACAAATTTTATGTAAAAGTAATAAAAATAAAGCTGTTTCTGATTAAAATTGATCCTTCATTTAAAAATCTATTGGTTCAAATGTTATTAAAGGTTATGTTCTTGTAAAGATCTTAAAAACCACATACTTGTACTTTCTGCTAATCATGTTAATTTCTAAGTTTCCGCAGATAACCATGTGCTTTTCCAGTAAATTTAAATGCGTCTCCCAGTCATCTTCATTTTCAAGTAAATCTTTAAACTGATCATAGTTATTTCTTCCATATTCGATACACTCCTTGCGTACTCGTTCATGAAATATTTGGCAATCAAAGAGCTGTGGAAGAATAAAGCAAACAATACCATTATGGAACTTTCGTGTCCTTCAAAGTGTTTTAAATGTTCACTCTGGGGATCGTTAATATCTAAAATACAATAAAATTAAAAGTTTTAAGTACCTACCTGTTCACTAACAGCTCGAAATAAGCAAGTTTCATCATAAGCGACGTTTTTTCTATATAAATCTAAGCTATCCAGCCAATTGTCTACTATCCCCGGGTTTCGTCCCTTTTTCGACATTTTTCCGGTCATTCTTGCAATTTACGGAATCCTAGAAATTTTAAAAGTTGTTTACATAAAAAAAAACATTCAAAGAGAACAATACTGTTTTTACTGGTTGCATAACTAAAGCACCACCTTCCTTTGTAATGTATAATGTCTGGTAATATACTAAATAGTGACAAAAATAAAACTTACCTAAACTTGGTGAAGTATTTTTCTTTAAAAGACACGTGTTGAATTTTTATGTTCTGTTCTAAATTCAAAATAAGAGGTAACTTGCTGTCAGATAAATAAAAAACCCTAGAAAAAAAGGTATAAGCTACCGAAAAAAACTGTTTGTTTCTAAAACTGGCACCATTTTGGCATCAATTTATGTTTTTATTTTAAGATTCCGAAACTATTTTATAAATATTTATTTGATTTGTATTTAGTTAACGATATTTACAAGCAACAAAAATTCCTTTCTCACAATTTTCCTACATTTCATGCGAATTTAAAATTCCCACCATTTGTTGTAAATTCTTTAACTTTCCATCTATCTGCTTGTGCCTTCTTTGTTTAAAAGAAGATAACCTCGGTTTTCAAACCTATCGTTCGGTACTGCACCATAGAATAGGAGGGTGCCCCTCTTATTTCTATGTACTGCACTAGTGCACCTCTCAGAAAAAGAAGGGTGCTCCGAGAACCACGAACTTACACCAAAGAGTAACACAACCAATTGTGTTACTCTTTGCTTAAACGAGGAAACTCTGAAGCTCCGAAGTTCGTGCCGAGAACAGCCAGAACAAGATTCTGTGGAACGAGACCCAAGTGACCCCAGTCTGTAGAATACTGTGAATGTCCGTGTCACTGTCACATTATTTTAAGGTTAGGAATCAATTTTTATCTATTTATTAGTATTTATTTTAAAGTTTTTAAACAAATGTGTAGGGTTTAATTTAAACCGTATTGCATATCATAGTAATTAATCAATCAATAGTCGAACAGTTTTAAGTGATTAATTTTACTGTTGCTTGATCTTGTTCATTCAAATCAGGTACAAAATACTACAAAATTCCATATACTTATGTGAAAAGTAGCACAGTATTATTAGAAATCAAAGAATATTTGATAAACGACCTGGCAGTTTGTTCTGTTAATCACTTTCTCTCAGAATGGTCTCCCTTTTTGAGATATCTAATATGTTGTAATGTAAATAGTTTTTAGTTTAAATAGATCAAATTATTAGAAATGATAATCTCCAGACAAATGCGCCCGATTATAAAATATTCATTAATTGGAGGAGCCATAGGAACTACAGCCTTTAGTTTAAAATGCAATCAGTATGAGTGGGACTCAATTGGAATAGTCCGCTTGAGTAGAGCAGCAGTTACTGTATTTAAAATTGGAGTTATCTACAAAAAGGACTTGTATGGAAAAGAGCTAGACAAAAAGTCAGTAGAATATAAGGAGTTAAAGGTAATAAGAGGACAAATAAAATTAAAAATTGAATATTTAAATTAATTTGTTTTTTCTATAGTCCATTTGTCATAAACGATCAGCAGAAAAACTCTTAGATTTATGTTGTGCTAATAAAGGAGTATACATTAAAGTAGGACAACACATAGCTGCTTTAGACTACTTACTGCCCTCTGAATATGTAGAGACCATGAAAATTTTACATAGTCATGCTCCAACTACTGAAGTTAAAGACATTTATAGAGTTATAAAAGAAGATTTAAAAAAAGATGTGAGTTGAATATTTATGTCTGTTGTCCTAGAATTGTTTTAGTGTACAGTACCAATTTCTTTTAGCCATTTGAAATATTTGATTCAATAGACCCTGAACCATTAGGCACTGCTTCCCTAGCTCAAGTGCACAAAGCCACTTTAAAAGATGGTTCTGTTTTGGCTATTAAAGTGCAACACCCGTATGTACAGGGTAACTCGAGAGTTGATATGAAAACCATGGAATATCTGGTTAAAATTATGAGTTGGGTGTTTCCTGAGTTTAAATTTCAGTGGCTAGTTGACGAATCAAAGAAAAATATTCCCCAGGAATTAAATTTTTACCAGGAGGGTAAAAATGCTGAAAAGGTTTCAAAGATGTTTGAAAAGGTTGATTGGTTGAAGGTGCCTAAAGTTAGGTAAGTTCTTCATTTGCTTTCTTAGCCAGATTTTGCAATAAATTTAATACAAAATCTCTAGATGGGACTTGTCTACACCAAGAGTTCTCACAATGGAGTTTTTAGAAGGGGGACAAGTTAATGATATAACTTACATTAAAGAGCATAGCATAGACCCTTATGAAATATCAAGTAAATTGGGGCAGCTATATTCAGAGATGATTTTCATCAATGGTTTCGTTCATAGTGACCCTCATCCAGGCAATATTATGGTTAAGAAAAATGACAAGGGAAAATGTGATATTATTTTATTGGATCATGGACTCTACGCAGTAAGTTGCAGTTTTCTGATAAGTATTAACAGGTTCTCAAATGATATTTTATTGTTTTAGACCTTAAAAGACGAATTTAGGATAAATTATGCTAATTTGTGGCTGAGTATTTTGGATAGAGATAGGGTGGGAATGAGGAAGTTCAGTAAGAATTTAGGAATAGAAGGAGACATGTATGGACTTTTCGCTTGTATGATAACAGGAAGAACGTGGGACACCATTATAAAAGGCATTGACAGGTTAGTGTAACTTTATAGACTTTTTTAGTTTTTAAGGGTTTTGTAAGCCTCCAAAGTACATATTCAATGAATATTTGTTGTCTCTAGCTTAAAAAATTTGCAAAATACGTTTTCTAGTTGGTTTATGAAATTGTTGTATAATAAACATGCTTTTATTTTCTTTAATAAACTTCTTCATAACTTCCCCCAAGATGGGGTTGTTAGGGGCAAATCTTATTATTTAAAAGTATTTAAAGTTGTAAATATTTAAGAATATTTTTTATAAAAAGGTGCAAGTTGTAGGTATTCAATAAACCCTAGTTTCTTGATGTTAAATATATTGAAATTCTAAAAATATTAAATAACATTAATTAGTTAAAGCATTTCCAAAAATATTTTTAAATCCTTTGTGTCCCAAATAAATGTTTTTATTTCAGTTTTATATTTTTTTAATGAAATAATTTTTTTTATATTTGTTGGTAAATAGGTCTTTAATATTTTTTATTTAAATAAAAACAAATATTTAAAAGATTTTTGTCCTACTGACTTATTTATTTTAGGTTTTATGGATATTTCATTTTTATAATGCGTGTTATGGTTATGGGCTTGTAAACTGTATAAGGTTTTTGTTTTTAAATATACAAGAACTGTCCAAGAAAGTTCTACACAAATGGGAAACTTTTTTATTATGCGTTTTATGAAAAAAAGTGTCTCTTCCTAAAAGCTCTGTTTGGCATGAAACTAAGATTTACGAAGAGAAAAATGTATTATATTATACAGGGTTCTCAAAAATTACAAGAATGTAAAGAGAGGTATAAGGGAGAGCTACCCCTATTTTTATTTATTTATTTATTTATAAAGTTCTTTATTGGTTTACACCAAATGGCCATTGACCGAAGTCCTTCAGCCTTAGTTAATTACGTATCTATTTACACATTATAGAATTGTTTGTTAAACTGTGAATAAATACAATTTGACAAAAAAAAAAAAAAAAAAAAATTATATATGCATATACTTTATAGTCTTAATATTTCTTCACATAGAGTTCTTTCTGGGTACATATGCCTTCTGGTGACTGGTACATCGATGTTACAAAACCTTGTCAAGATGAGTCTGTTTTCTTGCGATTGTGAAAATTTTGTGGATAAGTGTTGTAATCTGTCTGCTATTGGTTGAACTTGTGTTACTTGGTATAGCCTCTCGTTGGTTGGATTATGTAGAGGGTTCTGGGGGTGTCGGATTCTTGTTAGGGAGCGAAGAGCACTTCTTTCGGAGATTTCCAAGTTTCTTAGGCCAGGTTGTCTACAGTTTAAGTAAAGAGGATGGCAATACTCCAGAAGGGGTCTGCATATGGCCTTATATATATGTGTTGCAGTCTTGATAGAAATGCCTTGACTTTTATAGGTAAGGCTTCAGAAGTGTTTTGCTCGGATTTTTGATTTGTTCTTTATGGCCTTTGTGTGTTGGTTGAATTTTAATTTTTGGTCAATAGTGATTCCTAAATATTTTGCTGTAGATTGGGGTGCAATAATATGGTTGTTTAAGATAATTGATGGAGAAGTCTGTTTTATAGAGTGGTTAAATATTACAAATTGTGATTTATTAGGGTTTGGCCTCGGTCTCCATAATTTAAACCATTTTGTTGTGTTCTCTATCAAGTTCTGGAGTGAATTTATTGTATTTTTTAGTGAAGTGTTGTGAGAAAGTAGTGCGGTATCATCAGCAAACTGGAGGATGTACAGTTGGTCGTTGAAAAAATCAGGTTGTAATTGTGTGTAGTTATACATATCATGGCAAAATATATTATATAGAATTGGTGACAGAGGTGAACCCTGGGGTACACCCTGGAAAGAAGTAAATGAGGTTGAAATTGTATTTTGGATTTTAACTTGGAGTTTACGATTAGATAGAAACATTTTGATTAATTGGATTAAATATTTTGGACAATTTAGTTTCCAGAGTTTATACAGTACCCCCATGTGCCATACACTGTCAAAGGCTTTGCTGATATCCAAAAACACTGCAGCACTTCTTTGTCCAGAGAGTTTTGCCGCTTGTAGATTTGAAACCATAACTGTTACTGGAAGGGTAGTAGATCTTCTTTCCCTGAATCCAAACTGGTAGGTTGGTATACTTTGATTTACATGATGTTGTAATCGTTCTTTTAAAATAATTTCCAAAACTTTTCCTAAAACAGGCAAAAGGGTAATTGGTCTATAATTGCAAACTTGAGAATGATCAGAGTTAGGTTTAGGTATAGTAATGATCTGTCCCCTCCTCCATACTTCCGGGAATATTCTGTTCTGAAGGCAAAAGTTGTATATCTTAATAATCTTTTGATGTATTTGGATATCCAGAGACCTCAGAATTTTTTTCGTTATGTAGTCATAGCCCGGTGATGTTGATTTTCCAGAATTGACAAATTGGAAATATGTTTGTTCATCTAATTCTTCGCTGCTGCTCAATGTTGTTACATGTCCTAATCCACCGACTTTCCCTGAATTGTTTAATCATGTATTGTATATTCTTGTTGTAAGTATTTAGATGTCTCTTAAATTCAACGTTTCTGTTTTCTAAGTATTCCCTGTACATTTTCCGTTTATTTTTAATTAATCTGATAATAAACCGAGGAAGTTCAGTAATATATTGTCTAATTTTAACCTTGGGGGTTTGTGCCAATATAATTTCCGATAGTTTGTTGTTGAAAGTTGTTATGTATTCCTCATCGATTGGTGTCTGTTCATGATTTTGAATAAAATTTTTGAATCCTTGATTTACGTTGGTTATGTTACATTTTGCTAAATTGATTTTATATTGGGGATCTTCAGTAATTGGTGTTTTTAGGTCTATTATCATTTCAAAACCCAGATGATCAGAGCACATATCTGGAACTGTCTTGATACTGTAAATGTTTGGGTGTAAGTTTTTAGTGTAAAGTATGACGTCCGGGGTAGAGTCTGGATTGTTTGCCATTATATATGTAGGTGGGGTAGGTGCCTGTAAGAACGAAGAATTTTCTAGGAATGTTTTAACCTGTTTTGCTTTGGGTCTATTGATGTTTAGATCTCCAATTATTAGAGAATATTTATATAAGGCAGCTTTGGTAAACAGGGTTTCTTCAATTGGAGATGTGGGATGAATGTAGCAGAGAAATATGTGAAGACAATCTTTTTGAAAAGGTATGGCAAAATGTGTGATTTCATTAAGAGGGTTATTGACAGTTGGTGGGTTAGCTTTTTTAAATTTTAACTTAGGAGACAGTTGTATTAAACTTCCGCCCCTTACATTTTGGTTCACAATATTTCCATTTCGTTGTAGCACATCCCAATCACTGTATTTGGTATTACTGTCAGGTTTTGTTTTTGTTTCAACAAACAATGCACAATTAATTTTCCGGTCTTCTATAACATAGTTAATTAAGTGTTTTTTAGGGATGTAGCTATTAATGTTGGCGTAAAATAAATTAAGCAGTTTGAATGCTAGCTTGTTTTCCAGTTGTTGGTTCTGTAGGTGATGGATTTGTTGGGTTTTCTAGATCAAACATCAGTATGTACATTCTGTTTCCTGAAAACGTGACACACGTGTCAATTTGGAAAAGCGTCTGGAAACGTTGACGTAGTTTTTGGATCGGGTCTTCCCTGTTTATGTACTTGTCTTTGTTGATTTTTGTTACGTAGGTGTTGATAATAGTGTCATGAATTGTAATAGTACTATGTATTCTGGAGTTTATAGTGGTACTGTTGTTTATTTCGGATGATTTTTTATTTATTGACTTTATTTGTGTATTTGGTATTCCTTCAATTGGTTTTGTAGGCCTTTTGGGGCATTTGACTGACCACGCACCATGGTCTTCAGCTCCACATGCAGTGCATTTTGGGGGTAGCTGGATTGGACAGGATTGTTCTCGATGGGGCCCATTGCATTTAGTACATTTTATTGGTTCTTTGCACGTGTTTGTTGTGTGGGTATTGTGGTGGTATTTTTAATTTTTAAGCAAAACGACAAATAAAAAAGTTGTTTGAAATCTTGTTGGGAGTACAAATATAAAATTTTTTGTTTACGCAATTTTAATATATTTATCAAATAACTTAAACGTGGGTTTATGATAAAAATGTATTAAGTAGTTGCAAACTTTTAAAACCTTTCAATTATACGAGTTGGTTTAGATATTAGCGTGTTGCACGCCTACTAAAACACATTTTAGCCAACTTATGTTCTAAACAAAATTATGATAGAATCCAACACTATTCATAGTACCTAGCTTAGCTATTATACCCAAAGTTCACAAATTCTGTCAGTGACTCATTTAATACCAATCACCAAATCTAGGAAGCGACAGAATAAAAATATTGTAAAAATAAATGCTTGACGCTAGAATTACAGTGATTTTATGAGACGACGTTGTCACACAAGCCGCAATGAGCTAAATGCATTCAAAATAGCAGATGCTTGATTAATTTGTGTTTTTATTATCAACTTATGGATATATTTTGTGCTTTTTTTTCAATTTTCCTAGTGGATATATGGGTCGTTCACATAGATATTGTTTTGTGTAAATATATAGTTATTGAACTTTATTTAGTGTTGTTATATGCTTTTAATTGAGTAAACTACATATATGGATATTAACGAGCCTTCAACTAGTTGCGTGTCCACCTACAAAAAAAATTAAATTAACAATAAAAGAATGAATTATAGTTAAAAACGTATACCATGGAATTCGAGAACGAAATCCTGAACTAACCACATCGGATGCTACAGAAATATGTGGAACTTTAACGAAACTTTCCTCGCGCACTGTGTTCAAGGTTTTGAAAGAGCTCATCAAGAAAATGACAAAAAAGTTGAGGAGCCCAGACAACAGGACTGAAAAAAATATTCCTGGATAATGCCACAAGATACGCCATTCGGCGCAAAGTCCATGGATTTTTTTTCCTAAGTGAAATATCCACAATAAAAAAAAATTATGACTGAAATTAAAGATACATCTTTACCTAAATTATCGTTTACGAGTTTTTTCAAACGAATTTTATAATAAATGAATTTTAGGTATATCAAACAAAATCGAAAAAGCGTACTAATCGAAAAAAAATTAAATTATTGTATGGCGGCGGAAACATTTGGAAAAAATACGGGAGTTTCGGGAAAAGGGAAAAAAGTTGTTTTACACCGACAAAACATGGCTCAATGAAGGACACACAGTTGAGAAGGTATGGCAAGATCTAATCACTAAAAGTTCAAGGCAGGCATTTATGGATGGATTTTTGCAAGGACTAAGAAATCCTAGTAGAAAAGGTTGTCGTCTTATAAGATCAGCATTTAAATGCTAATAAATTAGATGACGTTGTGACGAAATTTCACCTTTTTATTATTTGTTGAAATGCATACGCCACTGGAATTCATTCCCCTGACGTCGCACAACCCGGAGCTCTCTATATGCCAGTAATGAGTCACTGACAGAAATTTTGAACTTGGAGTATAGGTAATGCATTCTCTCATTTTAAAAATATATAAAAAAAACGCTGCTTTCAAGTGGAATGCCGAACAATAAAATAACTATTTTTGATTAGACCTTCTGTTCACCCAAAATAAGGTCGAAATTAATAACAATAATAAATTACTATTCTAACAACAAACATTACAAATGACGAAGTTTTCTCCTTTAGCCAAAAAAATACATCAAGAAGTAAAAGAATACTATATTTAAAAAAATTAAATTTCATTCGTAATACATTAAAGCTCGTTGATTTGGCTGTCAATGTTACCGTCATCCATTTTCATGTGTAAGCACCATAACAGCTGTTTACGTTTAACCGCTTGACTCAGCTAAGTTCAAGTCAAACCAAAACTGACAAGCGATTTATGGCATTCGTAATTGGCTACTTAGCTTATTAAAAAAATATTAAAGGTTTTAGTTCATCATACAAGGACCTTTAAAAAAGTCTAATATAGATGTGCTGTACAGGTGTGCTCCTCTACTGTCATGTGCACTAATCAACAACAATTTCACTGAGGGTATGAAACTCTTCCACTGAGATTACATTTCCAGCAAGACTATCTGCAGATTTCAAATTTCGCAGCTTTAAAAATGGCG
This sequence comes from Polydrusus tereticollis, assembly GCA_963920685.1. NCBI lineage: Eukaryota > Metazoa > Arthropoda > Insecta > Coleoptera > Curculionidae > Polydrusus > Polydrusus tereticollis. Next base: position 120,593,484 of record OY987329.1, read on the forward strand.
CATGCATCTATTGCTTGTGGTTCCTCTTCTCAAATCTTATTTTATTTGAACATCAACGTGCTCATTTTATCGCAGTTATTATTATTATTTTTGTTGTAGGGCGAATTTTTCCAAAGGAGAAAAACAATTTGTTCAACAACACTTCACGGGACTTCTACCGCAAATTTCGTCAGTTTTACAAAATGTTAACCGACAAATGTTATTAGTTTTAAAAACTAACGACCTTATGAGAGGTATTGAACATACACTGAGAACCAGCGCACGAATGGGCGCGTTCATTGTAATGTCGCAGTGCTGCGTCCACTGCATATACGACGATAGATATAAAACGAGCCACAGTAAAGTCGAAAAGTTTAAAATTACTTTAGCAGAATTATGGACGTTGTTTAAAATTAGAGTTTATTACACCTTTTTAAATTTAAGACATTTTGCAAGAATTTAATTTAAATTAATTGTTTTTGTATTTGGTTGCTGAAATAAAAAGACAATTAAACACAAACATTTTACTATTTTAGGATTTACTAATTATCAAGGGTTTGTTCAGGTTGATTTTTTAATGTAAACTATTGAAAAGGAACAAAGGAAACTTTAGATCGAGGGGTAAACCGCTGAAGTTAACTTAATATTGACATTGCTTTAAAAACATTACACATTGCTAAATTTTAGCATTTCATGGCATTGCGCTACACTGCTCGCATTTTCCTTGCATTGCATGCAGACTGTCCTTTCTTTAGTTCGATTTCGAGTGCGGACTATAAACTAATATGTTTCGTAATGTACCCGTCACCCGCACGGTATTTTTGGTCAAACTGACTCTAAGACTAAGCTTAGGTTTTTTTGAGAATCATTAAACTAGAAAATCTTTCAAAATTTCCTTTTGTATGCGGCAAAGAATCCAAGAAGTATCACAGGATAAATATCTTTAAAAGTAAGATTAATAAAATTATTTTTTTGGCGAATATCACCTAAATACGCATTAAGTGCTTTTAAAAACAATAAACACCGTTTTTCCAATCTATCAGTTCATTTGTACATTTTTACAAAATATGCCATTTCCTGACGAATGACCCGTTGAGACGGATTTTTGATCAAGTTTCAGAGAATGGCCTAAATACATGTTTGGTATATAATTATTATAGGTAAAGGTGGAAACGCCGAGTTTTTCGCTAATTTTTTGCATACATAGGGCAGAGTACAAATATCACCGAGTAAAGTCAGTCACCCAAAATCCTTTGATGTTTTCGAATCAGAAGCAGAAACCCGACCGGACAATTGCAGCGGGTGTAGTCTCTCGTCAGCTGCTACGGAGATTTGATAGATATTCAGTAGAAATTCTTTAGTCAATAGAACTTTAAACAACAAGTGACGTTATTTTAAACTATTGCGATTCATTCGAACTAATGGGTTTACCAGATATACATACAAATTTTCAATGAATAAAAATATGAAAGAAATTTCTAAAAAATGGTAAAACATATTTTTGGCCCAAAAATTATAAAGAGGATTCATAAGGGACTCAATTAAAGCCAAAGAGTAACACAATTGGTTGTGTGTAACTATATTTATTTAGCGGTTGTTTATGTTTTGAATAAATAGAAAATACGTAACAAAAGCTCAAAATAACTAATATCTAGGTATCTTTAAAAACGAAACTTTACAGGTTTTATTAAATTGTTAATTTAGCAGATTTTTTTGTGAATTCTTTGTGTTTTTAATTCTCTGTTAGCAAATTTTAAAGTATAGTATATAGCCCTAGTATAGAGGGACGTTAGTACAAGGATGAGAAAATCTGACTTAAAGAAACTAGGCCTCAATGAAATTTAGAGCAATATTTTTTTAATAAATACTCTCGAAAACTGTATTGGTGTCGGATTTTTTGTATTTTGGCAAAAATTTCTAATTTTCCCCAAGAAATTCTCTAAACAATATTGATTTATGTGACGTGTTAACAAAAACTAATCGTTTTGGTCATTTAATAATTTCCGTGTAAGTGTAAAAAGGAAGAAAGAGTTATTCGCAATCGTAAATACATTTTATAGTATCTGTTACATTTTTTCCTGTACAGTTGACATTTTTTAGGTGTTTAAATGAAAGTTCCGTTTCGCTCTGAATAATTATTTTGATTAGACTACTCAAACAGAATAAATTTCTCACTGCCCTTTTCACCGAACCTTCAGAAAATGAAAGAAACAAAAACAACTGAGTACCGGAAGTAACAGTTTTTTGACAAGTGACAGTTTTTTCAAATGAAATACCACCTATTTTTTCATTGTATCCGTTAAAAAATTTTATCCTCTTTTTAAATATATAGTGGTTGTTGGGGTTATTTTTTACCGTTTTGGAATTACACGTAAATATAATAGAATTATCATTATCCTCATTAAAGTTTTGTAAATGGCTCATGTTACTCACCTTGACTAAATTATTGGCCACTTCTGTCTTCTTGACAAATCTTAATAGACGTTGTCAAAATCAGGGTCTAAATGGGATACTCTGAAGAGCAAAAGTTCGAAATTCTTAAAATATAAAATATATCAAGTAATTCCTAGCAAAAACACTCCGAAATGTGTTTCGTCAACTTTCTGAGCGAAACACATTACAAAGAAAGAAAAGGCATTGTCGGATACTTGAGGATTAAGAAGTTGCTGTTCTTTTATATTTTCAAGGTTATTTTTATATTCGCTTCGTATCATTTAGAAGCTTAATTTGTTTTAGAAAATCCACAAAATTCGATAAGGGACTGCGCGAGATATCTTGGCAAATGTTGCACAGTAGTTTTTAAAATTCTGAAACGGCATAAATTCCTCGACTTTAAATTTAGAAAAGTTCAAAAATTAACAGAAGAACAGAGGCAAAGACGTTTGCAGTTTTGCCGTCACATGACAAACATCCTCAACAATAACGCCAATTTGTTTGAGAACATTATATGGACCGATGAATATTCTTTTAATACGGCTTCAGCTCCAAATCCCAAAAACACACACTTCTGGGCGTCACAGAATCCGCATCTTACAGTTGAAGTGATACGTTCTGGGTGGGTATCAGTAAATGTGTGGTGCGGCTAGAGATGTAAAATTATCGGTAATAATCTTTTGGAGAATATTCCTGAGAAAATTCTCAAGGTAGAGAATTTTCTGAGAATGGTAAGAAAATCGCTAGAAATGGCAATAAAAAGAAATAAAATTTTTACATTACACTACAGTACTTTTTTTGTATTAAAATATTTCCAGACGTTAATTTTGGTTTTGTGATACCCTTTCATTTTTTTTGCTCCATGTTTTTATACTTATAGACGGTCTAAACTGAGCCGAACGGAACGCCAAAATAAAACTAGTCTCACCACATCATTTACAATTCACACAGCTGTATACGAGTATACGTTCGCGCTTCTAGGGGTTTCCCTGAATTACTGTTATACTCGGATTCCCCTAGAAGCGCCGACGTAAAACACTTACCATAGTTATAGAAAAGGTTGTAGAAGCTCAAAATTTTAAAAATCATTGCAAAATTTTTTAGAGTTCTCTAGAGAATATGAAAAATGCTACTAGAATGACAAGACATTTAGTTAGTTGTTTGAAGTGTCCTGTCGCGTGAAACCACTATTTACTCTTATTGGGAAGGTAAAAATTTTATTCCTTTACGTTTTGTTTCATTTACGCCGTTCGCCGTTTGACATTTGCCGAAAATAAGCATAATAGGTAATTTTTTATTTCTTTTTATTGCCATTTCTAGCGATTTTCTTACCATTCTCAGAAAATTCTCTAACTTGAGAATATTCTCCAAAAGATTATTACCGAGAATTTTACATCTCTAGGTGCGGCATAGTGCAAAACAGAATCATCGGTCCAATTTTCATTGATGGATCTTTAAATGGAGTTAGATATCGTGAAATGCTTGCAAATCAAATAGAGGATATTCTTGAAACTTTTCCTCTAAACGCCGCAAGGAATTTTATATGGCAGCAAGATGGTGCTCCATGTCATAGTGTTCTTCCAGTTAGAGAATACCTCAATGAGAATTATGACATTTGGGTTGGTCGTGGAGGGACGATTGCATGGCCTCCCAACCGACTTAACACCATTAGACACATTTCTTTGGGGCTACCTCAAATACAAGATATTTGCATCCAGACCAAATAGTGTTGCCGATCTGCAGGAACAAATCCAAATTGAAATTGACCTTCTAAACTTCGGTAGGCCAGATGTGATTGTTAATGCAATTGCAAAACTAAAAGAGGTTTTTTTTTAATGAACGGTGGCTATTTTGAGCAATTATAACAATAATATATATGTTGTGTTACGTTTTAATTTCGTTCTAAAACGGTAAAAAATAACACCAACAACCACTATATATTTAAAATGAGGATACAATTCTTTAGCTAATACAATGAAAAAATAGGGGGTATTCCATTTGAAAAAAAACTCTCACTTCTGATACTCAGTTGTTTTTGTTCATTTCGTTTTCTGAAGGTTCGGTGAAAATGCTATAACTTTGCTAATTTAACAATTTCTCTATGGAATCCTTAAAATTTTGCTATTGCCAGTGAAATATTGTAGAACTCATAAAATACACTTCTCTGTTAAAAATAAATGCAAACTGTGACAAAAGAAAACGCGGAAACCCGAAGAATAACATGAAAAATTTGTAAGAAAAAACACATAATTTAGATTAGGCATCCAATGTTGACGACGAAGCGAAATTGCCATGTTGCCACGTCAAATGAAGCGATGCCAACGCGAAGCGAATTCTTTTTACACCGTTCAACATTTTCTATATTGCTTTTGCATTGATTCGCGCATTTTCTTACACTGCTGGAATATTTATATAATATAATAATAATATACATATTTTAAGGCATTGCTTCGGTCACATTGCTTGCATTGCTTTTTACATTATTTCACGCGTGTATACCACATTGCTTCAGCGGTTTACCCCTCTCTTTACATAATGTTATTTGCTTCCTAAGTAATTAACGGATTTTAAAATCCATAACAGATTTAGAAAAGGTGATTTATGGTCTATTTACTGTTTTTTTTTGGGACACATTCGAATATGCAGGATGGATAAAACAGGGTAAAAAAGAAGGTCATCTGCGTTCAACTCGAATAACTTCACCGTTAATGATGAACTATTGATAAGAAAAGTAATTTTAAGTTTTAAATCCGAGTTCAACTAATAAACACATAATTTGGGCTGAAATGTTGTTCGTTTAATTTCTAAATTTTGTAGTTAGGTTGTAGATACAGGTGCAGTCAAAAAACGTATATTATGTAGTCCACAGCCTAAAGCAACTATACCATAAAATAAGTCGCCTTACTTAGGCTTAGGCTGTGAACAATTAAGGGAGTAATAGTAATTCCTCCTCCCCCCATTTTTTATGTTTCTTTATTTGTTAGTGGCATATTTGTTTAAAGAAAAATGTACCATGCTGCGAACTATCTAGGGTATCATTTTTTGCTGGGATACTCAAATTTCTAAGTACAATTATTTTGTGCAATAATAATAGGTACAAATTTTCAAGAATACATATATTTATATTTAACTTTTTATAAATTATTATTTTTTGTTTGGGTTGATGCTCGAAGTTGAGACTCATTTATTGTTTTAGATAAAATATATATTTTTAAAAAATAATCTTGTATTTTTTCATAAAATTAATATCTACACAGGAAAAAAGGATACTTGCACTTAAATTAAGTAAAAATTTGATTTGTATATACGCAAGGACATCTTAGCTTTAATTAAGAAGTGCATGTATTTAACATATACACTTATACCAAGGCCGTATATACAGTATGTCCACGGATGGGGTTTACAAGAGGACAAATGGACTAAAAATTGAAAGATAAGAAAAAAGTCAAATAAACGTTTTTGCTTGTCTAGAAAATACGATTCACCATAAGAAACTTTAATTTTTTTATACAGGGTGGGTAAAAACTGCAAAAATGTTATTTTGCTTAAGAGTAAACATACTTTATTTTGAAAGATACGAAAAAAAGTCACTCTTAATAAACGTTTTTGCTTGTCTAGAAAATACGATTCATCATAAGGAACTTCAATTTTTTTATACAGGGTGGGTAAAAACTGCAAAAATGTTATTTTGCTTAAGAGTAAACATACTTTATTTTGAAAGATACGAAAAAAATCCACTCTTAATGAATGTATTTTCTACACAACAAACCGAAGTAGAACAATTCATTAAAAGGTTTACCTATGTAAGAATTATTTCCCAAAAAGTATTCGCTGGCACACCTCTGACTGGTGAACCTAGTTAAAATAATAATGACACTTAAGGTGATAGGTACTTGTTGTCAATGTCTTTATTTAATGAAGTTAAGCTGGGTTTATAAACTCGAAAAGTTGGTGTTGGAAATAGGAGTTCAATTTAAACTAAAGGGAACACTCAGTTCCATTTATACACTCGTCATGTAAAGCTCATGTAAGGTTCAAAAACTTCCCGGGTAGTTCGAGATAACCAATTTTTATGCTCGGAGTTCGGAATATCTAACCTCACAAACTTGATCATAACTTCAACATCACCAACTTTTCGAGTTTATAAATCCAGCTTTATTATTTAAGTAGAAATGCTATCTACTGAACAAAGAGTTTTTATAATACAATGTTATGGGGATGGTCAAGTTTCATACCGCTACGTCATGGAACAATTTACTGAGAAATTTGTAGGAATCCCAGTAACTAGGATGACAATCTGCAACTTAATAAAAAAGTTCCAGAGAACTGGTTCGGTTTTGGATCTCAAAAAGAAGAAATACGACCATGATGATGCTGCTACAGTCTTAGTTCTTCAATCTGTTGAAGAAAATCCTATGACGTCCCTTAGAAATCGTGTTACTCAGTTGGAAGTTGTGAAAAAAAGTCAAATTCAGAAGATCCTTAAAGCAAATAAATTGTATCCCTATAAACCGCACTTTAATCAAAGATTGGAAGAGGGAGATGACGCGAAACGACTTGATTTTTGCTTGTGGATAGGAGACAAAATATTAAGTGGAAATGTTGATTTTTATAAATGTATCATGTTTTCTGATGAAAGTACATTTTCTACCAATGGAACCGTTGCAACCCGGCACGTTAGGTACTGGTCTTTAGAAAATCCCGAATTCAGAATTATGACGAGAAGACAATATTTCACAAAAGTGAACGTGTGGTGCGCGATATCCATCCATGGCATCATAGGGTCATATTTTTTTGATAACACGTACAATAGATTATCATATTTAGAAATGCTGGATACATTTTTCACTGATGAACTCGAAAATCTACCATTAAATTTTCGACAAAATATGTATTTTCAGCAAGATGGTTGTCCAGCCCATTTCGCTCGTGAGGTTAGAGAATGGCTTGACCGCAGATTTGGTCGAAGGTGGAATGGCCCAGTTTTGTGGCCCCCAAGAAGCCTCGACTTAACCTTGACCAAATGATATTGAAGTGCTGAAGGGCAGAATTATCCAGGCTGTCCAATCGATATCTAAGGAAGAAATCAGAAATTCTTTCACTTATTTGAGAAAGCAATTAGAAAAATGTGTCGAGTATGGGGGTGGAGTTTTTGAATTATGAAATCGTTATCGTATTCTTTTCATGTTAATAAAAATGTTCGTATTATTATTAATATTATAATTACTTTATTTTTTTTTTTTTTTTTTTTATGATAAGGCACAGCACTACAGGATAAATCCTTTATGGCGCTCTAGGAGCGGTGCGTGTGCGCAGGAAACGATTCACGTTGGTCTTGAATCTTTGGAGACTATACTCGTTGGGGAAGACGATCTCAGGGAGGTCGTTCCAGAGTGATGACGTTCTCCAGATGAAAGAATTTTGAAACAGTGTCGTTCGAGGGACACTAAGCTGAACCACGTACTGGTGGGCTGCAGTGGCTCGTCGTGTATTTCTACCATGCACCGCTCTGGGTGGTATTAAGCGGGCAACCTCAGTTGAACAACATTTAAATAAAGACATTGACAACAAGTATGACCTATTCATTATTCAAGTAAAAACGTTTATTAAGAGTGACTTTTTTTCGTATCTTTTAAAATAAAGTATGTTTACTCTTAAGCAAAATATCATTTTTGCAGTTTTTACCCACCCTGTATAAAAAAATTGAAGTTTCTTATGATAAATCGTATTTTCTAGACAAGCAAAAACGTTTATTAAGAGTGACTTTTTTTCGTATCTTTCAAAATAAAGTATGTTTACTCTTAAGCAAAATAACATTTTTGCAGTTTTTACCCACCCTGTATAAAAAAATTGAAGTTTCTTATGATGAATCGTATTTTCTAGACAAGCAAAAACGTTTATAAAGGTTGACTTTTTTTCGTATCTTTCAATCTTTAGTCCATTTGTCCTCTTGTAAACCCCATTCGTGGACATACTGTATATTTTGGTTCTGTTTATGAACATGCAGATGACATGGAGAATGTTCAGTTTATTGATGAGCGTAACCTATTCGATGTAGTTAATGTTCCATATGTTAGTTCTGAGGATGTGCATAAGGTAGTCAAAATCTAAAAATTAATAAGGCTGTCGGTCCAGACAACTTCCCAGCATACATTGTTAAGGGGTCGGTGGGCTTCTTCTCGACTCGATTAAAAGTTTTGTATAATATATCCATGTACAAAAAACCTCTTGAACAGTTTTCTTATCATCTGCTTTTTGTTCGCACGGTATTTTTCAGGTATGTATGTAGGTTTTTTGTAGTACATAAGTTGGTTTAATCTAAATTTTAAACTTAAACCTCTTATCCTCCATTGGCGTAGAAATCGGAAACAGAAAACTTCTATAAAGGCCAAGTACTACGTAATGTTAAGTAATAAAATGCAAATTTCTCGAAAACCGTCAGAGGAATCGAGTCTTATCAAGAGTACCTCTTTTGTAGCAAATGAGTTGGTTCATCTGAATTTTGTGCCCAAACCCCTCTTGTTCCATTGGCATAGAAGTCTGAAACAAGCAGTTAGTAAAAAACCCAGGTTCTACGCCCATGGACTGATATTAATCAGAATTGTGACATGGTTTTTTTGCCCCATAAAGCTATGCCAACGTACCAAATTTCGGCAAAATAGTATGAGCAGTTTTGAGTTAATCCAGAAAAACGATTTAAAAATTGTCACTTCAGCGCCGTCTAGCGCCCAAACTAAGCAACTTTGTACTAAGGTAAGTTTACTAAAATCGGCTAATTTTGGTCTGAAGAATATGTGGTAGGTTTTTGTAAAGTCCTTTTACAGACACCCTGCATGTATAGCAACTCATCTCGAAAATTGTTGAAATATGTAAAGCGATAGTAAGGTAGATGCAGAACAGTAATAGGTAATAAACTCACAATATAACAGTTACCATTAAAAAGTTCAAATCAGGATCTTTTAATGGATGATGGGTAGTAAAAAGCACATCAGAATATATTATTATATATTCTTTATAAATTTTATAAGAATGGTGTACACCAATATAGATTTAAAAATTCAGTTTTTAGTATAACTGCGCTATTAAGCAACTATAAGAGTAACGTCCATAAAATGTGATTTACAGTAAACTTTCATCTTTCATTACAAGTTTTGGAAAAATAGCGTGTTGTAGGCCATCCTTTCCATTGATTTATTTTTAGTTAACACTTACTGAAAATATTAAATAATGTTCGCTCATTCCTTAAAAATAAATTATTAAGTCGATTCTTATGAATAATTATGTCAATTTTTCTACAGTCTTCAATAAATTACTAAAAATTGCATAAAAGTAGTTACAGTAAAGGGCGGAATCAGTTTTTTGCTCTCTATTCCAAAATGTCTTAAATGCAAGTAGTCTTACCAATATATCGCATCTAAAAGATAAAGCCTGTCATTCTAAAAATATCTTCAACAGTTTCAAGGGGTTTTATTTTGAAGGTTCTTCTTATATCAAAAGTTTGATTCCACTTCTCCATTACAGTATCCCAAGGTTCTCGATTGATCTGTAACCAAAAGACATCATCTGCGCGTTGATCTCTTAAATATTAAACAACATATATCTGTAAATTAAGTACTATATTTTGTTTATGAACTTACTTAAATCGTCACATAATCCTCATCATTTTTGAACTATTTTCATTATCCTCGTCCTTTTCCTTTAGTCATCATCAAGTTGAAGAATATAAAAGTATTTTGTTGTAAAAACAGAATTATTAGTTTTAAGTACCGTACAAAGCATCTAACTTTATTTAAAAATACTAAAGATTCCTTCTTTTAAGTATAATTTTAGGCTTACATCGACCACAAAAATACTTAATTTGACTGCAAAAAATAAGTTATTTTAAAAACTTGCTAGGCTCTCAGAAAATATTCCAATAATTTGTTTTAAAATACTTAATACAAGTTTTTTTCAAAATTACTACATACTTAAACGGAATTTTATCAGTGCATATTGGTCGAATTATTTGAACAAAGAAACGTGACATTTAAACTAAGCAAATATTGACAAGAAAATCTATGTTCTTGAAATAGGAGTTCACTTTTATCCGTCTTCGGATCGAAACATTGTAAAAAAGGAAACAAAAATGTCGAGTTAGTACTTCTTAAGTCTTCAGGCGCGAGATCTACCACGCACTGCCTCAATTTTATGTGGGTTTGGGTACTTTGTCATTGTTAACCGTAACCTATATTGGGCAAATAATCAAAGCAACAGCAAAACTATTGTTAAAATTAAAATGTTCTCGAAATAGAAAACCAAAAATATAACTGTTATTTATACAGACGCGTGTCATTGTCAGTTGCAATTATTTATTTATCGACGTTTTGATACCGAGTTTATTCCAGAGAAATATTGTTAGAAAATGGAAAATAATACGTATACAAATGCTGACATCAAATTAATTTTTTATTCATGGCGAGTGCAATAGAATCATAAGTCGAACATGCAGAGTTTTCAACGAGAGGTATCCGAATTTAACACCAATGACCAGAACAAAATTTAGAAACATTATAAAAAATCATCTTAATTATGGAACGATTAATGCAGAAAGAATTTTACCCAGGCCAATAACGTCAAATGAAGATACTCGTGCGGCAGAATATGATTTAGGAGTTTCGCGACCATCTGTTCAAACAATCTTAGCAGAACATGGCATGCGTCCCTATAAGTTTAACCTTCAGAAGATCCAGCATTTTCACGTCAAATTATATGGACAGATGAATCAAAATTCACAAGAGAAGATATTTTTAATAGACATAATTCTCATTTCTGGAGCACTGAAAATCCTCATGTCATTCGAAAAAGAAACTTTCAAAATAAATTCAGTGTAAATGTATTTGCTTTAATTATGCATGATCAAGTACGCTATCATATATATGAATAGCGAAAGATACATGGCCATTTTGCAAACAGTTGTGACAGACTTTGTTGATAATGTGCCTTTGGATAGGAGAGATTGTTGGTATCAACTGGATGGCGCTAATGATGATATTGCCCGTTTAATCTTCTTGGCAGAAAAAATGGCCCCAACAAATAGTCTCCAATAATGCCAGTCCACATATTTACTGTCAACTGATACTGGAAATGACTTTAGACTATCTCATGAGGATTCTCTTCTGTCCAAAAATAATTGTTATGAAAATTTCTTATGGCATTTTTCGTCGCTAACTAAAATTTTATTTTCGAACAATGGATTTTGGGCCAACATTTGAATGAACAACGAATGTGTATATACAGGGCTGCCCAGAAGTCCGGAATAAAATTAATATAGCCTTAACCTGTAACTTTTGGGGAAAATGCTCGGACACGTCAATTTAGTTTTATATATGCTCACATTTTGACGTTATTCGTTTTTTTTTATAGACATTTGTCAAAGATATGACGACATCGATCTTTTTTTTTAAATCGAAACGTACAGCTTCTGATACATCATTTGAAAGCTAATATCTCGTACAGTATGCTCATACATTTTGGCGCGATTCTGTTACGCAGTTCAAAATGGCGACTGTTAAAAGTTTTAAAAAAATCCCTACTTAAATAAGCGGGAATGATAAATCATTGATGTTTTTTTTACCTTTCAAGGCAAGAAATCTTCATTGTTTCACGTTCTTTTGTGACATTGTGAACTAGTAAAATTAATTTAGATATTTCCGAAGTATTATTTTGCAATTTTCTAAACAAAAATGGTTTTGTCGGAAAAGCAGCGTATCAAAGTCTTGATATTGTTAGGATGTGGAGATAAAATAAGAAGTCAAAGTGAAGTGTGCACTTTATTTAATGCTAAATATCCGTAAAATGAAATTTCACAAGGCATGCTCTTAGTAAAATATTCCACAAATTTGATGAACATGGCACAGTAAAGAACTTGCCTAGGAATGGACGGCCACGTGTTTTATGTGACGATGAAAAATTGGATATTGCATTATCTCTGCAGGATAATCCGCATGTTTCAACAGTTTCATTGGCTCAAAATCATGATACATCTAGAGGTACTATTGGAAGATTTTTTAAAGCAGAAAAATACCACCCTTATAAAGTCTGTCTTGTCCAAGAGCTTTTAGAAGATGACTATGATAGGCGTTTGCAATTTTGCGAAGAAATGATGAGACGGTGTGACGAGAATAATAGGTTTCCACAGAACATATTATTTTCGGATAAAGCTACTCTCTATTTAAACGGGTGGTTAACAGACATTTATCGTTTCTGGACTCAAGAAAATCCACGATGGATATTTGAAGCGCATACTCAGCGGCCCCAGAAAGTAAATGTATGGGCAGGTATCATTAATAACCGAATTTTAGGACCATTCTTTTTGGAAGGAACCCTTACAGCTGAACGGTACCTGGATTTCTTAACCTTTGAGTTGAGGCCTGCTCTAGCTGTAATTTTTCCCAACGAAGTAGATCCAGATATACCTAATGAAACAATTTGGTTTCAGCAAGATGGTGCTCCCCCGCATTTTGGTGTCAATGTGAGAAGATATTTAGATCAGATATTTCCAGGTCGCTGTATTGGACGACGTGGTACAATTGAATGGCCACCGAGGTCCCCAGACTTAACGCGTCTAGACTATTTTCTTTGGGGATATTTAAAAGAAAAAGTTTACCAAAATAGGCCAAATAATATTGAAGATTTGAAAAACAAAATTAGATTGGAGAGACATAACATACCGGCTGAAGCCATTCGAAATTCCGTCGACGGATTTTACCATCGTCTGGGAGCATGCAAAGTAGAAGGTGGAGGACATTTCCAGCATTTGCCACGTTAAACCACCTTTTTGTTGTGTTTTGTTTTGCTTTGTTACATTTTTATTTTTTTTTTTGACAAAATAAATAACAAATAAACCATAACTATTGTTAAGTCACAATGTCACAATGAAGATTTCTTACCTTGAAAGGCAAAAAAACCTTCAATGATTTATCATTTCCGCTTATTTAAATAGGGATTTTTTTAAAACTTTTAACAGTCGCCATTTCGAAATAGCAAGACAGAATCGCGTCAAAATTTATGAGCATACTGTACGAGATATTAGCTTTTAAATGTTGTATTACAAGCTGTATCTTTCCATGTAAAAAAAAGATCGATGTCGTCATATCTTTGGCAAATGTCTATAAAATAACAAACGAATAACGTCAAAATGTGAGCAAATATAAAACTAAATTGATGTGTCCGAGCATTTTCCCCAAAAGTTGCAGGTTAAGGCTATACTAATTTTATTCCGGACTTCTGGGCAGCCCTGTATACCTACCTGTGCAGAAGTTTGTGAATCAGGCTTTTTTCGATTTGGATAATGCTGCCGATAGAGTCGTTTAGCTTCAAAGAAATTACCATTGACAAGACCATAAATAATATGCATATCGGTTTATTCTTGGTTTGTGAACTCAACCATCATTAAATAGCTTTGGGAACATTAACTAACAAAATTATTTGACACTAATCGTCAAAAAAGTTAACAAACGAAAAATCAAATATATGCTGTCCCAGCACACTACTTGTTTTAAAATTTTGTTACTTGGATAATACTTGGTTTGCATCGACGGCTATTTGCGCCAATCACTAGAAAACGATGACAGATATACGATAAAAATGCAGGGGATCAAAAAGAATGAGAAAAGCACGGATATAGCTATAGTCAAAATATGATATCAGTACCTATATTGGTAATAATGCAGTATAACGTTTTCTGTCAATTTTGCAATTGTTTTAAAACTTTTTTTAATAACCTGTTAGGACGCTATTTATTAGCACCAAACCACCGGCGAATTTTTAAAAAATTCTAAATTCTTTCATTTTTATTTTTATTTCTTGTAAAAGAGAAAAGTAAAAACTGAAAGATTGAAAATTCATTATCTGATTAAAAAGCGCTAACTATGTTTCAATTTCATCAGGTGAATTGAAACAGAGTTAGTGCTTTTTAATTTTCGTAATATTTGCCACTGAAAGTTTTGTTTTATTTTAATACTATGAATCGCAATGGTTTTCCAACAATAAATTTGAAGTATAGAATTATAATTTGTAAATTACCCAAATTCTTTTAGTTCATCAGTATATTTACGTACCTACCTGATTAAAAATTAAAATGGTTTTCCCAGAATAAAGAACTCGTCACTAATAATAATTCTTCCCAAGATATACAACACAACAACAAAAAGTCCTTTTTAATAAGCAATAAAAAATCATTAAAAAAACATTACAAATTAGATTTCAATAGGTATTATAAATTGAAATTAGGTGGTAAAAATAAAACAAATCAATATATTACACTGCAATTTATAAGTAAAAACAAAGCACTATAAAATTGACAGGTGCAATAACGTATTGAAAAATAAGTCTCGTAACTAGGGAAGTACAAGAAGAGGAGCCTGCAATTCTGCCAGATTTAGTCACCGGTAAGTTTTACAAAAATCTAGGTGTTACGTCGAAAAAAGTTTTAACGCCGCAAAAATGTTTGGGTGTAGTGACTTAAGTAATAAAAATCTTAACCGGGTTTAATTCGGGTATTAAAATCGTGTCAAATTAAAATTGAAAACAAATAACATCGTCAGATTTATTGACTGTATGTAGCGAAATTACTATTCAAAGCCTAGCAGACGCAAATTTTTGGATTTAACACGGATTAGGTTTTCACAAGATAGAGTTAATCCTGCATAGCGCGAAAAATTTATAAAAAGCTTTAGGACCATGGCGAAAATTTTAGTTAAATTAGTGGCAAGGCTAAATAAAACGGTAGAGATGACGGGTACCATAAACGCTGGTTCTCCAATGCTCGACGGCAATAAGGTCGAAGTCATAAAGGCGTATAAGAGGAGATGGTATATTTTGGGCATTTACGTATATTACGCCACCATAAGTTGCTTTCAATGGGTGGAGTATTCCATAGTGACCAACATAGTGATGAGGTACTACAACGTCAGCTCTAGCGCTGTCGATTGGACTGGCGTCATGTTCATGATCGTGTGGCCAATTTTTGTTTTCCCATCGTCTTTTTTAATTGATAAATTGGTTAGTATATATTTTACTATAGCTAAAATATTTCGGTATTTATAGGGTGATTGGAACCGAGATTTTTTCAAGACTGTATTTTATTTAATTCAATTAAGTATTTACAAGTTTGGGTTTGTTGCCTTAGGAGCGCCCGCAGAAATTTTTTCAGGGGGGCAAAATTATTAGGCATCTTTTTTAAAACATGGACCATATAATGTTATACAGGGTGTTACCAAATTCAAGTAGAAAAGTTCATATAAACATGTGTCCTAAAAAGTCTGGTTTTCAAGATACAGGGTGTCAAAGGTTAAAAAAAATCGGTTTTTTGATGATAATGTTTTCGGGTTCGACATGTAAATGAAGTGGATTTTGGGCCAAAGTTTTCTCAGGTGTCATTTTACAGAGCGAAAAACTAAGTTTTTAAATACTCTGGTCATTCTTCTTCAAAAAAAAGGTACGTACTCTTAATTTATTTCGATATAACTGGCGGGTTTCGACATAAATCGGTTTTTATGCGAAACACTCAAAAGTTACTAATGCTAAATATAAACAGCTAAAAATAAAATACGCAAGGTATGCTGATCAGGGTTGAAAAAAAACATGTATTTAAAAAAAAACTTAAAAACATGTTTTTTTTTGTTTAAAACTGTTTTTTTTTGTTTTAAACTGTTAAAAAAAAACATGTTACAAATTAATTTAAAGTTTGAATAAAAAAATCCTATCTAGTAAGACCCGTTTTTTAAAAATAACAGAACAACAAATCGAATTAAATGTTGAAAATGTGTGCCATTTATGGCTTGACAATATTCAACGCAATCAATAACTTTTTGCACGTTTCAACAATTCCGGAGTTATGGCAAGCATTTCCCTTCAGATCTACTCTTTCAACTCCAGTTGTTCAGCGGAGTTAGGCCTGGCGATCTAGCAGTCCATTCGATAGGTCCTCTCCTTCCGATTGGGAAAGGTTTTATCTAAACATGTACGCACAGTGGCAGCATAGTGCGGAGGAGTACCATCTTGCTGGAACATCAGTTCTTCGTCGGGGGAGTCTGGGTTCAATGGATTCGGAAATAAAAGTCACTAATGCTGGAATTAATCAAGTTGGAGAAATTCGAGATATATTTGTCCAGTTAAAGAAAAATGGATCAATTACTCCTCCGTGCACTATTTCACACCACACATTTGTTTTTTGAGGGTACTGGCTGTGAACCTCCATCATCCAATGCGGATTTTCTGTTGCCCAACAACGACAATTTTTTCTGCCCACATTACCAATCAAGGAGAACGTAGCTTCATCGGATAAAATAATATTTTTTACTAAATTATTATCTTCACTCAGCTTCAGCTTCATCTGCAGGACTCAAACGCCTTTTCTCGACATTTGGCATAATTCATAGTAAGCTTCGAAATCGATTAGGAACAGAAAATGCCGCAAAACTTGTAACCATATTTAGGCAGCTTAATTCAAACCAAGAGTAGAGTTTAGTAGAATGACTAGGAGACTTTTGGTTTAGTTTTTAGTTTGTTTGTATTTGTTACTTTTATAAGGCGCTTTTATATGTTTACACTTTTTATTTGCTTATGTTATTGGAACCCGGTACACAGACTGTAGGTAGGTACATAAACTAAGACCTAGAGCTAGTCTTAAACGTGTTTTTATAATTATGTACTTTTAATATTAAACCTTAGATATTAAATATTGCTATTTTTGTTTTTTATTTAATATTTTTTGTTTTAACAGTTTTATGTGATTTTCAGTAAAGCTTGACAAAAAAAGCGACTTAAAAAAAACACTGTTTTAAACAAATCTGTTTAAAACACTAGTAAGTGTTTTAAACATGTTTAAAACAAATGTTTTAAACATTTTGTTTTAAACATAACAACCCTGATGCTGATGTGCACTTAATTATTGGGAAGCGCTTTCCAACTCTTCGAAGGGAAGAATACTTTATGCTGAAAGATTTCCAGCTCAGACATTGTCCAGTCCATAAACCTTTGAAAGGGTTGATCGGAGCTTAATTAATTTACAATGTTATTAAAATATAAAAATAATGAAAACGTTTAAATGTTATTTTGGCAAATGTTCAATACGGGCTCTACGTATTTCAAGACATTTTTTTAGTCTTCGAATATTTTCCCGCTGCACTGCAATTAATACTCCGGCATTATTACAGATTTCGTTATAATGCTGTCTTATTTTTGCTAGTTTTTACTGGTGTTGAATAAACCAGTTCTTTTAGATGTCCCCAGAAGCAAAAGTCTAAGGGATTTAGATCTGGAGACCTTGGTGGCCATAAAACATACCCACCTTGACCTATCCATCGAAGGCCAAAAACGCTTGTTAATTGTTGGCGTACTATATGGTTATAATGAGGTGGAGCACCATCATGCATGGACTAAATTTGCATTCTTCTGTCAAGAGGCACGTCTTCCAATTAATTATTCAAATTTTGCTGCAAGAATTGTAAATTAATCTCGCCATTAACTCTTTCTTCCAAAACAAATGGACCTATAAGGTTATTTCCGATAATGCCAGCCCACACATTTACCATGAATCTTTGTTGGTGTTTGTTTTCAATTATGGCGTGCGGATTTTCATCAGCCCAAAAATATAAATTCTGTGAGTTTATTATGCCATCTCTTGTAAAACCGGCTTCATCGGTAGGTAAACAAAATAGAGTTAGAAAAATTTAGATTTACTTTATGTTGCTGTATAAACCAGTTGGAGTATTGAAGTCTTGCTAGATAATCATCCGAAGATAGCGTGTACTTTTTGAACATGGTACTTGTGAAGTAACTGTTCTTTTAGAGTTTCATGTACAACCCATTTTATAACATTGTTTTGTGTCGCGATCTTTCTAATGCTGTTTGAAGGATTGTCAACAATATCTTGCAAAATTTGTTCCTCGACGTGAGGGTGTCGTGCTCTCCGAGAGGTCCCTCACCGCCACGTCGCGGCAAAAATGACCCTGAAAAAAAATTCCAAAAATTACTTCGTTAACTCTAACAACTACTGTCTAATAATCTTTTACATTTTTCCTTTAGGCTCCTATCCAACCTTTGAAAGGTTTTTTTGACTTCGCAATGTTCGGGCTGGAAATCTTTCAGAATAAAGTCTTTTTGCCATCGAAGAGTTGTACAGCGCTTCATAATAAATTAAATGCATATCAGCATATTCTGTGTAAGAATATTCTTCCATTTTTTAATTTTTTTTTACTTCAAGGCGGTTTGGACAAGTTCCGTCAATAGTAATTCATTATTATTAACAATAACAGCCTGGTTTCACCTGTTTGTGTTTAGCATAAGTGACTGTTGAGTGTTTCGCACGAAATCCAATTTATCTCGAAAACCGACAGTTTTATCACAATAATTTAAGAGTACCTTTTTAAAGAGGAATGATCAGAGTATTTAAAAAATCACTTTTCAGCTTTGTAAAAAGACACCTGTCAAAATTTTGGCCCAACGAGTGTGGTGGCAAGTCCGTTCCTGACTTCCCTGACGATGTAAAACATCTACTGTAGTCTAACCAAATGACTCTTTATGGCCTCTGTAAAATATTAAAATTTCATTAATCTATACAAGTCGGTTCAAAAGTTAGAGCCAAAAAAGTAAATCGCTGGGGTTTTTTTTTATGACAAACTAGGGTTATTTTGACCTCATCTGTATGCTCCCCAGAAATTAGGAGGTACTTGCCGGACACCCTGTATACGTAGAGACGTATCTTGAATTTTAAGTATATTTATACAATTTTTTAAAATCCAATTCTTGGATATCCTTTATTTAATAAAAGTTAAGTTATAAAAGTGAAAATTGCAAAACTATGATCCAATTTTGTTAGACGACTACCCTAAAGTAAAAGTGCTGTAGATGTAGTGGTCTAACAACACATGACAAGCGTTCTTATTTTTATCACGCGCGGCGTCGTCATTTCCAGGGGGCAAGTACTTTTGCATCTTCTCCTGCGGGCGCTCTAATGGTCCTGATGCCTCGTTAAAATTGCGTATGATATACAAATTATTCTTTAGGGTCTGAGGTTCGCAGCGCTAGCAGGATGTTTCCTAACAGCTATTGGAGCGTCAGTCAAACTTTTTTCGATCAATCAAAACGCCTTCTATGTGGTGTTAGTTGGCCAAGCCATAGTTTCGCTCTCGCAAGTGTTTATATTAAGTTTGCCACCCAAACTGGCTGTAACTTGGTTTAAACCCAACGAGGTGAGTTAAATAAGTGTAGTTAATAATTTATTAGTAATACTTTACTTTACATATGCTTTATTGTCAGAAATTCTAAGAATTCATCGACAAAGCGATTTTATTGTAACAATAATATAATAATTTGGTGATTATAATTATAATTATCCTGGGCATGACAATATATAAGAATATGCCTACCTAATCGAAAAAATGTACCTATTTCTAAAACACTACAACCTGTTAGGGGTAAACAATTAATAAAATAAGAATACCTGACAATGTGTATGTACATAAAAATACAAATACAAAAAACAAAGTCAAAAATGTAAAACAGCATACAAATTAAATAAATGAAAATAAAATTGTAAAAATTAAGATACGAAAACAAATATGTAATTTATATTAATTAATAGGCAGTGGCGTATTTAGGGGGGGGGGGGGGGTCCGGGGGGTCTGGACCCCCCCCCCGTGGACTCAGTAGTAAAGAAAACTGAAATTCACATTCATTTATTTGCAATAAATAACATGAAACATTATTTCAAATTTTCCAGATGTTTGGGGATTTCCAAAGTCTTTTAGTTTAATAATTGTTTAATTTTATTTTTTGTTCCGTGTTTTCTAATTCAGGTGAGCAAAATAGTATACCGTTATACATACCTTCAAAAAAATTATATTTCAAATGCAAATATTGGCGTTTATATTTAAAAATTGCTTTATTTCTCCGTTTTTTTTTGGACCGGGCTATCAAAACGTAAAATTTGTAAGTTAGACAGTCCAAAAAAGGGCGTGGCACCTAAAAAAATTTTGCCTGCGGCGAATTTTTTTAAGGAAGATAAATGGACCCCCCCCCCGTGTCACAATCCTAAATACGCCACTGTTAATAGGTATTTGATTAAAAAACATTTTTAAAAGTCTTCATTGTAAAATTCGTCTAAGCTGTAATATGCCTTCCGGAGTAAAACACTCTTTACCCTTCTGAGGAACTGAAGATATGGCAATTGTCTACACTCGATACTCAATTGGTTGTAGATCTTGAGACTTCATAGATTATTGACCGTTTGATCAAAGTGAGCCTAAGTATAGAAAGGCGTATATTTTGGTTTTGTCGCGTGTTATATTTGTGTGATTTTGGTGCGTTTTAAAGTTGATGAAAGTATTATATGTGAAGCAGAGAAACTTTTTCTAAGATAAATAAACATGTTAATGTTAAAATGCCATGTCTGACAAATAATGGTCTACAGTGGTCTCTACTTCTCATCCTGCACAATGCACATATACCTAATAGCTCTTTCAGTGGCATATTTAGGGGGGGGGTCCGGGGGTCTGACCCCCCCCCCCCCGTGGACTCAGTAGTAAAAAAAACTGAAATTCGCATTAATTTATTTGCAATAAATAACATGAAACATTATTTCAAATTTTCCAGATGTTTGGGGATTTCCACAGTCTTTTAGTTTAATAATTGTTGAATTTTATTTTTTGTTCCGTGTTTTCTAATTCAGGTGAGTAAAATAGTATACCGGTATACATACCTTCAAAAAACTAATATTTCAAATGCAAATATTGGCGTTTATATTTAAAAATTGCTTTATTTCTACGTTTTTTTTGAGCCGGGCTATCAAAACGTAAAATTTGTAAGTTTAGACAGTCCAAAAAAGGGCGTGGCACCTAAAAAAATTTTGCCTGCGCCGCATTTTTTTAAGAAAGATAAGTGACCCCCCCCCGTGTCACAATCCTAAATACGCCACTGAGCTCTTTTTTCCAACACAAAGATGCTACTAAAAAGTTGCTGGTTACAGAAGCCCCAGAATACTATACCATATCAAATATATGATTCAAATAAAGAGAAATAAACCATTTTTGCCGTTGAAGTGTCCAGTTCAGCGGACACCACCCTAATTGCAAAACATCCCGATGATAACTTGCTACTCAGCCCAATAATATGCTCCTCAAACCTCAACCTATTATCGATAGAGATAGTAGATACCCAAGAAGTTAACTACCGTTTTGTTTTCAATTTCATCATTTTCTATATGAAGGCTAATGTTGTTAAAACCAAAAGTTAATATTTTTATTTTATTAATATTGTGGCAGAGAGAATTTGAGTTACACCATTCCTTAACCCTGCACAGATCATCATCACTGCAGCCCACCAGTACGTGGTTCAGCTTAGTGTCCCTCGAACGACACTGTTTCAAAATTCTCTCATCTGGAGAACGTCATCACTCTGGAACGACCTCCCTGAGATCGTGTTCCCCAACGACTATAATCTTCAAAGATTCAAGACCAACGTGAATCGTTTCCTGCGCACACGCACCGCTCCCAGAGCGCCATAAAGGATTTATCCTGCAGTGCTGTGCCTTATCATAAAAAAAAAATTATGGTCCTTTCCAGAAGTTCGACACTGCTTGAACGCCACAAAAGGGTAGAGTCGTCGGCAAACAGCGTAAAGCCTCACTGTATGTTTAAATATGTTATGTCATTCAAATATAAAAGAAATAAAATGGTACAGAACGATGAGGAACGCCACAACTAACAGTCAAGGGCTCAGAAAATTCACTATCCACCCTCACTGTCTGCACTCTCCCTGAAAGATAGTTGTGAGCCACTCCACGGATCCCATAATGTTGAAGTTTTCGCAGCAGCACCTCCTGATCGACATAGTCGAAGGCTTTGGAAAAATCGCAAAGTACTGCTGCGGCAACCTCGCCGTCATTAATACATAAACATATTTGTTCCAGCAAGACAAAAATTGCATTACTGGTACTTTTTGTTGCTTAAAAGCCAAACTAAACCGAGCTGAGGATATTAAATCTTAAAAGAAATTCAACTAGCCTTCCCCTGACAAGCTTCCCCACCACCTTTGAGAGAGTAGCAAGCAGTGAGATGGGGCGGTAGTTTGAGGGATCGTCAGTTTCATCTCCTTTATAAAGGGGCACCACAATAGCCAATCCCAAACATGATGGAAACTCCCCAGTCTCAAAAGAATCATTGATGGCTTCGACGAGGGCACACAGGGCGAATTCTGGACGATTCTCCAATATTCTAATAGAAATATTATCATATCCAGCAGAATCCTTATTTTTTATTTGAGAAAGAATTTCTTTCAATTCATTAAGATTGGTAGGATATAAATGAAAGGTCTGTGGTATATGTACCTCAGCTAGATAGTCAAGTGGATCTGTTTGACAAGAAATATTTTATATTATTTTTGCTGCTATTGAACAGTAGAAATTGTTCAAAATGTTAGGATCTAAATTTATAGAATTCTGCAACGGCCTGTGACATCTCAAATCATTAATAATTGACCAATTCTACTTTCTTTTGTTGCCAGCCTTAGAAATTCTATCATTATAATAACATTTTTAGCACACCTAATTATATGTTTATACAGACGCCTGCAATTATTAAAATAGTTCACAAAAGTATCATTATTTAAGTTAAATTTTCGTATATAATGAAGGCATCGCAAATTCCTTGCAGATGTTTTAATCCCCTTTGTCACCCATGGCTTTTTATTTTTTCGTCTTATTTTTTTAATAGAAAAACATGTATTAAAAGTGTGGCAAAATTGTTTATGAAACATAAGTAAGGGATTAGCGGATTGTGAAATGTAGTTCCACCGTACCAAGGAACAATCTGCCTTAAAATTTGAAAAATTGTGAGCACAAAAAATTCTCCCCATTTTTGTTTTTTACGACATTGCCGTTGTTTATAAGGAAACTTGATTAACTAGACACTGCTAAATAATCAGGAATATAAAATGATGCATTAGGTTTTAGCCAATGTTCTGTGAATAAAACGGAATCTGGGTTTTCTAGTTCATCTAGAAGTACCCCGAGTTCATCACATTTATTTAGAATTGATTGAATATTCAACAGAAGTAACGAAGACTTAGCATCATATTTTATTGACTTTTTGTGGGTATTGGACTTAGAACTAAAAAAAAGAGTTGTTTTATATAATAATAACGCCGACATGATTTTTGCAACATAGTTCAGCCCATTATTTTCACATTGCTAACACCTTTCTAATAATAGAAAAAATATTCATTCATTCTAATACGTAGGTACCAGTTTTCAATGGGCTCATAAAACCCTTTTATATTGGCAGTAAGTAAATTTTATGAGGGGTCATTTAAAAGGAGTGCATTTTAAAATAGAAAGAAATGCGCCACAGTTGCCAAAGTTTTGTTATAAATTTGTGGAGAATTTCTAGTGTAGTCATAAGCCAGACACTTTTTCGTAATTGTGAAAAAGTCTATTTCATGTATTTCGCTGTTTTAATCGGAAATCAGGACAAGCAGTGGGCTCCCCATGTGTGCTGTGTCAGCTGTAGCTTGTCATTGGTGCAGTGGATGAAAGAAAGAGAAAAAGTATGCCATTTTGACGAGTGCATGTTATTGCATGACAAAGACTGAGGGTTATTTCAAAAAAGAAAAGTGCAAAATCGAATATTCGAATTGGCCCTCTGCCATAAGACCTGTTTCTCACAATGCAGACTTACCACTTACCAGTATTGACTGCGTCTTTAGATTGGCAAGATATTGTTTTTAAAGATAATGGAAGTAACAGATCGCATGATATTTCAAAACGAAATTATTAGGTACTCTGCGCTGCGATATATTTCTAAGAGCAAGGTCATCCTCTGGTCTAGATTTCCGGGCATTGGTTTCCGACGAGAAATATCCAAATTTGAAGAAAAGTGTTGATCAACTGCATTCATGTTTTGGTTCAACATATTGTGAATCAGCATTTTCCTACTTAAAATAAACAAGAAGTAAACTCCGTTCTCGCTTGGCAGACGCTCATACATTGGATTCTTTAAGGTTGGCAATTTCCAACTACAAACCGGACTTTGCTAATCTAGCGGAAGATGCTTAGATGCAATGCTCACACTAATATAAATAAGTAGTTACCTACTAAGAATAATTTTTTATGTATTCTGTTTCATTTTAAACTTCAAGAAATATGTAATCGGTAGATCGCACAGGGTTTCGTCAGTAAACAGTAGATCTTGGGTCTAATCAAGGACCACGCCCACATTTTCACAAATTTGGTCAATTATATTTATAGTAAATACAAGTCAGTCGTATAATAGTCGTTGATTTTCCTTGTATTATGATTTTTTAATTTATTAAATCCTAGGGGGGGGGTAATTACCTTCAGTACACCCCCCCATTAAATACGCCCTTGCTCCACTTTTACTCCAGGTCCTAGTTCCGGCGAGCCACATTTAATTGTTCAAAGTGAGTTAGTACGTGATTTGGGGTTG
Source organism: Polydrusus tereticollis (assembly GCA_963920685.1). Classification (NCBI taxonomy): domain Eukaryota; kingdom Metazoa; phylum Arthropoda; class Insecta; order Coleoptera; family Curculionidae; genus Polydrusus; species Polydrusus tereticollis. The sequence continues at coordinate 120,618,380 of OY987329.1, forward strand.
TCAAAGCAATTCAGTCAGAACTTCCTGGTCCCCGTTTAAAAAGTGGAGCTTACTAGTCAAGGAAACAAAAGTTACGACTTCTAGGAAAATACGGTTTCCGCATTTTACAATATGGAAAATTCGTAGACTAGCTAAGTAGTTCGGTTTTAGAGCTGCTCATTGCACTGTGCGCCAAACGGCAAGACTGGCGACCAATATACTCAGAGGGTTTAACCACCAGCAGTCAACAGGGGCAGTCTTTTTCGACGTCTCCAAGGCGTTTGATAAGGTCTGGCACGACGGACTTGTCTTAAAATTAATTAGATTAGGCATGCAAGACGCTCTAATCAGAGTTGTTATATCGTACCTTGAGGACAGAAAATTCGCGGTGTCAACAGACAATACACTATCACAAACCAGGGTTGCACGAGCTGGGGTCCCGCAAGGGTCACCACTCGCTGCAATCCTATACAACATATACACAGCGGATATCCCGCACAATCAATTTACACAACTATACCTGTTCGCTGATGACACCGCGATCACTGCCACCTCAGGAGTGCCCTGGAGAGTAGTTTTATGCTTGCAGCGCCATATCCTGCTTCTGCAGAATTGGCTGGATACATGGAAGATGCGACTTAATGAGGGGAAGACACAGGCCATATTTTCCTCAAAGGCGATACTAAGACTGCCAGAAACAAGTGTCAAAGTAAATAATAAAGCCATAGAGTGGAGCCCTAAAGCGAGCTATCTTGGTCTCGTCTTTGACAAAAAGTTGACCTGGAACGACAATGTCGAGACTAGACTTAAAAAAGCACACAGACAAATAGGTGCAGAGTATCCCCTACTCTGCGCCAAAAGCAAACTTAATTTAAAGACAAAGACAACAGTTTACAAGACCATAATTAGACCTGTACCGACATACGGTGTACCAACATGGTGCACCGTAAACAAGACAAGATACCAAAAACTACAGATACTACAAAACAAAATAATGAGGATTATGACTAACGCACAAAGACACGTACCGACAGCTGTATTACACAGAGACCTAAAAATGGAAACAATTTACACATACAAAATTAATAACTAAATACTTTGAAAGGACAGACTTGTCGACAAATCCAATGATACAAAACTCACACATACGATCGATAATACACAACAACTTTAAATATCCGAAAGATTGGCTCCCACCCTAAAAACACAAAAACAAAAACAAGGATTAACAAAAACAATAGAGAAACAAAAAAAAAAGTCATGAAAAGTACCAAAACAAAAAACTGATACAACACCAAAAAAGCAAAAAAAAAAAAAAAAACAACACGGAACAAAATAGCGAAAATAAGCAAGCAAATCAATGAATAAAACAGAACAATGCATAGAAGATCATCGCAACAAAGAAATTCCAGTATAGTAGAAGAATAAGCACCAACAAATTTAAAAGAAGTAAAAGCTCAAGGGAGCTGACTTAAGAGAAATACCAATACCAGCTATATAGACTAGCTGTATTATTGCGTAATGGAAATTTAAAACCATCTGTACCATTATTCAGTAAGAATGAAAGGAACCTATGGAAATATGCACGTCCTTGCTGGACGATGTTAATCTTATAGAAAAGCAAAGCTTGGCACTATAGTCTATCTTTAAATGGCGCGAAGTAATTAATGCTCATTAAATATGCAAAACGCATACCGGGGTATCAAGAACGATTTAAACACCATCCCTTAAAATCTATTTTGTTTACATTAAAGGGTCCAAATAATGGGATTTTTTAGGTAGGTCCACCCAGAATGTATTGCAAGCTATTCTTATATTCAAGGATTTACCATTGTTATGGGAAAAATCCCTAAGCCAGGAGCGTGCATTGATGTATTGATATTAAATTAAAAATCTTAAACATGCCTATTCTCCTAAAATTGTGTTATATTACATTCGTAGGTATTTATAACATCGTATTAACGAATAAATAACAATGGGTGGTACTATTTTACACAATATAATTACAAAAACAAGCTATAATATAGAATCTTACAAACAAGGCGTTTTCAATAATCGAATAACACTTGGTCGTTATGGCTTAATCATAGTCCGATTCGGAAGATGAACTTATTAACATCGTTTATAATAAGCCGTTCAACCATTTCTTCGATTATAATATCTACCTGCCACATATTGGTTTCTTCCTCTATCACATGAACGATACACTTTTTCCACTTTTCCGCACTGGTTTTACCCATAGCTTCATTAAAGACTCTTTTTAAATCCACCATTTTATAAGTCGTATTTTTTCTGGCGACATCTGTCTTTATTTGAGCCCATATAAGTTCGATCGGATTTACCTCACAGTGGTAAGGAGGGAGTCTGAGCACAGATATTCCTCGTAACTGCCATTTCATCGGCTACATATTTTTTGAATGCATTTTTATGTAAATTGGCTTGTACCAATAGTTCTTTTTTTAAGGAATCTAATGGAAACTCTATTTGTCTTAAACTTAGCGATTCTGTTATTTCACTTTTACGCCACGCACTTGTCGGTAATTTTTCCGTCAACCTAGAGTGATAACTTGCATTATCCAATACAATTATTGCATCTTTTGGGTTAAGATCCAACATCTGCTCGAACCATTCTTCAAAGGCATCCGCATTCATATCTTCGTGATAGTGTCCTGTATTTTTAGATTGGAATATCAGTAGACTACCTTTAACGGAGTCTTCAGAACTTCCAATATGGGTTATGATAAGTCGATGTCCTTTTCCAGATGGCGGTCTTAATCCTGTGGACAATCCTTCCAAAAAAACTTGCCTTGAACTTTTGATATTTTTATCCTGCCAAAATTTAGTCACAGTGCGGCCTTCATTTAGCCATGTTTCGTCTAGGTAAAATACTTTTTGTCTTCTTCTCTGACTTTTCGGACGCTTTTTAAGTAATTTCTTCTGCAACAGACGATATCGCCTCTGTCTATTAAAATCGATTGCCTATTATGTTTTTTCCACCGAAACCCCATTTTTTTAAATAATTTCCAAAGCGTATTTTTACACAGAAATGGGTAGTCCTGGTCTTCTCTGATTAAGGACAAAATTTTGGCCAGCGTGGGAATTCCTTTCTTTAAAAAGAAACTATGAACTTTCCTCCTTATTCTCTGCATTAGAACGTCATCCGGCTTAAATTTTGGTGGCCTGGAGAAGTTTTTGCAGGTTTGACGCCAACACTTTGTTCTTCTTTTAAAAGTTTATATATTGTTGTTTTCCCAACGTTAAGCATATCTGCTGTAAATTGCACTGCATTGTCAACACTCAAATCCGCATTCTTACTTTTAATAGAATCGTAACAGTTGAGAATTAATTTTTTTTCATGTACTGTACGTGGACCGACTCTAAGGCGTTTAGGCAGTTATTGAAAGTTCTCCATATTTAATTAAAAAAACACTGACACTTCACACTTTGACTAGTTCCACTGAAAAACAAACACACAAGGTAGGTATGTATAGATATAAATAGGTGTGTTATTCCAATGGAGGCACCCATAAAGGCATAATAACCACATTATTAGCAACCAGGTAACCAGGATTAGGTACAAAAAAAAGGAAAAAAAATGATTAAAGCAGAAACGGAATAAGTACCTAGACTCTAACTTGTTTTGATAAAATTGCTGTCTCAAATTCCAGGTAAATGATACGGCTATACATAATTTTAAGCTTTTTTTTTTATTAATTCAATATTAAAATATATATTTGAAGACAAAACTTGAATTTAATGTTGATACTTGTACTAATTCTGAACAAATTTAAAAATTCAGGCCTATTTAAATCTATACATGCCGAAAAAAGCTTGCACGCCCATGGGGAAGACGGTTTTGATTGATTTATTACTTTGCATCATTTGAAGATAGACTATAATTTGTAAGTATAGTGAGGCGATTTTTAGCAACAATATGGATGCAAACTACGAGCAACTAGTTTATGAACTTTTAGACTCCCACAAATCAATTAGTTGCCGAATGTCATAAAAAAATCACTATATGTCCATTCCCATTTCTCATTTTTTCCTGAGAATTTGCGTTCTGTCAGCGACGAGCAAGATGAGAGGTTCCATCAAGATATCAGGACAATGGAAATGCAGTACCACGGATGGTTAAAAAACTTGTAAAATCATTTTTCCAACAAGTATTAAATGGCACCGTTCTACATGCGGTTTGTTTAATGTAACAAGTAAAACGTTACGGGTTACAACTTCTTTTGGCCATTTTCGTATTCAGATAGGTTCGTTCTACAATATGCTATTCAGCTTTATGTTACAACAATTTTTTTTGTCACCCAGTGGAACGTCTTCTCGTCATCGCTAACGCACTGTTGCCAAACGACTTGTCGACAAATGTCAAAATGTTTATACCCCAACACTGAGCGAAATATCGAGTTGACATAACTCAAATATGGGTTATCCCCTCAGACGAACAAATATAAGAACGTTATCCCAGACCGACGCGTGTTGCTAATAGGGGACAGCTCAGACCTCTGAGTTACGGCAACTAAACCGAAGAGATTGCATCAAATCACTGTTCATGAGTTATAGTAGCCCTGAAGATGGGTTGTTTTAGCTAGCTTAGCTAATCGTAACTGGGTTTGACGAACACATGCGACGTGGGCTGAAGCAATTCATTATTTAAGCTGCCAGAAACCAATATAGGAGTTGTGATGCGTCACTACTAGGGCTAGATTAACTCATGATTCGAGCTATCAAAACTGGACCTTTCAGTTCTAGCTTACTTAACGACTATAGATTTAATATGTCCTAAATGTTGGCAGGAAATCTCAATAGAGCCAAGAAACACAAGGAATATTAAATAATATGTACTTTAATTAACAAAAACTTGTTACGAAAACACATGCTAGGTTAACTGACATTACTGACATAAGTGACATCTAACAACATATGATAAACGTCAAGTGCAAAGGAACTACTCTATGAACGGATAAGGTTTGGTACTTTAAATATATTCCAACACTAAAATTGGATTATTCTCATTATCACGCACCTGTATGAGAACAAACTCTGAACAAAAACAAATAAACATCCCTCCGATCAACGATTGCGCGGATAGCAAGTCCAGTTATGTGGTCCATGATGACGCGACGTGCACCAGATACTAATAACAATAACAATGGGACGAAGTTACCGCGCTAAATCGGCACGAGCGTGAATTCGGAACTTTCCGTGACTTTTCGACTGATGATTTACTCTCGACATGAGTTTTTAGAGCACTATTTGCGACTTATTTCAACTCAAAATAATTTAACACATGGTAATGAGTTAAAATAATGCACGTCTGGGTCAAAACGGCACTTTAAAATCAGTTTGTAAGTTTTCCCAATCCAAAAACTGAGTTCAGGTAACTCATAAAATGGTTACAAAATGAAGGATTGTGGTAATCCCAAATGTGTTTAAAATGTTGACATTTTTGTGTTGAGGCGAACCACAAGAAGCTGAGTTATTGTAGCGTTTTTCAATTAGTTGTGATAATTCGTAGGCTCAGTTTGAACAACATATAATCGTGCGTTAAAGTAGCTCTAATTCTTCAACCCACGACATTGGTAAATCCATTTTTGTCAGTGAAAAGTTCACTTACCCTTTAAGACATCAGTATACAGGGTGATTGATAGTGGATGGCCTATTAGACGTTTTGGACGAACTAACCAACGGATCACTTTGAAAATTTGGTTGCATGCATAAGTGGACGTGCTCTCTCCTTTAAAAATATTTTTAACTATGCAGTGTTGCCGGTTCTACTAAAAAATACTAGCTACTTTGATATTTTAAATGGAATACCCTGTATATTAATTTTTTTTTACAATCCTTATTAATTTCTTAATAACTTCTCTTAATATTTTCCTATACCTAGCTGCCATCGTTTTCGAGATAATAATTAATTTCTTTCTTTCTTTTCGCAAAACATGACCTTTAAAAACTGCCGATATTTTTGACTTCGTGACAGATTAGAACATGGAATTTTGGTGGAAAGTTAAGTAATATCCAAAGACATATTACTTTGTATCGATATCTTAATTATTTTAGTATTATTATAGTATTTTATCTCTGATCCTAAAAGCTGTTAAAATTTTCTATCTTTCTATGTATCATGTTCCTATACCCATCTTTTTGACTTAGGAGCATTTATTTGACAAATTTAATTCTTACAGATAACAATCGTTATGACTTTTTAGTCGAATTTAACAATAAGTAGCCTATGAAAACTCTTGTTTTGAAATGGTTGATATTCTGCTATTATTCATTTGGTTTATTTGTCAGTTAGTTTATTTAACAAGTCTATTTTAAAGTTTTAAGAAAAATGGAAGAAAACGACAACTATTCAAATACAGTACTTATGAATTTATTTGTTTTACATGGTAAGTGTGATAAGATAATTAGCCGTACTTGCAGAAGATTCAACGAAATGTATCCAAATTTGCCATCAATGAACAACAAGAAATTTAAACGAATTCAAAGCAATTTTTAAAATTTTGAATCGTCGTTGAAAGTTACTAGAAATTTACCCAGACCTGTAACGTCCAACGATGAAAGATTCAATAAGATGTGCCAAAGAAGATTTGGGTTTAACCTATTATTGTGTACAAGAAATGTTGTCCAAACATATTATGCATGATTATAAGTTTACCAAAGCCAGAGGACTTTCCACAAAGAGTTTTGTTTTGCGAAAGCTGAATAGTTCATATTCAGGAAGACCCACAATTCTTTCAGAAAATTATTTGGAGTGATGAATCCAAATTTTCTCGCGAAGGAATTTTTAATAGGAAAAATATTCATTATTGGGCAGAACAAAATCCCCATGTTACAAGAGATTCAGCATTTCAAGAAAAATTTGGATTTAATGTTTTTTGTTTAATGATGGACGACAAGATTCGATATTTGATGTATGATGACAACTTAACTTCCAGAAAATACTTAGAAATTTTAACTACGTTTGTTGAAGATTTCGTGGACAATCTTCCTCTTGCTCAGTATCGCAGTAGCTGGTATCAACTTGACGGGGCTCCCGCACATTGCACTGCCGAAGTAAGTGCGGAAATACGGAGAATTTTTGAAGATCGCTGGTTCAGGCGTTTAGGACCTTGGAATTGGCCTGCAAGGTCCCCAGACTTGACGCCTTTGAATTTTTTGGGGTACTATCAAAGAAATTGTCTACAAAACACCCGTTAATTCAAGGGAAGAGTTGGAAGATCGGGTGAATCGCGCTTTTCAAAGTTTAGATGCTGATGAACTTAGACTAACTACTTCAAATGGTGTCAATACTCGAATTCTAAAATGCTTAGATGTCAACGGGCAACATTTTGAACATTTATTAAAAATTAATTAGGTATTTTTAAAAATTTTTTAGTAGTTTTGTAAAAAGTGAAAGGAAAATTATTTGTATGTCGCCCTGTACGCAACAACTTAATTTGGTTAAGTATTCTTAAGATTTTAAAAATGTACCTACTCAATTGCTTTGAATTCGTTTAAATTTCTTGTTGTTCATTGTAAGAATTAAATTTGTCAAATACATGCTCCTAAGTCAAAAACTGTTCTAGATGGGTATAGGAACATGATACATAGAAAGATAGAAAATTTTAACAGCTTTTAGGATCAGAGACAAAATACAGGGTGTTCCATTAACAAAAGTATAATTTTGATAATTTTTCCAAATCATCAAAATATTTGCATTTTTGAAACACCCTGTACTATAATAATTAAGATATCGATACAAAGTAATATGTCTTTGGATATTACTTAACTTTCCACCAAATTTCCATGTTCTAATCTGTGACGAAGTCAAAAATATCGGCAGTTTTTAAAGGTCATGTTTTGCGGAAAAAAAAGAAAGAAATTAATTATTATCTCGAAAACGATGACAGATAGGTATGGGAAAATATTAAGAGAAGTTATTAAGAAATTAATAGGGATTGTAAAAAAAAAATAATATACAGGATATTCTATTTAAAATATCAAAGTAGCTAGTACTTTTTAGTAGAACCGGCAACACTGCATAGTTAAAAATATTTTTAAAGGAGAGAGCACGTCCACTTATGCATGTAACCAAATTTTCGGGTGTAATAGCACGAGTGTTTTAAAATTACCGATAATTTTTTACGAATGCGTGTTTCCTTTAATTTCACGAGTCCGAAGGACGAGTGAAAATTGTAAAGAAAAGTGAAAGTGAAAACGTATCCGGTTAGTTTTAAAGCACGCATGGTATTCAAAGGAATATTTTACGAATCCAAAAACATTCATTTTGTCAACTTTGAAATAGAAATTTGTCAACAAAGTGACACTGACAAGTGGTATTTTCGTTTTGGTGTTTTCGATTTTGTATATCCGCTGTAAGTTTTCGAAAATATCACTGTCCTTATGGGATTTTTTGGGGGTAAGTGCACAAGTGCATCAAAATTACCGATAATTTTTGAATGAAATGTGTTTTTTTATAATTGCAAGAGTTTGTTTTCATATTTTCGCGAAAAAGCCCGACTCCGCAGGAGGAGGGCATTTTCGTAAAATATGAAAACAAACGATTGCAATTTGTAAAAAAAACACATTGAATAAAAAAATTATCTGGTTATTTTTATGCTCGAGTGTAATTTATTTGAATATTTCCCAAATTAATTAAGAACTCGAATCAAGTAAATTTAAATATTTTATTTAACAGAAAATACTAACAATAAAATTAAAATGCTTAAAAATTACAAGAATTGCAATGAAAAGTACAATTATTGTAATTAACAATATTTTGCTTTGAATTCGTAGACATGGTGGTTGATGCAGTCAACGAGCGAGAGCTTATTTCGGCGGGGGACTCTCTTATTGACTTTTTTGTCTGCTGTCACTCAACAAGATGACGTTAATTGTCAGAATATTACATTTTTTGACGTTTGTTAACAATAAAATCCCGCTTTGACGTTTCGTCAACAATATAAACTTGCGATGCAATTTTCGATTTCTGGCAGTGCTGTTTTCGCTGTAATTTTGCGAAAATTGCATTTCTCTTATGGGAACTTTAACATATGAGGGAAATATTCGCTGTAATTTTGCGAAAATTGCATTTCTCTTATGGGAACTTTAACATATGAGGGAAATATTCGCTGTAATTTTGCGAAAATTGCATTTCTCTTATGGGAACTTTAACATATGAGGGAAATAGTCAAAGTAATCCGTTGGTTAGTTCGTCCAAAACGTCTAATAGGCCATCCACTATCAATCACCCTGTATTTAAACTCATACTCTGTGTCTGTCAAATCATTAGAAGCAGCAACCAACATTTGCACGAAGTATTGCTGAATGTTTTTTGTTGTTTCAATGTAATAATTTAAATTGTATAGAAATATTTTGGAATATAAATATTTAATTTAATCGTGATCAAATTAATGATATGGTGTACGGATTACAGATTACAGATTTTCACCATAAGTTGACATTTAATAATAAAAAAAAAATCATGAATTAAATATTTTATAATCTTCATCGAGTTGGTATGTGTGTATAGTTTGTGTGTCACCTTGCATTATTAATCCGGTAAAGATTTTAATGCCTCGTACCAATACAAACTTTTTGCGTAGATTAACTCTCAAATTTAACACGCAAAAAAGTTAATTTCGGTTTTGCACTTAAAGGTTTAAATATTTTAATTCTTTATTTAGGAGTGCATATAGGGGGCAGGGCTGCAATTAATTTAAATGACAATAATGAATACCTATACAGGGTGTCCTAAAAGGTATGGTCAGTAGTTGGGGATTGGGAGATCGGCTCAAAATAGGTTAGTGGCATAGGGGAGGGCGGTTTCAAGATATACCTAACTTTTTTGTTATATTGATTCTTATAGTATATAGTTTTTCACGATTTAATAAGTGGTTTTCGAGATAAATCGATTTAAAAACTACCTTGCATGCCAACAAGAAATCATAATTAATATTGTTTACCCAAATTTTAATATTTTTCATGGTCTCATTTATTAAAGATGTCATAACTAAATTCCTCCTACAATACCGGGTATGTTCCTTTTAGAAAATTGAAATTTACTTATTTGATCACTTTTTGACATTCGTGTATTTTTACACTAGCTACATACAATAATTTTTGGCATGCAAAAATTATTGTAATGTCATAAGGACTCATAAAACCATACTACAGTAGATGTTTTACATCATCAGGGAAGTCAGGAACGGAATTGCCACAACACTCGTTGGACCAAAATTTTGAGAGGTCGTTTTACAGAGCTAAAACTGATTTTTTAAATACTCTGGTCATTCCTCTTTAAAATAGGTACTCTACATTTGTTTCGATAAAATTGGTCGTTTTCGAAAAAGATAATTTTTTGTCTTCTGGGGAATTTTCGAATAAGTTTATTCAAGAATATCATATTAAATAACATGTTTATTATATTATAACTATTTGAAATAAACTTATTATTATTATTTGGTTTTATAAAAAAGCTGTTTCGATATTGTTTTCAGTGATGCAATTGTTGGGGAAACATATATATGCATCTCGAGACTAATTAACATAATTCAAACTCCTAATACATACTGCTTAATAATTAGACCAAAACCATAATCGCATTTCAGTGAAAAGTTAATAATGATTGGCAACGCCACATTTGGGTTAAGTTCTACTGTTCTAAAGAAATAAATAAAACTCATCTTTTAATATACCTATTATACAAACTTAACTGCGAATTTGCGTCGCATTTAATAATCCTTTCGGTAAAATAATACGATAGAAAACCCTTCATAACAAAACAGTTTACCTTAAATTGCGTGACTATTCGATTCAATTGAAAAGCGGTAAAGATGAGTGTTCGGCGCAGCTTTCCCAATTATCACAGAAGGCGGCCCGCGGCCGTTGAAGACGTTGCGTACGTGCTAGACAGCTCAGTTGTTCTGGGTTGCAGGATGAAGAGTGATTAAGGGGATGCGGTGTTGCAAATGGTTTTCGCGTGGAAAGGGTGATCAACAAAGCGAATGTTTTCACTTTTGGTGTCAGTAGAGTTAGAATTCTCTCCGTGGTGTACGTATGCCGTGATTTAAAACGCCACGTATTCTCAAAAAGTGAGTCGAACTACAGATTCTTTTCGTGGCGGAACGTCTTCTCCCCACGGATTCCTCTGGCCATCAGCGCCATAGTTTGTTGCGGGTTACATAAACGCCCTTAAGTGTGATTAGTCAATGTGGCCATTGATTAGTTAATCAATAATAAGTCATGTGAAGTAGTAGTATGAATTCACAAATTATGTAAACACCTGACATTATCTGTTCCAATGGCATAGTTTGGTAGAATAAAGAAATGCTTTTGTGAAGAAAAGTGTATTCTTGAGAGTGAAAGTAGAAAAAAGAATCAGTGAATCACCCTATGGAGAAATAGTATTCTTTGTTGCTGAGAGTGGGATTTTGAAACCCAGGCTCTGCACAGTAATGAACTTTTTATGAAACAGTTTTCTTTATATTTCTAAGGTTGGTGATGATGTCCACAAATGTTTCATTTTGCTGTTGTGTATGTTTGGTTGCATTAATTCTATGAAATGGAGATGAGTTAAAAAAATATCAAATAATCTTACAAATTTACTTTATTATAAAACATATAAAATGTATGGCAATTTCCTTTAACTTTGGGGGAGTTAAACTAAACTCATCTTGCTCCATATTTTAAAATTATGTAGGTATGTTAGAAAAATTAGACAACTTCGTGACAAAGTGGCTGACACGGAAACACGGAAATAAGATTATTTGTTGATTTCAATGCTACTATGATAAATAATTTGATTGTGTTGTATTGCAATTATTTGTATGTATACCAACATAAAATTTAGGGCTAAAAATTTTGAAGATTTGTATGTTTTATTTTCTTTTTAAATATGGATTTATTTATTGAAAAAGATGCCAAAATCGAAAAAATAGTATAAAGCACACGTTTTATGAGCTTTATTAAACTTGTACTTTAATATACTATTTCTGGAAAATATCTTACATAACACCACTTCATAAAAGTGGAGATAAGTCTGATGTTACGAATTATCGAGCAATTTCTAAATTTTCACTAATCTCAAAGTTGCTTGAGAACATTGTAAATAAAAAACTAGTTTCTAGATTTGATGGTATTATGTTGAATCTCAACATGGTTTTGTAAAGGGAAGATCAACAGTTTCTAATTTATTGGTTTACGAGCAATCATTAATAAGCTCTTTGAAACATAAATTTCAGATAGACTGCATTTATACAGATTTTAGGAAAGCATTTGATAGAGTCATACACAGTGTTTTAATTAAAAAACTTCAATCCTATGGAATTTTTGGTGCCCTTTTAAAGTGGTTTGAAAATTACTTGTTGGATAGAGTCCAGATTGTAAAAATTAATAATGTTTTATCTAAAGAAATTAAAGTTATCTCTGGAGTCCCACAGGGTGGACATTTATCTCCTTTACTATTTAATTTGTATATCAACGACACACAGTGCTTTGTTGTTCATTCCCAGATGCTTTCTTATGCTGATGACTTGAAATTTTTTAGAACTATTGAATCAATTGAGGATTGTGTAAGAATACAGGAGGACATAGATAGCTTGAATATATGGTGTGGTATGAACGGTATGGAACTTAATGTTGGTAAATGCAAGTTAATGCAATTCTATCGTAAAAATAAAAATGTTATTAATTTCGACTATCATATCAATGACATAAATTTGGAAAAAGTTAGTACAATTAAGGATTTAGGGGTTCTGTTCGATAAAGAATTGTCATTTAATGATCATATACAGTATATTACTAACAAAGCTTTGAAGACGTTGGGCTTTCTTAGGAGAACTTTGCATAATACAATGATATAACCTGTTTTAGAAATCTTTATTGTTCATATGTTAGGTCTGTACTTGAATATGCTAGTCAGGTATGGAATCCTCAATATAAAATACATATAGAGACTATTGAGAGAATTCAAAAGAAGTTCTTGAGATTTGTAGCTTTCAAAGTTGGAATAACCACCGATCACATAGATTATGATCAGATTATGTCACTGTTGAATATCTCTCCCCTTGCTCCGCGCCGAGATTACTTGGATGTATGCATTTTATATAAAATTGTTAATTATCAGATTAAATCTCCACAACTTCTTGAAAAGATTAAAATAAAGGTACCTCAAAGAACTTTGCGTGATAAACATTTATTCTGTATTGATTTCCATAGAACTAACTATGGTAAAGCATCATCAGTTAGTAGATTTGCCTCATTATTCAATGAACATTGTGGTAACAGATCCTTTTAATATAAGTTTAAACTCCTTTAAAATAAAAATTAAAAAACAGATATTGTATTTAGATTTTCACGTCTGATATGTACATTGTAGTGTTTATTTATTTGTAATTTGAGAGAGATGTTTATAAATTTTGTATTTTGTAATTTCTGTTAAATAATGGCTTGGTCCGTAAATAAATTATTTATTTATTTATTTATAACATATTATTGAAATAATGAATCAGACAGGCACGTATTTAGAGGGGGGTGTAGGGGGCCCAGGCCCCCCCTCCCCCGAACGAAATTATAATCATATAATCCCGCTATCCACTAAAATGGTTTTGAGTCCGCTAGGTTTGGATTTTTTAATATATTAGTCGACGAAACTATGGATGGGTCTGGTGTTGAGTAAATGTCGTTTTGTGTAAGATATGTGTCTGAAGAAAACTCAAAACCTATTATTCGTGAAGATTTTCTGTGTTTTGTGCCAGTGTCCGATCAATCAGCTGAAAGTCTATACAATTTAGTTCTTGAAGAATGTAGGAAAGTGAACCTTGACATGAAAAAATGTGTGGGCCAAGGATATGATGGGGCAGTAAATATGGCCGGGCACGCTAGTGGACTTCAAACTAGAATTCGAGAGTTGTATCCGAAAGCGATGTACGTATATTGTGCAAGTCATCGATTAAATCTTGCCTTGTCCATAAGTTAGATGCATGTGAGCATTAATCAGATATGATAATGACAATTTGTATTATTTTAATGCGAATTATTAAGTATGTTGTTATTCGATTAGTTACTGTGTATAAATACTTTATGTTAATAAACTTGATTATTAAATAAATTTCGAACGTGTTATTCGAAAACGGCTAATTTTATTGAAACGAATGTAGAGTGCCATTTTTATAGAAAAATGACCAGAGTATTTAGTTTCCAGCTCTGGAAAATGACACCTGCCAAAATTTTGGACCAACGAGTGTGGTGGCAAGTCCGTTCCTGACTTCCCTGAAGATGTAAAACATCTACTGTAGTATGGTTTTATGAGTCTTTATGGCCTACATAAAATATTAAAATTTCATTAAATTATACAAGGTGTTATTTAATAAGTGTCCGATATTTTCAGGACGATTCCTCAGTTATTTAAAAGGTGAAAAGTTCATATAAACATGGGTCCGCAACACCTTATTTTTGTTTTTCGTAAATAATTCTTGAAATAATGTCTACTATATTTGGACGAAAATTGGTACCTAGGGCACCGTCCAAATATAAGAAGTCCGCTCACTTGCTCTTGCCGCTGTAAATTTCTCCTCTGCCGACGCCCTACCCCGCGCCCAGCGAGTCAACGCTCAAGCGGCGTTCGGCTGGGGATTAGTTTTTGCAAGTGCATACTTTAATCCACAGCGCTCTCGGCGAAGAGTTTTCGTATGCTGCCACGTTATAATTAGTATAATATTAGCTTACTTATGATGCGCGAATCACCTTGAGAGTTTTTCTTATTGTTGTGCTGATAATTGTTTTTCGTTATTTCGGTGCCCTAAAGATCCAATAAGGTAAGTAAAAAGGATTGTTTACTTCCCTTGAGTAAGATGCAAAGTAGATTTAGTGGGACATATTACACACCATGCCGACGTTTCGTTAATTTATTTTAACTATGAATTTTCATGTATGTATTAATTATGCTGTCAAACAGGTATATTTAAATAATAGTAATTTACGTAACAAAGTTTCGAAAGTAATATTTTACGGGATGAGTATAGTTGGAGTCAAGCAAATATTTGACGCGTGACACTTCCATCTTGTCATATTTGTCCAATACTAGGTTATTTCGATTTCACCAAATTTATTACAGCTGATACTTAGTCAGGGCCGGACTGACGAATATTGTTATTTATAAACCTTTGCAGAAAATGATTGCTGGGAAATTGGTCTAAGAATATGAATTATAATATAAATAAATTTGTTTTGATAAATTCTGTGCATTGTAATGGTGGGATTCAGGATTGACCATTAATATCACAGGTCTTAACAAAAGCAATCTTAGTAGTGTATAACGATTAGTAGTGTATAACGATTAAATTAATAAATAAAATGCGGATCTGCAGCCCATACGATTTGACCAAATCGACGAGAAGGTAACTCGGTTTATGTATATCTCTTTTTAGTCATATAAAAGGATAAAGACACAAATACTTCGAGTGGGTGGCGATTATTATAATATAAATTAGCCATTAGTAACTTTTATATTATGAGTGGCCTGCCGTATTTGACATCCATGACAATATGGAAGTGTCACGCGTCAAATATTTGCTTGACCCCAACTATAGGAACTCCAGGGCGAGCCGTAGGCGAGTCCTGAAATCCTGCGAGTTCACTTTTGGATCGTGTTACGTACAATATTTTTTCTGTAGTTGTTTTGTATGTTAAAAAAAAATATATAATACGTGACAAGCGCTGTCATAATATAGTGCAATGTTCATGTTATTCTCAAAGCCGTTTACATAGAAACCCAAAATCGTCCCGAAAGTAACAATAGTAGACCCGAAAGTAAACAAATCGTATCGAAAGTGAAAAAAATCGTTCCATAAGTAGCTACTTTCGGTACGATTTGTGTTAAGTATTTATTACCACAACTCCCTCGTATAAAAATATTCAAGCGGCCAAGCCACCATTCCTACTGAATGACTCCCGTATCTCCCTCGTAGGCGGTTCTCCGTGCGATTCGAGGTCACCGCCGGCGTTTTCAATACTTCAAAGAAGTGATCGGACTTCTTATATTTGGACGGTGCCTAGGGGTTCTTTGAAATGCGAAATTTATTCGAATTTGATGTCAATATGGCTCCCACTTGTAGAGGGCGTCACCTGCGTGTCTTTTTACTTTTTTGAGGAGTCATAACTTTTATACATATACGTGCTTGTGTTACATTTTTAGGCAAAAAATAGCTCCGCAGCATTTTTACATGAAAAGGGCATACTTGGTAGAAGTCGCTACGAGTAGTCGTTCTCGAAGAATAATAGAGAAATAAATGCCATTTATTTGCATGTCGCTATGCCCATATCAGAGTTGATAAAATAGCATTTATCCCTAACCAAAGCCGAAATCAAAAAATTATGAAAACGTACTTTGCATTAGCCAATAAAGTGCCTACATAACGGTGTTATCAAAAGAGAAGGCAGCAGTGGCGTACATATTTTTTGTTCTTGTTAAAAATTGTAACACCCTGTATCTCAAAAATGAAGGGCTTGCGGACCCATGCTTATATGAATTTTTCACCTTAAATAACTGAGGAACCGTCCTGTAAAATATCGGACAATTATTAGATAACACCCGTATATGTCGGTTTAAAAGTTAAGTCGCTGGGTACCCCTTTGGGGCTCTGTATCTCCGTTAAGGGGCACTTAAGGAATTTTTTTCTATGACAAATTTTGACCTCCCCTATTCGCCCCCAATAATTATTCTTGGACTTGACTTGCCATATAATGCTTTTTAGGTCTCGACAGTGTGCTCTATAGGCGTGTTTGGCATGCAACTGGGCAGTGCTTTGGGATTTTTAATTCCACCTATGATAGTAAAAGATCAGCCAAATCTAGAACAGTTAGGAGCCAGTTTAAAACTTTTATGTTGGGGACTTTCTATCGCTATCGTACCTGCATGTATAGCCGTAGTAATCTGTAAGTATAAATGAGAGAAATTGTCATAAAAACAACAAGATAATTTGCATAGTATTAAGTCAAACGCTTTTAAAAGATCATGAAACAAAGCACCTACTTAAAGTTTATCCGGCGAACATATTTCGTTTGACCTAATAACTGCAACAATAGTTTTATTATATTGTAAACACCCAAAGAAACGAACCTACGTTTTAAAGAATTTCTTAGTAAAATTACCGATATAAAATTGTCGATGAGCGTGCCAACCAGCGAAATCTACCTGGCCCCAGCTGGCATCACTGTTTATATTACTGAAATGAAACGAAATAAGGGGTACTGCTTTGCCAAGGGCGGTTTTAGCTTCCCAACATGGGGGGGGGGGGTATTCTCAAATCCCAATTTTTTTTCTAAATGGTATCAATTACCTATGCATTTAGATAGGTACATTTTTCTTTAAACAAGCATGCACTAATAAATAGAAAAGCTCTTAGATTTTTTTTTGATTTAAACGCTTCTAGTGTAATCTATGCACATGCACATCACCAGTGGCGCAACCAGAAAATAAGACAGGGGGGGGGGGATAGAAAGAAGATAGCGCCGCAGGCGAAAAGTTTTTGTGTGCCACGCCCTTTTTTCAATGATGATGCTTGGCTTTCAAGTAAGAAAATTAAAAAACACAACAGAAAATTACAAAAACAGCCAGACTCGTTGCAATTTTTATGTAATTTTACCTATCTTAGGTAGTGATGAGTTTATTTTTCTTGTAAACAGGTAGCTAGATGACCCGAGCTACGCTCGCTCGGAGGAGGGGGCTGCAGCCCGGTAGCCTCCCCCCCCCTTGGTTGCGCCACTGCACATTACCTATCAAGCAATAATATTAAACAAGTTTAATCGGCGATGTAATTACCCTATTCCCCCCCGTAAAACCGCCCTGGTGCTTTGCACAGGAACGGATTTTGTAGTTAAATGAAAAGCCATAGTAATACCTTATAGTAGCAACGTTTATTATGTCTATTTTTACCATTACTTGTATTATATGTATATTAATTTATTATAAGTACAATACGAGTGTGAATAGTTTGCGTGCGGAAAAGGGCAACTTTTCGCACGCATTTTGGTAAATAACAATTAATATACCTACATAAAAAAATATATTTACATATATACACAGAAGGTTTAATTGTTATTATAAAACGTTTTAATCTATTCCTAATTCAGTCTCGCTATCACTATCATCCACATTTATAATAAGAGGATGTATTTCGTTTTGTCCTTTTAGCATAATATCTCGTACCGTCGATAATGGAACTTTCGTCATTTCACTGGTATTTTTAATGGCAATTACTTTAAGGTGGCTGCTTTTTAATAGCGATTCACATGCATTTTTCACGATCACTTTGGCGTCAGAAGATAAATGCCTCCTGGAATGTTTAGGGTAGCTAGATATTGTATTATCTGAAGATTCCCAAGGTCTCCACATACTTTTAATATTAACTTGTTGCACACTGTTTCAAAGTAAAATAGATAGGTACTAATATATTTCGAACATTATGTTTACTATTTATATAAGCTATATAAACAGGTACCTGTAACTAAAAAGTTTTGAGAAATATCCTAATAATTAAGTTGTTTCTAGAAACCCTTAATTAGACAGTTTATTAATTTTGATAACAAATCAAGTAATGTACCTATCTATTGTTATTATAAACTGGCATTAAAAATAAATGTGGGTTAATACGTCTCTGCGAAAGCGAAAGCCGAGTTTATGAGGGATTTTATTGCAGTCATTAAGCCAAACGAAATATGTTAAGAAGTACTTTACATTAATCCGACTTCGACTTAAATACTTAGTAAACGATTTATAGCATTAAGTAGATATATTTTTATATTCTTAGATTTTCCACATATGCCTAAATATCCACCCAGTGCAGCACAGGCGGAAGAAAGAAAAAACATGCAACAAGTCACCATGGGAACGTTTTTGAAATCCCTTAAAGATCTCATTAGGAACAGAGGACTCGTCATCCACATGTTCGCTTACAGTATAAGTTTTGGAATATTTTCAGCATTTGGAACGTTGCTAAATCAGTTTGTTTTGTCTTATTTTCCAGTAAGTCTTCAATAAATCGATAATTATCACGCATTAAACATTAATTTTCCGATTTCAATAAGGATTTGGGATCCGGTTAATTTATTAAAGAAAAAAAACCTGTTCTTGCTTTGTCGACATTTCAGTTTATTTTGTAACCTCTATATACAAATTAAAAAATTGTGATTTTTAATACAGTACACAGGAGGGGCAAAACATTCAATGCTATTTTTGATATTTCAACATACACCTTGCCACAAAATATGTAAAACTTGAATTTTATTAACATAGGAGAAGACAGTAATTACCGAATGTCCGGGTAAATGACATAAACCATCAGATAAATTGTGTAGATAAACAGGGTATTTATTAAACATACGACTATTCTAAGAATATTTTGTCTTTTGATGATTTTTGAAAAGCCGCTTTTTTTCGAAGATACAGGGCGAGAAACATTTTTCGTGCAACTAAAAAACTAAATCAAAATCACAATATAAATGTTGGAAATGTCCACCTCCTTGCTGTATGCAATTTTTAACACCCTGTATCCCGTATCTTAAAAATGAAGGGCTTGCGGACACATGCTTCTATGAACTTTTCACCTTATAAATAACTGAGGAATCGTCCTGTAAAATATCGGATACTTATTAAATAACATCCTGTATACACAGAAAAAGGTGCAAACATTTAAAAATTAAAAACAGTCACCATCACAGAACGCAACTAACATTAGAATTTTTTTTATATATACTCGTCGAGCTCTGAAGAAGGATATGAAATAAACCGAAAAGTCGACAAAGGAATAAATGAACTAATAACTTATTGCATTCAATGAAAACATAAATTGCCCTTTTATGTTATGTACCTATAAAGTTATCATAGGATTTCATTTTTACTTTGTCTTTTTCCTATTCCCACTCTTAGGGTGCTACTGAAGAGGCAGGAAGAATGGGATTGGTTATGATACTATTTGGAATGACTGGAGGATTTCTGGTTGGAATTATCTTAGATAAAACTCATAAATATAAGTAAGCCAATAATATAATTTAAATTTGGTTGATTATTATTATTAGATGCTTAACTATTAATGTATGTTTTAGAGAGACCACTTTCGCAATTTATATTGGATCAGCTCTATGTCTGGGTGCTCTACTTTTTTGTTTCCAAATCAAAACAAAAATAATGGTGTATTTGACTATTGCATTATTTGGGTATGTAATTCGGTTTTCAAGAGAACTATTTATTTAACAAGTTGTCGTCACTGCTGCCACGCAACCAATAAATTACGTACTTTATCGAATTTCTTTAGCTTTAAGGTGACGTCCATGGTACATTATTTCTATGTCATGTATAGTGTGATTTTGACACAGCAGGTGTGTCCATGTGATGTGAGCTTGCTACTGGAGTGATTTGTGCGAATTTACTTCCCTCAGTATTCCGATATTATTGTTTTTAGATTTTTTCTCAACGCCTATATTCCAGCGGGAATAGAATTTGCTTCCGAGTTAACATATCCAGCCAATGAAAGTACTACTACTGGATTACTGACAGCAGCATCACAAACATTGGGTAAAAATACGCCGTCGTATTTAAAAAAACAGTTATTAATTTTTTTTCCTTTTATTAGGTGTAACATTTACCCTAGTTTTAAGTCATATTAACTTAAGCTGGGGTACTTTCTGGGCATTGGCTATTCAAATTGCACTCCTAGCCATTGGAACCACGCTCACAGCGCTGGTACCCAATAATTTACGAAGACAAGAAGCATTTAATAAGGTCAAAGTTATAGAGTTTACTATATTGCCGCAGGATGATGGCATACCGACGAAGAAGTAGCAGTAGCAAGAAATGAGCTGTGAATAAGAAGTTACCCGAAGAAATTAACAGGATTTTTAGATGTTAGAATTATTTCAGTTTGAGTTCATTTGTCTAGAAATGTATACAAATTAGAGATTATTTTAAACCTGGTTGTATTGCGTGGCCTGTTTTAGGTTTCATTGTACATTTACGAGGGGACTAAACATATCTTTGTCATATTGACAGTAGTTTAGGATCTTCAGATATACAGTGAATCTCAGAAGTAATGTCTAAATTCATTTAAAATTCAGCGTTGTGTTTTTTTGAAAAACGCTCGGACCCGTCGATTTTTATTTCTTAATGTGGTTTTTTTGATGTATATAGGGTAGCACAAAAATAAGTTACTACCATCAACCTAATTTTTTCAAATGACAACATCTACTTTTTATTTCATTCTTGAATTTTGCATCGAAGTATGTTTCATGTACCATGTCCTATACCTAAACTCAACAGCTGTCGAGGAAATTACGATTGAACATATCAATAAGTAAGACCTGTTTATTTAAAAAGAACAGAACAACAACTAAATGTTGAAAATGTGCGTCACTTGAGGGTTTGACAATATCCAAGTCGATTAATTAACACGTTTTCAATCTTTTCCGGAGTTATGGTAAACAAATACTTTCGACTTAAGGTAACCCCACAAAAAGAAGTCCAGCGGAGTTAGGTCTGGCGACCCAGCAGGCTATTCGATATGTCCTTTCCTTCCCATCCACCGATTGGGCAAGGTTTCATCCAAAAATGTACACGCAGTGGCAGCATAGTGCGGAGGAGCACCATATTGCTGGAACATCAGTTCTTCGTCAGGGGAGTCTGGGTCCAATGGATTTGGAAATAAAACCACTAATGCTGGAATTAATTCAAGTTGGAGAAATTCGAGATATACTTGTCCAGTTAAAGACTATTCAAAGAAGAATTGACCAACTACTCATCCGCACACTATTCCACACCACACACTTAATTTTGAGGGTGCTGGCTATGAACGGATTTTCTGTTCACATTACCATTCGAACAGAACGTAGCTTCATTGGAAAAAATAAAATTTTTTGCTAAATTATTATCTAGATTGCACATATTTTTACATGCGTTCACAAACGCATTTCGCCTATCGAAATCATCTTCAAATAACTTATGCACTGGAATAACTTTATATGGCTGATATTTGTATTTTTGAGTACATGGATTTTCTTCCAAGGAAATGCAAAAATGAAATAAAAAATACATGTTTTCATTTGAAAAAAAGGAAAAAAAAAACATATTAGGAAATAAAAATCGACGGGTCCGAGCGTTTTCCAAAAACACACCGCTGAATTTTAAATGAACTTAGTCATTACTTCTGGGACTCACTGTATATCGTTTGCGAAGAGAGGGGGCGTAATTTATTAACATCGATTATCTTTGCTTTAAGCACAGTACCAAACTAGGGTGGGATACCTTCCATGTAGTAGTTGTCACTAAAGTTATTAGGGGTCAAATTCGTGGCTATTTTTATGGTTTTACACTGTTTTACATTTAGTCTAGAACTGAGTAAATCGTAAATAAAAACATATTTAAAGAGGGAAAATTTCCCCGTCTCGTTGATAATTACTTCAATCATCGCACTTTTTTGAAAATTGGCTGATTATATTGTTGGACAATACTGCTGTACAAGATAAAATGATACTTACGTTTATATTTAGTGAAATTTGTTAATTTTTAGAAATTATTGTGTCAGTAAATAAATAAAGCTTGTAAACCATCCTTATTTGAACATGTATTATTTCCGTTTAGTTTGAAAAGCTGGTAACCCAACTATTGTCAAATTAAATAAAATTTAAATATTAAATTGACCCTAGAAAATTAAAAAATTGGATTGTTATTTCATGTCCATCAGAGAAATCGAGAAATATATCAGACAAACAAAAAATTCACTTGAAAAGCAATACATGAGGTTCACAGAAACTGTTCAAAAAGATCTGCATAACACCATTAGTATAATGTGTGTTATGTTCGACTGTCGATTCGTTTCAATTGATGGAGTATTCAATCATATAGTCTATAAATATTTTAATGCAATTTTGCAGTGACGAGTGCTGGCGCTATTATTGAGGAAGACCAGACTTCGACTATTACATGCCTTTTGTACTATTTATATTCTATTCTAGCTTCTGATTTAACTGATAATGCTGATGTTTTTTCTGAATAGTTTTAATTAATGCATTTTTTTTTTATAATTTTTGCTAATACGAGCGTTAACAACTAAATGCTCGGACGGGCATCAACGAGATTGCAGCAATGCTACCATAGTATTCTTATTAAGAAATATATTATTAGTATCAAATTTTGGAAAGTTCTACGATTGAGTCTGATGTACAGGGTCTTCCAACGAGGACTGAACAGGGGATAATTTTTGAGCTTCCTTGTATTTAAAGAAAAATCCAAAATAGCCAATCGATGTACTTTTTCCTGCAGAATTCAAAAATGAAACCAAAAATTTATTTTAACCAGAAACAAAAGAGATACGCTATGGATAAGGTGTTTTTTAAATGGAACATAGCTTTTTTTATACGATTTTTGGAACGAGTGATTTTTTTTTGTCCGTTCTGATTAAAATATTTAATATTGTGACAGCTATTTTTATTAAATTTTAATGTTTTATCCAGTATAATTTAACTTTAACCTGTTTGAAACATACACTAGGTAATAAAGGTATAATCACCTTTGAATCCTTTAAAGTCAAAAAATTTGACAAATTTACTATAACATTGCCGAAATGAAATATTCATTAGATGAGAGATTGTTATCTTGTTCTACAAATGCCAAGAAAATGCAAGAGAAGCAAGGAGAAGATTTATTGCAAATTTTCACAGAAATATATCCGTCAATACTATTCTAAGGATAAAGAACCTATTTGAGGAAAATAAAACATTACATGACAGAAAAAGAAATCCAACTCTATACTAATTTAAAAAAAAAAAACATAATAATTTAATTGGTAATTCTCCAGTTTATCGGCTTATGCGAAAAATGGCGTAAAATGAAAAACTTTTCTTGCAATATGGAGCACGTACTTTCTAAACGGCAAATCTGCGAGCGGAAAACCATTTTTTCAATTGCAAATATGAAAAGAATGCGAAAATAGTCGACCGAAAAGCACAGTGAGAGTGACAAGTGAGGTTATGTTTCTCTAGCTGTTAGTCACTTGACAAAAATTGTAATAATTATAGACTTATATTGGTTAAACAGGCGCTAACACGGCATCTAATCCACCTTTTTGGTTCCAATTCGGTGTATGCTACATAAATCAACAAGAGTTTTTCATTTTTTTTTCATTATTGTCACAAGCGGGTACCCTATTTTCACATTTTTTTTATATTTGCAATTAAAAAAATGGTTTTCCGCTCGCGGATTTGTCGTTTAGAAAGTACGTGCTACATAATGCAAGAAACGTTTTTCATTTTACGCCATTTTTCGCATAAGCCGATAAACTGGAGTGGTACCATTTAATTGTTCAATGTGACCTCCGTTGTTCTCGAAACATGTGCGATAACCTCTTTGTAGCCTTTCCAAACTTGCTGTTATACTGTGATTTTCCTGGTTAAGGCGATTTATTTCATTCACAATTTTCTGCATGATCTCTTCAATATCGTGGTTTCGCTGCTTGTATACCACGTTCTTTAAATGGCCCCAAAGAAATGTATCTAATATTGACAAATCGGGACTATTGGGTGGCCAAGCATAGGTTTCATTTCTACCAATCCATTCTTCATGGCGTCCGTTTAAATATTGAGTAACCTCACGCACGGCATGCGGAGGGGCCCCATCATGTTGCCAAATTAAATTTTGATATTCTTCCAATGGTAAATTTTCCAAAAAGTTCTCAATTTCGTTTTCTAAGAACTCGTAGTATCTCTGCCTATTTAAAGTCCCGTTAAAAAATATTGGTCCCAAAATTCTATTATTTTTTATGCCACACCAAACATGGATTGAAGTCCTTCCTTGAAATTTAATTGTCTGAAATTTTCTTGGATTTCCAACGGCCCAGTGATGATTATTATGTCTATTGAAAACCCCCGATGTTGTGAATGTGGCTTCGTCAGTCCATAAGATATTTCTGAATAAATTAGGGTCTTCGTTTTCTTTCCGAATCACAATTTGGGAAACAAATTGGAAGCGAAGTTCTTTTTGTGCCGGTGTTAGATGTTGAAGTGGAAGGATATGATAAGACTTAAATTTATGATTTCTTAAAGTTCTGTGAACAGTTCCTTGGGTAACTCTTCTGCGTCTTACACCGCCGCCGTATTGAACGTCCCGAACTGCGTCCGAAATTGATTTGGTTGGATTCAGTCGAAAATAATTCACAATGGCACGGTCTTGATTTCTATTCCTTTCTGGATTTCTTTTTCTGGGATGTAATGTTTTATTTTCCTCAAATAGGTTCTTTATCCTTAGAATAGTATTGACGGATATATTTCTGTGAAAATTTGCAATAAATCGTCTCCTTGCTTCTCTTGCAGTTTCTTGGCATTTGTAGAACAAGATAACAATCTGCAATCTCTCATCTAATGAATATTTCATTTCGCAATATTATAGTAAATTTGTCAAATTTTTTGGATTTAAAGGTGATTATACCTTTATTACCTAGTGTATGTTTCAAACAGGTTAAAGTTAAATTAAACTGGATAAAACATTAAAATTTAATAAAAATAGCTGTCACAATATTAAATATTTTAATCAGAACGGACAAAAAAAAATCACTCGTTCCAAAAATCGTATAAAAAAAGCTATGTTCCATTTAAAAAACACCTTATCCATAGCGTAATCTTTTGTTTCTGGTTCAAATAAATTTTTGGTTTCATTTTTGAATTCTGCAGGAAAAAGTACATCGATTGGCTATTTTGGATTTTTCTTTAAATACAAGGAAGCTCAAAAATGAGCCCCTGTTCAGTCCTCGTTGGCAGACCCTGTAGGTACAGTGCTTTCATTTTAATTTGTCCCACTTTGACAAGGCTGTAAAATATCTATTTTTTGAGCTAGAAAGTTGTCTAAAAAAATAAATAAGTAGTCAATATTTTTATAAAATGTCAAATGTAGAAACTATTGACATAACTTACTTTTTTTAAATGGAAATAATATTTAAAAATACATTATATTTCTGAACACGAATATATTATGCCCTTTCTTTTCATTAGTTTAGTCTAAATTAGTATAAATATCATTAAAATTGGATTGTAATTTCTGTTTCCAATAACTAATTTATTGTCATAGCTTTTACAGTTTTTCACGTTTGAGGCATTTATTATATAGACTCACAATATTTTAACCCAAACCTAGGAACAACAAATGTATTTAAGAAAATAAATCAAATTTTTATAAACAATTTTAAAAATGAAAAATATATTTTATTTTCATCTGGAAGTAAAGTACTTCCCAACATATTTCGTTTAGCTTAATGACTGCAATAAGACCACTCATAAACTCGGCTTTGGCTTTCGCAGAGACGTATATTTTTAATGCCAGTTTATAATAACAATAGATAGGTACATTACTTGATTTGTTATCAAAATTAATAAACTGTCTAATTAAGGTTTTCTAGAAACAACTTAATTATTAGGATATTTCTCAAAACTTTGTAGTTACAGGTACCTGTTTATATAGGTTATATAAATAGTAAACATAATATTCGAAATAAATTAGTACCTATCTATTTTACTTTGAAACAGTATGCAACAAGTTAATATTAAAATTAGGAATCTTCAGCTAATGCGATATCTAGCTACCCTAAACATTCCAGGAAGTATTTATTTTTTGACACCAAAGTGATCGTGAAAAATATATGTGAATCGTTATTAAAGAGCGCCCACCCTTAAGTAATTTCCATTAGGAATACCAGTGAAATGACGAAAGTTCCATTATCGACGGTACGAGATATTATGCTAAAAGGACAGTTTAAAAGAAAAGTTCGCAAAGATACCGGAAAAACAAAGTGCGTAGATGATTGTGACACAGAAGTTATTCGCAGGAAATTTTTTTTTACTGCTCCACGTGTCCTTCATTTTTAATGCACTTAATATATATACTTTTTCTGTCTCTTAATTTTTAACAGAATGTCTCTATTGTTTTTTAGTAAATTACTCAAACCTAGTAGTAAATACTATGTATTAACATTAGTCAGTCGTTCGTCCAAAAGATGTTCCTCATTAAATCAGGGGAAGCGGTGCTTCCAACGCTTCCATTTTGCATAGTTAATAACTGATTTTTATAAGTTTTAATATAGATTATAGCATGATATTCTTTGATGCAATTTTTATACATGAATTAATAAAATTAGTATTATTAAAACTATTCAAAACAATATTGGTTTAATTAAAATCCATATTTTTTAATTCAAATATTTTTTTACCGAAATGAAAGTAGAAAAATTAGTTAATTTATTTATTTTTTTATATATTTAAACTAATTTTACAAATTTCTTCATTAAAAGCGTCCACAACTATGTCTAAGTCGATATGTGTGCATATCCTTTTCTATGAACAAGAGGGGCACTTGCACTTGAAATGGCCAAAATTATGGCAATTTTAATTATATTGTAAAAATATATATAATAAATCTTTCTTGACACCAACCTAAGACAAATAGGTTGGTTGGACGTGTGTGACTAGAATAACAGGAGTTACCAAAAAACATTTTATTTTTATGTAGGCAGCTGGCATCTGGCATCTTGCATACCCACGTATATTTAACCTATTTTTTCGAAAAAAGAGTTTCCTTTTTTAATTTTCAATGAATATCTCAGGGGTGCCAAGCTCAACTGAGGGACGGCCATGGTTTTTTTCTAATAAGTCAATTAAAAGTTATTAAAAAAAAAACTTTGTGTAAGATTTTTAAAAATTTAAT
The DNA here is from genome assembly GCA_963920685.1 of Polydrusus tereticollis. NCBI lineage: Eukaryota > Metazoa > Arthropoda > Insecta > Coleoptera > Curculionidae > Polydrusus > Polydrusus tereticollis. Next base: position 120,646,092 of record OY987329.1, read on the forward strand.
ACGGCTCTGATACATACCTCAATAAAATCACCAGTAAAACAGTAATAATTATGATATTGTCAAATGTTACTAGACGTTTTATTTTTTATTAGTTCCAACTTATTTTACAGTACGTATTCAAGAAAAAATAATGACTTTACTAATTTAATAAACTGTTTACTAATATAATAAATAATACTTAAAACGGAATAAATAAATAACTGATATTATCACAAAAAAATTATTAAGTCATACACAGTGTGTGAATAAAGTCTGGAAACGGCCTAATAACATCACAATTTATTGGCCGATTTAATAAATAAATTTTTCACATGAGTATACGAACATACAACAGACAATTAAATTATTTTAACATGACATAATAACAAACAAAGTGCATTCCTGTGCTGGGAGCTCCCTGATTTAGCACTGAGATCGGAGAGCGCCCAGTATAGGAGTGCACACTCACAAACAATGACAACGCCAGTGGGAGGAGAACAAATTTTATATTTTTAAATGTAACACCCTGTATATTTTTCATTTATAGTTTTTACTTTAAATTTGTTACACTTTTGGTATAACATACTTTGTTCCTAATATCAGTAGTTCCCAACTAACAATCAAAACATGGAATGGAATATTGTTTAAAACATTTTACTTAATAATTATGTGTAGAAATGTGGATTCTTAGAGTTAAAGGACTTTAAGGAATATTGCATTGAGGGTCAAATTGAATTGTGCGCACTGGTGAATAGGACCGAAAAGTTGTTAATTTTCTGTGTCTACAGGTCCTGCAGGGGTAGCTGTGATATTTTTTTCGATGTCTTTGAGGGTCTGTGCAGAGAGGTATGTACGGTTTTTTTAAATTACAGGGTCATATGGGCAGGTGACTTTAATATCAACTTATCACCTACAGTTGTTTATGATGATGACAAAAACAAGCTTTTAGATTTACTCAACTCCTATAATTATGAACAAACTATCTTTGATATTACAAGACCAAATAGTGAAAGAATATCCTGTATCGATCATCTCTTTCCAAACTTCTGCAATTTCGAAAATAACAAAGTAATCCAGACCGTAGTCAGCGATCATTATTCTCAAATAATAAGTATACCATTAATAATAAATAATAATAAAAACACATGTCACAATGAAATTAAAATTGGGCGGTTCTTTTCTAAAAATAACATTGAGAGGTTTCGTGAGGAGCTTGGGCGCTGCCACTGGAATGACATCTATAATGAGCTGGATGTTGATGGAGCTCTCTCTCGCTTTGAAGTGGTCATCTCTCAAAAACTAAATCTAATATTTCCAGTTAAAAAAAGAAAACGTAAAAGTAGACCTACACAAAGCTGGATAACGACTGGCATCAAAACCTCGAGTGCAAATAAAAGAGTACTCTTTCAAAAGTTAAGAGCTGGTGAAATTAATAAAGAATATTATAAAGGATATTCAAACATTCTCAAACAAGTCATAAAAAAGGCCAAACAACTAAGTAACAAAAATTTTATACAAAACTCTGATAACAAAACAATAGCAACCTGGAATCTAATTAAAAAAGTAACTGAGACAACTACCAACAAAATGGATACCATCCTAGACCACTTTGAGTATAGATGTGAGATAGAGTTCCTGAACAGTGTGAACGACTTCTTTTTAAATGCTTGCCCAGATGTAATGAAGCAGGGGGAACCGCATCCTCATGACGATGAGGCACCACTGTGTGGCGGCGGTCTAGTCTTCCGGCCGGTGACACCCCGGGAAATTATTGAAATCATCAGGAAACTAAAAAATAAAAAATCCACTGGCTATGATGAAGTACCAATAAGTCTTGCAAAAGCAACTGCAGAAATCATCGCTAATCCATTGGCTCATATAGTAAACCTGTCTCTCCGCAAAGGTATTTTCCCATCTAACCTAAAAAATGCTTTACTTAAACCCATTCACAAAAAAGGTCGCTTTGATGAACTGAAAAACTATAGACCCATCTCATTGTTGTCCAACTTCAGTAAAATCTTTGAAAGAGTTATTTATGACAGACTTCTGCAATTTCTTGAGACAAATTCATTATTGACTGAAAAACAGAATGGATTTCGGAGGGGAAAATCAACGATAAGGGCAATTTACATGGCACTGGATCGAATCCTAGAGTCTCGCAACAATAACAACGTAACTATGGCTGTCTGCCTCGACCTTTCAAAAGCTTTCGACAGTGTAGATCATGGTCTGCTCTGTCGGAAGCTTGAGAAAATGGGAGTTCGCAATATGGCACTGCAACTAATCAGGTCATACTTATCAAACAGAAAACAATGTGTGATAGAACAGAATGAATTGGGGGAATTAAAAAAATCAAACTTCTCAATAATAAAAAAAGGTGTGCCACAGGGTTCGATCCTGGGTCCTCTTCTTTACCTAATATATACAAATGAGGTTGCAGACCTATTGGACAATAATGAGGTGGTACTTTTTGCAGATGACACCTCTGTGATTTGCTGTGAAGGGACAAAGGAATCATATATATAGTTCAGGAGTCACTCCTATCTCTTCAAGATTGGTTTACTAAAAATAATCTACAGCTAAATGTAGCAAAAACACAAATTATCAACTTCAATCTCAAGCTTGACAGAATATTGATTGACTACAATGACACCACGATCACAACAAAGGACAAGGTCACATTCCTCGGGGTGCTGCTGGATGAAAGGCTGGACTGGCGGGCGCACATTGATCAACTGGCAGGAAACATGAGCAGATATTGCTATGCGTTAAGAGTCATCAGAGACTCGGCTGGATGCTCTGCCGCCCTGACGGCTTGCCATGCATATGTACAGTCGAGGGTTAGGTATGGTGTGGTTTTCTGGGGGGCTGTCTCAGAGGCTGAGAGGATCCTTCTGTTACAAAAGCGATGTCTAAGAACAATTTTTCAAAAAAAAAGAACAGAGAGCTGTAAAAATCTTTTCATTGAACATAATGTCCCTACAGTCTTTAACATCTATATCCTTGAATGTATAAAATTTATTTCTGAAAACCAAGATATATTTGAAGGATTGAGGTCAGATCACGGCCATTACACACGCTTTAAAGAGGACCTAAAACTGATATTGCTCACTATTCATATATCTTAAAAAATGTCAAACATAGTATTTTAAAGGTTTGGAATACTCTGCCTCCTGATTTCCGAAGGCAGCCGCCTCGGAGAATGAGGCAGAGCCTCAAACTGCTCTTGAACTCAAAAGCTTATTACAGTCTGGAAGAATTCTTCTCCGACAACCAAGTAAAGACTCTAGTAAATTAAAACACATCCTTATAATACATAGTTTTCTTTTAATTTTATTTACATTAAACATAAGGTGGGAAAGGGAATAAAGATGCATAGGTGCCTATGCTGCCTCTCTGTGGGGACTCTGGGAAACTCTGAATCCGAGTTTTAAATGTCCAACTGAAATCGTAATGTATTGTGTTTGGAGTAGGTATAATGTATACGTTTGTTTATTTATTTACTTGTTTTCGCTATTTTAACTGTCATGTAACTAGTATGTAGGTATATATGTAAGCGACTTGCGATTGTAGATCGTATGATTAAGTTTTAAGTATTGAATTGACGGGATCAACACCCTAGAGGTAGAAATGTAGTAGGAATGCAATGTAAAAATTTATATTGATGTAAACCTCTATATATGGATCGAATAAAGAGTCTAATCTAATCTAATCTAGTCTAATCTAATCTTAAAATTCAGGCGTGGCAGGCAATCAAAAATAATTTTAATTATATATAAATGACTCGTCCGAACATTAAGGGTTATTTTCGCTGATATTGATCTCTTTGGAAAGTACATTGTCTCATCAACCTATTTGGTACACAAGCTTCCACCAGGGTACCCAAAATCAACAGTATCGGCAAAGTAACAAGAGCACAGAAAGGTCCAAAATTACTGTTTATATATGCAACACTTCCTGCAAGAATTACGCTTAAAATTTGAGATGCTGCAAAAAGAAGTCCTGAGACGGTGCTTTCTTCATGTGGATAGGTCAGTTCAATGCCAAACTCGAACCCGGCTGGGATAAATGGGTTGATAAATATTCTAAAAATAGGAGGAGGTTATGGTTATGCTATTCAGTGACATTTTTTTGAATGTCTCTCCTGATTGGCGATTTTTCTGCCGACTATAATATTAACAAATTACACATTTATTGATTTCCGCAAGGAATGTGAATTTAATGTCAAAAAATATATAGGTTCACAAATTTGGCAGATATGACGCCATATTGAATTTCTTTTAATGGCAACCCTTATCCATAACTATACGGGTTAATTGCATTTCACAATCCGATTTCAAAAACATATTTTGTTGATATTTATTGTCAACTATTCCGGAAATACGGGGTTCCTAAATTTCCTTCATCGATTTTGTCTTTTAAGTGGTCTTAAGTTGAACACCCCAACTTTTTCACAGTAACATATTTTCCCGTAACCGAGCTATTTACGCTATAATCAAATACGACAGAATGATGTCAAAAAGTACGACGCCATTTTCCTACTACCTTACCCACAAGTGGGCCAGAATAAACGAGAGTGCGTAAAGTATTATGTTAAATATTAAAATCATTTGTTTTATTGTCGCCTAAAAATTAGCGAATAAAAATAATTTTATTTCGAAATTTGGGTGGGGCCGAAAAGTGACAGCTGTCAAAATGGATTTTGGAGAAGGAGAAGGGGTAAAAATTTGATATCGTTAACCTGTCCTATTTTTACGAAATTATGCTGTTTTTGAATTTTTATCTTGACATTTGCGACCTACAAATGATGCTAACGAAAACTGATTATAATATTGAAAAGAGACGAAATTCAGAATGGTTTGTCAATCAGAAACAGTTAGAAAATCAAAATGAAAGAGAGGCAAGCATCGGTGGGAAGGTGGAGAAGGTAGTCGGGAATCCCCAAAAAGAATTTGGTTCGAAAAGTCATGAAATGACGGAGTTGGGGCAACTTATGACGGTAAAAAAAAACTGAGGGATTCGGATCGAGAATTAAATATGACCGTTTTTTGACAGCTGTCAAAATGTATAGGTATCAGTATATCATTCTAGGATGACGCCGCGGGGGGAAAATTTGACAAATTTAGGTTATACTTTATGTCATAAAATCACCATTACATGTTTGACAGCGGCCATATTAGGCAATCCAAACCAGGTTATGTTTGCCTGCCACGGTCATATTGGAGTCACGAAGTGCTTCCAATATGGCCGTCGACGGCAAACGTCAGGAGAACCAACCTTTATTTTTGCGTGTATGTCAGTTTGACGTGTAAACCGCGATTTTGGTTTTGTGTGTTTTATTAAGTTATTGTTGTTCAATATGTGTTTTTTTCTCTTATTTATATTTAATATATACTTAAAGTTAATAATTTTATTGGAGATGTTAACAATGGCAAGTGTATATCTATACACAGCACAGGACTCGACTGTAAACTAATCATTAAATCCGTGTATATTTGCCACATATTTGCCTTCAACAGCCATACTAAATTATTGGTTGAATGTTTTTGAGTTCTGTGAAACGAATTCAATATGGCCGTGGCAGGCAAATCGTTATTTGACACATCGTTGGATTGCCTAATTTGCTGGGGGGAAAAGTGACAAGTTAAGGTTATACTTCATGTCAAAATCATATGTTCTGGAATGGTCTATTCACTTGTGTGGTTATGAATGAGGGTTGCCATTTAAAAAAATCCAATATGGCGTCATATCTCTCAAATTTGTGAAGGTATATATTCTTTGACATTAAACTTGGCTTTCTTGCGCAATATCATTGAGGAATGTGTAATTAATTTCTTATTAAAGTCGGCATCAGAAAAATCGCTAATCGGGCGAGACAGCTAAAAAAGTGTCCGTGTACCTAATTACTTAGTAATTTCAGAATACGTAAATAAAGGGAATTAACGTGACATGGTGATGCCCATAAAACAAGTATTTTTTTAGAAACGTGACATGGTGATGCCCATAAAATAAGTATTTTTTTAGAAAGAACTTATTCTATGCTTTTCGATATTCCTTGCGTCCAATTTGTCATTTAAAAATCTATTACAATTTATTAATGGTTGATAGGGAGCTATAACTACTACTACTACTACTACTACTACTACTACTACTACTACTACTACTACTACTACTACTACTACTACTACTACTACTACTACTACTACTGTACTGTATACTAGTTTTGGACATTTACCCGAATATAGTACACATTACGTAGGCCAAGGATTTTAATTTCCACACCAGTGTCATAATAAATAAAACTATGGAGCTGGTCGCCATCACATATAAAAAAATGCATGTTCCTCTGAAATAGTAAATAATAATAGAAGTTAAAAATCGTTATTAGTATTGTTTGGTTAAGGATCTTTGCGGCTTTCTTATGGTTCAGCCTCGTACTTACTTGTAGTGATGAAATTTATCCAGATATGCACCAAAAGCAATAGAACCGACAAGGCCAGAGGCCAACATATAAAAACCCATCCATCCAGCGTCCATACTTGCATTCTAAAAACAAACGATTGCATTTCGTGACATATAATATATCCAAATATTATTACCGAAAAGTAAGCGTTTACAAACTCACTCAAAAGCGTCATCATTGTAGAAACCACGCCAATGTTAATAGCATAAGAAGCCATATGAATTAAAAATCCTTTTGTCAGTAGAATGGCCTTTATAGAAGACAATTTGTTGTTATTTTGATAATTATTTTTAGCGTTTGCTCGTACTCTTGCTTGTGCTTGACTTGGTGGCAACAAAGGTTCTTTAGGAAAATCTACAATTGATGCAAAAATATGACTTTACAAGTGAGTTTATCCTAAAAAAAACTCACAGCATATCATGGCAATGGTTACAGGAACGATCGATACAGCAATAGTCCAACATAATTTTTTAAGATCATTACCAATAACATTAAGGTCATCGTTATCAGATACTATAGACACTGTCAAAAGGTATCCAAAGGCGTTTCCCATATTGGGTCCAACTGTACCTAAAAAGCAAGCTAATGAAATCTAAAAAAAAAATAAAAATGGTGAGCAATCAGCTTTATAAAAATAGTTCATTTTTGCATTATTATTATTACTTTATTTTAGAAGTTCTAACCTCGCTTGGTTTAAACCAAACTGCAGCGATTTTAGGAGGTAAGCACATGATAAAAACCAGGGATGCAGCTGTTATTATCTGACCTAGCATAACCACCCAAAAGCGGTCGGTCTGGATTGAAAATATCTTTATGATGGTTCCTGTTGCAGTACCTGTACATCCATATAAACAGGCGGCACGTAATCCCTACAAGATACAGACATTTCAACTATTTACACCCCAGTGTATTTGTTGTCATTGAAAGGTGGCGTGGTCGCTCGTGCTTTGTACATTTGGGTAGGCGTCGTAGGCGAAAAGCGCAGCAGGTGAAAATTTTTTAGGATCACGCCCAAATGTTGACAAATTTGGTAAATGATAAAGCGGCCGGGATTTTGCTTTTTAAATTTAGCATTAATAAATAAAACAGAAAGTTAAGTATCGCAAAAAACGAATGGTATTCTTAGAAGGCTAGATCAAAAATTGATTTATAAAAATTAAAACATTGTATAAGACATTAAAAATATTAACAATGCGTGTATTTAAATCAATGCAAATGCATTGAAAATGTATGTCCTTGTTTATGATCACGTTTTAAAATATTAAGGGATGGCGTAGGGCGACCTTTATTCATTAGATCTCTGAGCTCATCATCTCTAAGTCTAAAAAATGACGTTTCATGTGAAGAATAAATTATATCATGAATAGGATTATCGGGGGTAAGTGCACAAGTGCATCAAAATTACCGATAATTTTTGAATGAAATGTGTTTTTTTATAATTGCAAGAGTTTGTTTTCATATTTTCGCGAAAAAGCCCGACTCCGCAGGAGGAGGGCATTTTCGTAAAATATGAAAACAAACGATTGCAATTTGTAAAAAAAACACATTGAATAAAAAAATTATCTGGTTATTTTTATGCACGAGTGTAATTTATTTGAATATTTCCCAAATTAATTAAGAACTCGAATCAAGTAAATTTAAATATTTTATTTAACAGAAAATACTAACAATAAAATTAAAATGCTTAAAAATTACAAGAATTGCAATGAAAAGTACAATTATTGTAATTAACAATATTTTGCTTTGAATTCGTAGACATGGTGGTTGATGCAGTGGCGTAGCCAGCATTTTGGGGCGGAGGGGGCGAACTATCGGAGGGGCGCAAATCGCGGAGCTAAAGCGCCGTAGGCAAAAAATTTTTGAGACCACGCCCAAATTTTGTAGGAATTCACCTTTATGCTCCCTAGGGAACAGGGGTCTGGCCCCAAATGAAGTTAAAATCCGCTACATATAAAAAAATAAATTTATTGTGATGAGACGCTCTCAAAACCGTTCTTATTAAGTTTATTACTATCACTCTTCTTTACTAAAAATAAAATAAGACCGATCTTATTTTTAAAGAATTATTTTTTAAGTAGTAAAGGGGCGCCAGGCCAAGGGGGGCGGGGGGGGCGATCGCCCCCCTTCGCCCCCCTGTGGCTACGCCACTGGGTTGATGCAGTCAACGAGCGAGAGCTTATTTCGGCGGGGGACTCTCTTGAGCTTGACGGTTGGTCATTGTCCCGCATTTTTTCAATCAAAAGCATATGGTGGTTCTCATCCATCTGAATGTAAGGCGTCAGTGACTTGGTATTTGAGTGTCCACTTAGTTTAATTAACTGTTGTTCTCCAACACCTTTTTTGGCAAGTTTTGATACGGCGCGCGGCGGTTGCTCGTAAGCTATGATTTGTCAGTTTGATATTTTTATTGGTGAGGCCTGACTTTTCCGCTTGTGTAGAGGTCCATTTATTCATCAAATTTCGTCCAACCGGTATGCTTTTGTACCATTTTCCTGATTGCCAGAAACAGTCGTCATTTTGAAATGGCTTGACAGAATCGCGCCAACATGTATGAGGATACTGTACGAGATATTAGCTTTCAAATGATGTATCACAAGCTGTATGTTTCCATTTAAAAAAAAAATCGATGTCGTCATATCTTTGACAAATGTCTATAAAAAAACAAACGAATAACGTCAAAATATGAGCATATATAAAACTAAATTGACGTGTCCAAGCATTTTCCACAAAAGTTACAGGTTAAGGCTATATTAATTTTATTCCGGACTTCTGGGCAGCCCTGTATATAAGATGTATGAAAAGCATACGGTATCAACACTGGATAATTTACTGAAAATACTTGAGATAGATAATACGGATATCAATTGCGGTAGGACAGCGCTGTGGAAGTGTCGTCAACGAATCGGCTTTAAATTTAAAAAAGTCGATAAACGGCAAGTTATCATGGAATCGCAACGACTTAAGGCATGGCGATTTGAATATTTGACAAAAATCGCTTAGTACAAAAGTGAGAACAGACGTATTATATACTTAGATGAAACCTGGTTTGATACCCATGATACCCCATCAAAAGGTTTGGTTGATTCTAGTGACAGGTGTAGAACAAAGGCACCATCAAACAGAGGAAAAAGAATAACCATAGTGCATGCAGGGTCCGAAGATGGTTAGGTACCAAATGCACTTTCATTGGCAGCCAAGAATATAAATGACTCCTGTTTGGATTACCATAACGATACCACAGCGGAGTTATTTGAGGATTGGTTCGTAAATAAGTTAATTCCTAATGTTTCTCCAAACGGTGTGATTGTTATGGACAACGCAAGTTACCACAGTAGACAGTTAAACAAGCACCCTTGTTCAAAAGATACGAAAATGGCAATACAGGAATTAATGTATCAGAATGATATATATTTTTATGAAAGTTACACTAAAAGAGAGTTACTTGATGTGCTTAAATTTGTGAACCTAGAAAAGGAGTACTACTACGACAGCTTCGCTAAAAGTAAGGGACATACAGTGCTAAGGCATCCGCCGTATCACTGTATATTCAATCCCATAGAACACATATGGCATCAAATACGTTAGACGTAATAATGTATCGCCCACTATAAACGCTAGTGTACTGGATATTATTATTATTGAAGTGCCTGTGAGTAGCTGGAAATATTGTGTTTCGCATATGAAACTGTTGAAAATTATTTATAATATATAATTATAATATTTTCTATCTAAAATTGTTTATTATTTGTGTCAAATCATCAATGCTTGAAATACAATTCAGTGCGGGCCTGTGTAGACCCCAGTCTGGTTTTAAACAGGCGTCAACACGAGTCGATAAGTCATTCTCTTAAATCTGTGAACGGACTGTACTTTAAAAGTTATTTAAAAACAAACACTTTCCAGGGGCGTCCTTTATGGGCCCGTATCCCCGTAGGGGGGGGGGGGCGTAAGAAAAAAAAATGTGTATGAACTTGTCAACTTATCTTTATGTGTTCTATCTGAATCCGGGAGATTGCCAACATATTCTGGGATACCCTGTATAACAATAATATTATTAGTTAGATATAAACTTGGTATAATATTGCAAGTCTTGGGATAAATTAAAGATAGGTGGCGCCTACTTTGCCTACCCCGACGGGCCGCCACTGGAAAGCTGTTAAAAAAGTTATTTCTAATATTATCCAGAATTCTTTGATATTTTATTTCTTGGGATTTTTCGGTCAATTGCTAATTAGCCTATACCGGGTGTAAACGAAATCATTGTACGAATCACCATAAGGTTGGGTTAAAAGATATTTTATTCAAAGTTTTATAAAAATAGAAGATTGGAAATAGAAACCGAATAAACCCAAAAAATAAACTAACTTAGAATTTTTCATTCTAACGGCTAGAAAGAAGATTATAAGTACCTACATACTTTTGTATTTATTACATATGAAGCTGGTATCACTAAGAATGGGTACAGAACCATATAAACCAAAGTCGTCCAGTTAACTGCAAAAGTACTAACTTTATAGTACTTTGCTATTATTTCAGTGACACTTGAGTATTCCGTCATTTGAATGCCATTGATGCAGGAGTAATAAATAAATGCAAAAAGTATATACCATCTTGTCCAAAAAGCTTTTGTTGGAATATTCGAAATATCGTCAAAAAATGTTTTGTTCTCCATATTTTTTTCCACTGTCGCTTTTTAGGGAAATAATATTATTATGTACTAATAACTGTTATTATCTAGAGCTGTATAATGACTGTATATATGCTTGTAGGTGATATATCTCTCTACCTAATGGCGGTAATTATCAAGTTAGCTAAAATAATGGATGTATTAAAAACAAACATTAAATTTGCTATTATATCTATTGTTCTAGTTATAACGATAAAAAATTGTATTTAGTGGGCCATTGTCATTCGTGTCTTTACAATACTTATAATTACGATTGATCAATCGAAACAGGAGCAAATTAACTTTAAGAATTAATTTCAGGACGTCAATATTTAAAAACATTTCTGACTGATTATTTTTTATCAGAACTTTTAATTATCGTGTTAACCTAGGATACTACTTTTGACTTTGCCAAAGTAGTAATCTGATTCGAACTTACGTAGTTGTTGGCGGAGAATCGAATTATCAAAGAAAATAAACACCTTCCTAATTGACAATTTAAATTTATCATCAGCCAGATAAAATCTGAATGGTTGTAAATGTAAAAAATGTTTTAAAATTTGTCCCATAACATTTCTATTGGCGTCCCAAAATTTGAATAAAATATTTCCAGCCGTTTTTCCGACTTTGCATGGTAACATGCTCACCCTGTATAAGTAAATTTTTATAATATGAATTAGGTTAGCACTTAAAAGTCTTGTCAGTTAATAAATGGGCTCACTCTTTCTATTACATGCTTTTAAGCCACTATCTCTGCTCGTATCATTTATTACAGCTGCAACATAATTGCCCCCTTAGAAATAGATATCATGTGTGTTAATATGTCAATGATATTATGACATGAATTCAGACCTTTTTTTTGCCAATTTTTTATAAATTTTTCGCGCTTCAGTGCTTTTTTCTATTTTTTCCTAGAAATAAAGTGTTTCTTGAAAAAATTTTAGTTATGTCTGCTTTATAAAGCATTAGCAATATTTTATTATTATAATTTATATAGATTATAATTATAAATTGATGCTATATTTGCGAGGCGAGTAGCGAGCTTACAAAGTCAGCCTTTTTCTGGGGGGGGGGGGCCTAGCGACGTCTGGGGGGGGGCCCGGCCCCCCTGTAGTTACGCGCCTGAATATACCGACTTGTGTACGAGGATAAACGCGGCCCCCTGAGGTCACCAAAGAGAAGTACAGGAAGAAAAGAAGAAACTGTAATAGGTAAATGAGGATGAAAATACTGCCATCAGAAGAATCATACACTCGTTTTACTTGATTACTTGATGATTTCATTTCACCCATGGGTAAGAAGAAACTATGGAAAACTTTGAAGAAAATGAATATTTGTTATGAAAGACAGTGGATTGTGAAAAATGGAGTAAGCGCGTTGAACTTGTGGTTGAAATAGAAGAAAGAATGTGGGAAGCTGATAACATGCTAGAAAACACTGTAGAGCCGCTTATTATTTCTCTGGACCCCAACGATGATAGTTCGTCGGACTACTCGGAGTCTCGGAACATGATGACTAAAATTTAAAAATTAAGTTGTACATAGTAGACTTCTTTTATAAATATCAATATTTATTCCAATTTATCTATTTTCATATTATTCTTACTTCTATATAAGTTTTTATCTATTTAATATTAGAATAATTATTATTTCAATTATTTGCCTATCTCTATAAATATAATCAAGTACAATTATTATTATACTTATTATTCTAATAAATTACCTGTATTAACGCCGCTCTGACATTACTCTCATTCACCTAATTTAGGACCGATTCGGGGCGTGTAGGTCTTAAATATCTAAAATACGGAATTTTTAAAAACTATCATTGCAAATTTACATTTTATTACTCTCTGACATTAAGCAACAGAGTATAGATAGTTAAAAAACTCGTCAGCAAGGTGTTTAATAAACTGAAATATTTAGGCCAAGTAAAAAAACATTTCCAAATAAAAAATTGAATGGAAATGGAAGAAGGGGTACTTCTCCTACGATCACTATTCAAAGTAGGCATTTGAAAAGTCACCGCAAAGTTGTTGCTTTCCCCAATTTATTACAATTAGTATTATTCAAGTAACTTTGGCGTTTGCCTAACTGTATTTTCAAATAAAATAGAGGTAGTCATTACCATAGACATGTCTATGGTAATTATTACAGTGGCGGTTAGTGATTGCCAGCCAGGATCGGCAGTTCGGCACAGGCGTGGATGTAGGGAAAGACGTAAAGGAGCGCCGCAGGCGAAAATTTGTGGAGGCCACCCCAAATTTCGGTTTTGTCTACTATCTAATATTTGCATTGAACGGATGTATGATAAATTGTTCAATTTCACTTTCATTTTTTTTTATTTACATGCAAAAAGGTAGGTTTGGGAAAATGTACATCAAACATTCTTTATTCATAATAACATTATGTAGTATCATATTTTTAAAGGGGAGGGGGGGGTCATGATTCCCCCCTGGATCCGCGCCAGAATCGGTATATTATTTTTATCTCTTTAGATAACATAACTACTAATAAAGTAAATATAGAGTTATGTGATATTTTAATGAGCTTTAGATTCTAAAGCGCGTTATTTCAACACGAACAGCCTCGCTCATATTGTGGGTGAACTTGACAATAATTTATAAATTTCCGGAACAGTAGTGTTTTACAACTAATTGTTATATGTTATGCCTAAATAAAATAATATATTTTTTCCAATTTACAAAAATTAGCGGATCAACCTTGCATTTCTAGCTGGTTCTCTACGTTTAAAAAATGATTGATACCATTCATTGACAACAGATTCTTCAACAAATACGTATTTATCATATAAAAATGTTGTTGTCTACAAAATAGTTCTTTCAAATTGTCGTACAGCTCCACGAAGGTTTTTATTTTTTCCTTTTTGATTTGAAAATAAAATTCATGTTATGGCCAATTAACAAAACAATGTAATATTTTACTTTATTCATCAAATGTAAGAGAAGACGAAAAGACAATAAATATGATTATTAGGATCTCTTTTTACCACAGTTTCAACTTGGTTTTCATGTCATTGCGTGATGCGTGCGTCCGAACAAGATTTTTTATTTAAATTTTAAAACACTTACCTGAGGTCCCTAGGCCTGGTTTGTTCCAACCCGCTATTCTATGTTGGAATGATCATTTCCATCCTGTCAATTAAACTTTCAACGTGTCAATCGACTATTTAAGTGGTAAATTAGTTGTGCGAGCGTTCGGAGGATTGTACTGATACGGTTTTTGGTCGGGCTCGACAAACCTTAAATTAACGGCAAATCTACCGATCCCAGCATGGGTTACTTGAAAAGTAAAGCAATTTATTTGAAGGCGACTTGGCGTAGTCACTACCACCGTGTCTTTTTGGCGGTAGTGACGTAGTAGATATGGGAGTATGAGGTCAGGGCTTACAAGGGCGATTAAAGAAGTGTAACGGTTATTCGCTGGCAGTTTGCAGAGTCATTAAAAATTCTCTGTTGTCGGTTTGACACTGGGTTGGCGCTGCCGATCCTGAAAAGCCACCACTGAGTCATTACTATAAAAGACACTGTAGCCTAAAAATAAATATTTTAGTAAATTTTCTAACATATAAAACCATCCAGCTGTTTTCAAAATAATTAAACGATTTAAGCTTTTAATAAAACATAAAATTGCAGAGAAAAATGATCATAACTAGGCAACACAACATACACAACAGTAGAATATTTGCGTTTGTGGGTTCTAAACAATTTTTCGTTTCTAATCAGGTAAGCACATATCAAGCAAAGCGGTAAATAAAAAAGTTGACCCATGTCAGGGTTTTTAAAAAATTACACTATATATGTTTCATATAATGTGACTGTAGAAAAAAATCGAGTGTGTAATTTGAGCGGACAGTTCTTTGCCCCTTTCAACTGATTGCCGTGCTCCGCTGACGCGTCGCGCCGCAGTTTTTTGTCTCAAGCGGCAAAATATTACTTTCCGCTTCTTAATACACAAATAGTATTACCGGTTCTTTTTTTTGTGCTTTTCGGTCTAGACCAGTAAGTAATACTTTTCTGTTAAGAAATTATCTAGAAAGTGCTTGCTTTCCGGTCGATTGAAAAATAACATTTTTTTCTCTCTTATATTCATTACAATGCCATAAACCTAATCGTTGAAATCGGATGTTGTTGTTATTTTTGGGTTAGCTACAAAGTTTACTGATGTAGGTGTTCATGTAAAGGCTACTGAAGATATCTAAGAACGTTGTGATGAAATCCAGAACACGTTTGCTAATAATACATCATTGTTCATATTTTATATAACCTATCATAAAAAAGTTTTTCAAGCTTTACAAACTGAAATTGTCATTTCAAATTTTGCATAAATGAAAAAGATTGAGCAAGTAAAAGGTACATAAACATATATTATTTTTAACAAAAGGAAGAAAACAACGTAGTCGAAAAATTTAAAAATAATTAAGAAATTTCCCTAAAAAAATATGTAACAACCATCAGATTTTTAAAAATAGAGGTGATATTACTTATTACTTTACAGTACAATAAGTTGTTAAAATCTTGTTCAAATATTATTAGTTTTATTCTTTTTATCGAGTGTCACCTTCCTGAAGCGGATTGCCACCACCTTCATATCAACGATATCAGTGATAACAGTGACTACTTGAGCAAAGTTGTTTACCTCAATTAAATAGAATACTGTAACTTTTGATTGCACTGAATAATTGATAATATACACTTTGGAATGACCTAAAATAGCCTCTTTCTAAAAGTAGGTGTTTATGAGAACATCTAACACGTTTTTGTTAAGCTTTGTAATAATGACTTTATAAGAAATAAAATTAATAAATATACAGTGTGCCCACGGATAGAGTTCGGAAGAGGAAACACTTTTTTATTTGTGGCTTTAGAAGAAAAAGTTATTCTTTATAAAAACGCCTGCTTGTGTTGAAACTAGAATGTCGAATACCAAATTTACGATTAGTATACCGGGTACATCAAAAATAACATTTTTAATGATTTTAATTTCGATTTTTTTTTGAAATTATATGAAAATATTTTCAAAACCGTGATTTATTACACCAATTATGCAAAAAAGTCTAATAAACATTTTTCTCAAAGTGGTTAATTTCATCATTTAAACGAAATCCAAGAAACTAAAAATGTTGTTTGTGACTAACCATGTTTTAAAACGTTTTTTTTTTGTAGACTTAGAAGAAAAAGTCACTCTTTATAAAAACGTCTGCTTGTGTTGAAACTACAATTTCGAATACCAAATTTACGATTACTATACAGGGTTAGCCAGAAAAAACATTTTTAGTTTTTTGGATTTCGTTTAAAATAAATTTACGTAAACTATTGTTGCTTTCCTACTTAGAATATAATTTTATATCTGGCCGAATAACGATTTTCTTGTAAGAAAACTATTTCTTATTTGTATTTTTTATTATTACATGTCATAGGTATTTCTTCATTTTATTTAATCATAAATTATAAAATATTAAAATAAATAACGTTCTATTCGAACGTGGTACCACCGAGTTCAGCGCATAGTTCAACTCGATATCTGAATTCCCGATAACAATTCCTAATTTGCTGTATTGGGATATTTGCAATGACTTCTCTTATTTTTTCTTTCAAGAGATCTAGGTTATTATTGAAATTGGTTTTATACACGTGTTGCTTCAGATATCCCCACAAATGAAAGTCCATAATTGTGAGATCGGGACTCCTAAGTGGCCACTCATTTGGACCATACCTTCCAAACCATTTGTTCCCAAACTGATGATTTAGCCAATCACGAACAATTATCGTGGAATGAGCGGGACAGCCGTCTTGTTGGAAATGAAATTTTATTCGATCAGCTAAAGGTATATCTTGCAAATGATCATAAAAAAAGTGTTCAGAAGATGCAAATAAGTGTGTTGATTTAAATTGTTTTCAATGAAATATGGTCCAATAGTTCCATTGTAAGTAATAGCACACCACACGTTAACTTTTTGTGAATACTGTCTTCTAGAGCGGATACGAAAATTAGGATTGTCGCGGCTCCAATAGCGACAGTTTTGCGAACTAACTACCCCGTTTGTGGTAAACGTTGCCTCGTCCGAGAAAATAATATTATTAACAAAACTTCTTTGTCTAAGGATATGTTTCCATATCAACAAACAAAAATCCAAACGCTTCATGTCGTCATTTTCTTCCAGAAAATGATTAAATTCAGGTTTGTACGGACGAATTTTATTGAATTTTAATATTTCTTCTACTAGAGATTTACTCACATTACCAATTTGAGAAGATCTTTTTCTTAAAGACAGTTTGGGAAAATTTCAAACTGAATCCATTGTCATTACAGTTACAGCATCATCTTCATCATACTTTTTTTTCTCCCTTTTTTTATTTAAAACACTACCAGTTCTCATGAATTTTTTTACAATTTTTTTTAAACCCTTGTCCGTGAGAGAAGCAGCAGGCCATATCTCATGAAATTCTCGAAGAACTGCCATATAGCTTTTTTCATGTCCTAAACCATAACTTCGCACAATATAGATTCTTTGTTCTAACGTTAGCATTTTCTAATTTCACTATTATGCAGATTTATGAGAAAATTATGACACAAATATCAACAATTTGAAAGATGGAAAGTAACTAAAACATCTAAATTTGGACGAAAATTGGTACCTAGGCGTTTTATGAAATGCGAAATAAAAATTTGATATTAGTATGGCTCCCACTTGTAGAGGGCGCCATCTACGTGTCTTTCTACTCTTTTGAGGAGTCATAACTTTTTTATACGTGCTTGTATTGCATTTTTAAGCAAATAATGGCTTTCCTCATCATTTTTACATGAAAAGGGCATACTTGGTAGAAGTCGCTGCGAGCAGTCGTTCTCGAGAAAAAGAATAATAAAGAAATAAATAGCAATTATTTGCATATCACATCAGAGTTTGATAACATAGCATTTATTTCCTAAATAAAGCCGAAATCAAAAAATTATGAAAATATACTCATTAGTCAATAAGGTGCCTACATAACAGTGTTATCAAAAGAGAAAACGGCAGTGGCGTACATATTTTTTGTTCCTGTTAAAAATTTTAACAGCCTGTATCTCAAAAATGAAGGACTTGTAGACCCATGCTTATATGAACTTTTCACCTTATAAATAACTGAGGAATCGTCCTGTAAAATATCGGACACTTATTAAATAACACGCTGTATTTTCCAGAGAAGAGCCTCAGGTTATTTAAGAGTTTCTGCGGGGGTGCCTCAGGGATCTGTCCTGAGACCCCTGTTATTCTTGTTGTATGTTGATGATCTCGCGAACATTGTTAAGAGAGGTCATTGTGCCTTTTCTGCTGACGATACAACTATCCTTTGGCATCACAGAGACTCCATGATACTGGACGCCTCTGTGAGTGAAGACTTGCTTTATATTAAGAAATGGTGTGACTCTAATCTTTCGTCATTCAATGTTTTGAAGACTGCTATATTGAACTTTGAATGCCAGTAAGGTGATATTTTGTTGAATGGAGAGGTTGTCGGTAACTTATCGGAAAATAAATTTCTCGGCTTGCTCATTGATGGCAAGCTTAAATTTGATGTACACATTAAAAACCTATGCAGCAGAATTTCGTTGGGTTGCTTTGCCTTGAGAGTCATCAAAAATGAGTTGAAGGTTTGAGATATTTCGTTTTTTTATGCGTTTATTAGTAATTAATTTGTTTATATCAATTTATGATAATTAAGGTACACCGGGGTAAGTGGAAATTCGGGGCAAGTGGAACCCAGGCTTATTCCTGATAAAACAATGTTCTGTAAAGTGGCTTCACCTATTGCATACTTGCCCACTTACATCCTTTACATACCCTGTTGCAAAGAAAGCCGTTAGCGATTCATTTGCGCTTCGACAGTGACACTGTTGTCAAGGTTGTAGATTTACGTCGGCGTCGCATAGCGAGTTAGCACGTGTTTTTTGTCGGTGGTTGTAACACTCACGAAAGTTATAGTAACACATAAATTTGTTTACATTGAAGAAACGAGCTAGGTTACACTTGCCCCTAAAAAATCACAGAATGGGGAAAGTGTAACCTATGTTAGGTTCCACTTTCCCCGGTCAAATGGGGATGGATACAATGTTGGCAATTAAAGTGCTGATTAACTTTATTTTTTTAGACATGGTACGTACCTATGTTCGGAAGAAGCCGCCACCTAAATACTCGAAAGAAACTCTAAAAATTGCTATCGCAGCAGTTAAAAATAATGAAATGACGGTTTATAGAGCATCGAAAATTTATAATATTTCACAGGCCACACTTTTTAAACATGTAAAAGGCCAAAGGGGTGTTATAAGCTCCACCATGGGGAGACCCACTGCCATTCCATATGAGGAAGAAGTGAAAATAGCCGAAAACATCAAGCTTATGGAAAAATGGGGGTTCGGCCTTTCTAAAAAAGAAGTATTAACACTTATAGGCCGTTATGTAAAGGAAAATAACATTGAGACACAATTCAAAGATGGAATACCAGGCGACGATTATTTTATAAGATTTAAGCGAACGTTCAACCTTAGCCAGAAGAACCACAAATCGTAGAAGTAACAAGAAAAAGAAGTGTAGATCCGTTTATCATGGATGATTACTTTACTTTGTTAAAAGATATCATACAAGATATTCCTCCATCACGAATCTATAATAAAGATGTAACGAGCGTTTGCCTGGATCCGAGCAGAATTAAAGTTGTTGGCCAAAAGGGAACAGCTGCTCATAGGGCAACAAGTGGTTCTGGAAAAGAAAACATCACGGTATTATTGGGTGCAAACGCCGCTGGAGAAAAATTACCGCCGCATATTGTGTTCAAAGGGAAAAATATATGGGATTCATGGCTCGCAAAACGCGAAGAAGAATATGTAGGGATTACTTATTCGGCAACAAAAAATGGCTGGATGGAAAGCGAGACTTTCCACAATTATTTCAAAAACAATTTTCTGAAAAACATATCCGAAGATAGACCAGTTATCCTTATTTACGATGGGCATAGTTCTCACGTTGGCGTTACACTTATCCAAATGGCAAGACAAGAAAACATAGTAATTTTAAAGCTTCCTCCACACAGCAGCCACATTCTTCAACCAATGGATCTTAGTGTGTTTCGGTCTTTAAAAATTAAATGGGAGGAAGAACTTATAAAGTGGCAACGGAAGAATTATGGCTATATACTTCCGAAATCTACTTTTTCAGCTATTATGTCCAAAATTTGGGAAAACATAGATCCAGGAATCATCAAGAACGGCTTTCAGAAAGCGGGAATTTTTCCATTTTGCAACATGGTAGTACCTGTTGAAAATTATGAGCCCCAAGCCTATAAACGATGGAGGACTTTGAAAGAAGATCAAGCAGATAGAGCATCTACTGACAAAGTAGCTACAGCTAGGCTAGCTACAACTACCACCATCGTGGAAGAAAATCCACCAGTGCCATCAACATCTACGGCACATATATCGCAAAGGGAAGTCCTAACACCTTCAAGCACTCAGAAGAAAACCTTTGAAGAGCTGCTTTTGGAACAAATAAAGCAAACGCCAAAAGCTTTAACTACAAGAAAAAAAATCTGCAGAGGTGCTGAAGTGATCACTTCAGAGGACGCCAGGGGTCAGATTGAAGAAATTGAGAAGCAAAAGATAAAGAAAATCAAAATAGCAAAAAATAGGAAACAAATATGTAAATATAGTAGCAGTGAAGATGACGAGTTAGAAGAATTAGGGAAAATTGAAAACAAAAAAATAGAGAAAAAAAGGGCTACACTAAAGAAAACCTTATTTGAGGAAGACTCCACTGAAGATGACCTTCTTGAAGATGTGCAAAGCCTTTCAAGCAATTCTAGTGTCGACGAAATCGAAGAGGTAAATAAAGAAATCAGTTTCCTGAACCAAATGCAGCTCGACTTAGCAAAAATAAACGTTGGCGATTGGGTCGTCATTAAATTCGATCAGAAGAAGCAGCTTAAAATGTACGTGGGCCAGCTCACAGAGAAAGAACCATGTCTGGAGGTAAAATTATGCTGAAGAATTGGTAAGACATCCACATTTCATTGGCCTGTTGTGGAAGATATAAGCATCGTCAATGAAGATAATATTTTTATGCATTTACCCACGCCTATAGTAAATAAACGAGGAAAAATATATTTTAGCATTGTTTTTGACACATATAATGTTGGTTAAATTATTAGTTTTTTGTTAATAAAAATAAATATTCTTGCAGCATGCGAAAATATTAATTGTTTACACTTACCCCGGTCAACGTTCTTACGTCCAAATAAGAAAACGTGCCTTGGTTTACACTTGCCCCACAAACCTGGGGCAAGTGTAACCCAAGACCAGCGAAAATAAAAAAAAAATCCTAGAGAAAAAGGGAAATTTTTTTATCGGTTTCTATGTTGGTATGTTGTTAAAATAATGTCTAACCAGTAAGCCTGTCAACTATGAACAAGATTATGAGATATATTTTTTTTAAATTACGTTTAAACGGGAGGTATTAAGATTCACGGTTCCGCTTACCCCGGTGTACCTTATACCAAAAAGTATACGATTTGCTCGTCAATCGACCTTATACAGGGCGTCGATTTGAAAACGAAGAGCCTGTAATATTCTATAAGGGAAAGAAAAAAGCTTAGAAAGAAAAGTGTTCTACAGCCAAATAATGAAGATGTTGTTAAAATATATAAAACTTACAGAAATTTGTTAACCAAAAAGATAAATAAAACTAAACACGAATATTACAAACTAAAAATCGATAATAACAAAAACAATTCGAAAGAAATCTGGAAAACGATCAAAGAATTGGTTAATGGAAACAATCCCATCCACAAACAAATTAAAACAATTGAACAAGATTATCAAAAATAACAACTAGTACTGAAATAGCCAATGAATTCGCTAAGTATTTTGGTGAGATAGGTGAAACCTTGGCAAATAAAATCGTACAACAAGAACACAACGATATTGAAACCTTTCATAAAACTATATTTTTAAACCCTATAACAAATGAAGAACTTATTAAACAAATCAATACATTAAAGCCAAATGCATGCAGCGGAGAAGATGAAATCACAACAAGTATTGTAAAATTAAACTACAAATTTATAATCAAACCTTTGAGACACCTAATAAACAGCATATTTAAAGCTGGAATATTAAAAACTACCCTAATTGTAGCGATCTTTAAGGCAGGAAACCGTAAAGACGTTGGAAACTATAGACCTATTGCCTTAACTACCACTATCAGCAAGATTGTAGATAAATGTATTAAGTTGCGGTTCAACTCATTTTTAGAAGACAATAATCTATTCGCTGACACGCAGTTTGGATTTCGTAAAAAGCACAACACTCAAATGGCAGTTAACGAAGTAATTCAGTTTGTTATCGATAGTTTTAATACTGGGAACAAAGCTGTGGGATTTTTTCTAGATTTAAGAAAGGCTTTTGACACTTTATCACACCAAATACTACTACAAAAATTACACTGTTTGGGAATCTGAGGATTAGCTTATGATTTGATAAAATCTTATTTAATGGAAAGACAAATAAAAGTAAAAGTAAATGGCCGGGTTGGCAATGAAAATGAAATAAAATATGGAGTGCCGCAAGGTACGGTTTTAGGACCTGTATTATTTACAATATACATCAATGACTTAATCAAATCAAGCATATCTGACTAAACTATATGTTATGCCGATGATACAGTCCTGTTGTTTAGGGATAAAACATGGGAGAACGTTCTTAAAAAAACAACCAAAACGGGTGTATTAATAGCAAAACAATGGGTGGATAGTAATTTGTTAACTTTAAACGCAGATAAATCATTATATCTACCTTTCTCGATGACTAACCATAACTTACCGATGTTTAATCCGATAAAAATACATACTAACGCACTACCACAAACGACAATGATTGTAACTTTGACTTACAGATTTTACCTAAAAATATGGTTAAGTATATCAGCTACGTCAAGTACTAAACAAAAAATTACTTAAATCAATATATCAGGCTCTTGTGGAATCCATTATTAACTATGCTATTATAGTTTGGGGTGGTGCATGCCATAATGTCATCAATCAGGTAATGCTCACACAAAAGTTCATACTAAAGGTTATTCTTTCCAAAAATAAACGATATCCCTCTGATCTTGTGTACTCTGAGACTAATGTTTTGACTGTTAGACAGCTAGCTATATATAAAAAATACTTTAAGGTTTATGATGACCAGTAATAAATATAAAATTGCTCTTCCGCACGATCTGAACACACGGACTGCTGCCAGATATTGTGTATCTGTAGCAAATACTAATTACTTTTCTACACAAAGGCATATTTCTTTCTCTGGTCAAAAATTATATAACCTGCTTCCAACTGAATATAAAAATACTTCCTATCAATTATTTAAAAAATATGTAGATTTATGGATACTTGAAAAGTATAATGAAATAAAAGAAGTTATGTACTGGTTCAAGTAGTCGCCCAGTTGAAATATTTTTATTTATGGTTATGGTTATCGCAGTTAGTTATTTACTCTTTATCAACTTTAATTTGCGTTCTTCGTTTTAATTTATTTTTTGTTAATTGGTCATTACAAATATTATTATATATTTTTTTAATAATATATTACACCTATTTTACTACTACACGGCATCGTATTAATCATTACTTCCACGCTCGTTTCCACGTATAAATATTAATTTATTTATAATAATATATACCGGGTGTTGCATCGTCGAGCGGGACATAGGAAATCCCATGTAGTTTTAAATGGGGTCAATTATTGGCTTCCCTAATTATTTTAGAGAAAAATTCTATTTAGGTTTATTAAAGAGCTCTAAAACCCACATTCAAAAGAATAACTTTAGATATTTTTGATGAGCCCGTTTACGGGTTATCGCCGATTTCTTTTTAACTATTTCTCCTTTTTATGGCCCCGTATTTGCGGGCACCAGTCAAGGTAAAAGATGACTGTCAAATAAAGTTGTCATTTTGAAATGTGTGCTTTATTGTTATAAAAACTCGTACAACGAAAATATTAGCCATGAATTACACTTCTGAAGAAAAATATTGGTGATTAAATGGTATTATCAAGGAAATAGTTATCAAAATGTGTCAGACATGTTTGCTGCTCTGTATCCGAATAGACCGATACCTGCAAAATCTACAGTCGAAAGGACTATCAAGAAATTTGAGACAAAAGGCACTGTAATAAATAACTGCAGATGTGAAGAAAGGCAGGAACAAAGAAGAGATGCAAGAAATGATAGGGACTTGCAAGTTTTATTGTGCGTGGAAGAAAATGATGGGAAGATCAGGACAAGGAAACTTGAGGATGACATAGGATTAGATCACACCACAGCGTTACGAGCTTTGAAACGACATAAATAGTATTCATACAAATATGAAAAGCACCAAGAGCTAAGAGATAGGGACGAAATACGACGACAGGAGTTTTGTTTTGGTATGATGGAAAGAGCAAACATAGATAGGGAATTTTTAAAAAACATTTGTTTCACTGACGAATGCACATTTACCTTAAACAATGAACCCAATGTTCAAAATTATCGATATTGGAGCAAAGAAAACCAACACAGGTTTGTGGAAACAAGGACGCAATATCCACAAAAAGTTAATGTATGGGCTGGGATTTTCGGAGAAAATATTATCGGGCCATTATTTCTTACACGAAATTTAAATGCAGACTATTTTTTGGAACTACTTGAAGATCATATTTTACCTACTTTACATGATGCCGCCAGGGAAAATCAGGAAGTTTGGTACCAAATGGATGGCTGCCCGGCACATAGTACCCTGGCTGTCCGGGAATATTTAAACCGTGCTTTTAATGGAAATGTTATTGGCTTAAATCATACAGTAAATTGGCCAGCCAGGTCTCCTGATTTATCGCCAAATGATTTCTTTCTCTGGGGCCATTTAAAAAACAGGATATACAAAGATAAAAAATACCCAAATCTAGACGAGTTAAAAAATGCTATTTCTGCCGAATGCAATAGAATTTCAGTTTACCAACTAGCGAATGTAAGAAGAGAATTTTATGATCGCCTCGGTTATTGTCTAGCAGTCAATGGAGGAATATTTGAACATCTTCTTAAATCCTAAAGTTCTAACAATTTAATAGTACCTACCTATTAATTAGTAAAATATGGAAACATGTAAAATGTCATAATTAACCTTGTAATTGGATACTTTATTTTAGTTTTATTCAGATTAATTTGTACTCATAAATACACCTTTAATATTTTCGATGTACGAGTTTTTATAACAATAAAGCACACATTTCAAAATGACAACTTTATTTGACAGTCATCTTTTACCTTAACTGGTGCCCGCAAATACGGGGACATAAAAAGGAGAAATAGTTAAAAAGAAATCGGCGATAACCCGTAAACGGGCTCATCAAAAATATCTAAAGTTATTCTTTTGAATGTGGGTTTTAGTGCTCTTTAATAAACCTAAACAGAATTTTTCTCTAAAATAATTAGGGAAGCCAATAATTGACCCCATTTAAAATTACATGGGATGTCCTATGTCCCGCTCGACGATGCAACACCCGGTATATATATTTTTAATGCTGTGATTTTTGGGGAAAATTTTATTGATAGTATTAATTTATTATTAATAGTATTTATATATATTTTTAGTTATTATTTAAAATAGAATGTAAGTCTAAGATAGTTTTGTGAATGCCTAAACTTAGTAATATGTATTGTGACAACACCCACAGCAGACACAAATTCTAAGCAATTTACCTGCATATTATTGCCAATATTTTATTAAAAAGTACATATGCATGTGTATTATGAATAATATATTATTGTTTTTTAAGAATATTCTAAATTAGAATACCATTAGAATTGTAAATTATAGGCAATAAAAAAAAATTAAAAAAAATAAAAAAAATTTCATATTTCCTTAACTGATGATTTGGTGACACACGTCAATTTAAATCTGAAAGAAGACAACTTTACAGGTATTTGTTGTATTAAATTCAATCCCCTGCCACTTATAGTACCTTCCCCTAAATCTTAAATGGTAACCCCCACTTATTTGAGTATTTTTGAATTCCTTATGTACTTCTAGACAAGTTAATTTTTTTTTATTTTTTTAATTATTTTAACTAGAAGCTCATATCTTGCTCTAAAAGATTCACATTTGCGCTACGGTATCTGCTTTTGGGGTAGTTGTTCAAAAGCCTTATTTAACTCTGTGTTTATACTGCAGAAGCGTGCTGTCAGATTTATGTGTGGTGTCGGGCCCCGACATTCTTGCAGAACTCTGTTTGTGAATAGAAAAATTTTAATCTTGACAAGCATTTTTATATTGGAGACGGTGTGTCGTCTTATATACAAGAAATACTTCTCTCATATTCACTCGCAAACTACTCTCTCCATCAGAAGTTCGCTTGTCATAAGACTACCAATCTCTATTTTTACACTGACTAAGATTTACATTTTTTATAATAGTAAAAAACTTTTTAATTATTTACCTATTGCTGTTAGGCAAGTTGCGGAAAATAAGTGTTGAGCGGAGAACAAAAAAACCTCTGATGTCAAGAGCTTATTAAACTTTAGAGGAGTATTTTTTGGACAATGTGATGTGATATGAATGACTTATTTAATGTTAAATAACATATTTTTAATCTTACTGCATCTTGTTTTTGTTTTTTATAATCGACTTTGTCTGCCTGTTGCTTAGATTTCATGTTATACATGCCCTAACATATTTTTAATTGTATCTGTAATTTTTTGGCTTCTTTAATGATTATTGAACAATTATATTAGGTTCTGATTTGGATTTAGGAGAATTTAATTTCAATTTTTTTATAATGCTTTGTCAAAAAGTCGTTTTTGTCAAACTTCTAACAATAAAGCTTATTTTAATTTTTATCTTGAATTATAACTTTTTCCTATTACAATTATTATTTGCCACAAACATGATGTCGTTGGTTTTTTTGTCCAGCATGGGGATCCCGGAAACCGTAAAAGCTACAAAGTGCCTTTTGTTTTTTATACCTTTTCAAATAACTTTAGAAAAAAGTAAAAACGAAATCGCAAACTTTCTCCGGAAGTATCATGTTTTCTCAACAGAACATTATTGACCACTAAATTGTGCAACGTTTTGGTAATTTAACCGCCTTTGTAACATTTACTGTTTTTGAGATCCCCACTCTGCATACTTATTTTGGACACCCTTCCATTAAAATATATGAGAACGATGGGAGAGTGTAGGTTTTTGTGATGTTGATCGTAATGTTTAAAAATCAATTATTTCTTGAGTACCCTTTTGAAAAATTACGTTAATAAAGATAAGTATTAACAAAACAATAAACAATTTATTTATAAATTCAAAATATTTAATAGGCAGATATTATCTTAGCTAATATAAATACTCAGTCCGGAATGAACCTGTTTATTAAAGTGATCATCAGGTAAGGTGATTCTCCTATATATCGTGCTAGATAGAATTTGCGCTCAATATGTCAAACTTTTTTAATTAAGGAGATGTTATTTTTGATTAAATGAAATTAACCTGAACTGACTTGAAGGTTTTAGAAAAATTAAAATATTTGAGGGACCTTGAAATCTATGAAAGTATTAACAGATTAATTGGTTTAAATAAATTTAAAAGCATCTGGAATCTCAGCAATATTTTCAAATCATAACGCTCAAAGAGAACTATTTAAAAAAATACTTTCTTGTACCTGTCCTCTATACTGGACAATATGACAAGGGAAGAAAAGTGGTGATGAAATGTGTTTAATTGGGGCGTTTTAAAGTCCCTTAAGCACTGATATTTAAATTTTTCTCTTCAGTTCTTTTTTCTAAATTTATTGGGTATTTTTTTTTTTTTTAGAAAAAAGTCAAATACTTTATTTAAAGTAGGTATATTTAACATCGCCTGAAAATGAAAAATAAAACTAAATGATAAAATAAATTCAATAAAAGATAAACAAAAATACAAACACAAAATTTGTCAAAGCAACACAAAATTTTTAATAACACTGGGGAACAAATTCCAACTTTTTTTTTTGTTTCCTGAACAAAACCTATTTTTTTTTTATTGAACTACACCCAAGTAACTAAAAAATACCTATTAAAGATTTTAGTTAGCTCGCGAAAAAAATCTGAATTATTTGTTACAAAATTTTAATTTATAGGCATATACAATGAAAATTTTAATTTATAGGCATTTACAATGAACATACAAACAATATATTGTTGGTTCAACAATAGCAATTAAATAGCGCATTTTTATCAGTGAGTCTAAGTTTAGACACTCATTTTACGTTTCTTATCCTATTTTTCAAAGCAGCCTCGGGGGCATCTCTCGTAATAGTCCAACGGTAGTCGGCTAATATCTCACAGTTCCATTTTCCCTGATACCTTCTTTCCATGTTTGAAATATCCTGGTAGAACCTCTCACCGTACTCGTCACTTACAGCACCACAATTTTCCAGAGAGTAATACAGATGAGAATCCAGGAAATGAATTTTCAATGACATATTACACACCCTAGGTTTTGGTAACATAAAAGAAGTTGGTCAACCAGGTCTTTATAGTTTTCTGCTTTTACCTTTCCCAAAAAATTTGTTGCAACCATTTTAAAGGCATCCCAAGCGTCATTTTCCCTGCCTTTAAGTATGGAATCGAATTGCTCATCTCAGAAAAATTTTCTAATCTGGGGACCCAAAAATATTCCCTCTTTAATTTTAGAGTCACTGATTCTAGGAAACTTTTTTTTAAATAACTAAAAGCACGGCCTTCTTTGTCCATGGCCTTCACAAAATTTTTCATAAGTCCCAATTTTATATGAAGTGGCGGAAGTAAAATATTTTCTGGGGTAGCTAATGACGCGCTGGCTACATTTTTCTTTCCTGGCTCAAAAGACTCTCCCGGTGGCCAAATTTTCTTTATGTAGTGATCCGATTCCATTCCAAGCAAATTTGCCAATTATATCTTTCATATTGTATGGTCTCCAGTAACAATTTCAAATTGCTATACGTTTCTTTCATGTGGACTGCATGACCAATTGGGACTGAAGGCAACTTGCTTCCATTATGGAGTAACACAGCTTTAATACTTACTTTTAAGGAATCAATGAAAAGTCTTCAGTCTTTTGGATCATAGTCGAGATTCAAAGTTGCCTGAGGTGGATTAGGTACAGGCAACTCGTCACTATGAGGCACCGGGCGTATGGCGGATTATAAATTTGGATACTGTATCGCAGACCTTTTTTTCTCCGAAAAGTATTTTCTGATGGGAGGTGTCAAACAAAAGTAACAGTCAGTAACGTGGTCTTTCGGTTCTCGCCAGATCATAGGAACAGCAAAGCATCTTACGCTTTTTTCCACTTAGTCGGCCGCGAATGTTGGACGCACATTTGTAGCAGCAGATATGGGGGAGCCCAATTTTGATCCTGGTCTCCAATTTTACAGCCAAAATACAAGTGGTAAGCCTTTTGTATTAAAGGGCTATGTGTACGTTTTTGTTTCACAAAAGTCACTTCACCACATAATATATAACAAAAATGATCCGGCTTATTTAAACAAACTCGCGACATGTTGCTTAAAACTCTCTAATTTCTCAAATACGAACAGCTCTCAATGAACTGGTGGTTGAAATAAAACTAACTAACAATTTAAGATTTATGTTATATGTATTTAAACCCCTTATAAAGTACACCTAGTAAAACAAATCCAGGTACTCCTCATTTAATAGTAGAATTTTCCCATACATTACGGGCAGGTAGGTAATTATCATAATTAGCATGGATCTATAAAACCGGAGCCAACTGAGACTTTTGCAAGACAGATTGTTAGTGAATATAATAAAATAAGTTAGATTTTGCTATTTTGGTATCGGAAATATTTTTGCTGTTCCCCAGTGTAATTGTTCATAGAACCATTTCTGTTTACTACTTCTTGAACTTTGCGACATACTTAAAACTAGGTTTTTGCATAATTCGCCATTTACTTCATTCGAAGCTTGATTTTTCCTGTAGCGTAATTCATCCCTGTTCCTTGGTCGAAAGTCATGCTTATACATGGATTTGACCATTTTACCATTTTACCCCCACTGCTTTCGATCGGGTTCAAATCGGGACTCTTCGAACGCCATGGGAGTATCTGATATACCTAAGTACATTATACTTCTTTTTTAAGTTTAAGGGCATGCAACTTTATCATGAAATAACATTTTCACTTATAATCTCCCTAGTACTTGAATTTTTACCGGAAATAATTTTTAGTACACGATATTTTGAGAATTATCCTGAGTCGCGAAGTATTCCCGGTGATTAATTCATGGACGAGGGAGATTCAGTAAGAATATTACACATCAACATAAATATTAAAAAAGTTTCAAAAATTTTATTACCAAGCCAACCACCCTCTAAACTAATTAAATATATGTATCTTAACTTACTAGTGCCCAGTTAATTGCAAGTTATTTCGCGTTCAAATTCAAAATATTATGGTTCGGAGAAGAAAAGGTAGAAAATATAAGCGAAGAAGTAGAATTTCAATTCCAAGCAATACAAAGCGATCCAAAGAAAGTGTGTGGAAACAATTTTTAGAATTAGAACAAATTTGCTTTTCCTATGTTTCTTTTTCTTGGTATTAGTAATACTTTTTTTGAGGTTGAAAATGATGCTAGTATTTATAAATGCATATGTATTTCTCCCATTCAAATGATTACAAATATAGCTTTTTTTAACAATCACCTAATTAAAATTATACGTTTTTTTTTTCTAACAAGGGTTAAAAGTAATGATATAAAAAAATAAACTTCTTCAAACTTTAGTATTGTCCAATATAGACACTGCATCAGTATGAGAATGTTTCTAACTGGAAGTTTTAAATTAACTCGTATTACTAAAGTTAAGAGAAGTCTCCTTTTTTAAGCTTTTTTTATATACTATAACAAAAATGAGACGGTATACCAATATTAGGGTTACAATAAACGGTTTCTCTTCACTTTTAGTAATATTAACACAGTTTAGAAACAATTTAAGCACCTAATTTTATCTAAACACTTATTACTAAAGTAGCAGGAAGTCAACTTTTTTAAAACTTTCTGTTGTCATATCATAAAATAATATTTACTTTCTAACTTTTTGTTATAATTTGGAGTTAAAATAAACTGTTTTCCTTTTAACTTTAGTAACATGAAATATACTAAACTAGATTAAAAATAGTTTAAATTGATTATTTCTGTTTAACTCATATTACTAGATTAGAAGGAATTCTACTCTTTCTGACATTTCCTACACGCGATGATAAAAATTTTGATGATTTTTTCTTTTTAATATATTACAGTATATGTTATGTATTCGTTAAAACAAATCAAAAAACTAAAATCAATATGAAATATTTTCGATAATTGTCCCATTGCTATAGGTAACGTAAACAAAAGGAGACTTCTAATTGGCTAAATAAAAATCTATGTAATTTCCAAAGAAATTAAATAAAAAAAAATAAAAGACTAATTCTGCTCGTCACAGTATATTTATGATAAAACTAATTTCTATTATATGGGTTTCAGAAGCAGAACAAAATGAAACTATTTTTGGTATTGGTTGGATTGCTTGTGGCGTTAGCACAGGCAGATGAGAATTCTTGGAACAATTTCCAGGTAATGCTTATTGTATACCTACCTATACGCATATCACATCATTAGTACTTATCACATGAATAATTATGGACGATAAAGAAAGATAGTCTAGAGTGTCTTGTTTTTAGGTAAAATATAACAAAGCCTACAAAGATCAAACGGAACATTATCTCCGCCAAAAAATCTTCAACGACAATCTTCAGAAAATCGAAGAACATAACAAGAAATATGAGCAGGGTCTTTCTTCTTATACACTTGGCGTAAATCAATTTACTGATTTAACCAGCGAAGAATTTGCAGCGACGTTAAAGACATTGCCAATGGATAAAACTTTAAGAAGAACGGAAAAACGTGATTTAACTAAAAATGGTACCATTGCGATTCCCGATAGCATCGATTGGAGAAATCAAGGCGTAGTTACCGAAGTGAAGAATCAAGCACAGTGTGGAAGTTGTTGGGCTTTTAGTGCGGTAAGAACATGCGTCGGTTTAGAGGTAAAACTCAGTTAGTACGCTTATGACATTGACTGACTAAATACTTAAGCAGATTTCCTTAGTAATAGTCAGTACAAATGGCAATATAAAAAAAATCCGTATTGAGTCGGAAAACTTGAGTTTTCGTACTTAATGAGTTTTACCTTCAAGTTTGCGTTTATAGTTAATCACGTAATGAATAAATAATATTACTTTTCATTAATTTATTCTATATTTATAATTTTTATTTCGGAGAAAAATGTATATGCAGTACATAAATGATGATTACTAAAACTAAAAATAGAAAAGTGGTAAAAATATACACATTAATCTTCTTTAACGTCGCTTTCATCTGCAGCTACTTCTGGAAGTTGTTCATTTCTCCCATCAGTTGGGGCGGACAGATTTCTGTACCAAGCTCACAACTCCTCTGGAATTATGCCGTTCTGACAGCTCCTTCTTTTTTTATCACTGATAGGTAACTGACAAGTGTAAGCTGGTTTTAATGTGTGCGGCATTTGTCGGCGTCATTTCATTTGAAACTTTATTTTTATCGTCATCTACATTCCTATTTTTTGTTATTTGATTTGCGAGCTTCAGTAGATCAAAACAATCCACAAATTTTAATTCTATTACTTCATAACGTGATTTTTTTGTTTTATTTCGAGACCTTGCGCTTTTGAAAATTTGTTTCCAGTCGGTCTTCAGAAATATTAATCTGTTTTTCTGAGCATTCTCGATTGCTGAATGCATGGAATCACATTTCACATAAGAATGTCTGGATTCTAGAAATATATGCTCTATAATTTCAACTGTTGAATGACTTTCAATACAATGTAAAAGAGCGCGGCTACATACCGGTTCCGATCTCGACCACCAAAGTTACTGAGAAGATTCTCTATGTATATTAGAAGTAATGATTCGATTTCGTTGGCGCCTCTCCTTCCATTTACGTCATTTCAGCAGTAACAAAAGCCATTATTCTCTTTCCCTCCCTCATATACTGTAAAATTGTAACACATAATTTTCGACTATAATACAACTGTCCTATATCTGATGTAGGTAATTGAAGCTAAGCACACTTTGTAAATCGAATGTAATAGTTTGAGATGCCTCTGCTTCATTGTCCTTTTTTTGCGCAAATAGTACAGTGATCCTTTTTAGGTATGAAGAAGGATAATATATTGTATTATGAATAAAATATATTTCTGTAAATATTGTTGCTTACAGGTAAAATTTCTTTTTCCATACAGGAATGTAAGAAAAGGAATGTAAGACATTTTAAGAATGCTCAATTTTGGTTCCAAATATTTTTCTTTTTGCCTGTTTTTCTGATGTAAAGGGGCATTCGTGTTTTACAAGCTTAACACTTTCTTCACTGGTTTTATTTCCAAGCATTTTACGCCCTCTATTATCGTTTCCCGAAAAAGTATTTCATTCGTTTACATGCGCTACAGCAGTATTATAGATCCATTGGATATGCATAGAGTTTTTTCAAAAAATTTGGCGCAAACTCAGTTCCGTCTATATTCTTTAGGTAATAAGCTGGATTTATAAACTCGAAAAGTTGGGGAAGTTGAAGTTATGTTCAAGTTGGTGAGGTTCGATATTCTACAGTTCAGAATATGGTATTTATATAGTCAGTATCGAAGTTTGAAAAGTTGTTGTTTGATTGGTTGAAGTTTGTGTCCAATAGAATTAATTATCATATTTCATCATTTTCAA
Source organism: Polydrusus tereticollis (assembly GCA_963920685.1). NCBI lineage: Eukaryota > Metazoa > Arthropoda > Insecta > Coleoptera > Curculionidae > Polydrusus > Polydrusus tereticollis. The sequence continues at coordinate 120,680,041 of OY987329.1, forward strand.
TAAAGTCCAATAACAAGTTAGTGTTCATTCTCCATACTATCCATTATTTCTTTTCCAATTTTCCGGCAGAGAACACAAAACTAACCCTAAGACAAGAAAAAGAAAACTGAAATAAAAATAGCGGAATGGCGACGTAAACAACGGCGACGTCAACAACCAACCACATGACATTAGAATAGGATCTTCTTTGGTCGCAACGAACTTTCCGAACTTCGAACATAAAAATTGGCTATCTCGAACTACCCAGGAACTTTTCGAAACTATTGAACCTTGCACGAACTGAGTCTATAAATTGAACTGAGTGTTCCCTTTTAGTTTAAATTAAACTCTTATTTCCAACGCCAACTGAACCTCAGCTTTGCAAACTTTTTAAGTTTAAAAATCCAGCTTTATTGTTTTGACATTATTCTAGGTTTGCGTGTTTCTACTTTTGTCGCTTTGATGCTTCAGTTCTTACGTGCTGAATAATAAAGTTCTTTTGACGTTTAAACTCGGTAAGTTCTTGGCAGCTTTTAAAAATAAGAATTCGATCTTCTTTCCAAAAACGTTGTGTACATTTGAACCGACAATTACTACAGTTCACTGGTTTGGGTGCTTTGGGTAATTTAAATCCTGTCTTTGTATTATAAGGTTTACACTCTGATCGTAGCTTTTTCGCTTTAACAGATTTCCAGTTCCAACCTAATGTTTCTTCTACCGAAATATCATATCGTTAGATTTATTGGGTGTTTCACCTGTTTTATAATCTGTTAAATCTTCAGGTATTATATATTCAGGGTCAGCATCAGAGTCTTGGGTAGCAGAAAGTGATGAGTCGTAGTCAACAAGAGAATTAGATAATTGTACGTTTTTTCGGCTCTCCAAAAAGCTCTCGTGATCAGAACTTGTTTCCTCGCATGCTCTCGTATCTAAGTTAGGGAAGAAAAACCCCACTTGTAAGCTTCCCTTATCAGCGGGGGATGAGCCAACAAGCGTATTAGATAATTTTCTTTTTTTTTAATCTCTAAAAACTTTCGGGATCAGAAATTGTTTCTTCGCAAACTTCTGTCTCTAATTCACTACTTCCAAACTACTTTCAGTAGCAGGTAAATTTATGTAGCGATGTGATGTCATAGTTCTGTGGTCGGCACTTAAAAGGTCATAACAGATTTCCAACCTAATGTTTCTTCTACCGAAATTTCATATCATTAGATTTATTGGGTGTTTCACTTGTTTCATAATCTGTTAAATCTTCAGGTATTATATATTCAGGGTCAGCATCAGAGTCTTGGGTAGCAGAAAGTGATGAGTCGTAGTCAACAAGATAATTAGATAATTGTACGTTTTTTCGGCTCTCCAAAAAGCTCTCGTGATCAGAAGTTGTTTCTTCGCATGCTCTCGTATCTAATTTAGGGAAGAAAAACCCCACTTGTAAGCTTCCCTTATCAGCGGGGGATGAGCGAACAAGCGTATTAGATAATTTTCTTTTTTTTAATCTCTAAAAACTTTCGGGATCAGAAATTGTTTCTTCGCAAACTCCTGTCTCTAATTCACTACTTCCAAACTACTTTCAGTAGCAGGTAAATTTATGTAGCGATGTGATGTCATAGTTCTGTGGTCGGCACTTAAAAGGTCATAACAGATTTCCAACCTAATGTTTCTTCTACCGAAATTTCATATCATTAGATTTATTGGGTGTTTCACTCGTTTCATAATCTGTTAAATCTTCAGGTATTATATATTCAGGGTCAGCATCAGAGTCGTGGGTAGCAGAAAGTGATGAGTCGTAGTCAACAAGAAAATTAGATAATTGTACGTTTTTTCGGCTCTCCAAGAAGCTCTCGTGATCAGAACTTGTTTCTTCGCATGCTCTCGTATCTAATTTAGGGAAGGAAAACCCCACTTGTAAGCTTCCCTTATTAGCGGGGGATGAGCGAACAAACGTATTAGATAATTTTCTTTTTTTTTAATCTCTAAAAAACTTTCGGGATCAGAAATTGTTTCTTCGCTAACTCCTGTCTCTAATTCACTACTTCCAAACTGCTTTCAGTAGCAGGTAAATTTATGTAGCGATGTGATGTCACAGTTCTGTGGTCGGCACTTAAAAGGCCACAAATGTCATTTTGACATTCCGAAAAAATTATTTAAAAAAAATTAAATATTATTATAAAGAATAACATTGAAAGTGTAGTGGGAAATGGGATAATGTCTGATTTAATTCGTTTTAAGTTATATTTTAATATGTATATTTTTATTAAGAGAACATAATTCAATAATATTATTTTAAAAAGGTAATTACTTAAAAACGAGGTACTTATGACCTGACTACTCGTCAGTTAGCTCAAATTATGTTAGTAAGTATATTTGTATTTTTTGTAAATTAAAAATTTATCTTTTCCTTATAATAATCAGTAAATACTTTGAAATTTCATTAGACGCGCTTGTCGGTTTAAGTATTAAGTCATTTTAATAATAGAAATATTATCGAAATATAGATTAAGTCGACATATTTATGTTGTTGCCAAAAGTAATATTTTTTTCATATGTAAACATGCCACCTTTTGTGAGTTTTAAATATAGATTCTTGCTGATATACTTACGACTATTGTCCGACAATTATCTACAGAAACGACTTAAAATATACTTATAGCCTTTTTTTTTTATTTACAAAGAAAACGCATCAACCACTTGGGGTTATTAGCGTGACCATAGTTACAATTTATTAATTATATTTGGTTAAGCGAGTCACTGTCTTTAAAGCATCATAAGACGAATAATCTTAAAGCAAGCTGACGAAAAAGTGACTTTTACTAAAAATCGACTTATGACTTTTTACGTACAGACCACAGAGTTGCTGTAGTAGTATCCATGTTGGTGATCAGAGCAGCCGATAATTTTGGGTGGAACCTGAAAAAATATAATTATCTAGCTTGTAGATATTTTGGTGTTTCCAGATTTTTTTCGACACCCTGTACATAATTGTTATGTATGCAAGTCTAAGTGCAAAATTTTTCTTAAAGTCCGCTCAGTCAACCCGCGCCGCACATCTTCTTGTTTCTTACTGAACATCAGCCTGAACAAGCTCAATATTTTATTTGATCGACCAGAACGAGGTCTTTTAGTATGCTTGTCATCAATTACTGTGCTATTTTGTAAGAATGCGTTTGCTAAACGTTGAATTGTTGCTTCGTGTAGAGCTCTCCTAAGATCACGTTGAGTTGAAGTTATCAAAGAAAAGTTTTGGAAGTACAATTGAACAATTTTTGCAAGTTATTAAGTTAAAAACGCTCCTCGAAAATTTTTGTATCTATCTACTTTGATATAGAACTTCACCATTGACAGCGGTCGCAATTACTCTTAAAAGTAATTCAGTTACATTTACACATTACAGTAAAAAAGAAGCATCAATTACAATTACTGATTATTAACAGTATGAGAAAAAATATTTTAATTATCAATCACCTACTAAAAGTAATTGATTCCTTGGTCAATTACCATATTCGAATTACTAAGTTTAATTTAATTACTTCCACAAATAATTCAATTACTGTCTACTAATTGAACTACACTACCCTAAATTGACTCGTTGATCGATTACCGCATTCGAATTACTGAGTTTGATCTAATTACTTTTATAAAAATAATTTAATTGCTTCCTAGTAATCTATAAACTAGACCTCTGTGCAAGGAACCAGTAGAAATATTCGTGATCCATTCGTAAGCCACAAAAACATGATGTTTTTGTAGCTTACTGTTTATCTAATTGAATTATTTGGAAGTAATTCAATTACTTTTAATGTAATATGATTATTTGGGGATAATTCGATTACTTTTTAGGTAACTGATTTAATTTGCAAGCAATTCAATTACTTTTTGAGTAATTACCTACCCCTACTTTAAAAACCAATTACAATTATTTAATTCTAGTATTTGAAAAGCCAACTACAATAATTATCATTTCCAGAAGTAATTCATAACGATTTTTCAATTATTTTAATTCTCGACAGCTCGGGCAACGGCTCTGTTGTCCAGATACATGCTGTTAAAATTTTACTTGAACTAAATACTTTTATGTATTTCTGAGGGGTTAGAGCTAACTAATTAGAACCTGATCTTTTTCTTGATCGGTTCAGTTGCATCCTTTAAGCAAAGTCATTTAATATCTGTTTCTTTTTTAGACTGGCACCATTGAGAGCCAACACGCAATCCAAACAGGAAATCTCATTTCGCTCAGCGAACAGCTATTGGTAGATTGTAACACAGATTCAAACGGTGGTTGTTCAGGAGGAGTTGTTCAATATGCCATCGACTACGTATCATCAAATGGATTGTGTTTGGAGCAGGACTATCCGTATACAGCAGTTCAAGGGAGCTGCGAATCGGGCAAAAACATAGTGATCAAGACGAGTTCCTATGTTGACATTAACCGAGATAGTGAATCAAGTTTAAAAGAAGCTGTTGCACTTGTTGGTAAGGCTATTGAATGGGTTATTATTTTCTAATTGAGTGTCAATCAATTATTCCAATTATCAATTAGAGGGTAGGAGGGGGAGCTGCGCTCTATTTTTGCGAACTTGATGAGTGTTGTCCACTGTCGACGCACATGACTGTTCTTGCGATCAGCGAGTGATATTAGAATCACGCAGTGCCTTAGGGATAGGTATAGGTTGATAATTATACATATTCTTCTGTATATTCTACGAGTAGAAAATTATTCTTCTACACTAACCAGTTTTCTACATTTTCTACATTTTTTCGAAAATTGGAAGTTTCTATGGCAAGAGTAAATATCAATTTTAATAGTCCTTCTAAAAATCCTACAAGTCCTTTGCTTATAAACTCCTGGAACTTTGAAACTCATAAAGAAAATTTTTAGTCTATGCTTTAAGCTAAATATCTCGGAAAATATTAAGGATATTTCAACGCGGCTTGAAGCATATTGAAGCTCATTGTTTGACCTTAGGGCATATTGATTAGTTTTGGTTTGTATACATTTCGATTTCACAATACAGGGTGGTAAATGAAACAGTGCTAATTTAACAAAATTTCACGGAGGCCCCATTTCGTTCCAAAGATATTTTTGCTTTATTTCTCGGTTTTAAAAGAATCACTGGTTTAATTGAAAAAAACGACTTTCTGGGTTTTTGAATGAATGTCGTACTTTTACAATAATTAATTAGAGTTTAGGCGAAAAACGACACTTTCGGATTTAATCACCCTGTATCTGTCTGGCAATTGCTTAACCTCATTCATTCTGATGGAAGGATTCTAGTGTGGCGAGAGCCGAACCAGCGGCATGAAGAGGATAACATGGCTCCACAGGAAGCCTTTGGCGGTGGAGGCATCACAGTTTGGGCAGGTGTCATGTACAACGGGAAAACCGAATTGTATATTACCCGCCGAACTGTAAATGCTGAAATCTACCGGAATGACATTATCCTTCCAATTATAGTCCCGTTTGCGACAAATTACGGTCAGAATTTTTTTATGTATTGATGACAATGCTAGACCTCATAGGGCTCATATTGTAACAGAGGTTTTGAGGGCCAATAACATTAATCGAATGGATTGGCCAGCAAAATCTCCTGACCCTAACAAAATAGAGCACGTTTGGTCTCATTTAAAATTGTTGGTGAGATCCCGGGACAACACCCCACAAACTTTTGACGAGTTAACTCAAGCCATTATTGAGGAATGGGAAAATATTTCTCAAGAGTTTATTCGTAATTTAGTAGATATTATGCCTCGCCGGTGCGCAGATGTAATACGAGCTAGAGGGGGGCCTACAAAATATTGAGCTTAATATTGTTGACTTTTATATAGCATATAGCGTTGTTTATTTTTGATTACTTAAATTAATTTACAAGTATTAGTTTGTATCATAAAAACATCAACTTTGAATTAAAAATGTTTTTTGTTTCAAATAAGCTACTAAAATAAAAAATTAAAAAACCGTCTTGACATTTTAATCCATAGTTGTAAACACTTGCATTGAATTGTGAGAAACATAATTCTATCTCTTGTGGCACCAAATTAAACCGAGAAGAAGCTGTTACTGGGAAAATAAAAACATTATTATTATTAGGGTATTGAAAGTCTACTTTTTTCTCACCCTGTATAAAATCTTTTAAAACGCGAAAAAAATCCAAGAATTTGGAACCAACAATAAGTTAAAAACCTTTTTTCCGAGCAATTACCAGACAGATACAGGGTGATGAAATCCGAAAGTGTCGTTTTTCGCTTAAGCTCTAATTATTGTAAAAGTACGACATTTATTCAAAAACCCAGAAAGTGTTTTTTTTTTTAATTAAACCAGTGATTCTTTTAAAACCGAGAAATAAAGCAAAAATATCTTTGGAGCGAAATGGGGCCTCCGTGAAATTTTGTTAAATTAGCACTGTTTCATTTACCACCCTGTATTGTGAAATCTAAATGTATACAAACCAAAACTAATCAATATACCCTAAGACCAAACAATGAGCTTCAATATGCTTCAAACCGCGTTCAAACATCCTTAATATTTTTCGAGATATTTAGTTTAAGATATAGACTAAAAATTTTCTTTATGCGTTTCAAAGTTCCAGCAGTTTATATGGTGGTATGTTGTCAGGCCCTATAATAGCTTTGTTTGCTTTTAGTTGTTTAATTGCATCGCACACATCCTCATAAGTAATTAGGTTCAATACAACTGTGTCAGATGATATAAAATAATTTTCACAGTTAACAACGCTTATTCTTCTTGATATACGGAATTAGAATATGTGGCAAATGCATCAACAATGGATTGAACTATATGATATTCATTATTTTCTAAAAACATGTTATTATGCAACGCTACTAAAAAAGTTATCAAGTTAAACTGACTTGAAAAAACACATTTTGTCACCCTGTTATTTCGCTATTTTTATTAGAATTACAATCGTGTTTCACATGGCCGTATTATACAACAATGGCATCGGCTTAGTTCTGATCGGGCAGCGTGAAAGCACTGCGCAAACTAGAGCGGCGGCGACAATAATTTATATCTTAGATATTTTCAAAAATAAATAATATTAATAAATATAAATTTTATTATTACAGGTCCAATTTCTGTTGCAATGAATGGTCTACCAATACAGTCGTACAACGGAGGAATTTTTGATTCAGATTGTGAAAACGTGATCAATCACGCGGTTCTGGCAGTGGGATATGGGACAGACAGCGCAACCGGAGTGGACTACTGGATAATGAAAAATTCGTGGAGTGGAGGATGGGGAGAACAAGGTTACTTTAGATTGAAGATGGGAAGTAACTTGTGTGCAATAGCAACACAAGCATGTTACCCAATAATGTAAATCTATTGCAATTTCTTATTACGTATTTTTAATAAAATATTGACTGTCAAATTAACATATAAGTATAAATAATATTAAAATACATAACAGTTAAATTTTATATAATTTTTTCTTCTTGAATTTATTTATTTATTTATTTATTTATTTACAAAATTTAGGATACAACAGAACTGAGTTCCAAAAAAGCATCCGCTAAATACAATTTAATATTAATATTGGGTTTCTACATTAATATGAATGGAAAAAATAGACGTAGAATATTTTTCATACATTAACAAATACATGCGCGAGGAAAAGTTCTTTTAGTTTTGATTTTAATTTCAAAATTGAAGCAGAAAAAACTTCAATGTCATAACAATACTTATTACAAACTATTTGCATTCTAATCAACGGGGTATTACGTCCCAAATTTGTTCTGAGCAATGGTATATTAAACAATTCATGACTTCTTAGTTCCCTTGCAGGAACATTAAAGCTCAAAAATGATAAAAGAAGTAGTGAATCAATTTGATGGATTATAAGTTTAAATATTGTGTATATATCCGACCTTCGACGCTTCTAGCGGTAAAATCTTATATTTTTTGGCTACATTCTCCGGGGTACAAGCGCTTTATTAGCCAATACTTTGAGAAATTTATATTATTTATATTATTTATATTCTGTTTATATAAATTTTATAATTAGGATTCCATATAACTGAAGCGAAAGAGAGTTTACTGTAAAGAAATGCGAAATAAAGTAATAATAGTGTTTTTGGTTCTCTAAAAACCTGACAGTTTCTGACAATGAATCCTAACAATCTGTTAGCTTGAGCCGTAATAATATCAAAGTGAAATCGAAAAGACCATTTGCTATCCAAAAGCACACCAAGGACCCTAACTCGTTCAACTCTTTTTAAAACTTTTGAATTTATATTGTAGTTAAAGTTAATTAAGTTAATATTTTTAGAAAACGTTATAGATATACACTTATCCAAATTCAAAAATGAGGCTGTTTGCATTGCAATAGTGAAGCAAAATATCAAGGTCCCCCTGTAACCTAAGGCAGTCCTCCGGGGCCTCCATCGTACAACAGATTTTAAGATCATCTGCATTCATGATAAAATTACTATTTAAAAAGCACTGGCTTATGTTGTTGATATAAATTATAAATAATAGAGGCCCTAAGTGACTTCCCTGGGGAACCCCCGACGTCGCCCCAAATGGCTCCGAGTGATACCCGTTTACCACAACAATCTGATTTTGATCACAAGTGTAGGACAAAACGCATTTTAACTTCGCTCCGTACACCCCGACATCAACAAGTCGCTCCATCAGCACCTCATGACTGATTTTATCGAAAGCCTTGCTGAAATCGGTGTACACGGCATCGACCTGTTTCTGACTATCCATAGCCAAACAAACATTTTGAGAAAAACACAACAAATTTGTTTCCAAGGATCTTGTGGGAAAGAAGCCATTTTGCTGTTCAATAATAGTATTCTTTACAGTAGAGAAGATTTTTTTATAAACTATTTTTTCAAGAATATTTGCAAATATACTGATTTTACTAATTGGACTATAATAAAATTGGACACACTACTTCTGTCCCCACTCTTTAATATAGTTATTACATAGGATGCCTTCCATTTTAGAGGAAAGCATCCTTCCCGTATAGACAAATTATAAATAAGATGAAGTGGCTTGGTGAGATGGCGTACACAATATTTTATAAATAAAGGTGGCACTCCATCGGGCCCAGCGCTTTTTTTTATGTCCAATGTTTCTATAAGTTCACTTATTTCATTTTCCGAAACCAAAATATTGTCCTTTGCAGCTTTACTCATAGGATAAGATAGCTTTTGTCCCGTATTATCTGTCACGTACACACTTTTAAAAAATGTAGCAAAAAGGTTACTGACACTCTTTCCGTCCTCAGCAACCGAGTCGCCATAATGAAGAACCCGAGGGATTGAAGCACTTGACCTTTTTTTATTGGACACATTGTTCCAAAATTTTTTACTATTATATTATTTAAAATCTCTAACTCTACGCTCCTAATATACAAGTTAAAATCAATATTTATTAATTGTTTAGATCTTCGCCTTAAGCGGGAAAACATTTTAAAAAAGTTTATTTAGTTCAGCATAGAATAATTCAACCATAATATTCAGAGGTTTGTTAAGCAAAATGTCCTCCCATCTTATGGCGGCCAAGCTAGTGTTAATAACATTGTAATTTGCTTTCCTACAATTAAAAATTGTACGACTTTGGTGGGTGAGAGACCGAGTTACAGAAATTTTAATTGAAAATTCCAAAAATGGATGATGCTGGTCCTCATCAACCAGATAATTATCCGAGCGCATAATATTAGTGATTAAATTTTTGTTGCACAAAATTAGGTCTAATATTTTACTATTAATATTTAATACATTATTGAACTGCATCAAGTCGCAATACGAGAATGCGTCGACCATAGAGGAAGACCTTTCATCTGCTTGCGTAGAATGCAAATAATTTTCATTATTTATAGAAATCCAATTTATATTTGATAAATTAAAGTCCCCCACTATAGTCACGGTCTTCTCTAAAAAGAGACGTTCAAGTGTATATAAATTATTTATAAATGCCAAAAGGCGTAAGAGTCACCTGGCGGAATATATATGCAACATATATACATCCTTTCGCCACCATTATTTTCTATTGAAAACCAGATATCTTTGGCATCAGATTCCAGCTCACAACACCTTCTCGCTTGCAACTCACTTTTCACTGCCACGAGCACGCCACCTCCGTCCTTCTTAAGGGACGCTGTCGTTTCCCGGTCGCGCCGGAAAACATCATACTTATTACTAAATAACTCTGAAGACAAAACGCCACCCCTCAACCAAGTTTCCGTTGCACAAATAATATCAAAATCTGTAGAAACGACACCGTGAAAAAAGATATTTGTTTTAGTTCTCTAACCCCGCACGCTCTGGTAGAAAACTTGGAGATATTCAGCCATTTTACAGGTAGGATGGTACTACCTAGATACTGGATATTTAGAATATCACATTCTCTGAATATCATCCTTACTTTTTATTAGCATTACTCGCGCGGTAACACTTTTCCTGACAAACATATTTCCATTCTTGGTCCAGAAAAATTTGTAACCTCTAGCCTTTGCTTGTGCTCTAACCTCTTTGTAAAGCATTTTGTTATTCATTGTTAGGTGCTCATTAATATACAGATGATTGGTCAATCCATCTATCTTCATGTTAGGTGACCCGTTTTCCCTTTGGAGGCGTTTACCCTTTGCTGCTGCAAGAATATTTTCTTTTGCTTTAAGAGAGGTTAAGCGTACTACGATAGTCTTGATCTTATTATTAGAATTCTTGTTTAATTGAACGCGGTGAGCATAATCCACTTTCTCGGGAGATATTTTATAATTAATGTAGAGTTCTCTGTATATACCTATTGAGTTTATAATTGCGTAGCTATAATATCCTTGATACCAGATTTGTATTCGAATGACCTAATAGTAATAATACTACTTTCTTCTATCAATCAATCAATCAATCAATCAATATATGCTTTATTGTTCAAGAAAACTAAATTCCTATTAACAAAGCGAGTACCAATAATACATTAAACATCTTTTTATAGGCGTAACAATTTTTCTGATAAATGATCTTTTTAGTCCTCAAAATATTTGGAAAGTTTGTTGTATATAATATTTTAAGATAGCGTTTGTGCAACTAAACTTTTATCTTATGAGTTAAGCTTCTGCTCCGAAATTCTAAACAAAGAAGAGCCAAACCATATCTGCTGTCATAAGTTTGAATTCCATCGAGCGGAAAGTCAACTTTCCCGGATATCCTGCAGGAGAGTCCTGTCTTAAGGAACAGCAAATCCTTTTATACGAATAAAATTGTTTTCATTCTAGGGATTGCTGATATCTGCCTTTGCCAATAACAGACTAAACGATAATTGCGGCGATAACGCACGAAATTTTTATGTGTTTCTTTCCGTATTTTACAGCAAAAATGTATATTCCCCAATAGATGCTTTAAAAGTATGTGAGTCGTACCCACGTAAATTAAAAATATACAGTCAAATGATTACTTGTTATTCAAAGGTAAATCAAGTAAATACTTCTGAATTTTGATTCGGCTATTGCTTTATTTATTTGTGCCGTGTGTCGTTTATGAAGGCTGGAAAGCTGCATAGTTCTTGGCGCCTGTTACCTGTCTATTAGATGATCACGGTAGTGCTTCTCTACTGTTAGAGATTCATGTCAATAGGGAGTCAATCTTTCGGCAGTTTGTATGTAGAGTTTGGTCTGACCCTCGTGTGGGAGTCTATTATTAGTATATTGGTCGATACGTCCGTACGTCTGTAATAGTCTGTGATTATTTTTAAAAATAATTCGTTGATTGTCGATATTCGAAGGTCCTGATGCAAAACACGGTTCATTGTATATCTTGGAGCATTTGCAATGAGATTCAGCGCCCTGTCTTAAATCACCTGGAACTTATTCAGCTCGGACTTACTTATATTGCACCAAGATGGTGCTCCATAAGTAACTACCGGCCTGATCAAGACCTTATAGAGGTTAACTTTGGTTCGATTATTAAGTGTACTCCGCCTGTGAAGCAGGGGGTACATTGAGCTTAATTGACGCAATGCTGCCGTGATTCTATTAATTGAATTTAACCTTCAATCCAGTCTTTGATCGAAGATAAGTTCTAGGTACTTCACTTCCTCGCACCAATTCACTTGAACCCTACCGACTCTGAGCCTCGTTTCGGGCCGTCTAACGCGACTTTTGGAGAAAAATATGACTTTTCTCTTGGAAGGATTCAAACGAATCTTCCAATTAGAAAGCCATTTTTTCAATTGGTTTACATAGCGCTGCATACGTGTAACGACTAGCCGCGGTTGCTTAGAAGTTGAAGTTATTGCAGTGGCCTCAGCGAAAAGATAAAGCTGCGTTTGCCTATCTCGATGACTGTCATGCGTATTAATGTTATACAGTATCGGGGAACTCCCGCCCTGATATGTTTATTCAATGAAAGTGCGTTCTTCGACGAGACTGCAAATTCTTACTATTCTCCAGAAAAGAGCCTACTACCTTAATGAGGTAGTTCGGAGCTCTGGGTCTTATTAATTTTAGTAAAAGACCATTATGCCAGACCTAGTCAAATGCTTTGCTAACGTCAAGAAAGACCGCCCCCGTGTGCTCCCTTCTATTGAAACCCTTTATTATGTTGGTCGTGAGCCTCGTTGTCTGCCTAACAGTGCAATATTCGCTTCCAAAGCCGAACTCTTCTTTAGGCAGAACGTTGTGCTCGAACACAAAACTGTTTATTTGAGCTAAAATCAGCTTTTCTGCAATTTTGCATTGATAGGCCTTGTAGCTCGAGGGCACAGTAGGGTATTTGCCCTTTTCCAGACGCTCGAAAAATGGCGTTCTTTGAAGATTTCCTGGAATAGGTTTACTATATTCCCCAAAGCTCTGTCTGGTATATTTCGCAACGCCGCATTTTTCAGACCGTCAAAACCCAGGGCTTTCCTGATATTGAGATTGCTAACCAGCGTTTTTACCTCGTCTAACGTAACCTCAGCGAAGCTTTGCTGCGGGTGGACCATGGTCTTGTATATGTCGTAGGCTGATAGTGAAATCCGTCATTTCATGAAAAGCCTAGTCACTTCATGAAGCGTCGGCAGATTGTGTAAAAACATGAAATTACACGATCTGCCGCGTCACTTCATGAAGCGACCAGGCTTTTCATGAAATGACGGTATATATTGTTACAATTAAAACAGAAGATATATAGACTTATATTGGTTAAACAGCGCTAACACGGCATCTAATCCACCTTTTTGGTTCCTTTTTGGTATTTCAAGGAAGAGGATTAAGTAATTATGGTACTCATGAAAAATATAGAAGAATTTTCGATGAATTGACGTGTTTTTACACAATCTGCCGACGCTTCATGAAGTGACTAGGCTTTTCATGAAATGACGGATTTCACTATCAGCCTACGACATATATACGTATCGTTCTGGAGACCCCTTTCATCACGTAGCAGGTCAGTGGTGGGATTTTCGCTGAATGAAAAATACATACTAATATATTACTTTTTTAATAAAAGTTGTTAACATCGTTCAAAACATAATTTAAGTAATATTAACTTTCTTCAATTAAATATCCATTGTTTAAAGCAGAGATATATTATGTCCAAAATACTTGATTTCCTAAAATCCAAGTTAAATTTTTGGCATTATTTTTTGTTAAAAGTCCATAATATTTTGTCATACACGGGTGTTTCCTAATCTCGGTCAAAGAATGAAACTGGTAAATCCTCACGTAAAACTAAGACAAAAATGTGATATAAAATTATTTGCTAAGTGCTTAAGGTGACCTCCAGAAACAAAAGTCCAAAGGATTAAGGTCCGGCGAACAGGGTGGCAATGGTAGAGGTCCACCTCTACTATATCTAACGATAAGGATATTGTTGATCCAGATTATGTCTAACAACTACTCCAAAGTTAGGAGGTACGCGTCATGCATGAATCACTTTAAAGTTCTTGTTCTCAAGTGCACTTCTTCTATCAGTCTTTGCAATTTCTCTCTAAGAAAATTGTAGTATACTTAACCAGTAAGACGCATCGGAAAAAAATGCGGTCCAAGTAAGTAAGGTATCGGCAATAATTCGGGCCCACTCATTTACGGAAAATCTATGCTGGTAACGTCCATCGATGAGAGCATGAGGATTATTTTCAGTCCAAATATGGTTATTATGAAAATTTAAAATGTCGTCTAACGAAAAGTTTGCTTCATCTGTAATCTCGAAAAATTTTGGACTCTTAAAGACCTTTCTTGAAACCACTTACAAAAATTAACTCTAGTTGGAAAATCTTGAGGTAATAAAGTTTGCACTCTTTGTATGTGATAATAAGCAATGTTTACTGCTATATTGCAGTACCTATAATGCCAGTTCATTAGGGTTTTCATTAATACAAAATTGGAATTCTCCAAGCAGACGATTTTACTTTTTTTAAAATTAAATCATATTTGTGAGTGTAATTTTTGTTTATAACGCAATAAAGATGTAGGTATTAATATTCTCACAAGAGTAAGCATGCATGTAAGAATCTTATTAATTTTTTACTAATTAAGTAATATCCTTAAGCAGGTAATCAATGATAACACAAACATTTATTTATTTATATATATATAATGAATTTGAAATGGATTCGATAAAAACCTTGTACAAGCGGTGACGTCAGAATCCAATAAAATGAAAAGAGATAAAGATGTTTATCGTATCATTGAAGATTAAGTCATTTTTATATGATATCTTTATTAATAATTATTAACATCATAAACGTACTAAAACCTACATAAAACCTTAGTTACTCATAATACATTAGTTACCATAATTTAATACGTTAGTTACGAAAGCATAATACGTTAGATACCAAATAATATTAGAACTATTTTTCATGAACATGTAAAACAATATTTTGACAGTTTTCAAATTTGATGGATACACCTTTGACTTTAACGTCCACGATCTTAGGTATGCCCTCTAAAGACTGATTAACATGGAATATTTCGGCCATAAGGATGAAGCAGAGTATTCCTCAGAGAGTTTTGCGAAATACGCCAGCAATACCGTTTCTTCTGCACCTTGAACATGTACTTTGTTTCGCCACTCACAAAACTGCCGATATTCTTTTTCATAATGGATTTTAGATTTGTCCGGAAGCAAGTTCAACCTTATAATGTTGGCTGCAGCTAATATATATCGTCAGGAATATCAAAATCTTGCATGATTTTAATGATGACTTTTTTAAATGCCAAAATGAAATGACAAAACATCTTGTTTTTATTTTCGCATCGCCGTTGTCAATGATACGATAAAGCTTTGAATATAACTCGATTATTAGCGATTTAACACCGTCTCGGACATTGCGGGTGACTCGGCTGTCGCCTCGTCACCTAGCAATGTCCTCGACTATTATAAATCGCATAATAATCTCGTTCTATTAATAGCTATAATTCAGTTAAGTACACATACATGCCATTTGAATATAGTATAACAGATATTTCGGTTATTAAAGTTGGTTGGTTCACGTCGTCGCGAAAAAGCGAAAATTCGATACTATAGGTGTGTCGAGTAACATATAACAAATATTATTGTTCAATTGCACAAAACCTAGCAAACAATATTGTTTCGGGGCACAATCTACTAGAATACTTAAAACCAATACCTTTATCACATTCTTTACTTCTTGCTCCTTCTTACCTTGAGGAAATTAGTCGAACATTTCGTGAAATAAAAATTAAAAGCGCGACAGGATGGGATTCCACCAAAATTTTGCAGGATTGACCTGCACTGGCTAAGTTTGTTAACCTTATAAATAACTCATTTTCCACAGGGACCAGCGGCGGATTCAGGGGGGGGGGGGGGGGGGGCGAATGTTATCATAATAACAAATAATAGAATTAGAAATGAAACTTGGACGTTTAAAAATATATTTTCGTATACATAAAATCTGTAAACGGCAACTACCTTACAGCTCCACACACATACGCCCGACCGCTAATATGATCGCCTCC
This sequence comes from Polydrusus tereticollis, assembly GCA_963920685.1. Taxonomy (NCBI): domain Eukaryota; kingdom Metazoa; phylum Arthropoda; class Insecta; order Coleoptera; family Curculionidae; genus Polydrusus; species Polydrusus tereticollis. The sequence continues at coordinate 120,695,946 of OY987329.1, forward strand.
GCGGCCGCCGCCGCTACCGTGGCCGTGACTGCGTCGGTGTGTGTAAGCCATTAAACGTTTATGTTTCTGCATAGTCTAAAAGTTAAAATAAAAGTCAATGTCAAAATTTTGCAGTCGTATGTCGTATGCGAGGTTTTTCAAAAAATATGAATTTGATATATGATTGACGATAAGCTCGAGTGGCCCCCCCCCCCCCCCTCAGCAAAATCCTGGATTCGTTACTGACAGGGACGTTTCTCGAGTCGCTTAAGGAGACGTTCATCATCCCGATTAATAAAGGTGGAAACTCAAACTCCCCATCAAAGTTTAGGACCATCTCTCTAATTAGTACAATTGCCAAGATTATTGAAAAATTAGTCAGAAGAAGGGTTGCGTCCTTCTTGCAGAAGTACAACTTATTGAGTCTCAGTCAGTTTCGATTTCAGAGTGGTAAGAGCAGTGTCGACGCTGTATTTCCATTCTTGAATAACTTATATCTTCACCTAAATGAGAGTTTTGTGATCTTTCTAAAGTATTCGACTGTGTGGATCACGGAATACTGTTGCGGAAGCTTGAACATTATGACTCTAGCGGAAACGCATTGGGGTGGTTTCAATCGTACCTCTCAGACAGAGCGTTCAGTCTTGGAGGAACCACGTCATACAACGGTAGGATAGACGCAGGCGTGCCACAGGGTTCGGTGCTGGGCCCAACATTATTTTTAATTTATTAATTAATTACCGACATGACCTCCTTGGAGATTAGGGGTAAATTTATGGTATTTGCTGATGACACTACCATTCATTGGCATGCCAGAGAGACTCTGAACAATTAACTATAACTATTTCTGTGGATATCAAAAAAGTCAAGGCACGGTATGATTCGAATTACCTTACTCTCAATGTGTCTAACATAATGAGCTTTAATGGCGTGGTGGATAATGTTTCCCTTGGCAATGGTTACATTTCCAGCAGTTTAGATGCTAAGTTTCTCGGGATAATAATAGACAATAAATTGATGCTTAGGACCCACATTGCAAATATATGCAATAAATGGGCATCGGGGTGCTTTGCCTTAAGGGTTGTTTCGAGAGTACTAGACATGAACATCGTTCGATCTGTATACTCATTACTCAGCCCTTATAGTCTCATTTGAGATATGGAGTCTGCAGGGCCGGCGCTAGCAGGTTCGCCGCCCCGGGCAAAGAGTAAAATGCCGCCCATTTATAATAAAATTTAAAAGAGATAACCTAAACCCTTCCCACCCTTAATAGTAAAATAAAACGTAAGCAAAAAAATGCTATCAATAATGTTAAAGTTTTGATTAGCCAAAAATACTAATTTATTAATTTACCATGTTTTTGGCACAATTAAAATTAGGGTTGCCCGGCTGCACAGAGAAAAAAGAAAAGAGTAATTTTTAGTGTATAATTATTATAAAATACAGATATTTAAAAAATACTAAAACAAATTATAGAACCACTAAATATTAATTACTTTACTTAATTACATATTAAAAATACAGTTAAACTTAAAAGTGTTTTTTTCTCACTTTTAATTCTGAAATTTTTTTTATAATTTCTTTATCATTAATTTTTTCAGCCAGTTCATGTTTAATGGCTATTGTGGTCAAGCCGTTTAGCCGATCCTCGGTAGTTGTGGAGCGTAAAAAAATTTTAATTAATTTTAATTTGGAGAAACTCCTTTCTCCACTTGCCACACTTACTGGGAGAGTAAGCAATATCCTTAAAACTATACCGAGATTTGGAGCAAAATCCAGGTTCGATATGAATTTTAAAATCTCGATTGGACTTTCTTTTTTATTTAGCAAAACCAAAACCGATACTATCTCGTGTGCCAGGTCCAGCGCGTTTATATCTGATGAATTCCCATCAGTTAACACTATTTCTAGATCTTTACAATACTTTAGTACGTCGTTTTGAGGAGTATCTTTTAAATCACAAATATTGTATAAAAACTGGAAATAGTTGCTGTGGTTACTCATCAAATCAAACCTGGATTCAAGTGCATTGATAGCTTTATCTAATGTCAAAAAATAAAACTCTGCCTTATATTTCAAAGTAGGATCTTCTATCGGATCATCTCGTGCCTCATAGTCGAAATTAACATTCCTTCTTCGAACTCTATGACGTGGCTGGGTCAGCTCAAAATTAGCTGGTATGTCAATTTCAAAAATATTTTACCGGACTTATTGCTGTAAAACCTTATTTTCCGGACTAAATTCAAATATGTAAAGGTGTGTTTTACAATACAGTATGAAATAAAATTATATTACAGAATTTTGTATGTGAGTTCATTTATTTAAATAATTATAATTTATTATGCTTGTGAGCTCCTTGAATTTGAAATATTTTGACATTTCATTTAAAATACTTAAAAGTTCGTAAAACATAATATTTATATAGGTAGTAAAAGCAAATTTTATTAAAATTTCACATATTAATTTTTCTTAAGTATTCAAGTTAATCTTGGTTTATTTTCTTCATAAACTAGTTAATTAGTTTACAGCCTGCCGCCCCCTAAGGTTGCCGCCCCGGGCAGGGGCCCGGCTTGCCCGGCCCTAGCGCCGGCCCTGGAGTCTGCTTCTGGGGTAACCTCAGAGTCAATACAATTAAATCGTAAACATAACCACTAGGAATAAATGATCGTTGTTGTTCTCTGTGAGGGCTCTGTGCTTGTAAACTATGAATTGTTTAGGATTGCCATTTTATTGTTGTAACAATTTTATTTTCTTGATTTATGTTATTTTTTTTCTATATACACATAGTTTTAACTATTATTTGGAAGTTTCGTAAATAAGAATATCTGTTTTTTTACAATAAAGCATTTTTTGATTTGATTTGAATATTTATCTGAAGCATCATAATAATTATTGCAAATAGAGCATTGATACTTTTTGGGAATACGAAAGGATAGCTGAGGATCGTAACTTCTAAATATTGCCCTATATGTGTTTATGGAAACTGGCTCAATTTTTTCTTCAACGCAAAATTCATCTCTGTATAATCTGTTTATATTAGAAATACTTAACTCGGGAGCCAGATAGAGCTTCTTTGTATACGAACGACTATAATGTGACTCCACACTTGGAAAATTATCTATATGTTCTTTTACATGAGTTTTGTCTTTATCTGGAGTAATATTAGTTGGATTTTTCCTTCTCGTCCATAGGATCCTTTATAAGCTCCTCCTGGACAAAGTTTTTATAGCGCTAGATCAATTATTATTTGAAAGGAAATCATAAAAGTTGCGCAAGAAAATTTATGACTGCGTGTGTTTTACCAAAGCTATTAGGTTATGTAAAAATACGTGATTTTGATTTTAAAATTTGACTTTCTAAAGAGCTTCTTCTTCTTTAAGTGCCTTCTCCATTCAATGAAGATCGGAAACAATTCTGGCAAATTCGTCTCTGTCTTGGGCTCTTCTCAGTAGGGTGTTTGAATCTAAGCCTGTCCAATCCCTTATGTTTTTCAGCCAAGAGCACTGTCTACGCCCCGGACCACGCTTTCCCTCAATCTTGCCCTCCATAATTAGTTGCAGGAATCTGTACTTGTCCTGCCTCATGACATGGCCAAGGTAAGCTGTCTTTCGCTTTTTTATGGTCTCGAGAATTGTTCGGTCCTTGTTCATTCTATGTAAGACCTCTTGATTGGTGATATGGTCGGTCCATGGTATGCGAAGCATTCTACGATATACCCACATCTCAAATGCTTCCAGCTTGTTAATACTGCTGACTTTTAGCGTCCAGGCCTCGACTCCATACAGTAACGTGGAATACACATAACATCTAACGAAGTTAAATCTTATGCTTAAATTGAGTGTTCTGTCGGTTAACAGGTTCCTCATCTTAATAAAATTGACTCTAGCTTGCTCTATGCGGGATCTAATTTCAATCTCAGGATTCAGATCCTCGCTGATCCAACTTCCTAGGTATTTGAATTTTGTGACTCTCTCTATTGGTGAACCGTATATATTTATGTTAAAGTTGTTATTCGGATTGCGACTTATTTGCATGATCTTTGTTTTTGAGATATTAATCCTCAGTCCCATTGCGTCACCGGAAGTCGATATGCTGTCGATTAGGCGTTGCAACCCTTCAGGACTGTCTGCGATCACTGTGTCATCGGCATATCTTAAGTTGTTTACGAGTTTCCCATTGACTTTCAGACCGTCTTCTGTCTCGTCCAAAGCGTTTTGGAAAATAACTTCTGAATACATATTAAAGAGCATGGGACTAAGTATACACCCTTGTCTGACTCCGCACCCTATAGGTACGGTGCTTGTTTCGGTGTTTTCCAGTTTTACAGAAGCCACTTGCTGTTCATAAAGATTTTGTACGATTTTTAGATCTTGGGCATCGACACCTTTTCTTTCCAGCAGTTCTAATAGTGTCGTGTGATTGACACAGTCAAAGGCTTTAGTATAGTCTATGAAGCACAGATATACTTCCTTCTGTTGGTCTCTGCATTTTTGCAATAGTACAGACAGTGCGAATAATACCTCCCTGGTACCCAGTCCTTCACGGAAACCCATTTGTAATTCGCTTACATCTTGTTCGCATTTTCTGCGTATGCGCCTATGAATAATTTTTAAGAACACCTTTAACACCTGACTCATTAGGCTGATCAATCGAAATTCTGTGCACTTCCGTGCCCCGGGCTTTTTAGGTATGGGTATGAAGGATGATTTCAACCAATCACGAGGGATATAACCTGAGTTATAGATACCACTAAAGAGCAACGGTTAAAAAACCCAACAAGTTAGTTACACATGACTAACAGAAATACCTAAAACTCTGCACAAATGTATTATGTCCGGACATACAATGTTATGAATTATTTGTAATTTTGACCGAATAGCACACTACGGGTCCGGACATACAATATATTATGTCTCACATTAGGTTAATCTAATAAGCACCGATATTGTATGTCTATTATACAGGGTGTAATTTAATTGAGTGCCGATACTTAAGGGTGATAATCTATGAATGATTCTAAGATAAAAAGTTCATATGGACATATGTCCTAAACCTCTTCATTTTTGAGCTACAGGGTGTTAACATTTTAAGAAAAATATAACCTTTTTATATAAATCACTCTTAGATATTTTTATGAAATTTTGTACATACCTTTTAATCAATAAGGAGCATTTTTTGACCTAACAGATTTATAAAAATTTTTACCAGTGACGTCCGTACGGGGTTTGAACTGAATATTTTTAAAGAAAAAATGGATACGCCACTGCTTTTTCTAACTTACTTTTGAAATTCCCATTTATTTTAAAGCAAATTTCGTTTATGGACTTACTTTTGTACGACGCACCGTTTTCGCGTAAAAAAATAAAAACAAAAAAAACATTCTTTTCTTCGGTTCATTGAGACTGCTTTTATTTATTTTGTTGAATTTGGTTGGCACCCACCATGAGTGGAAACACTTTTTTTGGGACAACAATTTATTTTCTACTCACCAGTGACATTCAACTGAACGTTTGAAAAGAAAAAAACGGTAACCATATTAAATGCCCTCTTAAAGCAAATCAAATAAAAATCAGTAGGCTGGGTAAAGCTACATCAATTTTGACGTTTCTTTACATAAAGACAAAAGGCCTGGCATTGATTTTGCATTATTAAATAATTATTATTACAGTAAGACGTTAAATTATAATAAAAGAATGGTAAATTTTACAAACAGTGAATTAACTGACATGCATTTTATTTATGGGCTTGCAGACGGTAATGCATACGAAGCCAGGCGGATATACCAAGAGCGGTATCCAAATCGCGTACTACCCGATCCGAGAACATTTTCTAGGATTCATAGACGTCTCCACGAGACCGGAACTTTAAAAGTAGACCACAGTGCTAAAGGAGTCCATCAAACAGTAAGAACACCGGAACTTGAAGAAGGAATTTTACACGAAATTGAGGAGAACCCCGAAAGTAGCACGAGGAAAATCGCGGCAACATTTAATGTTTCACATTTTCTTGTTTGGAAAATTCTCATCGAAAATTTATTATACCCATATCACATTCAAAGAGTCCAGGCATTACTCCCTAGAGATTTCCCGATGCGCATTAATTTCTGTGTGTGGTTTCTTCAAAACCTGATGGAAAATCCGTTATTTGACAGGCACATTCTTTTTACCGACGAAGCTAATTTTTCTCGAAACTCAATAAGAAATTTCCATAATAACCATTTATGGGCGGATGAAAACCCTTATGCAATTGTAGAATCAAATCATCAAGAACAGTTCTCAATAAATGTTTGGGCTGGCATTATTGATGATTATTTGATAGGCCCATTTTTTCTCCCAAGAAGACTTGATGGACAATCATATTTACACTTTCTTGAAGAAGATCTGCCGCCAATGCTTGAAGACCTTCCATTATTATTAAGAAACCAGATGTGGCTAATGCACGATGGTGCGCCTCCACATTTTAGCTTACGAGTGCGTGAATTTTTAAATCACACCTATCGCAATCGGTGGATAGGTCGCGGAGGAACGCAGCCATGGCCACCTAGATCTCCGGACCTTAACAGTTTAGACTATTTTTTCTGGGGGCATCTGAAAAGCTTAGTGTACCAAGTGCCGATTCATACCGAAGAAGAGTTACGAAATCGTATATTAGTATGCTGCCAAACCATAAGAAACACCCCGGAAATCTTCGAAAATGTGCGTCAGTCTATGGGAAGAAGAGTCCATGCTTGCATACGTGTGGGTGGACGACACTTCGAACAACTACTGTAAATAATGTGGGTTCTTTATTCTGTTTATCTTCTCTTGTCATTTCGCTTTCGATTTAAGGTTTGGAATTTTTCCTTTTAAATTAATCGCGATTTTTGAAATAAAATTTTTTATTTTTTTTTGTTTTTATTTTTTTACGCGAAAACGGTGCGTCGTACAAAAGTAAGTCCATAAACGAAATTTGCTTTAAAATAAATGGGAATTTCAAAAGTAAGTTTCGTTTTTAGAAAAAGCAGTGGCGTATCCATTTTTTCTTTAAAAATATTCAGTTCAAACCCCGTACGGACGTCACTGGTAAAAATTTTTATAAATCTGTTAGGTCAAAAAATGCTCCTTATTGATTAAAAGGTATGTACAAAATTTCATAAAAATATCTAAGAGTAATTTATATAAAAAGGTTATATTTTTCTTAAAATGTTAACACCCTGTAGCTCAAAAATGAAGAGGTTTAGGACATATGTCCATATGAACTTTTTATCTTAGAATCATTCATAGATTATCACCCTTAAGTATCGGCACTCAATTAAATTACACCCTGTATAGGAGAAGGTGCCCTAAAATGACATAACATTTAAAATGACATAGTGCTCCTTATTTCGAAACTACTGCACTTCACGTTTTCACTCTATTTGGTTCGCGGCTATGATAGGCAGCAGGTAACTTAAAAAAATCATTTTTACTGGCGGAGAAACTTTTAATGTGTTGTGCTGCAAGTGTGTTTTCATTACCAAATTGTGGTTGTTTTAAAGTAAAACTACGACAGGATGTAACTGTGAGATGAGATTAAAAAATCAGGTAAGATCAAAGCACCACGTGTTATTGTAGGTAAAACGACATAGGTATGCATGAGGATAAAATGACACACTATGCCATTTTACAACCACACTTCGCAAATCACTTCGAACTTAAGAATGGTATCATTTTTTATTTTTCAGCTACAAAATGGTGGGCAAACGTAAAAGGACAATAACCAGACAATCGTGGAATGAAGAAGCAATGCGGAATGCTATTGAGGCTGTAAAAGATGGTCGAATGGGATGGCTGAAAGCAGCCAAACAATTCAATGTTCCTCAGGCAACTTTAAGACGAAGAGCAAATTATGTCAACAAAAGAGCCAAAGGCTGTGCAAAGGTCTTGGGGCGATTCTCAGCCACATTTAGTGAAGAAGAAGAAAGAGGCTTTGTTCGGCATATATTGTTATTAGAGTCTAGATTGTTTGGGATGACTACTACAGAAATAAAAAAACTTGAATTTGCGGCCAAAATGGCATTCCAAATAGATTCAAAGATCGCAGCGCTGGACGAGAGTGTCTAAGAGGATTTCGTATACGACATAATGAAATATCCCTAAGGCAACCTGAAGCTGTGTCTGCCGCTAGAGCTATGGCATTTAATAGGCCACAAATACAAACATTTTTTAATACGATGGAAATGACACTGGAAAAAGAGAAAATTGATGTTCATCGCATTTATAATATGGACTAAGGTGGTCTGTTCACAGTGCAAAGGCCTCCAAAAATTTTTGCTAAAACCGGAAGAAAACAAGTGGGATCGCTAACCAGCGCCGAAAGAGGTCAACATGTTACCTGTGTCTGCTGCATGAATGGTATAGGTAATTTTGTGCCACCAGCGTTGATATTTCCGAGGAAAAATAGAAAGGTGGAACTTTTAGATGTTTTATCCCCAGGGTCCTTGGGATTCTTTCAAGAAAGTGGATGGATGACAGCTGATAGCTTCGTTTTGTGGTTGGAGCATTTCCAGAACTTTGTTAAGGTTCTCTCGAATCAAAAGTTCTATTACTTCTGGATGGGCACACCAGCCATAAATCACTAAAAGCATTGATATTTGCTAAAATCAATGGAATAATTATGTTGTGCTTCCCTGCGCACTGCACACATCGTATGCAGCCGCTCGATGTCTGCTTCTATGGTCCTCTGAAGACATTTTATAATCAGGAGTGTGCACTTTGGTTGAAAAACCATCCAGGACGAACAATTACACTGAATCAAGTCGGTGAACTTTTCACTTCTGCTTATGGAAAAGCAGAAACAATAAGAAACGCTACAAGCGGATTTTTGAAAACCGACATTTGCTTATTTAACCCAAATATTTTCCCAGACGAGATTTTTGAGCGGGCTGAGACTACAGATAGATTACTGGAACCAGGCCGTACAGAAGGAGAAATATCTAATCAACCAGAAGAGTCAGTCAGCAGTGAAATAGAAGAAAGTGTTGTCATGGAAGAAGCGGTGCAACAAGAACAAGATAAAACTCGCGATGAAAAAAATGACACCACAGATGATAAGGGAGATAATACGAAAAAAATTCCACCCTTAAGAAAGAGAACTACCCTGCAGGAAATTTCTCCAGTATCCATAGCAAGTGGAACTAGAAAAAGGAAGACTAGAAAAGTAATAACCGGAGTTTTAACAACTACTCCTAATATGGAAGAACTGAAGCAGAAAGAACAAAATAAAGGGGGTATTATTCGCCAATGCAAAAGGAACATTTTAAGTAAGCCAAGTTCCACTGCACAAACAGAAAGTGAGGAAGAAGAAGATCCCTATGCAGCCGAGGACAATGAGGATGAAGTGGTTTGTCTTTACTGCAATGATTTGTTTACAAAATTTACGGTCCAAGGAGCTTTTGATTAGTTGCATGACATGCAAGAAGTGGGCACATTGTGAATGTGCGGGAGTGCTCCCGAAACTAAAAAAGTTCATTGGTGAAATTTGCCAAGCTTGATTCCATATTTTGTTTGTTTCTCTACCTACATTTTTATGTTATATTGTCATTACTATTTCTTTTGAGCATATGTCATTTTATACCCCATGACTGTGTCATTTTACACACATGCATGTTTTAAAATGACGTAGTGTAAGGTCTTTTTAATTTTATTTTTTCACGGGTTTTTAATAAAGATGAAATGGGTACCCCCTTAGGCCTCTGTATCTTCGTTACAACAGACATCCTGTATGTCTGCTTTAAACCATTAATATATCCAATAAATTGTATGTATCTATCTATCGTCATGAGAAGTTTTTTAGAAGCGATTCTCAGGTTGTAAAACAATTTCACAGTGGTGGCTAATTTTCTACCATTGAAAAACTGTATTTAGAGGGAAATAAAAAAATAAATAAATAAATAAATAAAGATGTCTTTTATTAGAAATAAAATATAAAGTACAATAAAAAAAAAAAAATCAAAAACGTGGCCGTATTCATAAGAGCTGCTCATACAACCACTGGGAAAAAACTACATACAAACAATAAGTAATAGGAAATAAAAAATATTATGTTTAAGAATGTAGAATGTAGAACTAACCTGTCCTACAATTACTCGAAAAAGAAAAAACTTAATAAATATTAAACGTACAAGAATAAATAAATCGTGATTCAACCAGTATATAAAATAAATTTAAACCCTTTTCTCGAGAATGTGATTTCTCAGGAGTGAGTTAAAGGTGGCAAGGGTGGGGGCTTCCCTGACATTCCGTGGCAATGAGTTGAAGAGTTTGGTGGCATTGTAGGTGAAGGAGCGCTGAAAAAGTGCGGTGCTGTGTCTTGGAATCATGGAATCCTAAACAAACCTCCATGACGTGTTAGCCGGTTATGCGTATCCGAACCCGTAGCTAATTTTTCCAGTAAGTACCTTGGTTCTTTTGAAATAATGACTTTATAAATACATCGCGCAAATTGAATTTCAAACCTTTCCTGCATATTGAACCATTTCGATTGTAATAAGTACCGATAAACATGATCGTACTTACGTACATTAAAAACAAATCTCAGACAATAGTTTTGGCAGTTTTACATCGTTTAATTTTATTTTTATGGAAGTAGTCCATCTCACAGTGGAGTAATATTTTAAGTGAGGAATGAAACACAAAGTCTGCTCCACTAATTTAGTAGACTTTGTGTTTCATTCCTCAGTTTAATTTTATGTTTAAATCGCACGCCCACTTTTGCTAAATATCACCATCTGGATCTTGTTTTCATTTAAAATTAAACCATGAGCAGCAGAAATTTTTGAGATAACCTCGAGATCCTTATTTACGTTGGTAACCGCAGCATCAACTTGATCCGGGTAAAAAGAATAGAAAACCTGGGTATCGTCGGCGTATTGATGAGATTTACAATTACTTAAAAATTTATAAAAATCAGCTGTATACAGAGAAAAAATAAGAGGACCCAGTATACTGCCCTGCGCGATACCTCTAGATACTCCTAATGAATCAGAAGTACGATTATTAATTACGGTTCTCTGCTGTCGACCTGAGAAATAGCTTTCAAATAACTTCAGTGCATGTTCACTTAGACCAAAATATTTCAATTTAATATTTAAAATGTTATGATCCAGTGTGTCAAAAGCTTTGCTATAATCTAACAAGACCAAACAAGTGTCTCTGCCTTGGTCATGTGCTCTGAGAATATCGTCAGTTATCGACATCAGAGCAGTTGCAGTACTATGATTTTTTCTAAACCCAGACTGTGTAGATGGCAAAATTTGTTGATGAGTAAGGAAATCATTTAATTGGTCCGACATGACTCTTTCTAAAATTTTGGACATTGTAGGCAAAATACTAATGGGTCTAAAATGAGACAGTTCTGTAGGGTTGTTAATCTTGGGAATGGGTAATATATTTGCTATTTTCCATAAACTGAGAAATTTATTGGTTTTTAAACATTGGTTAAGAATAAAAGTAAAATGTAAGTTTAGGTATGGCATCAAAAGTAAAATCATTTTAAGATTTATTCCATCAGCACCTGTGGCATTGCTCTTAAGTTTATTAATTATTTTTTCAAATTCGTCTACAGTAACTTCGCGAAATGTAAGACCAGGTTGCATCTCTGAATAGGATTTATTTAAGTAAGTGTTACTTATAAAATCATGATCATGATCATTAGAAACAAAAAGAGGGATGCAATTGACGAAAAAGTCATTAAATGTGTCGGGTGTGTGATTTAAAAAATCATGAGATTGAGAATTAGAACTGGTACCAATATTTAAATATTTTAATGTCTGCCAAAAGTTTCTAGGATTAGTACGGGAAACATGTTGCAAATAGGCTCTTTTTTCAGATTTAACGGACATATTTACTAAGTTTCTAAGTGATTTGTAATCGTTCCAAGCCATATCTGCCAAGTTTTTTGTATTTACTTAAAGCCGTATCTCTTAATTTCATCATGAATTTTAGATTATCTGTAAGCCACGGTGCTGGTGGCTTTGTAATTCTAGCCGTTTTAAACGGTGCATGCGTATCAAATAATTGAAGAATATTTGTATTAAAATAGTTGATTATTTCATCGATATCCTGTAGCAAATAGATGTAAAGTAAAGTTAATAAGGTAAATTATCTTTAACAAAATTATCATAATTAAAATTCGAAAAGTCTCTGTAAGTTTTAAGAAACGGCCTAGATTTAGATTTTAAAAAGTTTTTTTATCTTACAAGTGACTAAAAAATGATCGGATATATTGTCCATCTTCAGCACCTTAGGGCTATCAAGAATCTCAGGAGATGTTGAAATTATTAGATCAAGTAAAGTCTGAGATGTATCGGTTACCCTAGTAGCTTCCGAAATACACTGGGTTAGCCCATATTTAAAAAGGAGGTTGTTGAATAAAACACACCCTGGGTTATTGTTTCCCTGCAGGAAGTCAACATTAAAATCTCCTCCAAAAATAACGTAATCAAACTCTGGTAAGAGAGCAATCAAACTATTCTCCAAAACATTCAAACACAAACCAAGATTCGACGACGGAGGCCTATAAAGTGAGCCAAAGCACAGCTTCCTACAACCGACCTTCACATGAATCCACAATTGTTCCAAAGCATCATCCGCATTGCCAATAGCCACAATAGTAAACTTAATATTATTTTTAATATAAAAACCTACGCCACCACCTCTTCCATCTCTGTCCTTCCTAATTAGATTATATCCCTCAATGAGCAATCCAGAACTGGAAAATTTCTCTTTGAGCCACGTCTCTGAAAGCCCTAGAATGTCAAAGGAGCCCTCAGCCACCAATCCTGAGAAAAGATCGAAACCTGTAAAAAGGGATCGAATATTAAAATGAGAAAATTCTAAGAACGCATTTTTCATAGCCATAATTTAATCATTTGCCCCAATCTGATATAAAAATAAAATGTTTATGTGTTTGTCGTCTTAAAGCTATACAATTAGCGAAAAAACTAATAGATAGATAAATGAATTCAGATTTAACGAAAGCTAAACGGGTTAAAAAGCATACATGCTAGTTTCAACTTAAGAAACTACTATTCTGACCTAAAAAAATCCTAACAAATTTGCGATAAATTATTATCAGTTCCAATACCTTTTATCAATAGAGATCCAATACAAAGGAAAGGAATTTTGTAGAATGGCCAATTTTTTACATACCTATATATATATTCCTACCAAATCAATAAAATGATGGGTACCTTATATAATAACGATTAGAGTAAAAAGTGTTATTACAAATCATTAATTGAATTAAGAATCATCCTTTTATTTTCCTGCTCATTCCAAATATAGATTTTTCCTCTTGATGACCAGGCCTTGTTACCAATCATTTGACTTTAAGAGATTCAGGAAATCTCTTGCAAATTCAACTCTTTTACATTTCTACTGGTCAATATTCCATCACAACACGTCAAAATGCATCATTCTGTATTACTTTATTGAAACTCAAAATTTAGACTTTAGAGGCAATTTAATATTTTAAGTAGGTATGTTGGTACTTGTCAAATCCGCCGACAAAATATATTATACCTAAATATAAATGCCGTCTCTGTAACTGTAAATACGGAAAAACACACATTAAATATCACATCAATGAGATGACTAATTCTTCAAAAGGATAATATGTAAATCCACGTTGACAAGCCTATTTATGGTTTGAAGTGATAAGAAAAAATGGGTATTGGGTTTTTAATACTTTATCCGAATGAATGGATTAGTTTATTTGTCAATCCAGTAAGTTTGGCTGCTTCTAATATTTTTTAAGGCAAACTAAATTATTTTATTTTTTTCAGAACAAAATATGAAGTATTTTCCGATATTGGTTGGATTGTTCCTGGTGCTGGTTCAAGCAGATGAAAATTCTTGGAGTAGTTTTCAGGTAAGATTATTATACGAGTATTATAATATTTCAATGTTAACTTAATAACTACTATGGATTAAAGAAATGGTTTATATTTGCACTACTTTCAGATCAAATACAACAAAGTGTACAGAGACCAAACGGAACAGGACCTACGGCAAAAAATTTTCAACGAAAATCTTGAAATATTCGAAGAACACAACAAAAAATACCAGCAAGGTCTTGTTTCTTATAAACTGGGCGTTAACGAATTTAGCGATCTGACTAGTAAGGAATTTGCAGCTAAATTTACACCTTACGAAACACAGCAAAACATTTTACAAAGTGGAAGAAGCCAAAACTATTTTACTAACGATGGCACTAAAACAATTCCCCAGAGCATTGATTGGAGTACAAGAAAAGCTGTTACCGAAGTGAAGAACCAAGGAAATTGTAGGGCATCTTGGGCTTTTAGTGCGGTAAGAAGAGAGTGAAAGATATTGGTCTATTTTAGGAAGAACCTTGACCTTATACTAGGTGTTTTTTTAGGCCAAGGTATTTAAGTTTAGGTTTTTAGGTAGCCACCATAGAAAGTCAGTTGGCAGTCCAAACAGGTGAACTAAAGACGCTAAGCGAACAGGAACTGATAGATTGCGACACTAGGAACTACGGTTGTGATGGAGGGGGAACAGTTCAAAGGGCCATCGATTATGTTACATCAAATGGACTAACTTCGGAGGCAAATTATCCATATCGAGCGGTCAAGGGGATGTGCAGTGCTTCAAATACCCAAAATATTGCGGTGAGGACCAAGTCATACGTTAGGATTGAGAGAAATGAGACACTTTTAAAAGAAATTGTTGGTTTAATTGGTAAGTCTGTTATTATTAGTTTTTATGCCGATTCTTTGGTACCACCCTACCCACTTTTAAAACAGTAGCATGTAGCTAAACTCAGCAGTTTCATTCTTCTGTAACAATATATTTCAACATCCCTTTTTCACCGTATTATTTCCTTGTCTCTTAGACAAATTTACATCTGTACGTCTCAGCATTGTTTAACATAAAAGAAAGAGGTTTGTCCCTTTTCTTTCCGTCAGACCCAATCACTTGGATTTGTTTCGCCGTATTACGGCGCGCGGCGCCTCGGCAAGGCTATAGAGTCTGACGAAAAGGAAATGGATCTTACAGTGTATTTCAACAAATAATGTATAGATACATATGAGAGATGCTGCAGGTAATTTCAAACCAGTAGACATACCTTCTATAAATGATTGACGAGAGTTTTGAATATATTTATCCTGTCATAATCTTTTGCACAGAATGTCCTGCGTTGGGCCTGCCAATGTCTCTTTGATGCTACCGTCTCCAAAAAAATAATATCTTGTCTATCCAGTAACTTAGTTAAATTTGCCACAATTTTTTTCTTCTTAAATTCTCATCTTCTCCTATAACATTAGAAATTGTATCCAATAAAGTCTATATATCGTTCCAGATCTTCTTTCCCTAAGAAGTCCGTAAATTAAGTGAGTAATGAAACACAAAGTCTGCTCCACTAATTTAATAAAAAAGTTCAGATTAACATCCCAAACATGTTTCGAAGGTATAAACCTTCATCTTCAGTGGGTAACTATTAAGATGTTATTTATGAAGAGACCAATGACATTGTTAAATTTATTTAAACTAATGTTGCAGAAAAATTCTTTTTAAGAAGACATATGTAACTTTAATTAGATAACTAATACATATTTAAATTAAAGTAAAATTTTTATAAATTAAAGTGAATTTAAAGTGAAATGAAGTTTATAAAAATTTTACTTTAATTTAAATATGTATTAGTTATCTAATTAAAGTTACATATGTCTTCTTAAAAAGAATTTTTCTGCAACATTAGTTTAAATAAATTTAACAATGTCATTGGTCTCTTCATAAATAACATCTTAATAATTACCCACTGAAGATGAAGGTTTATACCTTCGAAACATGTTTGGGATGTTAATCTGAACTTTTTTATTAAATTAGTGGAGCAGACTTTGTGTTTCATTACTCACTTAAAATATTACTCCACTGTGAGATGGACTACTTCCATAAAAGTCCGTAAATTGTTGATTCAGTAACTCCCGTCACATTTGCACATGCTGATATTAGGTTTGTTAAATAAGAGACGTGCCCACCTTCTTTTTCTAACCATTCATTCTTCGTTTTAGAGGATCTAAAAAATATTGTTGATCCCCTGAAATTTATTTGTAATTCTAGCCCGTAGGTCTTCTAAATTTTCGTAAGGGGTGTTGAAAACTGAGTTTTTAATAATATGTGACGATATAGAAGTGGTGCCACCTAACTGGCATAATATGACGATTAATGATTCGTTCTTCGAAACATTCTTCCAAAAGATAATTTTCATCTAGATTTCCGTGAATTGGTACGCCGTCCTGCTAAAAGTAGCCCTGTCTCATCGTCTATAGTCTATTTCTTAAAGCGAGAGAGTAATAAATCATTATTGAACTATAAAGCCGAGTGGTCTTCGCTGTATTTTATAAGCGTAGTCCAATTATAATTTCATACAACATTTGGAATTTGCAAAAATAGTTGAAATGTGTTCTAATATGACTGAAGTCGGACAGTCAACAATATACCGACTTGTGCACGAGGATAAACGCGGCCCCATCAGGTCACCAAAGAGAAGTACAGGAAGAAAGGAAACTATAATAAATGAGGATGAATTGAAGGAAATTAATTTTTGTTAAGAAAAAATTCAAAACTGAAAATTACTTTCAATAGAGAAAGACGAAATCATCTGCTGGTGACGACGATATTTGAGGACAGTTTCGAAGAGAAAACCGGATATCTATTATATGGACGAAACTTGGTTAAATGAAGGTTATACCGTTGGCAAAATATGGCAGGATAAACATATAAAAAGCGCGAGGCAAGCTTTTATGGAAGGATGGTCCACTAGAATAAAAGCACCCTCGGGAAAAGGTAAAAAATTAATAATTACGCACATTGGTAGCAGAAATGGATATGTCGATGGCGGCTTACTAGCATTTAAATCAAAATGGACTGGAGACTATCATGAAGACATGAACGCTGATGTCCTTGAAGAAAACTTCCAACAATGCTAGATCTTATTCTTCCTGGGGCTGTTATAGTCATGGAGAATGCCAGCTATTACTCAAGAAAATCCGAAAAAATACCAACGTCTTCTTGGGAAGAAAATGACATCATTTATTTACTTACTGTAAATAAGAAGCCATTTCATAAAGATATGCTGAAAAGGAGCTACTGGAGATTGTAAGATAGTAGAAGAAAGAATGTGGGAAGCTGATAAACTAATAAAAATTAAGTTGTTGTATTGTACATAGTAGATTTTTTTTTATAAATATTAATATTTAAACTACCTTTAGTAACGCTGCTGTTACTACAGGTAGTTTTCATTTCATTCGCCACTGTTCTTTCTGTTGTATGCTAATTATGACGATCCTAATTTAGGACCGATTCTGTGTACGTCTTAAATATCTGAAATACGGAATTTTTAAAAACTATCATTGCAGTTTACCTGAAATTTACAATGCAACCTTTAAGTTGTCCACCCTGCTTAATAGGTCCTGTTTAAAAATTTACATTTTATTGCTCTCCCGCATTAAGAAACAAAGTATAATGCGTTTACAAGATTGAGAATCCCTTAGAAAAACGGGTCCAATTAAGTTTCTTTTCGATATGGCTTCCCACGCATGCCCAGTGTCTTAGAATGCAGAAATTGTGGATTTTCAGAACTTGACATTCTCATCTGTTGCAAATTTAAATAACCAGATAGGAAAACCATGCATTGTCACTGAAAAAGGATTTTTCAAAGACGTCTTTATTATTATGTAAATTCTACCACCCAGGTCACATGTCAGCATTGTATTGCAGGTTATATTCTCTTATTTTACTTGCTGGCTTAAATGCCTAATATGTGTTGGTAGATGTTCATTAACAATTTGCCCCCATTTTTTTACTTTTTGTACAGTGCAAACTTTGGTTCTCCCACTGACTTCCTTTCTATTCACAATTCCTGTTCCACTAAAGAAAGTCACATATCTAGTAAACACTTTGCGAAACTGGTCGAAATGCATGACTAAGTGTTGAAGCCGAGGTCGTGATGTGGAGATAATGTTTTCCTTCACAAATTTAGGCATGTTCCTTTTTATAAAAATAAAACTTTCTGTTTTAGGTCCAGTTTCAGTGGCAGTTCATGCTATACCATTAGAATCGTATACGGGAGGAATTTTTGATGGAGAATGCTCTATCGTCGTTAATCAAGGCGTCCTATTAGTTGGTTATGGTACAGACGATGCAACTGGAACGGATTACTGGATACTAAAAAATTCTTGGGGAACAGAGTGGGGAGAAAAAGGCTATTTCAGATTGAAGATGGGCAGTAACTTATGTGGGATAACAATACAAGCAGGTTATCCAATATTAGATTTTGATAATTCTGGATACGTTGTGAGAAGCGGTTTAATTTTATATTTATTTTCATTTATTTATTTATTTAAGTTAGTGCTGTATTAGTCAGTTAATTCAGGCTGAATAATAAAAACTCATGTGTTTCTTAATTTTATTTTTGATTAATGAATTTAAAGCGATTTTAAAACAAAAGTAATAAGTTCACGGAATAGCAGATATTGTCTTGGGTTTATTTGTCCGAAATTATGATTATTTTTATTTCGAGAATTTAGAAACGCAAATTTCTCGAAATAAAAAAAATCATAATTTTGGAAAAATAAACCCAAGCATATCTACTATTCCGTGAACTTAATATTTTCGTTTATTATTTTATTATATTTATTATTTGTTTAAGTTAGTGCTGTATTAGTCAGTTAATTCAGACTAAATAATAAAAACTCATGTATTTTTTAAATCTATTTCTGATTAATATTATTAAGTTCACGGAATAGTAGATATTGACTTGGGTTTATTTTTCCGAAATTGTGATTTTTTTTATTTCACGAATTTTGCGTTTCTATTATTGTAAATCCCCGGAAGTCAATCTCATCTCTTATTAAACTAAATTAATAATAAAAACGTATTATTATTTGGGGTGTGATGGACTGTTGACCCTTATTAAAATATAGTAATGGTAGTTTCTTAAGTTGGAATCCTTTTCCTTTACCTCTTTTTCGTTGCAGGGATTTCTTTTTGATTACTTGGTTGGAAGTTTTTGTTTGAACTATTTTATTTGTTTGTGTTTATGTTATTGCTGTATTCAAGATATTTGATTTTTGTGATTTTTATGAATTTTGAAAAGATTTTGTTTATATAAATTCAGAAATTGACTTGCGTTCAAATCTGTTAAGAAGGAAGCCAATCTCTTGGGTGTTTGTGTTTTGCGTTTTCGTGTGGGTGTATGTGAGATTCTGAAATTAGTCTATTTGGTGAATTGTCTGTTTTGCTATAGTATTTTGATTCTGTAAATTGTTTAAGTGTGTCCATTTTTAGGTCTAGATGAAATGCATTGTTCATCATGTACATTGGTGCTCCCACCATTACTTTTAGAATTTCATTTTGAACTCCTTGTACTTTTAACATTTTGGTCTTATTTCCGGTACACCACGTAGGTATACCGTAAGTAAGTACCGGGCGTACTAGTGTTTTGTACGACGTTGTTTTTACTTTTAAGTTTAATTTACTATTTCAATTTACTAGGGGATATATAGCGTGAAACTGTTTTTGGGTTTTTGCCACTAGCTCATCTGCATTGTCTCCTCATGCCATCTTTTTCTCAAAAGTCAATCCAAGATATTTTATCTTATTTGACCATTCTATTAATTAATTGTTAACCTCTACCCTGGTTTCAGGTAAATTGATTCTTGCTTTTAAAAAAAAAGATGGCTTGGGTTTTCTCTGCGTTCAAACGAAGCTTCCAGCTCTCCAACCAGCTCTGAAGGAGCATGATATGACGTTGCAGGCGTGAAACTACTAACCAGAGTGCCCTTGAGGTTGTAGTTTTCGCCATATCCTCAGCGAAGAGATAAAGTTGTGTGTGTGGGAGTTTATAGTTAGAGCCGCGGTGACAAAAATGCCTTGGAACTCCCAAACGGATGAAAAGCACGTTTTTGTATAGTTCGAGTGTCGTTCTCGAAATCCGTGTTGTCGAGTAGGGATCTGGCGCTCGGCGGTGAGCGGCTATAATATTTTTTCCAAATTTTGACCAGCGGTTTAAAAAAACATTTCCCAAACGGATGAAAATTACTGGAGGGCATCTAGGCAACCCCCCAATTACCGGAAAAATATTTTCATCCGATTTGATCCTTGCCGTAACCTCCAGTAAAATTAAATGAACCCAAACTCCGAAATAAAAAAAAAAATCAGCCGCATGCATGCAACCGGACTGAAATGAATCGTTATTATTTATCTTATTAAAAAAAATAGTTTTCATCCAAAATGAGCCTGGCTAAACTATGCCAAATAACAAAAACCCTCGCCAGCACGCGTGATTTTGATCCCGGAGTTCTTCGTAAATTTTCTGCGAGATTTAGATGGAAGTTTCGTAAGCTTATTTGTCTCTGGTATAAAAATATAAAAATTAATGATATTCTCCCTAGAGGCGGTAAAATGTTAAGTGACTATTCAATGGTAAGTAAAAATTTTTTTAGATTTTGTAATTGAAAGCACGAAAACGTATATTTTCGTGAAAATTGGCTGATTATCATATCTTCCTCATCGTTCCTGAACCCTGGGCAACCTTCAATAATCACCCCCAAATATAATGAACCCACGACTCATTTTCCATCACTGGCTAGAAAGTTATGGGCGGTTTTTGATTTTGCAGATCGAATAATTTTCGTAAACTATTTCCATAATATGAGTGTAATAACATTGCCCACTAGTAGGCATACAGTAACCACATATTTTGGGCGGTCAGAGGAAGCTTCTGAACCAGTTTGGTGATAAATAAATCAAAACTCTCCTTCTGACAGCCGAAAAACGCCCCGCGCGCATGTATTTCGGCTGCCAGAAGGAGAGTTTTGATTCACTAATCGCCAAATTGGGAGAAAACCTTCCTCTGACATCCCAAAATACATATTTGTATATACTTTGGTAGCAATCGGAGCAATAGGAAAAACTAGAGGCGCTTGGATGTAAGCGCGACGAGAGCTGAAATTCCAATGAACCTGCAGCCAGAAGCAGAGTTTTCATCGGAATGGCACCAAACAGGCTCATAACCTTTTTCTGACATCCAGAAGCAAGATTCTCAAGGTTGGTGCCAGTTGGAGCAACCAGTTTTCAGTTAGGATCTTTGTTTTTCATCGATTTATGATCGATCAGTTGTGCGCTGAGTAGCGCGTTTTGCGGCTGCCGATTTCAGAGTTTCCATCGAAATGGAAAATGGATCAGAACCCTTCTCTGATATCCGAAAATATGTGGCTATATATATACTTTGGTATCAATCGAAGCAACCGGAAAAACGAGACGCTTGAACGATAGCTGAAATTCCAATGATCCTGCTGTCAGAAGCAGATTTGTGCTTGGGGAGTCACCAGGATGGGAAAAAACCGTCTTCTAATATTAATCTAGTCAAAATCCAAATCTCTAACACAAAATATAAGGCGACTATAATAACCAAATTTCATCCACGAGCAAAGCGAGTCAAACCCTACTAAAGATATACTAGCTAAAATGTGGATGAAGTATGCGCTTGTCGCGTTCATACGGTCTAAAAGTCAGAGTTTTCACTTCATAATCGTCAAATCAGAGGAAAATATTCCCATCAATGTTTAGGACAATAATATACAATTTGATTGTAATCGGCCTTTCTACTTTAAAGATTGAATATTCGGATCCTGGAGTTTCCAGTGATAATGAATATATCGGAGCATGTTCTGGAAGATCTGGTCTCGGCCGCAATAAATTTGAATGAAAATAATTTTTCGATGTTCTGTAGGTGTCAAAGAAGCTGTGTGCAAATTTTCATCCATGTGGGAATTACTTTATCAAATTTTGTCCATTTAAATTTTGAAAAACTGTTATAAAGCGATGGCGACACATGGAGCAAAAACATTTTTTTTACATATTCTCAGACACGAACTCTAGCTCCCTACCAAATTTCAAGTTTAAATGAGCAAATTTTTTTTTTCCCCTTTTTTCCATTTTTTTTTAGCTCCTGGAAGAGCTCTTTGCAGAGATCAAATCGGATGAAAATATTTTTCCAGTAATTGGGGGGTTGCCTAGATGCCCTCCAGTAATTTTCATCCGTTTGGGAAATGTTTTTTTAAACCGCTGGTCAAAATTTGGAAAGCCGCTCACCGCCGAGCGCCAGACCCCTACTCGACAACACGGATTTCGAAAACGACACTCGAACTATACAAAAACGTACTTTTCATCCGTTTGGGAGTTCCAAGGCATTTTTGTCACCGCGGCTCTAACTATTAGGAGCGTCGCTTGTGTATATATTATACAAAATAGCAGCCAATGGTGAACCCTGTGGGACACCAGCCATGATCTGAGTTTTCTCAGATATTGTGTTCTCTGATGATACCACGAATGTTCTATCTTTAAGGTAAGAGATAATTACATTTACTAAAACGTTTGGCATACCTAACCTTATTAATTTGAGTCTCAAACCATTGTGCCAGACCTTAACGAATGCCTATGAGACATCGAAAAAGACTGCTCCTGTGGACATGCGACTATTAAAACCTCTCAGCACATTGGTTGCCAACCTTGTTGTTTGGCGCACTGTGCAGTGAGCAGCTTTGAAACCGAACTGCTCTAGTGGTAAAACATAATTGTTAAATACAAAATCGGTACCCCGATTCAGTATGAATTTTTCAATAATCTTGCCGAGGCACGATAAGAGGCTACTGTTGACCCTTGTGTAGTGCATTACACTATTTGTTATATCAAGACCACAAACCACCACAGGAGTAGCTCTTCAGCTGCAATAATAAACAATACTTTATGATAATTTGGGGTCACCTGACATATGGAAATTCTTTAAAATTCTTATATGAGCTGCAGTGGAAATTTACAGATTTATGTGTCTGGGCCTAAGCATCCTTCCGAGCAAATGGTTGATATTCGATCGTACGTGTTGGGCTATACTGTTTCCAGTCCGTGGTTTCAGTTAAACTCAAGCCGATAACAAACGAAACAACAGAAAACCTCAGAAATAAATTGAATTACAATTCTACATTTTCTGCTCTTTTTTTAAATTCTCATAAATGGATTCCTAATTTTTATGATAAGTAGTTACTATTTTCGAGGCGTGTTCTTGACTTGAGGTACGTTGCAACCCACGACATGCTCTTAAAACACAGTGTCTCGTCTTTGATAATCGAGCGGATAACGCCTTTTTATACT
Source organism: Polydrusus tereticollis (assembly GCA_963920685.1). Classification (NCBI taxonomy): domain Eukaryota; kingdom Metazoa; phylum Arthropoda; class Insecta; order Coleoptera; family Curculionidae; genus Polydrusus; species Polydrusus tereticollis. The sequence goes on from OY987329.1 coordinate 120,719,123, forward strand.
AAAACAATGAAATTCAATCGACAGAACATTCTCTTCTTGGTATTTGAAATTGATTGGAGACTGGACTGAAGGGCTCATGTGGGGAATGTTGCAGTGAGTGTGCCTAGGTATGGTTACGCATAGAATATTGGCACTGATGCTACAATGTCTACCTACAATGCCTTAATTCACTCTAGAATGGTCTTATATTTTGTGGGGTAATTACACAGAGGTACAGAGATTCTGATTCTGCAGAAGAGGTATATTTTTTTGGTCTGAACCAACTTGATGTAAGCCGGTTTTTAATTATATATATATATATATATTTCCAAAAATAAATCAAATACATTAACTTCCTTATATCTAAAACTGCAAGGTGATTGGAAATATAAGAAGAATATATCCGCTAAAATCACTTAAGACTCGTGCGCGGATATTTCTGTCTCACTTTCTAAAACCCTGGCAGCAATACCTATACATAATATAATACCTATGTTTTGTCTAAAATTTAACTTATATCTTATATATTTTTTGAGGTTCTATTGCATTTACATGTTGTAATAAAAATATAATGAAAATAATAAATTAAATATATATGCCTAGTTAATTTCAATCATTACTACCACCGTTAAGAGTGTATACTTTTGTTTTAATTAAAATAAATTTAAAAAAACATTTTAATATAAGTAACTTATGTTAATTAGGCGAACCATCAGTACAAAGACATTTTTATTTAAAAGCAAGATAAAATGAACAAGATCGAATCGTTATGTCAAAATTACCTATTCAAATGTATATTCTGAGAGAGCATTGGCTCATAGAAGTCTTTATTGGCGAGCTCAGTAATATTGACACTGCCATCAACCTTAGGAGCGTAGTTCCACAAGATCACTGGCTTTTTGTCGGGGTATTGAACATAACCATTGTTTTGTAAGTTTCTTAAAACGTATATAATTGTTTGCCTTGCGAATATTTTCTGGAACTGATACATATATATGTGTGGCTAAAAATTGAAAAGATCTTTGTCCAATTGTTTTTTTTGCCCTAAGTGTTCTAGTGTGTTTTGTTTTTTTGTGTCTAGTATTGTATTCATGAGAAATTGGTTCCAGTTTATTTTTTCCCTTGTATTGTAAACAAACAATTTTAAAACAGTAAATTTGACATATATCCATTAGTTTACTTTCCTCGAATAGCGAATCACTGGAATAATTTGTGTCTCTATTGTATATAATTTTTATGAATATTTTTTGAATAACTTGTAGTTTGGTTAAGTGATGTTTATAAGCTCCTCCCCATACACATATTCCATACTGTATGACCGAGTATACTAATGAAAAATATACTGTTTTTAAGTTTTCTTGGGATAGTATGCTTTTCAGTTTTTTAAATTTATATAATATTGCTCTGCATTTTTTTGTTAATATTTTAATTTGTTCATCCCATTTTAGATGTTTATCAATTTGTACTCCAAGATATTTAGTATGCGAAACTTCTTTGATTATTATGTCCTTCTTATCCTGCTTAAGCCGTATTTCCTTAAAAAATGGTATTTTTCTTTTATCACAACTAAAAGAGATATAGTTTGTTTTTTCGAAATTTATCGTTAGGTACATTGTGTCAAACCAGTTCTTCAATAATATTAAATCTTTTTCCACACTTTCTTTCACTTCTTTCCAGGAATTTCCACTGTATAACACTACGGTGTCGTCTGCAAAGGACGAAACAGAACCAGCACACCTCACACTGAACAACTCATTAATATATATAGAAAATAATATTGGCCCTAAAACCGTCCCCTGTGGAACACCGTATTCGATATTAGTTGGCTCGCTTAGCTTTTCCGATATTTGAACATATTGCTGTCGATTTTCTAGGTAACTTTCCATTAGATTTAAAGCTATTCCCCGGAATCCTATATTATTGAGTACCCTAATTAATATATTGTGCTTGACAGTATCAAAAGCTTTTGCTAAATCCAAAAAAATCCCTAATACAGGCTTGCTTTCATCTAGATTTTTATATATATTATTTGTCAGATAAATCAGAGCATCCTCCGTAGAATATCCTTTTTTAAACCCAAACTGTTTATTAGAAAGCAGGCTATACTTGTCTAAGTAGTCAACAATACGTTTTTTAATTATTTTTTCCACAATTTTTGCTACACTAGATACTAACGATACAGGTCTATAATTAGTCACTTCAATAGGACTTCCCTTTTTTAGTAATGGTTTGACAATGCCGATTTTAAGAATAGATGGAAATGTACCCTCTTGAAATATTTTATTAATAAGATGGCTGAATGGATTTTTTATATATGGAGCGATCAATCTTAAGTGCTCAGATGTAATTCCATCATTTCCTGGAGCTTTCTTCGTTTTCAGTTCCTTGATAAATTTTTCTACTTCTTCTGGGTCCGTGGGGAAAAAAAATATTGAATGTTCCGTATAATGGCTCTTACTATTATCTACAGTTGCTTGTTTAGAAATGTTATTTGCCAGATTTTTACCTACTTCTGCAAAATATTTATTAAAGTAATTTGCCATTTCTTTCTTTTCCCTAATTACCTTATTTTCTACTTTTATTTCTGTAATATCGTTTTTTTCCCGGCACTTACCTGTAAATTTATTTACTGACTTCCATAGATTTTTGCTGTCCCCTTTATTTTTTTCCACTTCTTGTTTGAAATAATCCGACTTTGTTTTGAATATCAATTTATTTAATTTATTCTTATAATTTTTATACTTCGTTTCTTTTCCATTGTTTCCAGCATCATCTTTGTAGTCTCTATATAATTTTTGTTTATTTTCAATAGATTTCATCAGCCCCAAAGTAATCCACGGGTTTCGCTTCTTATATTTAGTTTTATACTGTATTTCTATTTTAGATTGTTCTAATCCTTTTTTTATTTTTTCTATTAGGTAGTTGGTACCCTCTTCGGCATTTGTACAGTTGTAGATTTTCTCCCAATTTTCATTTTTAATGTAATTGAGAAGTTCATTTTCATTTATTTTGAATTTTTTTGTCACATATGCTTGATTTTCTTGTTTTAGCTTTTCACATTCTATTAGGGCAACAACAGGAAAGTGGTCGGTTAAGTCTGTATTTATAATAAAAGAGCTTATATTCGCACTTTCACAGCTTTTAAGAAATATATGGTCTATACACGATTTAGATTCATTTTGTATTCTCGTAGGTTTATTAATTAATGACATAAATCCCAACTCACTTAAAATATTAAGATAATTTTGAGAACATTCTTTGTTTGATTTTATATCAATATTAATGTCCCCCACAAAAAAATGAAAGTTTAAATTTTGGTTTATGAATTTTTCAAAAAATGAGTGTAGGTTCTGTACAAAAGTGTTTGGACAAGTGGCAGGTGATCTATAAAGTGCATTTATAAGAATTTTTTGACCTAATTTTTTAATCATTATATTTAACACCTTAATCTCTCCGATATTAGTGTGTTCAATAGAATAACATGTTTTGTAGATATTCTTTATATAAACTATCACCCCATCATTCTTATTAATGTCACCCTCATTATAAATTGCGAAAAAACCGTCAATCTTAAAGAATCCCATATCTTGCACCCTCCACGTCTCACTGAGTACTACAATGTCAAAACAATACTGAAACTCGTGCATCATTATTAGTAGCTCGTCAAAATTCTTATTTATGCTCCGTATGTTGCAGTGAAGTATAGAGAAACCCTTATTATTCGATGTTTTATATGTAGGTAATAATTGGTCAGCATTATAAATATCTTTTGCTTCAATTTCAAGAAATGGTAATTCGTCTATGTACTGGTTCGCCCTCATTAGCAAATTTTGGCCTAATTCAAATATTAATAGCTACAAAAATTAAAAAAAAAGAAAAAAGATTCTGTATAATATATATTGATTATTCTAAGACTATTAAATATAGATAGCAAAATAAATTCAGTCTTTTTGAAGTGACTTTGTTCGATTTCCGGTGGCGATATTTGCACCAACGTTACTTGGGCTATAATTTATTTTTCTCCTTTTCCTTTTGAGTGAATTATCTTGCTCGCTTAATTTTCTTTCTGGACTACTGGCCCCTTTTTTCTGAGAGTTTGCTGTCTCAAATTCTTCGTTATCTTCTTCCGGTTCCGAGTCGCTTACTTGGTTTTCTAGTTCCTTCAATTTTTCAATTGAATATGGTTGGTTGTTAATAAATAAGGTAGATCCTTTTATTTGCGTCTGGAGCCCTTGAGATCTAGCAGTTTTTTGATGAGTCACGAGTGTCTTCTGAATTTGTCGATCTTCGAGACATAGGTCATTTGAGATAGAAACGTTGGTACCCTTAAGGCCTTTTAGATTTGGAAATATACTAGATTTTTTAAGATACGAGATGAACTCGATTAATATTGGGGGATGTTCACTGTTCCCAATTAGTGAAATATTGTTTATGTCACTTTCGGAGAGGTTAATAATTGGTAATAATTTATTTAGGTTCGCCAACATTAGTAACACTAGTGAGTATTGTACTTTTAATTATTAACACTAGTGAGTAATAATTGTACTATTTCACATTGTTAATTAAAAATCAAAAATTAATTGATAAAAAATTATCTTACTTATATTCCCATTTTTAATAAGATCGCATAAGGGTTGATTATGGTTGAGGGACAATCATCAGGTAAGTCTTGATAATAATTTAAATGTAATTAATTATGCATGTGTTTAGAATAAAAAATGAAGTTTTTTATACTAGTTGGACTGTTTATAGCCCTTGATGAGAATAGAGGCTTCACTCGCTGATGTAACTGATGAGGAATTCGAGGCCAGTTCTAACTCTTCAAAGCAGATCATTGATTGATTTGATTGAAAGTACTTTATTGTCCAAAAACCAATACATGTATCGGCTCTTATTGACAAAGTTAAATAATGGGTAAAAGTATAAAACAATTAAACACATAAAAAAAAGTATAAAAAAATACAAAAAATTGAAAACTAAAGTAACACAAAACGGTTAAAATTACAATCAAAATAATGAACAATAATCTAACACTTTGCCATACAAAATTCTAAAAAGTCCTAAAAAGCAGCTAATAAAACAAACAAACACCTACTAACAAAACGAACTTAAATTTACACATAGATTAATTTCCTTCAAAGAACTCGTCAATAGAGTGATGGGCTTTTTGAAGCAGCTCTCTTTTTAATGCTTTACGATACAGTCCTAAGTCTTGCACACCTCTAAGCCTCAGATCAATGCTATTATAAATTTTTATGCCATTGTAAATGAGCGAGTCCCTGACTAGACCCGTGCGCGGAATTGGCAAAGGGATATTGTGGGTTTGACGTGTTATGTAAGTTTGCTGGTGTCTGGGAAAATGATATTTGTTCTTGTGAACCAAACAAGCAGTCTCCAAAATGAATAAAGACGGAAAAGTAAGGTTCGGTGCTCTTTAAAAATAGGTCTGCAATGAGTTCTTGGATGTGAATTAGATAAATTACGGACAGCCCTTTTCTGAAGAATGAGAACAGATTGAAAAAGGAAATTTGCACAAGCGCCCCAGAAGGGCACCGCATACCGCATAAAATCCTACAGAGTGAAAATAAAATAATATATGATTTTACTAACAATTGTACTAAAGTACTTCATAAGAACATTGACTGCAAAACAAAATAGTTTCCGAAGTAAGAAAAGCGAAATTGTGGGGAGGGGAGGTTGTGTTGGGCTTCTAGCGTGATAAGAACATGCATATTTTTTTATTGAGACATGTTACCTATTCTTTAAAATGTTTAAAAAATATATTTTATTTCTTTTGATTCTATTTCTTAGATTGGCACCATTAAAGGTCGCCTTGCAATCCATAACGAAATTCAATATATTGCACAATTCTTTTACCCAGTTGACAAGATTCCACATTATTTTTTTGTATTACCACATTTCAAATGCCTCTGTGTGGTGACTGCAAACAATTTCTGTTGGGCATTACAAAATTTAGAGATTATTTATATAATTGAACGAAAGTTTCTGATACAAAACCTCCGAAGTTTAATATTCACAGACCGCCACTGCCCAATTTCATCATCCCTCCTTGCTAGTGATCCAAATCTCATGTCCTTCATTTAATAACGAACCGTATATTTTGTATCTTTAGAATGCGCTTGAATTATTTCGTTCATCCTTTAGGACGGGTCTAGTTTTTACCTATGAAACCTATTAAATGTCCCTGTTGCCTCAATTTTTGGAAATATGTGACATTTTTATTTTCCTGAACCCTATATTTAATTGAAAACTGATAAGTTTAGGTCCAGTTCTTGTGGCAATCAATTCTGTACCAATAAAAGCATATGGCTCAGGAATTCTCGATGAAGCACGATCAAGCGTCATAGATAATGCTGTACTAGCAGTGGATTATGGAACGGATAATAAGACTGGAATGGAATACTTCATTAATCAAAATTCGTGGGGAACTGCATGAGGGGAAGGCGAATACTTTAGAATAAAAATGGGAAGTAAATTGTGTGGAGTAGCCAAGCAAGCATGTTACCCCCTAATACGTTCTGGATATAGATACTATAAAAAGAAACGTTGTAATTAAAGTATATGTGAAGTCAATCGAAACAGCAAAAAACCGAAATTCGGGTTATAGGCGGCAACTTCTTTCAGAAGCAGGGGCGGCGTGCAACACTATGAATAAAAAATATTTTACCACATTTATTAGTTTTTATTTTGTGTATATAAAACCAATTGGAAGAGCATGAGAAATTGAGGTCGGCATTGTGGGGCAGCATTTAAATTATTCCCAATAATTTTTATATAACTACACGGATCTATTTTTTTTTTAACACAGGGTGTCCTACGACGATTTTCCCAGCATATTGCTCGGAAATGGAACCAGATAGAAAAAAAAGTTCAGGAACAAAAATTGAGGGCTTGTAAGGGAGCATCTAGGAAGGGTAATTTTAGATATAAAGGATGTTTTAAAAGTAGTAATATTGCTGTCAAGTCAATTTTTTTAAATAGAACACCCTGTATATTGTTAGTTTTTCGAAAAGCTTGTTTCAAGAGAAATTCAACCATACCATACTTGTTACGTTTCTAATTTGATATGACTGAAATATGAGCTATTTATAACACTTTATTAAATTATGTAACAATCAATTGAAAATAAGAAGATAACTTAACAAAATTAATTACGACTTCTTCTCAAAATATGTTCAAATTGGTTACCACTCTAACTAATACAATATTCAAACCTGTTCATAGGATTTGTTAACAACTCCACAAAACTCACAATATACAAGACAATAATACGACCTGTCCTAACATACGGAGCATCAACATGGTGCACAGTAAACAAGACGAGACTGAAAAAACTACAAGTAATGCAAAATAAGACGTTACGACTAATAACTAACTCACAAAGACATGTACCAGTGACAGTACTTCATAACGATGCAAACTTAGAGACAATGGAACAACACATGACTAAACTAATAACAAACTACCATAGACGGACAGACGTATCGACCAACCCACTTATAACAAACTCACACATGCGCTCAAATCCTCTACACTCATATCGTTTCCCCAAAGATTGGCTCCCACCCTAGCTCAACTAAATGAAATAGAACAAATTCAAAAATGACATCAAATTAATCTCAAGAAATAATGAAAATAAACAAAGAAGCAATAACCATCCGGAAGAACAATGAAAAAAGAACACCCAAACCCAGCTTCAAGAGTCACCGAAAAGGAAGACACCAATAACGAATAAAAGTAAAAGCCAAATGTGGCTAACTTAAGAAACTGACAATATAACGAGTGGTACACGCTGCTGTAATCATAGCTGGAGTAACAGTTCGACAAGCTGCTATGATTTTGTTTTGCAAATCTTCGACATCTCTAGGTTGGTTTACATACACAATTTCTTTAAGATATCCCCAAAGAAAAAAATCTAAAGGGGTCAAATCCGGTGACCGTGGTGGCCACCGGATCACACCATTTCGGCCAATCCAGCGCGCAGGAAACGTGGTATCTAAATAATTTGTAACTTGCCTGGCAAAGTGAGGGGGAGCTCTATCTTGCTGCCACCACATAGAGGCTCTTTCATTGATTGGGATATTTTCAAGTAATAAGGGAAGTTCGTTTTGAAGAAAATTTAAAAATCGTTCTCCATTTATTGTCCCTTGGTAAAAGTAAGGACCTATAAGATGCCATTAAATAAACCGCACCAAACGTTAACCCCCCAAACTACCTGAAAATTAGTCTCCTTCATCCAGTGAGGATTTACAGATGACCAGTAGTGGCAATTGTGGCGATTTACTATGCCGTTGTTGTGGAACCTACTTCCATCGCTCCATAAAATTTTGTTGAAAAAAAGACGGTCTTGTTCAAATTTCATTGACATCTCAGCAATGAAATTTAGGCGGCGTTCAGGATCTTCAGGTGTTAAACCCTGCACCAGATGAATTTTGTAGGGGTGGTATTTATAATCCTTTAGTGTCCTTTCAACTGTACTTTTTCCAATACCTAATTCTTCCCCGAGGAGTCGAGTTGAGACATGTGGATACACTTGAACATAGGCCAAGATGTTAATATTGTTGTCTTCTGTTTGGACTCGTTTTCTTATTGGTGTTTGCGCCCTACCACTGGGAAAGGAACCACTTCTAATTTTTGTTCAACATTACGAAACGTTCTATAGCTTGGTATTTCACGATTCGGGTATCGTTGACTATACAGATTTTATTTCTCTATGACATGCTGGATACATTGCATCCATATACCACTGTCGTTTACTTGATCAACAACTGTGCTTATATTTCCAAGTACAAAAGCATTGTCAGTTGGCGATTGGTTATATTTTCTCAGTTTGTTCTTGACTGCAGCCCAAATCATCTCGATTGGATTAAATATACAGTAATAGGGGAGAGGCGTAAAAGAGTATGACCATGTGCTTCGCATACTTTGTCGATTACATATTCCTTTTAAAGTTCTCTTTCTTTTTTTATAGCTTCCAATAGCTTTATAGCTAAATAATAACACCTTTTCTCTTGCATTTTGAGGAATTTTCATATTTCTACTTTTCAAGAATTTCATCCTTCTTTGTGCTACTGTTAGGAACTTTGTTATGTAGACGCGAATAATAGGATGCATTGTCCATATCAATGACAGAATTGGGGAATAGATTTGGCAGCAATTGTACAATAACTTCAATAAACCATTTTGCGAATAGACTGGCGGTCATATCTATACGGTAGTCAGCCGATGAGTGCTTTATATCTTTGGACAACGATAATAAAGCGTTAGGAACAAAACCCTTAATATTGCCTGCGTGTAGTATGATAACTCGTTTACCGCGAGAGCAAGATCAATTTAGTGTGCACTTATTACTATCATCCACCCAACCATATACACTATCTCCCTTTTTAGTTGGCGATATACCTTAATTTTATGTAAATATTCTTGCCGCCATGCTACGATACGAGACGATTCCATTATACCATTCTTTTGTTCAATCTTTTAAAGCCTTAATCTAGCAAAATACTACGTAAGCCAGAGATTTATATTCATAATCAGAATAATCCCGTAACTTATCCCGAATAAATTCTAATGTCGGGACTTTGTTTTCCTCGTCAAATTGGTAAACAACTAGGCGTATAACTTCTTGGTCACCATTATCAACTTTTTTAAGCTTTTGATTAGCTCTTTTTCGCTTTACGAAATCGTCGATAATAACTCCTGCTCTAATCACTGTGAGAATTGTAGTTCGAGCAAGTTTAGTAAGCTTACAAATCCTTTTTAATATTTCGTTTCGGGCGGCCCCAGGACTTTCACTTCTTAAGCAGGTGTAAATATTTAAAATAAGTCTCTGGGGTTCAACACGTAAATCTTTATTACAAAATTCCGATGGCTCCGCCATGGCTTCCACATTGCTCGTTTCATTATCAGAAACATTGAAAGGTCATCACAACGCCATCTTGATAAAATGTTTAAATAACAACAATAACAACAAGAACGGTAACAACAACAAAACAATTTAGAAAAACACGACACTTAATAACAACAGTAACATCAGCAACGGCAACACAATAAAATAACTTAGAAAACAGAGTGCTTTCTAAAATAACGAATAAAAGAATAAACTGAATTTACTTCCCCCCCGCCCTATTTTGATAATTAAAAAATATACTACACCACTGTCAGGGGCAACAGGTAAAAAAACGCAGTGAAACAGACATTTTTTAGGCATTATTTTAAAAGTAATAAAAAGTATATTTTTAGATTTTTTTGCAAATTAAAAATAAAATTTAATTTAACTCTTCTGTCGTGTACATATATTTTTTATTTTATTTCCGGGACGGGTTGATGAATGTGATAAAGATATGTGTTATCTTATATTTTGATCAATACATTAATTAATTATCCAACTGATTTTCATTAACTGCAGTGAACTGCAAATAATAATACATTCTACTTCCAAACTTTGGAAATAATAAAGCTTTTTGGGTAAGTAGCAGGAAATTCGAAACAAGAAAGATTCAAACCATATCTTCTGTCATATCCAATCTCGAGAGGGAAGTTAACTTTCTCTGATATCCTGCAAAAGAGTCCTGCAAAGGAGCAGCAAATCCTTTTGTTCTAATAAAATTGCTTTAACCCCTACATTTGCCGATCTCATATTGGGTGTTCTAAAAATATGATAAAAAATGCGAGTTCCTATCGTTTCTGATTTTTGGGTGTACATTTATTAATCAAGACTTATTTAAAAAAGTCGCAAATGCGTATACTGCGCAAACAACAAACCTGATAACAATCTTCGTATCAGCATAAAAAAATATCGAAGGAGATTTATATAACTTTTGACACAATATTAATTAGTTTTTGCAAGATAAATCGGGGAAAAGTCCCTCAATCATTAATAAAATTTATATGAAAAGTTTAAACTTTACAATATTGTAGGTTTTAGCGTTGGAAATAAAATAGTGCCTCCAAAAAACGTGTAGTAGTAAAAAAGGAACTTTCCCCTACACCAAACGTCAACCTTCACATGGAAACCGACCCTAAAAATACTCGAATTGACGAGGAGGAAACTTTAAGCCTGTGCTTATTTGATCGCCCATTTAATTCCGCTGTACAATTAAAGATATACATGACCCTTTTGCAGCCCCATTTCGTGGGGAATTTACACGGAAAATCTATTTGTTCCATTAATTTAAGGGCTAAATCTCATTAACTAATTCCGTATTCGCTAACTTATTTACTGGTGCCTGAACTCGTTCTGTATCCAGTCTGAATTTCACTTCATGGGGAGAATATACTGAATATTTCTACAGGATGGCTTCCTATACAATGGCCATGCATGTAAACAAAATCTCAAATGGCGTCCAATCTTTACAAATAAGTGTCAATTTTATTCAATTAGTTGCAAAATTTAACCCCCCCTTCCCCCATGACAGATCCAAAAATCCTTTCCACAACCTTAGTAGAGGAGATGACAAAGTTTTAATAATAAAAAACAATGTTTCAAAATTGTGACGGCTTTATTCTTACCTATACCGAGCAGGGGCGTAGGCACGGTTTTTCATTGTGGGGGGGGGGGGGGATATTTCACATAAATATATCATATATTATATATCGTCCATGCACACGCTATATACATGTATGAAATGTGGTACGTACAAATGAAGAATTCAAACATCTGAACGTAATAAACAATAGTACTATATGGCAAAAATTTATTGGGAAATTAACATATGGAAGTAAGGACAAACGTAATCATGAACCACGAATCAGAAAATAATAGCATCAATTATCTACTTCCCGAAAACAGAGGTTCGATAGTCATTGAACTTGACAAACTCATCGATAATTGTATCTTAATTCAAATTTTGCGCCTCTTCTTTATAGGCGTGCAAAATACATAAATGATTCAATCTTTCTGATGGCACTTCTACGCACGACCGTCGAAAATATATGTAATTTTTTTTTAAAGGAATATAGCAACTCGGTTTTTTTTTTGGGGGGGGGGGACAAATGATATTGTGTCCTCCGTCATTATCCCCCCCCCCCTCGCGCCTACGCCCTTGATGCCAAGGCGCGGATCTAGGGGGGGGGGGTCATGAGGTTATCGCCTACCGTTTTGCATAGAAATAAAAAAAATTGGCGTGAAATTAAATAGTTTATCATACATTTGTTCACTGCAAATATTAGAATAGTAGACAAAAACGTTATTTGGGCGTGATCTCTCCAAAAATTCTCGCCTGCGCCGCTATTTTTACACGTCCCCATGGATAATGTCTAGCTACGGCCCTGATCGTGTGTCATACAAGACTTTTTAATTCAGTCGTTAAGAAAAAAACATTTTGTTACGTGTCATTGTCATTAAGATTATAATAATATGAAATGCATTTTATTTTTATTCAATAGAGGTAACAACGCATTTTTCGGCGACAGTATACCCCAACGAAAATATCGATTTCATCTCGAGACTAACAAACTAAATAATTATAGTTTCAGATACTTCCAACCTCTCATAATATAATATTTACTTTACTAACTTACAATTAGGCAATTCAACGATGTGTCAAATTACGATTTGCCTGCCACGGCCATATTGGATTCGTGGCACAGAACTCAAAAACATTTAACGAACAATTCAGTATGGCAGTTGTAGGCAAATATGTGGCAAATATACACGGATTCAATGCTTAGTTTACAGTCGAATCCTGTGCTCTGTGTAGATATACACTTGCCATTGTTAACATCTCCAATAACATCATTAAGTTTAAGTGTTATTAAATGTAAATAACAGAAAAAAGCACAATTTGAACAACAATAACTTAATAAAACGCACAAAACCAAAATCGCTGTTTAAACTGACACTGACGTTCACACAAAAATAACGGTTACTTTCTCTGACGTTTGCCGTCGACGGCCATATTGGAAGCACTTTGTGACTCCAATATGACTGTGGCAGGCAAACATAACCTGGTTTGGATTGCCTAATGGGGTCATTTAGACTTTTTGTTTTATCACATTTTCTGAGAGATTTCATAATTTTTAGTACGAACTGCAAAAAATTTTGATTTTCTGAAGCTTCTAAAGCCTTTAAACTAATTTACAAACATCGCGGAGACCACTGTGTGACGTCACTATCTCCTATAGTAAGTCGGCTCGCGCTGGCTGCCACGGATACTTGCTGCTTACGACTAAAAGCCTCTACACACGACCCAATCTGCAGGGTCCGATTTGCAGGGCATATAGGAAAGGGGAAAATCGGGTGCTGCTCTCCACATCACCCGATCTCGTAGTGTGCACAGAAAACAGAAACAAAGTCAGTGTGTTTCGAATCTTGAGTCGTAAAGGTTAAAATCACAGAACATAAAGGTTAGTTTAAAGAAATAGTCCATTCTCGAAGTGGAGTTGAAATATAGGGAAAGGGGAAACTTTTTGACTTTTTTTCCCCTTTCCTTATAAAGGTTAGTTGTTAAAATGGCTTCTAGTAAATGTCAAAAAATCAGAATTGCGCTAACTTTGCTATTAGGCAATCCAACAATGTGTCAAATTACGATTTGCCTGCCACGGCCATATTGAATTCGTTCCACAGAACTCAAAAACATTCAACTAACAATTCAGTATGGCCGTTGAAGGCAAATATGTGGCAAATATACACGGATTCAATGCTTAGTTTACAGTCGAGTCCTGTGCTGTGTATAGATATACACTTGCTATTGTTAAGATCTCCAATAACATCATCAACTTTAAGTATTATTAAATAAAAATCACAGTAAAAAACACATATTGAACAACAAATAAAATAATATAATACACAAAACCAAAATCGCGGTTTACACGTCAAACTGACATACACGCGAAAATAAAGGTTAGTTTTTCTGACGTTTGCCGTCGACGGCCATATTGGAAGAACTTTGTGACTCCAATATGACTGTGGCAGGATTTGCGAAGAAAGAAAAGAAAATGCTGGGTTAAGAAGTGGCTATTAGAAAGGAAAAAGTTTAGCCATATGAATATTTTTTAAGAATTAGGATCAATTGACTTTAAAAACTTTTTGAGAATGAATACCGTGACATTTAAGGAACTGCTGTCTCTATTTAAATAATAGGCGTTGGAAATATCCCACAGGCAGGGAATTTCCCTATGCTCACAAATCTCTCTCCAAGCTTGCATCTCCCTTTCAAACATTTCTGAGTCAAAATACAAAAAAATTGTGGCAAATCTGTCACAATTAATACATGACATGCCCCATCAAATTTCGTTAAAATCCCTGTCCCTGCAAGTTGGAACCTGCAGATTGGGTCGTGTGTAGAGGTTTTAAGACAATAGTTAGATGGCCATGCACATAGCTCTTTCTCCGTTGCTGGGTAACGGAGTTGACATCGACAGGAGAAAAAAAAATTACTTTAATAATCCCTTTTTCCTTTTTCTAAAATAGTGTTAGAGAACTTATAGTCTATAACTCGTAGGGAATGGCATTTCCTACTTGTTATAAATATACTATTAAACATAGTAATAATAAGTTTCTGATTTAACTGAATAAAGAGACAGCAAGCGTATTTCCCTTGTATTTGCTCTGTAGGAGGTAAGGACGTTATCGCCTCGCGAGCGTTTTATTTCTCGTATATTTCGAAAATTACTTATCGGATTGACTTGAAGTTTTCAGGGCTGACCATACTTTATAAATGCTTCAAAAAAATTATGTAAGGAGTGTAATTTGAGGTTGACCAAATGACCCCATTATTTATAACAATATTCTGTAGAACTAGAATGTATTTTATCCACTTTAATTAACGTTATAAGCAGAAACAAATTATAATAAATAAAAATTCCCTTCTATATGGTCGCCGGGTGTCAGCCGTTTGTTTGCAGTTAGACGCTCGACGTCTTATATCTCGCCTGCCAGTTATTCGAATTATTGTAAACTATTCACGTTCACCATGAGCTCGGTTACCGAAAATGACTCCAATTTTATCAATACTCCACCAGAAATTGCAAAAATAGCTGAGGAAAGCTCTTCTCAATTGTTACCAATAAACTCCAAGGAGAGATTTTATGAATTGGTGATTGAAAAATCAGATACATTCATATTCAGAAAATGTGCGTATTTTATAGAATATTAATTGAAATGGGAAAACAAGCCGAGCTTTTCAGACATTAAAGTCTCAAATAGAAAAATTATTATAAAATACAGGTTTCACAAGACATGTAGAGCAATTTAGAAAACTCCCCAGCTCGCGGTTCGTGAATTACAAACTAATTTTTGAGTAACCAACATTTCATGTTTGAATAGAAACAACTTTTTGCTGGACTATAATTAAATTAAAAAAGCATCTGTTTCAATCTATATTCCACTTAGACACTTTCGAAAACTTACAGTATTCCAGAAATTCCCAGAAGCCGTGTCAATTTCCGTCTAAACCCTTTTCCATAGTCTGATATCGGAGCGTCGCGATGGGTCTAACTAATCGACAGGTAGGTCACGTGTCTAGCGTCTCGTCGAGCACTTCTTTTCACCTGAGACCTGAATGTCCTAAATTTTGCATGCTGCAGGTGAAATAAGTGCTTTTTTAAGTTTTGTATGTCCCCGAGAGAAACCAAGTAGTTAACAAAAAAAATAATGAAAGAGACATTTGGCAGCATTGGAAATATATTACTTAAATTAATTAATACAAGTTTGAAATATGGAGAAATACCTGATGATTTAAAATGTTCATGTATAACACCAGTACCAAAAGTAAAAAATACAAAAAAATGTACTGAAATGAGGCCGATAAATTTATTATGGGATATTGAAAAACTTTTAGAGAAGACAGTTTATGAACAAATATTAAATTTTATTGAAGAAAACAACATTTTAGTAAATATTCAAGCAGGTTTACGAAAAATATATTCAACAGAAACAGCAGCACAATATATTATTGAAAATTGGAAGAGAAGTGTTGACAAAAATAAAATCATTCTGGCAGTATTTTTGGATTTTAAACGTGCTTTTGAGACTATTGATAGAAATAAATTATTAAATAAATTATATCAGTATGGTTTAGGGGGTACTGTGTATAAATGGTTTAAAAATTATTTAAATTTTCGACAACAAATAACTAAAATAAATGAAACATTTTCAAAAAGGGAATTTAATAATATCGGGGTACCACAAGAAAATATTTTAGGTCCTTTATTATTTATTTTATATATAAATGATATGCCAAATATTTTGTCAAATACTAATATTTAAATGTTTGCTGATGATACTTTAATATACGTTAAAGGTAAAAATATTTTAAGTTGCTTAGATAGTCTAAATTCTGAATTAAAATTGGTATCAAACTGGCTAAAAGTTAATAGATTAAAATTAAATATTTCTAAAACGAAATTTATGGCAATAGGAAATAATATAAATTATGAAAATATAAATATTTTTATAGATGACCAAAAATTAGAAATAGTTCAGTCTTTTAAATATTTAGGGATAATAATAGATTCTAAATTACAATTTGATGCTTATTTTGAAAACACTATATCTAAAAATAGGGAAAAAAATTAATTATTTCAAAAGAGTAAGTAAAAATTTAAGTTTATTTTCAAGAAAAACAATATATAACACAATAATTTTACCTCATTATTTGTATTGCTCTACAATTTTATATACTGCAAATGAAGGAATTTTTAGTAGACTTCAAATTTTACAAAATAAGGCAATGAGAATAATATTAAATGTTGATAAATACACAAGGATAAATATGTTAAATAAACTTAAATGGTTGAATATAAGAAATTTAATATTTTTTCTAGTTTGTATTTTTATTTATAAAATTCAAAATAATTTATTACCATCTCATTTAAAAGACTTTATAACGCAAAACTTTGAAAATCATAACTATCAAACCAGAAACAATCAAAATATTTGTTTAGGGAAAGTGACAAAAATTTGACATATAAATCAATCTTTTTTAAAGGACTTCACGAATATAATAATTTAGATTCTTTAATTAAGAAACAAAATTCCTTAAGTAAATGTATCCTTAAAAATATCATTACTTTGAAAACAAAATATCTGATAAAATTTATTTAAAAATATTTTTGGTGCATAAAATTGTAATTTTAAATTTTTTAATTATTGTTAAAAAAAAGTGGAATTTATAATATTGTAGCAGTAGGTATTGCTAAAATAAATCTTGTTACTACTACTACTACACAGGGGCGCACGCGAACATCTCAAATAAGGGAAGCAAAGCTGTAAAATCTTATGCCTCTTTGTACTTTTCACCAATACTAAGTTTAATAATTGCATAATATTGCCAAAATGTCAATGTATTCGTATATTTTTAACCTTCACCACAAGGCGCGAAGAAAAAGTGAAATACATTTTTGTAAAAAATTTACAATTTTTTTTGTAATGGCGGTTAATCTGTTAAAAAATTAGTTTTTCGTAGTTAATTTAGGGGAAGCTATGTTTCCCTTTTTTATATGACCCGCACGCCCCTGATTTATTAATATGTTAACAATAGTTAAATAATAATACAAACAAAATACAACATTTAATCAAAGCAAATGTTAAAAATTGCCACCTTTTGATTAAACGCACGATTGCAACCGATTCTTTTTAAGAAACTTTAACACCCTGTATATTAAAAACAGGGCAACTCCGGAAACATAATATGAACTTTTTCTCTTAGAATATCATAAGGACTCACCCCCTTAAGTTACGTACCGTACATCTGAAATACCTTGTATATAAGAAATTATACATTGGATTATGGCTTCATGAAACCGAAACGTTGTGACCGAAATCTGACTAAGTAATCGTGATTTAGGTAACAAGTAACTATAAAAATGCTGTTATAGATTTAAAAATTTTAAAACAATTAGGAAGGTTTGGCAGATTTTCAAAAATATATTTTAGTTCTTTCAAAATATCTCAAAAACCCAAAGAACCAGAACCGCTCCAAAAGCGCCAATAAACCACTAACATAATGGCCTAAAACTTTCCCACATAAATGCAGAACAAATTTCCGCTGCTTATCAAATCAGTAAAAATATACAGGGTGTTTCATTTGATAAAACGTACTTTTAGGCATTTTTCGTCGTCAGTTGACTGGTTCCCCATAAACGTCTAATACGCCATCCATCGTGAATCACTCTGTATAGAGGTATAGGCAAGGCAGTGTCTCCACCAGAAAAGAGTCTACTTCATACTATTTGCGGCGTAACTTTCTTAAACAATATTTTTAAGTAAAGCATTGTATATTATGTAATTGTGATATATACACTGCGGCTCAAATTAAAGGGGTGCACTTTTTAATTGTGAATATTTTTTTTCATTTTGCACTGATTTAATTTATTTTTGGAGTGATGATGAAACTGAAATCGTCTCAGTAAAATGTGGATCACCGTCTTGTTGGAACACGTAATCGTCGCAGATTGCTTCAATTTCAGGAAGCAAGTGATGTAAAACTTGTTCTTGATACGCGTCCGAGTTGAGTTTTACTCCGGCATCTACAACAATGAGACTTGACTTCTCCAATTTGGAAACTGCCACAGAGACCATTACGCCAGGTGAAAAGTGACTTCTCTCAATTAAAAGATTTTCCAAAGGGATTTCCCTCTTTACTCGCACATTTGCGTATACCCGATTATTTTGTATATCTGAAAACCATATCTTTGCGATATTATCCCGAGAACGGAATCTTCGTAGTAATAGATTACAACTTTCTAATCGTTTTTCCTTCACATTGGCATTAAGTTTTTGACACTAAACTTTTCTAAAGACTTTAAGTTGGCAATCATTTTTTATAATTATTTGAACTGTAGAACGGTGAATTTTTGTTCTTTTCACTATTTTTCTGGAACCTACAGATTCTTCAGGTCGTACATTTTCTATAATATTTCTTACCATGGTAATGTTTCCTTGAGTTCTTGAAGTTTTCTTCCGTCCCCTTCCAGCTTTCATTTTTATGGATCCATTATTTTCTCTGAAATGTCTTAAAAACTTTCCAACTGTTCCAACATACCAATTTTTTTTAGGAAACTCCTTTACAATTTTTCTTGCGCCGTAATTATGTTTTTGTCAAAAAAATTTGATAAGAATTCGATCCTCTTCACTTAGGACTGCCATTGTGTACGGATTAGCTGCCACGAAGCGTACAAAACATCAAAAATAACATTAATTTATAACAGTCATGGATACTCTGATTTTTAATAACGGTCATGGATGCTGCGATCATGGTTTAAACGACTTCAGATTTCCAAAATGATAACCACAATATTTTAGTACTTCAATGAACAAAATAAATTGTATTTCTTGAATTTTAAAATCTTTTACAATGAAAGTTATACTGGAGAATTTTCGATAGTTAAACTACCAAAAAAACGTATCATCTGAAATTTAAATAAATCAGTTTCCGTTTGCAACGAACATAAGCGCACATTTGTTAAAAAAAACCTGTCAATCCTGCCCTGTTGAAAATGTGTTGATAAAGAGTACACATTTTACTGAGAAAAATAAATTTAATCAGTGCAAAATGAAAAAAAAAATATTCACAATTAAAAATTATACTCCTTTAATTTGAGCCACAGTCTATATATCAACATATTATTATTGACTTGACTTTCTAAATATTATCTTTCATTCCCGGAAAAAAATATAAACGTCTAAAATGAGAACATGATACTTTTTCTCGCACGCAATTTAGTTTATTTCTCTAACGTAATATAAAAAGAAAACAGCATAAAAAAGCGAGAAATGCTGAAAGTATCGAATAATAAAGATCACTATTATTTGTTTTTTTTTTCAGTATAAAATTTTATTTTTATGGCATGTAAGGTTCCGGGAAATTAATTTTATAGGTGCTAAAAATAAGAGAATAAAATAAAAAGTAAAGAAGAGTCAAAGCTTGAATTTTTTTTTGTTTTTCTTTCATATTTTCCGAGATAAATCTGGTAAACTTATTAGTTTTTGGAATCTCTACGTATCTAAGTATACAGAGTGTTACATTGTTTGCCCTACCTGCATTTCCACTCTCCTTAACCTTTTGTTGGGGTACCCTCCATAAATAATGATGTCATATTCGTTCTCTTCTCATTCCTTTCGATCCCTAACAATTTTAAAGTATCTGTCATCGTTTTCTAGTTATTGGCGGAAATATCCTTTGATGCAAACTAAGTATTACCCAAGTAACAAAATTAAAAAAAAAAGTAGTTGGCTGAGATAGCTGATATTTTATTTTCCGTTTGTTAACTTTTTTGACGTTGGGTGTCAAATTATTTTGTTAGTTGATGTTTCCACAGTTAATTAGAGTTATTTAATTATGGTTGAGTTCACGAACCAAGAATATGTTGATATGCATTTTATGTTTGGACTTACCAATGGTAATTGCTTTGAAGCTAAACGACTCTATCGGCAGCATTATCCAAATCGAAGACAGTGTGATTCACAAACTTTTGCACTGTGCGAAAATGGATTTTTCAAGAAATCCACTCATTTGGCAGGGACACATCGCACTGTAAGAACTGTGGAGATTAAGGAAGCAGTCCTGAATGCTGTAGAAAACCAACCAGGTAAAGTATAGTCCGCCTTACGAGTCTGTGGCTACGACGGCTGAGGAGACAAGGAGGTAAAAGGTAAAAAAAGGTCAGGTTTAACTGTAGCGGCATAAGCCTCGGTGCCTCGTTCCATATAAATATTTTATAAGTTAATAAACTGAATTTATTTCCTCTTATTTTAATAATTAAACCACACCACTCTCCACTCTCAGTGGCAATAGGTAAAAAAAACGCAGTGGAACACACATTATTTAGGCAATATTTTATTCATGTGTCCACAACAATAATTTATTGACTAGAGACGGCCGCCGGGAAATGAGTGGGCGGGAAAAAATTCATACGCGGTACAATTATCATTAAATTAGGGTATATATTTTTATTTAAAATTTATTGGTGAACTTAGCAGACCCGGCACATGAGTCTTTTTTTTTAATCGCATTCCTTCTATAGCCACACAACCGTAAAGCGGACTATACAGGGTGGGCTACTGAAAACTTACAATAGCTATAATTTTTGAACCAAAAGAGATATCAAAAAAATAAAAAATTCCGTTTCTATAAAATCAAGGGGGAATACCTATGACGTATTTTTCAAACCACCCCGACCTACCCCTTAGGCGCCACCCTTACTCACTTCAAAATCTTAAATGGCAACACCCTACCTGTGGCACCTTTTTGGAAAGCTCATGAGAAATGCTAAAAGATGATCATAAAATTTTTAGCATTTCTCATGAGCTTTTCTCATAAGATTTTGAAGTGAGTAAGGGTGGCGCCTAAGGGGTAGGTCGGGGTGGTTTGAAAAATACGTCATATGTATTCCCCCTTGATTTTATAGAAACGGTAATTTTAATTTTTTTGATATCTCTTTTGGTTCAAAAATTATAGCCATTGTAAGTTTTCAGTGGCCCACCCGGTATATACGAAGTCAATCGGAATAGCAAAAAACTGCAATATGAGTTATAGCCAGCAACTGCTTTCTGAAGCATGGGCGGCGTGCAACGCTTAGAATATAAAATATTTAACCGAACTAATTAATTTTATTTTGTGTATACAAAACCAATTGGTACAGGATAAGAACTGTTGAGGTCGGCATTGTGGCACAGCATCTAAATTATAATTATAAAAATTTAATAAAAAGTCAAAATTCACTATCCTAATTTTCAGAGCGTAAATCCGTATTTGGGGATGTAATAATGGGATCAATTACCGGTAAAATACAATATTCACCCTCCTTCCCTATGATATGCTGGACACATTCCATCCTTATACCACTGTCGTTTGCTTCATCAGTTCTTAGTTTGTTCTTGGCTTCAGCCCAAATTATCTCTATTGGATTAAATACGCAGTAATAGGGGGGGGGAGGTGTATAATAGTGTGACCATGTGCTTCGCACATTTTGTCGATTACATATTCCTTTTTAAAGTTCTCTTTTTTTACAGCTCCCAATAACACCTTCTTTGTAGCATTTTGAGGAATTTCTATGTTCCTACTTTCCAAGAATTTAAGAATTTCATCCTTCTTTGTGCTACTGTTAGGAACTTTGGTAGACGCGAATGATAGGATGCATTGTCCATAACAATGACAGAGTTGGGGGATATATTTGGCAGCAATTGTTCAATAAACCACTTTTCGAATAGACTGGTGGTCATATCTTCATGGTAGTCAGCGATTGAGTGCTTTATATTTTTGGCCGACAATAATAGAGCGTTAGGAACAAAACCCTTATTACTGCCTGCATGTAGTATGATTACTCGTTTACTGCGAGAACAAGGTCCATTCAGTGTGCACTTATAACTATCATCAACCCATCCATATACACTATCTCCCTTTTTAATTGGCGATATACTTTAATTTTACGTAAATGTTCTTGCCGCCATGCTACGATACGAAACAATTCCATTATAACCATTCTTTCGTTCAATTTTTTGTACTTGAAGCCACAATCTAGCAAAATACTAAATAAGGTTAATCCCGTAACGTATGCTGAATCATTTCTAATGTCGGGACTTTGTTTTCTTCGTAAAGTTGATATACAACTCGGCGTATAACTTCTTGGTACCATTATCAACTTCTTTAAGCTTCTGATTAGCTCTATTTCGCTTTACGAAATGGTCGATGATAACTCCTGCTCTAATCACTGTGTTAATTGTAGTTCGAGCAAGTTTAGTGAGCTCACAAATCCTTTTTAATATTTCGTTTTGTGAGGCCCCACGACTTTTAAGTAGGTGTAAATATTTAAAATAAGTCTCTCGGTTGGAACATTTAAGTCTTTATTAGAAAATTCCGACGTTTTCGCCCTGGAATCGGCTTCCACATTGCCCGTTTTATTATCAGAAACAGCAAAGGTCTCCACAACGCCATCTTGATTAAATATTTAACAACCACAAAACAATTTAGAACGACACGACACTCAATAACCGTAACAACAACAACAACAACAACAAAATAACTTAGAAAACATTACACTCGGGCACACCCTTAAAATACTTTTTAAAATTTCGAATAAGAAACTAGATTTACTTCTTCCTATTTTAATAATTAAACTGCACCACTGTTAGTGGCAACAGGTGAAAAAAAACGCAGTGGACCAGACATTTTTAGGCATTATTCTATTTTTGTGACCACCAAAATTATTTCATCGAAATAGAAGCGGCCGGTGGGGAACGCGTGGGCGAGAAAAAATATCCATACGCAGTCTAATCATCATAAAAATTAATTGGTAAACTTTGCAGACCCGGTACATGACTCTTTTTTTTCAGCTGTTCGGATTGACTTCGTATAGACTACACCAGTACAAGAAAAATTGCGGCGAGTTTAAACATCTCATCCGTTGTAGTTAAGAAAAACATTTATGGATAAACTTGAGGTATCCTTACCATATCCTTACCATATCCTTACCATATCCTAACTATATCCTTACCATATCCTTACCATATCCTTACCATGTCCTTACCATATCCTTACCATATCCTTACCATATCCCTACCATATCCTTACCGTATCCTTACCATATCCTTACCATATCTTACCATATCTTACCATATCCACCCCGATTAAATTTTTGGCAGTGGTTCATTCAAATGTTGACCTAAAATCAATTGCTCCGAAAAAATTTAAAAAATTTTATTCAGTTATGAAGCAAGTTTCTTGAAATAGCCATCAGAAATTTTCATAACAATCATTTTTGAGCAGAAGAGAATCCTCATACGATAGTTGAAAGTCATTTCCAGTATCAGTTTATAGTAAATGTGTATGGACTGGCATTATTGGAGAATATTTGGTGTGTCCATTTTTTCTGCCAAGAAGTTTAATTGGCAATATTATCGTCAATTTTTAAAAGAGGAGCTGTTAAATGAGGTACCACTTGAACTAAGAAACCAATTTTGGTTTATGCATGATGGTGCACCGGCACATTCCAGTTTTGTGGTAACAGAGTTTTTAAATCAACACTACAACCGTTGGATAGGATTTTCTCTGGAGACTTTTAAAATCGTTGGTGTATCCAGACGGAGAAAGATTTGAGGTGCACAATTATAGCTTTATGTGAAATAATTCGCAATACTCCTGGGATATTCGAGAGACTTCGCCATTCTATGAATTGAGTAAAGGCGACGTATATTTCACTATTTTTAGGGTACTTTTACTCTGACAACATCTAATATTATGATTTTGTATTATGTGTATTTTTAGTTGTGTTTGTATCCCTGTTCATCTTTAAGGGTATATAAATCAAAGATTTTTATTTTATTTTTTTAACAAATTTTAATGTTTATTCTTTGTTCAAACGTCTATTAACTGCCCTAAACAATGGGGTTAATATAACTACGGGAAATCGGACCTTGAATCTCCAGCACCCCGAACACAAAAATTTTCTAACAACATGTGCTAAAAATTTTACAAAATGGAATCTTTACTTAATTGATAACAGATGCTTTCTTTCTTTCTCCCTTTATTTTAATACAAAATCATAATATGAATAAGAACTTCGAAAGTCTTCTTTATGTATCCTTACTTAAACCTGAATAAGAAGAACATGTATTTCTTTATGACCTTCTAAATTTCACAATTATCTTTGAAATTATTACCTCTATTAACAAAATTTCTTGTCAGTATATTGATTACATTCACTACATGACACATTTTCAAAAAATTTTTTAAAGCTCCATCAACGTCACCTTCCACCTACAATTTTCTCTATACTGCTAATATTAACTACAGCACAATTTTTTGTCTCCTGAAGATGAAGGTTACTACCTTCGAAATATGTAGACGCGCTTTCATAAAACTGAGCCTCTGATTGCTCTTATTAAATTAGTGGAAAAAGACTTTTTGACTTTCTTTCCTTTCCCTATTTCTTTTTTTATTCTGACAACGCCCTATATTTTTCCATTAATTGTTATATTTTAAAGTTGGGCTTTACACTTACTATAAATAATATAAAGTTAGACAGATCGCTTTTATATAATTAATTAAAAACTTGCGTTGCCCCAAATATGTTTGAAGGGTAATTTATTATGTTTCCAATCTTACACATTAAATTTATAGGAGCTCAACACAAAGACTTTTATAGCCAAAAGATAACTAAAGTATTAGAGCTACTAAAATTTCACATATAAGTTATTTTTGCTAATTTTTCAGACTTCCTTTGCATATTTATTTTATTTTCTCCGTGTCTCCTTAACTGTAGGTACAAATCTACTCACAACACGACAGAACAACTACAAAACACAATTTGCAATAATTATAAGCTTATGCAAGCACAAAACTCGACGTCTAAACATAACTCTAAGTTGCGTTGTGTGCCTGTCCGTCACTTGGTGGGAATATCCACGAAATATGCAAAACATTAACGCAAGCGATGTCAAAATGACGTCCGCCTGGAAGAGAGGCAACAAAATAGAATTGATAGAATTTCATAGCCCAGTACAGAAACTGTGAATAGATTTAAACAACGTTCTCAGTAGATAACTATTATTATTTATTTTGAAGAAATAGTTTATTCTTAAAATGGCGTTGAGAGTATAGGGGAAAAGAAAGTCCAAAAGTATACCTTCACAAGTTTATTTAGATTAAATGCAGTCAACATATTTCGAACGCAGAAGCGCTCATCTTCAGGAGACATAAAAAATACTGCTTGTTAAACTACAATGTGTGCGAATGTGGCCCCAAAGGATGCTGCTACACAAGCCAAGATTTAAGAATAATATTCGAGCGCCACTCGCAGGGTCTTTATTCTAACTTGATACAACAACACCAAATTCCTGTGAGTAAAACAATAGGATCCACACACAGCGTGAAAACAAAACGCAAACATAAATACAGAAAAGTTTTTAAATTAAGAAAAAGTGAGAAAGAAAGGTGATTTTAAATTGGAAATATTAAATACTTAATTCATTATACAGAGTGGCAAAGAAGTCGTTCATAATGCCTATAACTTTTGAATTACCTCGTATACGAAAAACTGGCCTTTATGAAAGTTGTTCAGTAAATTATTCCCCACATCGCTACCTGCATGAATTTTCTCTGTCATTTCTGGTTTGGTTGCCATAGAGACCAATTTACTTTTTTTAAATGGATATGCATATGATTGCATATTTGGATTCTACTGGGAAAACTCTGAATTTTTTGTATTTCAAATTTTTATTTATTTAAAATTATAACAAACTTTATAATAACAAAATAAATAGCCTAGAAAGTTGAACAACTTAACATCGGAATAATAAACAAGTGAAACCTTTTCAGTGGATCATGTGCTCAAAATTACCACCATTTTCTGCTAAGCAGAGCGCCAGTCGATCCCTGAACCCGCCTACAACGTTTAAAAGGAAGTACGTTGGAATGGCCCGAGTTTCAGCACTAATTCTGACTGTTAAAGATTCTAAGTCATTTGGACGGTTAACGTAGATTTTGTTCTTTAAGTGTCTCCACAGAAAGAAGTCGAGCGGGGTTAAGTCCGAGGATCGTGCTGGCCAGTCAATAGCACCTGTTCTGCCTATCCAATGTTCTGGAAATTCTTCGCTTATGCATTGTCTAACATTTGCCGCATAATGCGCATGTGCTCCATCTTGCTGGAACCATACCTGTTCGTTTATGCCATTATTTATACCCAGCAAAACCATTCTGCAAGAAGGAATTATGTGATTTCTGAGGAGGTCCAGATATTTTTTGCTATTCAAATTACCATTTATGCAAAAGGTTCCCACAATTTGTCTACCAACTATGCCCGCCCAAATATTAATTTTTTCGGGCCTCTGAGTATGACTTTCCTGGAACCAGTGAGTATTCTCAGCAGACCAATAACGATAATTGTGTCTGTTAACAATGCCATTTAAATAGAAAGTACCTTCATCCTAGAAAATGATATTTGTTGCGAAGCTATTATCGTTATTGCATCTTTTCATCATCAGCTCACAAAATTCAGCTCTTCTATGAAAATCGTCCTCGTTTAACCCATGCACCAACTTTATCTTGTAGGGATGCAACTTCTCCTGCTTAAACAAATTTTTCACTGACTGATGAGACACATTAAAATCTATTGCCATTGGCCTGGTTGATTGTGTTGAATTTTCATGTATTGAGAGCATAATAGGTTTTAGGTCGACCTGATCTAGCGGCTTCCCTAACACTGCGTGTTTCTCGAAATCTCTTTACCACTCGACACACCGTTGATTGATTTATTGAAGGTCTATTGGGATATAATTCATTGAAAAGTTGACAAACCTGATCTTGTGATCTCTTCATATTTCCGTAACCGCTCATTATTAAAATTTCAACTCGTTGTTTCTCATTCAAATAAACCATAGTGTAAACAAATTAGAAATCAGCCAACAGAGAATTAAACAGGAACTCAAAATTGACACCTCTTAGGTCGCTTTCATGAAAACACCTTGACTCAACTGGTGGGTATTAGGAAACGCTTGCAGATAGGTGAAAATTTAAAATGCAAAAAATTCAGAGTTTTCCCAGTAGAATTTAAGTATGCAATCATATGTGGGGTATTCCGTTTACACAAAGTAAGTTAGTCTCTATGGCAACCAAACCAGAAATGACAGAGGAAACTCATGCAGGTAGAAATGTGGAGAATAATTTACTGGACAACTTGTATAAAGATCACTTTTTCGTATACGAGGTAATTCAATAGTTACAGGCATTATGCGCGACATTTTTGCCACTCTGTATAATAAATGTCTCGGTTGATTTGCCTAAACAGAAAAATAGTGGTAAAAAGATGAGCTTGCTAAATTAAACACTCTTTATAACAACCTAAAAGTTGCAACCCTTTTACAATTCGATCTATAAGTATGTCTGAATATTCTTCTTATAATCAATTTTCGTAAGCCAAACATCAGTCTTTTGCTCTTGTTTTTTGTTGTCGATAACAATTTTGAAAGGTTTTGATTTTGAATTTTGTATTTGATTTTTTTCTCATCTTCTTCTGTTTTGGTCTTACGTGCTTTTCTTATCCTCTTTAATACATATCTGTATTATTTATCAGGGGGGAGCCAATCTTTAGGGAATTTGTGTTTCGAGTTTGGTATCGAGTGTATGTGTGTGTCTAAAGTGAGCCAATTCGTGGATGTACTTGCTCGCGTATGGTATTTTTTAATAATTTTATCATAAAAAGTATTTAATTTGTACATTCGTAAGTCCCTGTGCAGTACGTCTGTCGGTACATGTCTTTGAGCGTCCGTTATTATGCGTAAAACTCTATTTTGTAATATTTGTAATTTTTTCAGTCTCGTATTGTTTACGGTGCACCACGTAGGTACACCGTATGTAAGTATAGGTCTTATTATTGTCTTGTAGATCAACGTTTTCGTCTTGATGCTTATTTTGCTTCTTTTATTTAATAATGAATATACTGCACTTAATTAGCCTTATACCTTTGCAAGTCTCTCTGTCACGTTGTCGTTCCACAATAATTTTCTGTCAAACGTGAGGCCAAGATATTTAATCGTGTTTCTCCAATTAATTTGTGCACCGCCCACTCTTACTCTTGTCTGGGGTGGTTTTGTAATAGCTTTTGAAAAGTAAATTGCTTGGGTCTTACCATCATTTAGACAAAGTTTCCAAGAGTCCAACCATCTTTGAAGGAGATTGATATGGCGTTGAAGGCAAAGGACTACAACCCAGGGCAACTTCGAGGTTGCAGTAATTGCAGTATCATCTGCGAACAAATACAATTGGGTTCGCGGATCTCGCGGAATATCACTAGTATAAATATTGTATAGTAAGGAGGCCAGTGGCGACCCCTGTGGCACTCCCGCCTTAATGTTTCTGACGCTTGAAATTGTATTTTCTGATGATACCGCGAATGTCCTGTCCTCGAGGTATGAAATCAAAACTTTTACCAAATAATGGGGCATACCCAACCTTATCAACTTTAATATGAGACCATTATGCCAGACTTTATCGAATTCTTTAGAAACGTCAAAGAAGACTGCTCCCGTTGATTTGCGGTCGTTAAATCCTCTTAGTATGTTAGTCGCTAGTCGCGTTGTTTGGCGCACCGTGCAATGAGCAGCTCGAAATCCAAACTGCTCCGGTGGTAAAATATTGTTGTCCAATACAAAATCGGTTATTCGATTTAATATTAGTTTTTCAACAATCTTGCTAAGACACGATAATAAACTTATCGGTCTGTAGCTGACTGCTAACGTGAAATCTTTACCTGTCTTTAGAATTAGTACCACTTTGGCTTTTTTCCAAGTATCGGGGAAGCAACCTTCTTTAATTATAGCCTGGGCTATGTTAACTACATCCAAAACTGAATTTTGTGGCAAAATCAAAGCTGCGTTCCTAATACCGTCAAAAGCGGGCGCATTTTTTGCTTTAATATAATGTAAAGCAGACCGAACTTCCTCAGATGTCACTTGCGGAATGTTACCTTCGCGATGATCCATGGTTCTGTATACTTGAATGGTCCTGGCGATTCGTGTATCTCTTTCCAAATCGTTATTGGGAAATTCACTAAATTGTTCGCAGAGACTGTCTGCAAACAATTCGGTCTTTTCCTCTGGATTTCTAAGCATCTGAGGCTGTATTTGGATCTTTGATGAATGACATAGGTTTCTTTCCTCCTTTAATTAAGGAGCGAGTGAATTTGTAAATTGTGTTATCCTCGATTTTTAATCCTTCAATTTTATCAGACCAAATTCTAGATTCTCTTGCATTTAACGCTGTTCTAATGGCTAGAGTCATTTGATTCGCCTGCGTTTTTATGCGCGGATTGCCAGTCCTATATGCTTGCTTTAGCATTCTGTTTTTATTTTTGATCATCTGAGTAATTTCGGGTCTTATAGCGCCCCGTTTCGAAAATCTAGACGTTTTCGTTGTAGACTACTCGATTGTAAATATTGATTAATGAGGTAAATCAACTTAAATGTTATATAGGTTGAAGTAGTTGTTAAGTTATAATAAAGATAGTTAGGCGAAATAGCTTATGGTCTTTAGAACCAAAAAAAGGCAATTAAATATTAGGTTGGGCAACAAAAAATACCTTTGGCTATATCCAAAATGAGAGATAATTAGAAATTTGAAATTAATAAAAAACCGATTTTTTTTTTTAACTATCTTGAAAACCAGACTTTTTGGTTCAAGAATGCACTCTTGGAATTACGGCCGATCATTAAGTAACACCCTGTATTATACCAATCACTTTTTCCGTGATTATTTTTTCTGCAATAGTTCTTTGCGCGACATGCTGCGTAGAACGCGCTCAAGTCGAAGTGTTTCGACGCATTTAGCGCTCCAATTGAAAGGAACAGGTCGCACTTCATCCTATAAAATTACATAATAAAAACTAATACAAAAAATATACATTTTTACCTTGCATTTATAGTTTGCTTTTCTTTAAACGAAAACTCGGTTTGAGATTATATTGTTGCTCCTTTTCATCACAAAATAATAAGGAAAATCTCAAAAATAACGTCAAAAAGAAACTTTCACGAAATTCAGTAACACAAAAACAATAATCAGATAGAGACTCTCGTGGGAGCCGTGTTTCATAAACTGAAATATAGCGGTAGCCTCCCGAATCCATGGAGGGTAAACTGATATTTCGTCTATTTAATCATAATTTAAAAGGCACGTGATAGGACCGTTAGCCAAGCGGACCCGAAACCCAGCGCTGCAGACCGATGATCTTTTTGAAACTCCATAGATTACGCTTGTATACAGCTGAAAATATGACCTCGCGCTGGTCAGGGAGGCATACGGGGCCGGACTTGGTTTAAAAATTAGAAATAAATAGATATTATGAATTTTAATTGGCATTGATTAAATTCATTTTAATAAAAAAGTTTATTTGTTATAAAAGCGGTAGGGGAAGCGGTGCTTTCATCGCTTCCATGGACTGCATGCCCCTGCTATGAGCCAGCAATACGATATTAAAATTTAATCTATAATGCTAGCTGAATGTTAAATGGTCGGAAGTCTTAGTTGTTCAGGTAATGCTGGCAAATTCCTAATTTGCCTAAATATGTTTTCAATAATTATATTATTTTGATATAGTAAGAAGCTCTAGCTATTGAAATTTAATTGTGCATGAAACTGCGAACGTCAGAACGGCAGACAACTTGTATCGGACATTTAATAAATATAACCGGGATGTTCTCCGGTCTCCGGGGTGGAAATTGTCTAAACAATTTAAAAACTGAAACATGCCAAACGTAGGAATCATCAATCTTTCAGATTGGACACGCAGATTGGAGTCTCAAAAAGCCATTTTATATTATGTGTAATTGTTGTACTATAATTCAGAGTGTCCGGTAAGTAGTATAGGGCAATATTTCGCCAGCGTACAGGGGAGGTCAAAATAGTTCTAGTAGTTCATATAATCATTTGTCCTAATGCCCCTTCTAACATAGACCCACCTTAATAATTACGATTTCGATTATAACTTTTAAGCAACAATGTATAATTTAATAACTTCTTACAGCCTATACATTAGGGTGGAGCGATAATCGCAAAATTTTAAAAATTTTGGAAAATCGATTTGGAATACCTACCAAAAGTTACCTTTGGTAATGTTAATAAAAAAGTATTTTTACAACTTTTTGATCAGATCACATCTTCTGCCCTCTACCGGCCTTTAAAAAACGAAAAAAAAAATATAATTTTTTTTTTTTTAAATAGATTTGGAATACCCACCAAAAGTTATCTTTGGTAATGTTGAGAAAAATGTTTTATTGCAACTTTTTAATTAGATCATATCTTCTGCCCTCTACCGGTCTTTGAAAAACGAAAAAAAAAAAGTGAATTTTTTTTTGGAAAAATAGATTTGGAATACCTACCAAAACTTACCTTTGGTAATGTTGATAAAAATGTTTTATTACAACTTTTTGATCAGATCACACATTCTGCCCTCTACCGAAAAAAAAGAGCTCTATTACGGTCCTGACTTCACCAGCGCACATGCTGCGCCTCGTGAAATCGCCGAATTTCGGCAGTGTTCGGCACGCTGCGTACTTTCGTTTGACGCATCATCTCACTGTTATATTATATTAGTTTGCAATTAGTCGTGTTTTATATAGCGTTAAGTCGTTTTTTAAGTGACAATTTAACAGTTTTGTGGTTTTTGGCGATCGTGCAATAAATATGAGTTCTAAAAAGATACGTTATACTAGACAAGATATTGAGTGTCCGTTAATTGGTGCTCCTGCAGATTTTAAAGGTAACTTACTTCCTTCGAAAGCTGATGTTTTAAAGTGTTATTTATGGTCAAGGTATAATTTAAAACCTCCAAACTCAGGGAAGGAACCAACGGTATTTGAGATATCTAATGTACTGTCTGATAAAATTTTAAGTTTGTGGCAAAAAGCGTCAATTTCTACCGTAACAAGAAAACGTGTTTTACAATTAATAAAAATCCTACACGACAAATATTTAAAACTTTTGAGGTATCCGGAGGTAAAGAAAAACGATAGTTATAAAATACGTGTGCAGGAATTTCAAATCGAGAACACTGGTCTGTTTGATGTCAGCGCTTGCAAATGCGAAATTTTTGAACAATGTTCTTGCGATAAAGAAAAAAAAATACCTAAAAATGAATGGAGTTTTTTACTAGATCAGAGGGGGCCTAGAAAAATGATTATTGGAAATATTGATGTAAAGGAAACCTCTAAGCTGATAAATAAGGCTAGCAGATTGAAAAAAGATATGGAAAGGAAAGAACTACAACAATCCGTTCAACATGAAAGCGACATCCATTCATCAATAAAGCGGAAGCCAGAAACTGGTATCAAAATAGATCATGACTTACCTTCCACTTCCTATGACAGTATTGACAGTATCAGTACAGAAATGCAGTGTACAAAAAATTATATCAAACTCCCTACCTTGGCCAAAGTTTGTGACCGCTACGGACTATCGGATAGATCGGCAGCAGCAGTGGCAACGGCAGTTCTACAAGACCTTGGAATTGTTACCACAGCTAATACAAAAAACGTAATAGACCGAAGTAAGCTGAGAAGAGCAAGAGAGCAATCAAGAAAAGGTTTTACGCAAAACTCAGAAACTCTAGAAACTTTGAAGGCCATATACTTTGACGGACGGAAAGATAAAACCTTCGTTATCGAAAATATTGAAGGCAAGTCCCACAGAAGAACCAAACTCGAAGAACATATTTCTTTAGTTCAAGAACCTGGCTCTATATTTTTAGGGCATACAGTACCCCTTTCCGGATCGGCTCAAAGCATTTGTCAAAGTATTGTCAACTTCCTGGAAAGTAATGAATATAATCTCGAAGAACTAGTGACAGTCGGATGTGACGGAACTGTGGTGAATACGGGAAGAAAAAATGGTGCAATTTCTCAACTAGAATTAAAATTAGGACGCCCTTTACAAAGATTTGTCTGCCAGCTTCACGCAAATGAATTACCTTTAAGGCATCTTTTCCAGAAGCTTGACGGTCAAACTACGGGTCCAAGAGCTTTTGCTGGAACTATAGGAAATCAAATACAGCAGTGCGAAAATATGCCAGTTGTAAACTATAACATTATTGGCTGTGAGTTACCAGAAGTAGATTTCCTTGACTTAAGTGCCGATCAGAAATATTTGTTCGAAATTTGTATTGCAGTTTCTACAGGGGAGTGCTCCGTGGATTTATTGAACCGAAGCCCAGGAAAGTTAAGTCATTCTCGATGGCTCACTTTGACCAATCGCATCTTACGTCTTTATGTTAGTACCGAAAATCCAACCTCAGAATTAAAGGAACTGGCCAAATTTATTGTCAAGGTTTATGCTCCTTTGTGGTTTCAAATTAAATGCAACTCATCGTGCGTAAATGGTGCAAAACATGTTCTGCAAACAATAAAACGTAGCCGGTACCTGGAGCAAGATTTGAAAAGTGTTATAGACCCTGTAATTCAACGAAATGCCTATTTTGTTCATCCGGAAAATCTTCTGATATGTATGCTGCATGACGCTCGCCCCTATATAAGAGAGCTTGCACTTCGTCGCATTCTAAATGCAAAAACTAAAAGCAATACTTCAACCAATATCCGACCTTTTATTATTCCACACATTAATTTCGACGCAGATGACTATGTTGATCTGATTGATTGGCAAGAAAATAAAATAACTTGTCCCCCCCCATTGCTTCAAACTTTGGAAGTGGATGATTTGAAAAATATTATTTCCGGTTCTACCGAAAAAATCATCGACATCGCTGCATTTCCCTGTCACACCCAATCAGTAGAGAGATGTGTGAAACTTGTCACCGAAGCATCTTTATCAGTTGTTGGGTTACAAAAGAGAGACACTTTTATTAAGGCAAAAATAGATTCGCGGAAACTTATGCCAAAATTTGAGTCAAAAAAAGACTACAAACAGTAGCTAATTAAAATGTATTTATAATAACTAAAGGTACTTACTACCTAACATTTGAACTATAAAAATCATAAGTAAGTATGTATTTTTATTTTTTTATTTTTTTATTTTTTTATTTTTTTCAAATCCCGGTAGAGGGCAGAAGATGAAAAAAATTTGAAAAACCGAAAATGAACATTAGTTTTGTAATACCAACTGGCAACTTTTGCGCACTATTCCAAAACGATTTTCCAAACTTTGATTTTTCGCTCCACCCTACTATACATAGCCACGGAAGCCAGGAACGGACTTGGCACCGCACGCGTAGGGTCAACATTTTCAGGTGTTGTTTTCGGAAAACTTAAAAATCTTTTTTTTTTATTTCTTCTCTTCATTTTCAAAAAAATCAATAACTTTGGAGGTAATCAAATTTCTTTACAATTTAATATCAGCAGTAATTTATTACAAAATTTTCAAATTGTCAAAAAATAAAAACCTGACAATATACTATAACGCACGATTCTACGGCTACCAAAGGAATTTAAGGAATGTGGTACAAAATACAAGATTGTTTCCCTAATACACCGTTTACATTTTCATAAAATATTATTTATTAATTAATTTAAATATATTACATAAAACAATTAGACGTATGTATATGTATACAGTAGTAACAGTAGTATACACATGTAACATATATCCCGCTTATTGTCCCTCTTACATCCCAAATTATAATCGCTAAAACAGTGAAATTAATATTTAAGAAATATTAATTAATCATTTATTATGGTAAAGTTGGCAACCCACGTTTAATGAGCGCAGATTCCTGGGTCAGGAATTATCACCTGTGCTTTGATACTGGTTTTGTCTCTTTCTATCGTATATAATATTGAAGTTGTGGGAAGGTGCATGTCATCATGACATCTTCAGAAATTTTGCAGACATAGGCGTGGTTTAGAATTATATTATTTAATTTATAATTATATTTAAACGTATCGTCGGTCGGACTGCCAAACCTCGTAAGTATGTCAAAAAATGCGGATTTTGGATTTTCGTATAACTAAATTTGTTCTTGCTTACTTTCCTACGACCCTACCAATAGTTAGAGCCGCGGTGACAAAAATGCTTTGGAACTCCCAAACGGATGAGAAGCACGTTTTTCGAGTTCGAGTGTCGTTCTCGAAATCCGTGTTGTCGAGTAGGGGTCTGGCGCTCGGCGGTGAGCGGCTATAATATTTTTTCCAAATTTTGACCAGCGGTTTAAAAAAACATTTCCCAAACGGAAGAAAATTACTGGAGGGCATCTAGGCAACCCCCCAATTACCGGAAAACTATTTATACATTTCAGAACGTGCTTCTCATCCGATTGGGAGTTCCAAAGCATTTTTGTCGCCGCGGCTCTAACTACAAAGCACTGATCTCATTTTCGCGCAGAAGTATTTTTAAATCGCAAATATCAAAACCTCGTATCATTAAGACGGGTGTAAAACCACGCAGCTTGAGTGTTTTTGTCCCTACTGAAAAGTTGTCAAAATAAAGATACGAGGTTTTGCAGTCCGGCCGACAGTACGTAGCTGTGCTTGTCAAAATAAAATCGCACTAAAACGTTTTATATAAATCTAGAGACATTTTATTCTATTCCTATGTTTTTACGAATTTAATAACTTATAAAATATTAATATAAAACGAAGCACTAAGCCTATGTCGCTACAGTTAAAACTAACATTTTACGCTTTTACCCCTCTTTCTCCTCAGCCGTCGTAGCCACAGATTCGTAAGGCGGACTATAACTAATCTATTATTTTTACATACTACATTGAGAAAAATATCCAATTCCGGATATAAAAAATATTATATCAGTTATTAGGATTCCGCATACGTATTTGGACAGTGCGACAGTTGGCTACTGTAACTAATCTGGCTTTGCTAAAATGTGGTTATAGTGGTAATAATTTACTTCTTATAGTAGGTAAAATAGTTGTTCTTAGTGATTAGATTATTAGTAGCGGTTATCTATTTTATACCCAATATAGAGGTATTTTAATAACAGCTAGTGAATATGTTTTAAGTATTATAATAATGTTACTAGTGACCAATATACATTTGTATACCGTTTATAAGAGTAGCTAATATCAGTGATAATCTAGATAATATCAAATATCATACTGTTTTTCCTACTTAAAAGATAGTTTATACCCAATATAAGAAAGGTTCTAATACCTATTATAAATAGGTTCTAATACTGTGTATTAGAATATCTGGGTGTTTCACTTACGAAAGTATATTTTCCATGAGATATGAATCGCCAAATGTTCCTGATTTTGATATGGTTCTATCCTAGTTCATTCTTTTTTAGCAGAAACAACCTTGTGCAGATGAAAATTGTCCAAAATATAATAAATAATATAGTATATGGAGTTAATGGAATTAACTTATGATTGTATT
This sequence comes from Polydrusus tereticollis, assembly GCA_963920685.1. Taxonomy (NCBI): domain Eukaryota; kingdom Metazoa; phylum Arthropoda; class Insecta; order Coleoptera; family Curculionidae; genus Polydrusus; species Polydrusus tereticollis. The sequence continues at coordinate 120,755,893 of OY987329.1, forward strand.
TACTAGAATTTGCTTGACAATAACAAAAAAAAACTACCTATATTTATATATTACGAACATATATTTATTAAAACGAAAATAAAAAGAAACAGGTAATTATAGGTTATAATACTTAATAACACATATTTGGTTAAGTTTTTGAAAAAAAAGGTTATAACAGGTACACCGGGTGTTGCATCGTCGAGCGGGACATAGGAAATTCCATGTAATTTTAAATGGGGTCAATTATTGGCTTCCCTAATTATTTTAGAGAAAAATTCTATTTAGGTTTATTAAAGAGCACTAAAACCCACATTCAAAAGAATAACTTTAGATATTTTTGATGAGCCCGTTTACGGGTTATCGCCGATTTCTTTTTAACTATTTCTCCTTTGCGGGCACCAGTCAAGGTAAAAGATGACTGTCAAATAAAGTTGTCATTTTGAGGAATATTTGAACATCTTCTTAAATCCTAAAGTTCTAACAATTTAATATTACCTACCTATTAATTAGTAAAATATTGAAACATGTAAAATGTCATAATTAACCTTGTAATTGGATACTTTATTTTAGTTTTATTCAGATTAATTTGTACTCATAAATACACCTTTAATATTTTCGATGTACGAGTTTTTATAACAATAAAGCACACATTTCAAAATGACAACTTTATTTGACAGTCATCTTTTACCTTGGCTGGTGCCAGCAAATACGGGGCCATAAAAAGGAGAAATAGTTAAAAAGAAATCGGCGATAACCCGTAAACGGGCTCATCAAAAATATCTAAAGTTATTCTTTTGAATGTGGGTTTTAGTGCTCTTTAATAAACCTAAATAGAATTTTTCTCTAAAATAATTAGGGAAGCCAATAATTGACCCCATTTAAAATTACATGGGATTTCCTATGTCCCGCTCGACGATGCAACACCCGGTATAGATTTTTAAGCTATACATATCAACAAATAAAATATATTAAATACTCAAAAATATAACTCACTTATAAAAGCGTTTAAACAAAAAACTACCTCTTAAAGGACAAACTATAGTTTTTATAGAAATAAAATATATATACGCCATTATTTAACTTAACAATGTCAAATTATTCCCCACCACCAAAATTATTTCGAGATTTCGAGAGATTTTGGTAGTGATTTCGGGATTTCGGAATTATTTCGAACGATTTCTGCGGCTACGGTGGTGCTTTTAATGATTTCTAACACTAATTTCGGGATTTCGAGCGATTCCCCGACAAATTGTACTCGTGATTCGGAGATTGGTTGGCCTCTCGACTAAAATGCTTTAAAATAATACATAATATTATGTATTATAGTATATAAAATACATACCTACTTACTATTGTGCACAGTCTTATCAGTTATCACTTTATCACTTACTTTTAGGCATTTGTTTGTTTGTTTAACACAGAAACTACGTGCAAGGACGCGACGAGGAAGGTATTCGAGAACATAATAAAACATAAATGACCTGGGACCAGGTGGCGCTGGGGTGACGAATATCAATCGGTTTATTTGGGAATATAAGACTTCTAATAACAGGCAGTCGACAAATCGCTGCGACTATTATGCTGACTTTTATAAATGTCTGTATTATAAGCGCGGGAAACTGATTTGCTAAACGTCTAAGCTTTTCTTATACAGACAATAAGAAATGTTTAAATAGGCGAGATTGTTACCGATAGAGAATATTTTTATAATTGTTATGATTACTCTAATAGTGCTTAGCGAAAATTTTGCTATCTGTGCAAACTAGGGATTTACAAACTATCTGGTTCAATTCTCAGTGTAATTTTTACTAGTTATTATTATAAGCAAATAAACTTAAGAATTTAATATGGGATAATGCTAACATCCATTTAAATTATGGACAAGCACAATCCAGTTTTCTGGAAGTAAGAGAAATTTATGCTGAGAGATTTCCAAATCCTGCAATGTTGCCAAGTACAGAGACAAGAAATTCTTAAATTAAGAAAATGTATTGCAGTGCTCACTTTGAACATCTGATGAAATAAGCAATTAGAACAAAACTTATTTTACGGTTTTATCGAGATAAATGCTTCACATTTTCCTGTTTCTCTTAAGCTACTTGATCCTTACAAATGTGTTTCGAACCAGTAAATTTTGAAAATAGGATACAAAAATGTAATTGACTACAAATATTATTATAATACTAGCTGAATGTTAAACAGCCGAAAGTCTTGGTTGTTTAGGTATTGATGATATTCCTAATTTAAAAGCCTAAATATGTTTTCAATTACATTATTTTGATATAGGAAGAAGCTCTAACTATAAAAATCAATTGTGCATAAAACTCCGGGCGTTAAAACGGCAGAGAACTTATATTAGATGTTTAAGAAATATGACCGGGATGTTCTCCTGCGTGGAAATTGTCTAAACAATTTGAAAACTAAAACATGTCAAACATAGGAATTATTAATTTTTTAAATTAGGCACCCAGATTAAAGCCTTAAATAGTTATTTATGATATAAGCGTTAAAATACTTTTTTCCACTACTAACCTATAACATCGCCATTATTGACCGATTCTTAACGTTAGAAATCGTTTTTCTCTACCTTATAAGTCATTATTGACCATGGTCAATAATAAGGCATTGAAATCCATTATTGACCGATCTTCAAGAATCTATTTGAACGCAGGTAACTTGATTTTTTGATTCTACAACATGAATTCATAAAGGTGATTTCTTGTGGTTAGGCAACCAGATAATTATCAATATACATATTAGATTATTACAGATGCTATTGTAAAATATCGATACAATCAACATTTTTCCTGCTTCCATCCTTAATTCTGGAGGTTTACACATAATAATATCACTAACATTTTCTTCGCTAATTTTTTAAAAAAACGGAAAACTCGTGAAATCTAATGACATAAATGAACAAAAATTGACATTAACAAAGCCACCTGACAAGACAACAAAATATTTTGCCAATTCCAAAGCGCAGGTAACTTGATTAAAAAATATACTTATAACTTCCTATAATTTTTTATAATTATTAATACTATAAAGATAAATGTCTTATAAAAGTTTGTAGTAGTGGAAAAAATATTATATTAACCACGGTTTAGACAGCTTATAGCCCTCGCGTCTTAAATCCCTCGTCGCTTCGCTCCTCGTGATTTAAACTCGCCGCTCGGGCAATAATGAGGGCTGTCTAAACCTTGGTTAATAATATACTATTTTAAGACAAATAGTCAAATAATAAAATTCATTAAAAATATTCCATACTTTTTTATATTGTTTTTTTTTATCGGTGTTTTATAAACATTTTTCAAGCACCTTTCGCTGCGAAAACAACCGATAATTTTCTTTCTCCTTTGTCGACATAAAGACAGACGATTTTCCCCAAGCCCCAAACCAGTCCCACAGGACGCGTATTTTTAATTTAATTCTTGCTCTGAAAATCCTTCAAAGGTAAAAATTGATTGTGGGTATTTTTCTGAAAACCCAATTTAATTTAAATATTTGCAAAGAAAATTCTGGCTTTCTAGAGATACGCGATTAAAGAGACCACAAAGGCAAAAAATAACATCCTTATGATAGAATTCAATTATGGAAAATCTTCCTAAAGGAGCCGAGAAATGGAGAGTTTAAAATTGCCACTTAATTGGATTCTTGCACAATTTTATTTCGGACTTATTCAGATAAAGGAAATTTTCGTGACCAGCGCAGCGATTTTATAATAACGTGAACCTTTTATAAACCCCCATGCAGGCATTGCAGGCCGCAGGCCTACTATAACATAAATGAGTAAAGAATTCGGGCTTGGATAAACCTTCTAATTTTGTTTTTACTCAACTTGTTATTTATTAGTGGCGTGTGGTGAGATATTTATTTAAGGAAGTGCAGTGACAAGTGACAAGAATCTTCTTAATCCCGCCAAAGGGTAACCGGCGAAGAAGAAAATTTTTTTGAGCCATGACCTAATTTTTTCAAGAATTATCCTTTCAACAGTTAAAAACAAGTTAACAAAATTAATGGGCCATAATACAAGAAATACACATTTTTACTTTGCAGTTTGCTTTCCTTGAAACGCACGGAAGCTCGGTTTGTAATTCTGTGGTTTTACATTGTCGCTTGAGTGCCTAAAGAAAGGAAATATAAACCTGTTTAAAAATTTACAATATTTGCATTACGGCATCGTAGGGTATCATATTAGAACCTATGTAGTCTGGATATCAGAATATGCGTGGTCTTTCTCTGCAGGAAGGCATTCTTTTTCATCAGCGAGGTACCGCGAAACAAAAATGAAAATTAAATCCACCTAACATTTAATAGCGATGTTAAATGTCACCGTTCCTTTTGGGATATTTATGTACGAAAAACCACTAGAGTTCCGGGGACTTTCTCCACTAGCGCTGGTATTGACAATGAGTAAACAACCAACAGCGAACAAAATTTTGCAATATTGTATACCGGGTGTTGCATCGTCGAGCGGGACATAGGAAATCCCATGTAATTTTAAATGGGGTCAATTATTGGCTTCCCTAATTATTTTAGAGAAAAATTCTATTTAGGTTTATTAAAGAGCACTAAAACCCACATTCAAAAGAATAACTTTAGATATTTTTGATGAGCCCGTTTACGGGTTATCGCCGATTTCTTTTTAACTATTTCTTCTTTTTATGGCCCCGTATTTGCGGGCACCAGTCAAGGTAAAAGATGACTGTCAAATAAAGTTGTCATTTTGAGGAATATTTGAACATAGTTTTATTCAGATTAATTTGTACTCATAAATACACCTTTAATATTTTCGATGTACGAGTTTTTATAACAATAAAGCACACATTTCAAAATGACAACTTTATTTGACAGTCATCTTTTACCTTGACTGGTGCCCGCAAATACGGGGCCATAAAAAGGAGAAATAGTTAAAAAGAAATCGGCGATAACCCGTAAACGGGCTCATAAAAAATATCTAAAGTTATTCTTTTGAATGTGGGTTTTAGTGCTCTTTAATAAACCTAAATAGAATTTTTCTCTAAAATAATTAGGGAAGCCAATAATTGACCCCTTTTAAAATTACATGGGATTTCCTATGTCCCGCTCGACGATGCAACATCCGGTATACCTACATGTATCGTAAAAATCTGATTTAAAATATAGTGTATATTTTTTAACCAACTTTTATCTGTAAATTAATTAAGTCTAGGCACTTACCTGTGAAAATATCATTATTTTTTTCCTATAAAGGTAAACACTAAAAATCTGTTTTGCAATGTCTTCTACACCAAGCAACAGAACAATGCATTTTGTTGCTAACAAAATCAAACACAAACACAAACTGTAAAGGTACTCGCAGACTTGTCTACTTTTTGTGTTGACAAACCTAAAAAATATGGCAGAATCCTGGTATTGCAAGGTGAGAACACTATTGCAATATAAAAAGTTGCTTCAAAAATTGCAACTTCTGAACAGTTAAAAGCACTGGAGTTGCACAACATAAATATATATCGACATGTTTTACAACGCTGTACATTTTATGTTTTAACATGTTTGCAGCTTAAGTTTTGCAATAATAAGTGGCGCATAGCGTGTTCAATATTTTTAAGTTGCGCAACTCATTTATGTAGCAATTTTACACATTTTATAGCTGCTGTGTGAACATTATGAGCCATTTTCTAATTGCGCGATAAGTATACATTAGTGTAAGTACCTTTACCAATAGTTATGTTCATAGGTCAATTAACGCGCTGGCAAACAGCGCTGCTCGGCCAGCGAAAATCCCGATACAAAATGTGATGAGGCGAGATGTTCTGACCTGCCTTCACATATTCCTGTATTTTCGACAGTAACGGATGGTTAACGGAATATTGCCTGATTTAGTTACATTATTACTTTACCATGTTTCGCTTTTTCGACGATTTGGCAACTTTTTGAGGTTTACATCAATTTAACCTTGTATTATTTTCACAGTAACCACATAATATTTTCATGTTGACTCGTAAGACACCTTGCAACTGAGGTCAATTTAAATACCCTGGGGATTTAGTTTCGTTTAGCTTGGACAATCGAATCAACACGTCTTTGTTTTATTTATACCTTAGAACTGAATGAAAACTTCTATTTTACCTTGATGCTGGAGTAAATAATCACTTATTTATATTGGAATGCAGAATCAACCCACTTTCTTTTTCTAAGATGCCAGACTAACTAATCACTGCCGTCGGGAAACTACAATCCTCGTACGAAAGTCCTTAGGGAAATAATTATGATATGCAATTTCGCTGCATACCCAAACACACACGACGTAGTTGCCCATTCTGGCCATAGAAATCCCTTTTAAAAGAATATCAATTGTGTCAGGAATACACGTGAATCCCGCTACTCGGCCACGTGGAGCAGCTTCTCCCCTCGAGTCTTGGACGCTACTCCTACTCATCTTTTGTTCTTGCGCGTTGAGGTTGTTGCCAGCTTTAAACCAATCAGCGCGCGGTCGCGCGATTCGTTGGACCAATCCAAAATCATTAATATTCAGGTTGCCGGGCCCTCGTGGTAGCCATGTTCATATACAACCAATTGAAAAATTATTAGTTTATTTCTTGAAATGTATTGCTTCAACGGTCGAATATATCATATTGCACCCAAACGATCGTTATTCAGTTAAAAATAGGATTACTCCAGTATAACGTCCATTGACGTCGATTGCCGCCTGACTGGACGTTCGTCGATTTACTTGAACTTAAACTAAGAAAGTTTGCAAAACGTAAACATCTAATTGATATTTTGTATTAACAGTTAGTAGCGTAACTAGAAGACCTGGGTTTGAGATAAAGCAAAAATTGTTTGAAGTAACACCCAAATGTCAATAATTCACTTATTTGACTCGAGCAAGCCCGGGTTCATGAAACACTTAAAACCATTTTAGTTACGTCACTGACATTAGTTACATTTTTGGTCTATTTAATAGAGAACATTTTTTATTTGTTGCTATAAAGTATTTCCATTGTTTCGACACCAATTGAGGGGCGTTTTTTCAAAACTGCACATCTACAAATTTGGCCGAAACGAGTTAGGCATCACATCTTATATTTAACGTAAAGGTGCATCGAATGAAGTAAAGAAATTTTGCCAAAACTAAACATCTACTATGGTAATTAAATGGCAAAACTGCAGAATTTTCTCAAAAGTGTACATCTACAATTTATAAGATTTTACAAAACTAGCTATCTACTATATCAAAGAGCATATATTCTATATTATTTACCATTTTTAAATCAGTCTCGACTAGTCTGTTACAAGTGATAGACGTACTGGTCGCGTGTCGTTGCAATATTTTTAAAATGGCCGATTATGAAACCCCGGTGTTATGTGCGGAGGGCGGCCGTAAGGCAAGAAAAACGCCGCGACCTAATAATAAGAAAACGAATTCGGATAATGGTCAGTTACCAACCATCTCTTGTACTCATGGACTAAGTTTGGATTCCGATAAAAAGCATAAACGCAGCATGTGTAAAGTAGCTGATTTATCCCATTGCGATATGGTGCATTTTCGAGATCGTTTTTACTCGAATAAAACAAAGATCCTCCAGGATTGTTTTTTATTAAAATATATGAAGGCCAAAGTTCCTGTTAGACGAACTGTGAAAAATCCAAAAAATCAGAGAGGTGTAACAGTAAGCTACTTCAGTTGGGTGGCGGAAGGCACAGTAGTTCCGGTTTGTGCAGCCACATTCCAAAGTATTTTGGGCATATCACGAGCTCGATTACAGCGCCTAGCAAAGAATCACGTTATAACCGGTAAGTTAGATATTTAGTTGCTTGATATTCAGATCTACTTATTCAATTATTTTGTTATAGGTAACATGCCGAAAGAAAAAAGAGGGGGTCATCGCCTAAAAGAAAAACATGATGATATGACAAGGATAATAAAAAGAAATATATTGAAGTATAAATGCCGAGAAACTCACTATTCCCGTAAAGATTCTTCGCGTTCATACCTAGCACCTGAACTCAATTTAACAAAAATGTGGCAGCGATATTGTGAAGAGTGTCAACGCGGTGGGTTAGCAAAATGCTCGCTTTCAAAATACAAATCAGTTTTTTATAAAAACTTTAATTTGGGTTTCGGTAATCCACGTACGGATACTTGTTCGATATGTGCCGAATATCAAATAAAAATAAAAGCAACCAATGACCTTGAAGCAAAGAATGACTTAAGGACGAAGAGTAGATTGCATAATATGAAAGCAAAGAAATTTTTCCAAATACTGAAGGAGGAAAAGGAGGACACCGTCACTGTTTGTTTTGACTGTCAACAAAACCAACCTCTACCTAAATTATCTATTGGGGAAGTATTCTACAGTCGCCAAGTTTGGCTATATAATTGTCTATTTATGCAAGTTGCCAATAACAAAAACACCAATATGGCACATTACACATGGTTAGAAACACAAAGTGGACGAGGGGCAAATGAAATTGCATCGGCAATAAGGCACTATCTTCTCGAACTTGAAAAGGATCTAAAGAAACAGAAGAAAAAGGTTATTTTGCGCTTGTTCTCAGATTCCTGTGGATCACAAAACAAGAATTTTGCAATGATGGCAACTTTAATGAGAATTGCGGAACGGTCTTCTGTTTTTATTAAAATACTGCATTATTATCCTATTAGGGGGCATAGTTATATGCCTCCTGATAGAGTGTTCGGAAATATCGAAAAGGACTACCGCAAAATGGAAACCATCACTACGCCGTCACAATAGTATTGCTTTTTAAATAAGTTTGGCCGTTGTGTCATTCTCGGACAAGACTGGAAGTTGATTGATTTGAAAAGTAAAGCTTCCGAGATTGTAAAGAAAAAATTACCATTTAAAATGCAGGAAGTACGTGTTTTTGAATATACGAAGAAACAAGTTAAGATACGCACTGCTTATTCTGCGGAAGGCATTGAAGTAAAGCCTCTAAAGGAAGGTGTTAAAACCTTATCTTTATTAGATAAAGCTCCAGAAATAATATTAAAAAATCGCGTCAGCGAGAAAAAGGCAAATGATATAAGAAAACTTATGGCGTTTTTCGATTATTCTTCAGAGGAAGCTCAAGCATTTTACGAGTCTGTTTTTAAGGACTGTCAGAAAAAAGACAATGACAACGTCACGGCGAGATACTTCGATGAGTCTTCTGTGAGTATCTAGACTTTTTTAATTATTGTTGTGTTTTAACTCGAACGCGAAGAAAATGAAAAAAAAAACTTTTTGCATTCATATGTTTAATTAAGTAGGAGTAGTTGCCAAGTTTTGAAATAATTTGTAAAAACTGTTATTATTTTTTCATACATTTTGTTGGTTGAAATAAAAAAAAATTTTGGGATTTGTGTTTATTTATGACAAAAGTGTAACGTCACATATTTAGCAAAGAAAAATATGTTAAATAAAGATTACAAACAATAAAAAGTGTTTCCTGTAAAAACATGAAATTGTACATGTTCAGTTTTGAAAAAACGCCCCTCAATTTTTGTCAGAATTTGTTCGCACAATTTTTCATGGTCCAGTTTAAATAATTTTTAAATGTTTTCTCATAAGCTTTGTTTGTTGTTTACATCGGCATTCATGAATAACAACAATATTTGGGTTTTAATGACATCTATTGCTCTGGCCAATGTCGTGTGAAACATTGTGGAGAAATGTCGGAGAGCTGTAGCAGAAACACCACTTTCTGATCCACTCTACGTACTCCATGGTGGTGCTTTACTACATCGATTATCATGGTCGGTTGGTATGCAGGTCCTAGACATTTGTAATCGCTATACAAACTACGTTCTTGCGAGGTATGGTAAATCGTTTGTAATTGTTGATGATGGATATTTGTATGGTCATTCCATCAAGGACAACACTCACATTAGAAGAAGCGAAGGTGAAAGTTCCCCTATCGTTTTATTTTTTACTGACAATGAAGAAGAATATTTTCATTTAAAGCAAAACGAATAAGCAGCGTTTTTGATCATGCAGACAATACCTGCACCCGGAGATGCAGACCTACTGATCACTCAGACAGTAGTTGGCACGTCTAAAGAAAGAAATGTTGTTGGCGTTGCAGACGACACTGATGTCCTAATACTCCTATGTTTCTATGATAAAATGGAGAATAAAAAGTAATTTTCAAACCATAATGAAAATAGATAAAATACATGGTATATTTATTAAATTCTAAAATTTAGTGAATACATGGTATTTTATAGTGAATTCACTCAAAAAGCGATGAAACGTGTTTGCAATTCTCAAATATTGTTTAAACAATAAACCAGTAATTTAAAAACGAGTTATTTGAACTACCCGCCATTTCCTATTCCAATTTCCTACCGTAGCGCTCGGGGTGGACTGGTGGCCAACTTGAATCTTTGTTCCGCTGGTGTTCTACGTAGTTGGCATTTCTAACCTTTTATCTGTTTAGTGTTTTTTTTTAGTTCAATACAAAAGTCGAAATTAATGCTTGTTTTTGTTTACTGCTTATTGCGGGTTAAATTATAAGGACATTAAAATTCTACTAATAGGAAGGGTTTTGTTTTTTTTTAATTTAATTTATCTAAACAAAAAAATAAATTGAACGTTTGACATAAACTATTACAAATTTTTTGTATCGTTTATAGTGTTCATAACGTACCAATAATCATTTTAAAGAACATTTTGGTCACTTTTTTTGAAAAAAAAATGATGAAGCAGGTTGTTTGTAACCAATACTTTCTAAGGGGGTTTTATTTTGGACATAACTGCTTATTACCCTGTTTGAATTACATTTTTATAAATTAAAACAACACTTCTGTCTTCCTCCACAAATAATATATATTTTTGAAAATTTAACGATTGTCCCTACATGTTGCGACTATATATACAGTCATCTTCAGGGGATCTAAAAGGCATGTGTGAGAATACAAAGATAATAACAGGTACCATAAGAGACTTACCTATATCGAGTGTAAAATGGGATCCAATAGTTGTCTAAAATTAATGAGTACAACATTTAATATCGTAGCAAGGGAAATGAGAGAGACAACTATTGGATCCCATTTTACACTCGATATAGGTAAGTCTTTTATGGTACCTGTTATTATCTTTGTATTCTCACACATTCCTTTTAGTTCCCCTGAAGATGACTGTATATATAGTCGAAACATGTAGGGACAATCGTTAAATTTTCAAAAATATATATTATTTGTGGAGGAAGTGTTGTTTTAATTTATTACCTACACTCCACTGCAAGTATTGACTACTTCTTCAAATTTAGATTTTTATAATTTTTCGTTAATATGTTATTTCAAGATAGATTATTTTTAACTTGAAAAATATTGCTAAAGAACATTGTGGCGTAATGAACAATGCAAAACGAAATATTTTTATAATGTCATTTTTGAGCTAGCATTCTAAACTTAAACTGCCTTTTTTGCCAGTCTAGTTAAAATGGACAAGGCGGTTGTTTTTTCGCATGAACCCTTCATTAATGCGAATATGTTTGTAAGTAGTGTAAGTACGTCTTAAATCTCCATTTTAAGCTGAATTAAATCGTCCTAACAGGCAAAATGGTCCAACAAATGTATTATTTAAACTAATGGCAATTTTCTCGCAAAAGAACAGTAAAATGTCTTTGAACGTTTCGGAGGGAACAGTAAAAGAATGGAACTTCCGAAAGGGATGAAACTTTAATTGAAATGCCGTCGGCATCGCCATGTTTTTGACTGAAACTTGTGTGTGACTTTCTTTCTTCAGAGGGTGCAAGGGTCGTTCGTTTCAAGTTTTTGCATTATAGCATACATTTAAGCTTGTTTTTTTAATGATATTGCCTTGAATATTAATTGGTACTCTTAATCGCTAGATATCTTAATAGTGATTATGTGAGTAAGTATTGTAGAGAAATAGGGCTTTTAAAGGCATTTTTAGTTGTTGGGATAAAGGGCCCCAAAGAAGTTCTTAAATATCTTCCTTTAAGAAATTTCTGACAGATTTTGCATAAAATCATCCAATTCAGAAAGTTAGCAAAAATTGAACCTCTTTCTTCACTTCTTAGGGGTTACAAAAACGGAAGATGGTTAGGTTAGTACCTGAAGCAGTCTACGTTGCGCCTAAGTTTAATTTTATTGAGGAACTGGTCTGGCGACCTATACAGGGTGTCTGTAAAAGGTGTTTACAAAAACCTACCACATATTCTTCAGACCAAAACTAGCCGATTTAAGCAAACTTGCCTTAGTACAAAGTTACTTAGTTTGGGCGCTAGACGGCGCTGAAGTGACAATTTTTAGATCGTTTTTCTGGATTAATTCAAAAACTGCTCATACTATTTTGCCGAAATTTGGTACGTTGGCATAGCTTCATGGGGCAAAAAAACCCTTGTCACAATTCTGATTAATATCAGTCCATGGGCGTAGAACCTGGGTTTTTTACTAATTGCTTGTTTCAGATTTCTATGCCAATGGAACAAGAGGGATTTGGGCACAAAATTCAGTTGAACCAACTCATTTGCTACAAAAAAGGTACTCTCGATAAGACTCGATTCCTCTGACGGTCTTCGAGAAATTTGCATTTTATTACTTAATACGTATTAGTTTTTACAAAAAAAGAAAAAATAACTAAATCATAAACAGAAATAAATAGAAATATCATAAAAATTGCTCAAGATGTCCACCATTTTCATGAATACAAAGATTTGTACGTCGAAGAAAATTAAAACACACTTCATTGCAGAAGAATATTTAATGCATCTTGAATAGGTTGCCATAGTTGTTCTGCGTTATCTGGAGTTGTCCTGTAAACCACTGTCTTAAGATGTCCCAATAAGAAATAATCCAATGGATTTAAGTCCGAGATCGTGGTGGTCAGTTTACAGGGGCATTACCTCTACCAATCCATTTATTTGGGTACTGCGTATTTTGTAGATGTCGCAAATAAATTTCCCCGGTTAATCTTTGTGGAATAATGACACGACCAACAATGTGATTGCCAATTATTCCAGCCCACACATTAATTCTAAACTCATTTTGAAAATGTTTTACCTTGATAGCATGTGGATTTTCATCCGCATAAACATGTTCATTATGAAAATTTGTAATCCCTCTTCTTGTGAAATATGCTTCATCGGTAAACAAAATATTGTTGGCAATGTTGGGATTTTCTTCTCCACACTCCTATTTCCTTACCCAGCCTCCTGGTGCTTATTTCTGGACCTTCTGCAACACGTTCTAAAATGTCTTCCTCGACTTCAGGAACCCTTACAAAACGATGTATTCCATTATCAATGGCTTTAGGAGTAAATTGGCCGTTTTCCCGCAGGCGTCCTTTAACAGCAGCAAACGTTGGGTGGCTTGGTATACGACGATTTGGAAACCTTTCGGAGTAGACTCTGACACATTCTTGACCATTTCCATGGCAATACCCAAATACCAATATCATATCGGTATATTCTGCATTAGTGTATTGCACGGCAATGATAATTCACGACAATTAAAGTTTTCTAATAATTAATGCAAGCAAATAAAATGATTAAACCTTAGCAATAATATTAAATGTTACAAATCTAACAATAATCTTATATTGTCAGATGAAACTTATAATAACCAACAATAGCAATCGTTTGTGAGGTGCAAGGTCGTGTTGTACATACCTGAAAAATACCGTGCGAACAAAAAGCAGATGATAAGAAAACTGTTCAAGAGGTTTTTTGTAGTAAATAAGTTGACAGTTAACAGAAAAATTCTATAAAACCCAAGTACTACGTGGTAGAAACTACTACGTAGTAAGTAATAAAACGAAAATTTCTCGAAAACCGTCAGAGGAATCGAGTCTTATCAAGAGTACCTTTTTTGTCGCAAATGAGTTGGTTCATCTGAATTTTGTGCCCAAACCCCTCTTGTTCCATTGGCATAGAAATCTGAAACAAGCAATTAGTAAAATACTCAGGTTCTACGCCTATGGACTGATATTAATCAGAATTGTGACATGGGTTTTTTGCCCCATAAAGCTATGCCAACGTATCAAATTTCGGCAAAATAGTATGAGCAGTTTTTGAATTAATCCAGAAAAACGATTTAAAAATTGTTGCTTCAGCGCCGTCTAGCGCTCAAACTAAGCAACTTTGTACTCAGGTAAGATTACTTAAATCGGTTAATTTTGGTCTAAAGAATATGTGGTAGGTTTTTCTAAAGACCTTTTACAGACACCCTGTATAAGAATTATAATCCTCTTTCGTTAGTCGGTAGGATACTACTCCTCTTTAAGAGGAAACTTACTCTATGTTAGTTTATAGTTTGTGAGTCTCTATTTTAACGGCTATATCGCCTTTAAGGTTTATAATTAATTTTTAATCCCAAAATATTTATTTACGTGTTCACTTATGCTTGCTTTTTGTTAAACTACCAGAAAATTCTATTTGATTTAATTACTTTGGACTACTTAAACAATTATCTATTTTACATCATATACATTAGATTTTCAACGTTTGAACGACTTTTCTTGATTTTATAGTTTGTAGGTATTACTTACAAGTACTACTGAAACCATTAGCCCGCCATTGTAATGACCTCTGTTTCCAATCTGCATCAGTGACTATAGCCCGTTTTAAAGTTGCATGGGTTTCCTTAGAAATGTATCCCTGGGGATTGTCGTCAAAATAGAGCACAGCACCGCCATGACTCTTCGTGCAGTGACGTACAAAACCTATATTTATTTCTCAGTAGATACAATAATGCAGTTATTGAAGTATTGGGTAAGACTGAATTATTATCCGGTACACAAGTCTACTGGTTATGAAAAACTTATTATTTAGTCATAATAAGTAGAATATTATAATAAAGTTTTCCTTCAAATAAGGCAAACTACTGGTATAAGATTTAAAATAAAAAGTTGAAAAACTATTAAACTTATTGATGTCAATCAAATAAGGTTTTGATAAAATCGAATGGCAATAAGACATTAAGTCGATCATAGAAAAGGTAAAGGTGGCGCAGATGGTTCTCAATCTCCCTTAAATCATAAAATGCATTAGCCAGTAGAATTTTTTTAACTTTCTCTTAAAATATGAATGCTACTATCCTGAAGGGGTGCAGGTAACACATTGTGCAGAGTAATACCGCGGGTTTCTAAGATATTGTATCTTTCCGGAAGCTATACCGGGTGTTGCATCGTCGAGCGGGACATAGGAAATCCCATGTAATTTTAAATGGGGTCAATTATTGGCTTCCCTAATTATTTTAGAGAAAAATTCTATTTAGGTTTATTAAAGAGCACTAAAACCCACATTCAAAAGAATAACTTTAGATATTTTTGATGAGCCCGTTTACGGGTTATCGCCGATTTCTTTTTAACTATTTCTCCTTTTTATGGCCCCGTATTTGCGGGCACCAGTCAAGGTAAAAGATGACTGTCAAATAAAGTTGTCATTTTGAGGAATATTTGAACATCTTCTTAAATCCTAAAGTTCTAACAATTTAATAGTATCTACCTATTAATTAGTAAAATATTGAAACATGTAAAATGTCATAATTAACCTTGTAATTGGATACTTTATTTTAGTTTTATTCAGATTAATTTGTACTCATAAATACATCTTTAATATTTTCGATGTACGAGTTTTTATAACAATAAGGCACACATTTCAAAATGACAACTTTATTTGACAGTCATCTTTTACCTTGACTGGTGCCCGCAAATACGGGGCCATAAAAAGGAGAAATAGTTAAAAAGAAATCGGCGATAACCCGTAAACGGGCTCATCAAAAATATCTAAAGTTATTCTTTTGAATGTGGGTTTTAGTGCTCTTTAATAAACCTAAATAGAATTTTTCTCTAAAATAATTAGGGAAGCCAATAATTGACCCCATTTAAAATTACATGGGATTTCCTATGTCCCGCTCGACGATGCAACACCCGGTATGTGTATTCTCCTCTAATTTTATTTTTATGTACATGCAGAAGCAATCTATAGACATAATAATATGGCAAAGTCATTATTTTAGATTTTTTAAAATATTCACGACATGACGTTCTTGAATCGAGTTTATTCATTAATTAAAATTAAATTGTACTGCATAGCACATTCGAAAATGAAAGTAGCCATAATACACGCTTCGATGTCGAAACAATGTCTGTCAAGCAGCTTAAGGAATAAATGATTGAGCTTAATTTAAGGTTTACTTCTTTAAGTTGATTTGTATTGTATTTCAGAGTTGTTACAATTGTGAGACTCAAAATATTCGTCTCATAACACACTTGAATGATTTTATCATCAACTTCGACATCAGTGTTAAGAAAGTTCCTTCTCTTAAAAACAAGGAGGTTGGTTTTTGGAGATTCAGTCTCTATCTATTCGCACTAAACCAATAGTCTTATGGTAGATACTGTCTTTGTTATTAAATTATTAGGGCCAGTATTGCTCACTAAGCAGGTATAAAAAAATAGTTCTGTCTGCATATATCATAAACTTTCCCTGAATATGTTCTAAAAGATCAATAACAAATAAATTAAATAGTAAGGGACCCAAGACCGATCATTGAGTATCGTTCGTGTTAATGTCTTTTAAAAAAAGAGTTATATGTATTATCGCCATCACAGACACTGACATACTGTCTTCTAAATGACAAATATAATTTAAACCACTAAAGTGCCACTCCCCTAACTTCATATTAATCCACTATCCACAATAGAATAGGGTGATTCACCGTGTCAA
Source organism: Polydrusus tereticollis (assembly GCA_963920685.1). Taxonomy (NCBI): domain Eukaryota; kingdom Metazoa; phylum Arthropoda; class Insecta; order Coleoptera; family Curculionidae; genus Polydrusus; species Polydrusus tereticollis. The sequence goes on from OY987329.1 coordinate 120,772,558, forward strand.
ATGCCTTTGACAAGTCACAAATCCGTGCCATACACGTCTTTCCCTCATTTCTGTTTTCATAAATTCCATTTAATCATAATATATCGTAGATGGGGCGCTCTGGGTAGATGAGTTAGATTTGAATCCGTGCAGTTTACAATTTTGTGTCCGTGCTGACACGGAGTCAAAATTGCACGTCGTTCTATAAAGATCATCATGCGATTGTAGTCGGCTTTCTCTATTATCGTCGTAAAGATACTAGCTAATGACATGGGACGATAATTTGCAACATCCTTTTATATTTCCTTTTTAAAAACAGGTATGACTTTAGAAATCTTCAACTGTGTTGGGAAATGCCCAGTTTCAAAAGTATTATTTATCATTTCATTTAATATAGGGGACAAAGTATCTAAATGGGACTTAACGAAGCAAAGAGGAATCTCATCTGGGCCCACCGAGTTAGTATTTTTCAAGAAGTAAACTATACTTTTAACCTCATCGACTGTAACTATCATTAAAAATATGCTGTTTTGAGTTGCTTGAATTGAGGGCTCAGAGGCTTCCGGAAATACTGTACCAATAGTTGAAATTATCGGAAAAACATTCAGCAAATTCATCCCACTCCTGTTTTCTTATTTGTTTACCTCGACCCGTTTCGCTTTTTACTATATATATGCAGTCTTGAGGGGAGACCTTTGACTTCGTTTGCTTCATCGATGACTGCTTGGGTCTTTTCACATAAGGATTTTGGTTAAATCGGCAATGGCTTGAATCGTTGGGTGTCATGTGTGTGTGTTTGTTTGTACTGGGAATCGGCCTGGTGGGTTGGCGCCTGGGTTCGAGTCTATTCTAGACTGCGAGGGTGTTTAGTGCTTCTCTACTGTTATTTTTATAGTGCATCTCTACTGTTGATTGCGATCGAAGAACCAGCCTTTAGGTAGTTTGTAGGTAGCGTCTGGTGTACTTCTTGTGTGCTAGTTAGTTATTAGTTCGTGAGTAGATGCGTCCGTTTGTCTGTAGTAATCCGTAGTTATCTTTAGAAATAATTTATTTAAAGTGGAAATTTTAAAATCGTTATTTAGAACATGGCTGTTCGTGTACCTCTTGATATTTACAGTCGGTTTCAGTGCCCTGTTCTGCACTATCTGCAACGTATTACTATTTAATTACTTTAAACTGTTTTTGATATATTTGCAAATTTGTTACAACAATTTTTTACCGCATATTTCAGAAACGAACCATTTCTGAAATATCCGAATTTGAGCAAATCAGAAACGTTTTATTTAATTTTACTAAAACTACATTCCGAATATATCCTTGTTAGTAGCTGTTGTTCAAAATAATTATTTTCTAGGAAATAAGTGACTTTTTCCTTTCCCACTTTTCGAAATATGGTAGGGACAGACTTTATCGCGGGCATTGTATAATAGGTACACATTTTCCAATTACAATAATTTTAAAAAGGCATATTTCATACTATCGTCAAGTCATGTAAATATTCCTGGGACTAACAACTTTTGAGTTAGGACTATTTAGAAACTTTCGCCCAAGTAAACAATATAAGTACCTAATACCTAATCCATACGTAAATTTTTGTTTTTCCATTTTTTTTGTTTTCTTCATTTTCTGATACATTTTTACTTTGATATCTCATTCCTTTACCTTGTCTTAATCTCACCCGAAAAACTGTGTATAACTTAAATTGTTATGAAACCAACTGTTGTCATTTATTATTACACTTTTACCTGGTATCGACTATATCTCTTCGGCAAAAGCACGCCCTTTCCAAAAACTGCTGTTCTTGATTGGCTTATCCAGTTAAAATATAGTTTCTTTTACTCCGATCGAGATTTCATATTATTGTCTAAATCCCAACATGGTTTATTTACTCATCTACGCCACTGCCCTATAGTGTGGCAAATACCGTATCCATAGCGTGTGTGCGTATTCACAGAATAACATATTAGACACACGTGAGACGAAATGAAATTTCCTGACAAATGGCGACTACCTGGCTCACATAGAAAACAGAGTCAGAAGTGGGATACTCGCCTATTGCTTTCTTGATTGAAAAAAGAATAGGTAAATGGGTTCCGTTCTCCCGCTTTATATTGGTATTTTATCCCTTGGAGTAATTTTGGGATATCAATGGGTTATTTTCTTAAAAGTTTATGAAGGAGAATGGTTAAATAAAAGAAACAATTTTATATAGAGATGGAGTTTGTAAGATTTTAACAAAAAACTAAAGCTACATTTTACTCGAAGAAAAAAAATGGTTATTTATAAATTAGGTTAAGCCCATTTAGTTAACCCACCGTATAACACAGCTGAGTAAATATTGTCGCTAACCTCCACAGAAAATACGTTTCCATTTTCACTCGAACTGTTCCACAACATACACTCCTAATTTAAAATTATCCATCCATATAACTAGTCGTTTTGCTTGAAATACATAGTTTCCTCGATCCGTTTCAGACTAGGCCCAAGTTCTTCCTGCATCCTGCTTCGGCTTTAAACTGTCAGCCACAAAAGTCTTCCTGTAGCAATTATCCATTCTACTGAACATTTCCACATTTGTTGGGGAGCTCTAACGGATAATTCATTAAATATATAAATTTTGCTGAAGGGTTCTAGTTAGGGTATGTACTATCTAATAATTATTAATATTGTCAGGTTTTGGATTAAAATAAGGACTACTCGCATACATCTTTGTTTAGGGCACAGGGTACAGTAGCAAAATCCTAGAACCTAGACCGTCACCGGATTTCTGTTAGAAGTAAGATCCTAAAATGATACCGGAAATTGTCAGCAGATGGTGTGTTCATCTAATCACGAATTCGTAATAGCAATAGATAAAACAAAGCATACTATCAAGAGATCTCCATTATTTATGAACCAAAGGGATACGAATCCAGAGAGAATTTCTAAAAAATCTGAGTCCTATAATATAACATACCAGTACAGTGCACTTTATAGCCGATTCATTTTTGTCAAGTGACAATGGAAATTAGTACTCGGGGTGTCAATTTACAACTTTTTTTAAAAAGTAAATAAGTTATTAGGACTTTCGCTGCAAAAAACGACCTTCTTCCTGTTCTATAATTTATAAGGCTTTAATAGGTACCTACTTATACGAAGCCTAATTATCGTACTAACAAATTTCCCGCAAAATGAACCTAAAGCATAAAAAAATTCATTTTATAGAGTGAAAACCGCAAAAACACATTCTTTAAGGACGTACTTATGGCAAATCATTAGCAAAAGGGGGATTAGATCTTCTCTAGTATCCCGTCTTAGCCCAATGATTGATTGCATTTTCCAGGCAAAGTTTTTTTCACAAGATAGGACCGGCTTTGGAGGTTCCTTAAAAAGCGAATTGATAAATATCTACTTGTTAGGTAAAGAACAAGAATGGAAAAAAGAGATATTATATTATATTATCTCGAAATAATTAAACCTAACTAATAATACCTAACTGAGTACCAACTTGCTATTCAAGTGTGTCATTTTTTATATAAAACATACGATTTTTTAAATGACTAAATAATGTACTAAGAGAATTCGTTGTAATCATTTTAAAAATTAAGCTAAAGTTTTTACATGATTGTGAGCTAAAAAGCTTATTGAAAAAACACACCAAACATGCCTATTCCAAATAACAGACCAATAAGCTATAGCTGAGAACTCCGGATTATGCAGGATTACCCTGATTCTTTAATGCACTAAACAAATTAGGCCTTTTTCCTGTTTCAACGTGTTTCTATTCAGAAATTGTCGTTTCACATCTTTCTCCAGACTTTGATGTTCAACGCAAATCCAAGACATTATTCTGACCAACAAACGTATTTAGTTACCGTCCCTAATTGCCTCAAAATATATGCAAATAATTTTCATGAAAAACAAATGTAAATGGCAAAATCAGTGAACCACATAATGGAACTTTAAATTACATTTCCTAGACTTTTGATTATCTTAATGCGTCTCCGTAGAGAGATTAAACCTAAAGCAAAAATATACATATAAACTACTGGTCCTGCATTTTCAGTTCTTTCTATATACAGGGTGGGCCAACAAGGGCGCGTCGGTTACTAGATGCTAAACTGTTGAACTTATGAGAAAATTTTCTTAATAAAACTTATAACGTTTCGCGTCTGCTATAACCTAAAATTATTTTCAAGTATACAGGGTGTCTCAAAAAAGAGTAATACCAAAAACTATATTTTTGTTAAATGGAATACCCTACATCTTAGAATATTTTTGAATCTTACATGAAATAGCCATTATTTTTTAATAAGTGCATTATAAGTCTAAACCTAATAATTTCCGAGATATCGACTTTTGAAAAATGACAGTTTTGAACTTTGACAGTTTCTAGCTTTCTAACGGTGCGTCTTAGAGTAAAACGGCTTACATGTCCCTATCTTAGTTTCTTATTCTCTTCCTAAAAGTGTCAGCTTCCGGTTAAACCGGATGTAACTCAAAGGCCGGAAATACAGTACTTCCGGTTTAACCGGAAGTTGATGTTTTTGGGAAGATAATAAAAAAGTAAGATAGGGACATGTTAGCCGTTTTACTCAAAGACGTACCGTTAGAAGCCTAGAAGCTGTCAAATTTCAAAAAATGTCATTTTACAAAAGTCGATATCTCGGAAATTATTAGGTTTAGAATTATAATGCACTTATTAAAAAATAATCGCTATTTCATTTAAAATTCAAAAATGTTCTAAGATGTAGGGTATTCCATTTAACAAAAATATAGTTTTTGGTATTACTCTTTTTTGAGGCACCCTGTATTCTTAAAAATAATTTTAGGTTATAGCAGAGGCGAAACGTTATAAGTTTTATTAAGAAAATTTTCCCATAAGTTCAACGGTTTAGCAACTATTGACCGACGCGCCCTTGTTGGCCTACCCTGTATATACAGGGTGTTCGATAACTAACACCGTGAATATTTTATAATAAGAAATTCCTTAAATTATCTCTCTTCAAGTCTACTATCTCCTGTTGATGTATGACCTCTTACTTATGTGACACCCTGTATATACAGGGTGAGCCGAGAGGAACAGGCCAAACTTCAGGAGTCCAGGAGTGTATTATACAGGATGATCCTTAATAATTCCTGACATCATTTTAAGATGAAAAGTTCATATGGACATATGCCCTAAAATGCTTACCCTCTAAGATACAGGGTGTATAATTTAAAACAAGAATTGTTTGCTTAAAATTTCGAGAGTTTTTGAAGATATTGAAAATTGATGTCAACTGATTTTGTATTAAACTGCACTTTTCCGTTAAAAAAGGTTTTGCTTACTTCCACTAGTGGCGTGCGTGAAGATACCATCAATATTTCTTTTGTGAAAATATTTGATACGCCACTGATTTTTTTAAACTCTGATGCAATTTATGCATTATTGATAGAAGCTGAACAAAAGTTGTCTCCACTGTGTTTTTGAAAAGAACAGTAGTTTTAACGAGAAATGGAAGAAATTGTAAAATTGTAAAAAAAATCCATGTTAAGACATCGCTGATTCGACTTTTTTTCGAAGTAGGCTCACAGTTTCAAAAGTTTTAAAGTTATGGCTGATTTAAAAAACAGTGCTCATTTGGCAGATATGCATTTTGTTTATGGTCTTGCTGATGGAAATGCATACGAAGCAAGACGAATTTACCAGACAAGATATCCGAGTGGTGTAGTACCGTGTGCTCAGACCTTCGTAAGACTCCATCGCCGTTTATCAGAAACAGGAAATTTTGCAAGAGTTTCTGATATTCCCGTCAGACCAAGGACGGTAAGAACACCACAATTAGAAGAAGCAGTATTAAATAGAATTGAGAAAAATCCAGAAACCAGTACTCGAAAACTTGCCCATGAGGTAAACGCTAGTCAGCAAACCGTTTTTAAGAATTCTTCACGATCATCAAATGTATTCTTACCACATACAACGAGTTCAGGCCCTTTTACCACGTGATTTTTCTTAACGCGTTAATTTTTGTCAATGGTTTCTGGACAGGTTGGACAGAAATCCACAATTTTTAGATGATTTCTTTTTTACCGATAAAGCTAATTTTTCCAAGAATGCCATAACAAACTTTCATAACAATCACGTTTGGAGTCAAGAAAATCGAGACAATTTCAACACCAATTATCGTTAAATGTATGGACAGGAATAGTTTGTAAACAGACTAAATAGATCCTTTCATTCTTCCCCAGCGCTTAGATGGCCAAACCTATCGCAATTTTCTAGAAAATGAGCTACAAATATTATTGGAAGACTTGCCATTAGCTCAGCGAATATACAGTGTGTATCAGCCAAATGAAATAAATTCGATAATAAATACATGGGGGCGTGTCCGAAAAAACGCTCGGACACGTCGATTAGTATTTCTAGTTGCGCATTTTTTTCGACTAAAGACTTTTTATACAGGATGTGTCATGTAACAGTGGCCAATACTAACTTTCTTATTTTAAATACAACATCCTGTATATTATTCAATTTTTGGATTCTTCAGAAAATTTTAGACATATTTCATGTACAATATCCTATATCTATCTTCAACGGAAATATTAGGTGTTTTCAGATTTATTGCAAAAATTAACAACACCCTAAAAAACTAATAAGTAATACTGTTTATTTCTTGATAATGTAAAAAAACAATAAAAAACATTAATGTAGGAGATGTTGAAAATGCTCGCCGCGAACGTCTTGGCTAATCTTAAATAAAAATTTCTTCTAACGTTACTGAACATCTCTGGCGTGACCGACCTAATCGCAAGCGTTATTCGTCTTCTTAAGTCAGCTAAGTCGAGGGGTTTAGTTTTGTATACAATATTTTTGATATAACCCATAAGAAGAAGTCTAATGGAGTCAGATCAGGGGATTGTGCTGGCCATTCCATCGATCCACGCCTCCCTATCCACCGATTTGGAAATACTCGGTTAAGGTACTGCCGGACATTGATTTGGTAATAGGGCGGTGCTCCATCTTGCTGCAAGCATATCATATTCGTTGGAAGTTGTGGGTTTGCTGGATCAGGATATAAGTTTGTCAAAGTTGGCAAGACATTATTCTGGAGCAGTGCTAAATAATTATCGCCATTTAAATTGCCATTAATAAAAAAGGGACCTTTGATATGATCTCCAACAATTCCTGCCCAAACATTAACCCTTTCAGGATATTCCGTATGTTCTTCTCTCATCCAGTGAGGATTTTCCCTAGACCAATAGCGGCAATTCTGACGATTAGCATGACCGTGAAGTGTAAAGGTGCACTCATCAGAAACAAAAGATGTTCTAATCGGATCACATTGTTATCTAACATTGCCATGAATGTTCACAAAAATACGTCCTTCTATCAAAATCGTCTTCCATGGGCTCCTGAGTAGATACCATTTTATAGGGATACATTTTATTTTCTTGTAATGTTCGAATAATCGATGAATGGCAAACATCGAACATTGGGGCTGTTTTTCAAATAGAAGTATGTGGGTCTTCCTGAAACTCAAGCATAATATCTTATTTGGTATCATCACTTATTGCGTCGGCAGCTACTTTTTTTTTATCTGCTTTACATGTCCAAGCTAGCGAAACTGCTTTTCTATTTTACTAATCGTCCCTTGAGTTATAGGCGGCAAGTTTGGAAATTTTTCATGAAATAAGCGAGCAACTTCCATTTGTCTCCGTGTTTAATCTCCATAACCAATCATCTGTAGAATTGTTATTTTGTGCATTTCTGTTAAATAAACCATTTTTCTGATATGCAGTTAAAGAAATTCAAACGACTATAACACTGACAACTACTGTCATGCAGACAGACAACAATTTGGTAAGGTCAGGCGTTTCGAACAAAAGTAAACAAAACTATTTATACTTTTCTTTTATTTCATATCAGTGAAAACATTTTAAGATCAATTCTCAACATCTCCTACATTAATGTTTTTTTTTGTTTTTTACATTATAAAGAAATAAACAGTATTATTATATCCAGCTATTAGTTGCTCTATTTTCAACCGATTTAGGCTGTTTTATTTTTTGAAGGCATTGATAAATTTCCATATGGATGGATGGACAGCGTTGACGATGGACGAGAAACTATTATGCCAACCTTTAATGGCATTATTAGTTCGGGGAATGTCTCTTTCTACTAGTGCATAGACGTTCCGTAGTTCAACACTGTACAGTGGCGGTCTTCGGCGTGTACTCAAAGTAATTTATGATAGGTACCAGCAAATCTTTATTCTGCACATAAAAGTCGCTATCGAAAATTTCTTGAAAAGCAGTTATTACATCGTTTGGTGGAACAAATGCTAGAGCTGGCAGTAAGCGCAGGTGTAAATCAAACTCTGGATCTTTGCTGTATTTTTCTTGCAAGCCTGCCTGCTGTATATGCCTCCATATGCACTGGATTTAATGGAAAAATTATTGAAATAACTTATCTCTTTGTTATACCTACAGGTATTTGTAATTATACTTATACAAACTATATTTATTTTTGCATGCGTCCAATTGTCGCATGCGTCCAATTGACACATGCGTCCAATGGTCCCACGTCCAATTGTCGCGCGTCCAATTGACTGCGGCCAATAGTCGTGCGTCCAATTTTCCACGTCCAATTGACGCGAGACTATAAATGCTGTATATGGAAATCGATGGATCGGTACAGGCGTTGCACTACCTAATCAACCATGACCACCAAGGTCCCCAGATTTAAATGTATTGGATTTTTATTTCTGGTGCCATTTAAAATCTTTGGTTTATAAATCTCCAGTTGAAAACAAGGAAGATCTTAGAAACCGGATAATAATGGCTTGCGAAAATATTAAAAACACCCCAGGAATTTTTGAACATGTTAGAAATTCAATGAGACGACGGCTAGGTCCTTGTATTTAAGCAGAAGGTGGCCACTTTCAATAGTTTCTCTAAATCCAGTTTGTTTTGTGTTTAAGTTTAGATTAACAAATAAGTTAATTATATTAGAAAAAGTTTTAAATAAATTATTTGTAGTATAAATAATTCATAACATGTTTTGTACTAGTTTAGTTAGTAAATTAATTTTGTTTACTTTATATCCTTACTGCATCAGTGTTATCTTTAAAACTACTGTATTTTCCAAAACCTAGTACAGACAACTTTTGTTGAGCTTGTATCAGTAATGCATAAAAATGCATCAGAGTTAGAAAAAATCAGTAGAGAATCAAATATTTTTCCAAAAAAATATTGATGGTATCTTCACGCACGCCACTGATGGAAGTAAGCAAAACTTCTTTTAACAAAAAAGTACAAAATCAGTTGACGCCAATTTTCGATAGCATATTCTCAAGAACTTTCGAGACTTTAAAAAACAATTATTTTTTTTAATATTTTAACAATTTTAGGGCATATGTCCGTATGAATTTTCTGTCTTATAATGATTTCAATAATCATATCCTAGATTTTCTTCATGTACTTAGGGATCACCCTGTATACAGGGTGACACGGAAACAAGTTCAATGCTTAGTACCACACGGTACTAAATTTTAAACCAATGTTGGGATTTCATAATATCCTCTTACAGGATGGCATATTGTGTAAAAATAATACAATTTCTAAGTGACAGGTACCGACGTAAGAGGATTTCATGTGCTTAAATTGAATTAGTAAGTTAGTACGGCCCTGTAAAGGTGTATAGGAACCTTTTACATTCTTTTGGGATCTTTAATCATGTGGTAAAGTCTGTTCAGAGATATAGGAAAGTTACTAACTGATTCCTATTAGGAAAGACCCAGGCCAGCTGTAAAATTAAAATTTGGCCGAACAGGTCCGTATTTTGCTTAGAATTTGATCAAGGTTTGTAATAAAAATAAGTAAGACGTTAAACAATATTTTATTTAAGTTTAAATGCGAAATTACAAGTTATTTTATTATTAAAAATTATATTTATGATTACAAAAATATACAAATTATTGGGTACTTATAATAATTATTCACTTAATATATCAATATCACTATCGCTATCATTATCTGTTCTAATTATTATTTGTGCCATATTGTTTATATGGATATAGAATTTTTCCACTTTTTCAACATGTGTAACAGAATTTGCCCAACTTTGTAAAGGGATGTTAAAAACTTCAGTCTCTATAAGTTCAAGTACACTGGAGTTAATAGTAGGGCAAATATTGTTACGAGGAATGGCAGATTTCAGTTGGTGCCAAACATGTTCGATGGGATTAAATAATATACAATGGTATGGTGGAAGCCCTAAAACTGTATGCCCTAGATTTTTTGCATAATTATCACAGAAGTATTCCTTTTGTAGTTTTAAACTTTGTAAAACCTCAATTAATTGCCTTTTGGGGTAATCTTCTTGAAATCAACATGTAGTTTTGGATTGTTGCTTTTGTGTCATTTGAGGATGAAGTCTTGGTAAACTGCCTACTATGGTAGCTTGTATTGTCCATTACAATAACGGTATTCGGTAGTAGCTTGTTTTTAAACCAATCTTCAAATAAATCAGCGGTGGTGTCCACATGGTAATCCAGAGAAGAATCTTGAATGTTTTTTTGCAGACAGAGAAAGTCCATTTGGAATCCATCCGTCTTTGGATCTAGCATTCAAAATCGTAATTTGTTTACCTCTTTTTCATGGCGCGCTTGTTTTACACTTGCCGCTTGAGTCAACCTAACCCTTTTCTGGGGTATCATATGTGTCGAACCAGGTTTCATCCAAGTAAATATTCGGCCTTTGCTGATCTCTGTAAATCCTAATTTTTTGTAGATATTCGGATCGCCATTCTCGAATTCCACTGGATTCCATTATAACTTGTCTTTTGTTAATTTTTTTAAAGTCTAAAACTCAAGTGTTGGATACACTTCCATAACGTTGTTCTGCCACCTTTAACGCCGGTTTCATCTTTTTCAAGCCTCTTAATTAAATTATCTAATGTAGACACGCTTTGTTCCTCGTATAACTTGTAAATTTTACGCCGTATTATATCTCGATCACTTCCATCTACCTTCGAGAAAATGCCAGTATCGGTTCTTTTTTTCCTGGCTAAAATGGGATATGTTGGAATTTTTGTTAATGTGCCGTTTCTTCTAACGCTGCTTGCTTGCTGACCGCACGTTCAATGAGAGTTGAATAAACATTGTTTATATCATCCTTAGTTTCCACAGAAAAGTGTTTTCTGCTTTTCGACTGGGTTATCTCCTGAGATACATTGGGCTCGCACATATTTTCCATGACTCACACACGATTAAACAAACGCTGTATTACACACGAAGTAAAAATAGTTACTAAGCTTAAAACTAACTAGAGTGGCTATATATACAGTCTTTAGAACATAATTTGTTTTATGGGATTAACCCTCTCATTTTGAATCAGGTAAAAATCGGTTTAAAATTACCAAACTATTACTTTAATAATGAAATTATGTCTTCCGGATTTGTAGTTTACTTTAAGACATTTTTAAGTACGGACCATAATTTACCTGCATTTATTCATTCATTCATTGTTTGTTTGTGGCCACCATCCGATTCAAAGGAAAAAAGTAACTTTCCCATATCTCTGGACAGGCTTTACTATGAATTGCACCTTTTGAAATGTAAATAATACATTTTTTTTTGGTATATTTGCAGACACAAACTTGAAGTTAGTTTAATTTATTACAAGAATAGAAGAGACATAACTGAGTTGGTTTGGATATAATCGTATAAATCAAATGAAAGCAGAAAAGCAATGCAGTGAAAGAAATAAGGGATACAGAGTGGGACAGAAGGAGGCACAAATATTGACGATCAAGTAGCTCCTGCAATGAGGCTAAGAACAGAAAAAAAAACTGATAAACTTCTTCAAATCAGAACCCCTTGACATCTAACGGAACAAAAGCAACTAGATAAGGATATAATGATGTAACCAGTTATTTTTATTACTATCTCATATTGGCTTGATCTATTAACTCTGCATTACTTGCAGCTAAAATCAATCATTTTAATGATAAACATTGTCATCAATTAGGTTGTTTTCAATTTCTCGGTATTTTTTCCTAATTTCTCGCACCCCTTGTTCGTTTAATAACCCCCCGACGAGCGCTTCCTAGAAAGAAACGCTTCTGCATCAATTACAAAATAACAATAATTAATTGAGCTTCAATTGTTTTGCTGGCTGGAAACCATTTATAGCCAGTTAATTATCGATGGGGTATTTGGCTCCTTCATTTAATTATTGGTCGTTGTATCGTGAAAACAGGGGATTCGTTAATTTTCTCGCTTGATATTTTATTAATCAGATGTTAATTAAGACTTGGCCACCCCCTTTGAACTGTTCGAGTCAGAGGCGTACTTTCCAAGAGGTTTTTTACTAAAGACATTTCTTTCTTTTTCATTCAAGTAGAAAATGCATGAAGGTCCTACAACATGATATCACAAGTAGGTAGGTAATTTATTAGACTTTATATTAACTAATATATCTTAACCACAAGTAACACAGAGAAGTATATTGCGAGTATTCTGCTGCATTTTTTACTTATTTTTCAGAAATTCTTACATACATAATTAATGAAATCAAAACGAAGTCGTAACTATACTATCTTGAAGGGACATTATCGATGGGTAAGAGTGAAACAAAGTCCTTATTTTTTTTATTATTATAAAAACTCTTGAAAAAATAGTCCATACTTCATTCTGGATCTCTCTCTCTCTTTCAAGTCAGGCATTGCCTTTAACTTCTATTATTCATTGGGACCTTTGTTGGCCAAACTTCAAATAAGAAAATGGAGTTGAGCGAAGCCCTAGATCGATTAAAAGGGGGTATGAGCGTCTTTTTAGACTTATTTTTCTTTCAGCTTAAATAAACGCTTGATTTGTCGAGGCTTCCATCGTTAGTGCCTCTCCACTATTGCTGGAGGCAACCAATTCTTAGGAAACTTGTAGGTAGAATTCGGCGGTGATTGTATATGTGAACTTGTAATTAGTGGATTAGTGGATACGTCCGTACGTTTGTAGTAATCCACTAATATTTTGTCATAAAATTCCGTCAGTGTCGGTATTTCAAAGTCTCTGTGTAGTACTCTATTGACAGTATATCTCGGAGCGTCCGCAATTATTTTTAACGCTCTATTTTGTAGCACCTGGAACTTGTTATGCGCTGTTCTGCTTATGGTGCAACATGTTGGCACTCCATAAGTCAGGACCGGCCTGACGAGGGTCTTGTATAAATTAACTTTAGTTCTTTTACCTATCTTGCTCTTTTTATTTAACAAACAGTATATAGAACGGAAGCTGATTAGCAGCTTTTTTTAATCTCATTTCGGAGTTCTTTCTCCAGTTAAGTCTCTCATCAAAAACAAGTCCCAAGTACTTGACGTCTTGGACCCAGTTTATCCGAATACCGTTAACCAAGAGCGTAGTCTCGGGTCATCTAACTCTGCTCTTCGAAAAGAAAATGGCATTCGTCTTGGCAGGATTCAGGCGAATCCTCCACCTCGAAAGCCACTTTTCTAATACTCGTATGTGTCTCTGCAATCTAGCCACCACCAGCCGCGGTTGATCTGAAACTAAAGTAATTGCAGTGTCGTCAGCAAATAAGAACAGCTCGTTAAATCTGTCTCTCGGGATATCATGAACGTAAACATTGTACAGCATCGGAGCGAGAGGAGACCCTTGTGGGACTCCTGCCCTGATGTGTTTGGTCTCAGAAAGCAGTGGCGGCTCGTGGGCATTTAAGTGGGAGGTCAATGGAAAAAAAAAATTTTTGGGTGCCACGCCCTTTTTTCAATGATGGTAATTTACCTGCTTTTCAATTAGGAAAAGTAAAAAACACAACACCAATCCTCAAGAAATTAACAAAAACAATCAGGTTCATTATATTATAGGTTAGGTTTTTGTCAGAACGACAGAGAGACAGGATATATAAATAGGGATGTATCGTAATATCAATAATATCAAATGGATGATATTTTTCTTTGGACATGTTTTTAAATTTTTTAATTTTTATTCCGAACGCAGCATTTTTAAAACTATTTTTAAAGGCTAGAATTTTATGTCTTATATGCATTCTCAAAATTTCAAAAATATATTTCTATTAGTTCTTGAGATACTTCTAATGTGCCATCGAGTTTGGGAGACCCTGTATATAGCGATATATTTTTAACGATGAATGTAGGTTCGTCAACGGCACCGCTCGCGCAGTGGTAGCGCAGTGACGCATGACGAAAAATCTGTAACGATATAATATTTTTTCGATATCAGAATCAACATCCCTATAAAGAACTACAGACTGCCGACTGCAGAAATCAACGGTCTTCTGTCTTCTTCCCATTCATTCTAAAAATTGCAACGTACGTCTAAACTCAATCAAAAAAAAAAACGGCTGACAGCCCACAAAACCTCTTTTACATCGAATTTAATACAAGTGCGAGAGTGATAACATGCTGTTTATTCCTCTCTTTACCCCCACAGGCTTGACTGCAAAACTCCTTCTCTCCAAAAAGGAAACAACAATCTTAACAAGATAATTGGGAGCCCCCAGTCTTATCAATTTTAAGGCCAGGACGCAGTGCCAGACCTTATCAAAAGCTTTTGAGCCGTCAAAGAAAACCGCTCCCGTGTGTGCTCTTCTATTGAATCCTTCCAAAATTCTGGTCGCCAGTCTCGTCGTCTGCCTCACTATACTATCTTGAAGGGACATTATCGATGGGTAAGAGTGAAACAAAGTCCTTATTATTTTTATTATTATAAAAACTCTTGAAAAAATAGTACATACTTTCAGTGGAGTCAATGTAATGTAAATGAAACAATGCAGTCTTCCTCCACAGTTTAAGCTGTGGAGGAAGACTGCATTGTTTCATTTACATAAAAACCCTTGCGCGCCTATGCCATCTGTAGGGCAAGCTGTAAGTAATAAAGAATACATTATTAGGGGAGGAATGCTTACATATTGTGTTTTTTTTTATAATTGTACCCTTTAGAGGCTAAGAACATGTTAAGAGTCACAATGAACAATACAGCGAGGCGCACTCATATAACACAATACAATATTAAATTTTTAACAAATTTAAAAAAATTCAGCAAATTACATTCTGAAGTCAATCGACTAAATACACCATAAACAAGTAACGTCTAACAAAAAATTGGAGAAGAAAGATAATACTTTGTTCCACCTTTACTTTACTTTCAAAATTGTTGTTGTCTTAGCAATGGTTTGGGGCAATAAAATGGATACTTTGACCAAACTTAATGAAATATCAGAAATCAGTGGGCAAAGTTCCTTTACACTACCAATGATCGACAAAGTATATTGTCACTTTGATTTTTTCGTAGAAGATCATGACGAATAATGAGTGAGATATTAATGCCTATGGTATTGTCAAGAAAATGGCGGGCTCCACATTATAACTACATTTCTTACCCTTCTAGACTGGGCCAATGTCAAGATCATTTAAACAATTTACAGCACTTTCGGTGTATAAATACCCGAATATTGGGTGGGCCCGGTAAAGTGAACGGCACAAATATAATATTATCGTTTCTATCTGTATGAAAACTCCAGCAAAAAATGTATCAGAGGAAGCGACAATACCCCCGGTTAAACTTTTAGAGTCAACGTGGACGCTAAGAAGGTTCCATCTAATTTCCTCTTATGAATATTCTATTGGCCTTCAAAGCCCATTTTCCGCTTCTTATTGGAGGAATCAGTTAGAATTGATATCACCATGTAAAACTTCACCTATTGCCAGTATTTTTGATCGCTAGTAGCGAAGCGCCGATACGGCTTCGCTCTGTTCTTATCTATACTACGTTAAAAAGAGATAGATGCGGGAAGGCTCATGCCTGCACAAAATCGTACTCAGCGGCATCTGGCTTTTAAGTTCCAAGTAAAGGTAGACTTTCGGTGGTCGCGACCAATACGACCCTTGCGACTGATGCGGCTATGCGGCCGGTCGTGTGTGTACCAGTTTAATGCATTTGCATAATATCTCCTTTAAAGGCATCCGACTGCGACGAGTGCAACCAGGGCCGTTTCTGGCGAGCGTGCAGGACGTGCATGCACGCAGGCGCAAAATTTTAGGGGCGCAAAATCGACGGTCATTCAGTATTCTTTATTACAAATGAAAAAAAAATGTCTTATTTTATCATTTCAATATGTCTAAAAATTCTACCAAGCGTTTGCCTTAATAATAGCACAAATGTGTTCTCTCCGTAGTTTCCTTGTTGGACACTACATGCCTCGACTTTTAAATTTATTTGGTTGATTTTAATCTGGCATGATATTTTAGGAAAAATTAATATAGTAAGTAAAATACTACAAGATCCGAATAGAAACTTAAATGACTGCCATAAAGAAATTGAAAATCTAAATCTTAACGAGAAACGGTCAGACAAAATTTTTGATTTGCTCATCACTAAAGCTAAAGGAGAAGCAGAAAAAAACGATGTAGAGCAGATATTCCCAGTAGAGGAAAACGGACAGTTCTGGCTCAGGTGGTGCTGGTGGTGCTGGTGGTGCAACTAACCCGGGTGGTGCGGTGGTGCGTTTTATGACCTAACCCGGGTGGTTCGGTGGTGCGTTTTACGATCTAACCCAAGTGGTGCGGTGGTGCGTTTTATGATCTAACCCGGGTGGTTCGGTGGTGCCTTTTATGATCTAACCCGGGTGGTTCGGTGGTGCGTTTTATGACCTAACCCGGGTGGTTCGGTGGTGCTGTTTTACGAGACCAGTGATGCTGGTGGTGCTGTTTTACGAGATCAGTGATGCTGGTGGTGCTGTTTTATGATCTAACCCGGGCGGTTCGGTGGTGCGTTTTATGACCTAACCCGGGTGGTTCGGTGGTGCTGTTTTACGAGACCAGTGATGCTGGTGGTGCTGTTTTACGAGATCAGTGGTGCTGGTGGTGCTGTTTTATGATCTAACCCGGGCGGTTCGGTGGTGCGTTTTATGACCTAACCCGGGTGGTTCGGTGGTGCGTTTTATGACCTAACCCGGGTGGTTCGGTGGTGCTGTTTTACGAGACCAGTGATGCTGGTGGTGCTGTTTTACGAGATCAGTGGTGCTGGTGGTGCTGTTTTATGATCTAACCCGGGCGGTTCGGTGGTGCGTTTTATGACCTAACCCGGGTGGTTCGGTGGTGCTGTTTTACGAGACCAGTGATGCTGGTGGTGCTGTTTTACGAGATCAGTGGTGCTGGTGGTGCTGTTTTATGATCTAACCCGGGCGGTTCGGTGGTGCGTTTTATGACCTAACCCGGATGGTTCGGTGGTGCTGTTTTACGAGACCAGTGGTGCTGGTGGTGCTGTTTTACGAGACCAGTGGTGCTGGTGGTGCTGTTTTACGAGACCAGTGGTGCTGGTGGTGCGTTTTATGATCTAACCCAAGTGGTTCGGTGGTGCGTTTTATGATCTAACCAGGATGGTTCGGTGGTGCTGTTTATGAGCTAACCCGGGTGCTTTCGTGAGGCGGCTCTGTCAATATCTCTCTACTGTGTTAATTTATGCGGGTAATAAAACCGACAAGGGTCGGATCGGCCTGCATGCTTATAGAGGTAAAAAACCGCTTTAGAATGTTTTTGGTATATCTTTTTTAGATAATTTTGGGGGAAATAATTTGCCTGAGATGCCAATTAAAAAAAGCCTACATTTAATTGTATTTTAGATTCTTGAATTTTGTACATGGATTAAAAATCTACTATTTCTTGAAATTGTATACATTATGTTAGATAATTAAGGAATAAAAAAGATGAAAATAACAATTATAATTAGAAAAAAAATATTTTAATGTTATTAAGACTTTGTAAATATCTGTAAAAACTGTTCTAAATCCTGTCATTTCTGAAACTTGTATACTGAGTGTTTAGAATTTAGTAAAAAATTAAAAAAATGTTTTAACGTTATTAAGCCCTGTGAAACTTTGTAAAAAATGACTAAAACAGTCGCAAATCGTCCTATTTTCTTAAAAGTGTATACTGAGTGTTTAGAATTTAGTAAAAATTAAAAAAAATGTTTTAAATTTGTTAAATCATGTGAAATCTTGTATAAAATGACTAGAACCATTCTTAATCATGACATTTCTGAAAATTGTATACTGAGTGTTTAGAATTTAGTAAAAAATTAAAAAAAATGTTTTAACGTTATTAAGCCCTGTGAAACTTTGTAAAAAATGACTAAAACAGTCGCAAATCGTCCTATTTTCTTAAAAGTGTATACTGAGTGTTTAGAATTTAGTAAAAATTAAAAAAAAATGTTTTAAATTTGTTAAATCATGCGAAATCTTGTATAAAATGACTAGAACCGTTCTTAATCATGGCATTTCTGAAAATTGTATACTGAGTGTTTAGAATTTAGTAAAAAATTAAAAAAAATGTTTTAACATTATTAAGCCCTGTGAAACTTTGTAAAAAATGACTAAAACAGTCGCAAATCGTCATATTTTCTTAAAAGTGTATACTGAGTGTTTAGAATTTAGTAAAAATTAAAAAAAATGTTTTAAATTTGTTAAATCATGTGAAATCTTGTATAAAATGACTAGAACCGTTCTTAATCATGGCATTTCTGAAAATTGTATACTGAGTGTTTAGAATTTAGTAAAAAATTAAAAAAAAAATGTTTTAACGTTATTAAGCCCTGTGAAACTTTGTAAAAAATGACTAAAACAGTCGCAAATCGTCCTATTTTCTTAAAAGTGTATACTGAGTGTTTAGAATTTAGTAAAAATTAAAAAAAAATGTTTTAAATTTGTTAAATCATGTGAAATCTTGTATAAAATGACTAGAACCGTTCTTAATCATGACATTTCTGAAAATTGTATACTGAGTGTTTAGAATTTAGTAAAAATTAAAAAAAATGTTTTAAATTTGTTAAATCATGCGAAATCTTGTAAAAAATGACTAAAACAGTCGCAAATCGTCCTATTTTCTTAAAAGTGTATACTGAGTGTTTAGAATTTAGTAAAAAATAAAAAAAATGTTTTAAATTTGTTAAATCATGCGAAATCTTGTATAAAATGACTAGAACCGTTCTTAATCATGGCATTTCTGAAAATTGTATACTGAGTGTTTAGAATTTAGTAAAAAATTAAAAAAAATGTTTTAACGTTATTAAGCCCTGTGAAACTTTGTAAAAAATGACTAAAACAGTCGCAAATCGTCATATTTTCTTAAAAGTGTATACTGAGTGTTTAGAATTTAGTAAAAATTAAAAAAAATGTTTTAAATTTGTTAAATCATGTGAAATCTTGTATAAAATGACTAGAACCGTTCTTAATCATGACATTTCTGAAAATTGTATACTGAGTGTTAAGTATTTTAGTTGAAAATAAGATCATAAATCATCTATACAAAACAAGCGCCCCTTATGGATTTGAACGAAAATCATAGATTCGACTATTTTCATGAAAAATAAATCTAAGTACGGAATAATGCAGGAAGATTATCTATTTTCTTGGTTTAGAAAGTGATGTAGTTAAGATTTATAACTTAGGAATAAATAAATTATTATTAATCTTTTCGACCTATTTCTCTTGCATATTTAATTTCTTTGATAGTAAGAACTAATCTTTTTATTTTACAAAGTAAAAAAAAAAAGCTAAAGATCGGCGTTGTCAGTCAGGTATAAGAACTGATTTAACACGATGGTTTTTGTACAAACGTTCACATACAATTGTATGCTTTTTAACCGATTGTGTCGGAAAAAAATGACGATTTATAGATTAGATATTTAGACGAAGAGCTAACCTTCTCAATAAAGTATTGATTATTGCCCTGCTAGCTAGACAACACTTTTTATGTTAGTCAAAAAAAATTTTTTTTTTCGGACGCTATTACAGATTTCATCGTTAACTAACAAACATTAAGACCAAAAAATTAGCGTGCAAGATGAAATGTATAGGTTCACTTCATTTCTACATTATTTTACAACTCTCAATCGCATTAAAAACAAGATCGAATAAAAAATAACTTATGACATATGGACGAAAAATGTTTTTCGGGCTATTTAGGTTAGCGACCGCATTACGTCTGAAATACTACATTTTTCGAGCTTATAACATAATTTACTATTTTAACGTTAAAATAGGGGAAATGATGTATCGAAGTGGGTACTTTTTTTTGTCGGTCACGAGATTATAGTTTCTTTTAAAATGAGCTCTAATATTTACAACACAAATTATCCTTTAAGCCACATTAGTTTAAAACTCGTCTGTCGCTTTCCCTCTATCGTGAGATTGATTAAAGTATAGCGTAGTATATATTTAGATGAATTTCGTAAATGTTGAATACTTTCAAAACTGAAAAAGCCGCCCTTTGCAATAAATATCTCCGTAGAGTTAGGTATCCTGCAGATTAAGGGTATTTCAACGGATAATCATATACAAATTCAAATACCTCATTTGTTTCGGAGCAGTAACCATCAACTTTTACACCATTTAAAACAGCTTCTTTACCATTAGCAGCATGTAAGATGTTGATTTTTCTGTGATTCTCGGTCCAAAGTAACCAATCTATGGCAATTTTGCTCTGCCTGTTTCTCCATCGGTATCCATTTTTTGGTATGATTCCTATAGTATTAGGCTTCAAAAAATGTCTTCTAAAAATTGCATTGCATGCTGAAGCAATAGTTGTAGCTTCAGTAAATGGACATACATTGGTAGTTTGTATAAGTTGTTCTCTAAACTTTAAACATGATTGCGCAAGGATTTCGACATCCGATACGCAGTAGTCTACCAGATCTCTTTGCATATCGAAACCATCATTTTCATGTTCTACAAACCATTTAAGAAATTTGGCTCTGTCTTCTTCTTTCATACTATCTGAGGAGTAATATTGAATTGATGGTAGAGGTCCTATATAGTTTTCATTTGCCTTTGTATTAAATAGGTGCGGGAAGTAGCCTTTTTTAAAAATATCCTCAAGTCCAAATGCCTTTGGTAGTTTGGCTTAAGGCATAGGGAAATAGTTAAGTGAGTCGATAAATTTTACATTTTCAAGTTGCATCGTAATTATTTTGGTACCTCTCATGATTAACTCAGGTGTAAAATCTGTCTTTGTCATAATATAGTTTAATATAAACTGGTGATCAAAAGCCTGACCATTATGGGCTATTACAATAATTTCTTTAAAGTTTTTCCTCATTTGTAACAAATGGCTAGTAAATGTTCCCGCTGGGTCTATACCTCTGACTTTTTGTAACTTTAGACCACATTTTTTTACAAGTATCTGCTTCAGAATCCATGCACTCATCGCAGTATTGTTTGAAAACACAGAGATTGACTTGATGTAAAAACGTTGAATTTTCCAATAGTTTGTCTTGGCTCGTCTCTAAATCGTAGAATACAAAAAAGATCATCTTTAATCTTAGCTTTTCCCTTATCAGACCGAATATAACATAGATGATCCTCGGATGCATGTTTATTACAAATTTTACAATAAATTTCACCACATGCATGTGCTCTTTTGGCTTTAATGGTTTTTAATCAAATAGAACATAGTTTAATTTGTTCGCATACTGTAAATTTGCCTGACGAATAATCCTTTTTATGATTTTCGTAACAGTTTTGACTTCTAAAAAATCATAGACAGTCCTGACATTTAATTTTTATTGCTATTTCACAAGCAGAGACTTGCTGACATGCCTGACAGCTTCCACCACATCGGTGCTCATTTTTGTGATCATATGGGACGTAACACTTTTCACAAAAATAGTTAGAACAAAAAGCTGCTGTCAGCGATGTAATTACATTAAAATGGCTTTTGTAATGTAATAAGTTCAGCCGTTTATTGCTTTCAGTTGAACCTTCAAATATAATATTTCGTCCTTTTGATCCATAGCTATAAACAACTAATTTATATTCTTTTAGATGATTTTGAAATTGTATTAACTCGGGAATTCCACCTCCTGCCTCAGGAATGCTAATTTTAGCTCTCTCCAACAATGATCTTGTTCTTTCGGTTTGAATTTTACTAATATCTCTTCCAACCTTACTGAATTCGGGATCTCTTTTATTATGGGCAATGGCGACTACCAAAGCATGTGCTAAACACAGGTTATCGGTATTTTTAATACTTATAATACCTCGTCGCTTGTCGCATTCCTCGTGAAAGCTGTTATAATTTTTTCCTCTTCCCCCACCAACAGGTAATCTAACAGTTGTCACACTAAGACAAAATGATTCTGTATTAAGACCTGCTGAGTTTGACTGATAAATGCCACTTATAACACTCCAAACATCTTAAAAGGTTATGTCTTTAGCTGCTTTGAAGCGAATCCAACCTTCTCCTCGGTTGAAGTCTTTAGAGCAAAAACTAAAAGCCGCACGATCTAAGGGTTGTAGGCCTTCTGTAGCGTTTTGAATAATTTGATTAATTCCTTTTTCCGCCCAACCAACTGGTTCAACTCCCTGTGGAACAGGTTTTAACTTAAACTCTAGAGTGCGTCCTGTAAGGTTAAATTCTCGTAACTTTTTAACAACGTCTTTAACAATAATAAACTTCTCCATCTTTCTTTTTTTTTTTTTTTGTTGTTTTATAATCTACTATCTACCTACATAAAAAAAAAAAAAACAAGTATATTTTCATATTTTTATCGGTCTTAAGTTCGATTTCAAAAGCACACTCCCACTTTTTGATAATTTCACAGTCTAAGCACATAGATCTTATATTTTTTATTTACGATCAATTCATCTTTATTCGCCAATCGTCTCAAACGAGTCTGCTTTTGAAAGTAATATAACCTTAGTATTCAGAAAATATTAATGATATCGGAGCCTAAAACATCCTTAACACTAAAAAATCATTATGTTTCCTAACAAAACCCATCATCTTGTCTATTTAGCTTGCTTTCCTATTGTTTAGCAGGTTAAATAAAATTATTATTTCGCTCTTTTTGTCTGTACTGAATCGTTAGGGAAATACGATTCTAGTCCTATAAGAGAGACAGTTAAAATTTATGTAAGCAATCAGAAATCCTACACTATGAGCTACTTAGTTAAAATTTCATATTTCCTTCCTGGATCAGCTAAAATTTGTGTTGTGTCGGTCAAAATTTATAAAATACGAAAAAAATGCTAGATACATTTTTATCATGACTTTCTATCTAATTCCATCTTATTTCAAGGTATAATTCGGTTGTCAAAATGAGAATCTAAAAAATCCTCGTGTTTCCTCACAAAACCCATCATCTTGCCTATTTAGCTTGCTTTTCTATTGTTTAGCAGGTTAAATAAAATTATTATTTCGCTCTTTTTTGTCTGTACTGAATCGTTAGGGGGGATACGTTTCTAGTTCTATAAGAGAGACAGTTAAAATTTATGTAAGCAATCAGAAATCCTACACTATGAGCTACTTAGTTAAAATTTCATATTTCCTTCCTGGGTCAGAAAAAATTTGTGATGTGTCGGTCAAAATTTATAAAAATACGAAAAAAATGCTGGATACATTTTTAGCGTGACTTTCTATTTAATACCATCTTATTTCAAGGTATAATACGGTTGTCAAAATGAGAATAAAATAATTTTCCCATGGTTTATGTCATCTTAAAAAAGTCAAAAGGTTATATTCTGTAGAGGGTCAGATACATTCAAATTTAAAAATTTTCTACAAGAAGAATTTTAAGATAGTATTATAGTAAATAAAAATTCTATACCTCCAATATTTCTTGGAAACATATCGTGTTCTAGCGACATAACCCAAAAGTACCTCTATTCAGAAACGCATCGTACTTTTCTTGTCAAACTTGACTTTGTTGTAATGTTGTATGCAGAGCACTTTGAAAACAAAAATTAGATTAGAAACCGCCGCCTCTTAAGGTATACTTTTTTAGGTCTTACATAGGGTACACTGGTATACAGAACAAATGTCATCTTTAATTGTCTCATTGTCCCATCCATTACATTATTATAATCTTAAAGCACCTGTTACCAGCATTATCTATTTTTATGGTTTTCATAAAACATAGCGATTACCGATGAAAATTAAACGAAAACTCAATAAATAACTTTTTTTCAACTGAAATAGACTGATTTTCGATGGAAAAATGTTACTTATAACTAAAAATGAATATAAGACATATACGCAATGATATTTAGAATAAATCAATCTTTTCTAAAATTACTATGAAATATTCACAAAATCGTTTCGTTATAACCAAAGTAGCAAGGCTTGCAGATTTCGTATAGAGTTCAAACGCGATACTGAGATGATCTTTTTTTTATATTTTTGTAGGATAATTCACCACTACGTTGTAAGTACTTGAGAGAGGACTTTCTTGAAAAATCCTCAAATTTCTCTGCAATTTTGTTCCTTCTAGAGTTAAATTCACACAGAAAACCCCGTATTCTTATCTTTCAGGTTGGTATATTAAAAAGGGCTTATTAGTATGGTTTAGAAAACAAGCAATATTAATTAACGGATGTTTTTTCGTCGTATGAAGAGTTGAAAAATTTTTTTTTTTTCCACTCCAATGGTTGCGATGCAGAGAGTCGGGTTTCATCATAATCTTTCAGGGTAGCTCAGGTTTGATTGCATGTAGAGAGTCGGATTTCATCATAATTTTTCAGGGTAGCTCAGGTTTGATTGCATGTAGAGAGTCGGGTTTCATCATAATCTTTCAGGGTAGCTCAGGTTTGATTGCATGTACTAAGGTTAGTGCTCCTTGCAATCGGTTTCAGGTTTGACGCGCCCCCCTCAGGTTTGTTCAGGTTTCTCAAACACTTGAGAAACCTGAACAAACCTGAGGGGGGCGCGTCAAACCTGAAACCGATTGCAAGGAGCACTAACCTTAGTACATGCAATCAAACCTGAGCTACCCTGAAAGATTATGATGAAACCCGACTCTCTACATGCAATCAAACCTGAGCTACCCTGAAAAATTATGATGAAATCCGACTCTCTACATGCAATCAAACCTGAGCTACCCTGAAAGATTATGATGAAACCCGACTCTCTGCATCGCAACCATTGGAGTGGAAAAAAAAAAAATTTTTCAACTCTTCATACGACGAAAAAACATCCGTTAATTAATATTGCTTGTTTTCTAAACCATACTAATAAGCCCTTTTTAATATACCAACCTGAAAGATAAGAATACGGGGTTTTCTGTGTGAATTTAACTCTAGAAGGAACAAAATTGCAGAGAAATTTGAGGATTTTTCAAGAAAGTCCTCTCTCAAGTACTTACAACGTAGTGGTGAATTATCCTACAAAAATATAAAAAAAAGATCATCTCAGTATCGCGTTTGAACTCTATACGAAATCTGCAAGCCTTGCTACTTTGGTTATAACGAAACGATTTTGTGAATATTTCATAGTAATTTTAGAAAAGATTGATTTATTCTAAATATCATTGCGTATATGTCTTATATTCATTTTTAGTTATAAGTAACATTTTTCCATCGAAAATCAGTCTATTTCAGTTGAAAAAAAGTTATTTATTGAGTTTTCGTTTAATTTTCATCGGTAATCGCTATGTTTTATGAAAACCATAAAAATAGATAATGCTGGTAACAGGTGCTTTAAGATTATAATAATGTAATGGATGGGACAATGAGACAATTAAAGATGACATTTGTTCTGTATACCAGTGTACCCTATGTAAGACCTAAAAAAGTATACCTTAAGAGGCGGCGGTTTCTAATCTAATTTTTGTTTTCAAAGTGCTCTGCATACAACATTACAACAAAGTCAAGTTTGACAAGAAAAGTACGATGCGTTTCTGAATAGAGGTACTTTTGGGTTATGTCGCTAGAACACGATATGTTTCCAAGAAATATTGGAGGTATAGAATTTTTATTTACTATAATACTATCTTAAAATTCTTCTTGTAGAAAATTTTTAAATTTGAATGTATCTGACCCTCTACAGAATATAACCTTTTGACTTTTTTAAGATGACATAAACCATGGGAAAATTATTTTATTCTCATTTTGACAACCGTATTATACCTTGAAATAAGATGGTATTAAATAGAAAGTCACGCTAAAAATGTATCCAGCATTTTTTTCGTATTTTTATAAATTTTGACCGACACATCACAAATTTTTTCTGACCCAGGAAGGAAATATGAAATTTTAACTAAGTAGCTCATAGTGTAGGATTTCTGATTGCTTACATAAATTTTAACTGTCTCTCTTATAGAACTAGAAACGTATCCCCCCTAACGATTCAGTACAGACAAAAAAGAGCGAAATAATAATTTTATTTAACCTGCTAAACAATAGAAAAGCAAGCTAAATAGGCAAGATGATGGGTTTTGTGAGGAAACACGAGGATTTTTTAGATTCTCATTTTGACAACCGAATTATACCTTGAAATAAGATGGAATTAGATAGAAAGTCATGATAAAAATGTATCTAGCATTTTTTTCGTATTTTATAAATTTTGACCGACACAACACAAATTTTAGCTGATCCAGGAAGGAAATATGAAATTTTAACTAAGTAGCTCATAGTGTAGGATTTCTGATTGCTTACATAAATTTTAACTGTCTCTCTTATAGGACTAGAATCGTATTTCCCTAACGATTCAGTACAGACAAAAAGAGCGAAATAATAATTTTATTTAACCTGCTAAACAATAGGAAAGCAAGCTAAATAGACAAGATGATGGGTTTTGTTAGGAAACATAATGATTTTTTAGTGTTAAGGATGTTTTAGGCTCCGATATCATTAATATTTTCTGAATACTAAGGTTATATTACTTTCAAAAGCAGACTCGTTTGAGACGATTGGCGAATAAAGATGAATTGATCGTAAATAAAAAATATAAGATCTATGTGCTTAGACTGTGAAATTATCAAAAAGTGGGAGTGTGCTTTTGAAATCGAACTTAAGACCGATAAAAATATGAAAATATACTTGTTTTTTTTTTTTTTATGTAGGTAGATAGTAGATTATAAAACAACAAAAAAAAAAAAAAAGAAAGATGGAGAAGTTTATTATTGTTAAAGACGTTGTTAAAAAGTTACGAGAATTTAACCTTACAGGACGCACTCTAGAGTTTAAGTTAAAACCTGTTCCACAGGGAGTTGAACCAGTTGGTTGGGCGGAAAAAGGAATTAATCAAATTATTCAAAACGCTACAGAAGGCCTACAACCCTTAGATCGTGCGGCTTTTAGTTTTTGCTCTAAAGACTTCAACCGAGGAGAAGGTTGGATTCGCTTCAAAGCAGCTAAAGACATAACCTTTTAAGATGTTTGGAGTGTTATAAGTGGCATTTATCAGTCAAACTCAGCAGGTCTTAATACAGAATCATTTTGTCTTAGTGTGACAACTGTTAGATTACCTGTTGGTGGGGGAAGAGGAAAAAATTATAACAGCTTTCACGAGGAATGCGACAAGCGACGAGGTATTATAAGTATTAAAAATACCGATAACCTGTGTTTAGCACATGCTTTGGTAGTCGCCATTGCCCATAATAAAAGAGATCCCGAATTCAGTAAGGTTGGAAGAGATATTAGTAAAATTCAAACCGAAAGAACAAGATCATTGTTGGAGAGAGCTAAAATTAGCATTCCTGAGGCAGGAGGTGGAATTCCCGAGTTAATACAATTTCAAAATCATCTAAAAGAATATAAATTAGTTGTTTATAGCTATGGATCAAAAGGACGAAATATTATATTTGAAGGTGCAACTGAAAGCAATAAACGGCTGAACTTATTACATTACAAAAGCCATTTTAATGTAATTACATCGCTGACAGCAGCTTTTTGTTCTAACTATTTTTGTGAAAAGTGTTACGTCCCATATGATCACAAAAATGAGCACCGATGTGGTGGAAGCTGTCAGGCATGTCAGCAAGTCTCTGCTTGTGAAATAGCAATAAAAATTAAATGTCAGGACTGTCTATGATTTTTTAGAAGTCAAAACTGTTACGAAAATCATAAAAAGGATTATTCGTCAGGCAAATTTACAGTATGCGAACAAATTAAACTATGTTCTATTTGATTAAAAACCATTAAAGCCAAAAGAGCACATGCATGTGGTGAAATTTATTGTAAAATTTGTAATAAACATGCATCCGAGGATCATCTATGTTATATTCGGTCTGATAAGGGAAAAGCTAAGATTAAAGATGATCTTTTTTGTATTCTACGATTTAGAGACGAGCCAAGACAAACTATTGGAAAATTCAACGTTTTTACATCAAGTCAATCTCTGTGTTTTCAAACAATACTGCGATGAGTGCATGGATTCTGAAGCAGATACTTGTAAAAAAATGTGGTCTAAAGTTACAAAAAGTCAGAGGTATAGACCCAGCGGGAACATTTACTAGCCATTTGTTACAAATGAGGAAAAACTTTAAAGAAATTATTGTAATAGCCCATAATGGTCAGGCTTTTGATCACCAGTTTATATTAAACTATATTATGACAAAGACAGATTTTACACCTGAGTTAATCATGAGAGGTACCAAAATAATTACGATGCAACTTGAAAATGTAAAATTTATCGACTCACTTAACTATTTCCCTATGCCTTAAGCCAAACTACCAAAGGCATTTGGACTTGAGGATATTTTTAAAAAAGGCTACTTCCCGCACCTATTTAATACAAAGGCAAATGAAAACTATATAGGACCTCTACCATCAATTCAATATTACTCCTCAGATAGTATGAAAGAAGAAGACAGAGCCAAATTTCTTAAATGGTTTGTAGAACATGAAAATGATGGTTTCGATATGCAAAGAGATCTGGTAGACTACTGCGTATCGGATGTCGAAATCCTTGCGCAATCATGTTTAAAGTTTAGAGAACAACTTATACAAACTACCAATGTATGTCCATTTACTGAAGCTACAACTATTGCTTCAGCATGCAATGCAATTTTTAGAAGACATTTTTTGAAGCCTAATACTATAGGAATCATACCAAAAAATGGATACCGATGGAGAAACAGGCAGAGCAAAATTGCCATAGATTGGTTACTTTGGACCGAGAATCACAGAAAAATCAACATCTTACATGCTGCTAATGGTAAAGAAGCTGTTTTAAATGGTGTAAAAGTTGATGGTTACTGCTCCGAAACAAATGAGGTATTTGAATTTGTATATGATTATCCGTTGAAATACCCTTAATCTGCAGGATACCTAACTCTACGGAGATATTTATTGCAAAGGGCGGCTTTTTCAGTTTTGAAAGTATTCAACATTTACGAAATTCATCTAAATATATACTACGCTATACTTTAATCAATCTCACGATAGAGGGAAAGCGACAGACGAGTTTTAAACTAATGTGGCTTAAAGGATAATTTGTGTTGTAAATATTAGAGCTCATTTTAAAAGAAACTATAATCTCGTGACCGACAAAAAAAAGTACCCACTTCGATACATCATTTCCCCTATTTTAACGTTAAAATAGTAAATTATGTTATAAGCTCGAAAAATGTAGTATTTCAGACGTAATGCGGTCGCTAACCTAAATAGCCCGAAAAACATTTTTCGTCCATATGTCATAAGTTATTTTTTATTCGATCTTGTTTTTAATGCGATTGAGAGTTGTAAAATAATGTAGAAATGAAGTGAACCTATACATTTCATCTTGCACGCTAATTTTTTGGTCTTAATGTTTGTTAGTTAACGATGAAATCTGTAATAGCGTCCGAAAAAAAAAATTTTTTTTGACTAACATAAAAAGTGTTGTCTAGCTAGCAGGGCAATAATCAATACTTTATTGAGAAGGTTAGCTCTTCGTCTAAATATCTAATCTATAAATCGTCATTTTTTTCCGACACAATCGGTTAAAAAGCATACAATTGTATGTGAACGTTTGTACAAAAACCATCGTGTTAAATCAGTTCTTATACCTGACTGACAACGCCGATCTTTAGCTTTTTTTTTTTACTTTGTAAAATAAAAAGATTAGTTCTTACTATCAAAGAAATTAAATATGCAAGAGAAATAGGTCGAAAAGATTAATAATAATTTATTTATTCCTAAGTTATAAATCTTAACTACATCACTTTCTAAACCAAGAAAATAGATAATCTTCCTGCATTATTCCGTACTTAGATTTATTTTTCATGAAAATAGTCGAATCTATGATTTTCGTTCAAATCCATAAGGGGCGCTTGTTTTGTATAGATGATTTATGATCTTATTTTCAACTAAAATACTTAACACTCAGTATACAATTTTCAGAAATGTCATGATTAAGAACGGTTCTAGTCATTTTATACAAGATTTCACATGATTTAACAAATTTAAAACATTTTTTTTAATTTTTACTAAATTCTAAACACTCAGTATACACTTTTAAGAAAATATGACGATTTGCGACTGTTTTAGTCATTTTTTACAAAGTTTCACAGGGCTTAATAACGTTAAAACATTTTTTTTAATTTTTTACTAAATTCTAAACACTCAGTATACAATTTTCAGAAATGCCATGATTAAGAACGGTTCTAGTCATTTTATACAAGATTTCGCATGATTTAACAAATTTAAAACATTTTTTTTATTTTTTACTAAATTCTAAACACTCAGTATACACTTTTAAGAAAATAGGACGATTTGCGACTGTTTTAGTCATTTTTTACAAGATTTCGCATGATTTAACAAATTTAAAACATTTTTTTTAATTTTTACTAAATTCTAAACACTCAGTATACAATTTTCAGAAATGTCATGATTAAGAACGGTTCTAGTCATTTTATACAAGATTTCACATGATTTAACAAATTTAAAACATTTTTTTTTAATTTTTACTAAATTCTAAACACTCAGTATACACTTTTAAGAAAATAGGACGATTTGCGACTGTTTTAGTCATTTTTTACAAAGTTTCACAGGGCTTAATAACGTTAAAACATTTTTTTTTTAATTTTTTACTAAATTCTAAACACTCAGTATACAATTTTCAGAAATGCCATGATTAAGAACGGTTCTAGTCATTTTATACAAGATTTCACATGATTTAACAAATTTAAAACATTTTTTTTAATTTTTACTAAATTCTAAACACTCAGTATACACTTTTAAGAAAATATGACGATTTGCGACTGTTTTAGTCATTTTTTACAAAGTTTCACAGGGCTTAATAATGTTAAAACATTTTTTTTAATTTTTTACTAAATTCTAAACACTCAGTATACAATTTTCAGAAATGCCATGATTAAGAACGGTTCTAGTCATTTTATACAAGATTTCGCATGATTTAACAAATTTAAAACATTTTTTTTTAATTTTTACTAAATTCTAAACACTCAGTATACACTTTTAAGAAAATAGGACGATTTGCGACTGTTTTAGTCATTTTTTACAAAGTTTCACAGGGCTTAATAACGTTAAAACATTTTTTTTAATTTTTTACTAAATTCTAAACACTCAGTATACAATTTTCAGAAATGTCATGATTAAGAATGGTTCTAGTCATTTTATACAAGATTTCACATGATTTAACAAATTTAAAACATTTTTTTTAATTTTTACTAAATTCTAAACACTCAGTATACACTTTTAAGAAAATAGGACGATTTGCGACTGTTTTAGTCATTTTTTACAAAGTTTCACAGGGCTTAATAACGTTAAAACATTTTTTTAATTTTTTACTAAATTCTAAACACTCAGTATACAAGTTTCAGAAATGACAGGATTTAGAACAGTTTTTACAGATATTTACAAAGTCTTAATAACATTAAAATATTTTTTTTCTAATTATAATTGTTATTTTCATCTTTTTTATTCCTTAATTATCTAACATAATGTATACAATTTCAAGAAATAGTAGATTTTTAATCCATGTACAAAATTCAAGAATCTAAAATACAATTAAATGTAGGCTTTTTTTAATTGGCATCTCAGGCAAATTATTTCCCCCAAAATTATCTAAAAAAGATATACCAAAAACATTCTAAAGCGGTTTTTTACCTCTATAAGCATGCAGGCCGATCCGACCCTTGTCGGTTTTATTACCCGCATAAATTAACACAGTAGAGAGATATTGACAGAGCCGCCTCACGAAAGCACCCGGGTTAGCTCATAAACAGCACCACCGAACCATCCTGGTTAGATCATAAAACGCACCACCGAACCACTTGGGTTAGATCATAAAACGCACCACCAGCACCACTGGTCTCGTAAAACAGCACCACCAGCACCACTGGTCTCGTAAAACAGCACCACCAGCACCACTGGTCTCGTAAAACAGCACCACCGAACCATCCGGGTTAGGTCATAAAACGCACCACCGAACCGCCCGGGTTAGATCATAAAACAGCACCACCAGCACCACTGATCTCGTAAAACAGCACCACCAGCATCACTGGTCTCGTAAAACAGCACCACCGAACCACCCGGGTTAGGTCATAAAACGCACCACCGAACCGCCCGGGTTAGATCATAAAACAGCACCACCAGCACCACTGATCTCGTAAAACAGCACCACCAGCATCACTGGTCTCGTAAAACAGCACCACCGAACCACCCGGGTTAGGTCATAAAACGCACCACCGAACCACCCGGGTTAGGTCATAAAACGCACCACCGAACCGCCCGGGTTAGATCATAAAACAGCACCACCAGCACCACTGATCTCGTAAAACAGCACCACCAGCATCACTGGTCTCGTAAAACAGCACCACCGAACCACCCGGGTTAGGTCATAAAACGCACCACCGAACCGCCCGGGTTAGATCATAAAACAGCACCACCAGCATCACTGATCTCGTAAAACAGCACCACCAGCATCACTGGTCTCGTAAAACAGCACCACCGAACCACCCGGGTTAGGTCATAAAACGCACCACCGAACCACCCGGGTTAGATCATAAAAGGCACCACCGAACCACCCGGGTTAGATCATAAAACGCACCACCGCACCACTTGGGTTAGATCGTAAAACGCACCACCGAACCACCCGGGTTAGGTCATAAAACGCACCACCGCACCACCCGGGTTAGTTGCACCACCAGCACCACCAGCACCACCTGAGCCAGAACTGTCCGTTTTCCTCTACTATTCCCAATAGTACGGCAACGAAAAATTAAGCAACAATTTTCATATGAAAGTAAGGATGAATCTGTAGCAGATCCGAAGCAAAAATTTAAAATCGATTTTTATTTTCTAATTTTGGATACAACCATTCAGTCTTTACAAAGGCGGTTTAAGGGTATAAACAACTTTCAAAATTTATTTGGGTTCTTATGTAATTTTGAAAATTTAGAATCTGACTTAATTAAAGAATCATGTGTAAATTTAGATACCGCATTGCAAGTTGAGATTAATGGAGTAATATCTAAATACATTGACGGCTTAGATTTACATAATGAAATTTCAACATATAAAATTCTTAATCCTAAAAATACTACTGATTCATCCTTTCCCATAGACATTTTAAATTATATAACTAAAAAGAATCTACAGTCTCTTTTTCCAAATTTATTTATAGTCTTAAGAATATGCCTTACATTACCCATTTCAGTAGCTTCAGGTGAAAGAAAATAATATTTCTGAGGCTCTTGATCATAATCAGATGATCAACGAGCTTGCATCCGTGAAAGCCAGACGTGTTTTGTTTTAGGTATACCATTCCTTTTTTGTTTTGTTTATTACAAAAATAGTATTTTTCTTTTCTGAAACGTTTATTTTCTTATCATTAAAATATTTCTGTAACCTACCATATAAGTACTAGGTATAATATTGTTTTATGTTTTTGTTATTGTTTATTTTATTTAGGTTAATTTTATTCTCCTTTAATTTTCTTGTGAATGTACTGCTTTTAGTTTGTACTATTTATTATATTTCATAAACAATTAAGTAAATAATCGTAATGATATATTGATTATAAGTACTGTTTATATCGTTTGTTTTTGTTTCTTTAGGGTATATTTTTCTTTTGATATACTTACCAAATATTTTTTGTGATTTTGTTTGTTTTAGTAATTTAATAAATAATTTTTCTAATTATTTTTTATCAGTTTTCTTACATTTCAAATCATTTCCAGTTTTTCGCGAAATACTTATATTAAAAAAATATAGGACCATTTTTTTAACTAGGGGCGAACCAAAGAAACCTGCACGTAGGCGCCAGACAACCCAGGAACGGGCCTGAGTGCAACAGATACGATCAACGCGGTCGTGCGACTAGACTGCTCTAGAAGCATTAAGGTCGTGTTGGTCGTGTTGATGACACGTGGTTTTATACTATTTATATATGATTTTAATTCAAAATAACTCCGCTTGCGAGCGAAGACGGAAACAAATTAATTTTTCATTAGGATGTTATATGAACCTTTACAAGTACGTGTTATAGTTTCTTACTTGCTGTTTTCTTTGTTTCAGTCACCAATGTAAAATTAAATCGTCTTCATCTTGTTCCTTGTAACTTGCAGTACCTTAACTTTTTAGAATGCAATATAATATAGTTTTAAAAATCAAACCCTAGAAAGTCGCGAAACAACAGGTAATAAACCATAATCGTGCGGGTCGTAACCGCACAAAGTCGCATATTTCGGAAAGGGGGTACAGATGCGACAGATCGCATTGGTCGCCAGCCGTAGCCGCAGCCTAATCCTCGCCATTTGGGATTCTTATGGTTGTAGTATTTATTGGCGTAAGTTTTTATTTTTATTTTGTTTTAATTTAAAAATTATTGCAGATTATTATAAGTACCTAATGTGCCACCACTGCCTTGTAAAAAACCCTATCAAGGGCTCGAATTAAGTTTGCCAAGGCGGTCCGGCGATTGCAACGAAATGCTCATCGACCTAAAAAGAACCCTTAAGATTAAATTGTGCGGCCGCAGCGGAACAAACAACGCTACAAAGAAAGGAAAAAGTAAATAATTTCGCTCCTCTAATTAATTAAGACCCTCTTACACGATAGAAAATTTCGGCTTACTCTGATATTTATTAGTATATGTAGGAAATGGCCGCAGTTCTTTCGTTTTTGCCGGTGTTTTATTTAACTGACGGTCTTATATCATTTTTTTACTGATAGTGTAGGGGCATTATTTGTTATTACACAGGATGACTCTAAAAAGTTTTCACAAAATGGTAGCACAAATTCGTACGGCTAAAATATGACTTTAATCAAAAAGTTTGGCTAGATCAGCACCGGATTAAAGGTTTCGTAGGCCCTAGGCACCAGTGGTGAATTTTAGATTTTAATTCGAGGAGGTTCACTAACGGGTCGCGAAAAAGAATTTGCCGCAGGCGAAAATTTTTGGGGTGCCACGCCCTAATTTTACCAAGAGGTAACAAAATTTACAAATTAAGTGGTTTCCTAAACATTTCTATGCGTTTGAAGAGCCCAATGGATGCCCATGCCCTGATGAAGTCGCTGACGTCGCTGTTTTTACAGATAAAGTTAAAAACATCATATTTAATATATGGCCAAGAGTTGTTAATTAAAAAAAAACTTTTTATTGAACAAAACTAACTTTTTGCCATCGAAAATAATTGCTAGTCTCAAGTTTCCCAAATGTAAATGTTGCTTTTCGCATATACCTTTCAATGCTGGGGTCAAATGCAGAAGGTGAGAGGTCGTTTTCTAAACTGAACATTATCAAAAATTTTATGCGTTCAACTATGGGATAAGAGAGAGGTTCTTCACTAGGCCTTACTATGTATTGAAAGTGATTTGACTCGCGAGATGGACTTCGACGACATACTGCATGAATTCGTCGAATCAAAATCACGAAAAAAAAAACTTATTGTAAAAATATGTGTAAAAAGGTTGTTAAAACTGTTATAAGGTTTTTTGTATCACATTGTAGTTTGTCTCTGTGTCTGTGAACTCTTTTTCTTATTGTAGAATACAGTATTGACCTTTTTTTTGTGTCTATTTTTATTATATTTTATGATCGTAGGCCCTTCGCGTTTCGTAGGCCCTAGGCAAGTGCCTAATGTGCCTTAAGGATAATCCGGGCCTGGCTAGATCGTTATATTTTAGCCTTTTGTAAAGACCTTTCAGAGACACCATGAATATGAATAGACAGTAATACATAATTAGGCATAAACACTGCAGCAAAAAGTCCTCTATGACTTCTCTAGGTGAAGCAAGCGATTCACATTGAGATTCAAATTTTAAAGAATATTATAAATTTACAGTCATTGTTGATACCAAAAAATTAAATTATATATTAACCAAACCGATATTTGTTTGACTAATATAAAACAAGTCAGTTGGAACTAGATTGTATTGTGTTAGCCAAACAGTTTTAATAAAAAATATTTTAATTTCATTTTCAATCAGTTGAAAGTATGGCCTTTTAAATAGATTATGGTCCAAATTATCAATATTCTGTTACCCTAACGCTGCATTCACACTATCAGGTTTGCCGGTCAGGTTTTAAACCTGAAGAAAACCGGAGAAGTAATAGTGCATTGGTTTAAATGTGGTGTTTCACATTATCAGGTTCAGGCTCGGCGACCGGATGCAGCCGGATGGGTCGACTGAAGCATCCGGCAGCCTGACGCCGGAAAAGTGGAAGAGGGGTATGCACAGCTACGTGCGCTTTTACACTTGTCCGGTTCTTGCCGTCCGGTTTAGTAAAAGGTCTTGGTGTCTTGGTTTACTATTTGCTGCAACGTTATTGTGGAAGGTGAATTTATAAAGAATGACCAGCGATATAGACATCCAATGGGTCCTTTTACGATTACATCGCTTTTTACGCTTTCTGTAAAATAACCACAAAGTTATAATATCATTACGATCCATCACTGATGACATCGACTAGTAGACTAAATTTATAAAACCGGACCGTCTGAAAACCTGATTGCGTTCGGATAATAAATTTTTACTTCAGGTTTCTGTCAGGTTTAAAACCTGACCGGCGAACCTGATAGTGTGAAAGCAGCGTAACTTCTAATGCCCGGTTCTATAAACTTTGGTGATGAGAAATTGCTTTAATTATCATAATTTTTTTACAATTTATAAGACTAGTCATACCTACAAGAAAACAAACAAAAAAACATAAATAATAAAAACAATACTACAGCAGTGTATTAAGTACATTAGGTAAACCAAGCCTTACCCTGGATAAGCCTAAGAGCTAGGTTTATATTCTAAGAATTTCTGAATAGAATAAAATGCTTGATCACTTTTTTTTCCTCCGAGGGTCCGTCCAAGTGGGGGATGCACTTCGGCCAGGTTTGGCCCATTGTGCTCACCTAGTCTGGTCTTATACCCACTCATTTATTTCAGCTCCTTGCACTACTTTGTGTAGGTCAACTGGAGAGAACGTCGGTCTGTGGTTCTAGTCCTGGTTGCCCAAGTATATTATTATGTTGTCTTTTCCGATTCAATGACTTGCAGTGGCACTTTCTCGCCCGCACACCTGCAGCTTAGGTCTCCATTGTACAGTTGCATTCGGTGCAGGTGCTTCTTAACGGCCATGTATCCTGTCAGAATTCCTGTGGTAATTCTCAGCTGATTTCTGCTCATCAGAAGTAGCTGTTTCGTTAGTTTGGGGTCTGGGTCCGCAATGAAAGATTTGCTATGGTTTAATCCCTGTCTGTTGTTCCAGTAGATTTTGTGTTGATTCCTTGTCCATCGTTTTATGACATCTCGTACTGTGCACCTTGGAACTCCGAGTGCCGGTTCTGGATTAATGAATGTTTTTTTTTACCCCTTTCTTGCAAGTGCGTCAGCCTTTTTGCTCCCTGTAATACCTTCATGTCCTGGTACCCATTGTAGTATTACCTTGTTGGCTGTTGCCAAGGCCACTAGTTCCTCTGGGCATTCCCATACCAGTCTTGGATGTCGCCTTATTGCATGCTAGCGCTCTAAGGACTGCTTGGCTATCGGAGTATATGTGGATCCACTTATTAGGATGAGTCCTCCTATTGTTTCCATATGTATAGTATGGTGAAGATTTCTGCTTGGAACACCATGGGAGACTTACCCAGGGAGAAATAAGTATCTCTCTTCAGTTTTACTCCGTGCATCCCTGCTCCGGTACCGTCTTTGGTTTTCGAGCCGTCTGTGTATCCGATTATTGCCCTATGAGTATCTGGTGTTTTTTTGTTCTACGCATCCCATTCGTCCATTACGGCCTTGAATGGTATGTCATAGTGATTTGTAGGGTTTGTGTGGCCTGATCTCATTTCTAACTCAGGTCTCATTATAGTATCGCATATGAGTGCGTGTCCAGTTCTATGCCACCCAGAAGGTGACGTACAACTCTGTAGTCTGTATAGTCCCATTATTGCCTCTACTTTAATCACTAAATGAAGTGTGGAGGAAGGTCTAGGATGTTCTCCATTGCGGATGTGGGGGTCGATTTCATGGCCCCTGTGATGCTCAAGCAGGCCAATCTTTGTAGGTTTGATCACATTCATCAGTCAGTCTTTGCCTAAATATTTTCCAGTCATCTGCTACGTTACCATCAAGTTCAAGCGGCTCTGGCGCCTTAAAAAAGTTTTCCATTTTCGCAAAAATTCTAGCTTCTTGTCTTCACAATCCTCTTTTCACCTGACACCATGTATTAGTCGTTGAGAATAACACTTTGTACTTTAAATGTCTTTATTTAAAACAGGAGTATTTTACAAAAACTATGTTTTTTAATGAAAGATGAAGAGGCTGATCACGATTCTTCGATAAAACTGTACCAATCTGATTCCAAATGTTGCCGCGAACTTGATAATCCCTAAAATCTTTATTTTAATGGTCAAAAACTCGCAGACTTGATCAATTACAAATTGGTGATCAAATGAGAATATTTTTTCTCTGCAAATCACTCTAAATAGTAATTAAGTAATTACCTACGTATTTAATGAAGAAGGTATACGCGTTTACAGGGCAGTCACACAATGGAAATGTTCATTCAACTAACCTGAACTAACCTGAGCAGTCCAGAGGTAACCATCGATGGCGAGCCGTTGCAAGCTCGAGGCGAACCGCTTCAATCAAATCATTCTCATTGCAAAGCATTGTATATAGCAGTGCTCGGCGGCTGGACGTAACAGTGAGCTGCGACCGCTGGACGTCGCAACGAAATCTCACCTTTAATTACCATGGTATATTTCCTGCCTCTGAGATATAAGATTATCACTGACGATGTCAAATGCATTTCCCATCTCATCATTTATACTTACAGACATATTATTCTTATTTACCCTGTTTCTATTCTCGTTTACAATTATCCAACTTTTCCTTGACAAGCTAGGCAATATTACTTAAGCGTCGTTCTACTGTTTTCAAAGGAAGTGATGCAGTTCCCTAATTTGTCGGGAATACCAGTTATTCTTTTTATTCTCTATTATTTTTTCTTTAATGGCGAAGTTACAATTGTAGCGATAAATTAACGTTTTATAGAATGCAGCAAACTTACTCTGAAAACTATCATACCAATAATTATGCTGGGCTATGAAGCTTAAACTCCGGTTTTGAAGTTGGTCATTTATATTCATTATAATGAAATGAACAAAATAAATCGTTAATTAGAAAGGTTCAATGGTTAAAATTCTGTATTCATCTTCTTGCTCTTCTTTTTAAATGTGTGGGCTTTGTATTTAATTCCAGTATTGAATCTGAGCTTTAATCCGATACCTAACACGAGCTTATAAAACCGGGCATAATCATACCATTGTTGGGAATATTGTTGTCATGGAAGTTATGTGTCTGTTATCATCAGCAGAACATTCATATCTTGAGCCTAAAGGCGACAATATCAATATCCTAATAACTCTCTCAATAAGATAACTTCATAGGAAATCATTGTCGAAATAATTGTACTCATCATGGAACTTATAGTAGTAACAGCAGCATAGCACGAGATTGATATAACCAGCCTTAGGTGATAGAGTTCTTCAATTATGAAAATATTGGTGAAAATATTATATATACCTGCCCCAATCAATAAATATTATTAACGATGATTTTATGGTTCCTATTAATAATGATAATATTATTCTGTAAGTCA
The DNA here is from genome assembly GCA_963920685.1 of Polydrusus tereticollis. Taxonomy (NCBI): domain Eukaryota; kingdom Metazoa; phylum Arthropoda; class Insecta; order Coleoptera; family Curculionidae; genus Polydrusus; species Polydrusus tereticollis. Next base: position 120,812,357 of record OY987329.1, read on the forward strand.
AACAACAAACAAACTGCAATTTTGTAGTTTACCAATTACTCGAACGACCTACCTAATCCCTCTTCGAAACTAAAACTATGACCAATTAACCAGTAATGTAAGTTAATCAGCTAAAAGGCAAAAGTAAATATACAAGTCTTTACGGCACTATTAAAACTTGCCTCGTAAAAAGTTTAGCAACGAGAAAGAACAATAAAAAGTCTCGTTTTAGTAAAACTTTTAAAAGATTCAATTCGTACGCTCAAGTAAAACGAAAAAGTTTACCTACCTTATGGAAAATTAAAATGGGCTTGTTTTATGTCGATGTGTTTATGCCTTACAGTTAGTTTTCCTGAAATGTGGGAGGAATTTTGATGTTACCCGAAATTTAAACGTACAAATTTCATGTAACAATGAATTTACCCACAATCGTCACTATTTTATGGTGTTAAAGTTGGAAAACCGTGCTACTTAAAAATGTAGGTATATAATGAAGTTAACCACGATAACATTAAACTCTACTCACAATAATCGCAAACAAACTAACTATAGCTAACGTCTCAGCTCTAGCTTTAGCAATGGCGAACATGCCTCATATCAGTACTGTCACTGCTGTTAACCTAAATAAGTATTTGACACATGGATTTAAAAATAGTTTTAACAAGAATGTAATATTCCTTATCATGCCAGTACTACTTTCAAGTCTATCCTCAGTATTATGCAACATCGTATTGTGTATTGCACTCTATATTTTTGGCATAGTTTTCCTGTGCGACTTGTTTACATCTAGCTTCTTTATGCTAGATTATGGTCTGTTTTCTAGACAAGTTGGGAAAATGAGAAGGCATGCGAATGCTACAAGAACAAGTTTTTAAATTCAAGAAAACTGGTGATTATTTAAATTAATGTTTGTTGTATATATTGTATCCTCGATGTCAAGATATTGTTAAATTAAACGTTAAAGGAAGATTGCTTGGTTTTAGTAATTTACGTAAGAAGTCCGGAAAAAGCAGTTTCCGGTCGTGCTGCGTACACTATTTTTTCGGCAACCATGTGGATTAATAAATAAATAAAGCACGTTACTTTATAATATTTATATTTAGAACAAAATGAGGAATATTCTTATTCTTATTTAATTCAATATTTATATTGAAATTCAAATAATTGCTGATTTTAAAGGGATTCGATTTGTTTGAAATGCTTGGTATATTTAAATGTCTGTTCTTGAGGTCAGAACATGAAGGTAAGGTATCCCATTCAAGTCGATTGTTTTCATGTATGATCCTTTTTGAATGGTCTTGGCAATTTTAATTTTGTTTGTAAATGGGGTCATTTGGTCAAACCTCAAATTACACTTTTTATCTAATTTTTCTGAAGTATTCATAAGGTATGGTCAGTCCTGAAAACTTGAAGTTAATTCGGTAAGTAATTTTCGAAACATGCAAGATTAAAATCAAATAAAACGATTGTGAGGCGGTGACGTCGTTACCTCCAACAGCTCGTCCACTTTGAACTTGTGCAACGATCTTTCTGTGCATATACAAGGGTGACGCGCTTACTGCTTCTTTGTTCCATTAGGGTAGAAGCTTATTATTACTTCTTTTAATCGTATATTCTGTAACAAGTAGAGCGAGTTCTAGATTATACTTTCTCTAACACTATTTTAGATAATAGTATTTTACGTTACAAGACCGGAAAGTAGTGTTTTTCAGGTCGAGACAAGCACAAGTCCTGGAAGCTTGGAGAGATTTGCAAAACATTAATTTTCGGTTGTGTGACGTACAATATTTTTTTTAACACCGACACTTCGATATACAATTTAATTCTTTATTTTATTTTATTTTATATAACAAAGTGATTAACAATACTAAAACAAGATATAAGAATAAAGATACTGGATACAGCTGCTTAAACTGAATAAATACGTTATTTTTGAATATTTATGTTAAATGTACAGTTGTGAACGTTAAATATCTGAAGGGAAGATGTGTCTGAATTGCTGGGAATTGTTATATTTTTTGTAGTGGTAGTAACAAAATTAGTTTCCTGTATATTGTCTTTGGAACATCCCGCATGGATTTTGTTTGCTATATCAATTTTGTTTTTTATTCAATCTTCTAGGTAGCGTTCTGCTACAGTGGAGGATTTCCATCCTCCGTGCCGTTATAAATTTATAATGTCACCTCCTCCATCTACTAGTAGAGTTGCTGAACTTCGACGAAAGCAGTGGCCGGTAAGTTCGCCTGGATTTTTTAATTTAAGATAAGAAGCGATTTTGCTAGGGGCTTTTCCCACAGAATACAATCCTACTACTTGGGTTGAGCACTTCCCATCTTTAAAAAAATAAAAGGCCGTTTATGGTTAGTATGCGGTGGTCTCAATTGCAAATAATTCCTATAAAGTTGCAAATCTCTTTCGGAATTTACAATGATGGTGGTATTTGTCTTGGTTATGGGAATTTTAACTATTAACATTGTTTCCTTATCTTCGATACCATCGAGTGTCATATTAACTAGTTCCTCGCGGCGACATGCACCTGCGGAACCCATAATTAAAAGCACCTAAAACAGAATTAAGATTCATTGTAAATTGTAACCAGTTTTTACTGGTTTTTTATTTTAACTTACCTTAAGCATAAGATATTCGAAGTTGAAAAAATAGTCCATACTTTCAGTGGAATCAATGTAATATAAAATAAAACAATGGAGTCTTCATCTAAGATATTCGCTATTGGGAGCATTATTCAGAAACGTTTCAATTTGTTCTCTTGACAGAATTTTAGCTTTCATCGGTTTATGACCAATAGACTTCTTTTTAATGAACGCTAAAATTATTGATGTTCACATTATCTTTTATGGTCAAAGTAGATTTTAGCATTGAATATAAGCTCCATAATGTTGAAGAAGCCAGTTCTTGGGACTTGCTCCAAAGTTTCTTCTGGAATCTCATTTTCCGTGTCGGATAATTCAAAATCTGAATTCATATTTTTAAATTTGCGTACTCGCGAAACAAGTTTGACATAAACAACAAATTAAAAATCAATGAACTGTCACTCGACAATACATCGAAATGTTGTTATCATAGTAACGAAATCAAGGTAGATTGTATTATCAAAGAGCGATTGAAAAACTGAAAAAACAGGGTCCGGAAAAATATTTTGCCGGTCCCTCACGTCCATTTTTCGGTCTTGATCGACAATACGAAAAGTTGTCCAGAAAGTGTATATTTTCTGGTCGGTCTTAAAAAGAAGAATAAGAAATGATTAAAATTCTTTTATTCTCTCCTGTCGATGTCAACTCCGTTACCTAGCAACGACAAAGGGCGATGTATAGTAGTAGTAGTAAACAGCAAGTAACCGCTTGCTATAGGAGATAGTGACGTCACCTAGAGGTTTCCGGGAGCTGATGTTCGTATACTATTTTAAAGGCTTCAGAGGAGCCAGAAAACTAAAATTTTTTGCAGTTCGCACTAAAAGTACAAAATCTTTGAGGAAGTGTAACAAAAAAAAATCGCAATGACCCCATTGTCTAAAATATATCCTTTAGCGGCATTGGTAGATTTCCAGCCACCGTGTCTCTTTAAGTTTGTGATATTTCCACCACTATCCGCAAGTAACGTCGCCGAAGTTCGATGAAGGCCTGTGTAATTTTTAGGATTGGGTAGCTTTAAAAATTCTAGAATACCCGGGCCCATAATTCAAGCAAAAGCCCTCGAGTATGCTGGACTAGCTAACTTCAAGGCATCAAATGGATGGTTAGAGCAATTCCATCGTCGGCACGATATAACCTTAAAAAAAATATGTGGCGAATCAGCCGATATCAATATTGAAGACGTAACTGCTTGGAAAGAAAGGCTATTGACTACTTGAAAGGATTATGCCCCAAGGGATGTATTTAATGCAGGTGAGACAGGTCTCTACTCTCGTGCATTGCCAACAAAAACATATGCATTGAAGGATGACAAGTAGGGGAGGTGGGCCTAAAATGACATACCGTTTTCATTTTTGCCTCTCTAAGAGAAACTAAAGGTTGATATTAGTTTCAAAGTTGTAAAATAGATAGTTTAGACAATCTAATTTAATTATTTATAACACGAATACGCGAATTTAAAACCTAATTATGTTTTATAATTTTTGAAAAAAAAATGGGATCCTATGTCATTTTAGGCAGACATACGGGTAAAATGACATACCACAAAGTTGAACACTTTAACTGAGTGTCTTTTTTTTTAAATTGAGTGTTTAAAAAAAAACTACACAGCATATAAAAAAACTACATATTATTATTTATTTCATTAATATGAGTGGCATATTTCGCAAATAAATTGTTTTGTTTTTATGCTGACGCCCGCACATTCACAATGCGCCCATAACTTGCAAGTTGAGCATCTTATCCATGCTTCCTTACTTTTTGACATTGAATACAGCTCTAAGCAGTAGAGACATGAAGCATCATCATCATCATCATCATCATCGTCCTTATGGAATGGATCCGTTTCTTCATATGCATCGTCATTATTTAGTTTAACTCGCTTTTTAACAGTTCTTGCCGATTTGCGCCTTTCCTTTTCTAACTTTTCTTCAACCTTTCTTCGAGCTTCTTTAATAAACGGAGTGCTCGTCATATCAGCGGCTCCCTGGGTATTTTTTCTTTTGGTTCTCTGTTCGGAGGATAGTTCAGGAATTGGAGATATTTCTGATACACTTAATTTTGTAAAAGGCCTGTTTGATCGTGAAGTCGAAGTTGTCTTTTTTTGAGGAACGGATTGTGATCTGTCAGAAGTTTCTGAGCTACAAGACGGAGACTGAATAGGTTTAGGAGTAAAGTAATTTGAGGGACCAGCTTTAGGACTATGAGTGGTGGTGCTATGAATAGTGGAAATTTGTTTTTCCGGAGTCACAGGGTTTCCAGTCATTCTTTGAATTTGTGGAGGGACATCTTCTTCTGTTTGAGCAACATTGTTAATGCTACTGCAAACAATGAGCTGATTTGGTACTGCGTTACAACTCTTCCGGGATGTTCTTTTAGCCACTTGGAAATCTCTTGATCGTAGAATGTTTTTAGCGGACCAAAAAATGAAACATCAAGTGGCTGTAGCCTATGGATGCAGTGGGGAGGTAAACAAACAAGAATTATACCATTAGCTTTGGCGAATTCAAGAACTTCCAAGTGCTTATGACTGGCATGGCCATCTACAAGAAGGAGAACTTTATCGTCTAGACTAGGCTTAACATATTGGAAAAAATGCTTTAGCCATTTTAGAAACACTGGTCCGGTCATCCAGCCCTTGTCTTGCACAAGTCCAATGGTCCCGAGAGGAGCACCATCTAATAGTTCATTTTTAAAATTTTTTCGGGGATATATTAGAGCTGGTGGCACAAAATGGCCAGTTGTTCCCATACAACATACCACTGTTACATGTTGCCCCCTTTCTGCACTGGTTATCGCACCAACCTGCTTTTTACCTGTGGAAGCAAATACTTTAGGGGGTTTTGAACTGTTGAAAGGGCGCTCTCATCAGCGTTATATATCCTGGTAAAATTAATGTTTTTATCAGAAATGGTTTTGTTGTATATTTCAAAGAAGGACTGCACTCGTGGCTTGTTAAAGCCCATAGCACGCGCAGCACTAGTTGCTTCAGGCTTTCGCAAACTTATATCTGGATGTCGCTTTCTAAAACCCGCTAACCAATCCCAGCCTGCCATATGGGTTTCTTTGTTAAATAGGTGATCCAAATCATGACTTTCTGCAATTTGAAGGGCTAGTCTTCTGAGATCTGTAGCAGTCAACCCAAAAAAACGAGATTCTAATAGTTTGATATGTGCAATAAGTTCATTTTCAACATCAACATTAAATGTTGTATGGTATCTGCCTAGACCTTTAGTTGAACCTCGAACGATCTTATTCTTGCCATTTCTGCAACGCCTTCTTGGGTAGCTTGTGGTACGCCGAATTGATTCGCTGCTTTTAACCAACCCATTTCGTTATTCTCTACTGCCCGAATAGCCTGGTTCATCGATTCTTGACTCCAACTTTGTCTATTGGTCTTCCTCTTATATTTTCCGACCATCTGTAAATAAATTAACTTGCATTAAACAATTTGTTAAATAATTTGGCTCGAGATAAGTTAGGGAAAATACAAATCGGTGCAGAATGACATACACATCAGGGTAAAATGACATACTATGTCATTTTGCCCCGACCGAAGGTATGTCCTTTTAGCCGAAAATAGTTTTTTTTTAATATGACAAATTTTATGAATCTATTAAGTTGTTTTTTTAGAAATAAAAATGTTAATTAATAGGAAACAACCTTACCTTTTATGATCTGCCACTACAGTTTGCAAAAATTAATGCAAAATAATTATTTTGCTTTTTCTTAAAAGTGTGCCTTAAAAACTTTTTTAACCGACGTAAACGTTTCTCGACGTAATCACGAAAATGTTTGCGCCCGACAGCTCTAAGTAACAGAGGACGACTGACGCGAGCCGAGTAGTAGATGATTCTATGTACAGCGACCTAACGCGAATATATAACGGAAATAACCGATCTATTCCCCTATATTATACTGGAAAAAGAAAACAACAAAACAACGATTTACAATTCGGTTCTGCGCTAATATCGAAGGTGAGAACCACATGAAATGGGTAAAAGCAAAAATCCTCGATGTTTTAAGTGCACACATATCGATAAGTTACTTTTCCAATGGGTCTTGAACAAAAAAGCGTGGATGACAGCAGACACCATGACAACATGGCATCATAGATTTGATACTAAGATGAAGAAGCAGAATAGAAGAGTGGTATTATTTCTGGATTATGCAACGTCTCATCTCAAAATTACACTGGATAATGTCAAACTTATTTTTCTTCCACCCAATGCTACTTAACATTGCCAACGTTTGGACCAAGGCCTTATTCAGAATTTTAAAATGCTCTATAGAAGCTACCTTATTAAGAGGCTTTTAGCATGTACAGATAGTGCTTTATGAAAGCCGGATTTATGTGTAATACTAATAATATTGACGACTTTGAAAAAGAAGATAATATTCCGCTCGCACAACTGTTTCTTAACATTAAGGACACATTTGTGAACTTGGAACAATGTGCCTCTATTGATAACGATTTGCCAACAGAAAGTACATAATTGACTATCCACGAATGTATTGAAGAGATTCAAGGAAGGATGAAACTATTCCGAACTTTGAGACAGAGGAAGAGGAACCTGAACTTGCTCCAGTGTCGAAAATATCAAGCCTATCTAAAGCCTGCACAAGTTAGAGAGGCTTTTTTATTAAATATTTCTCAATTGCTATAAAATGTGAATCTGAGTTTTATAAAAATAAAATAAAAAATATGAAGCAATCATTAATTTCTGATTATTTTAAAATATAAGAACTTCAAAGCAAACATACAGTACATTGTATAATATATATATGTTAGTATGCACGTGCAGTACATACATATTGGTAAATTGGCTTCATCTAATTTAATTTTAGTTCTGATAAATTTAAACAAAAATACTTAAAATTATTTACGTATATGTAGATACTCAATAATAAACAAACACTGTAAAATGCAGACCAGTTGTTTTAATTTTTCCCTATTAACCGACCAACATTTGATTCCCCGAAGGTGCTCGCTATTGAGAGATGTTACTGTATAATTTTTTAAATATCTTTGGAAAATAAAGTTGAAAGACCAAATACATAAAAAAAATAATTTAACACTGCCATTTCCGAGTTAGTGGAACATAAAAACTTATGAATTATTTTTTGTGCGTGGCATTTATGGAAATTTCCTTGAAATAGTAGCAAATAAATGGAGCAAATGGGCCGAATAACGCTTAAGCGTTATCAAGATTCCCCTTAACTTTTCAGCATGTAATATAAATAGCGAAAAAACTCTATGGCGAATTTTTATCGTGCTTTTTCGTTTGGCTTCCTTGCCACGAAAAGAATTTTTATTAGTAATTTATGCGATATTTTTATGGTAATAAAATCGGATAGCGGGCTAGATAAGATATATTTTAAAATAAAGTATGATTTAAATAGCCTACTTTAAAAACGGTGGATATTGTAATTTAAACGAGCTCTTCAAAATAAACATTAATAGAGGGAGGGGGGATTCTTTCGGTTCAATATGAGCACGATCAAGAACTATTTAACAAATTTATTCCTTAGAAGAAATTTGGACAAAAACAAGTCAGATTTTTAGTGAAACATTTATTTTTGCGCAAAAGATAAATAAAACGTGTTGCGGTTAAAAATGGGGCAACCAGCAGTGGCGTAGACACGATGAGGAGGGGGGCAGGGGGCAGGACATGACAAAATGGTTAGACCAATAAATCACTACCTGCTACCTAATTTCGTTTATTGAGTTAGATAATATGTTACCTGTTACTCTTATTATTTTTTTAAATATCTTTACGATTTTACTGAATGGTTTGTTTAAATTATTGTGACTTTGGATTCTGCATACTTGTTTTGGATTTCACTTAAAAAGTTTATTTTCAGTTATTTTATGTATATTCTGAATTAACGATTAGGGAGGGGGGAGTCCGTCTTTTGTATATTTGTGTTTTCAGTCATGTGGTGAGCGTACGTGCGAATTCAGTGTGTAATTTTATATTTTTTTTTTTATCAGCGTAGATAGATTTACTGGAAAGGATTAAATAAACAATCTTTTCATATAAGTAGAGAGGGGTTTCTCATTTAAAGATTTTATAAAAAATAGATGACAAAATTACAAACAAGATTTTGAGAATGAATGATTTGGACCTTGTGGTGTTGTCAAAATGACATTTACTGCTAATGTAGGTTGTCGTGGCAACGGAAAAAACTGCACTGCAATTTTTTAAATTTCCACATTTTAATTTAGTACCTGTTACACAAATGGTGCATTATTCAGAATCTTAAAAATATCATGAAAATATAAATTTCCAGAGGAACGATAACAAGGGCGGTTTTAGCTTTTCAACATGGGGTATTTTATAATTTGGTATCAATTACTTATGCATTTAGATAGGTTTATTTTTTTTTAAACAAGCATGCAGTAATAAATAGAAAAGCTCTTACTAACCTGAACTAACCAAAAAGTAAGTTCGGGAGGGGCTAGAAAAAAAATAGAGCCGCAGGCGAAACATTTTTGGGTGCCACGCCCTTTCTTCAATGATGATGCTTGGTTTTCAAGTAAGAAAATTAAAAAGTTACATTATAGAAGTGTATGCATACAATCAGCCATTCCGAAATTGCTAGACAGTCTTATCTATGTGATCAATTATATTTCTACACTGATAAAACTGTGCTCCCTTAATTAAATAATCCGATTTATTTGGTGAATAATTATTGGTAATAAATAAATGTGATTTTAATTAACTAAATTTTATTTAACTGAAATAAATGAGAGTATTTCGTTTTATTTGCAAAATTATTTGACTGTTGGTTGATTTGTGTCAAATAATAGAACCCTTCAAACAAATATCTTACCAAAAAAAACACTAAAATAACGAAATCTAAATAACTAATTATTTAATCGAACTAATTTTTATTTAGGAACTAAATCCCGTTAATCGCTAGTTAAATCACCCAATAGAGTACTATTTAAATTTCTAGGTCATTTAAACTAAATAATTATGTATTTACATTAAATCCTTAATATAAAACAACCAAATATTTACAAATAACCAATTATTTAATCGAAGTACATTTCAAGTTAAGAACTAAATACCTTTAACTTTAATTTAAATCATTCATTGCCGAACTTTTCAAATAATTTGGTCATCCAAACAAATAATTAAGTATTTAAATGAACTCCTGTCGCCTACTTTGGGCTTTGAGTAATTTGATTGGTTATACAAAAGTGGCCTGATCATCGCGTTTTGGGTCAGTTGTGTTCGATTTTGTCTTGTAGAAATTTATGACTGAGAGTGAAATCTTCTTTGTTAGTGGCACAGAAGTTAGTGGTTCCATCAAAAATTAAAACGAAGATATGGGGAATAAACGTAATATGAATAATTATTTAGAAGATTGGGGTATATCGAGGGGTATATCCCATATATGTTAGATACTTTTCAAGGTAGGAAACTATATTTGAATATTTTAGTTAAGTACGCATAAAACGAGTTAAAAAAGTAAGATAAGAGGCAAAGAAAAGATACTTGTAATACCTAATTTGAAATTTCGAACAAAAAATCTTTTTAGTAGCCAGGTATTTATAAATCATGGCTACCTAAAATAGCCATGATTTATTACAAATAAGACAGTTTTTCTCAATTTTCACCATAATTCAATACCTATCAAACCTCCTAACGTAAAAAATATAATATAATTAATATAATATTAATAATTATTGTACCTAATATTTGCAAATTTGCCTTTATTTAATTTTTTATCAAAGTTATTAACTTCTCTATAATGTTTTATTGACGTATATTTTAAGGGGAACAACAACTAATGGTCGGTTTATACAGCAAGATAACATAACATACAAATAAAATAAGAGTTGAATCTACAGATCTGCCATAAGACGTTTAGAAACACATAACATAACAAAAAATAAGAAATAAAATAAGAGATGGTTATCTTTTAAATTTTTTGTTATTTTCATGTAAAAATCGTTGTGCGCGTGCGCGTAATTTGTCATAACCTTTATTTTCGGCAAAAATGTGTTTTTTCTGTTGGTTTGCCCTATTATTTGAACACTATAAACAATTTGATAAGGTTTGTGATTATTATGGTATAGGTACTGATTAAACCATATTCAATAGCAACATTTCAATATTTGTTATTTTTATGTGACGTCTGTACAAACACGTACTTGAAAGGTATTTAAACCAAATAAATTTATATTTGATCTAAATAAATATGAAAGACAAGTTAAACAATTATGTACTTGAATAAAAAAACAATCAGTTTGATGAAAATTGCCGGTTTATTTAAATCAAATCACTTAAATTGTTTAATTAAATAACGTTGTTGTTACGGCAAATACATGTAAAACAAAAGTAAAATAAATATGTACTTGATAAAATATACAGGGTGTTATGGAAATGACTTATTATTTTTTAACCCGTAAATCTATAGGTCGAGCCGAATTGGGGAAAAATTGCGTTAAATGGCGCTCGAAGCTAGAAATTCGAGAAAA